>CM077809.1:163974248-165449248 GCA_039764185.1 Tamarix austromongolica | reverse complement strand
GATTAATTTAGGCTATTTTGGATAATTTTTCTTTTAATCCCATTTAAATTAGCAATACTCCCTAAGTTTTCCTAATTAACTTATTTATCATTTTTCCCTTAATTGTCCCTAAATAACTCCCTATATTTTAATAAAATAATTTATTTAATTAATTTTCCTAATAAATCCTTATTTAGCTAATATTACTAGGATTAAAATTTTGGGATATTTCAATATAATAGGTAGGAATTATGATCGGACAAATTGTATCTGATGGATATATAAATAAATATATATATGAATATAAAGATAAGGAAAAAATATCTGTTCAATTTGAATATAGATATGACTCATATGGGTAAGAAATACTTAAATCCGTATCTGCTTCCATATCCGTATACGTACCTATATTCGTTTACTTATTTTTTTTATAATTATAAATCAACCAAATTCCGAAGAACCAGGTCAATCTTACAAAAAAGCTTGAACATTATGGACCAATATTCCTCGATTCTATAGGGGAAAGCCCTCCTACTGAACTTAATCCACGAGCCTATTTTAACCTTAATGAGTAAAATAAGCCATCTAACGCACACTTGGAACTTATCGAATACATATTTGTTCCTAAACTCCCAAATAACACTTATTATAGCAAAAAATGCCATATGCCAAATGTCTCCCTTCAAACCAAATCTTCTAACTTCCATCCATGCAGCAGCATGCTCCTCAATAGATCTTGGCATCACCCAAGTATAGTCCAGCCAACCACTAATCTCGTACCAAATCTACCCAGTCACAAAGTAATACAGAAACACATGATTCACCGATACTTGCTCCTTCTTGCAAAAAGGGCACCCTACCTCCCTTGCATCAACGATTTGGAACCTGGCCAGTCTATCTCTAGTGTTGAGCCTCTGTTAGATCGCGAACCAGGCCATAAGCTCAACCCTCGGGGGGCTAAGCCGCTCCACATCAAACTAGGAGCAAAACTCAGAGACCTGTCCCCATCAAGATGCTGATAAGACGCCTGACAAAAAGACTTAACTGAGAAGATACTACTATCCTCAAAAGCCCATTTAAACAAGTCCTCCTTGTCTTTGGATAAAGGAAACTGATTGATAAGCCCTTCTAACTGATCCACTAGCACTACCTCCCAATCAAAAAGGTACCTCTGCCACCACAGACTCCAAGTCCAATGTGATCCATCCCATCTTCCCATACCAGCAATCTTCTCTTCCTACTGCCCCAAAACTGAAAAAAGTCTTAGAAATACTGACTTTAGCGCTCCTGATCCTATCCAGTCATCGTGCCAAAAGCTAACGCTTCTTCCATCACCTACAGCTATAGACAAGCCCTACTTCAGGACAGGGTTTAAACTGCCCAATTGAATGATATCCACCAACGGTGTCCATCCGCACTGCGAGCCCAAGTTGTGAATGCCTCCCGACTGGTCCTCATAGTGGATAGAGGAAACAAAATCCTTCCAAGCTGCACCATCCACAGTGAAATACCGCCGCCACCATTTGAACAATAAAGCATTATTCTTCATAACAAGGTCCCCCACACCAAGTCCTCCCAAGGACTTGGGCTTATGAATCACACTCCACTTCACCAAAGGAAGATTTCTCCTGTATCCCCTATTACCCTAGAAGAAATTACACTAAATATTAATGATCTCTTTAGCAGCCCCCTTCGGAATCTTGAAGAGACTCATATAATACATCGGAAGGCTATTAAGAACGCTCTTGATCATAACCAACCTTCCAGCTCTAGAGAGAACCTTCGATTTCCACCCTGCTAACCTCTGCTTCACCTTATCAATCACTGGTTTCCATCTTTGTATATTGTCGGCCTTTGCACCTAACGAGAAGCCAAGATAAATGGTAGGTAGTGAACCAATGCCACAGCTCAAGATGGATGTTGCCTCCCTTTGAAACTGCTCATCCACCCCAAGACCAATGAGCTCTGTTTTATCAAAATTAACCTTGAGCCTTGAGAGTAAGTATAAAAAGTCAATCAATCTCCTCCAATTCCTTATATTCTCCAGAGATGGCTCACAGAAGATCATCGTATTATCGGCAAACTACAGGTGCGTGACTTCGCACCCATGCCTCCCCACTCTTAACCCATGAATCAAGCCCTTGTCAACACCTCTCATGATAAGCTGATTGAACGCCTCCACCGCTAAGATGAATAAAAAGGGGGAGATAGGATCACCCTGTCTAAGCCCCCTACCCATATTAAAGGGGGGGAGTAGGGGACCCATTCACCAGCACCGATATAGAAGCATTTGAAATACACTCCTTAATTCATCCTCTGAACACGCCACCAAAACCCATAATCCTTAGAATCTTATCAACGAACTCCCACCTAATACTATCATAAGCCTTCTGAAAATCAAGCTTAACCATGACTCCCCTGATATTCTTCTTTCGTCTATACCACTGCACAATTTTGTTTGCTACCAAAGCCCCATCCAGAATACTTCTTCCTTCTATAAAAGCTGACTGCGAATCACCTACCAGATCATCGATCACCTGCTTCAGCCTCTGGGCTAGGATCTTTGAAATTACCTTGTAGATGCACCCTACCAAACTAATAGGCCTGAATTGGTTCACCTCATCTGGATCAGCCACTTTGGGAATCAAATTTATCAACATTATATTAATTGCAGGCAGTAATCTATTGAGACAAAAAAAATGAGAGCTTTCAAGAACTCATTTCCAACCACTCCCCACATCTTGCGAATAAAACCCATATGGTACCTGTCATAACCAGGTGCTTTCAAAGAGTCACACTCCCAGATAGCCTTCTTAATATCCTCCTCTAATGGAATATTATCAAGTGCCAAGCTCTTCTCCCGTGACAGCTTACAAGACCCTTCCTCGCTAATATCAACATCCAAAAGATCCTGCTTTTCATAAAGATTCTTGAAGAAAAACACGATGATCTCCTTAGTCTTTGACGGCTCTAAAACCTCTTTGCCACCATGAATAAGCCTATTGATAAGAGATTTTTTCCTTCTAACAACTGCAATAGTATGAAAGTACTTAGTATTTCGATCATTTTCTTTAAAACCCCTAACTCTAGATACCTGAAGCTAGTAAGCCTCATTTCTCTTGTGCCACTTCCACAAATGACTTTGTAGTGCCACCCTTCGAGTAAGCTCCACCTCCTCACTTTCACCCCCTCCACTTTACTCGACTCGTCTTCTAACAGCTTAATCTTTAGATCGATATCCTTGAAAACCTCTTTATTCCATTTCTTGAGCAAACATTTCATGGCCTTCAATCTATTCTCACACTATTTCCCCTCCAAACTAGCCCAGCACTTGGCCACATACCTATGGAAATGAGGGTGGGAGAACCACATATCCCAAGATCTAAACGGAAGCGGCCCTTTTTCGCATTTTGTAAAACTGACCCGAATAGGATTGTGGTCAGAGAGCGATTTGCACAAACCAACACAAGTAAGGTCCGGAAAAGCAACCAACCATCTGGGATCCACTAACACTCTGTCTAGGAGACTCGCCGACCTCGCCTTACACCAAGTAAACTTCAATTTTGAAGGCTTTACCTCGATCAAGCCCATCTTGTCAATCCAGTCATTAAACTTTTTCACACTCCTGCTATCCACCCACCCACCTTTCCTTTTCTCACAGGACCTTACTTCATTAAAGTCACCCATAACTAATAGAGGACTAGAACAACTTTGTCCCACTACCTCCAACTCCTCCCAGAGGGCCCTCCAGTCCCTCGAAATAGAGTTCCCATAGACTAAGAGAACCCCACAATCAAAAGAAAGAGGGTGAAGACATCCTTCGATCAAGATCCACCTACATCCGCTTCTAGAGCATCTCAAAGCAAAAAATTGGGTGTTCCACCCAATAACCAAACCACCGCTTCTACCCTGCGCCACGGAGTCTCTCCAATCAAAGTCTCCCAGTCCCCCCACTTTATTCTTCCAAGAATCCAAGACCACCTGATGCTTCGTTTCCACCAAGCCACACACCCAAGGCTTCTCCTTCACAATCAGAGCTTGCAAACAAGACATCTTCCCTAGTGCCCCTATCCCCCTTATATTCCAACTAATAACAACCATAGCAACATCACCCTATCCCCTTTCTCCTCATTCGTTTACTTAATATAAAATTAATTTTTTACCCTTCATTTATATAACCTTCAATATATTTTTCTAAGGCCAAAAGTGGATATGTGATGAAAATTGAACCATCTAAGTATCCAATTCTAACATTGGATAATTTTTAACTTAAATTCGATGGGTTTTACCCGATAGATATGTAAACAGATATAGATATAGACATGGATAAGAAACCACCTGTCAGATTTATATACAAATATTGATATAGATTTTTTTATAAAATTTAGATAATGGACAGAGAATATACGATCGATATCCCTTGTGTTATCATCTCTAATAATAGACAAACACTAAACTTTATTTGCAGGGGTGTTCAAATGGTATGGCAGTATGCAAGGACAGTGGGGGGATCATGTTTTATGTCACCCGTACAAGTATAGTCGAGAATGTTTGATGAATCATTTAGGTCTCTATTAGTTTTTTTTAATAATAGTTATTAAAATTATACAAATAACATTTAATAAGTTTATCATTTTTTTAAAATAAGTTTAAAAAAAATCAACAACAATAACAAACAAGATTATCCAAACATATTATTAGAGGCATGAAATCATTTATATATAAGAGGTATACGATATGATTATGGCTATAATTAAGTCAAGCTGAGCCAAATGTGTTCGGGCTCGGGCTTTAATCATTCAAATACGAATATTATTATAAATTTTAAATTCAACTCATTGAATTATATAAACAAGTAGTATTTGTGAACTTAAAAAATTAAACTCGACTTTTTTAATAAGCAAACTAAAAAATAAAATAGTATAAGTTTGGCTTATATAAATAAATAAAAAGATCTAATTTACTTTTGATGAGGAGAGCCTAATTAATTTGACTCATTTACCAGCCTGAGACTTAGTGAGGTACAAAATGAGTATTTTATGTAAATATTTGGTGGTTGGGGCGGGGGTTGTTTCCAAGCACACTATACACGAAAAGTGAAACATGACGTTAGATTTAGGGATAAACTGGTAAGAAGCGAAAAAGTAATGCGTTTATATATATATATATATATATATATATATAAACGCATTACTTTTTCGCTTCTTACCAGTTTATCCCTAAATCTAACGTCATGTATATATATATATATATATATATATATATTATAATACTCACTAATCCGTGGAATATTATTACTAGTCGCTGAGTTTTACCTAGTTTCGTTAAGTTGGTAAGGAAGGAAAGAAACAGTAGTCTGTATTTCCCCCCTGGCTATGTTTGTCTTATTGTGGTTTGTGACGAGCCACTACTATACGGTATATGGAATACTGCTTTAGTTAACAAGTACGTAGTATGTTTTTATTCTTATATATATATAAATTAATTGACGGTACTGAAGGAGCGAGTGATGGAAAGAGGGTGTGGTTCGTGTTCTTTAAATAGGACGGGATCGCTCGTGGTAGCTTTCAAAAGGTTAAGAGCTAAGCTAGTCTGCAGACGGGAGAGCGAGCTTTATTTCCTCACTTTGCTTTGCTTTGCCTTGCATGCGTTTTCTCTTAATTAATCTCAAGCCCCTCATATATATACACACTCCAAAAGAGAGAAAGAGGCTAGAAAAAGGTATAGAACATGATTCATCTCATCGCATCGGCTTCTACATGTACATATATTTTACCTGCTGCATTCCGTATTGCTATTAGAAATTACTTTTTACCGTCATCTATGTATACATTCATTTGAGGATATTATGAAGAATTTTCTTAAGATATATATGCGTGTGGGTGTGGGTGTGTTAAACTTTTTCTCTTCCATTTTCAATCTCTTCTACCTATATTATTATTTGAGGATATTATAAAGGATTTACTTGAAATTAATATATTTTTTCTATAAACTAATTTTCTTGAATTTTTAATCTCTTCGATTCACTCAATGCCGTAAGTCCTATCTCATGAAAATGACTCCATTAATTTTAATGATTTACTAAACTTTATTAGAGATATATATATATAAAAAAAAGTAATGTAGGGATAAAAGTTCCATGATATATGTCAGCCAATCGTTAGTCATGTTAACACGTGTCATTTAATCATTGACAATGCAAGCCTATCATCTTAACTCAATAATCTGAATATGGTAGGCTGATTTTAATGATAACTGATATTTATATATATATTGCCTGTCGTATACGAATTGCTTTCCTTTTCCTTTTTCTTTTTCCTTTTTTTTGCGTACGTACAAAGGGGTTGCTTGAACTGGGAAAAATAAAAGAAAAAAAAAACTAGATCATGACTTTATTACTTGCTTGTTCCTGCATGGTTCATGTTACATTAAATTTTTAGTGGTTTATGCTTTATGTTTTCTTTAGAGCTCAGCCACAAAATTATTGAGCCCCCACCCCTCCTTCTTCCTTTTATCGCATTTTTTTCCTTCACTTGTTGTAACTTTTAATTTCCTTTGCTGGTATCGTGTGCAGCAAATTAATTAGCTCGATCGCGTGTGTGAAGTAGTATAGTACTACTTATCGTTGCTGATTTATATGGCAGTGCATGCATAATATTCATGGGCGCGCGTTGAGTGAACTCATACGAAATAAAATGTTTGTAGGTACGTAATTACTTACTTACCTGCAGGAGCAAGGCCAGTTGTGGCTGACAGAACAGAAGCATACACGATCGATCATGGCAGGGAATGGTGCGGCGGCTTTGAGTAGTAGTATTTTTCATCGGATCAAGTACTGGGCGGTGGCACCCGTTGGTGTGTTCTTCAGAGATGCAAGGCTCGTGTTCAAGATGGATGCCCTTGGGCGGGAGATACTACAAATTGCTGTTCCCGCAGCTATGGCTTTAGCTGCCGATCCTATCGCCTCCCTTATTGACACAGCCTTCATCGGTCATATAGGTACGTATACCGTATGTCCTTATAAATACTAAAATTATGCTCCACTGCGTGCTTATATATAAAGGTAGTTTAATTAAGGAAACGTTCGAATTAAGTAAGTACCCAATTTATAAGCTCGCCTACTTTATAAGCTAGGATTGGATGTATGTATATATGAGCATACATATTTACGTAACGTACATAAATACATACATACATACATGCATAATTCAGGGGCCAGCTCGCTAGGATTGGGTTGGCTTGTAATATGCCTGGCTGCCTGAGGTGTTACTGTGTAGTCAAGGTGTGGTTTTTATTACCCCAGGATTTTGGTTGGTGGGAATGTTGGGTGGTTTTGTTGATGTGAGCCTCTGATCGTCGCCAAAGCTGCTTACAGCTAGGATGATCACTTTTATTTGTTTATATATGTGCGGACTTACACGTGACTCAGGTTATCTTCTCATTTTTTTTCATAAAAAGTAAAGGGGGTGGGGCGGGGGTAGAAGAAGTACCCGATCGAGAGATTACTTATATATCTTAACCTCTAGGCCAATCGCTTTCAATCTGATAAAATATTTAATTAATTGGGTTGTAATATATAATACGCGTATATTTATAGGTCCGGTGGAGCTGGCAGCTGTAGGAGTTTCGATAGCGATATTTAATCAAGCGTCAAGAATCACAATCTTCCCTCTAGTGAGCGTAACAACATCATTTGTTGCCGAAGAAGAAACGGCAGCAGCAGCTGCAGCAGCGGAAAAGACAGCAGTAGGCTCCAACGCTAATGAACTGTCATCACCATCATCATCAGATGTGGAGAAAGCAGCCGGACTGCCTTCATCACCTCCTCCTCTTGCTGCAGAATCGACGGATCTCCAAAACGCTCGTGATACCAACTCATCATATGGATGTAAGAAAGACAGCTGCTGCTGTCAGACTACAGAGGCAAAGACGACGAAGGTGCAGAAATCAGAAGCAGCTGCTGGAAATATTGACGATGGTGATATCGGAGAGAAGCACCATCAGCGGCGGCATCTGCCATCAGCTTCAACAGCAATGGTGATCGGCATGTTTCTTGGGCTTTCCCAAGCCATCTTATTGATCTTCGGTGCGAAAATTCTCCTCAATTTTATGGGTGTCAAAACTGTACGTATAAGAGCTAGCTAATTTATCCATCCACCTTTCACATTTATTCTTCAATTTTATACATACATACGTACGTAAATGCATGCATATGTGCTGATCATATATAATTTATTTGTTGCCGGTGTTCGCTCGTTGGTTGGTCCCGACGGTCATTTAGGGTGATGCCATGATGAAACCGGCACACAAGTACTTGACATTAAGATCATTAGGTTCTCCGGCTGTCCTTCTCTCTTTAGCCATGCAAGGTATCTTTCGAGGATTCAAGGATACGAAGACGCCCCTATATGCCACCGGTACGTTCCCGATCCTACCTACCTACGTAATCTATATATGACCGCGAATTATTACCACTTGTAAGTTGTAGCTAAATTAGCTAGCTTAATTGCTTCAATTAACTGACGAATATGTGCCGTGTCATCGAGATATATATATATATATATATATATGGAGTAATTCTTAATTAACGTCTCTGCAGATTGTTATACACTCCGTTACTTAAAATATACTAATATATAAATGCAGTTGTGGGTGATGTTTCGAATATCATATTGGACCCAATTCTCATCTTTGGTTGTGGTATGGGCGTAAGTGGCGCGGCCATTGCTCACGTCATCTCACAGTAAGTCCATTAATCAATTATATATGTGTACGATCGAAACTCGAAAGAGTATCATCTTTAATAATAATAATAATAATAATAAATTATACTGCTATTATTTTAGGAAACACTCCATCCAAACTTATAATTTTTAGCGTATATATATATGAAGTACAACTAAAACTTAGTATAAATGGTACATAAATTGATAAAAATACCCGTATTAAAATTTGAATAATTTAATTGTTATGAAATATATTAATAAAGTATAAAACAGTAAATTAAAAAATATAATAACAAATAATATTTAGACCTTAGAATAGGACTTATCATATATATATATAACGAATGGATCATTAAATAGAATATAATTTTATTATTTATTTTTTTCATTAATTTACTCGTGCGTTGAAAGGTAGTTCCTGAATCTTGGAATGATGAAAGATATAATAGTAAATATACAATTTAGTTTTGACTTTTTCAAAAGTTAAGCTGTTGTGGAAAAATGACTGGTTGATAGCGGAAAACATTTTCCTTCCTTGTGTGATTAAAATGGGCAAAACAAAATACCAAAAATAGAAGAATAAAAATACCAAATTTTTACGTGGAAAATCCTTAAAGTTGAAGGGAAAAACCACGAACCTTCCACTATGATGATAGTAAGATTACAAGTAATTCTTCTCTAGTATAAACTAGAGGCTCACTCAACTTCTTTGCCTAAAAGAGGATGGATTACAAAGGATGGACTCTCTCACCAACTAAGTGGTGAAACACTCAAACTTCGCTTGAGAAAATATGAGAACTTTTCTCAAGCACCTCACTTTTGTAGTGGCTCTCACTTTCTCTCTTTTTGTAGAGGATTGCTTGCTTTACTTGATGATACTCTAAGCCTTCCCAAAGACCCCTATTTATAAGAGTAGAAGGGGGCAACCCAAAGGCCATAAGATGACTCTTAAATGCTCTCCCATTAATTTAAGTCAATGAACATTGGTAACTTACACATAATAAAATGCACTTGCCTTCTCAAATTCCCAAGAGATTCAAAGTATTAATTATCTTTGTAACTCTACTATGCATGCATCATCCCCATTATTATTATTATTATTATTATTTTGGGAAACCCCCTTAATTAAGGAGGGACCCCAACAATCTCCCCCTTCCCAACTTAATTTGGGGGAACTAGCATACCAACGCCTTCACAACAATCTTTAAATCTCTTGATTGTTATTGTCTTGGTCATCATGTCCGACCAATTCTTGTCGATATGAACCTTCTCAAGTTGTAGCTGCTTCTCCTCTAGCACATCCCTTATCCAATGGTATCGAACATCGATATGTTTTGTGCGGGAGTGATAGGCTGAATTTTTAGCCAAGTAAATGGCACTCTGATTATCATAGTATAGAGCATATTTTTCTTACTCTTGACTCAACTCTCGAAGGAAAATTTTCAACCATAACATCTCCTTACATGCCTCTATACCTGCAATATATTCAGCCTCTGTAGTAGATAAGGCCACACATTTCTGGAGCTTTGATTGCCAAGAGATAGATCCCCCTACAAATGTGGTCACATACCCCGAAGTGGACTTTCTCGAATCAATATTTCCAGCCATGTCAGCATCTGTGTATCCCTCCAACACAGGTTTCCTATTGCCAAAGCATAAACACCTCTTAGATGTACCCCTGAGGTATCAAAGTATCCACTTGACAGCTTCCCAATGCTCTTTTTCTGGTTTAGACAAGAATCGACTCACAACTGCAACTGCATGGGCGATATCGGGCCTGATGCAGACCATGGCATACATAAGACTCCCAACAGTAGATGAATAGGGAATATTTGCCATTTCTTCCTTTTCTTTCTTGCTTGTTGGACTTTGGCTCTTGCTCAACTTGAAGTGGCCAGCTAGTGGAACATTTACTGGCTTTGCCTTATGCATATTGAACTTCTCAAGCACCTTCTTGATGTAGTGCTCTTGAGACAACCATAATAACTTCTTGGGTTGATCTCGAGTAACCCTCATCCCAAGGATTTGCTTTGCTGGACCTAAGTCCTTCATTGCAAAGGCACCACTCAATGCTTTCTTGAGTGCCACAATCTTCTTCATATCATGCCCAACGATCAACATATCATCAACATAGAGAAGAAGGATAATAAAATCTTCACTTGTGTACCTCTTCATGAAAACATATTGGTCGGTGTGGGTCCTTTTGAATTTGTGTTGTGTCATGAAGGTTTCAAACTTCTTATACCACTGCCTTGGTGCTTGTTTGAGTCCATAAAGACTCTTTTTGAGATGACATACCAAGTGCTCTTTACCTGGAACCACAAACCCTTCGGGTTGTTCCATATATATCTCCTCTTCCAAATCTCCATGTAGAAATGATGTTTTGACATCAAGCTGTTCGATCTCAAGATTGAGACTAGCGGCAAGACCAAGAACTACTCGAATTGAGGACATCTTAACCACTGGAGCAAAAATTTCTTCAAAATCAATGCCCTTTTTCTGATTGCACCCTTTGACCACGATCCGAGCCTTATATCGAGGCTTTGAGATATTTTCTTCAGTTTTGATCTTGTACACCCATCTGTTCTTCAAGGCTTTCCTTCCCTTAGGTATCTTCACTAGATCATAAGTATGGTTCTCATGCAATGAGTCCATCTCCTCTTTCATGGCTTTCATTCATTCTTCCTTCTGAACATCTTCCATGGTCTCAATGTAGCTTTGAGGCTCCCTCTCCGCAGAGAGTATATATTCTCTTGGATCATACTTAGAGGAAGGTTTTCTTACCCGAGTTGACTGTCGCAACTGAGGTTGTACCACAGGCTCTTCTATTACTGAAGGCTCAACTGATTTAGCTACTTCTACATCATTTGACTCAGATGATGACTCCTCTGTTGTACTCCCATTTTGATCTAGTTGAGCACTAGTTTCATCATTGATGCTTGTCTGTTCTCTTGATTCATTATGTACCATTGGAGATGGCTCTTCCTGAGTACGGGTGCAAACCCTAAGCTTGGGTTTTTCTGGCTGCTTGAAGTCTTCAACTATCTGGTCCTCAAAGAACACAACATCTCGACTTCTTACAATCTTCTTCATCAAAGGATCCCACAACCTATAGCGGAACTCATCTTGAGATGATCCAACATAGATGCATTCTTTTGTCTTTGAGTCAAGCTTGGATCGTTCGTCCTTAGGAATGTGGAAAAATGCTCGACACCCAAACACCTTGAATTGGTCATATAAGACTTTCTTTCTTGTCCATGTTTTCTCCGGTATTTCCCCATCCAAGGGACCTGAGGGTGAGTGATTTATGATGTGGACAGCGGTCTTTACAACTTCTCCCCAAAATGACTTAGGTAACTTGGCATTTGAGAGCATGCATAGAACTCTTTGTTCTATTGTGCGATTCATTCTTTCAGCCACACCATTTAATTGTGGTGTCTTGGGAGGTGTCTTCTCGAGCCTGATACCATGTTGCTTACAATATGTCTCGAATGGACCACAATATTCTCCACCATTGTCAGCTCAAACACACTTGAGATTTATTTCTGTCTCACGCTCCACTCGAGCATGGAACTCCTTCAATGCCTCATGTACTTGGTCTTTGGTCTTTAATAAAGACACAAACACCTTTCTCGAGTGGTCATCGATGAATATCAGAAAGTATAATGCACCACCCAGTGATCTTTCCGTCATCGAGCATACATCGGTGTGCACCAATTTAAGAATATGCTTTCTTCTACGAGGAACATTGCTTCTAAAAAAATGAAACTCTATGTTGTTTGCCAGCCAAACAATGAGTGCAACGGTCGAGGATTTTACCTTTCACATCTGGGAGGAGCTCTTTTTGAGTGAGTATTTACAATCCCTTCTCGCTTATATGCCCCAACCTCTTGTGCCATAGCTCTAAACACGAATTATCATGGGCAACATTAGTCTCCCCCTTACATATCTTGGCTTGTGTAACATATAACGAGCCTTCTTTTCTTCCTCGAGCAACAATTATGCTACTTCTTGTGAGTTTCTATTTTCCAACACCAAAGCTATTCACGTACCCGGTATCATCGAGCTTCCCGAATGAGATGAGGTTGAGACGCATGTCCGGAACATGTCTTACGTCTTTCAACACAAGTTCACATACTGTGTTGGTTACCAAAACGACATTACCCATTCCCACGATCTTTCTTGAAACTTGATTTCCCATCTTCACATTACCAAAATCACCACCTTGGTATAATGAGAAGAATTCTTGATATGGGGTGACATGGAATGAGGCACCTGAGTCAATAATCCATGAGCTGTCATCGTCGGCGATGTTAAGATAATTGTCTTCACAAATGAGAAAGATATCATCAAGTTCAGTTGTCGCCACAGCTGTTGTGCTCTTGTCTTCTTTCTTCTTTGAATCAATTGTATCGATCTTAACGGTCCATTCTTTGGATCTCTCTTGTAAATTCGACATTCGGACCTCTTGTGGTCAGGCTTGTGACAATAGTAGCATATGATCCTAGAACGAGATTTAGATCGACCTCTTGAATTTTCATGACCCCTAGTCTTACTCCTTCCTCGAGTCTCACTTCTTCTTTGATTCTCGATGACATTGGCCTCGGATTGGATAAAGATTCCGCATTCCTTTCTCCTTGATTATTCATTCAATAGGTTGTCGGTGACACTATCCATGAAGAGCTTTCCTTCGGGAGCCGAGTTACTCAGGGTGACGACAAGAGTATCCCAACTCTCGGGTAGCGAAATAAGGAGTAACAAAGTCTATAATTCATCATCGATCTTCATCTCAATCTTTGTGAGTTGATTTACAAGCCCCTTGAAATTGTTGAAATGCTCGATCATACTTTGGCCATCGTTGTACTCCAACTTGACCAATCTTCTAACAAGATGAGCCTTGTTTCGGGGTGTTTTCTTTTGAATCATTGATCCAAGCTTCTTCCACAACTCATAAGCATTTGTGTAAGTTGACACATGCTCGAATAGGCTTTGATCGATGTACTTACGGATCATAGCAACCGCCTTTCGGTTCAAAATTTCCCATTCTATGGCATCTTTTTCTTCTAGCATCATCTCCTTTGTAATAGGTTCATATAGATCTTTGCAATATAGGTGATCCTCCATCATAGGCTTCCAATATGAATAATTCTCAGCAATAAGCTTGAACATGTCACCATCATGAGTGATGGTACCCTCCATTTTTAATCACACAAGAGAATATGATAGCCTTATGAACTTGGCTCTGATACCACTGTTGTGGAAAAAGGACTGGTTGATAGCGGAAGACATTTTCCTTCCTTGTGTGATTAAAATGGGCAAAAAAAATAGCAAAAATAGATTACAAGTAATTCTTCTCTAGTATAAACTAGAGGCTCACTTAACTTATTTGCCTAAAAGAGGATGGATTACAAAGGATGGACTCTCTCACCAACTAAGTGGTGGAACACTTAAACTTCATTTGAGAAAATATGAGAACTTTTCTCAAGCACCTCATTTTTGTAGTGGCTCTCACTTTCTCTCTTTTTGTAGATGATTGCTTGCTTTGCTTGATGATACTCTAAGCCTTCCTAAAGACCCCTATTTATAAGAGTAGAAGGGGGTAACCCAAAGGCCATAAGATGACTCTTAAATTCTCTCCCATTAATTTAAGTTAATGAACCTTGGTAACTTACACATAATAAAATGCACTTGCCTTCTCAAATTTCCAAGAGGTTCAAAGTATTAATTATCTTTGTAACTCTACTATGCATGCATCATCCCCATTATTATTATTATTATTATTTTGGGAAACCCACTTAATTAAGGAGGAACCCCAACAAAGTGACGGTCTTCTCCTCTGCATCAATTACTCAGTTGCTGCGTACAGCTTGATTGTATGCATATTATCACTTACGGTAATTTATACTAGTATATCCTTGCATGCATGCAGGTACTTGATGTCATTTATTCTCTTATGGAAGCTGACGAAGAAAGTGAATCTCCTACCTCCTCGTATTCAAGATTTGCAATTTAAAAGATTCCTTGGAAATGGTAATTACAAAGTGATTAGTTTACTACTACTGGAGCTAGGAACTTATAATATTCATTCCATCCCGTTTACGTTGATCTTACATAAGCACTAGTAGTACTGTGTAGTACTATAGCCGTTTGCATGCACTAGACTAGAGTCTACATAATTTCGAACGTGCGGGCGGGGCATGAAAAATGATGATACATGCAACTGCAGGGTTTCTTTTGTTGGCAAGGGTGATAGCAGTGACATTTTGTGTTACCCTGGCGGCATCTATGGCCGCACGCCTGGGCTCAACTCCAATGGCGGCATTCCAGATTTGCCTCCAAGTCTGGATGACCTCTTCCCTTCTTGCTGATGGTTTGGCTATCGCAGCTCAGGTATCCCTATTACTCTAGATCTCTATATAGCTATAGCTACTACTAGCCACACAAGAGTAACTACTACTACTACTAGTAGTCGTCTACCACTACTACCACTAGTCTATTATTACTGTTGTCTCCTTAAACATTAGTACGTACTAATGTTTTTCCAGCCACGGCAATTGCTCATCTATGTATTTATCTATGTACGTATGCATGTATGTGTTTAAATTTATATGAATACATGCATGCAGGCGATCCTAGCAAGTGCATTTGCTGAGAACGACTATGATAAGGCGACGGCTGCAGCGTCTCGTGTATTACAGATGGGCTTTGTTCTTGGGTGCGGCCTTGCTGTGTTTGTCGGACTTGGTCTTAGATTTGGAGATGTCATCTTTTCCAAAGACGTACGTGTCCTCCATCTCATTACCGTCGGGATACCGTTTGTTGCTGCGACTCAACCTATTAATGTCTTGGCCTTCGTTTTTGATGGCGTCAATTTTGGAGCTTCGGATTTTGCCTACACCGCGTACTCCATGGTCATCGTAGCCGTTGCAAGCATTGCTTCTCTAGTCTTCCTTTCCAAATCCAATGGCTTTGTCGGAATCTGGGTTGCTCTCACCATATACATGGTTCTACGCGCCTTTGCCGGAATTTGGAGGTACACAATACTACTAGTACTAGTAGCTATTTATTTATTTATTTATAAGGAATCATCAAAATCAGTAATAAAAAACAAACAAAGATCATATAAGTAAAAGAGTTACCTATCTCGTTAATTAGTTTCTAAATTAATGCCCTTGTTGATTTGCAGGATGGGGACGGGAACAGGACCATGGCGTTTTCTGAAAACTATATCAAACTAAAGTAAATCCTACACTACAGTACTTCTGGCAGTCTAGCACTAGCTATAGCCGAAATCCTAAATAATCGGGCCTATCTATGATCTACTTCTTCTCTTATATATACATCGGATTATTAGGGGTAAAGCTAATGTTGTAGCCTTGTTAATCTACTCAATTATTTGTATGTATTGTGCGTAACTCCGATGACCTTTTCGGTGCTTTACTTGTGTATTGCTTCAGAATATAATAATGGTTTGCAGCCTTTTCCATCTATCCTACTGTATGTATGTATGTATGTAGGATACCCGAGTTTTACATATCCCCTCCCTTCCTTGCCATGTACACGTGGATACGTAATTGACTGGCATGGCCATAATACGTCTCTGGCGTGATTGCGGAAAACTCAACTTCGTCATTAGGTCATGTGGATTGGTAGATAAACGAATACAGCACATCGCATTCAAAACCTCATACCTTAACGTAATCATACCTCGGTTGGGTCATAATCCGTTAACCACTAGCTAAACTAAGACATCATTGATTTGATACCCAACTTCCCCACTCCTGTTATTCCCTTGCTCTTGCAACATTAATTTCAAATGCTGATCAACCTTGATGGTACATATCAGAGTTCTTTTCATTCTATAATATACTGGAAAAAATTTAATCACAAAAAATAGGTTAAATTGTTGTGGGTCCTGGGTCCGTCCCACATGTGTTAGTAAAATGTGTATTTTGTTTTGTCCTAATGAATGGACCTTTAATAGCATTTTACTAATCTTAGATTAAGTCCAACTTAGGCTTAGTATTTAGGCTTCCTAAGTAAGTCTTTGGTAGAAATCCTTACTGTATAAATTAGGGCAGCAAGTGAGAGTGTGTATACAGAAAAATTACACACACAATTAGAAGCAAAAGAAAAGAGGATGGCAAAGGGTTTAAGAGAAGAGTGATTTGCGATTTTTCAAAGATAGCTTTTACAAATTGGTCGATTACCAAATATTACACCATTAGATTTTACTAAAACTTGGTCAGTTTGTTGGGGACACATAGGGCCTCATTTTGAACACTTAGATCGTCGTTTTGAGATCTAGTTTATCTGTTATTATAGAAGGACAGAACCTCTGATTTTTTGTGATATTCTTCACCTTTGATCTCTTCTTACTTAATCTTTTTATGTATGTATTTCTTGGTGGGTTGTGAATTATTGTGAACTTGATTTGGGTTCATTTTACCCTCAATTTATCATAATAAGAGAAGAAAATAGAGTGGACTCCTCAATCGTCCTGTGGTTTTTACTCTTCACATCGAAGAGGTTTTCTACGTATAAATTGTGTGTGTCAATTGGTTCATTTTTTTTATCTATTCACTTATACTTACTGCCCATAATTAGTTTTGCTTGGTGATTTACTTTGGTGAATTATTTGTGGTGAATTTGTGTTCTGTTATTTTGTTGATTGTCTTGGTGTTGATCGTTGTGAGTGTTGTTGTATACTACCCGGGCCTTTCATAAATGACAATGTTAGATTATCAATATGTTACTTCACATGGCCAACTCAATATACTAATCGAAAAATGAAAAGTTCATGGAATTTTATTTCAAAAGTTACTTTTTCAAGTTATGAGTGCAATATTTTTTGTGTTTGTAAACTCTTGGATCACTAAAAGTAGTAGTAACTTATGAGTTAAATTTTATACTAACTTGCCGCCTATTTATACACATAGTGGGTACATTGGTCAAACTACAAAGACCAAAAAATTTAGAAAGAATAGTAAGTATCTATATATGCATTAAATGCATATGACACTTAATAATGTGAACATTCATCAAAATACAATAAGTTTGTCTATCCATAACACTCCCATTTAAATTTTTATATATCATATTTTGATACGCATTTTGATATACTACCTCAATAAAAATCTTGTCAAAAAAGCTAGGAGGGAACCTAAAGAAAGAAAAAAAGAGTGTTGAACACATATGTAATATCCTATTTATAGAAAACCTACATATGAAACTAACAATTACGTATAATTAATTAATGTAATTATTGTAGAACGTTTTGTATTAAATGTATTTTTATTATGGCAGATTATATAGAAATTTAATTAGGAAAATTTTTGGATAGAATTTAGATTATTAGATTAAACCATAGTTGGAACCCTACCATATATATGTTTTATCGAAAACCCTATTTCTACTAACCGGATTTTTTTTCAGGTTCAATTACCCTAAATAGCGACCCCACCGTATTCTAATTATGGTATTTTGTTACCCTATTTCCCAATGTAAATTTCTCAACAATACCTAGTATTTTTAAATTTAATTTTATCAAGCTTAATAATTTTATTAACGTAATTTGATAAAAAAATATTTAATTTTTTAAATTTTAATTCATTTTATTGTTGGTTTCAATTTCATATTTAAATTTAGTTAATCATTGTCCTTACGGATTATTTTAGATAAATTCGTTCATGAGCATGGTTTTATTAAATTCATATAGTTTTTTTTTATTTAAAAATATAATTTGTTTGTTCTTTAGTGTGTCTTGATTTTTAATATTTTAAATCTGTTTGATTATAACTTTATTTTAGGGTTATATTTTGTCAACGAAATAAATTGTTTAAATTTTCAAACCCCTTTAAAATAGTAAAATTATTTTAATGATTTTTGTTTGTAGAAAATATTACCATCTTTGATTTATATATTTTTTCAAGGTCAATAAGATCTTTAAAAAAATTTAAATTCTAGTTTTTTGTAACTTGCTTATATCTTTCTTTCCTAAATTAATATTATTTCGTTTCACCCTTTTTAGCTTATGAATGGCCTTTTTAGAAAACATTTAAATTAATCCCAGTTTCTTTAAATTTGATGTAAATATTTTTTTTCAGATAGTTTTGAATATGTTTCAAGGTAGTAATATGTTTTTTCGTATATTATACGAATTCTCTCGCGCATTGGTATTTTCCCTCGAAATTTGTTTCCAAATCCTTTAAATAACTTTGATATTTGTTTGTATAGTTTGAAACCTTTACCAAATGAAATCCATTAATTTAATCTCATATAAAATCATTCATAAATACTTTTTAGATGTTTAGTATTTTCTAGTATTTTATGTGTATTAGCAAAGGGGGGAAAAACAACCAGACCCTACCTTTTATTTTCTTTTTCTCTATCCCCATTTCTTCTTTTTCTTCACTCTCTTCCCATTCTTTTTTTGAAACCAAACCCCGATCAAACCACCATACTCCCTCTAGTTTCCTTTAACCCAGATCCACCACTAGCTACTAATGTAACTCCCCTCCATTTTTTAATAATTAAAAATTTTATTTTATGAAAGCATTAATTGCAAAAATAATGAATATTACTGCCATATTTAGTATAAGTTTGTCATCATCTACCATCCTTATACAAAGTGTTGAGACTAAAATGTTGCTTTCGTTAAATTAAAGTGTGCAATGTAAGACCAAAATAGTGATTCTATTACAAATTTACAATGTTCGGATAAATACAAAAAGGATTAAGCAAGAGAGTTACAATATAATAATAGGAGAAATAGCAGGAGATATAAGAGTCCAAGGAATATCCAGATCAAAAGATATCGAAGTAAATATTAGAAGGTCCTAACTCTCAACCTTGAAAGGAAGCCATCAAACTGAATCCTCAAAGTATTCATACAAGGTACACACTCCCATTGAATAGGCAAGGGACTGAGAACGAAACACAACAGTAATATGGTATTAAGTGAACCATTTCACAACACTAGCATGCAAAGCCATATGAAACACATCGGTAATAACATGGCATGGATACATTAAGGAAATCATGAGATACTAAAATGACCAACTGACAGAATCAAATCAATTCCACATACTAAAGGTAGGCACTGAGGTAACTACAAGATCAATAAATCCAAATTAGCCCAAAGACCAAGGTAGGGCACTATGGCAATTATGGAATAAACACATCCAAATCAATTCCAAAAAAATAAGGTAGGGTGCTAAGGCAACCACCAACCCACATATTAACCTAGGTAGTGCACAACGACAACTACCAAACCAATAACCCATAACAAATCATTTACATTCTTACACAATAATTACTTTAATTTTTAATTACTCAAAGGAGATACAATAGTAACTCGGAAACATAAAACTATACCAGTCATACCGGAGCACAAAGCATCATTGTACCCTCCCAACGATCCAACCAAATGCATAACAATATTGTGGTCATGTTGGTGCACAAGTCAACACATTACCTTCCACAAACAAGACACCTAATATTTAAGGATAAATACTTCCTATAGGACTCATAGGTCACCTCTAAAGTAGATTAGGGCCTTACAAGAGCACAACAGCACACCAGTTAACCAAAAAAATCAAGGGCACCTTCCTCATATCTAAGGTTTCTACCCCTGGATAGCAACTATTTCCAAACAAATAAGGATGGCACCCTTTGAAGTGTTGTATGGGCGGAAGTGCAAGACCCCCTTGTGCTGCAATGACATCAGAGATGGTGCTAATGGGACTCGAGTTGATTTGGGAGATGACCCGACAGATCTATAAAATTTAGGACCGAATAAGGGCTAAGAGTCGGCAAAAGAGTTATAGTGATCAGAAGTGTCGTGATGGTAACTTTGAGCCTAAAGAGAATGTGTTGTTGAGGTTCTCCCTCACCAAAAGTGTCCAGAGGCTTGGTAAGAGAGGCAAGTTGAGCCCGAGGTACATCAGGCCCTATGAAATTTTGGAATGGGTTGGGGAGTTGATAAGTGTGACTTTTGCATCTTATTCCTATGGTTTATAAGAGTTTTTACCTCTAATTTCAGTTGAAATTCTCCCTTTTTGTTCTTGTTACTGCCTTTGTGTTGTGAAAATTTGCAAGATATCAAGTAACAAAAATTTCATGAAGGATGGAAAAAATAATAATCTTAAAGGGAGAAGAAAGGAGAAAAAAGGAGCAAAGAGGAGCAAAAGTTAAAGCAGAAAGAGATTTAGAGCTAAAATGTAAATTCTAGAATAAAAAGAAAGCAAGAGTACATATTCAAAGTATATGGGCCTGAAAGAATTGGAATTTAGACCAGGAAAAAGTTTAAATTTGGAGAATCTTTCAACATCAAAGTTGTATATCTTTATAATACCTTTCCAACTCATCCCAAATCAGCTTACTCGAAGTTATGATGAAAACTTTATATTCAAAATACGCAGCATTGTCAAAGTTGACACGGGAAGCCCATCTTTATCAATACCTCAGGGATCCGAGAAGCGATAATATAAAAACTCTCATTCTAATTTCTCATGGAAGCATCCTCCACTCCCTCTCTCTTCTCTCTAAGCAGCCTCGTCTCCCTCTCTCTTCTCTCTTCTCTCTTCTCTATCCTTTTGCCCAATTCATCAAGATCTCTCTTGTAAATTAGAGACCGAGGTGCAAGAAGTTAAATTTTTGCAAGAATTTATGAACATCATGGGTATTATTTAATGATTGTTTCTCTATCTATGGAATCTCTTATTATTTTTAATATTCTTGCTATGAATTTGATAGGCTAGATCTTGTGCTAAGATGAAGGGGAATTTCCCCCGATCTGAATGTGTTGAATTATTGCATCCTTTTTTATTCAATTCATGATCTATGTGACCTAATAAAAATCAATCCATGACCCGATAGCGACCCCACCCACCTTCGACCCAACCCACTTCTACCCGACCCGACGTCGACCCAACTCAATGTTGACCCGACCCGACCTTCACCCGATCCGGCCCGACATGGACCCAACCAGACATCAAAATATATTATAATAATAATAAATTACACATATTTTATTATTCATTTAAAGATTTTAAATATATATTATTTTATAAATTGTACTTATTTTTCCCTAAACATTCTATATGATATCATTTAGAATAAAAAAATCTCATAGCTCCAACTTTTGATGCATATTTTTAAAATAACAAATATTATATTAATTTACACAGAGTACAAAGATTATAAGTTTATAACAAATAGAAAATCAAACTCGGACTCTGAAAATGTAATTATAGTAGTTACTGGTTACCTAATGAAATTGTAATTACAATTGTTACCAACTAAAAATTACTAACTCTTAACACCATCGTGTTATAAATCCGGCCTATTTTATAACATATATATTGTATACTCAATTGATTAAAAACCCAAACAACAAATCCAATCAAATATTATTCAAATATTTAAATTGATGGTTCGAAATTGAAATTAGACATATTATAAAATATATCGTATACTCAATTGATTAAAAACTATTAAGGAATTACCCAATTTAACATAATTAGGGTTTTTGAGCCCGAATTGCAAATTCGATCAAATCTTATTCAAATATTTAAAGTAACATTTCAAAATTGAAATTAGATATATTCTAAAACATATCATATACTCAATTGATTAAAAACTATTCAGGAATTACCTAATTTAACATAATTAAGGTTTTTGAGCCCGAACTACAAATCCGGTCAAATCTTATTCAAATATTTAAAGTGACAATTCAAAATTGAAATTAGATATATTCTAAAATATATTGTATGCTCAATTGATTAAAAACTATTAAGCAATTACCCAATTTAACATAATTAAGGTTTGAGCACGAACTACAAATCCGGTAAATATTATTCAAATATTTAAATTGATGGTTTAAAATTGAAATTAGACATATTCTATGACATATTGTATACTCAATTGATTAAAAACTATTAAGAAATTACCCAATATAACATAATTAAGGTTTTTGAGCCCGAACTACAAATCCGGTCCAATCTTATTCAAATATTTAAAGTGAAAGTTCAAATCTCAAATTAGACATATTCTAAAACATATTGTATACTCAATATTAAGGAATTACCCAATTTAACATAATTAAGGTTTTTGAACCCGAACAACAAATCTGATCAAATCTTATTCACATATTTAAATTGATGGTTTAAAATTAAAATTAGACATATTCTAAAACATATTATATACTCAGATGATTAAAAACTATTAAGAAATTATCCAATTTAACATAATTAAGGTTTTTGATCCCGAACTACAAATCCGGTCAAATCTTATTCAAATATTTAAATTGACATTTCAAAATTGAAATTAGACATATTTTAAAATATATTGTATACTCAATTGATTAAAAATTATGAATGAATTACCTAACTTAATATAATTAGGGCTTTTGAGCCCGAACTACAAATCTGGTCAAATCTTATTCAAATATTTAAATTGATGGTTTAAATGGAAATTAGACATATTCTAAAACATATTGTATACTCAGTTGATTAAAAACTATTAAAGAATTACCTAATTTAATATAATTAGGGTTTTTGAGTCCGAACAAAAAAATCAGTCAAATCTTATTCAAATATTTAAATTGACAGTTCAAAATTGAAATTAGACATATTCTAAAACATATTGTATAATCAATTTAATAAAATAACTCAATTATACAATCCAATTTAAATCCGCAAGAGTTTTAACCTACAATCCAATTTCGATATATTTTAATACTATTTTTCTAATTTAACAATACCAACATGAAATTAAGTACATTTCAAAGTATATTGCATAATCAATTTATCCAAAATAGCTTAATCGAACGAATCCAATAAATCCAAACATAACCGGGTAAAAAATCTTTATTATTTACTTGTAAAAATAAAGCATATATAATATTCTAATTTCATTTATTTGTACTGGTAATTTTATGATTGTCTCTAATATTTAAAATGTAATAAATTATAATTATACATTGTATAGTCATGCTTATGCTCACCTGTATTTTATAAAATTATCTTTTTTTAAGTAATCAAATAAATATAATATATGATAAATATCTAATATTTTTACTTGTAAAATTTATAAATATTTTAAGTAATCAAATATAATATTGTTAAAACTTATAAATATCTTTATTATTTACTTGTAAAAATAAAGCATATATAATATTCTAATTTCATTTATTTGTACTGGTAATTTTATGATTGTCTCTAATATTTAAAATGTAATAAATTATAATTATACATTGTATAGTCAAGCTTATGCTCACCTGTATTTTATAAAATTATCTTTTTTTAAGTAATCAAATAAATATAATATATGATAAATATCTAATATTTTTACTTGTAAAATTTATAAATATTTTAAGTAATCAAATATAATATTGTTAAAACTTATAAATATCTTTATTATTTACTTGTAAAAATAAAGCATATCTAATATTATAATTTCATTTATTTGTACTAATAATCTTATGATTGTCTCTAACATTTACAATGTAATAAATTATAATTATACATTGTATAGTCATGCTTATGCTCACCTGTATTTTATAAAATTATCTTTTTTTAAGTAATCAAATAAATATAATATATGACAAATATCTAATATTTTTACTTGTAAAATTTATAAATATTTTAAGTAATCAAATATGATATTGTTAAAACTTATAAATATCTTTATTATTTACTTGTAAAAATAAAGCACATATAATATTCTTATTTCATTTATATGTACACTATACTAGTAATCTTATGATTGTCTCTAATATTTACAATGTAATAAATGATAATTATACATTGTATAGTCAAGTTATGATCACCTTTATTTTATAAAATTATCTTTTTTAAGTAATCAAATAAATTAGAATAAATGATAAATATCATTGTTAGATTCAATCATGCAATTTTTTTGTATTATTAAAATTTATAAATATATTTACTATTTACTTGTAAAAATAAAGCGTATATAATATTCTTAATTTATTTATTAGTAATAGTAATACTATGATTGTCTATAATATTTACAATATAATAAATGATAATTACCTAGACTCGAATTTGACTCAACCCGTCAAGACTCGACTCGACCCGACCCATCAAGTTAACTTGTAACTACTCAAATCCAACCCGTCAAATTATATGAAATGACACAACCCATCAAGTTAACCCGAAACAACTCAGACCCAATGGGACCAACCCATCATATTGCACGAAATGAGCCGAACGGACCGAAGCCACCTAGTCATGTAAACTAGAGAATGACCCAAAACCAACCTGATCCTACCAATCAAGTTAACCCAAAATGACCCGAACTCTAGTTTGTTTAACCCGAACCCGACCCGACCCAACAAATTAATCCAAAATGACTCGGAACCAAAATGACCTGACCCAAACAAAGCAATGACCCGAAATGACCCACAACCAACCCGCAAAAGTCAAATGACCCAAAATGACCCGACCTGCTATGACCTGACCCGAACCCGACCCACCCAACCTGATTGCCACCTCTACCCATAGGGCTCGTAGGTCACCTAATGAGTAGACTTGGGCTTTATTGGGCACAACGGGCACACCAGAAACCCAAACAAATCGATGGCTCCTACCTCTTCTCTAGGGTAGCTACTTCAAGAAATAAACCATTCCCAAACTTGAGGTCTTCCACTTAATGTATAAGTATTTTTATGAGGAGATCACAGATAACACATATTGCACAATTATTCTCATTTCCATACTTATCCATTTTTCCTTTATTTCTAATTATATAAGTCAACCCTAAGGTCAACAGTCCAAATCGAGGTCAAAGTCAACACTAAGGTTAACCTATTAAAAGTATAAGGTCATCATACATCCAATTATTCATATTTGGGTATATTAGGTCAAAATAATCAAAATGCCCCTATCACCAATAATTATAAGATTATCATCCATTTAAATACTAAATCCATTTTATTTATTTATTTGTCATAAAAAAGCTAAGAAAAATAATTTAATTATTTATCATGCAATTTACATTATCAGCTATATCAAAAGACCATTTTATCCTTACACATGTTTCTGTATACAAAACCCTATTATATACTTTTGAAACGTACAAAACACATGATCGCATAATCCACAACAAATAATACATGTTAGACATGATTTTTACGATAAATATTATAATACACCAAAAAGACTAAATTGCCCCTAGGGAACACATCCATAATAATTATTCCACAATTGTATATAAGCATGCTCAACCTATTATTTTATACATAATTATCATACAAAATATGTTTCCGTCATAAGAATCATTTTAATCATATTTTCGTAACCAAAATATTTTACATCAGATAACATGCTCGTTTTATCGTTTTTCATGATAATAATATGTAACACATAATTATATTAAAATAAGTCATGCTTAACATATTTCATACACCAAAATCCTAGTATATTATCACGCAATATTTATCATTTTAGTAGGGTATAACGGTTATCTAAATTCCAACTAATCTTTTAAAAACTTTACATACCTAGGCACTTAATTTATTTCATCTATCAAAGGGATGTTTACCTCCACCTTCTTAAAAAAATTTAGCGTCCCCTTTTTATGATGTTGCTTCTTACCCTTGGCTAACTGGCTAGGAAAAGGAGCAAAAGGTTTATATGGTTTAGAAGAACTTATTTTAGTTACCTTAGGAGGTTTTTCTTTAATCTCTTCTTCGACATTAGTTGATTCTTCCTCTTCTTGCTTTTTCCTTTGGTTATCTTTAAATTTCTTTAGATTATCTAATTGTATTTCATTCTTAGTGGTCATAGCACTCACATTTTCTCTTGGATTCCTTTCTGTTTGGCTTGGTAAATTTAAAGAACTCTATGCTTGCAATTTACGTGTAGAATTTTCCACCTGAATCACCTGACTTTCTAAGTTCTTGACCACATTTCTTGTTTCTTATGAAATTAAAGAGTGTTAGTGGCTAAAGATTTAACTATATCCTCTAATGACATTCCTCTAGATTGTTTTGGTACCGATGGTTGAGGAGGTTGTACAAATGACGGTTTTGGTTTATTTTGGGAAATAGGACAGAATCAAAGGGTTGATTATATCCTTGTTGATTTTGGTATGATGTTGGTCTTTGATTATTCTCATACCTTAGGTTTGGATGATCCCTTCATCTTGGGTTATAAATTAGAGCATAGGGATCATCAGACTTTAGGTTTCCTTAACATTCATCTATTGCATTAACTTATTGCACTTCTTGCAAAGTGGGACATCCATTGGTAGCATGACATGCGCATAAATAAATTCTACATACTTGAGCTAACACTCCTCCTTTCACTACATTTTCAACTAATGAAGTCAAATTATTTAATTTTTCATGAAATCCTATTATTCTTATCTCATATAAACGAAAATATTCACGATTTAATGATTTAGAAGGAATATATGGAATAAATGGCATGTAAAGGGTTAGTAAGCTTAGGAATAATTTTATAATGAGATAAAAAAAATTGGACGAGTTAAAAATATGTGAAATTGACTAAATAGGAAGAATAGCAAAAAAGATGAATTTTAGCAAACACATAAAATGAATTGTAGAAAGCACATATTTAATATAAATGACATGGAAATCCATATTAAAAATTATATAAATGAATGATGATTTTAATTATGTAATAATTGAGGCTAGAAAAAATTAGAATATTACAAATATCTTGCATGCCCTAACTGTAATAACTCCATCTGTCCCATTAAGGGATAAGCTACATTAGCCATCAATGGTTTCTTCCTACGAGTCATCCGATGTAGAGAAGTAAATTGTTTGATGATAAGTTTGAAATACAAAATCCTCCTCAAAAAGTTTGGCTAGTGATATTTTGATATAATTAAGATGTGTACAAGATCTCGTCCATATGGGAACCATTTTGGAAAAAGGAAAATAGATGTTGATGAGTTGAACTTGAAGAAGAAGATCATATTTTATAAGCTATCATATTGGTCCACACTTCCATTGAAACACAATCTACATGTCATGCATATTGAGAAGAATGTTTTATTTAATTTGATCAAGGCATTACTATATATTGCTGATACAAAGGATACTGATAATGCAATATGTGATTTAGTAAATACAAATGATAGTGAAATATCTGGATTAAGTTTAGTCTAATTTTCTCTAAATACAATAAAAAAATCATACCCATTGTCATTTAAACTAATTAAGACACTAGCTTGTTGTAATCTTATTTACAAGATTGTTGCTAAGGTCAATACCAACGGACTACAACCCATAATGCCACACTTAGTAGATGTAGGTTGAAGTTCTATATTTGTGAAAGGAAGAAATATAGGAGATAATATCTTACTAACCTCAAATCTTATTAAGGGTTATAATACTAAGAGTGCATCTCTAAGATGTAAGTTGAAGTTTGATATGAGAAAAGGCATATGACTATATCCATTGGGGTTTCTTGAAATCGATTGTCATAACTCTTACATTTCCTTTACCAATCATTCAGTTGATTATGAATTTTATTAGTACAGTTAAATACTCATTGATATTAAATGGTTCCCTAAATGACCTTTTTGAGGTGAAGAGAAGGTTATGACAAGGAGATCATATGTTACCCTATCTCTCCTTCCTAGTTATGGAATACATGAATAGAGTTATGCTTGATTTATGGGCTGACAAGATGTTTAAACTTCATCTTAAGTGTCGTCTGGTCTACAATCGTATTGGAGCCTTCTTGTGCTCCTACCTCAAAGGCTGTATCATGAAATGAATTCAATTTGTATATCTTATCAATGGACTAGGATGGACAATGCTAAAAAGCCACATGTAGCATAGACAACAACATGTATCCCTAAGGAAGAAGGAGGTTTGGATATTTTTCAATTAAAAGCCTAGAACATAGCATTCCAAAGGAGGTTGTTGTGGTGGTCACCAACTTTAAAGAATATATTGTGAATAAGATGCATCCATGCATATTAACTAAAAGGGAGAGTCATGTAGGAAATACCCATCCAAGCAAACACATCATAGTCACTAAGGAACTTGCTAAACCTTATACCTACTTTTCATATGTGGTTTAATTCCCATAATGCAAAAACAATTTGAACAATTAAGGGAAAGTATGATATAACAAAAATGTATGGCAAGTTACAAGAACGTGAGTCCATGATTGCATGGAATTAGGTTGTATGAAGTAATATGACCTTAAAATGATATCAACTTATACTCTAGTTGGCATGCCATAAATGATTATTCATGTGATATAGGTCGTATCAACTTAGAATGATCTCAAAGCAGGGTTGTAGTATGTATAATGCTGAGAAAAGCCACCCTCATCTTTTCTTTACATGCAATTACTTGAGAGAAGTTTGGAGGACTCTAACTAGACATTTTAGAATTTCACAATAGATTATTCACTAGCAAAAAACTTTGAGATAGGTGATTAAAGGAGAAAGTGACCCTAAAAAGATACATTTAGCCCTTCGGGCTCTTTATGCTACATGGGTGTATCATTTATTTATGGCGCACAATTCTAGGACCTTCCCTAACACATCATAGAATAACTCATGACTTATTAAAGGTGTCATTAAGGATTTGGCATAGAGGATCTAGTCAAGTTCCCCTTGGAGATTGTTTGTTATCTTAACATCTTTTGTAGACTCTCATGTCTGAGTTGAGTGTCTCATTTATAATTTCATATCCCTATGTTATTTGTACTTCATGATTATTTTTGGAAGTAAGAATATAATACATTACTTAGAAATAAAACTAATTCAGACACTCATTTTCTTATAGTGTAGATATGAATGAGATTTAATGATGTACTAGTGGTGGTAGCAATTTGAATTAAGTTCAAAAGAAGGAATTTATCTTGGTTCTATGAAAAAGTGAAAAAAAAATACTAGTCACAATTCAAAAACATATAATAAGTCATCACATAATTGCTAACTATAAACACAAACGCTACAGATGTACAAGTTGCATGAAATGGGATCACCTGAATGAACTGATGAGTTATTCTTCTTGGCATATGATGAATTTGATATAGTACTATTTTATTCAAGTTGTTTAATTAATGGAATAAAATTCACAAACCATGATAGATATATGAAAAGAACAACACAGAACAATGATGTGTTTACATTAGGATATGGCAGTGACAATTTCTATGGACAATTACTCGATATCACAAAATTATCTTACTTGTCATGATGTTTGGTATTTTTTTTTTCAAATGCAAGTAATTTAATACTGATCCAAGGAAGAGGATAATTTTACAGGTTAACAACATTACAAATGTTTATACTAGTGATGAGTGGTATAAGAATGATCGATGTATTTTTGGAACTCAGGCAAAACAAATTTGGTACGTGGATGATTTGTTTAGTGGTCCTAACTGGAAAGTGTTATAGGTATTCAATTGTTAAAACATTTGGAATTTAGATGATGATGATCGCAATTACATAGATGTGGCATATGATGTGGACTTGGTCGTTGTTGATTTTAATGTTGAGATTAATGATTTTGACAACTTGAAGGTCATGTGTGCAGACACGAGTAGTGTTGAGGTCCAAGAAAGTGTCCAAGAATGTCATTTGTGCTAGCACTGGTAGTGTTAAGGTCCAAAAAAGTGATGAGAAGGACATTAGAGATTTCATTGTTGAAGATGCGAGCATGGAAGACAAACGTTCAAATGAGGATAGTGAAAGAGGATTTTCTAATAGAGATAGCATTCTTGGTTCTAATTAGTAATTGTGTAATTTGGTAGTATGTTTGTACTTAATCCAAACCTAATAAATATTCGATGATTACTTGTCATGAATCGCTTTTGTTATACATTTTATTTGTAATACAATGATATTTATTTATGTTTATCATCATAGTCAATAGTTTCTATATATCTAAATTGTCATTACAAATATGGTTGATGTGGCTACCACACATCATGTGGCGATAGAGATTCTAAATTCCTTATTATTCCTATTTTCTAATTTTATGATTTTGTTTAGGTGATCCTAAAATGGTGGAGGAAAGTGCTTAAGAGGATTTTTCTTGCTTAGAAACTTTGCTCTTAGGTAAGGCTATGCACCTTACTAGTTTAGGTATATTTAATGTTATATGTTATTTTAATTTGAATGTCATGATAGCATCCTCTATTTTGTAAAAATCATGAGTTAGATTAATCAAGCTTATATTCATGTATTAATTGTGATTTCATAATTTTATAATGTTATGTGAAATATACTACTTTAGACCACAGTATGTTTTATCCTTAATTTTCAAGCATGATGCTATAATTTATTATTTTTTAATGAGCAATTGATTAAATGTTTGATCATGGGATTAAGTATTGTAGTGTGTAATAAGTTGAAGTTTTGGTGAGTTTTGGGCCTAGTGTGATATTGGACCCTTTGTGTTTGGTGGGCTTATGAGCTTATTTATATCATGGTAATCACATATTTGGGTGTTTAAATATTATATGGATGATTATGTGTGAAATTGGTTTTGTGAAATAAGAAACTTGGGTGATTCTGTGTTACAATCGATCAAGGGAATTTTTATCCTATAAATGAGTTTTTATGAAAAATAAATATATCAATGTATTTATTGAAGTTTTTACATACATTTTGATATAGTAAATGATAAGCTTCAATTGTGTGTGGGTTAAAATATGTTAATAAAAGATTTTAAAGTGTCTGGATGAAATATGTGCAAAATGGACATTTTTGAAAAATTTTGAACATTCAGTGTTGCATAAGTATTATTTAGATAAAATATAATAAGTGCGTTGTGTTTAGTTTGGGTTGATCATATATACCACAAATGTTAATCTTACGTAAAATAGACTTTAAATAGGCCATAACTATAGAAACATATTCGATATTTTATTTTTTGTTTAGTAGTACTTAATATGATATGTTTTAGTCTTGTGTTAAGTTCATTCATTGAGTTGAAGAGATCTAAGAGTAATTTTATAGTTTAAATGTAAATTTGGATTTTATAAAGGTGTTTTAATCATTTCACTCAAAGAATGTTCTTAATTGTCCTTCTTTGTGATTTATATACCTTGTATAATTATTGTAAATGTTGTACAATATTTTCCTTAAGCAACCTTAGCATAATTATAAGTACATATAAATTCCACAATTGTTGAAATATATTCATTGATAAGTGATAAATATTAACAAATGGTAAGTGATAAATGGTAACAAGTAATAAGTAGCATCTTATGTAATAAAAGATAAACAAAAGTATTATTAGTGAAATTAAATAAGTCACACACGACTAAGTGTTAAGTATTTAATTAGTAATCTAATAAGACATTAATACTAAAATAAAAGAACACGTGAATCAGAACTAAAGTAATTTCAAACGTTAAGACAAAAGTCGGTTATCAGAGGCAGTGGTCTAATTATGTCAGAACTAAAAGATTCTAATTTACATGTACTTAATAATCAACAATTTACTATTGATTACCAAATGTATTTTATCCTGATCTGACTCTTGTTTCCCATAAGTCAAAATAATACCCTAATAGGTTATTGGTCTCAATGCAATTACCTAACTATAAATTCTAATACGGTTTCCTGTTAATCATCTCGTACCATAAATAATACTTGCATGTATAGTATTCCCCTTATCATATAAAATTATATGTTCAGCATACCTTATATTTATTTGTTATCTTATTCTGCGAAAAAACAATAATATAATCACTTTATAGAAACCTACCCAATCTCACAAACAAATATCACCTTATTTTGGAGAAAATCGATAATTAAATACATTTGATGTGATATCTCTAATGAGTTAATCTAATATATGATTACCCAAATCTCTCCTATCATAACTTTTCTTCCTCCGTTTCATTTGTCCCTATTATCTCTTCTAATTTTAAATCTAGTATTATTATAAAATCAAGTATATCTCACCCACTAATCTCTAAATATGAGTTATTTTTAATCTTATACCCAATATAAATTAAATATAAAATATATTTTCCCTACGTTGGCCGCACCTTAACAACCTATGATTTATCATTTCAGCGTCCACATAACAAAGGCATTCCACGGAGGCACTTGTATATATATCCCATGCCGATCTCACATAACACAGGCTTTCCACGGAGGCACTTGTATACATATATATACCATGCTAATCTCACATAACTCGGACAAACCAAGACAGAGATGAGCATCGTGGCAGGGCTACTATCCAGCAGCAGACGAGAATCAAAACACCAGGATATTACTGAAATGATTCACTTTCATTACAATTATGTTCCAAGTTACAAATATCATAATAATAATAATTATATCCGAACATTAAAAAATGCCTCTCAAGGAAAGATTGGAATCATGACCAAGCCAAAACAAAAGCGGCCGGCCTCCAAACCCTCTATCCCCTCCAGAACTAAATCAGCATAAAAACAGAATTGAGAACTTTTTCACTTTTTAACATACTTGGTTTCAGAGATACAATGGAAACATCGTCCTACAATCTGAAGGGACCGCGGGGGTTAAAAAACCGGAGAAAAAGGCCCAAGCCCTGGAGATCCTTACTACAGCTCCAGGCCATGGCTTTCCTACCCATTTCGGTTAATTGAATTAAGTTTCACAAAAAATATTTTGTATCTAGGACTTACATTCTCCACTCTCCTTCTCTTAAGAATCTTAGCTGTACTACTATTATCTTAGTTGTTGCAAACTGCAACTCTAGAACGGCGCCAAAAATATTCTTCAAGGAAAAAAAAAAGAAAAAAAAAAAGAGGATATATACCAACCTTTTTTCCCTTACCACTCTCATCAAATGAGCGCCAAAAGAATGAAGTCATCTTACTAGTTTATTAGCTGTTGGTCAAGCTGCATCTGCTCCAACCAAGCACTTATGACCGAGTGATTAGCAGATTCCACGGATACCTCGGCAGCCACAGAACCTTTGCTCACAGGTCCAGCACCAGAGGCCTCTGCCATCCCCTTATCTTTAAACTCAGGAGGTGATTCCTTCACCAGTGATTGCACCCATGACAGATCAGGCTCCTCCCCATTGCTCCCAAGCTCAAAGGAGGATGATCTCCGCAGCTTGCTTATTTCACCTCCGTTATTCACCGACCAATCGATTTCCCCATTTGAGGATCCCCAGTTCGACCAAGGACTCTTGACAGGGGGTGAACCAACAATAGCAGACAGGTTTCTTGGTCCAAGATCCCTAGCACTAAGGCTACGCATCTGCAGCTGCTGCTTCTCATGCAACGCTATCACTGACAGCCTTGAGGCCATGGGAGAGATAGGTTCAACACTTCTAGGCGACATCCTACCAGGAGACGAAGCACCTAATGAAGCCTGCAGAAGAGAATGCTCCACATTTCTGGGTGAGAAGGCATTAGTATTGATAGGAGACAACATGCTCTGCTGCTGCTGGAACTGATTGAGAATAGCAGACTTGTGAGTTGGCGAGAACACATTGGCTGCCTGATCAGAATATCGCGGAGATGAATTAACCTCCGAGGCAAACAGTTCTTCAAGGTTTGAAGGAGCTAGGGTCTTTGAGCGACCAGACCTAATTAATGAGGAGGGAGTGCCTCGAGGATGAGAGCAACCGGCCAACTCATTGTACATATGCTGCTGATGCTGCAGCACATCAAAATCAGACAGCATATGCATATCCACAGGTGGGATGTCTCTTGCACTGAGTGAACATCTCAAACGGCTTGATTGAAGGTTACTTGCTGGGAGATGAATGGTTGGGACACTTGCTTGAGGCCAAGCACCGTTCAGGTGTGTAACTCCATTGGCAGAAGGAGACATAGCCTGGGGGGAAAATGGCGAAGGACATAAGGCGGATGCAGATGAAGGCGAGCCTGGGAAATGATTCAAGGCAGCTGCCATATCCATGACACCAGCAGCAGAAGCACGTGGCGAAGGAACAGCCGATCCAGTTGACACATACAGGGGCCTCAGCTCTTCAGGGGTGTGGGCAAAAAAGCACACCCTTCTGTTGCAGCTAGTACCATCTTTGCAGAGCCTGGTGCGATACTGAGCAGGATGGAGCCAGCACTCAAACACTCCGTGAGCATACTCACACATGTCCCCCCTCCTACAGGTGCCCTTTCTGAATTCAGGACAGGGCACACAGCTGTAATGGTACTTCCTAGGGTCCCTTCTACGAGCATTCTCTCCAGGGTGAACAAAGGGGCACTCAGTCCAATCATGTGAATATGCACGAGAACAAGGCCGAACTTTGAAAGAAAACATGCGGAATTCGTCGGTTGCATAGATGCTATTTTTTATGTCAGGAATAGATGGATCTATAGGGTACTCTTTCTTCTCAGATGGCGGGTTAGCAGGAACATCATTCAACTTCAAAGCCACAGGTGATGCAATCGGATCCGGAGGAGATGCTGGTGAGCCATTAAATGGAGCCAGATCTGAAGGAAAAGGTGAGCCACACTCGGGCGATGAAGAAAGCGGTGGCGAGCTAGACATTGAAGTTGCAACAGAAATCCTCAGTTTTGGCTCATTACAACTGGATGCACAGCCTGAAAGAAGTTCCACAAGAGAAGCTCTCATACTCGTAAGCTTTGGGGGCACCACAATTACATCAACAGGACGAAGTCCATTAGCATCAATAGCATTTGGATCAGCACCAGATGCTAACAGGAGCTTCACAACTTCAACAGCATTCACGGACCCACCAGCAGCAGCACAGTGAAGGACAGTACACTTGTCCGGCAAACAGGACAGATTAACATCAGCACCAGACTTAGAAAGGATCAGCCTCAAAACATCTACACTACCGTAGGTAGCAGCAACCATCAATGGAGTCCGGCGCTCAAGGACCATCTGCCTACATCCCTTTCTGCGAGCATACCAAAATCCAAACTCATTGATAGCCGAAGTATCACGTTCCAACAGCCTCTCAAAGCCCTCAACATCATCGTCGGCAGCAAGTTCAAGCAAACTATCTGAAGAATATTGGTTCTCAGCAGAACTATCCTTCATAGTGTTGACAGAACTGCGATCAGTAGAACCATTACACATACTTACTATCAGCTGTAATAACGAAGCAGCATCACAAGACAGCTATCAGAATATATATCAAAACACGAGATCAGATGCTGATTGTCATATATTCCACCACTATACATCAATTAATAACAACCCACAAAGTACATAGAAGAAAATGGGGAACAAAATTAAAGAAAGCGCATGATTCCCAGCTGCTTAACATCTTTTTTAAAGTAGTTGTTGTACCGAAGCAGTAGTTTTAGGCAAAGATCAATCGAAGAAGTACCAAAGCAAAATCGCAGCAAATAGTAAAAAGGAGATAAGGAGAGGGGACAAAAGAACGCAATAGGTCCAACTAGAATACCTACATGACCAGCACTCGCACGCAAAGTGATTAGCATTAATAAGACATTAAAAAATAACAGAGTCCATGACCTTTGCCTATATATTCCAAAAATCTCATCGAGAACATTTAACACTTCGAAAAAGCAAAGAGAAACCCTAGCACGCCCATTTTAATGAAGAATCCCTACAACTGATTCAGCGACATCTGTACTGCTATTCGACTACCACATGGATATTTTAAGAAAAACTGTAAAGTCTCTCGCACAGACGAACAAGATTTAGAAGTCAACAGATATCTAAATCAATCAGAACTAGAAGTAGTTTCTTTCTTTCTACCGTTTTCCCGACAATGTCTGCGAAACTAAGATCAACATCTACATCAAATCGGAAAATTTAGCATCTGCACTCAAAGATCTAATCAATCGAAACTGACACAAAACAGGAACCGCGGAAGAGGTCCGCAGAGCAAAAGAAAGCAATATATAACGAACAGAAGTGAAATTAATAGTTCTTAAATTAACCAGGATCAGCAATAAATCAAAAGCATATCTACCTCAAAAGCAAAACAATATTTGAAGCGAAAATCAAGTTGATCAAAATCATTCATCAGAGGCGGCACATATACGAACGATCGGATACATTAAAAACAAAAACTTGGAGGGAGGGCGGGTGGGAATTGGTGAAACTTACATGGAATAAGCAGATCGATCAAACGCAAAGCTCACTCCCAATGGATCAGTCGAGTTAAAAAGGGAGACGGAGACAAAGGGAGGGGTAAAAGAAAGATCGGAAGAGAAGGACCGCAATCAAGCAGCACTAGTACGCAGACGAACAGACAAAGAATCTTAGGAAGCTATAGGTAGCTTCCATCGTAGCTATGGAAAACGATTTCCTGATGGCGATTCCTTGGCTAATTTCGATGCTACCAAATCAGGAGAGAACGGGAGGAAGAGAGGGAGGGAGAAGAGTCCAACTGTCCAAAGGCAGTAGTAGACTCCCGGATATGAGTGAGTGAGAGCGGCTTGAAAATTGAGATGAAATGAAGTAGAAATGAGACGGAGGTGAATTTGGGTTGAATTTGTATTCGTTACGTATCAATTTTTTAATTTTGCAAGGAGTAGGTTATCTGAATAAGGTTGTATAAAAAGGAATAGCAATTAAAAATTAGTCTAATATTTGATAACTTTAATTATAAAAATATTTTATATTTAGGATATTTTATATTTTACTGAATTAATCTATTTGAAAAAATATTTAATATATTATTAATTACATATTATAATATTGTGTTTGTAGTTAAAAGAAATTATTTATTTATTTTATAATTTAAATTTTTATAATATTATTTTATATTAAATAATATATATATATGTGTGTGTGTAAATTAATTATTTAGTAATTTTTAATTAAATTTATTAAAGTTAATTAAATAATATTTATAGATAAATATTAAATATTTTCGAAACTAATTTATAGCTTATTCATATATTTTAAAGATCCGAAATTTTAATATTTAATCTAAAAAATGTGCAGCGGAATGAAAACAAAACATCCGAGATGTGAAATTGCGTTGAAATGCCGTAAATGAAATGAAATGAAATCAAAATTTGAAATGAAGCCTAAATTAAAGTCAAGAACTATTTGAGCCGAGCGGAGCAGCAGTGGGAGTGAGAGGGGGGCGGAAAAGGGTTGTCGAGTGTGCGTGACGGTGTTGAGTTAACCGAATTAGAATTGGGGAGCTAAGTCCGCCAATAACAATAGAGAGAGATTAGCAGTCCATTTTGCGTGGGTTAATTGTTGTGGAGTCAAATCTCAAGCATAGCATCGAGGGGAAAAAGGGAAGACTGGGGCGAAGGTCTTATAACTTGATATGACATGGCATAATTTTAGCACCGTATATTTTAAGTAATTATATTCAGATATTATATTTTTTTATTATTTTTTTACTAATTATTTTAATTTTATATTTCTAAAATAACAAAAATATTTAATATTTAATATATTTTAAATATGAATTAAAATTTTTGAATATTTGAATATTTTTCAAAAAAATAGAATTTTTCATTTTGTTTTTTTGAATTTTATAACTTTTTTATGTTTTTTCGTTTTAAAAAAATTCTAGAAAATACCAAAAAATTAAAATATAAATATTTAAAATATTCTATCTTCCCAATTCATATTTATAAAATATTCAATTTCAAAAAAATATTATTTAAGTCATATAAAACTAAAAATATTAATATGATGATATTAATGTGAAAAAAAATAAAAATTTAAAATAAATTATATATAAATGAGATTGTTTAAAATATATGACACATGAGTAAAATTTTATTAAATATCACGGTACTTTAGTAGAATTTATGGGGGGGGGGGATATTAATGCAAGTTTTTTTTCTCATCAGTTACTTCAATAAAAAGAAAAATGTATGTATATGTATATTTTGAGATATACTTAGATAAAATATTTTAAAACTACAAATTTGAAGCTTATAAAAGTTTGCATCAAACAATGCCCAAAAAAATATAGGAAAAAAGGCCAACGTACAAGACTGGCATGTCGAACAAAACATTTTATCATGTTAGTAAAACCCTACTAACTTATTTGAACATCAAAATATACTCTTCGTAATCCATGGCATGTGTAATCTAAAATTTCAATGTAGACTACTAATACTTTTTCGTGAATCCACGCTAACAGATATTTTTTTATTGAATATTTTAGTTAGTGTTATCAAACACCTTTAATAATATCAACTTACTTATCCGCCTCAGTTATCAATAATTAATTTTTCAACTTTCAAATACCTAATTTTGTAATTTTTAATTATTTTTTCAACTAATTTGTACCCAATAGAACTTAGTATCCCACGGATCATGGCTAATGATATTAATAGATGTACCAAAAAAATCAGTATTAAGTGCTTGCCACTTACTTTATAAATAAGGAACAAGTTTTCAAATTTAGGATCACAACTCCATATTATTTTTTTTGTTAATCTATATTACTTACTTTATAGGGTATACATGGAACCAATATTAAGTATTTATAGGTCAGTGTTAGATGATCAAATATCTAATAAATATTTAAAATACCTAACACTTCAAAATATTATGTCATATATATGAAATTTTCAATCAAATTAAAAAAAACATCGGATAAAAAATAATACAATTAATATATAATAACCCAATTTGATTTAAACCATTATGATCCAAATAACAAATTACAATAATAATACCACGTAATAATGATTTGATCTTAGTTTTAAATTACACAATATCTAACTAATAATTTCAAATCTCTAATGGTAAAATTTATAACAAAATAAAACTTAGAAAATATGAAATGTTTCAATAATAAATAAAATATAATTTATGAAGACATAGAACATGAAATTAAATTATGTTCTTTAATTTTATGTATATGTATGTGTATGTATATGTGTATGTGCATATATACATAAGAAATATATAATAAAATATTATGAAAACACTACAGCAATATTAGAATGTAAAAAATATTAAAAAAATAAATGAAGCAATTTGGAAGCTAAAAAGTATGAGGATATTGTGATAACATGAGTTATTGTTATATGTCTATTGTGATGACGTTCAATGAATTTATTTTATTTTGATAATTTATGAAATTAATATCTGAAAGAAAAAACAGTGATGTGCCCGTCATCTTATTATCCTTCTTATCATCACAAGGTATTCAGCATTAACTTTTCCTTAAGCAAATTTCCTAGAACAACAAAAATACCATTTAACAACGACGTGTCAATATAATAGCACATGGGTCGTCGTTGTAGAGGCTAACCCAAAGTTCTCATTACAATTTTTTCTCCTACTAAACTTAATCAAAAATTAGTGCATGAAAGATTTTTGAAACCTAATATTACATTAATTGTTGATGAAATAAGGGAATGAATTTGCCACAGTAGAGTTTATCAAAACGATCCTTCTAATAAGGATGCATTATGTCAATTATTTGATCTACAGTAGCTACAACGTTCATTTCAATAAGAGTGATCAATATCCTACCTTCGCCCATCATTTCTTCCTTCTTCCCTCCTTCGTCTTCTTTGGTCGTCAACCCCTCACCTCTATTTTCGCTATTTTAACCATTTAAATATCCATCCCGCCCCAAAAAATTTCATATTTTTTGTTGCATGTTTGTAGTTTCGATAATATTTGTTATTATTATTTGGTTTTGGTAGACATTTTCTTCATTATTATGCATTTTCTAACTTACCTATATTGATTTGTAGGTTTTAATTAAGTGATGAAACCAGTGTATTTTGGGCTATAATTGTAGGTAATATATATTATTTTTGTTTAATCTTCATTTTCAAGTTGAATATTATATAAAGGGTTTGGTTTTTTTCAATATTCTATGAAGCACCCCCTTACGATAATCATCGCCTTTACCACCGCCTTTTATGCCACCGACGTTCCCCTACTGCCACCATTGCCTCCCTCATTGTATTAATTTGGACCTATGTTAGTATTTTATTAATTTTATATTTGTGTGTTTATTTAATTTATTTTGTTAATTATATATATATTTTAGCTGGGGGAAGAAATTATCTTAATAAAGATATTTGGACATTGATTATATTATTCCTCTGTGTTTATGATTTATATTAATAACTATATGGATGGTGATATATGGTGTTCATGATGTATATTTTGTATGGATAATAGGTTGTCAAGGATATAGAAGAATATGTTAATAAAAAAAGCCATTGTATAATGATTTTCAGAGTAGTTAAGCAATTAGTATTTCAAACATATATGATAATAGAATTATACCAAGATTGTGTGTGTGTGTGTCTATAAAATTAATGTTAACATACAATAAAGAGAAAACAAGTATTAGTTAATACAGTATCAAATATTAATAAATTAATATATGATGGAGAAGGCTTAGGCGGTGTTGGAGGTTGGAGGTCATGGTTGAGGGGGAGGTGGACAATGGTGGTTGGGTTGTATGCGGTGCGAGGAGCGAAAGATGGCTGGGTGGTGGTGACATTGGGAAGGTCTAGCGATGCTAGGCAGAGTTTTGGCAGTGGTGATGGTTGTTAGCAGTGAGGGAGGATGGTTAAGTAGAAAGAAAGAGGGAAAGAAGAAGATGATTGGCTAGGTTGGACAGGACGACGACGTTGCACGGGGTAGGTTGTGTGGTGTTGCATATGAGATCCAACTTGGAGTCATGCTAGGAAGTGGTGTCTAATTAAGATTAGATCAACCAAAAATTAATATTAGAATGGGGAGAGATTTGAGAAGATGAAATTGATTCTTGGTAACTTCTTGAATTAATACTCACAAGAACCACCAAAAGTTTAAACTGTTAGGATAAATCTTGGAAGATTTTTGCAAACTTCAAACTCCTACACTAGAGTTGAAGGATGAAGGCTCTCTGTTTTGAGAGGGAATGTGAGCAGCGAAAAACAAGTTGTATCATCTTTCATTCTCTCATTAGCACTTTATAGAAGGAGTGCGGGATTAAATGTTACAACTTAATCAACTAATACATGTGATCTAAGTTAAAACAACTAAAGAAAACTACCCAATACACCACCATGTGTTCGGCTATGGTGAATATATGTGTGCAGATTTTGAACTTCAAGGCTTTCTATGACATGTCAAAGCTATGTAGCTATCACTTGGTTCACAAAGAAAAAGAAAAAGATCATTTTAATCTTGTAAGGGATAAAAAAAAGTAAATAATGTCTTATAGCCTTCCTTATTCTTCCCAAAAATTTACATTGTTCTTCCCAAGTACTGAAAAGAACTTGTTATATAGCTTGAGATGGACTTGTGGCTTGTTTTGTGTGGCTATTGTGGGTGCATACTGGGATTGATTTTTAGGACATTTTGGGGCTAAAATAATAAAATAAAATGAGCTAAAAATAGGGGGAAATGTGGCTTAAAAGGTGGGGTTTTATTTTTTGGAGGTGGTAAAAGTTAACAAGGTTTGCATGACTAGTTTTCTTAGGAAATTGTGACTCTCAAACTTGATAAAATTAAGGGCAAGAGTGTGATCGTCAAATGATGATGCTCCTGCATAACGTGGGCAACTCACGATGTAGGGGAGGTGTCATGAATGGTCAATGCCTAATTGGGGGATAAAAGCACGGGTGGGTGATGCTGAAGGGGAGGGCTGGTACATGAGGAGGTCACGCTGTGAGATGGGGGTGGCGATGGGTGTAACTAAGAGGTTGGTTGGTGGTGTTGGAGGGTTCTAGCATGAGGAGGAAAAAAATATGGTAAGAAGAAAGTTGGGGTTTTATTGGGGAAAATCGAACGGGAAATGGAGAGGGAGTAAGAGGTTGTTTGGGTGAGAAAATCGGACAAACAGAGGGAGTAGGAGAAGCTTCATGGTCAGTAGGTGATGGTGTGGATGAAGGATAATGCAGGTTGGGAAGGGTGTAGGGTTGAAAGATGGCAGAGGAGTTGGTGGTGTGCAACAACTCGACATGTAGGGGAGGATAATGCACGCATGGTTGGGAAAGGTAAGGGATGGTGACGTACAACATGGGATGGGTGATGGATGTGTTTGGCTTGAAGGTGAAAGAAGGACATCGATGAGGTATAGGGGCGAAGGGGTATGTTTAGACAAGTAGGGGTGTGTTTGAGGGAGAAGGACAAGAAAAAGATAATGGAAAAAGGGAGGAAGAAAGAAAAAGGGAAGTAAAGAAAATTAGTATAGGGTTAGGATTAGAATTATGTTTAGATTTAGGATCATGGTAACATTAATTTACTCGGTTTTAGGGTATCTGATTAGGAAAAACAAACCAAATTTTTTCATTAGCTTAGGTGGGATTAATGAAAAGGAAAAAGATAAAAAAAATAATTAGAATAGATTTATTTAAGAATTTATCTTGGTTTATGGACCAAGGGTTGACAAAATAATTTAAGCTAAGATTTAAGGGTTAGGTTTCGAATAAAAGGTTAAATGCTCAAAAATCAATGCTATGAAATTTTAAGGTGTTACAATGATGATGAGAAAATTGATATTGATGATGGGGTTGACTCATTTATTATTGATTTTGAAGTTAAATTAGATGCATTTGATACATTAGCTTTTTAATGTCAAGATGTCAGAAGAAATGAAGTCCAAACTGACGAGGCTCCTACATATACCATGCCTATTACGATAGATAATAATTTTGATATGGATGAGGATACTTCACACTCGAACAGTGAAGAATATGCACGTGGTGATCATGATAGTCTGTACTTGTAGCAATAATTAGTTTATCTTGTTAAATTTTTTTTATGTTGTACTTATTGTCCATTTATGAATATTATTTTTAGTATATTACAACGTATCTATGTGTGATTGTTATCAAATTATATTTACTATTACACATCTAATTATTATTAAAAATCGGTGGGTATGGTTAATGTTATGATGAGGCACCCCAATGGGGATGGAGATAATGATTCCCCTAACGTCTGTTCAACATATCATCTAAGTGAGAACCATGTAATATATTTTTTTCCTATAAATTAGATAACTAAGTAATGTTACATTTTATTTTACTTATTTGGTTAACTAATATAGGTTGACTAATGTGGTGCATATTGCAACTCCAACATGCACAAATAGATAGAATAACAACAAATAGATTTTTTTCTAGCCTACATATTTGTGGAACTCAATCTCATTTAGAAAGTGTATCTTTATCTTTCAGCAACTGAACGGGAAGTGGTTTAGGCGCGTAGTGGAATCAGATGCGCTCACCCAGCGAGAAAGGCCCTGACCCTGAAAGAAGAGAAAGAAAGGGGAAGAGAACTTTGTGCTTTTTGCACTTTCAAGGAGTCATGTTTAACCTTGAATGCTATTAATAGATTCTACAACAATAGTCCTCCGGACTCAAAAAGTAATAACGAAAAATGGCTAAACACTCGAAGTAAAAATATATTAATATGTGCGAGAAGTTTAAGAAGATTGATTATGTCAAATATCACCTCAAGTGGTCGTTATAGTCTAACAAGGCTTGGAGACCCATTAGTTGTAATGGTACATTATTTTCGAGACACGTGGGGAAAGAGATCGGGATATTGATCCATATGTACTATGACGATTAGAATCATGTTTCAAAGGATGGTAGAGATACAATTTACCCTATAAGGCAATAGTTAATTATAAACATCTTTTAATTTATAATGCTAAGTTTTATAGTTTAATAATCACAAATTTTGTTTTGATTATATAAAAACTTTGACTTGGATGAGTAGAAGGAGACATCACACTGGTTGCGAGTATAGGAAGTTGTTTGTAGATCATTTTATTACACCTAACGAGTGAGAAAAAGTTAGTCTAAGATTTGGTGCAAAAAACACTTAGGAAGATATTAAATGATATCAAGTAAAATTTGTAATTCCTTACAACTAAACATTAGATAGTGTAACAAGAAAATCTAGACCCTTGTTTGATGACACTTCATCTTATCCCTTAAGTATCAAATATTTTTTTAAATAACTTTAAATAGTAAAAAATTAGTTAAGTTATATGCGAATATATCAAAAAATACATCAATAATTAAGAAATCTAAAATTGTAAACTAACATCCATGTTATTGTGATAGATGTATGTTTTTTTCATAAGCTATAAGTGTGAATTCAACGTCAATGCCAATTCAACATAAGGCACTCTGTAAAATTAATAAAATCAATCGATTTTAAATTAAGAATTAATTTAATTAATTATGATATATTAATTATTTAGAAAGAATGAATTCAATCTAAGCAAAAAATAATAATCAAATCAATCTAAATGATTTGTATCATATAAAGTAGAATGAAATACACATAATAAATATATTTTCATTAATTGATTATTTGAGGTATTGAATCTTGTACAAATTATATTAATTTTAAAAAAAATTGAAGGAGCTAACAATGAAGAATAAATCAATTGGAAGAAATATCAATGTGTATTAAATTTTGTGATTTTATTTTTTTAATTGATAATATAAAGATGATTTTATTCTTTATTTTTAGTTAAATATATTTTAATTAAAAATGTAATTAATTAATATTCAAGGACTAGGATTAAAAGCTAACAATCAAATGCCTAGATTTTCTATCATAGTGTCGAGGAGAAGGCACAAGGTATCGAAGAAGTCTCAAATTATTTGATCATGCATCATAATTAACTTTTCTCTATATCTTCAAGCCTTACATTACTAATTTGAGTGTAACATATCCTTAGTCCTCATCCATATCGGTGATCCTTTAACAATACTAGCTTTAATACATTAAAGTATATGTTTGATAAAATTATCTTAAAAGCTAACCTAAAGACTAAGAGATAGGTGGAAGTTAAGTTTATCAAAAATGGACCGTTTAAAGTTAGTCTTTTAAATATTAGACCAAAAATTAATATGATGGACTTCTTGATGCAAGATCATAGCGGTCCGACCATTATTTAATCAAAAATTATTTTTATTTAAAAAATAATTTGATATGACCTAGTCAAATTGGTTCAACCTATTCATTCGACCTTAAATTTATTTTCTTCACAACTAAAAATACAACATTTAAGGTGTACTAGGTTAAATCGATTAAATTTAGTTTTTTTTTTCGTTTGGTATGTTGATTTCAAAACTAGATAGTTTGGTGCTAGTAGATTTTTTTAGTACTAAATGAGACTAATTAAATTAATTATTCTGATCTGATTTTTTAATCATTACTTAAAGTAATTTTTAGCATACATTTAACATGGCCGAAAGTGTTGGTAAGCTAGTTTTTAATTTATTCAAACTAACTTATTTTTAAAAAATCTTTTGTAAGCTAGCATTTGAAATGTTACTTCAATCATATTATAATCTATAAGCTTTAAGTTACTTTTTAAGCTTTTGCCTGAATTTTTAATTAATTAACATACTATTAATAGAGTATTTTTTAACAATAATAATTTTATTTCATTAAAGGCTAGCTTATAGGCCAATCTCTAAAATCCTTATTTCCACGTTCCACGACTCTAATATAAATTTAAAGGTATGCAGCTATTAATGATATATATCCTGTTTGTGTGTGCGGAAATAGTTCACTTGAGAAAGTTCGGTTAGGTCACACAACTCGCATGAGCCAATTACCATACGTATAATTCCGCAATTAATTGTCTATTCTCTTTATTATTTTGTTTAAGTCACGCTGAGCAAATAAAAATAATTAAGGTAAGGTCATATTTTAAATAATCTATTTATTATTATTATTATTATTATTATTATTATTATTACAATTATAAAACATTTAAAACTTTAATTTATTTTTTGATCAATAATTGAAGAGAACCCACCCTTAATCTTTGTATATAATTTTTCTATGGCTTTATCGGGCTTTAGGTATTATTTGGTTCATGGTAGGTAAATTAAGGAAATAAGACCTATAAGATGGGGTCAATTTTAACTTATTTGATTTGAGGTGAGTAGAAAATTTTAAAGTACTACTCTATTTTATCCCATAATAAATAAATAGCTTCTTTAATGATATCTTAGGAAGTATTACTTCAATTTTTATTATTATTTCTGCCTCATATATAATTATAAAAAAAAATTAATTTCATCTCCTACTCTCCTAATGTAAACCAAATATAAATTAATTAATTAATCAAATAATTACCTCCCTAAAAATAAATACATGACACATAGAACTTTATTGGAAAGTTAGATTCCATAGATATATATATCTAAATTTAGGTTCTAAATGATTATTATAAATTTTTAAAGAGAAGAAGAAAATAATATATTTTTTATATTTGATTTATTTAATAGAATGAAATGGAAAATAATAATTATTATTATTATTATTAAAGACTAGTTATTTATTATTTTAAAAAAACAAAATATATTGTAGTTTAAAATTTCTTTCCATTAAATTTTGTGAAAACCAAATGGCACTTATTGTCCATTAAACGGATAGCAAATTGAGAATATCTTAGCCGACCAATATTATAAATATAAATATCCTGACACAACTACTACTAACTATTATGATAGTATAATTGTTATAGTACTCCACCAGTAGTACGTTGCCGAGGGCCACTTGCCAGATGTCAGTTTTTGCCAGTCATCAGGGTATTGAATAATTGCGGTACTAGAAAAGAATATTAAAAGCAGAATAATACCGAAAAAGCTGACTTTCGGCTTAGGATAATCTTATACACCATGACGACGGACGGGGAAAATGGTTCGTATGATCTCAAAATGCGCCGTCCATGCCTTTCCAACTCGAAAGCGATTCGGGATACACGACACTGCTATTTGATGGCGAGTTCATGACAGTGATTTGGACGGCGTTTATTTGCCTATCCATTCGAGTAGAGACAAAGAGCCCAAAAACATTTTATTATTTTCTATTTTCCGCGTCCTAATTCCCTATACCACACATCAAAATTTTCAATATATTTAAATTTATTTTATTTTTAAACAATCATATCCATAAAATAATAAATTTGTACGACATTGGATAAAAATTATTATAGTTTATTTATTTTACACCTTATTATTTATATTATTATTTTGAACGAGTTTCGAAACGTTTATTTTATAATTCATCTGTATTAAAATAATAAATATGTATCCAAGGAATTAAGTTAAATTATGATTGCACTTTATTTCCTCGAGTAGTTTGTTTCAAATAGCCTTCAAATAGAAATAATCAAAATAAAGATGATGGGTACTTTCCTACTCTTCATTGCATAAGACACAATCACGATCAAACATTCATCCCCAACTTTGCGACTATAATTATCTAACAGTTCAAGTGCAATTGATATAGTTGAGGCACAATCAAGATACGAGTTTTGGAATGGAATTTGTGGCGGCAGAATGCGAAAGATTGACGTTTGATTTACCAAAAGCAGAAGAAGAATTAGTAGTAGGTTATCATACCGAATATTCAAGTATTAAATTTGGTTTATTTTACGTTGCTTCCTATCTAAATCTACTAGTTTCTTCTTCGTGAAAATCCCCCACGGATCATAAGCCATGATTGCAATATTTTTCTTAGTAGTGTAAGCGGATTCCAATTATCTTCCACCAGTGCAACCCTTCTCCTTTTGGTCTAATTATATTATAAACCTTGGCAATGTTATAGAACATATCCATATTTAGGATGTTCTCTACATCTAACTTGAAAAGAGTGAGATATAAAGATCCCAGCACAGGCACCATGAAATTAAACTACTTTTAGGAATGTCCTAGAGGTTCCTATCTTTCACAAAGTAGCTTTACACCCACTTAACCCATGACACATCATTCTTATTACTGAGATCCCATAGTAATCGTCCCATAGTAGCTTTTTCCCATATTATCAAGTCCATAATGCCTTAACTACCCTCTCATTTAGGCTTACAAATATGCTCCCAAGAAAATGGAGATTTCTTAGCATTTGTGTGTGTGTCTTTGACATAGAAAATACCTACAAACGGAATTCCCGTCATAGATGATTTGCTTGGGCAGAATATAAAGCATACTCTAATATGCTTGGATACCAAATAAGGTTGATTTAATAAGATGCAACCTCCTTGTGTAGCAAAGTAATTGAGTTTACCATTGTTTTTATTATTGTAGTGAAAAAATCTAAAAGTGCCTAGTATTCATTATTAGTCGAGGTTCTACCTAACAGTGGTAACCCCATGTATTGAATAGGTAAGGTGCCTTCAGGGATCTTTAGCTCAGTTTGATTCTTCACATCTTAAGAAACATGGCCACCACAATAAATCACACCTTTTGCAATGCTAAGCCACAAATTTAAAAGTCTTGAGAAGAGATGAAACCAATCGATGAGGTGCTTCACCAACTAGAAATATCATCTTCTAAAGAATAACAAGTCATCAAAAAAGAGAAGAGAAGTCAACTTGACTCTTTTGCATTTTGGATGAGGCATGAAAATCCCATTATCCCACACCTTCTTCAATAACCTATTTAGGTATTCCATGATGATGATATAGAAGTAAGGGAATATAAGATCCCCTTGTCTCAAACCTTTCTTGGCATTAAAAGGAGGATGTGAAACACCATGAAGGACAGTCGAGTAACTAGCATAAGTTACATAAGCCATGATTAGGTCCTCAAAGTGCAATGGAAAGTTTAAAGATGCATCCTTCTTCAAACAAATGCTTATGAGTCGTAAGCCTTCTTTATATCAAGCTTTAACATACACCTAGGGGATATATGTTTACTATAATAGCCTTTCACAAGTTCCGAAGCCATTAGAATAATATATCTAATGTTTATTCTCTTAATGAAAGTAGATTGGGCTTCCCCCATCGATTCTCCTATAATAGGTTGAATATGATTCATTGTTACAACAAGTAATAGGTCTAAAATACCCTACAGCTTTTACATTAAGAATTTTAGACAATAGATGAAGGATTGTAACATTAAGGGAAGAAGGAATATAACCGGTGGTAAATAAATAAATAAATTCCTTCATGACTTGCCAAAGTAAGTCACCTATGGTGTCCTGGATATGTTTGAAGAAGAAGACTTTAAAATTTGAGCCCATACTAAACAGAGTACTCTTTACCTCCTCTTTTGTGACAGGCTTTAACAAACTATATATATATATAGATAGATATATGCCTGATCATTCAACTAAGGGCCTAACTTTATTATCTTCCATATTATTAAATATTAAAACTACTCTAACTAGTATCTTCACATCCTTATTAATTATACTCTCCTACCACTAGTAAAATTATTGTCATCATCATTTAAAGTTCTTATATTTTAATATTAGTTATTAGTTATTAGTTATTAGTAATAACATAATTATTAATATTATAGCTATTAATACTAATACTAATTATGATTAGTTAGTATTAATTACATATTAGAATTAATTCAATTAATTAATTTTAATTATGAGTATCAATTTATAAAACCAATACTAATATATAATAATAATAATAATAAATGCTAATATAATTATTTATATACCATGTTTTAACAAAGATAATAATTAATATGAATATGAATTATTATAATTAATATTTATTATTAATATGCATACTAATATTAATCATAATCAATTATTATTATTAATTATATGACTTCTTAAGAATAAATTATATTATGAAAAATATTAATAATATTAATAATTTACAATTAATATGAATTATTAATTATTGTTATCATTAATTAATATATCCTATTAAATTCAAATCTATTTAAAAATAAAAAATAAGATACAAATATTTTATTAAAATGAAAAATGTTCAAAATTATTAATATATTATATGAATTTCACGCGAGATGTGTAATTAAATACCACTATTAATTTAAATATGAATAAAATGTTTCTAATAAATATGATTATTACTTTCAATTCATATCAACAAAAGAATCAGACAACTTCTAATTTTTGTGTGTAAACAATACTATTACTACTTAAAATATGTTATTACTTTCACAAAACAATTAGACAGCTTCTACTTTTTTGTGGTCATTAATTCCTAATCTAAAGGAAGATAAACATTCCAGGAAGAATTTGACTTAATCTCCTTTAATTACTTTGCAGTTTTTCAATAAATAAAATAACTAAAAAAATAGGAATTAATTCGATCAAATTTTGACAAATCCCAAATCTAATAATAATAATAATAATAATAATAATAATAATAATCATGGCACATCTATGTTTACGCTAAATTTTAATTAGAGTGTGGAACAATTAAAGAATTTATCTAGAATGGAACAATTTTTTCAAGTCAGTTTATTTGTTTTATAATAAATAAAAAGACATGATATTTGAGAATATTTAGAAGTCAGTCAATAGAACTTCATTTATTGGAGGATATGTTGTTATTAGTATTATTATTTTTGTAGTTAAAACAAGGAAGGCATCTATCTGAATCTGATTACACGGCATGATAATGAAAGGCAACGCAAATTAAGGTGACAGAGTACAAGATTAGCTGCTCCAAATAGGTAGGAGAAGAACACGTGACGTGACAACCGCAGTCGGTAGGCAAGGAACGAAAACAAAACTTGGGGCGAAGTTAAACGAACCTTAAAAGAGAGCTGGAATAGAAATCATGCAAGAAAGGAAGGCAGACTATTCGTCAGACAGTAATAGGTAGGTATACCAAATACCAAGTATCACCTCTTTTTTTTTTTGGACTTAATTGCCCTTAGATCCGACACAAGACCTAACAAAGCGCTGGATTGCCTTCTTCGGCGAGTTCCTTTGTCTCTGATGATGAGACATAGAAGCCGAAGCCGCCGCCGCCGCCGCCTGCTGCTGCTGCTGCTGCTTATCTTCTACCTCCCTCGTCTTCTCTGCCTCTATGTCTACCTCCAACTGGGACCACACCTTACGATACAGATCAATTAGTATAGTAGGACATACATAATACATACTGCTGCGTCTTGCGCGTGCGTGTAAGAATCATACAGGCATACAAACACACACATACACACACACACAGAGCGATCGACTACGTACGTCCGTCCAAATTACGTACCTTAAGGACACGGTCTTCCATGAAGGAGAGCCTGTCGATGAGAGTGCCTTTTTGTTGGGTTTCAATAATGACATCTCCGATAGGACGACAAGATTTCCCGAGGCTTCTAGTCGGAGAGATATCAAGAGACGAACAGAAGGTGGTGTGATCCCCGCCCCCATAATTACTTGATACGGTGGACGCGCAAGAGCTCTTCGGAGATGATCTAGCATTACTCATGCTTCCTACTCTTATCCCCTCCAAATTCCTCAACTGTATAATTAACGCACATTAATTAGCGTAGAGCGAGTGATGGATGTCTTTGAAAATGGAAGACGATACATGTAGGTTACAGCTAGCACTGACAAAATTTATATATCACTCCAATATTTCCTAGACGATAGAGAACAGATTTGAACCAAAGTAAATGTAAGTTAAATTCTTTCAGGGCACGTACTGACATCAATGATCCGCGGATTCAAGCATCTAAGTAGAAATTAATTATCAGTTGGTCCATCATAATGCATCAACGCCCGCCGCTCCCGACCTTGTTAATTAATTAAGCGCTTGTTTGAATTAGTTAAGATACTTACTTATTTTAGATAAAATTTTAATTTTAAATTATTTTAAATAAATACTTTTAATAAATAGTTTCAAACAAATTATAAATGAGTGCAATCGCTTAATAATAAGTTGTCAGGATCGGGAATTAACTAAATATGTGCATATATTTACGTGAAAAAAACATACTAGTATTAGTATTACGTACCAAGTTGTCCAGGCGATCGAACCTACTGAGAATGGGCTCTTCAGTGACTGCCATATCTACTCCTCCCGTCGCTCTTGTCGATTCTATCGGCCGGATAGATAGATTGCTGCAAATGAGGCGATTTGCCTGAAATAGTGGGATATATCGAACTCCTCGCTCCTACGTCTCCTTTCTGCTACGCGTACAATACATGTAAAATGCCTCCACTTTATTTCCTCAAATACTTATTACGCGGGTGTACTCAATTATTTATTATATTTTTATAAAATATATATATATATATATATATATATATATATATATATATATATATTATAACTATGCTTAGACTTGCAAATTCCCCAAATTGATTTCTGAGAATCAAGACAGCCGTCGTAGTAGACGAGTCGATCCATCATTCTACTTCTGTTCTAGCTAATTATATTAAACGGAAGGATAGCGGAAGTCCTGCAACTTTGCCACGTCTCCTCTACCTTGGATAGGTGTCTGCTGTCTTCTGTCTCCACGTGCACCGCTTCCGCTCTAATTTCTTATCCCTCGTGTTGTTTCGTTCCTTATCCATATATATATATACATGTTACATGTATTTCTTGCTCTGCCTGCCTTCTCGGCTCCTGCTTCATAATCTTATCTGTCCCGTTCTGCACCGCATACACTGCTGCACATACAGAGGTGCAGACTGCGGAATGCCTGTATGCTGACATCGGCGGTCGGAATCATTTTTTGGTCTTTCCCGGTTTGAGATTATATTGCCACCTTCGGCTTTCATCGGGTCATAAGTGGCCTCTTCGTGCACTCTGTTTAGAAGCTACAAGCGTGTTTGACGTCAAACCTCATTTATAACTCCCCCGAGTTTGTAATCGGACAAAATCATGATTGCTTCCAAATTGACTCAATTTGTTTATAAAAATATACCCAAAACAATAAAAATTGACAACAACTCGGCTCGACTCTACCTTTAAAGTAATGATAATTATTATTATTTCAGGTCCTAAGTCCTAACTACCCAATCTTGATATAACAGTAATACCTAATATATCATGTTCAAATAGGAAGGCCATTTCCTTATCAAATTGACCTTCCAACTAACTAAACCAACAAACATTTTCTATTATAACCAATTTTATAGCCGCATTGCCCGACGTTAATACTAGATATCCTGTCATGATATACAATACTAATTAATATAACTGATTGTTGGAATAATATACCCACTAATGAATTAAACCTTTCATCATCGTATACCATGTTCATAAAGCTCACACAATAAAACTCACATCATACAAGCAAAAGCAGGGATGGATCGCAACCACCACATTCCCTTCTGCATCTCACACCACCACCACTTGCTGATCATCGATGCACTCGCCAATCACCATACATACACGATACACGTACATCTATAAGCTAAATTAAAATAACCCTCTACACTCGTACACAAATCTCGTCTTATCATTTATGGCTTCATCCACTGACTGATCCAATTAATCAGCAGTTGATCCCACAAATCGAGATATCAGGTCCAGTAACCCTGGTAGTAAATGGATCGACCCTGACCCACAGCAACGAAAATATGGAAGCCAGCAGAACCGACCAAACCACGACAATCGTGGGAGTCCTGTTCTGTCTCCCCATAAGACCTTTCAGGAACGGATAAAGGTGAAGAATCACCCACAACGCAAAGAACAGCTTCCCAAACAGGGGTCCCCAAGACTGATACCCACTGTTAATGGACCATGAAATCCCAGCAACAACGCCTACCAGGTTGACGATCAGGAGCGTTGTCGGCGGGATGAGGAGCGTAGTCCATTTGAACAGGTACAGTTCTGCTGAGTCCCCGTCTTCATCCGATGCCTTGGATGTCACGGTGAAGTTTGTGTCTATCCCTGCAAGGACTTTAAGGAGGCCTTGGAATACAGCAAATAAGTGGGCAGATACACCCCCAATGACCCAGAATTGCTCATTCCTCCACCATTCGTCGATTCCTACCCCGCTCCATCGCATCTCAAGGATACCCGTTGCAAAGATGGAAAGGAAGAGCGATATGAACCATATACTTGCAAGGTTGGTGATCTGCCCAGACCCCCACCAAACAAATAGGAGGATCAGAACACGCAGTATAACTAAATGAACAACGGGTTGATGATGATATTAATATTATTATTACCTGTGGAATGATGAACTTTCCAGTAAGAAGGCAGACAGCTGGTAGGGTACAATATATTAGGAGAGGAATTGAGGTCAGAGGGTAAATGGTGGTGTTGGCATAAGCAAACCTCTCCAGCCACTTCAGTCTACCACCATATCCATACCACATAGGACAGTGGCGACTGAAAAGGATTTCCACTGAACCTAGTGCCCATCGTAGCACCTGGTTTAGACGGTCTGAAAGATTGATAGGAGCAGAACCTTTGAATGCTGGTCGCTTTGGCATACAATATACTGAGCGCCAACCACGAGCATGCATTTTGAATCCCGTTAGAATATCTTCTGTTACGGAACCATAGATCCATCCAATCTGCCAATTCCAAATACATTTTTATTTGATATAATAATAATAATAATAATAATAACAGTCAAGTACATACTGAAGAATAAATAAAGGTAATGACAACTCAAATACTAAAGGAAGAGATATTTATTGCATATGTACCTCATTCCCCCAGTCTGTTTTATCCTCGTACCCACAGCTAATCACATGAATAGCTTCTTTCAAGAGTGTGTCCGGGTCTGCAAATGACGGAACGCCACCATTTTCCATAAGCGTCGACTCCACAAAGACAATGGACTGACCAAACCTGTTCTCCAGATCCATTCGTGACAGCAGCAGCGACTTCTCATCATCAAGTCCAGCACCTGAAAATCAAAAAACAATAGATGCTCCCTTAGAAACAATCCTGCTTACGCATAGACATCATTGACTCATCATCTCGACAGCCAACAAACACATAATTAAACAGCAACATATTTACCTTCGACACCCCCGTCTGTGTCTTCCAGACTGATGATATTTGACATAGTTGGATCAACATGGTTGCTCGGCTTCTTTTCCTTTCTACTTGACTTTGAGCTCTTTTTTCGAGATGTGCCAAAGCAATGTGAAAACAGTCCTGGCTTTTTGTTTTTGGGTTTGTGAGGAGGCTCATAACCATATAATGCAGTTCTATTGAACACACATCCAGTGCCCACATAAACAGGACCTTGAATGCCATCCAAGCCTCTCAAGTTTATCTGTAATACAGATAAATGGATGGTTCGCACAATCAGCATGACAAATATGCACATTTCCCAAGTCCTACGTAAAAGAACATGGAAGAATGAAAGAACACAATTATGTGACATGATAGAATAACATACGTCAAAAAACACAGTATTGCGATTGGCATATCGATCGTTCTTGTCGATACCATCAAATCGTTGAGGGAACTGCACATAGCAAACATATTTCCCAAGGTTTGGGTCCATCATAAAGCACATAGCCTCCCTTATGGCTTTACTGTTATTGATATAGTGGTCACAGTCGAGATTCAACAAGAATGGGCCATTAGTAAGAACTGCTGAGACTCGTACCTACAGGAAAGTTGCATGGGAAATTTAGCCATAGGATCAAAACAGCCAAAAGAAAACCTGTCGATTCTGAGAGATCTTAGCTTTATACCCACCAAGGCATTCATAGCACCAGCTTTCTTGTGATGCTGAAAACCAGGACGCTTCTCACGAGAAACATACACTAACCGTGGTAGCTCATTACCCTCGCTATCCAGCCCTCCACTTTGGCCCAAGAATATCTGCGTATAACTTGAACAGATCAGGAACAAATGGAATCTCACCTAGACCTGCTACAAAAAGGGTCCTTCCCAACGAGGATGGAAGACCATTAATCTCAAGTATACAGTATATAAGCCACAAAATTTCAGACACTGGACAATAGGAATCAGTCTTCTTAATGAAACCCAACCATGTGCTCCATGCAAGAAGGGAGATGAAACACCACAAACAGAAAGGTAAATTCATTTAAAATTTGTAGCTGAACAGGTGACTAAGAAGTAATAAAATTGTTGATTCTCTTCCTTTTTGGGGGGGGGGGGGGGAAGGGTTAGGTTGTTATCCCAAGTTAAACGTTAGCAGTTCCCACGTCAGACACCCATGAACTTGAAGGCGAAGGGAACCAAGGAGGGCATATATTAAGGTCTGAGACACATGTTTAAACAGAAGGAAGGAGAGAGAAAGGTGAAATGGCAAGCATTAATCTATCAAAATATAAACATGCATGGTCCTACCTGGATCATTCCTGGATGGTCCCTGGTGTTGTTTCCTGGCCAAGGTGTGCCATCTTGCATAACCCATCCCTCTACTGGAACTTTTTGTGCCTTAGAAACAAGAGCATTGACACGAATTTTAAATTCTTCGTATTCCCTCTGCAACATTTGGAGATGGAGAAATTTGAGAGATGTCCTAGTATTACAGCATGCAATAATAGGCATGCAGCAAAATTGATGAGGTCCGCAAAAAAATTCAAGGATCATAACATATAACCTTCATGGCCCTGCGATCTTTAACAAATGATGGCTGGACTTTATCCTTCAAGTAATCAATCTTTTGTGAAAAGTACCATTCAGGAGCCCGTGGCTCAATATTATACTTCTTGCAGAAAGGAACCCATAATTTTGCAAATTCTGCCGTCTCTGACAGTGCCTCAAATGTCAACATTGCAGCACCATCATCAGAGACATAACAAGACAATTTATCAACAGGATAATCTACAGCCAGGATAGATAGCACAGTGTTGGCTGTCACAAGAGGGGGCTCTTTCAATGGGTCAACAGTACTGACAAATATGTCAACAGCAGCCAGCTGCGAAGGCTCCCCTTCTCGTTCATATCTGCTTACCATGTAAAAGAAACGTCATTAACATAACGAGACATTGAAAACTCAGTTACTGCAAAGAATGTTGGGCGTAAGCATAAAGAGGCAATGTCTTACCTTAGTGCAAGCCTGTCAAGGTACGTCTCACGGTTTATGGGCGTCCACTTTGGAAACTGATCCAATATCCAGGATATACCGAACCATATTTCACAGATTACCGACAATAACCAAAGAGCAAAGGCATGAGGGACAGGATTTGTGAGACGGTAATGGAAGAAAATGCCAAGAATAAGTAGCCGAAGCACAATGACCAGCCTATAAGGGTTTATTCTGGATGAAGAGATGGAGACCTTTCTGGAAAGAGGCTGCCTAGCTTCATCATTACTGTACAAAAAGAAAATTTAGGTGTTCAAACATAAAAGCAGTGCCTACTGACGCAAAAAAAAAAAAAAATAGCAGCAATGCAGATAGTCAAATGAATGTTGGTAGCAGAAAGGCATGAAAGATGAATAAACACAATATGTATAAGGGTAGCAAAAGGTAAGTTGATGGGTGAGTGTTGGATGAGCTTACAATAGGCAACCAGTATCAAGAACAAAGAGCAAGACCAAGAATCTCAAAAGTCAAAAACTAATTAGCATTCATAAGCTGACGTCGTATAATTGAACCAAAGAGGTAAACTAGGTGCCCTTTAATGCTAGCAAATTAGTTGAGAATCTGCCACCTCAACAAGAATATAGAAAGGAAAAGAAATTAATGCTATAGTTTTTCATGGTGATCAATAACTCACAGTAAAGAATCATCAACCATCACATCAGTACTGGCATCAAAGTCTCCTCCTCCCCTTCCTTCAGATGGAGCTTGGCCAGTGCTCATGGGAACACCACTTTTGTCATGTTTAATCTTCCAGCCATATACCCTCTCTTTCCAGGCGATGTTACCTAATCCTGGCACACCAAACTCTCTAGAAGGATCAATAACTCGAGTGTGTGCTGGAAGAGAAAAAAGGTCCAGGTACACAAAATCATCATTAAGCTTCAAGAGCGATAACAAAGAAGGCATTGATTGATATATATGCATAAAAAGCAACTTCTTACATTTTGCAACACCAACCCCAGAAGAACCCATAGAATAGCGATCGGGCGATGCTGCAGATAGTTCTCCAGAAACCTAAAAGCATTAAGGGAAACAAGGAGAAGCCAGATTAGCTTCATAGAAGACCTGTCTATTTGAAAAGAACATTATAAGCCCTCAAATTCCTACCTCACGGCCATTAGTAAGAAACGAAATGTGCCTGTGAGGAAATTCTTTGTCATAGTTTGGAGACACATCCCTTTCGACCTGCTCATTATTCATGTGCCAGCTCAACATTCGCTGGGCAGACTTTTTCTCGTTTTGATGTTCTGAGGCATACTCGCTGCCACTATCATCAGCCTCACCATCATCACTCTCCCCTTGAACAGTGGGGCTCCCTGGAAGCACCATAAGGGAGCAAAATGGGTAAATGACCCTAGAATAAAAAGAAGAAAAAATGTACTGTGGGTCATAGAGCAACTCGCCGGGCTTATATACTTGTCTGTTGAGTCCCATGAATCAGTAAATGTCATAGATTTTATCTTCTGTGAGAGCAAAACAACAACAACAACAACAAAAAAAAAAAAAAAAAAAAAAAAGAGGAGCGGGGATGCTAGAAATCTGTATGAGCGAACATTATGAATCCAGATTCTCTAATGTTTATCTTCCATTCCCTTCCTCATATAAAATGATTGCTACTCTCATGATAAGAGAATATAAGCTAATATATCAACCTTACATATTACATGGTCCTGCGCTAGAACGAGGGTAACACACTTTATGAACCAAAAACACAAATACGCATGGTTTGCTGCAATTAGTTGTTGTAGACCGCTGTTTGACTTTTTTATAAAGTAAAATTACCAAAAGAAGGACAAATTCTGTAAAGATACTGTCTAAAACATCCTCCCAAACCATATCAAGAGGAGAAGGATAGCAGACCTTTAAGTCTCTTATACCGAGTTTTGCATTGAGGACAACACTTATGGCCATCTTTCCTCTCATACTCATAGCATGGTCTACAAACAGGGAAGGAACATACATCACAAGCCACAAATTGATCTCCACGAACGGTTGTCCCAACCTTATCACCACAAATCTGGCAAAGGTGAGTCCCTCGTAAACCCCTCATTGACCTCGCCTGCTCCACAGATAAAACAAAACAAATCGTATTTACACATGATTTGAACAAGTTCAGTTAGGCAAAGTCAGCAGCAAAGTAATAAATCAATACTTGACAACAATATGGACTAGTGTACACACAGAGAAAAAAGTGAAAAATTAGGGAGTCAGAATACTGACGCCACTTTCGCCTTCGGACTCCATTGGCACTGCTTGGCCCTTTGGCACGCTGACAGAAATAATGAACCAAGAAGAGCAGCACCCTATTTAAGCAATAGGCATACCAAATGTTTCAACAGATGATTCAAGGACTAAAAAGAAAGAAGGAAAGGAAAAGCCTCAAGAAAGGGTAAAAGGACAAAGAAAATAAAAGGAGACAGAAAAAGCAATTACACTACCTAACTAGTAGTAATTACAATGAAAAAGGAAACATTTCCTTACACGCTAAGCTTAATCAAACAGGCAATATATCTACCACCAACTTCTTCCCAAAACAGAGCAACGGCAAACTGAAATAAACAATATATGGCCCATTCAGTTCATCAGAGAAACTGCAACACGCTGATTTCATTCACTCGTATAGTCCAAAACAAAAAAACACCACCAACTTGATGTTCTTTCCTGTCGTTTCGTCACTTTTTAAAAATTCGGTTCTAAGATTACTCGACATTACTAAAAAAAATTTCATTTCATTTCTCAGCAACCATATAGACGAAAAGAGAAATCGTGCACAGAAGAAATTCAAATGCATGCAGGAAAAAAGAAAGAAAAAAAAAAGGAACCAGGACCTCAACCAGTACTGAGATGAATCCGCTTCATTCGAAATTTCAGGAACGCAAGGGCCAGAAACAATCGATCCCGCAGCCAAGTCTAAGGAAGGACCGAGAATCAAAAGGAGAGCGGAGTGCAAGCGAAAGAGAGGAAAGTAGCAAATATGAAGCACAGAAATAAATTATCTGGCTTGACTGGACGAGGACTCAAACGCTCGCACTCTCCGCGTCTCGCCTCAGCTTCTGCGCGCCGTGTGGATAAAGGGAAAGAGGACGTGAGGGGCCAAAGCGACGATCTTTCCCATACGTACTGAGAAGTAACTAAGTAAGTAACAGTTCCTAATAGAGGAGAGAAGAGAAGGAGTAAGACACCTACAGGCTACAGCTACGGTCGATAATGACTATTGACTAATGAGTCGAGCTGCTGGACTCAATTTATTAATCGTTCGACTTAATTTATATCTTGTTTGAAATTATTTATTATAAATAATTATATATTTTAAAAAAGTTAGATTAAAATATTTTTAAATAAATTATTATTATAAATAATTAATTTTGATAAATAATTTGAAATATGGACTTATTTATTTAAATAAATAAATTTAAACCAAAAGTTGAGTTTTATTTTTTTAATAAATAAATCAGTTTTAATTATAAAAAAAATAAGCTCAATTTTGTTTATGATATAAAAATTTATAAATTTAATTTTTTTATCACAAAAATTTATAAATCAGCTCCTTTTAATTTATTAAAAATTGAACTTGATAATAAATAAATTTAATTTAAATTATCTCGTCCAGTAATGTCGGATCGACTGGCGGAGGTCGTAGGTGCGAGGGAATCGCCTTTTGGTAACAAGGTGCGTCGGACCGCTTAAAGGAAGAAACTTTGTCTTAGATGCGAGCGTGAGACGAAAGTGATGTACCGCTGCCAACCTCCACAAAGTAAAGTGGCACAAAGTTTGAGCCGAATATAGTGAGTGAATTTTACAATGCCACCGCACCAACTTCATTTTGAAACCTTAATCAAGTGAACTAGTTAGTGTACTAATCCTAGTGGGCATCGCCGCATTATCTTTCTTTTTTACCCTGGTTCAATAGTACGGTATTAAATTATGTTCTCTCAGCTGCTTTATCATTTTACTATGGGACAGTGAGAATGTAGTGCGAGTGAGGGGGATTATTGTTTCTGTGGACTTATGATTATGGCATTTTAAATGTTATCACCGTATCACACGGGGACATGGAGGAGCGTGTGCATGTGACATGAACGACTGTGTTCGTCGCTGTGGATTATATCACATCTTTACCGTATTTTATTTGGGCCTGCATTGCAACTTGCAAGTAACCATAAGGAGAACTACAAACTTAGTACGGAGATTATTTCATGCCAAATGAGTCTTTGATATTATACAATGGATTGCTTCTAAAAAAAATATTTTAGAGCAGAAGCATATTACCATAACAGTTAAGTAAAATTTGCATACGAAATCATCCTTAGAATGTAAAATATGATCTTTAGAAAATAAGATGAACTTCATAACATAAATATAAGTTGGAATACGGTATCTAAAAGATAAAGATAATAGGGATACTATAGATCTAAGAGTCCAAAAATATATTTAGATAAAAATATCATTCGAATAATTATAGAATTAATGGTCAGTATACTACATGTGATTGAGTAAGGTGACCATACAGTCGAGTAAAGGAGTATAAAGAAATTAAGTATGTATGTGTTAATGCAAATAATATAAGGCAAATATTGACTTTAGATCTCATTAACATAGATATCATATTTTATTTTATTTTTATTTACATTAAGTTCAAGAACTCCCACTATTTTTAAACAGGTGGAATGGTCTAAAGCGCCTCTCAGGAAAAAAAAACATACCCGAGCCACTATTATCATCCGGTGAAATGGATCCAACACCTCTAATGGAATAATACAACCGACCACTATTATTAAACTGGTGGAACGATCTGAAGCACCTCTGAGGGACAATACCTGAGTCACCATTATTGTTCGATGGAACGAACATAATACATTGATCCTAACTCATGTAATATTTTACTTTAAATGATTAATGTCTTATCTATTAGTACTTATCTCTTAATCGTATTCTCATTCATGTTGATTATAAGGCCTTGCTATTATTAATCTAGTGGAACAAACTGATGCGCCTCTTAAGAAGAAAATTGAGCCACTATTATTGTCTAATGAAATGGACCCATATAAACGCATCAACTTAACTCACATGATCTTTTATTTTAAACAATTAGTATCTTATTTAATATCAATTATACAATATCATCTTACAAGGCTCGTATAAATATACATGTCATAAAATTGATAAACACGTAAACGCATAATTATCAAGCTATCCTCAAATAATAGGGCCATAATTACTAGAATATTCTGAGTATAATTCTTAGCACACTTTTATTCTATTTCTCCTCCAAAAATCACCAAAGTTCCATTTGTCATTTGGATGGACCAAAATGCCCTTTGTTTATCAAAACCTCAAAACATCATTTTAGGTAACTTGTATTTTACTCAATCCATCATTTAATCCTTTTACTTATGAAATATTAGATAATACCTTCAAAACTTATTAGGCCAAAATTATTTTATATATTACCATCAAATGACCATAATGTCCTCACAATACTCGCATGTCTTAAAGGCCTCATGAATCCCAATATCAATGCATATCAATCCATGATATTCATATGAGATACATAACTCCATAGTATATACATAAATACCACTTATTAACATTATACCCCAAATACATACTTTCACATTTTCCTCCCTTTCAAGATATCATATCATAGCATGATCATAATAAATATTATCCACATAACATTATAAACAAGATATATATACAAACACATAGTATACATACAAGCCTAACTACGACATATATCCCTATCTACGAAAACAATGATATTTCATAATTAGAATTTAAGAAGAAGAATTGAGGAAAAAGTTAAGGGAAGGGAGGGTGGAAATGGAAATAATCAAAATAAATAAAAATCTCGGGTTGCATGGAAGTGTGATGGAAGTTATGGTGGTGCTAAGATGGCGTTAGGGTGGTGTTTGAGTGGAGCATGGGTATTTTTAGAAGGGAGAACAATTGTGCCAGAGGAAGGGCACAACTGTGGCATACAATAAATGCAAGGGTCAAGAGTTGGGAAGACGCACAAACGAAACATGCGAGATTTGTAAGGGTGGGTGTGACTTGCACGGACAAGAACGAGGTGCGCGCGACTATGCATAAAATCGTGTGTAAGCAAGCACAGGTAGGGAACGAAAGGGTGCACACTTGTGTGCCTAACTTTTGTAATAGGGCACAACTAGGACATGTGAGGAGCACACGACCGTGTGTCTAAATGGAAAAAGAAATAGAGTGAGACAAAAGAAGGGAGGAATAAGGGATTAGGGTGGTAATGGTCGACGACAATGAGGGGGAATGATGGGTTGTTACTGGTGGTTGGTTTCACAGTGAAATTACGGTGATTGGTGGTGGCATGTGGGTGGTGATGGTTTGTAACACCCCCATTTTTACTATTAAAATTTTTTATTTTGCGAAAGCGTTAATTACAAAATTAATGGGTATTACCACCACACTCAGTATAAGTCTGGTATCCTCTACCATTCTTATACTAAGTGTTAAGGCAAAAATATTACTTTACTTAAATAACATTTATAACGAATGCATGATAGAAATTTCATTACAAATTACATTGTCCTGATAAATACAGAAATATCACGCAAAGAGTTGCAATATAACAAAGGAAAACAACAGGGGACTTAAGAGTCCATGAAATATCCAGATCAAAATAAGTTAGGACTAACACCGGATATTCCTAACTCTCAACCCTCTATTTTAAGTCGTCGGACCTTACCCTCAAAGTAATCCTGTAAGGTAAAGATTACCCGTTGAATGGGCAAGGCACCATGAAATGGAACTCGTCAGTACTATGATACAGAATAACCCTTTATACCAAACTAATATAAAAAAAACTAGCATGGAACATATGCAAGACATACAACTAACATGGTACAAGACATTTAAGTATTCATACGAAGATAGATATATAGTAATCATTTAGATAGTCAAATTCTATTAAGGTCACATACTGCTCATTTTCATTTATCTAAAATAACTGAAAGCTTACCAAACAAACATACCAGAGATGCTCTCAAAAGTAATAATTAGAACCCAACTCCAGCATAATAATCACAACATGACTCCTGTCTCAACATCAATTCCAACCAAATTCATAAAATCATAAGTATGTTCACATGTATGCTATAATAAATCCATAACATCACAGGTATACTTACAGGTACAGTAAAATAAAATACATAACATCATTGATATACTTACAGGTACAGTATAATAAAATACATAACATCACAGATATACTTACATGTACAATATAATAAAATACGTAATATCCTAGGTATACTATAATAAAATACATAACATTACTGTAATCCCCCGAATTTTTAAAAGCCTATATTTTAATAAATAAATTTTATTTGGGATAAATTAGCCTTTAAATTTATTTTAATTATTTTATGGATTTTGAGCATATAAAATTTGATATAAATATTTAATAAATTAAAATAAATATTTTATTATTTTATCATACTCTTATTATTTAAATAATTTTCCAAATCATTACCTTACTAAAATTATCCTTTTTTTAAAACCCTTATATTTTAATTATATTAAATTAAATTATTAAATAAATTTATTACCCCAAAATATGGTATTTTATTATTTTATAAATTAAATCATTTTAGTTAAACCCATTTTCCTTTTCTTTTTCCTTTTTTTCTCTTTTCCCCCTCATTTTCCTTTTCTTTCCTTTCCTTCTCTTCCTTTTTTTTCTTTTTCCCCCGACCTGGGCCGGCCCGCTGGCCCAACTCCCCCTTCCCCTACGCGGCCCAGCCTCCCCGCGCCTCTCCTCCCTTCTCCCGGCCGGTTCGACCTCTTCTCTTTTTCTTTCTTTCTTCTTTTCCCTAGGACCGCCGGTCTAGGGATGGCAATTTTCCCCGCAGGTTCGGGGCCCAGTCGGGGATTCCCCGTTCGGGTTCGGCTTCGGGGAGAGAATTCGGGGATCGGGTTCGGGTTCAGGGATTCTTAACGGGGATTTTTTTGGAGACGGGGCGGGGACGGGTTTGGGGTCCCCATCCCCGAACCCGCCCCGAAATTTTTTTATATATATTTTTATATAATTATATAATATATATATATATATATATATATTTTATAGAATATAAATTAAAAATATAATATAAAATAATAGTTTGAGGATCGGGGATGAGATCGGGGATCGGGTATAAAATCGGGTTTCGGGGATCGGGTCGGGTTTTAAGAACGGAGAATAAATCGGGGATGGAAAATAGATCGGGTCGGGTATGGGGAGTTGATCCCCGCGGGGATCGGGTCGGGGAATCCCCGATAAAAAAAAATATCGGGGATCGGGTCGGGTTAGGGGATTATTTTCTTTATCGGGTTTGGGGATGGGGATGGGGTCCCCGTCCCCGACCCGCCCCGTTGTCATCCCTACGCCGGTCCGACCCCCTCCACTTCCTCTTCTACCACCGGATGCCTACAGCCCGAAATCAACGCCGGAAAAGCCTGCAACAACCACACCAGCCATTCCTCCCCTCTCCTCCCCATTGACTTCCCTACCATTTCGACAGGACCATCCCTCCCTTCTCCTGCACGCCATCCCTCTCTCTCCCCGACAACTCATGATCTGCACTGTAACACCCCCAAATTTACTACTGAAAAATTTCGTTTAAGTCAAAAAGGCTTAGCGGAAGCGAAAGATAAAACTATAAACGCGGGGGCGTTACCGCCACACTTAGTACCAGACCGGTACACTTCTACCGTTCCAGTACTAAGTGCTAAGGCTAAAACCAAACAACATCAAGTGCAAAACATTAAAACATGTGTCGACATTTGACATAAATCATTAACAAAACACAAGTCAAACAGTAATTAGAATACTGTTTAGGATTACAACTTAAGAGTACGATTTCAAACATGAAGCGTAGTACAAAATACAGCTAAATAAAACAAGTCCCGAAGGATCAATATCCGGATTGCCTACTCACTCAAGTCAAGCCTTCCACCCCAAAATAGTACCCGATCATAAACCTGCACAGGAGGTCTGCTCCCCACCATCGGTGAATCATCACAGGACCTATTCAACCAAGGTAGTATCAGTACGGATCCAGTACTGAGTAAGTCCCGCTACCCTATCTTATAGAAGAGATATCATCAAGTGCATATTAAATCCGGGTACAACATGTTGATACAATAGCATGCATATTCACAACACACAGCATGAATCTTACCATACACCTAGAGTAACATATAAAACATATGTAACATCCTATTTAAACATATAAGCGTGGTATAACCGAAATATAAAGTGGCTCATACGCCTCAGGTAGGAATAATTCATATTATTAAAACTCAATACGTGGCATACTCACGTAAGCAGCATGTAGTAATACAGATAATAAAAGCCGGCCATGGTCCAATTAGACTTATTCTTTATTCTCATTAATAATGTGTTCATTCCACACCTATTCTTTAATAGTCCATGTGAGTGCGGAAACCCCACTATTATAGCCGGTGGACCGGATGTAAACACACAGGGCAGAACGCCTCTGACCACTATTATAGCCGGTGGACCGGAAGTAAACACACAGGACAGAACGCCTCTGACCACTATTCTTACCGGTGGACCGGACTGGCCCCGACTCACATGGTGTTTCACTGTAAGTACTTACTATTTTCCCATGGATTAACTTATTTACTTGGGTCTGTCGAGCCGAAAACCCCCACTATTATAGCCGATGGACCGAAAGTAAACACACAGGGCAGAACGCCTCTGACCACTATTATAGCCGGTGGACCGGAACGAAACACACAGGGCAGAACGCCTCTGACCACTATTCTTACCGGTGGATCGGACTGAGTTCGGCTCAATAGTCTTTCGCTTTATGTGATTAATGTCTTATCCGTGTCTTATTGAATCACATTCTGCCCTTGACATGTATGTCCAAGAAGGTCATATCAACACATCATAAATATCATACATAAACATGTCATGTTCATGTCATAGAAAGGACACCCGATATATAGAGCTGGCAAAAGTGACCCGACCTGCCCAACCCGACCCGACCCGAGCGAAACCCGACCCGTTACGACCCGAAAAATTTAGCAACCCGACCCGGCACTGACCCGATAATAATCAACCCGACCTGTCATTGACCCGATCCGATGCCGACCCGACCCGATAGTGACCCGACCCGGTATTGACCCGACCCGCTTTGACCCGACCCAACGTTGACCCGACCCGACAATCACCCAATCTGACCCAATATTAACCTGATCAGACATCAAAATATATTATAATAATAATAATAAATTACATATATTTTATTATTCATTTAAAGCTTTTAAAAAATATAGTATTTTATAAATTGTACTTATTTTTCATAATTTTACCCTAGACATTCTTATTTATTAATGATATCCTAATAAGATATATTATTAATAAATAAAAAACCAAAATAAAAAAGACAAACATCCAGTTATAATCCTATAAAATGATTTTCAAAACGTGTTCATTACATCTACTAATCCACCTATTTGAAGAAACTCTTAATAGAAGAGTATAATAGTATCATTTATTAGTTATCAATTTATCACTTATCACCTACAAAATCCAACAAATAATAACTATACCCCTTATCAAGAGTATCTCACGTTACAACCCTAAATTTAAAGTTTTAGTTATATTTTTTCTTTTAATATTATTAATTTACTTTAAATATAATTTAGTATTCTACGTTCATCAATTTTAAATTTACAATATCTAATTATTTTTGTTAATTATAATATTAATATTAATATTTTATATTATTTAATTTTTAATTTATATGAATATATATATATAATAATTAATAATTAATGAAAATATATAAAATTATCTTTTTTTAAGTAATCAAATATTTTAACTAATTAAGTAAATATAATATATTATAAATATCTAATATTTTTACATGTAAAATTTATAAATGTTTAAAGCAATCGAATATAATACTATTAAAACTTATAAATATCTTTATTATTTACCTTTGTAAAAATAAAACACATATAATACTCTTATTTCATTTATCTTTACTAGTGATCTTATGATTGTATTGTATCTAATATTTACAACGTAATAAATGATAATTATACATTGTGAATTCTTGTTATGCTCACCTTTATTTTATAAAATTATCTTTTTTAAAGTAATCAAATATTTTAAGTAATCAATTAAATATAATATATGATAAACATCTAATATTTTACATGTAAAATTTATAAATGTTTAAAGCAATCAAATATAATACTATCAAAACTTATAAATATCTTTATTATTTACCTTTGTAAAAATAAAACACATATAATATTCTTATTTTATCTATCTTTACTAGTGATCTTATGATTGTATTGTATCTAGTATATACAATGTAATAAATGATAATTATACATTGTATATTCTTGTTATGCTCACCTTTATTTTATAAAATTATCTTTTTTTTAAGTAATCAAATATTTTAAGTAATCAATTAAATATAATATACAATAAACATCTAATATTTTTACATGTAAAATTTATAAATGTTTAAAGCAATAAAATATAATACTATTAAAACTTATAAATATCTTTATTATTTACCTTTGTAAAAATAAAACACATATAATACTCTTATTTCATTTATCTTTACTAATAATCTTATGATTGTATCTAATATTTACAACGTAATAAATGATAATTATACATTGTGAATTCTTGTTATGCTCACCTTTATTTTATAAAATTATCTTTTTTAAAGTAATCAAATATTTTAACTAATTAAGTAAATATAATATATGATAAACATCTAATATTTTACATGTAAAATTTATAAATGTTTAAAGCAATCAAATATAATACTATCAAAACTTATAAATATCTTTATTATTTACCTTTGTAAAAATAAAACACATATAATATTCTTATTTTATCTATCTTTACTAGTGATCTTATGATTGTATTGTATCTAGTATATACAATGTAATAAATGATAATTATACATTGTATATTCTTGTTATGCTCACCTTTATTTTATAAAATTATCTTTTTTTTTAAGTAATCAAATATTTTAAGTAATCAATTAAATATAATATACAATAAACATCTAATATTTTTACATGTAAAATTTATAAATGTTTAAAGCAATAAAATATAATACTATTAAAACTTATAAATATCTTTATTATTTACCTTTGTAAAAATAAAACACATATAATACTCTTATTTCATTTATCTTTACTAATAATCTTATGATTGTATCTAATATTTACAATGTAATAAATGATAATTATACATTGTTTATTCTTGTTATGATCATCTTTATTTTATAAAATTATATTTTTTTAAGTAATCAAATATTTTAACTAATTAAGTAAATATAATATATTATAAATATCTAATATTTTTACTTTTAAAATTTATAAATATTTTAAGCAATTGAATATAATACTATTAAAACTTATAAATATTTTTATTATTTACCTTTGTAAAAATAAAACACATATAATATTCTTATTTCATTTATCTTTACTATTAATCTTATTATTGTATCTAATATATACAATGTAATAAATGATAATTAATTATACATTGTATAGTCTTGTTTTTTTAAGTAATTAAATATTTTAAGTTATCAAATAAATTATAATCAATTATAAATATCTTTGTTTGATTCAAAGCACAATATTTTTTATTATTAAAATTTATAAATATCTTTACTATTTATTTGTGAAAATAAAGCACATTTAATATTTTTAATTCTTTTATCTGCAATATTAATCTTATGATTGTTTGTCTCTAATATTTATGATTTATGAAATGATAATTACTTAGGCTTGAATATAAGTAAACCCGTCAAAATTCGACCCATTAAGTTAACCCGTAACTAATTGAATTCAACCCGTCGAATTGTATGTAATGAGTCAAATGACCCCACCCATCGATTTAACTCGAAACAACTCGGACATAACTAACCCATCATATTATATTATTACATGAAAATATGAAATGACCTGAACCGGCCGAAGTCACCTACTCACGTGAACTAGAAAATGACCCGAAACCAACCCGACCCTACCACCAGTCAAGTTAATCCAAAATTATCCGAATCCGAGTTTTCTTAACTCGAATAGCCGGACCTAACCCGACCCGACAAATTAACCTGAAATGACCCGGAACCAAAATGACCCGACTCGAAACCGACCCGACCTGACAAATTGACCCGAAATGACCCGACCCGTTAATGACCCGACCCGACCCGACCCGACCCGCCAAATTGATTGACCCAAAATGACCCGACCCGTTAGTGACTCGACCCGCAATAGTCAAATGACCCGCTATGACCCGACCCGTTAATGACCCGACCCGAACCCGACCCGCCCAACCCGATTGCCACCTCTATCGACATACCTCAATTCCCAAGCTGCGCTACACATAAGACAAGTTATCCACAAATCATATAATACACATTATCATGGTATTCACAACAATCAACACATCACATCACACATAGCACAAGGCCATAGCTTCGTCCTTACTAAACACCCGTAAGTAGAGGTAAGTAGAGACTTACCTGGATCCGAAGCTAGCTAAGAGAGATAAGAGGAAGAGAGATCACTAGCTTGTGGATCCACGATAAAGCTTTCCTAGATCCGATAGAAATCGAAAACTAAATTAGAAACTATTCTATCAATCGATAATTCACATACTCTAATTAAATAAACACAAACAACACAAATGATCTTTTTTAGAAAACGTGTCCAAAACTTAGAACTTAAAAGCATAGCTTTATTAGGATTTAAGGTTAAAACTAAATCAAAACGGATTAATACAAATATCACTTGGGACATTTCAACTTAATTTGGAAAGCCCGAGAAAGAATAATCGATCCTAAGTTAATTTATCGAAAATAACTTATTTATTAGGTTTTACAACTAAATAGGTAACCCAACCATTTACATAGAACCAAATCCAAACCGATTAGGTTACAACATAATCCAAATGATTTAAAACCCAAAGATAGAATTCGATTAGATAAAATACACATAGCAAAATCAATTTTATAAAATCATCCCCGAAAATTAGGGTTTTTAATACCTAAACCACAAATCGGCCAAATCACTTTGATTACCTCAAATTGATAGTTTTAAAACACAATTAAACTAATTTTATATAAATCTAGACAATCAATTTCAACAAAACGATCTTCCGATAAATCAATTCCAGATGATCAATTTTCAAAATTAGGGTTTTAAAGTCCACGACATAAACTCAGGTAATTCAAATCAATTAATTCTAATTAAAGGTATTAGAATACAATTAGGATCATTTCAACTACTTTTATAAATTTAATTTAGCAAAACAACTATACAAATAACCAATTTCATAATCTCACTTAAAATCTAGAGTTTTAAGCCTGAAAATACGATTCGGTAAAATTCTATAAATTTAATCAAATTGAATGTTTAGAAATGCAATTAAACACATTTTATAACATATCAATTAATCAATTGATCAAAACCGATAACAGAAATATCCAATTTAGCACAATTAGGGTTTTTGAGCCCGAAACACAAATCCGATCAATACTTGCCAAAACATATAAATTGACGGTTCGAAAATGTAATTAAACATATTCTAATGTAATTTATATAGTCAATTAAATAGAATCACCCGATTACACAATCCAATTTAAACCCGCGGGAGTTTTGACCTAAAAATCCAATTCCGATCAATTACGCACAATTTTCCCAAATCAACACTGCCAATATAAAATTAAATACATTTTAAACGATATTATAAAATCAATTGAGCGGGACAGCTCAATTATACGACCCAATTTCATTACACTTGAAATTTGACCTAGGAATCAAATTTCGATAAGATCTGCATAAATTTCTCAAATTGACGGTTCCAACATGAAATTAGATACATTTTAAAACATTTTGTATAATCAATTTATCAAAAATAGCTAAATCGGATGAATCTAAAAAATTCGGGCATAACCCGGCCAAAAATCCAATTTTTCCAAAATTCCAACATAACCATACAATTAACCTATCCAAATTAATCTTACAGCACATATATACATAAACAAACAATCAATTTAGCTTTTCACAAGCTAAATCACATTCAATTAATCAAATTCATATTAGGGTTTTCAGAATATTATACCAAACGAAAAACCGACAAATCAAGGTAGGTGAAGGCCGGGAAAGATGTGCCGGAGGTTGAGGAAGGCTTGCCGGTCATCACCCGAGCTTGCCGTGGTCGGACAGCGGCGTGAGCTGCGCGGCTCATCGCTGCCCTGCTGCAGTTCGTTGCTGGTGGTGCGGGGCTGCTTCGGTGGCTGATGTTTCGGCTGTTGCTGCAGGTTGAGGCCGACGAGGGCTGGCGAGGTTGGCCGGAGCGGAGAGGAGGAGGCGGCTAGGGTTTGGGCGGTTTTTGGCTCGAGACAGGAACAGGGAGCAAGGGTTTGACGGGAAAGAGAAGAGAAAGGGAAGCAGGGGAAAAAAAGGAAATGAAGAGAGGGGGTCGGGGCACCGGCTGGGTTGGCTGTTTTTTTTTCAAATACTCATGTAAAATAAAATACTAAATATTTAAAATTATTATTAGAAGATTTTATCTAAAATTCATTAAACGAAAATTATTTCGCCAGGTTCCGAAAGGTTAAAATTAATAAAAGAACTATATAAAGAATTTCAGAAATATTTTCGAATGAATTTACCAACGAACGAAAAATTTATATCATTTACAAAAATACATTATAAAACCTCAAAAAATTATTTAAAAACATATAATAAAATTGTTAGGTTAAATTCAAATAAACCGAGACTAATTTAAATAATTTTCGAAATCGGTTTTCCGTAAATCAAAACCGTAAAACAGAAGAAAATTAATTTTGGAAAGAAATTCTTAAATAATCTCCGAAAAACCTTTTTAATTTAAAACTTTCCGAAAGTATTAACAATTTCCGAAAACGAATAAATTTAAAGTTGGAAATATTTTCTACGGCTAAAATCGTTAAAATAACTTTAACTATTTAAACAAAAATTCTATAGTCTGAATAATATATTTCGTCAACGAAATATAACTTCAAAATAACGTCGTACTCACATGACAAAGTTATAATCGAAAATAAATCTAAAATATTAAAAATAAAAATACAAGAAAGAATGGGAATACATATTTTTAACCGAAAATCGAATTCATAAGAATATAATAAAATCATTGTCGTGAACGAATTTATCTAGAATGGTTCGCAACGACAACGATTAATTAAATTCAAATATGAATTCGAATCAGTAATAAATCCATAAAACGAATCGAAATTAAAATAATTAATTGTTTACATCAAATTACGCTAATAAAATCATTAAACTTAATAAATTTGGATTTTAAAAATATGGGGTATTACATGGACACGCAGACCTATGCCGGCCATTCTCGCCGGACAGAGAGCCATTACCCTACCCCCTACTCTGCCACTCATCCTTATTGTTTTCCCCTCCCGATTGGCCTATAAATAGCCCCGAAGGCTGCTATAATCGGGTTTGGATTTTGGCAGCCCAGAAAACCGACACCGTGACCACCCCTGATCAGCCCATTATTCCTCTGTCGCCCACTCCGAACACCAAAACGCTCCCTGCAACGCCCTCTACACAGCCCGAACACCAACCTTCCTTGCCCTGCCCTACACTAGCCACCCCGGCCATGTGAAATTGCCTTCCCGAATAACACCCTTTGACCTCATGCCGCCCCTCACGCCGCCGGTTACTGCCAGTTCCGCCACCTGTAGGGCCGCCTCTACCCCCCAAAACAACCAGGGAATCCTGCCCTACCACCCCACACCTCCATTTTCCTCTACTTCCCTCTCCCCTAGCCTCCACATCCACCTCTCCACTTCTTCCTTCCTCCACCGCCGCCGCTGCCGGCTCCACCACCCAGCTTAGGTTGTCTCCCAACTCCTTAACCCCTAAACCCTATTTATTATAAGTGTTAATGATTTTTAATATTATTAAATATTATTATTAGTGTTATTATGACTATTATTATCATTATTATCATTATTATCATTATTATTATTATTACTATTATTACTATTATTATTATTATTACTATTATTACTACTTTTATTATTACTATTATGTCCTAACGTTTATCCCAGAGAATTTCCAATTGATGGTATTAATTGAGACTAAAGCCTTGTTGTGTTAGTATTATTATTATTATTATTATTATTATTACTATTATTATTCATATTATTATTATTATTATCATTATTATTATTATTATTATTATTATTATTATTATTATTATCCTTATGTTATTATTATTACATTATTAGTATCGCCACTACTATTACCATCATCATTGTTATTATTATTATTATTATTGTTGTTGTTGTTGTTGTTATTGTTATCATTATTATTATTATTATTATCATCATCATCATCATTATTATTATTATTATTATTATTACTACTACTACTACCACTACTACCACTACTACTATTATCGCTATTGTTATTACTATTAGTATTACTATTATTATCATTATTATTACTATTATTATTATTATTACGTTTATTACTCTAACCATTATTATCATTGCTATTATCTCCATTATTATTATTATTAGTATTATTATTATTATTATTTGTATTATTATTATTATTATTATTATGGTTATGGTTGTTGTTGTTATTATTATTATTATTATTATTATTATTATTATTATTATTATTATTATTATTATTATTATTATTATAACCACTATTATTAGTAGTAGTATTCTTATTATTATTAGTATTCTTATTATTATTAGTAGTATTATTAATAATATTGTTATTAGTAATATTGAAACCCTTACTTTAATACTATGAATATTACTAAGACTTACTTTGATTAGTAGTGATTCGTTTAACTATCTTGAGAATAATAATAACCCTACATTTTAATTATAAACTACTATTATTAATATTCGTCGTAGTATTAGGCCATGATAGGGGTAAGATAGGAAATTATGGTAATTTCGGTAGAGGGAGATTAACCCATAGTATTTCCCTCTTATAGGTGAATCGAGTCAAAACCCTCAGGAGGCCTAGGAGCGTACTCCAAACCCGACGCCAATTTAGGTAAGGACGTAGCTAAAGCCGCCTATGTGTTACGTGTTTTACTTGCCTTGGATGCCTTGTATGATTTATATGTTGTGTTCTATATGTTATTATCTTATCTGTTTTTATGTGTAGTGCAGCTTGGAACCGAGGTATGTTCTCGTGCTCTTGTCTGGTATGTGCTAATATGGATATGATGCAAGCCTACAAGTATGATGTGATGTGATGTGGCCCTTAGGACATGCATGCTAGGTTATTTGATAGGGTGTTGTGGGATGGAGGCATGAAAGAGAAAAATGAGAAAGTAAGATAACCAAGGGAAAGTAAGTTGGCTAACATAGGTAAGGATGACCTAAGCAATCTGTGATCCATGAATGGCTGAGTGAAAGGGGAATTAAATAAAATGAATGAGTGGGAGAAACTAAGGTTACATGGGAGGAACTAGGGTTTGCATGGAAATTTTAAGGTTTGGCATGGTAGAGATCAAGGGGTTTGCATGGGGAGGTTAAGGTCCACATGGGGGCGAACCTTACGTATGGAAGGTTACTTTGGGACGTGGGGAAGGCAATGGAAGGTTTGTTTGGGAGTCTAGAGGCTCGAGGTGAAAAATAGTATGTAGGATAATATAAGGGTACCTAGGAACCGACTAGGGTTTGGGGAGGAAACCCTAATTTGAGAAGGTGGAAAAAGAAAAAGAAAATAATAAAAATAAACGAGGAGGAGCGAGGTATGAGGGGAGAGTTGAGTCTGAAGGTCATGACACGTGGAGCGTTAAAATAGTGTGGGTTGTGGAAGGCAGAGAAGGAAGGGCCACATAAGCCCAGATTAGGGTTTTTGGGGAAAACCCTAAGGTAAGGTGGTGAGTGGACCTTAGGATATAAGGTGGTGGGCATTAACCCACACACTTAGGAGTTGGATTCCCGGTGTGAGAAAGTGGGTTAAGGGAAGGATGTTGAGGCGAGTTAGGAGGTGCAGAAGTCTCAAGATATGGGACAGGTCCTCCTGGGAGGATAAGTGCGGATATAGTTAGCCATGCATGTCAAGGGTGAAATTCTTTCGAATAAGATACGTTAAGACATTAATCACTTACAGAGGAAGATGTTGAGCTGGACCCAGACCGGTCCACCAGCGAATAATAGTGGCTAGGGCCGGGGTGCCCTACATGACCGGTCCACCGGCGAGTAATAGTGGCTGGGTATGTTACCCTCGTGACCGTTCCACCGGCTATAATAGTGGGGGATTCTGTGCTCAACAAACCAATCATAATAATGATAAGATATAGGAAATATACGAGTAATTACTGTGGAACGCCTTGTGAGTCGGGGCTAGACCGGTCCACCGGTGAATAATAGTGGCAGGGTATGTTACCCTCGCGACCGATCCACCGGCTAAAATAGTGGCAGGGCATGTGCCCTCATGACCATTCCACCGGCTATAATAGTGGGGTTCCCGCACTCACATGGATTGATAAAAACTATGATGTGAATCGACTATATTTATCAGAGATCTAAAGAATAAGTTATCCGGTCCATAGCCGGTATTGTTTATCTATGTCATCACATGTTGTCTACGTAATTATGCCATGTATGTTATGTCATGTGTTTTTTTTGTGTATGTTGGCCTTAGTGCGTCTGTTACCTTACTCAGTACGTAGCGTACTGATCACCCGTTTCATGGGTGCTACTCATTCCCACAAGCAGAAGACCCGTCTGAGTTTGTACAGGTAGGGGACGATGTCTTCGATGCCTACGATTCTTACGAGACATCGGGCAGGGCTGAGAGTTGATGTTGAGCCTGGACCTAGCTTGGGGTCGAGAGTGACATGGCTGGAGTTCATCCTATTTTTTGTTTCCCTGTATTATTATATTTTGTTTTATCCCGCTGTATGATGTCCTCTGACATTTGGTACTTTAAAACTATACTTTTGGGATGTATCTTTTGATTTCCGCACTCTGATTCCATATGACTTGTGTTTTATTAGTGACTCATATTTGATGTTATTATTATTTAGCCTTAGCACTTAGTATCGGGATGGTAGGAGTGAACCGATCTGGTACTAAGTGTGGCAGTAATGCCCCCGAGTTTACGGTTTTATCTTTCTACTTCCGCTAAAACCTTTTAATTAATTGAAATTTTTTTTAGTTGTAAATTTGGGGTGTTACAACTATAGGTATGCTTACATACATAATACTAACACAGGTAGGTACGAAGGCTTATACCAAAATCACAGACATGCACAAAGACTATTACCAAAATCATAGGTAGGCACAAAGGCTACTACCCAAAACTATAGGTAGGCACGAAGGCTACTACCAAGACCAATCCAATATCCAATAAAAATTATTCAAATCAAATCATATCATTTCCATTTTTATTTACTCGAGGGGGATATAATAATAACCCAAAGACATAAAAGTACACGGGTCATACCGACACACAAGTATCACGGTACCCTCCCAACCACCCAACCATCCAACCCAAAGGCATAACATCACTCTGTTCATACTGATGCACAAAGCACATAGTACCCTCCTCACCTCGGACACCTAATTCTTAAGTATCAACACCTCTTACAGGGCCCGTAGATCACCTATAGAGTGGACTAGGGCTTTACTAAGGTACAACCGGCACACCAAAAAACCAAACAAATTAAGGATTCCTACCTCGTCTAGGGTAGCTACCTCTAGAGAGGAATCATTCTCAAACTCAAGATCATCCACTTTGCGTATTAGTATTTTATAAGGTGATCACATATAACACATATTGCATAATTATTCTCATTTTCATACTTATCCCTTTTTTCTTTTTTTCCAATTATCCAAGTCAACCCTAAGGTCGACGGTCCAAAACAAGGTCAAAGTCAACACTAAGGTTAACCTATTAAAAGTATAAAGCCATCCTATGTCCAATTATTCACTTTTGGGCACATTAGGTCGAAATGACCAAAATGCCCCTAAGACCAATAATTAGCAGGTTATCATCCATTTAAATACTAAATCCATTTTATTTATTAATTTTTCATGAAAAGGCTAAAATAAAATAATTTAATTATTTATTATGCAATTTAAATTACCAGCTATGTCAAAAGACTATTTTGCCCTTACACCTATTTCTGCATACAAAACCTTATCATACACTTTTAAAACGTACAAAACACATGATCGCATAATCAACAACAAATAATACATATTAGACATGATTTTTAGTATAAATATCATAATACACTAAAAATGACTAAATTGTCCCTAGGGCACACATTCATAATTATTATTCCATAATCATATCTAAGCATGCTCACCCTATTATTTTATACAGACACAAAATATTTTTCAGTCATTAGAATCATTTTAATCATACTTTGGTACCCGAAATATTTTACATTAGATAACATGCTCGTTTTATCGATTTTTATAATAATAATAATAATAATTAACACATAAATATATCGTAATAAATTATGCTTAACATATTTCAAACACCAAAAATCCTAATGTATTACCACGCAATATTTATCATTTTAATATGGTATAACGGTTACATGAATTCTAGCAAAAATATAAAAATAGCAGTATTCTACGAAAGTTATTGGATCACGCTAATCAACCATTCGTACGTAAAAATAATACCGCAATTATCGAATTAATATCTATAAGATAAAATAATAATTATAATATAAAAATATTTATTTTTTAAAAAATTACTAAAATACCCTTACATTTAATATGGGTACCAACATTTTTAAAACAACTCACCCTGCACGGCAGCGTGAGCCATGCATGAGGAGAAGGCTAGGGTGACGGGTTGGCCGGGTGAGGTAGGGGAAGGAGAAGGCGGTCGTGGTGGTGCTAGTTAGTGGTCGGTGGTAGTCGTGGGTGGTAGCTGGTTACGGAAAGGGTGGCAGTACCTGCAAGGTTGATGTGGTGGCTGTTGGAGCTGTGGCTGGACGAGGCTAGGAAAACCAAAAGGAGCTAAGAGGAGAGAGGGAGTAGAGGGCTGGGTGTTGTGCTGGAGGCTAGTCGGTGGTGATGGAGGTGCAATGATGGGTTGCTCGGTGGTGGTGGTTCGAATGGCAGAGGGTGGAGGCTAGGGCGGTTCTGCAGAGGGTGTGGTGGATTGTGATGGTCAGGTGTGTGCACTGCAGGGTGGTGATGGCTGGCTGCGTGAGGGCTAAAGGCAGGGAGTTACGATGATCGAATGGTGTTGCCGGACGAGGATGGGGAGATGGCTCAGTGGGGATCTATGGAGGCTACGAGGGCTAGGAGGTTGCTAGGATGGTGGGTGGCTAGCAGGGGAGGCAGAAAGAAGGGGAAAGGGTAGATGGTCGTGGGGCTGTGATGACCAAGCAAAACAGAGGGAAGGAGTTGGGTGGTGGAGGGATGTTTGGGTGCTACATGCATGCATATGTATAATGCAAGAGGGTTGGGAGGCTCGGGGAAGGGTGCTGGGAAAAATCAAAATGAAACAGAGGAAGGGAAGGGGTTGGTTGGAGTGTGTGTGAGTATGTAGCGTGTATATGTCTGTATAAATACATAAGGTGCTGAGATGAGGTGATGGATTGAGTGAAGTATGGAAATGAGGGAGACAAGGAGAACATACGGTAGAGTATCTATTTAATAATTTTATTTTTGATTTAGTTTGGATAGATTAGGGTACTGGATAGAAAAATAATCTGAAAAAAATAATCTGGATTGTGATGGGTTTAATAGAACGAAAAAATATAAAATAATCGAGAATAAATTTTAGAGATTTATTTCGGGTTACGGGTTGATATTAATAATAAAATAATTAAGCTAAGATTACAGGTATAAACTAGGATTAAAATTAATAGTTCGATTTCTATCAACTTTTTAACTTGGTTATTTTTATATCTAAACTGTCGTAATAATACGAATAATAATAACACGTGTAATACTAAACCTCTTAAAATAATAATTATAACTAATCACACATAATTATTAATTTTAATTGTGGTTCCTAAAAACAGGGTATTACATTGTTGCTTCAATGTCGAATAGATCAGGAGGAGGAAGAAGAATAAGAAAGAGGGAGGTGATTGGGGTGTGGTTTTGCTTAACAAAAAAGGGAGAGTGTGGAGGGTTGAGCATTAAATGAGGTAGATAGAGACTGAAAGGGCATATATATGTGTGTGGTAGCGTGCACAAGATGAAAGAAAAATAATAAGGTATATAAGAGGAAATGGTAGGGGAGGTGGTGCACGATTAAGGGATGGGTTGTTAACAACACATCATGCAAGTGGGAGTTTATGTGTTAATGGGGGTAGGGTGTAGGATGTAGGCAAAATCTTGGTAGAGAGCATGGTAGAGGGTATAGCCGAGGAAGTTTACTTGCAAAAGTAAGGGTAGAAGAAAGGAAAAAGGAGATCGAGCATGTGGAAAAGAAAAAAGGAAAAGGATGTGTGTTAATGGTTAGTATTAGATTAAAATTTTGTGATTAGCTAAATTAGGTAATATTAGGATAAATATCCTCCGAGATTATGGTTAGGTTAAAAAAATATATAATTTACCTAAAACAAAGATTAGGATTGTGTTAATATTTTGGATTACGAAGTTAGGTAAGATAAGAATATTGATTTCTCGATATTAGAATTGGGTTAAGGTATTAATTACTTGGGATTAAATTTAGCTAAAGTTAAGGGTATTACAATAAGTAGATACATAATATATTTAATTTTGTTCAAATAAGTATCATTTTGCTCATGAAATATACTTATTACCATATGTATTTGCTTAATGAACACGTGTTAACATCAACTGTGGTGACTAATTGTATTGAGTTAGTGGAGAAGTCCAAGAATGTCACCTTAGTATCATTTGCATGCATCATTTTTTTTTCTTTTGTGATCATCACTCACGACTTCTTCATTAGGAACCCAGAATAAGCGAATCATCGTTAACCGAGGAGTGGGAACCACCTTAAAGGAAAGAGATAAGGGGTGAATAAAGGAGGGAGAAGAGTTTTCACGGCTAACTATCCATTATTACAATATATTATAATATATAAGTATTATGTGATGTGTGTATTGCTAACTAGTATAATAGATGACTAACAATTTATGTGAAGGAGGCAAATAGCTAGACTAGTAAAAACTATCTAACCAACCCCTTGAGTTGTAAATGGAGACTCAAATGCGTGTAACATAGGCCAATCTTGTGAAGGAAGCTCGCGATGTTGGTATGAAGGCAAAATCTTTATAAAAACATCAATCATCTAGTCATGATTAGAGGGACATGTGAGTTGTAGTATGCCTTCTCAAAAACACTCTCTCTAGTGAAAATGACACCTACATGTCTTTTATTTTCTCATGGAACATTGTATTATATGCAGCTTGTGGTGGCTGCTGTAGTATAGCTTAAGAAGCTGTAAATAATTATTACCCGATTTCTCTAATAAGCACACAAGCTAATTAATTGTGCCAACATCCTTAGACACATCTTCCAAGTAAGGTTTAGAAACTATTCCTTATTCTCTTGGACTTCCAATTGATGGGAGAGTTTTTGTTAAAGATTAAAAAACTAGCAAACTAATCTCTTTGTTATTGGAAAATATGGCCGATTAGAATCACTATATGCTTCTAATATTAACTAACCAGAATCTATCAAAAGTTTATCATGTTTCAATACGTATTTTATATACTTAAGCATATGAAGTAAAGCTTGCATGTGAGTAAGTCATGGTTCTTGAATAAACAATTGTTCAATATAGGTTGAAATTGGTATGGTGTTGGTTAGGTAATTCAGAATCTTAACGAAATCATAGCATAAGTTAGAGTTGTCCAAAATAATGTAATATATGGATAAAAGCTTTCAATTAAGTGGAAGTAGCGTGAGTGTAGGTTTAGTCTTCCAATCATTTAGAGCACTATACACGGGCATCGTGTTTAACAAATTTCCTTTGAGTGAGTGTAGTACAAACCCTAAAAAACAATACACCTCCCAATGTGTGTGATGGTGAAGTTAGAGTGCAATAACTTCTTAATAGAGGTGAACATAATATAATTCAAATCATACATTGAAAAAAACCAAATTATAATTTTATGTTTGATTTGGTTTACTATTTAAAAACTTATGGTTTGGTTTATAATTTATAAAAATGGTTTGGTTGTAATTTAAAAATAAATAAAATTATGGTTTATAAACCACAAATCATGTGTGTGTGTAACACCATCAAATGTGATATCATTTGGTGTGATCATAGCTGACAACTATGTTGTGAGTTAGACTGGGCATAACTAGAACACAATTGAAATATTTTTTTTATGCAATTATAGTATAGGTGACTAAGGGTATTATTCTAACATGGGGATTGAGCAAAATAAAACAACTATAAAATATAAATGAAGACAGATATAATAAAAGTGACAGGGAAGTTGATATCTACTAATTAGGTCGACAAATAACTCTTATATTTTCTTATTATCACGAGAAAGAGATTAAATAAGTTGCAAGCCATAAGTGTGAGTCTATACACCCAGTATTATTTCTCTTAATTAATTAGTTAATATAATAAAATGCCAATATTAAATTCTAGGAATATAAGTGCAATGCATGACTCTTATGATTTACTAGATTCAAAGCATTAAGCACATATAAAAGGGTGTTAATCCAAGTATCCAAATAAGTACCTCAAGCATGTCTAGTTTCATTCCATGCCTTTGAATCATACTTATCTAGACATTTTACTACTCTAACTAAAGTCATAAAACTATTAGGTGAATTACTATTTAACTTAGATGCAATTTATACATATGAATTTCAACATGTTTATATAGTCACCTAGAAAGCATTTGATCTAATCATGTTATTACTAGGAGGAAACCAGAATGAGACATTCACCACATAAATTGCACCTGATAGAATCATATATATAAATGATAATAATCAAATCAAATCAAAGGTTAATCTTGACAATTAAAAAAATAAAGAATTTATTACTATTATTATTGTTATCTCATGCTAAAATTTAGGGTTTCAACCTCACCCTTAACAAGGAATTTATTCACACATCATGTAGTAAGTAATTACATAAAAAATATATAAGCATAAGAAAAGAAAAGACCAAAAATTGAAGCCAAAATGAGCCAGAAGAACCAAGAGGCTGACCAACAAATGGGGGTTAGTTGATGAAGGGTCCTGGAATTCATCTCCTTCATTGCATGAACTAGCTCCTCCAGATGAAAAATCTTTCAATGGTTGAGAGGCCAAATTTGAATGAACTTCCTCCATGTCTTCTCTTGTTCTATGAACTTTATCTGTAATTATACCAAATTTATTCCCATTAAGATGTTTAAGAGGAGGTTTTAGGAGTTTAAGATTAAGAACAGTGGCTTTCAGTTTGTTACTAGGAATAAGAGTATACCAATGCTCTTGAATGATAGAAAGGAAATCCTCATCTTTAGTCCACATGTTGTTGAAGACAGAGGGTGTTCTACCTTGATGTATTTTAGGGTTGACAATAACAATGACAAAAGAGTGATATGAGATAAATGGAAGGGGGTGAATGTAACACCCCCAAATTTTGGAACTTAAAAATTTCGTTTCAAAGAGTTAATAGTGGAAGCCAAAACACAAAACTTAGGGATGTCACGCCATATCCAACATAAAAAGGCACTCCCCATGCCCAGTTTATGTTGGGTGCAAGGCAAAAGTAACCTCATACCTAATCAGGTGCGGGAAACACTATATACATATATAGTGAGAGGTGTATACATAAGATTCACATACTTAACAAGTCCATCAAATATTAATAAGTCATAATGTGAAATCAATACTTTTGTGCCTTAAGCCATTAGTCTATCATTATTCAGTCATCTCTTGGATTTTATATCCATGTGAGTGCAGAAACCCCATTATTATAGCCGGTGGATTGGGATACATATAGGGCAGAACGCTCCTGACCACTATTATTGCCGGTGGACCAGTCTCCAAGGCAGAACACTCCTAACCACTATTATTCTCCGGTGGACCGGTCTGGCCCCGATTCACATGGTGTTCCACTGTAATTACTTAGTGTCTTTCCCATGTCTTATAGTCATTAAGTTCGGTTTGTTGAGCTTAGAATTCCCCACTATTATAGCTGGTGGATCGGAAATCATGCAGGACAAAACGCTCCTGGCCACTATTATTCACCGGTGGACCGGTCTGGGTCCAGCTCAACAATCTTCCTCTTTAAATGATTAGTGTCTTATTCGTATCTTATTTGAAAATATTTCACCCTTGACATGCATGTCACCGACCTCTACTTCTATCCTCCCGAAAGAGCCCATCCCATATCTTGAGACTTATGCGCCTTTTATCACACCCCGATATCCATTCTTCCTTCCATTTACTCATAACGAAAATCCAAATCCTAAGGGTGTAGGTTAAGGCCCATCACCTTATGACATTTAAATTCTCTCACTACCACTCTCTAGGGTTTTCCCTTGAAACCCTAATAGGACCTATGTGGCCCAACCTTTCTTTTATCGTCCAACACCTCATCTCATTTAGATTCAACTCAAATCCTATCACTCTACTCACCATTTATACATGTGACTGTGAAACCCTAGTTGGCCACTCAAAACCCTAGCACCTTTCTTACGTAAGGATCATCCTTATGCAGACCCCATCCATCCCATGCAAACCCTAGAAATTTCCCATGCAAGATTCACATCACTCGCTCATTTTAATTATAAACTCCTTTTATTTTCCCCCTCGTTGATCATGAGATAATTAGGTCAATCTCATATCCCTTAAATTAACTCACTACCCCTCTTTCCCTTTTTATCCTTTCATCTTATATCATATTATTAAACTTCCTAGTATGCATGTCCTAGAGGATCATGTCATATAGTATCATAAGCACAACATATATAATCATTATACACATGCCATAAGGAATTTGCATAAGTATACCTCAACTCCAAGCTGCGCTACAAGTAATTGGTCATTATAATCATAAAGTACACAACATGGCATAACACATGGCACACAAGACACACAACGCACACATAGTTGTTCTTAGCCACATCCTTACTCAATTTAGGTTACCAAGTTATCTCCCACACTTATTAGGTCACCAATCACCCTTTATAATTGTTATACTTATCATATTTCCCATTTGATTGGTTAGATTACCAAATTGCCCTTCTCCTTTGTTATAATTATCAAACTGCCCTTTAGTTAGTTAAATTACCAAATTGCTCTTTTTCATTATCATAATTACCGATTTACCCTTTAGTTGGTTAAATTATCAAATTGACCTTCTCCATTATCATAATTACTAAATTGCCCTTTAGTTGGTTAAAATACCAATTTACCCTTCTCCATTATTATAATTACCAATTTACCCTTCCTTCATACCAAATTACCATTTTACTCTTCTCTTTTATTAAATTATCATTTTGCCCTTCCTTTACACCAAATTACCATTTTATCCTTCTACTCTATTAAATTACCATTTTACCCTTCCTTTATACCAAATAACCATTTTACCCTTCTCCTTTATTAAATTATCATTTTACCCTTCCTTTACACCAAATTACCATTTTATCCTTTACTTCCAAAATTACCATAATACCCTTTTACTTACAAATTTACTATTTTGCCCCCTTTACTTCCAAAATTACCATAATATCCTTTTACTTGCAAAATTATCATTTTACCATTTACTACCCCACATTTATTAAATTACCATGACTACATAAATATTAATATTAATACTCCATTCTCATCATCCAACTCCACCAACTATTATTATTCAACATAATACTTATTAGCACCCACACATATTAGGCCACACTCTTACACAATACATATTACTAAAATTCCCCTAGGGCTCACAATACTATTATTCACGCATTAATGGTCACAATAACATAATACGTCATGGATGAGTACTTAACATTTCCATTAATAATCAAACTCCTTCCTTAAGCATTAATTCCACACATGGCACATAAACTAGAATGCTTTCCTTTTTATCAATCAATATAAGCAAATATATATATATATGATATTAAGCAACATATATCATGCGAAACAACATATTAAAACCCTAATGTGCTAGCATATGTTTATCCATGCGTTTAAGTGGGGTTTAACGATTACCTTAATTCCCGCAAAATCGAACCTTACCGGTATTCCGGTTAGAGATTCAAGCTTTGATTAGCAAAACCAATACCTAAAAATAATATCAATACTTATCATATTAGGAATGAGAAAACCAAAGTATAAGACTTTTTAAAACATAATTAATGAAATACTTAACTTAAATATTATTATACCTTAAAATTATTAACCAAAATAACTTAAAGGAAGGTAGCAAATCAAACTATTCATGCAGCATGAGTTGCATGCAAAGTAAGGGTTGGAAGGGGTCGAAGGTGGTGGGAGAAAGGAAGGAATGGGTGTTTTCGGGCTAGGGTTTTGGGGCTAAGAAAGAGGTCAGGTGGGGGAGGATTTAGGGCAAGGAAAGGGTGCAGAGGTGGAGAGGGGGTGTAGATGGTGGTTATGGATGGGTTTTCGACGACCAAGGGCGACGGTGGCGGCGGTAGAAAGGCTGCCGAGGTGGAGGGGTTGAGAAGGAAGGAAAAGTGAAGGGGAAAATGAAGGGCTGTAGGTGTTTGTTTAAGCTAAAGGAGGTGAGGGGGTGGTATGGGAGGTTGCAAGGAGTGGTTTGGTGGCTCGGGTGGCGACAGAGGAGGCGGGATGACGACTAAAGGAGGAGGTGCAGGGTGGCTGCTGAGAAAGGAGAAAAATAAGAGGAGAGGAAGGAGGTGGGCTGCAGGGTGGCTAGAGGGGTGGGGTGGTGGTGTAGAGATGAAGTATAAGGTGACAGGAGGCGGTGCAGGTGGTGGGTACGGTGGTGGAAGCGACAGACGACGATGCAAAACAGGGGGAAGGGATGAAAGGAGAATAAAGGGAGAGAAAGGAATCAGGAGAGGGAATGAGGGCTCAAAAATGGGTAGGGGAGAGGCTGATGAGGAAGAGAAAAAGAAGAGGGAGGAGAGTGTGGTAGGTGGCCGGCTGAGGTAGATTGTAGGGTGGCAGGCGGCTGGTCGGGTGGCAAGGAGAGGGAAGGGAAGAAGAGGGAAAGAAAGGGGGGGCATGCATGAAGAGAGAGAGGGTTGGTTGGGTCGAGAAAGGACAGGAAAACGACGGGGGAGAGAGGGGGAGGTAGGGAGAGTAGTAGGGAGGCAGGAGGGTTGTAGGAAGGGTGGTCGGGCATGGCGTTGAGGGGCACGCTTGGTCAGGGCAGGAGGTAGAAGAAGAAAGAAAGGGAGGAGGAAGGGATCAGGCCGGGCGGAGGGGAAAGATAGGTGTGGGTTGGCCTAGTCGAGGGTAAGGGGTTGGGCCGGAAGACACACACGGGGGAGGAAGGAAGGAAGGAGAGAAATGGGCCAACGACCCAAGCGCGTAGGGGGGAGAAGCAGGCCGGCTTGGCGGCCTAAATAGAAGGAAAGAGAAAAAAGGAAGAAAGGAAAAGAAGGAGGAAAAAGAAAATGAGAAAGATAAGGAAAAAGGAAAAAAGGAAAGGGAAAATAAAATAATTTAATTTATAAAATAATAGAATGTAATATTTTTGGTAGATAAATAAATTTAATAATTTAATTTAATATAATTTAATATATGGATTTAAAAAGGTTAATTATAGAAAAATATTGGTTTGAGAATTTATTCAAATAAAATGAGTATGATAAAATAATGAAATATCTATTTTAATTTATTAAATATTCCTATCTAATTTTATATACTTAAAAATCCATAAAATAATTAAATTTAATAAAATTAAAAGCTAATTTATTCCAAATAAAAGTTATTTATTAAATTATAGGTTTTTAAAATTTTAGGGGATTACAGACGGGGTGCAGGTCGGGTAGAGATAAGGATGTAGAAGGAGAAGAAGAAAAGAAGAAAGGAGGTGAGGTGATGGTGCAAGTTGCACAAATTTAAGAGTTGTAGCTCAAGTTTGGTGGGAGGAAGAGAAGAAGGAAAAGAAAAGGAGAAAGAAAAAGAAAAAGAGAAAGAAAAATAAAAGATAAGGGTTGGGGTATTAGTTTAGGGTTTTTTTAGATTAGCTAAAGGTAATTAGGATTAGCGGAAATTTTAGCGGATTTTGATTTTAGTTTACGAATTACGGTTTATCAAAGTTAAGGTTTTCAAAATCGGTTAGAGTTTTGGGATTAAGGATAGGTTAAGGCTAATATAAGGTTTATTGAGATTAGCATTAGATTATGGCGCTAATGATGCGGGATTAGACTAAGCAAATTTTTGGGGAGTGAAAACGTGTAAGGGAGACTTAAAAAACATCTATCTAAAGGGGATTGCAAAGTGATCGATCTAAATTACACCAAAGACTATCCATACCACCCTATTTACTTGACTAGGTTCAAAAAGACCCGTATATATGATATATACCAGTTGAAGAGTATTTATGCAACACATAAAATCTTCTACATCTTGATCATGGATATTCCCTAGGCTATTTTCTCATCCATTAGTCACAACATTAAAATCCCTTATAACAAGCTATGGATGAGAGTTTTGTTGTGTGGCAGTGAGCTTGGACTAATGATCTCTTTTAGAAAGTCCATCATTGAAAGCATATATAATAGGATGATAGAAATGGATATTATAATCAATTGAAAGCATATAAAAACCCTTGAGCTTGAGAAACCACCTCTTCCACTTTCTATTTACTTGGACTCCAACCTATCCATATGCATCCATTATAGTGATTATCACAAATCTCACTCCAATGGTGCATCCCTTTTGAGACTGTATTCATATTCACTGCCATTACTATGGTCTCTACTATACCAATAATAGACAAGTTATTATCTTTGAACTGGTTTCTTACCGCCTTTTGTTTTTGGGGATCATTCATCCCCCTAATATTCCAACATCCAACTTTCATTAGAGTTAGACGTGGAAATCCGATAAGAAGTGAATTCTCTTGGATCCCTCTATAATTGTTCTTAACCTCTGGCACAAGGTAGCGCCTTCATTATTTTGGTTTAGGTCCAATTGTTCCATATCATCTACTAGTTTAGTATGATGTTTTTGTGCATTACCGTTTGATATAATTTTAGGTGCACCCACTACTCTATTAATGTTGGTTTCTGATGTTGGGGGTTGAGTGATGGTTTCTTCTATATCAATAGGATTTGGGTTTCAAGGGAGGGACAATATAAGAGTTTGGTTAAGGCACTAAAACATTAGAAGGATGTTGTACCTATACTACATGAGGAGCTTGCATATTGTCCTTTACTACAACCCATTATTTTCTCTATTGATGAACAATACTGATGTAGGTGGGGCATTTGTCAGTAAGACGACCACTATGTTGACGTAACAGGTCCAATTTGGGCTTCCATTCATACTCTATCTTTTGTTTAAGGATATATCCATTAGGCTTATTAATACGAACTAAATTAGTTAAGGCCCTATGAGTGTCCATTTGTAGCTGTGACAAGATTCATCTCTAGTGGCCTTCCAGTGCAACCGATAATTTAACACAAGATTTCTATCGACCACAAAGAGAGGTGTAATTCATAAAGCTTTGGCCAGATAGGAAGGAATTGGAAATTTTCTTTTGTAAATGCAAATTCATAGTGCCCTTGTTTTAGAAACAATGGTCTATTGAGATAGTCCAACAACCAACATTCAGTATTGTCAAACAATCCTCTTCCTTCTCAAAAGTGAAAAGGAAAAAACATTCTTCATGTATTCAAATTTTTGGTAAGGGGACATGATCCTAAATGTTTATGATACAAGCTTCCACCTGGTAAAAAGATTGACAATTTCCACATATACAAAAGTGTTCTTCCAGTACTAGATTCTAATACCAATATCCTCCTTCTTTAGTTCAACCATAATCACTCTTTCATGGTTAGAAGGTGGTTTCTAATGCAGACTATACAACTCGTTTGGCTTATGATATGTCAAAATAAAATCTTGCCATGAGAGAACACCATTCTCCTATTTCTAGGTAACAAATTGTACCACTGGAGGAGAACATTTCATAATATTGTCAATTGTGTTCGGTAAGCTTGAATATGGGAGATTGGCAACCCATTGTTTTGAAGTTTCAATTCAGATCTAACTTGAATTCGTCATAGGGATTTGGCTTGAGTTTTTAAATGGGACTTAGCTTGAGTTTTTAATCGGGATCTAGCTTGAATTTGCGATTGAGATTTGGCTTGAAGTTTTGATCTAGATCTCGAAATTTTAATTGGAATTTGGTTTGAATTTTCAATCGATATCTCTTTTAAATTCAAAATATGTTGGGAAGAAGATGCTTCAGTTTTAGCAATTGATTCACCTTTTGTATGTTCTTCCTCGACTTGTCTCGTTCGGTCGCCAACGAACCAATAGATGTTGTCAGAGAAGAAGACATATATTAATGTGGAGATTTCTTTTTAATCACCCTAGGGAGTGATGCGCATAGACTCGTAGTTGTGCCCCTACAACTTGTCAGACATAAAATGAAATAACTCCCTAATTTTTTCTCCTTATATGATAATTAGATTTTTATTTTAATAATAATTTGATATCCCGTATTAAAAAACAAATCATCCCGTCACTAATTTTTATTTATTTATAAAAAACAGTCGTTTTAGAAAAGTTAAAATTTACTTTTCATTTTTACCATTATTTTTTATTATTATCTATGTGTTAAATATTTTATTATTTTTTAATGAATGATGTAAGTGTAATTTTAAAAATATTTTTATTAGTTAATTAAAAAATATGCATATTGACAGAATTAATTTTATTTTGATACGCATGGAGTATTTATGAATTAAATTTGTTGGACATTGGATAATTTTTTCACAAATCTAGTTGAAATGAATGGTTAAGTGATAATTAATTTGCTTCCCAAAAAATTCAATTCCTTCGTGTCACCTAGAGCGTAATGCGCTAGTGGTATCAGGTCACGATCTTTGTACCGTAGATCATCGGATCGAATTAGCCTCGTCGATGGAGAATTTGCCACCTTGCTCTGACTCAATTGCGCGAAATGGGTAATCGAGTTTCAAGCCCAAGAAAGTGAAGTTGAAGGCCCAATACGATCGCCTTTTCATATTGGATCGTCACTCAGTCAGCTCGCCGGACATTTCGCATTACACCGCAGTTCTTGAACACCGCGGGGTTGCTGTCCGTTGCCGATGGTTGGATATATTCAGAACGGCGGCGCTTATCTAGTCCGCAGCATCTGAGCATTGTAACCAATGGCTTTATTTGCGTCCCTAAAGTCTGCAATTTACGATAGAGAGGAGCGAAAGCAGTATGCCTCTCTCCCTCACATTCTTGTTCGACATCTTATATTCTCTATTGGTCGTTAATTTATGGATTAGGTTATAAGTTGCGCAAAATCTGCAGGGGCTTATTTTTATGCATTCGTTTTTGTCTTAGGCAGTATCAAGCTTACATTAAAGGGCTCAACGCATACGATAGACACAAGAAATTTCTGAAGGATTACGGTGAGAATTTCATCCTTTTTTGCTAGGTTTTAGTTTCTCAGGTGGAATTTGTTTATCTCTCGACTATCAATTTCGTTATTTTGATTCGTGAATATTTTTTTTTCCTTTTTGTGTGGTTAACAAGAATTGGTACGTGAAGATTTATTACAACATAGCGGTTATTTTGATGACATGGTTTTGGATAAGTCAATTGCTGTCCTGCTTTTAATTTGATTTGCCTAGGTTGATTACTAGGTAGTTTTACTTGATGAGGGTAGAATTTTGTAGGAGGATTGATGTGTACCGTCTCTGTGGTTAAGATATTAACATCCCTTTATCTTTTAATCTCCTTTTGCTCACTCAATCAGACTTATTTCATGGGCATCTACATTGCTTTTATTTAGTGTAGATGGTAGATTGGATAGTGATAACTGCATTCTGCTGGATATTGATACTGCATTCTGCTCTCTGGTTTTGCATTACAAAGGATAAAGAAGCTTTTGGATTAAGAAATTCAACATTGCCTTCTTTTGGATGGAAGGGGGGACGGTTCCTCCCCATCTGTTATCTTTCTCCTAACCAACCCTACACCCCACTCTAAAGGAAAAAATTGAATAAAAATAAATCAATTACTTCAAGATACTTCCATTTGGGTCATTTCTGCCTATTTTTCTGTAAGACGTAGATATTGTTTTATGTACCACGATCTGAAATGCCACCATCAAAATTGTGTAAACTGCAATCTGCTAAAGGTTTTTAGTCACAGTTGAGTTTTTTATTGTAAGCCAAATGAAATAGGATGTAATGGATATGTGCAAGTGCAGAGCTATGTTTTTGCTGAATCCTTGTGTCCTAAAATAAATGGGTGATGAACAGTCCCCTCCACCAAGGCAGGATGGGGGCTACAATCGTCCATACATTGATACATGGAGACATTGATGTCTAAAGTAGCATTTGTGATGCGGCACAATTTTCCTGCCTGCCACTTGGGACCTTGGGTGCTTGTTGAATTAGTCTTTGGCCTTTTATTTCCATATATGTTAACTTTTGTCCTGCTGAATTTCCATCCTTTCCTTGTTCTTGCAACTAAGACTAAGGGGCTAAAATCTCCTATGCATACATTATCCAACAAGTGTCAACTACAAAACTGTACTTTTGACACATTGATTGTGATTCCTGTCTCTCCCCTGCTGATTATGCTGTATTGACGTTATTCTGTACTACACTACAGTCAGCTACTATGGAAAAGGCGAAGGGTCTTTGTATCCAAAGCCGCCTGTTAAGACTGATCAAGACACACTTAGAGAAGGATATCGGTAATACACATTTCACTGGGAATTGGTCTTTCCATCTATCTTGCTGCTCCATATGTTTTCTTTTTTCATTTATTTAAATTCCAGTCATTTTGTTATTATGATTGTTAATCCTAAAGTGAAATAACTTAGACTGTCTAGTGTGGCATAAATAATTATTCCCCCCCTTCCAAATTGCTTATTCATCTAACTGAGTAAGGGATTTTTTTCCCTTATCAGATTAGGAAGGTGTTACCGTCCTCGTATTGTTCCCTATGAAGAGCTTGTCTTATAGAACAATGGTTCCTGATAGATCACATTTATTCCCCAAATTTACTCTGTCCACTTAAATAGGGTCTTGTCATACATTATCATGGTAAATGGTAGAAGGCTAGAAGTAACATGCCCTTTTCACTTAGATTTTGACAAAATCTGAACTGGGTTGAGGTTACTTCTTATTCATCTTTGCTCATCCAGCCGCCTAACACCTTTCTTCTTGCATCACAAAGGTTTATACGCACTGAAGAGGATGACATGGATACATCTTGGGAGCAGAGGCTAGTCAAGCGTTACTATAATAAACTCTTTAAGGAGTATCCTTCCAAATGTTATTGACATTTAATTTTCTGAAATTATTTGGATAATTTTTGTTATTCTACTAGACTACTACTCAGTTTTCATGCTTGCCTTAGTTGAATGTTATTGGCTGGATGTGAAAATGCTTGGAGTAGTCTTATCCTAGCAAATGAGAATGCTTATTGGATTGTTCTTGTGGGCTTTGATGACTTGACTAAGGATCCATTTGGGAAATAATGGGTTGTGTTGAGGATGAGGTGAACTGATCTATATGGACATTTTTGGATATTTAATTAATTTTTTATTTATTTGTTTTTAATAAAAGTTACAGTAAGCTTTGATGAAGGTCGAACTTTTCTAAAAAGGTACATCAGCTGAAATGAAGCGATTATATGAGAATAATTCAGTTCTCAAATGGGGCCTGAATTCATCAATCTGTATCAGGTGGTCATCAATAACTGGACAAATGAGAAGAATAATTAGAACTTGTGATTTTTCTCTGTCTACAACTTTGATGAAATTCTTTATTCCACTTCCTCTTCATTTTAAAACTTTATAACTGTTTCAGATTCTCATTCTGATTGATTAATGTGATTTCGGCTTCATTAATAATATAGAGCTTTTGATGATGCCTTAAAGGTTGGTCGTTTGCCTTGTACTCGGTTGGTGTGAGGATTCCTTGTATTTGTAGCATCTTTGGAGCTGGTCCATTGCAGTCTGGCTGAGTCATTCTCTTGGCCCGCCAACTCAGCCCTTTAATTTTTGTTGCAGCTGCAAACAGCAAGTTGCACTGCACTCTAAGAATTTTATTCTATGTGGAGTATAGGGAGTAATGTCAAGGGAAAAGTAATACATTTGTTTGAAAGAAAGATCCTTTGTACCAGGATAGTCTGGGCTTTTTGTAGGTGAATGGCCAATATCTTCTGGTAATGATTTTAAACTATGCCAAATTGGGATGTCTTGGGACTCTAAATTGCCTCATTTCCCTCACTCTGAAATGAATACATAAGACACTGTGAATTGTGTTGCTTACTTTAATTGAGTGACCCTTAAAAGTTTGTGAACCAATTTCTTATATCTGGATTTCTGAAACTTTTTCTTCCCAACCTTGACTCATTACAGATATTGCATAGCTGACATGTCTAAGTATAAGACTGGCAAGGTATGACTAATTTATCTGCTCTTTCCGTTACCGTGTTCTTCAAAATTTGAGCTTGTGTTTCTATCTAGGTATATACAATGTTTCCTTTGAAGCAAGAAACAATGACTAGCTGAATTTGAATTTCTGCTGTGCAACCACAGCATCATATTTTTATTTGTTTTAATTCATTCAATTTTAATTTGCTTCTCTAATGATATCCCATCCCAGTTGTCTTAGTTCAAGAAGAAGTTTTCTTGCAAATTTTATGTGGCTTAGCATTTTATTGGCGTTCATTGTCCTTGTGGATGGTTCTCCACCTTCGTTTTCTGGTTGCTCTTTTTCTAGTCTGTTACTTGGTATGCTTGCTTCATAAGAATCTTCTGGAACTCATTTCTAATCTTAAACTCTTAGCTGTGACATATTTCCTTATTCTGTGCTATGCCCAACTTATGAATTATATGCTTCTGGCGGTTGATCCCTTTATTTGTTCATTTCTATTAATGCAAGTAAGGAAGGAAAAGTTGTGAATGAAGAAGTCAACCCTTTGTATGCTTTGTATGCTTGTGCTACTCAGCTTCTGTTGTTATTTAAACATCTAGTCCATATGTGAAAACCCAATGTGCTTGATTCCAGCAAGATGGTTGCATTTGTCCGGTTTGTATTCAGCTGTTGAGTCACACAAGAAGTTGTTGTCTTGTTCTTTTTGCACATTATTTGGATTCTTGATGGATGGTATACCTAGTGATTCTCCCTGTATTCATCTACTTGTCTTTTGAGCATTTTAATGGATACCTTGCTATTGACGCTTTTTATGCTCTTTACCCTGTCTTTGTGATATTTTTTACATTTATTGGTCTTAAATTAGTAGTTTTATGCCCTGCTTTCTTTCCCTGCTAACCTGCTTATGAAGATTATTCATTCATAGTGCAGGTTTGCCTGGGCACTTGACAACTCTGTTGTTTAATAATATCTTATTGTGCATTCTGACAACCAAGTCATTTAAACAAAATTGATCTTATTTAGACATTAAAAGTGAAGAACACTTGCAGTTTCCCTCTGATTGGTAAAGCCCCATGGAATCCTGTTATTCACCTATTAAGTTCTGTCTGTCTCTCTGTTTATCTGTCTGTCAGTCTCGCTCTATGTATATATAGGATGGTATGATGTCTACCTTAACCTTGACTCACTCATTCACACCTGATACTGTAAATTTTTCTTGAGTTCCTGTGGTCGTCTGCGACTCTAGAAGTGGCTAAATGTAGGTAAAGAACCCCCCATCATTCTTGCTATTTGGTGTGACTTAAATGGCACTTAGTTTCACTCATATCTATCCCAATTTAAGCTGTACATATACCGCTCACAACATGGCAATTGATAAATTGCCTAGCAGCCAACTCGATTCAGGACATCCTTACTGATTTGAAAAGAAAAAAAAGAAGGCTTTTGTTGTTATTTATAAGCTGAAACCCTGTATAAAACCATGTGTATCTTTCATATTTATGACGTGCAATGCTACATGAGTGCTCCGATAGATCCCAGAAGAGACTAAACAGACTCCTTTGGGCACGGTCGATGTACTCCATTTTTCTCTTTTTGTTTATGATACATTGAATGTTAATTAGGTGCCAGATGAACCTTCTGTGCTACTATGTCAGCAACTTTATGTATTGGTGACATGGCCTTCAGTACAGAGTGATCTGTTTTTTGAGGCATTTGGGTCTTTAAGTATTGCCATCATCTTTATGATAGCAGTGTCTTCCTTGTCGATATAGCAGTTGTGGCTTTGGATATAGTTCGTAGTGGAGGGGATGTTGGAGGAATGTGAAATTGAACGTTGTTGTGTTTAGTCTCCTGCTGTACCAATTGGATTGTCCTCTACAAAATCCAAATGACATCCAACCTACAGTTGGCAATGGGGAGGCCATGGATTTGTGATACAAAAAATTTGAGTCCTCATCTTTTCCAGTTGAGTTGGAAAAGGAGAGGAGTAAGTAAATGCGCTTTGTATCTTATGTTAGTTTTAGACTTCTTTCATGATTTGAAGTTTTCCTCTTCTACAGATTGGCTTAAGGTGGAGAATAGAAAAGGAAGTAATATCTGGAAAAGGTAGTCCTAGTTTTTCATTCATCAATTTTACTTGGATTTTATGTTGCAATGTTCCTCCACCTCACTCCCCCCCCCAAAAAGGAGAAACAATATAAATGCTAGCGTGTCACATTTTCCTGATGCCCCCTATTCCCTATCCTGTTGAGTTGAAATCTTTACTTCAAGCTCGTAACTTTTTTATTTTTTTGTAATTGGAATCAGCTGCATCATGTAGAGAGGTGTGTGATAGTTGGTTTTGTACCTTTACCTGATACCGACTAGGTAATTAGATTGAAAAGGAGAGTTTAAAAAGAGCCTAGTTGTACCTTTCTTTTTTAATGTAAATTGATCTTTGGTCTTATTGCGTAATCTGATACTTGTGGCTGGTGTTTAGCATTCTCTGAACGTTGAGCAGGATTTCATGGTTCAATTGATTTAAAGGCTTGTAGCCAAAAATATCCAATGGGTTTTGAAGGCTCTGAGAGTAATGGGTTATCTCTGCCTGAAATGATGATATCATATACTGCTTTCTTGACAGCTTGATGCAGAAGTTTTACAGTCAACACGGTGATGTGATATATACTATGCCTCATCATACTGAACTCCTAGCCTATATTGTCCTTTGTTGGCCCATTGGAAAGTAGTTCCTTATCTATGATGTGCCATGCATGTACCTGTTTTTTAGGTCCCTAAAGTCTAGGAGTGTTGGTCAGTAATTGGATCGAGTCAATGTTTCGCATTATCTTTTGAGCTATTTCCTTTCACGGTTAGGATTTCGACCATCCTTTTCTTTTGGGTAATTAATAAAGGATTTTATCAATACCAAAGAGCAATATGTACATATCCAAATCTATTCCCGCATGAAATCAATTGTGCAGCCTATCTAACTTTACAAGAACCCCCCTGTGCTTCCTACTGTAATTACTTTTGTGAATGCATATAAACGTGTCCTTTACAAGATCAGAGATTAAACGCTTAGGAAGAATAGTTTTTGTTGAAAAGTAGTAAGGTTTCTGCCTCACCAAATACCATAGATCAGATCACAAGCTGCCACACGCATGACTCCCACTGAGCTATTCTTTCTCCTTGCACCTTTCAATATCCAGTGAAGAATATGATGCCAAAATTGGGGCCTGTAAACAAGTCGTAGCCAATTCATCAAGTGAAACCAGCAATTCATAGTCATTTGACATTCAGCTAACACATGGTCCAGAGATTTGACTGCAAAAAGACAGACATTGCACAGGTTATCTTCAACAACACCCCACCTGTATAGCATTTCCTTGGTTAAAGCAGCGCTATGGCAGAAAATCCACATGATCACCTTATGTCTAGGCACTCCATTCTCCAGGGCTTAAGGTCTTCTCTTGGTCTGATGTGCTCATAAACTGCTTGAATTCCATTCTCCCCTGTATAGGTTCCTTCAAAGTAAACATTACTTTTGGTTGGGGTTAGCTTCAAGACCAGAGATTTCTCCAAATTTTGCACTTTCTCATACTCTAACTGAGCTGAGGCAGTATTTTCTTTGCAAAAGACCAATAAGTCATCTACACAACAAAGGTCAATAAGCTTCAAGCTTTTGCACCCTGTATGACCATGAAATGTGGATTGCTTCCAAAGCTGTTGAAGAGATCTGTGAAGATATTCCATGTTTAACACAAAAAGGAGAGATAGGATCTCCTTGTGTCAAACCTGTTAAACTCAAGAAAGGTTTAGTTGGAACACCATTGATCTTATCAAAGATTCTAACTGAGGTCACACACTCCCCGACTAATTTCGCAAAATGAGCAGGGAAATCATAGGCAAGAAGCAGCTGATGCAAAAAATCCATTATATACTGTCATAAGCTTTCTGGATATCAATCTTGAGCATCATTTTGGCCCCAGTATTCTTCCTCCCCTACTGTTTCACTAATTCATTGGCCATAAGTATATTATCATGAAGCAAACTTCCTATAATGAGTGCTGCTTGAGACAAATAAAAAACCTCATGTAAAATATGTTGTAATATATTTGTCAATACTGTAGAGAATACCTTGTAAAGAATGTTGCAACAAGCAATAGGGAAAAATTCTCCGGCTCTGCATGGATTTGGAACCTTGTGAGTAAGTGTAACTGCTGTATTGTTAAGTTGCTTGAGTAATCTTCCTGCAGTCCATCTCCTCCTGCAATATCCAAAGCCTTCTTAAAGAAGCAGGGATTGAAACCATCTGGGCCAGGGCTTTTAAGATCTTCCATAGAAAAAACAGCCTCCTTTACTTCCTCTCCAGTTATTAGAGACAGTAAAAAGCCTACTGTCTCTGGAAATTGTCCCCTGTTTGCAGAGTGCAACATCCAGCATACAAAGTTGGGTAGCCCTAGTACCTAACAACTTGTAAAACCTTTGGAACTCCACAGTTACATCTGTTTCCCCTGTGATAACACTTCCATACTCAGCAAGGAGTTTGAAAACTTTATTATGAGATTGGCTACCTTTCATATTAGCAAAAAAGTATTGAGTGTTTTGATCACCCAGCTTGACATAATCTATATGAGCTTTCTGAGGAAAAAAACATTCCTCATCATGAATTCTTCCATGCCAGTCAACTGAAGCCTCCTTTTCTCTAGCAATTAACTCAGGATTAAGAGCATCTGCTTGGAGTTGTTGAATCAAGATCCAATTGTCATGTGTTTTTTTTACTTACATGCCCCCCAATGATGAGTATTACAGTATTTCAACAGAAGTTTGTGCTGAGCTAATCTCTTTACTATCACATAGCTAGCACTACCCAATACCACTCTGCCAAGCAGTTCACTCCAAGCCCATGAACTCTAGTTTATCTGTCCAATGATTGCAGAACCTAAAAGGTTCTGGACCCCCTTTGCTTTATGATCCGAACATAAGTAGTCCAACTGAATTGTCGGATATACATCCCCTCTGAAAATGAGTGGCAGAGTTTGGGAATGCTTGCAAGCAGGCACAGTTGCAAAGTATTCTGTCAAGCTTACACTCTATACTAGTAGTAGTGTCCTGGTGATTTATCTTGGTGAACAAGTCCCCTGTGTACTGCACATCTCCTAGGCCACATTGCTGCAAGCATGCAGTAAATTCATCAACATTTGGCTGATCCATATCATCACTGACTTTCTCCTGAGCATTTATCATATGATTGAAATCCCCTTGAACAATCCAGGGTGTTACATTATGGTTTTGAGCCAGAAGCCAATGCTAAAGATCCCTTCTGTCTACCCATGTTCATAGCATACACCAATGTAAGGAGGAAAGATTGATTTTTGATTAACAGTGATTCCCCGAGCACACTGACCCAGAACAACCATCTCATACCAATTCGGATCCCAAACTAACCAAATTCGACCATTTGAATGATGTTCATAGTTATATTTAATCTTCCATGGTAACTTCAGACCTTTCTAGACTTGCTGAAACCTTCCTTCACCCTTGTTTTCAGAACCCATCTTATACTAACTAGCAAAATGTTGGACCTTGTTGTGCTTGAGGATTTTATTAAGTCCTCTTATGTTCCAAGCAGCTATGGTCATGTGATATTGGGAGGTTTGCCCCCATCCCTATCCACAAACCCCTTGTTCTTCAAATATTTCACACTACTACTTGTCTGCTGAGGAGCATACTTGTTCAATGAATCTGAGCTTAAAGCATGATCAATCATCTTTTCTTTACCTTTTCAGCTGATCCTTACAGTTGTAGGGTGAGCACTTTGCATAACCTCCATGGGATTGGACACTGGCGGAATACTTTCCAAAGGCATTATGGCCTCTTTGTGCTTTGCAACCCAAACTTGTCTCACTTGTTGATTCGATTTCAGTTTCCGGCATTGACCTGCGTCATGTCCCGTATTGTCACATAGTGTACAGAAGGTAGGTTACCACACATACACTACCTGTTGCTCATAGACTTTGCCATCAGGAAGCACACTTTCAATACTATGTGGAATATCTTGACTAACATCCATTTCGATTAATAGTTTATGATACAAAATTATTTTCCTAGAAGTTGTTATGGCATCATCACATATTGGATGATCTAACACATTACCGAATCCATTGACCAAAGGTGTAAAGGAAGGCCAGGGAATAGTATCCACAAAGGGAGTTGGTGCTAGGCAATAAAATCATAGTCGTGGCGTTGTGATATCGAAGCGTTGCGAACGATAAATTATGTGTTGCGTTTGTTGTGGTGTAAATTTTTATTTTTGTTCCACTATATACTCTAATTATTATTTTTTGATCATTTGAATATACATATTCAATGAACTAGTAATTTATATTATATTAGAAATATTTAATTGAGTCATTATATGCTAAATTGTACTAATAACCCTAAATTTGCCTTAGAATGAAAAAAATACATGTTATTTAGTAGGATATGTAAAGGAAACAAATAACAATACTTTATTATTATTCCATATTAACTTGGTTCAAGATATATATATATATATATATATATATAGTAAATGAATAAGAAAAGATTATCATGCATATTTTTCTTAATAGATTTAAGAATTCTCAACAAATTTCTGATTTATCGGTGATACCAATTTACCTGTGATTTATCAATCGATAAATGTAAAATTTTAAAACTATAGCCTATTTGTAATTTTGCGTTGCGGTTGATCTAAAAATTGCTAAATAGCGGTCACTATACTATAGCGAAACCGCTATTTAATTGTATGGTTGGCTCTAACATTTTTTATCAAAACAAACTTTGGACTCCATTTCTTCAACAACAATGGCTTAGAGCCAAACTTCCAAAAAGGGCAACCGAGGACCATATTCATATCATCCTTGGAGAAAAATCATAATAAAAAAAAATACCCACATTCATGTATTAGAATTTTAGGTTGTTTTGATACAAATTTCCATTGCAAATAAGCATGCCTTGACATGCGAGAATGGAGAGGGATTAGTAGTCTTGGCACAAAACCAACCAGAGTATTCACACATTGTTTTGCCTCCCTTTTGATCTCATCTTTATGGATTTGTTCCTTTATTTTACCAACAACTATCATTGGAGCTACATATTGCAAATTGAGTCCTAGCTCCAGTTTTTGATTTGATAGAACCATGCCCTTCCAGCTAGGTTTAGACATAGGTTTTTGCTCAATTTCCTAGAATGTTGGTGCAATTTCTTTGTTTAAACTAGGGAAAGCACTTGGGATTTCAATTACATCACTCATAGTTGGAGAAACCATCGAAACTCTCATGGCCTTTTTTGTCAGACTTGCTCCCCAAACCCCTCTTCTTATGAACGTGTAATAAAACCGTTACGATTGCAGTTGTGGTTGCAGTGTTGTGGTATGGGGGTGTTACAAACAATATTTTATATATCGCGGTGTGATTATCGGTAAAGATCAGCAAATAACTGATATATCGCCGAAAAATATGCGAAATTCTAAAATGATCACGTATTGCTAATTTTATTGGCTGAACCAAAATCTGATAAATATCGGCCGATATTGTGTATTGGGATTGATATTTAATTGTATGCTTGTGAAGCCCCTTTGCTGATCTTTTGTGCTATGCATTCAAGTCACCTTGGATCTCATCTCTTCTTATCAATTGAAATCGATTGCCATACTTTCTTCTCACCAAACTGTCTTCTTGTTTGAGTAGGTGGTGGGCAGTTAGGCATGCGTTAGGCATGCTCTCAATTCTAATCTTTGTCAGTTACCAAGGGCATCAACTACTTTCAATTATCTTTTATTATTTAACAAATATTGTTTTGAGCTGTTGGGACTGTGTACTTTAATAATTACATAGTTGAAATAATGATGTGTGGGAGTTTGTGTGAAATCTAGGCTTAGATTACATCATATGGCGAACATTATGATTCATTGTTATAGATGATCTGTGCAATTCCTTTTATAGTAGATATAATAGTTGTCTTAAAGACATGATTTCTTTTCTGGTTTTGGCATTAGAAAAGCTGAATATTTATTGTGCCTACATTCTTTGTATTTGCACATGATGTGTTGGTTGACCATTTCATCTATCTATCTATATGCTTGCTTGTTACCATTTACCATAGGCATGATGAGTTTTAAGATGAAAATTGGCACTCATTTCCCTTGCATGCCAGGGCAGTTCATTTGTGGCAACAGGCATTGTGATGAGAAAGATGACCTTGCTAGTTATGAGGTAAGTAATGAAATCGATCATTGATTTGACTATACATTTACTGGTTTGAGTATGTGTCGAACTTCCTTCTATCATTGCAATGATTGCCTAAGAACCAGATACCCAATGGTCATGATAGGGGTCCTAGCTACCTTTTGGTCCCATGGGTTAAGAATATTGTGTGCTTTGATTGTTCATAAAATAGTTCTCGTTATGCATACTCTTGCTTTCCTGAGCTTAGCCCCCTTTTCCACCATGTATCTGAAACACCTTTGCTTCAGCTTATTTGTTATTACTATGAGTGCCAGTTTGCTAAAATATACTTATTATTCTTTATCTTAATCTATAGATATTTTTTCATCATTTATATTGATCACTTTACCTTGTTTGTCCTTATCTTAGATATTGTGTTGTAATCTATTCTAGGTCAACTTCTCTTATTTTGAAGCAGGGGAGAGCAAGCAGGCTTTGGTCAAATTGGTTGTTTGTGAGAGGTTTGTGGTCTTTAATGTGGAAGTTTCAATACTTTTTGGATTGTTCCTTTGTGAAGTATAATTCAATGAAAGCGTCAATCATATATGGCAATTTAGTGCTAATGCATGATGTGATTCGTTCATTATATTTGATAATCTGATAATCGTCCCTGGTTCAATTTTGATATTGAGCAGTTGTGCGGGGAAGCTGCATTACAAGAAGAATAAGGAAAAAGAGCTTCTAGAGCAGCGTGATAAAGAGGAGCGCAAAAGGTGTAACATTTGCCATGCTCAAACATTGGGCCACTTCTTCTGCTGATGTATTTGAGGGTAGTGCTCTTATGTATATTGCTCATTGTTCCTTTCCCAGAGGAAGGCCTTTGAATAGTGATGAGAGGGTCAATTCACATGAGATTAGCAGTGAAAGAATGAAAAAAAAATCAAAGCTTGAAGAAACTGAAGATAAGGAAGAGTTCAAAAGAAAAAGGTATTGTGGAACCTGCTTTCCTTGACCATCTTCAAAGTGCTTGCATTACTAGGTATATTTTTGCTTGCTAACTCATCTATGCTTTATGTCAGGGAGAGATCAAAAAGTGACGATGCTACAGATTATAAGCTCAAGAAATCTAAAGAGAGACACCAAAGAGGTTTGTTATTTTGTCTATCCCTCTACGATGGTTTATTATTCATGTGATGTATCTTCTGTTTTGTACTTAAGTATAGATAAAGTTGGTAGTTTAGGATTAAATCTTCCATGGATAGGGCTGTTAGCGAGCCCAACCGGCTCGCGAGTTTTTTGGGTTCGGCTCGTTGAGGGCTCGATTTGCTTATTTAATTAAACGAGTCTAAAAATAAAGCTTTTAACAGGCTAAGCCGAGCTTTTAGTGAGCCAAGTCGGGCTTTTAACGAGCCGGCTCGGGAGCTTTTGTGGTAAACTAGTCATGCATATGAAATTTTGCACTATAAACGAACTCGATCCCAAAGCCCAAGTTGAGCTCATGAAATAGCGTTTATAAACGAGTCGAGCTTAAGCTTCATTTTTAGGCTTGTTTATTCAGCTAGCCGAGCCCAAGCCCATCCGGCTCGGTTCGGCTCGTTACACAACCCTATCCATGGAGATGTATGCTAGATGCCAGCTTCTACCCTCGCTTGTGGAGTGGATCAAATGCTCGGTGGTTCTTCATTATGTTTGACTTACCTGAACCTATTTCGGTATTTAATCTCTATGTGGCTTGTTTCGTTTTCTTCTTCACTTGCACTCATTCTTCAATCAAATTTACTTATGATGTTACTCCTTTCGTATTCAAAATATTATTGCTGCGTATTTCATGAATAAAATTTAACTATTAATATCTTTTAATATATATTGATAAATTATATAAAAGATAATATTATAAAAATATTTTTAAATGCAAATATAATAATTATATTTTTATATCATAAAATATTAAAATATTATATTTTGAGAGAAATTAATGGTAAAAGTTTATTTTTGAAATATTCAGTGAGTATTTTGAATACGGAGGGAGTATATAACAAAAAGCAACAAATAAGAATATCAGCATTGGTAGGTTGATAGCTAGTGAGGGGTTGTTTCTCAATAATTAATTTAGTTTTAATTTAAACAGAATTACCAAACAATTCACTACCCTGCTCTCTCCCTTACCAGCATGTGTGTCATCCCTAACTCAACTTTCACTACCAATTTATAAACTTTATGCTTTTTTATTAGCCTAGTCACTGTGGGAGCTGAGACTTATTTAATGTGTTGGTAGTATTGGGATTTCAAGGATTCCTTGATTGGAGAAACTAAAACTTGTAGCATCAAAAAAAGGATGTCCAGGGGAAAAAAGAGCGATCCTTTAAATACCCCTTACGCTTTGTTTCTCGACTTCATCTCCAGACACTACATAAAATGTTAGGCCTGATTCGAGTGTCATGTTACCGCCATCTCATGTATACAATTGTAAGCTGAGGTTTTTTCTCCATCGGCGCTTTATATATTCAATGTTTTGGAAGATGACATTTTTTTTCCCCTAAAACCACTAACAGGGAAGGAGACCTCTTTGGCTGGTGATCCTGAGAATGGAGACGAAGACTTTGATGAGTTTCTTGAAGGCATGTTTCCATGACCTAGAGCTGTGGTTCACGTCCGTTCATACCCTAATGTATCCATTCATCGCTGCTTTTAGTGTGAAAATATATTGACTTTTTGTATAGTTATTTGCAATTGCCTGCATTCTGAATGTTGATGAATATGACAAAGAAATTCAAATAGAATAGCAATGTACTATAGAGTAACAGAGGAAGGATTCTTGTTCTCATTGATCTCCCTGTCATCGACTAGCAAATATGAATAGGGGTTATGGGAGATAGTGAAGAGTGAAAAGATGGATATATATATATATATATATATATATATATAGAGAGAGAGAGAGAGAGAGAGAGAGAGAGAGAATATCTGTAGTAGGTGGAGAAAATTATTATAAATAGGTAGAAAAATTATAGTATCTGAGTATAAAAAAATGATAGTATTTTTATAAATATTGTGCATTTATATTTGAGGTTAGAAAAGTATCAATAGTTGGCTGTGAAAACTATCATCAGTGAATGGAGTAAATTATGAGAATTTTTAAAGAATTTATGTTATTTGAGTGTCAGAATAAAAAAATAGATGGGGATATTTTTAATATCTATTAAATATTTATGTTTCAGGTAAGAAAATTATTTATTATAGGTGGCAGAAATTATTTTCAAGAGGTATGTAAAACTACCGTAAATAAGTCAGAAAATGAGGATGATACCTGTAATTGTTGAGGATACATTTTATATAATATAATATTAGCTGTAAATGATATTCACATTACTCTTAGTAGCTATTAAATATTTTATACCTATATATGAGGATGTAGGAGAATTTACAATATATATCTACATCAATATTTAATATCCTCTCTTAGTATTACACTTTTAAAATGTTGCCTTGATAAAAACTTTTTCGTCGTTAGAAAATCTTGTATGATAAAGTTATAGCCAAAGAAAACTTAATAAACGTACAATCTCCCTGCCCCGGTGGTCATGTCTTTTTCATACATTGCATTACGTGTGAGTGCACATTATACGCTCATTTATGGTCTTGCCGATGAGAATCTCATGTGGCAAAAATTTAGCTTTTGCGTAGATAAATGTATCACCAACTTGATTTTAAATTAAACTATTTTATCATGGATGACTACTTATAACTAATTGGTACTACATATTCTAATGTTGGACTTTAGGTCTACATAAATTACGCTTGATTGAGCATATACATTTAGCATTTGTGCATTCATTTTAACTCATTCAATTATTTATGCTATGATATTTCATAATAACTTAAAAATGATTTTTACTTTTAATAATCATTAGTTGCAACTGTTTCAGGTGATGATATTATCAATGTCTATCTTATATCTAGAGTTGGCAAATGCTGATCTAGCTTGCTAATCAAACTTGATATGTTCAAACTTGACTAGATAAAACTTGGGGAAAATATCTATCTAAATTTAATTTGATACTAATTTGATTTAAAATTGATCAGTCAATAATTGATCAAAATCTAACTTGATTGGACTAAAACATCATTTGTGACTTGAGCTATTCTGAAGCGTGAAACTAGTCCTACTGAACGTTAACTTAATATGATTCTAAGACTACCTATGATCAAACAAACTTGATATCAACCTAACTTCACATTAACATGATCCTATTTCAACATATGATTTTAAAATAGTTTGAATCGACATAATTTGACTCAAGACAACTTCAAATTTGAACAACAAATGTGAACTTGAATTATGTTAGCTTGAACTCCATCCTAATTAATTTAACCATTGATAAATTAAATTTGAAATGATCTAACGAAGATCCATTCAACTAGAACCAAATAAGATTGAAACTTTTAGTAGTTCAATTTGAATGGATAAATTAAGCCATGAAATTACTAGAACCCAAAGTAAGAATAATTTTTATATTTCATTCCTTAAAGGAACCTTGTAGTAATTAGTGATCCCATACATGAAGGGTACATTGCTTTTTAGACAATTATGTATTCATGAAACATATTCATTCCTTATGCTAGGCTATGTAATGACATTTAGGTCTGACAAATTTATGTTCTAGACTCTGTCTAGGTTTATGAGACAATAAGAAGCTCTAGGCCTCAACCATTAAATTACTTGTCAAATGAGAAGTAAGTTTCAAGCTTCGATCATCAATTTTTTTATTAGACGGGAAGTTTCCGATTCCAACCATCAAACACCTTTACACATCAAAATTATAATGTAATATGGAAGGTTCTAATATATATTCCAATCATTACGATGATGGAAGAGATTTGACTATGGTAAGTGATAATTATTACCAATGATGAAGTAGGTGCATGATATCATAATCATTTTGGCTATCGAATTTTGTACAGAACCAACTTTACTACTTCATAGTTCAAAACATATATAAATTTGAATTATGTACAAATTAAATTATGGAAATCAAATTGTAGAAACTAAATTAAATGAAATGCATAAATATAAAGTGCAAAATTAAATAAGTGCTTGGGTCTTCAAGATTGTTTACTAATTCAACCTTCTAGATCACATTATTTTGAGGTATTGAAAACCAATCGGTTTTCTTGATCTATATTTTCTTAATCTTATGGAGCTTAATATTTAACCTTTTTGATCAAATCACACCTTGGGTTTTTATTACCTTAAAAATTTCAATCTATCGATCAATTTGTATATGACTTTTCAATACTTTCAAATAATTCAATCATTTGGATTGAATTCTATATGAAGTCGTGTAAGTCCTTTAAATCATTGGGTCTTAATTGCCTCAATAATTTTCCATACTATATGTGGATCATATGATAGTTTGATGTTGATCGGAGAGTATGAAAATTAGGAGCTCAGTATCTTGCTGCACCACACCTATGATAAGTATTGCTACCTTGACTTATTGGTTTTCTTGGTGGATCACTGCTTGTGTGCTTCCTTCTCCCTGTTCTTTTGGATATTAAGGTCAATCTAGATACAAGTAAACCCACGACCACAATTATGAACATAACAATGCCCAAAACCATTATCACATATGTGATCATTTTTTCATCCTCTCCTAAAGGAGGTAACATTTACTTCATTTGATGGTACATGGGTTTTAAGCAGTGGTGCTGAACCAAAAGGTTGTATTTGGTGGTTCAAAAGCAACGCATTATTTGCTTTTGTGAAAATCAAATAAAAAATCAGACTGGCATTGAGTTATAAATTTACTCTCTATACTGTTTTTGGAGTATTATGTTGTCGGCATAAAAAAATGGAGAAAGTCTTTACCATCCGTCATCAGTGACTATTTCCTACCTTATCTCAATTTGAAGATAATTTTAAACATATCACAACTTTGCTAATAGTTTTATAATTCCACAACCTTAAGTACGTTTATTTGTATCTAGCTTGAGGATATTTGTTTTTAAACGGTCAAAATACTTTTTAAGGCTCTTCAACATTTTTATATGCCTCTTACTAGTCGAGCACTAAATTTTTCAGGCTCTTACATGGGGGATGTTTTAATAAAATCATCATTAGATCTGCACACTTTTATTGAACATATTCGTGCATTATTTTTTTCCTTCTCTTTGTTTGTTTCTCCTCAGCTATGAGGGGATAGCTGGGATTTCACATCTACAATCTATGATAAATAAAATTTCAATACTTTTATATATACAGTGATGGAAGATGAATTCCAAATTCAATACTTTTATATATATATTGAGTGATAGAATATCCATAGATCACTTTTTTTTGGGATATATTTTCACGTATAGTCGTCATTTTAAATGATCCTCTAATCAACTTGTATATACAGACAATAAACTGACGGACCATGATAGACAATACTTTTATATATATATTTTGTCCATGCGGGCGTATCCCAGTTGGTTGGGACATGGCTGTTGGAAAGGAGTGGTCCACGGTTCGATTCCTTCGGGGGACAAGCTGCAGTGTGAGAGTTTCAACCCTCCGTTTGTGGGAGTGACTCCTTGTGGACGCTCCGGATCCCGGACCACCATGTGCTCAGCCACTGACCCACCGTAATTTACCTCCTCCAACAAGACCGTCGGCAGACGGTCGGGGATCCTGGAAACGAGAGATTTCACCTTTTGAAAAGGAGTTAGTCCATTATTTTTAGTTTATGTATTTTCTTTAAATAGTCACTTCAGTGGTCTTCCATCAACCTCAAGACATGCAGTGATGGATAATGACTGTCAAACCATCACCCTTAATAATTTTTTTCCCCTCGAAAGTTTAATTAGCATATGAAATTCGTTAGTCAAATCAAAATAAATTAAATAGCGGGAAAGGCGGATAATTATATGATATTTACCAAGCCAAAGTAAATCAATCAGCCGACACAACCACAAATTGTGCCATTTCTTTCCGCCTATGTACATGCGGGTGCAATATCATATTGTTCATAATATAATAATTTTAACAAGGATAACTATAGATAAATGAATTGCAATAGCAATTAACGAAGATAATGCAAAATCAAATGCATTGATAAGAGTAATGTTATTGATGTGGTGTGTTATGTCTAATCGCAAGGTATGAAAATCTTGGGAATTAAGCGTCATATTACAAATTCAACCCATCATAAAACTAATATTATTATTGATTTAGATTGATTGGATTAATAATATATATTATATTAAAAAAATACAAAATACATAAAAAAGTTTAACTATATATAAGTTTAATTTATTCATGGCCATTTTTTGGCTAATTTATTAGGTTTTATTGGTCTTTATTTGTTTTGAGATGTAAAAAACCGTTACATAAACATATGTGTGTGTATATCTATATATTTACATATATAACTTGAATGATTTATTGGTCCGAATCGCTTGTTCTGATTTAAATTTTTAATAATATAAAATTAAGTGCCATACAATAGTTTAACTAGACATCCAATCAAAGGTATTCAATTCTAATGTAGCCGTCAACAAACAAATATGTCCCCGTACGATATTATAATAGACAGAATAAATAATTTTTGTTTGGAGTTATTTATAAAAAATAATTATTTATAATAATATTATTATACAGAATAATTAATTTTATATTTGAAGTTGTTTATTAAAAATAGTTATTGAATTTGAAAATATTTTAATCTAAAGATGTTTCAAAATAAATAGTTATTATAAATGATTATTTTTAATAAATAATTTCAAATCATTAGTATGTGATAATCCACGATACTTAAGTGCGAAACATAACTAGAGCGATCATAGAGAACCTCCAATTTCTAAAGGGTCTTTATTAATATTACAGTAGATAAATTTGTATATTATTAAAGCATAGTGATATACTTAATTAAACATCTTGTATAAGTTGTGTTTACTAGTGTATGATTTATTTTAAGTTTTTTTTTTGATATCAATATTTTTATTTGGCATGTAACAAATCATTCATCTATTTAAGTAAAATGTTGAGTTTGGAAAGTTTGAACTTTGAAAAATTGAAGGTTTATGTAGTTGTTGTGCTAAAAGTGCTCAACTATTTTTTTTCTCCTTTTCTTCTATTTTTCAAATTTCCCTTATAATATCAAAGAATTTTTTTAATTTTATACAATCATATTATTGAGTAATAAAATGCTGCATTAGAATTTTCTCAACAAATTTAGAGCAAGAAACTTATGGTATATAATATAGTTATTTTATTATATTTATATTTAAATAATTATTTTGTACAATTTCTAAGGGTATAAACTTTAATTTTTACACAAGACCCTTGAATTTATGAAACGACCCTAGTGATATTGCATAATAGATCTTATTAAATCCATCAAAGGCATCCGTATCTGTTGTTAACAAAGACCTAAAATTAATCCGAAGAAGCAGGCACAAGATAGAAAGACGTTCGACAGCCAACGATCTACCCGTCGTGTAGCATTTCCGAGGTGGTATTGTGAGATCCAATAATATGGACATATCTCAAGCATATTCTTGTCCTCATTGATCTCTATGTCATCTAATACCTTACCTACCGGCAGATTTATATAAGATGTGACTGATAGTTATGGGCGATAGATAAGTGGGAGGAGATGGAGAGTTAGGGGTAGGAGGAGGGAGTTACATGAATAAATTATAATTTATGGGGATATAACTACTAAGAGATGTATATCTACCTAAATAGAGGGTTTACAATAACAGTAAAAATGTAATTTTAATTGAACTCAAAATTGGGTGTAATCACATTGTACTTTTAATAAAATATTGTTGTATCTTTAGTATTTTTTTGTTGTACTCGTAATTAGTTATAATATACTCGTAATTATAAAGATATAATAAAAATGTACCAAGGCATAACACAATTGTATTGTTGCACTCAACATTTAATTTTGTTATATTTATAATTATAAAGATAAAATAAAAATATGCTAAAAGTGTAAAATAATGGTACTAAATGTACAAAATTGGGTATCAACCTACCCAATGATCTCTCCCTCCAAAGCCCTTGTTGTCTAATGCCACCACTGCCTTTGGTCGCCACAAACGACGACTTGTGTGTGCCCCTAGAACTGACATTAATATCTAACCATCTTGTGTGCTCACCTGCCATGTTGACCATTCACTTGCACGAAATGCCATCACGCCTCCTTGTCCGAAGTCCGAACCCACGCGTCTGCTCATGGCAGCTTCGGGGGCCGAACGTTGTCTATATATATATATATATATATATATATATATATATTTGGATGACGTAGAATTTTTTGATTAATCAATAGAGTTCACAGAGTTTGTAGCATTAACATGTATAGGAGTATATATTCCCATACCATCATCATACAACATCCGTGAATTAAAAGATGGGCCTGCATCCAAAAATATGTAGTCTTGCACCCTTGATATGTCAAAATTTTCTAGGTTGTCTGCTCCCCTGTTAGCTTTCTTTAAACTCGTCGTTCAACCTTACATCAATTAATCCCTGCAATCTAATATGATTCTGAGATAAGGATAAGATGGAGAACAATGTCGTACCAAGGTATGGCAGGTAAAGCATCACATTCTACAATTAATCTCTTAATTCCTAATGTTTTGGCCATTTGAAGATCATCTCATAGTCCCCGTAATTCAGTTGCTAGACCCACTCCCATTTACAAGTTCTAATAAATCCCGCACCTCCGTGAAATGTTCCTTTTGATATCGAGTTGACTGCGTTGAGTTTTACTTATCAAGAATTTCGGGCTTCCTGTGGTACACCCCTCTTCAAAAATACAATTAATATTGTACTTAGGATAAAACTATGCTATTTAATAATTTATTGCATCTCTTGAGTAAAACTAAAACTTTAGTTTCAATTTATAAATGCTTTGTTTCATTATTCATATATTTATTCAAAACTTCGTTTTGCGAGACTTTCCGAGTCATTTTTGGCTAGCTAACTTCTTTAAACTCATTTTAAATGGATTGAATTTGAATTTATTGGATTTTTTGGAGTATCCTAGCCATTTTTAAATAAGTAAATAGAGCTTTCAATGAAAGAACCACTATTTTTTTGGTAAGTAAATATTATTTACTTCCTTAAGGAGAAGAAAGTATACAAGTATCACACCACTTGAGCATCAATACACCATTTCCATTTATCATGCTTTATAAACTTATGAGGGTTAAAGCACCTACTAGACACATCAAAACTAATGCACTTTCAAAGGGTATTATAAGAATGAGCAATATTCTCAGAAATCCTAAAGTTAGCTTCATACCATATATTGCTAACAAAAATGACAGACACGACACACAACATGTGTTTCTTTTCTTTTGGCTACTTCATGCTTTTAGCTAAGGTCCTTAACTCATCCTCCCATGATCGAACATTATCCCTTTTATCAAAAGCTTTCCTACTTTTCATCTAGAACTCTAAGCTAAAAGGGCATTCAATGATGAGATGTTGTATTGATTGCTTATGTACACACACCTAGTGTCATTCACAAAGTTTAATTAACATAATCTAACCTTTGTCAGCAATTTTTTCAAGATGGAAAGTTAGGACCAATAAGTCTATACCAAACCAAGCGATACCACCTAACTTTTTCACCCTTAATCCTTGCATGTTCATAAGTTTTATGAATACTATATGCATCATCATGCGGCAAACATCATATACTAAGTTGTTGATTCTAGAATAAAGGGGAAAACGCTAGTTTGAGTTTGAAGAATTGCTATAGATTCCAAGAGCACAAGTTGGTCGGAGTGAATGACCAAACAATGTGTTTTTTTAAGTAAATGGAATAAACCCACTTACCTATAGTCATTCTTTTTTTTTTCCTATAGATATTCCACTAAAGTTTACCTATGGACACTTTATTCCAAGTCTATATATGAATCAAGCCAAGTCCACCTTCCTTTTTGGGTGAGCACGCTCTATTCCAAAAATAAAATACCATATATATATTTGTTGTTTTAGTTAGTTTTTATCTAGTTTTATGTTTTGAAAGAATATTTTTACTTATCTAAAATTTATGAATATTTAAGGAATATTATTTTTTAAGTTAAAATTAATTACAAATTTTTTTATAGATAAATTCACCATATTTTTGACATAATTAGTTACCGAAACCTAACTTTTTTTTACTTGAATCTTATCTAATCTTTTGATATTCAATCCCAATCATTAAAACTTTGCTAAGATTTGATCCTAGTGCTCCAAAGCCAATCCAAGAGGCTCCATTCACCTTCCTCCCCTACATTTATTGTGAGAATATAATTCTTCCATTAATAATTAGATTTCATTAAGAAGCCACGTGTTATGTTCCCTAATATTCCCTTCCATCCCCAACATGTACATGCTCTTCTCCACTACATCTTCTTGTGCATATATTTATGTCATATTCCCTTTATTTTGCATGCTGCACTTGGCACAAGTGGACCCCATATCCTTAATGAAAATTTATCATTTCAAACTATATGATTAAGCTACCTTCATGTCCTTCTTTGCTAAGTATTTCCTACATAATTTTTCACTTCATTCTCTCCCACACAACACATGGACCCATTTTATCCCATTTCATAGGCTACCATCACCACCATATCCCTCCATTGTTGAATATGGCAAAATCTTCCAAAACTTGTTTGTTTCATTTTGCTTTCCTCTTTAATTCTCTCGTCTTTGATTTGGTTTTAAAGGTTTACATCCATAATATCTTATATTGATTTTATAGGTTTAAATAAGGTGGATTGGAGGAGTTCTTAGATTTAAATTATGTAAATTCAACAACTCTTTATATGGTAGAAAGTATGTGAAATCGTGAAATCATTTAAGTTATGCTATAAAATTCTAGAATTTTTACCTCTATTTCGTGGTAGATTTGGAGTTGTGTAGTTCACATTTATTAATGGTTTATATACCTTACAAAAAATTAATATGCCTTGTTTACCATGCATTATTTGCTTCACAAAACCATAAAATTGTACCAAGTGCCTAAGTTGTCAAAATTTTGGAGTTTTTGGTATTTGGCTCAGTCTCTCTCTCTCTCTCTCTCTCTCTCTCTCTCTTTTGTATTTTATTTTTGTTTTTAATCAAATTTAATAATTTTATGATGTTCATTGGCATTTTTAGATGCAATCTGATATATAATATGACATATTTTGGATTAGTATGGTATGCTTTATAAGATATCAAAGTTTGGATAGTTTGAGTTTTAATGAAGAATACTTTAAATGTTGTTCATATATTAGATGTTTTCTTCATGATATTGAAAATATTATTCATTAATCACTCTCTAATCACCATAAGTAGGTTTAGTGAATAATTAATCATGAATTTTAGGTTAGTAGAGACTTAATCATAATTAGGCATATTATGATTATACTTATCATTAGGAAGTGAAAATAATGAATATGTAAGTAGTAGACATCAAAGTATGACAATAAACCATTGAATTTGACTTTAACCATTGACCATGAATTTTTATTTTTTCAAATTTGTCATATGCTCTTATTTTATGATTCTTAACCTAAATATATCTAATATTTTCATCACATCGGCCCTCATGTGGCCTTTTGGGATAAAAATAACTCTTTTTGAGTGTTTTAATTGGTGCTTTTTAAAGCTAATTTAAGTGTCATCTTTAAACAAATGTGGTATATTTTAGTGAATAATTTGTTTAAGTGTCAGATAAATGAGAGTGGGTTGACCTTGGTTGACTTGTAGTCGACTTTAGGTTTGACCATTGACCACATAGTTGGTAGTAGAATTTATGATGAATTCTAAATAGCTGGAATCAAAGGATTAAGTTGAAAATGAATTGGTTATGTGTTATACTTTGTTGTCTAAATTATTATGGTGAGGTTATGGCTTATTGCCTAACCTTTAGCCTTCCATGGCTAAGTGTTGGTTGTGACCTTGAGTGTTCAAAGTCTTTATGACTTGATTTTGATGTTGTTTATATCTTGAGATCCTTAGTTGAATTAAAATATTAGTTATTTAAAGTGAAAGATCATTTGAGTTAGCCATGAATCTCGTACCTTAAGTTAGGCTCCTAAGTGCAAAAGATCTTTGGGGTCGAAGGGATAATTTATATTTTATAGGTTAAATCACAAGAATTATAGGGATACATGTAATTAACGATTTAGAGCTCTAGGTATTGTTTTTGCAACACATAGTTGTGTTCTTCCTTGACTAGCTATCTTGGAAGTGACTTAATATGCTTGATAGCCATGGTAGTTTCTATATTTGAGATTGCAATCCCTCTCAAAGTTGAATTAATTGTGTTGATTTGCTCACTTTTAATAGTTTAATGATAGGAATATGGTTGGGATTGATTCTACTTAATTTTTCTTATTATCTTATGAATGCCACCTTGAGTGGATAGTTGAAATGGTTGATGTGTAATACCCCAAAACCTTAATTTATTAAATTATAATAAAATAGGGGTTAATATGTGAGATTAATTGAATATAAAATTTTTAATAAAATAATGGGAGTAGTTAAGACAAAAAAGAGGGAAATAATATAGGATTAAATTAGGGAAGATTACGGTAATTTGTTAATTAAAATATAATTTAGGAAGATTTACCCAAAATTGATAAATTAATATAAAAAGAAATTTAATTTTTTTTCATTTTCACTAATTTTATTATTTTCAAAAATTTAAAAAATACAAAAAAAACTAAATACCCCTTATTTTCCTTTTCCCCCCTTTCTCCCTTTTCTTCCTTTTCCTTTTTTTTTTCTTTCTTCCTTTTTCTCCTTTTTCCTTTTCTTTTTTTATCTTCTCCCCTTGGTTAGGCCTCACCCGTGCGGCCCAACCCCTCTCTCCCTCACTTCCCCCACGTGGAGCCTAGCCCGCTCCCTCTTCTTTTTCTTCCTTGCCTGACCAGTCTGCTTCTCTTTTCTTTCTTTGTTTTCTTTTACCCCAACCGACCTACCCTCTTCTTCTTCCTCCTCTCCTATCCTTCCTTCACGCTGTAGGTCGCGCCTGCAACCTATCGGGCATTCTCCCCTACCACTATACTGCCCCAACTTGCTCCCTCTCTCTCCCCAGTCCCTTTCCTTTCCTTTCCATTTTGAGCCCACCCTGCCCCCGTATTGCCTCCCCCACGTGCCTATTCCCCATTCCCTTTCTCCCTTGCTATATCCTGAACCCCTACCCTTCGTAGGTTGCGCTGTGGAATGACGAGCTCCTAGCCCTCCTACTCCCCTTTCCTCTTCTCCATCCCACAACTATAAATACTCCATAAATTCCCCCATTCTCCTTCTTTTTGCTCTGCCTAGAAATGCCCAATTCTCCCCACCTTTGCGCTTTTAGATGCCTCCCTAGCCGCCACTGTGCAACACCACTGTCTGAACCACCACCCAACCCCTTCCTTGCATCACCCTCCACCAAACCAGACCACTCACCTCCTTTGAATCCTCCTATGCAGCTCACCCTAGATGTGCAAAGTGCGCAATTCGAGTGTCAGGGACCGCCGCAGACTCAACAGTACCAGAATTAGTAGTACCAGTAGAGGGGACCCCTAATTCCTCAATAGCAGGCTTGCCAACAGCACATCCAGACCACATCCCATTAGTTCCAGCAAAGAGCTCGTGTTCTAGTCGGTGCTCTAGTTAGGGATGCCAAAGGAAGGCCTCAAGGATCTCGGTCCTTCCCTCAAAGAGGAGGTCAGCCAGGCGAGTGCCTAAACGTGATCAGTTAGGCTGAGGCTGACCACCAACTAGATGTCTTCATGGGTATGTTCACCATATTATCCTTACTAGTGCATGTTCTCTTTGGTTCGGGTGCGTCTCTATCTTTTGTGTCCTCTACATTTGTCGTTAAGGCTGAGCTATCACCATCTGATAGTATAGCATTATCTATGATGCTTCCTTCAGGGGATAGAATGGATTATACTGAGTTATTATCAGATGTGGCCTTATTCATAGGTGAGGTAGACTTCTTAGTGGATATGATCAAAATTGATTTATGGGACTTTGACGTGATTCTGGGGATGGATATGCTGGGAAGGTATCAAACAATAATCGATTGCGCTCAGGAGCGGGTGATATTGCGAGGCCCGAAGGGTACTACGGTTTCATATAGGAAAACCCAGCCTAAGCCCACTATCAAGGTAGTATCTGTAGTTTCCCTGCACTCCTTGATCCAGAAGGGGTATCCTCTGTACTTGTGTAGCGTGCAAGAGATGAACAAGGACTTAGTAGCTTGGAAAAGAATCCCGGTGGTTAGAGAATTTCCAGATGTATTTCCAAAGGAAATACTGGGTATTCCCTTAGCTTGGGAAATTGGCTTCATGATTGAGTTAGTGCCTAGAGTTGAGCCTGTGACAAAAGCACCCTACTGTTTGGCACCTATGGAGCTAAAAGAATTAAAGGCCCGGTTGGAGGAATTATTGGATTAGGGATACATTCGACTGAGTATGTCGCCCTAGGGAGCATCAGTCTTATTCTTAAAGAAAAAGGGCAGAAGCTTTCGTCTATGTGTAGACTCTCGGGGATTAAATCAGCTGACAGTGAAGAACCGGTACCCGCTCCTAATGATTGATGATCTCTTTGATTAGTTGAGGGGTACGACATTATGAAGATCGCCTTACAGACTCGATATGGACACTACAAGTTTACGGTGATGCCTTTTGGGCTTACTAATGCTCCTACAGTATTCATGGACCCGATGACAAGGATTTTCAAACCCTTCCTTGACTAATTTGTGGTGGTGTTCATCGATGACATCTTGGTGTATTTCCGAGGGAATAGGGAGCATGCACAACATCTTCACACAATTTTATGTTTGCTAAGAGAGCTCTGCTTGTATGCAAAGCTGTCCAAGTACGAATTCTGGCTTTAGGAAGTGACCTTCCTTGGGTATATAGTGTCAGTTGGGTGAGTTGTTGTTGACCTTGCAAAGATTGTGGCAATCATAAAATGGAAGCCCCCATGAGCATACCAGAGGTTCGGAGTTTCCTGGGATTGGATGGGTATTAGAGATGGTTCGTGTAGAATTTCTCTAAGATTTCTCGTCCTCTAACCAATATTTTGAAGAAGACCACAAGGTTCTAGTGGGACGAGTCTTATGATGAAGTCTTCCAGGAATTAAAGAGGCATTTGACCACGATGCCTTTCCTGACTCTGCTAGAGGATTTATAAGGGTTTGAGGTCTATGGTGATGCATCCAAATACGGACTTGGTTGTGTGCTAATGCAAAATGGTAGAGTAGTTGCGTATGCCTCCCGATAGTTGAATTAGCATGAGTAGAAATATCCAACTCATGACCTGGAGTTAGCCGTAGTGATTTTTTCCTTGAAGATTTGGAGACACTACTTGTACGGTGCAAAGTGTAAGTTCTTCACCGACCACAAGAGCCTCAAGTACATCTTTACCCAAAAGAGCTGAATATGAGGCAAAGGAGGTGTTGGAGCTGGTCAAGGACTACGAATTTGAGTTGACCTACCATGAGGGTAAAGCCAATGTGGTTGCAGATGCCTTAAGTAGGAAGACCTCGCATTCTACAAATTTTTGTGTAGTTGCTGACCGAATGATGGAGGAGTTGTCAGGCCTGAAGATTGAGCTAATTCAGCAAGGTGAACTCGAGGTCCGCATAGGTGACCCGAGAATCAATCCCACCATTTTTGAGGAGATTCGAGCCGGTCAGGCCGGAGATGTCAAGCTCAAGAGGATTTGACAAAATTTGTAGGAAGGCCGGGCATAAGGGTTCCAGGTTCATGAGGATGGTAGCCTTCGTTACAAGGGTAGCTATTGCGTACCGTAGGGATATATGAATTTGAAGAGCCATATCATGGAAGAGGGACACCATACCCCTTAATCAGTCCATTTGGGTGGGGATAAGTTGTATAAAGACTTTATAAAGGTGTATTGGTGGCCTCATATGATGGGGGAAGTGGCAGAGTTTGTGTCCCAAGGTATGACATGTCAGAAGGTCAAGATTTAGTACCGAAGACCTGTGGGGCTACTTCAGCCCTTAGAAGTACCAAGATGGAAGTGGGATTCGATCTCCATAGAATTTTTCAGTGGGTTACCAAGGACTTGGAGCGACTGTGACACTATATGGATCATTGTGGGTAGGTTGACCAAGTTGGCCGTATTTATTCTGATAAAGTCCACGTGGAGTATAGATCAGTTAGTGGGTACCTACACGAAGTACGTGGTTAGTCGACATGGGGTTCTAGAGGATATTGTGTAAGATACGGAATCAAGGTTCCTCTCTTTTTTCTAGGGAAACCTATAGGAAGTCCTAGGGATGAAGTTGAAGATGAGTACAACCTTCCATCCTGCCACGGATGGACAGACAACGCATACCATACAAACCCTAGAAGACATGCTAAGGGCTTGTGTATTGAATTTTTAGGGTTGTTGGGAAGAGCGCCTGCATTTGATAAAATTTTCATACAATAACAGCTACCATGCTAGTTTAGAGATGGCTCCCTTCGAAGCATTATACGGACGGAAGTGTAGGACTCCCTTGTGCTGGAATGACATTAGCGAGATAGTGGTGTTGGGACTTGAGATGATTGAGGAGATGATGAGGAAAATCCGCCAGATTTAGGATCAGATGAGAGTGGCTTAGAGCAAACAAAAGAGTTATGCTAATCGAAAGTGCCAGGGTAGTGATTTTGAACATGGGAAAAAAGTGTTGTTAAGGGTTTCCCCCACAAAGGGCGTGCAGAGATTTAGCAGAAAGGGCAAGCTGAGCCCGAGGTACATCAGTCCCTTTGAGATCTTGGTGCAGGTAGGTGAGGTTGCATATCGGTTGGCCCTTCCTCCATAGTTGGCTAGAGTTCAAAATATGCTCCACATCTCGCAGTTGTGAAAGTACATTGCTGATATTTCTTATGTGATCCAGCCAGATGAGATAGAGCTTGATGATTCCCTGACCTATATGGAGCGACCTATGCGGATCCTTGACACCAAGCTTCGGAAGACCCGCACTAGTGCGGTTCCCCTTGTGAAGATTCTCTGAATTTTCCATGGAACTTAAGAAGCTACTTGGGAAGCCAAGAAAGACATGTGCGAGGAGTATCCAGAACTCTTCATTGTGGGTGCGATAATCCTTAGTAAACCCCTTTCTCTAAAGGGGTAGTAGTGTCGTGATTCGTGCTTTTATTGTCCTAATCAACTTAGAACTATTTTTCCTTATCCCTAGAATTTAGCAAGTGATTTCGGGGACATAGTCTTTCTTTAAGGGGGGTAGTGATGTAATATCCCAAAACCTTAATTTAGGAAATTATAATAAAATAGGGGTTAATATGTGAGATTAATTAAATATAACATTTTTAATAAAATAATGGGAGTAATTAAGACAAAAAAAGAGGGAAATAATATAGGATTAAATTAGGGAATATTAGAGTAATATTCTAACTAAAATAGAATTAAGAAAGATTTACCCAAAATTTCTAAATTAATATAAAATTAATTTAATTATTTATTTTTTCTAATTTTATTATTTTTAAAAATTTTAAAAATACAAAAAGACCCTAAATACCCCAACCACCTTATTTTCCTTTTTCTTTTTTTTTTCTTTTCCCCCTTTTCTTCCTTTTCCTTTTTTCTTTCTTCCTTTTTCTCCTTTTTCCTTTTCTTTCTTATCTTCCCCCCGGTTGGGCCTCGCCTGTGCAGCCCAACCCCTCTCTCCCTCTCTTCTCCCGTGTAGAGCCTAGCCCGCTCCCTCTTTTTTTTTCCTCTCCTGACCGGTCCGCTTCTCTTTTCTTTCTTTCTTTTCTTTTCGCCTAACTAGCCAGCCTACCCTCTTCTTCTTCCTTTTCCCCTCTCCTTCCTTCGCGCTACAGGTCGCACCTACAACTTTTCGGTCATCCTCCCCTGCCACTATACCACCTTGACCTGCTCTCCCATCCCTTTCCTTTCCATTTCGAGCCCAACCTACCCATGTACTGCCTCCCCTATGTGCCTATTCCCCTTCCCTTTCTCACTCGCTGTAGCCAGCACTCCTGTCCTTTGTAGGCTCATATCGACCTGCCACCACCAACTCACGAGCTCCTGCCCCTCTTGATCCATTATCCTCTTCTTCCTCCCACAACTATAAATAACCCATCAATGCCTCATTCTCCTCCTTTTTGCTTTGCCCAGAAATACTCGATTCTCCTCGCCGTCGCACCTTTAAATGCCCCCTAGCCGCCGCCTTGCAACACCACCATCTGAACCACCACTCAGCCCCTTCCCTGCATCACTCTCCACCAAACCATACCACTCACTGCCCCTAACTTCTCATACACTGCTCATCCCAACCGTGCAAAGTGGGTAGCTCAAGCTGCCCTTTGCACCCTATCGCAACCCCTCTCGCCGTCGTCCGCTGCCTACTCAACCACAATCACCACCCCCAATGCCTCCCTCTCAACCCAGTAGACCATCCACTACCTCCCCTACCTTTCATTTCCCCTCTTTCCCTCTCCTTCCTTCTCCACCACCCTCAACCACCACAACCACCACCACTTGCTCTACCACCCTACCACACCACCACCACAACTACAACCCTTTTAGTACAGGGAGTCCACCACCTCACTACCGCTCCTTTCCTCTCTCTCTTCCAACCCCAAATCCTTAATCTTCTAAGAAACCACCACTCCCACCGTCGCCGTGGTCGTGCGCCACCACCGCAACCACCCTAGCTGCCACCTTCACTTAGGTTGTGCTCTAACCCTTACTACCACTTAAGTATAGATTATTTTGGTATAATTATTATTTTAGCATTATTATTATTATTATTATTATTATTATTATTATTATTATTCTACCATTATCATTTTTATTATCATCATCACTACTAATAGCCCTATTAGTACTACCACATATATATATTTGTTAGCCACTTTAATAATAATACCCTTATTAATAGTACCAAGACTATAATAATTATCATCACTGATACTATTTCTTACTAAAAATCAATTAAGGGATAATGAAACTAGTAAAAGGGAAGTTAACCCTAGTGTTTCCCTCTTATAGGTGAACCAATTCCATCCTCTAAGGAGGCGTATGAGTCATGCTCTAAGCCTAGTGTTATTTTAGGTAAGGATTTGGTTAAGGCCTAATATGTGTATTATGTGTTTATGTGTGTTGATTATATGTATGTATCTTATGTGTTTATGGATTATGCACTTTTATTGCAGCTTGCTAAGCATGGAGCTAAGGTAAGTTGTATGTGTTTATGGCATGTGTAATATGGTAATGTGATTTGTACTTGTGTTGTGCTTATGTAATATGTCATGATAGGAGTCTTTAAGTAGTATGATGTGGTTATGAGTAGATACAATGAGTAAAGAAAGTGTGTTGACTAGAGGAAAGTGAGGATGACCTAAGTAGTTCATAACTTATGGGTGGACAAATAAAGGGATAATATAAGAAAATTCAGAAGGTGTTCTAAATCTTGAATGGGGAGTGTAAGTCTTGCACGTGATGGTTAGTATTTGCATGGGGATGACTTTTATGTGGGAAAAGTTGACTCAAGGGTCAATTAATGTGAGGGAAGAGTAGTTGGGGTGATTGGAGTCTATATGTGAAAAATAGTATATATGTTGGTGTAAGGGTGCATGGGGGACTTGGCTAGGGTTTGGGAGGAAAACCCTAAGTGGGGAAATTGTGTGGAAGGGAGAAATAATGGAATAGGTTGGAGTGTGGGATGAGAGTGGAAGGGTGTCATATAGAGAAGTAAATGTGTGTCATGTGAAAAGGGAAATGGTAAGTGAGGATGATGAAGGGATGATATATGAGAAAGGAGAGGTGTTGGGGTTTGGTGTGGCCTACTAGGGTTTCACGGCCACATGTGCAGAATGGGAGGTAAAGTTGGGATGTTGGGTATGGACCGAGTGGGGTGATGAGTTGGGAACAAAGGTAGCATGGGCTAGTATGATAGAGAGAGGCTCGGCCATAAAGGCTAGATTAGGGTTTTCGAGGGAAAAATCCTTAAGGGCGACGGTGAGTTAAACCAGAGATATAGGAGAGCGGGCCTCAACCCACATACATAGGTGTAACACCCCCAAAATTTACTATTGAAAAATTTCGTTTTATTAAAAGATACAGTGGAAGTAAAGAAAACAAAACCGTGAATTTTAGGGATATTATTGCCGTCTACTTTTATTCTCCTAAGAGAGTCCGTCCCATATCTTGAGACTTCTGCACCTCCTAACACACCCTGACATCCTTTCCTTATTCCATTTACTCACACTGGAATCCCAACTCCTAATTGTGTGGTTCAAGGCCCACTATTTTATGCCATCCAAGTCCACTCACTATCTTCCCCTAAGGTTTTCCCCTGAAACCCTAATTGGACCTATATGGCCCATCCTTCCTCTATCTCACACAATCAAGTCCCTTTATCACCCAACACATCATCTTACTTAGATTCAACCCCCATCATTTCACTTCGCTCCCCAAGTACCCATGTGACCATTAAACCCTAGTTAGCCACTCCAAACCCTAGCACCTTTTCTTTCCCATATGTCACCTCTCCATTTCTCACACGCCATCCTTTCTTTCCCACGACACCTATACTCACCCTACACATGATATTCTTCCACTCTTATGCCATATTCCACTCACCCTCAATTATTTTTACTTTCACGACCACCTCTAATTAGGGTTTTCTTCCCCAAACCCTAGTCAGGTTTCCTATGCACCCTTCTACCAACATACGTACCATTTTTCATCCAAAGTCTCCAATTACCCCAACAACTCTTCCCTTACCTTACTTACACCCCAAGATAACTTTTCTCACATAAGGATCATTCCCATGCAAACTACTTTCATCCCATGCAAACTCTATAATTTCCCATGCAAACTCCTTCCATCCCGTGCAAGGTTCACCCCACTCTTTTATTTTGTTCATAATTTCCTTTTATTTGCCCCTTCATGGATCATGAGATAATTAGGTCAATCTCATATTTCTTTTGTCAACTCATTTCCCTCCTTTTCCCCTTTCATCCTTTCACACCATATCATGTTATTAGACACCCTAGCATGCATATCCTAGAGGGTCACATCGTATAACATCACACCCTAGCATGCATATCCTAGAGGGTCACATCGTATAACATCATAAGGACAACATATACATATCATTATACAGATGTCATAAGGGAGTCACATAAGCATACATTAACTCCAAGCTACGCTACAACTAAATAGTCATAATAATCATAAAGTACACAACATAACATAACACATGGCATACAAGGCACGTAACACACACATAGCTGGTCTTAGCTACATCCTTACCTAATACAACACCGGTCTTGAAGCAAGCTCCTACGCCTCCTTAGGGTTTTTACTGGATTCACCTATAAGAGGAAAATACTAAAGGTTAACTTTCCTCTTACCAAAATTACCATTATTTCCTACCCTACCTTATCATATCCTACTATTAGCGCTAAATAATGATAATATTTGTTTTATAAATAAAAGTAGCGTTATTATTCTCAAAGTAGCTAACCCTGTTATTACTAGTTAAAATAGGTCTTAGTAGATGTATCGGTTCATGTTAAAGTATTTATAGCACTATCTACATTATTAAAGATAATAGCTTAATATTGCTAATAATAATAGTTGTAGTGATAATACTAACAACAACCCAAATCTTATTTACAATAATAATGATATTAGTAATACTAAAGTAGTGACAATAATGATAATAATAATAATAATAATAATAATGCTAGTAGTGATAGTAATATTAGTGGTATAGGTAATATTAACAATAATCACAAAGTAATAATAATAATAATAATAATAATAATAATAATAATAATAATAATAATAATAATAATAATGATAATGATAATAATAATAGTGATATTAATAATAGTTATAATCTTAAGAATAATACAATTAAGGGTCCTAATAATCATAGTAATAGTAACCTTAGTGATAATATGGTTAAGTATAATAATAGTGTTAGTGATGATAATAATAATAATGATGATGATGATGATGATAATAGTAGTAATACTAATAATAATAATAATGTTAAGAATAATAATAATAATAATAATAATAATAATAATAATAATCGAAATGGTAATAATAATAAAAGGGTTTGAATAATTATAATAATAATAAAAGTGATAATATGTCAAAGTTAGCATTAATAATAATAATAATAATATTAAGGTTTTGACCATTAATAATAATAGTAGTATTAATACTCTAAAGTTATATTTAATAATAATAATGATGATAATAATAATAATAATAATAATAATATTATTATTATTATTATTATTAGTACTAATAAAATAAAGATAACATTTGCATAAATAGGGTTTAAGGGTTGTGGAGGTTAGGGTACCACCTAGGGATGGTGGTGACCAGGCGGCATTGGTGGCGGCACATGGCAGGGGCGCCGATGGAGGGAGAAGAGAGGGTGGAAATGTGTTTTTTTAGGATAGAAGAGGGGGAATGAGAGGGTAATTGAGGTGATGGTGGATGCCCTAGGTTGAGAGGGATGGGATGGCGGTGGTGATGCAACCAAAGGGGTGGTGCAGGAGGCGGTGGGTGTGGTGGCCAAAGGTGGTGGAGAGGGACGAAGGGAGAAGGAGAGGGAGGTAGGGGAAATGAAGGTAGGGGGAGGTAGAGGAGGTTATGCTGGTGGTTTTGGGGGGGTAGAGGGAGTGGTGGTTACGGTAGAATTGGTGGTGGACGACAACGCGAAGGGCGGTAGTGGGTGAGAAGGGGTTGATCGAGGAACCAAATTTGCACGACTAAGGTGGATCATGCAGGAAGAATCGAGGGTGGTGAGTGGTGTAGTTCGATGGGGGTGGTGCAGGGAGGTGGTTCGGGCGACGATGCTGGACGGTGGCGATGGGGTGGTCGTTTGAATAGGTGATGGCACAAAAAAGGGGGAATTTATGGACAGGGAAAAAGACTGAATGGGGGGGGGTATGGGGTATTTATAGACCATTAAAGGGGGGAAACAACAAAGTGGGAAGAGGGAAAGAGAGGGGCATGCATGACAGGTCGCTGGCCGGCTGCGTACGGTCAGTATAGGCCTGCAAAGTTGCAAGTCCTGTCTGGTTAGGGAAGGAGAAAAGGAAGGGGAAGTTGGGCACGTGTGAGGAAAGAGAGGAGGGATGATTGGTTAAAGCAAGGAGAGGAATTGATGGGGGAAGAGAGGGGATATGGCAGGTCGACATGCGGGGAGTTGCAGGGTTGCATGCCTGCGTGGGGAAGGAGCGGGGGAAGAGGAAAGGTTGGGGAAGAAGAAGGAAGAAGAAAGGAGTGGACTGGCCGGCCTAGGGGAAAGAAAAGAAAAGAAGGAGAAGACCGGGCATCTGAGTATGGAAAAAAAATTTGACTCGAGCTAGATTGCGCGAGGGAGAGAAGAGAGGGAGGAAGGTTTGGGCTGCTGGGGAGGCTGGCCCAAATCGGGGGAAGAAGGAAAAAAGGAAAAAGAGAAAGGAGAGTAAGGAAAAATAGATGGGTTGGAGCATTTAAAATATTTTGGTATTTCTAAATATTAAAATAATGATATTTTAAATAAAATAATAATTAAATTATATTTTTAGATTAATTTAGGATATTTTGAAAGTCTTTTCCTTAATTCCATTTTCATTAGCAAAACACCCTAATTTTTCCTAATTAAATTATTTATTATTTTCCTCTTAATTTTGCCTCAATTATTTCCTCTTCTTTTAATAAAATAATTCATTTAATTAATTTCCTTAATAAATCCTTATTTTTCTATAATTTTATAAATTAGGATTTGGGGGTATTTTAATAGGAGTTGGGCTTTCATGGTAAGTAAGGAAAGGGGAGAAAGGATGTTTGGGTGTTCTAGGAGGCATAAAAGTCCCAAGATATGGGACAATGCTTTTTAGGAGAGCAGGTGTGAATGGGGTGTGAGCGGGAAGTCCAATGGGCATGCATGTCTAGTAAGAAATCACCTATTGAATAAGACATGGATAAGACAATAACCAATTAAAGTGAAAGATTATTGAGCTGGGCCTAGATCGGTCCACCGACGATAATAGTGGCCAAGTGCCTTATGCCCTGGATGTTTCCAGTCCACCGGCTATAATAGTGGGATATCTCAAGCTCAGTAAACCAAACTTAATGAAGATAAGCTATGGAAAAAATACTAATGACTTATAGTGAAACACCATGAGAGTCGGGGCCAAACTGGTCCATCGGTGATAATAGTAGCCAGGCGCCTTGTGTCCTAGAGGCCATTCTACCAGCAAATAATAGTGGCTAGGAGTGTTTTGGCTTGGATGCTTCTAGTTCACCGGTATAATAGTGGGATTCCCATACTCGTATGGAGTAAAATTGAGAATGGTGTGAAAATGAGAATAATGGCTAGAGATCTAATGATTATGTTGAATCAGACCAATTCACTATTTATATTATCAGTCTTTCATATATGACATTAGCTTCATGGTTACCTTACTCAATATGTAGCGTACTGACCACCCATTTCATGGGTACTACTTATTCCCACGAGCAACGACCCCTTCTGAGTTGGTGCAGGTAAAATATCCTATGTTTGATGCCTATGATGCATTTGATGTATTGGGCTAGGCTGAGTGATGACCTACGGGACTTGGCATGGGACCTAAGAGCAAGTGTTGTTCTAACTCATCTTTTCTATTTTTACTCTATTTTTCTATTTGTACTAGTTTCCCCTCAGGGGCTTTGACTTTGTACTAGTTTTCGGTTTCCATAATAACTCTTTAATCGTACACTCTGATTTGCTTTTTAATTATGAATTATTTGATTCTTTATGGTTTTATGTCCTAATCAATTTTATATCTTGTGAGACTTTTAGCCTTATGTTTGGTACGAGACTGGTCGGGGGCCAAGCTTATACTGATCATGGCAGTAGCACTCCTGTCTGAGTGTATGGTTTTAATTAAACAAAAAATTTCAACTATGGATTTTGGGGATGTTACATGATGATATTGCACATGAGTTCCCTCGTGTTAACATGAGTTATGTGTGATTTGTTAAGAATATGTGTGATTTTCTATGTATTTATTATTATTATACTTTGAAATATTTTTAAGTGTTTTACAGGATTTGCATTTAGTTGAGTCTTTTTACTTTTGTCAAGTCTTAAAAGCCTTCAACTAGTTAATGGTGAACATATATTTTAAACCATGCTAATAGAGGATCACAAAACTAAGATAAAGTCAATGGATATTTTTCTATGTTAATTTTGATGTAGGGAACATAGATATATTTGATTAGATGTGAATAAAGTGAGAACATGCATGATCTTCTAACCATTAACATGGCATGTTGAGATACATTACAACCATAGTGAGCTTTTGAGCCTTATATGCCTTCTTATCTGAGTGTTTCACATAAAATAATCTATGTTTTGTTGTCTTTATTTTTTCTTTGTAAACCTTATATGCACTAATTATTTTTATTAAATTATCTATCGTCGATCTTGTAATGGACTATAGAGATTACTAGGACGTATTCATGTGCTAATCAAAGCTTTTAAGTCATAACTGTACTGATTGAGAAAGTGATAAGGATACCTTAGGATTTACAACAATATAGCCATATAGCCTTCTACCCCATTATTTTTTTATGTACATGAGTTGTACACTCCTTAGTTAACCCCTTTAAACCTCTTACATTGACATTTTTTTTCATTGCGCACCTTTTTCCCAATAAAATCTAAAACACATCTTTACTATTATTATGAAATTAGTATAAATTTTGATGAGACTTACTCAAGTGATTCAAGGTTATATGAGAAGAAAGTCTTAAATAACATAAAAAATAATAAGTTTGGGAGAGATAAAAATATTTAAAAAAATATATGAAAAAAGGTCATATACAGAAAAAAAGAGAAGAGAAAGTCATATTAGTAATAATTAAGGGTATTTTGGTAATTTTATAAAATAAATATTTTATTATTATAATTCTTATGTTATTTGGTAAATATTAATTCGGTAATTGTGACATTATTTTTAGGTATGAAATTTTAATTAGCGGGGCCTTATGATTTTAGTAGGATACCGCTAATTTATGTTTTTGTTGGAATTTAGGTAACTTTTATACTCTACTAAAATGATAGATATTGTATGATATCACATTAGGGTTTTAGTATGTACATTATATTAAGCATAATTTGTTACATTATAATTATGTGTTTATTATTGTTATCATGAAAATCGATAAAAAGGAAGTATGCTATCTTATGTAAAATATTATATGTACGAAAGTATGATCTTATGTAAAATATTATATGTACAAAAGTATGATCTTATGCAAAATATTATATGTACAAAAGTATGATTAAAATGGTTCTAAAATCGAAAAGAGGCTTTGTATGATATATACATGTGAAAATGATAGGTTGAGCATGTTTAGATATACTTTTAGCATAATTATTATTATCATGTGCCCTAGGGGCAATTTGATCATTTAAGCATATCATGATATTTAATGTGAATAAGAATGCCTAATATATTCTAATTATTGTTAAGTATGGTGGTATATGATTTGATGTTTTAGAAACACATGTTTCAACATGTGCCCTAGTGTATTATGATAATTATTATAATAAACATGCTTGATATGTATTATTTATTGTTAAATATGAGAATATGTGTTTTGATGTTTCAAAAACGCATGTTAGGGTTTTATGTGTTAGATTGTGTATAAGTGTAAAATTGTCATTTGGCATACATGATAATTTAACTACGTGATAAATAATTTAATTATGGTATGTTATCCTTTTTATGACAAGTTGACAAATGAAATGGATATTTTAATGGAAATGGATGATATTGTGGTAATTTTAACATTAGGGGAATTTTGGTCATTTTTGGTCTAAAGTGCCTAAGTGTGAATAATTGAGTCTAGAATTTTCTTAGTAGATTTCTAATGCCGACCTTGGTATTCACATTGATTATGGTTATCTCAGATGTTTGGAAATGGGTAAAAATGGTAAAGTATGAAAACTTAGATCTATGTAATTGATATGTGGTCTCTTTGTCATCGTTATAAAATACTAATACTTAAAGTGAAAGATGTTGATATTAAGAATGATGAACTTTTAGGGGTAGCTACCCTAAATACGTGGTTTAGACCACAATTGTTTATAGATTTTGCGGGTGTGCCTTAGTACCCTAGTTAGACCCTATATCTTACTCTATATAGTTCTACAAACTTATAGAGAGTATGCATACTTATGAATTATGTATCCTTATTGTTAGGGTATTGTGCTACCTTTGTGTGCCAGTATGACTAGGGTACCTTAGTGTTCTTATGTTGATAATCGATATGATATCGTTTTACCTTTGTACACCAGTATAACCAGAGTTCCTTAGTGTCTCCAGGTTGATATGATATCCCCTCGAGTAAATGTAAATGGAAATAATTATAATTGAATTAAAATAATTATTTTTGGTTCGGTGGTAGCCTTCGTGCTTACCTATGGTTCGGTAATAGCCTTTGTGCCTACTTGTGGTTTGGTAGTAGCGCCGTACCACCTGTGGTTTGGTAGCAGCTTTGTGCCTACCTATGGTTCGCTAGTAGCTTTTGTGCCTATAGGTAGTTTGGTAGTAGTCTTTGTGTCTACCTATGGTTTAGTAGCAGCCTTTATGTCTACCTATGGTCGGTAGTAGCCTTCGTGCCTACCTATGGTTTGGTAGTAGCCTTCGTGCCTACCTGTGATTTGGTAGTAGCCTTTGCGCCTACTTGTGTTTCGGTAGTAGCCTTCACGCCTACATGTGGTTCGGTAGTAACCTTCGTGCGTACCTGTGGTTCGGTAGCAACCTTTGGGCCTACTTGTGGTTTGCCAACAGTCTTTGCACCTACATGTGGTTCAGTAGTGGCCTTTGTGCCTACCTATGTTTTGGTATTAGCCTTTGTGCCTACCTATGATGCTATGAGTTGTTTTTAGTCTATGTTGGTGAGCTAACCTATGCTATGAGATTTGTTGGAATTGATAATGAGCTTTGTGACTATGGCTATGATTTGAGGATGATGTTTTTTCTAATTATACTACAAAGAGCATCTCTTGGATGTTTCATTGGTAAGTTTTAATTAATTCCAGATGAATGAGCATAAGTAGTATATGGCCTTAGTATGAATGATTATCATATTTCAATTAACATACGTATAATTGAATTTTGTATATCATGTATTGTTGTGATGCCTTTTATGTGTTCCATGCAGGCTTTTTATATTAGTTTTGTATAATAGGTTACTTGGTACTATTGTACTGAAGGGTTCCTTTTCATATACCCCCACTTATTCAATTGTCAATTCCCTTTGCATGTTGACTTCCAAAATCAGTTGAAGGCTATCATTTAGGTTAAGAGTTTAGGGCTATCTGCTGTTTTGTTGGTATCTTTTGATCTGAAACATTCTATACTCTTAATGTATTTATGTATTTCCTTTCACTAAAATTTTATAACCACTAATTGTTGGCTTTATTTGGAATGTTGTTAAATTGCTTTAACTCTCTCTCTACTTTAATTTTATAATTGTGTCATTAATTTTAAGTGAAGTAATGCTTTTAACCTTAGCACTTGGTAACAGAATGGTAGAGGAAACTGGAATGAAACCGGATTTGTACCAAGTGTGGTGGTAGCACCCCGTGATTTACTGTTTTAGCTTATGCAATTAACTTTTTGAACGATTTTTTTTGGTTTGTAAATTTGTGGGTGTTACATATACCCTCTCAAATTGGCATAAAGTATGCTAGTAGCATGATGAGGGACATTAAACCACTCTTTCTCAAACGAACCTCTAATGTTGCGATGCTGCAAGTCTAATAATGAGTGAATCTATAGTAAAATGGTGCTAAAATTGCCTATTGATGTATCCAATAACCTCTTCAGTGATCCATGAACACCTTCCACCATATTAATAAAAATTAACATATGTAAAGATTTCATAAGTAATAAGTTTATGTAACGATAAGTTATATTCCATACTTATTTGTTGTATTCTGACAAAAATGTAAGATTTAATTGACCCCAACATATATGGTTTTTCCTTTATGTGGATGTATTCAAACCATATTTAGATAAAAAAGCAAGTTAGGCATGTTTCTGTAATCAATATTCATTGACAAGAGACATTTTTCATATGTTTCCTCATCTTTGGCATTTATCACGACTTTCCATCGAGGCATAAAACTTCACTTTGAGCTTTCTTGCACTTCTCTTCTATATCCTTATTTACATGAAATATGCACAATAAATTCTTTGAGGCCAGAAAAACACATTTCACAACTAGAATTAGCCCAAGTTTTTGATTGGTGAGAGTGCTTGTAGGAAACATTATATGCTCCATCAACATCTTAAACTTCTTAAGTACCCACTTAATATTTTCCTCCTTCTCAGATAACATGTAAGCAAATGCAATGTTAAAATTTAACTATGTTGGTGTTAATCCAACAATCTCAAGTAAAGGCATCCCACATGTATTTGTTTATATGTGAAATCCATTATTAGAACAAAAGGAAATACATGAAAAATATTAATAGATATTGTCACACCCCTAATATAACCTAACCCTAATCTTGGGTAACCGGTATATTTAACCTCACCCTAAATCTTTAATAGTAAATTTAAACCTAACTCTAACCTTAAATTTCTTCCTTTATTTTCCCTTTCCCAGTTTTCCTTCTTCTCCTTTTTTCTTTCTTATTCTTTCCTTCCTCTGATTCACTTTTGCCTCGTATGACCCTTTTCGATTGAATTGATTTGGTTTGGTTATGCCAACCAAACAAGCCTAACTATGTCTAATTATTCACTCTATCATAATCATCACCTCCCTCTATTTCATGGATATTTTTCACTCCAAATTCCCCCTAAATCTTCCATTCTCTACGTTTTGATATGCCCTATCTGCACCTTTCCCTCATTTCTTTGACTCCCTCATTCTACCATATTTGCACACCACCATTAACCATAAACTCTATTACACTCCCTCCTTTCATCATTTACTGCTCTACCAAACTTAGCTCATACTCCTCTTTATTTTTAACTCTCTTAGGCACCATCCTTTCTGAAGTTCTCCCATTTTCATGTAACAAGCTTTGCTTAACTTGATGCACCTCATGTTGCACCACCATATTTGGACTATGCACCTGATGTTGCACCACCATATTTGGACTATGCACTTCATGTTTCTCCTCTTCAGTAACATGAAAAGCTCACACAAAAATGCCCCCACCACCCAACCTTCATGTGACAACACCATCCAAACTAGCCAACCTTCACACAACTTCTAGCCACCATCATCAACTCCTCAAGTAGCCCCACTTCTCCTACAAAATCCTTATATTGTAAAACCTCCTCAATGTGAGCATCTAACATTTCCTACTCCCCATTTGCATGACTAGCTCACGCAACTAGGCTCTCTCAACGTAACTCCTTTGCATAGATTTAAGCATCCTCTTTTTCTTTAGTTATTTTTCATCCTCCTTTGCCTTATATTAGTTTTAGGTGATTTTTTGGTGGTCTTGGAGGAGGAGACTTAAGGGTCATTCGTTCTTAGAGATTGATGACATTTAGGTAAGGATACATGTCTTAGTATAGGGCTTTGATGCTATGTGTAAATTGTGTATAATCTCATGATAGTATCATTATATTTCGTAGCTCATGTTGTTGATGTCATTTTGTAATCCCCCAAAAATTTCGAAAACCTATATTTTAATAAATAACTTTATTTGAAATAAAATTAGCTTGTAAAATTATTATTTTAATTATTTTATGGATTTTAGAGTATGTAAATTTGGATAAGAGTATTTAATAAATTAAAAATAAATATTTTGCTAATTATCATATTGTTCTATTTAAATAATTTTCCCAAACTAATATTTTACCAACTTTACCCTTTTTAAACTAAAACATTAGGTTATAATAAATTAAATTGTTAAATTAAATAATTTACCAGGAATATTATATTTTATGATTTTATAAATTTAATTAAACTACTTTTCCTATTTTTTTCCATTCCCCTTTTTCTTTTTCCCCCTTTCTTCCTTTCCTTTTTATTTTTTTTCTTCTTCCTTTTCCCTCGGGCTGTCTCGCCAGGCCAGCCTTCCCCCGCGCATTGGGCCTTCGGCCCGCCTCACCCTTCTCTCCCTCGCGCGTCGCCCAGCACGGCAGCCCGGCCGGTTCCCTTTCTTTTTCCCCTGGACCGGTCGGCCGCCTGCTTTCCTTTCCCCCGACCGGCCGCCACAGCCCTTTCCTTCTTTCTTCTTCTTCTCAGGCGACAACAGCCCGACCCTCTGCAGCTGCCGCCCGACCACCTGCGACTGCCGCCGCCTACCGCCGCACCTGCCCCTGCTACTCCCTCCCTCTACCCTGTCCTCTTCTCCCCTCCTTCGAGTCGAGCTACCCCTGCACCCCTATCCATGTCTGCATCTCCCCCCCTTCCCGTCGCCACCCTCTCCCTTTCACCCTACCGCCTCCCTGCCGCCCTATGCCCTGCCACCTGCCCCCTTACCTTTCCTCTTCTTTTCTTCTCCCATTCGCCCATTTTCTTGTCCCATTTTTGAGCCACCTTCTTTCCCCCGAGCTCCCTCCTCTCTCCTTCCTTCTTTCCATTTTTTTTTCTATTTTTCTCTGCCCCGCCGCCGTCCGCCGCTCCGACCGCCGCACCCAACCCCTGCGTCGACTCCTGCCACCACCCCCTACTGCCCTGCACCCCCACGCCGCCCCCTTGAGCCTACACTTCCTCCCTTCTCCACCCCTTCTTTCTTTTCTCCCCATTTTTCCCCTTATCTCCAGCCATCTTCTCCGCCTTGCCGCCGCCGTCTCCGCCACCTTCAGCCGTCGCAAAACCATCCTTGGCCACCACCAACACCCCCTCTTCACTCCTACATCCTTACCTTGCCTCCAAACCTCCCCCAACCACCCTCTTTTCTATCCCAAAGACCTCAACCCGAACATGGCTCATTTTTCTTCCTTCACCCCTCTTCGAGCCTTTTCCCCTCCCATTTATGCATGACACTCACGCTGCTCATGCAGCGTGAGCTTTCCCCTTGTGTTGGAAATTGTTTGGAAATTTTTTGAGGTATAATGAAAATTATTTAAAGTGTTTTATTAAATAAATTTCTTTTATAAAGTCTTATCCTTTTTATTTCTTATCTCTAACACAATAGTGATGGATGTTATTTTAGGTGTTGAATTGCTAATTTTGCTGGGTAAGGTTTGATATTTTGCGGGATTAAGGTAATCGTTAAACCTTCCTTAAATGCATGGAAACGTATGCTAGCACATTAGGAATTTGATTATGATTTTATGTATGTTTTGTGAGCCAAGCATGATATATAAATGGTTGTTACATTTATTGAAAGAAAAAGGGAAATGCATGATAGCTTTGTGCCATGTGTAGGTATGATAATTAAGGAAAAGGTTGATTATTGATGGAAATGTTAAATGCTTGTTTATGATGTATTATGTTGCTAAGGCTTGAATGATATTATTGTCTAAGGGTATTCTAGTAATTATGGTTATGAAGTATGTGATCTAATGTATGTAGTTGCTAATGGGTATTATGTTGATTAATAACAAGTTGGTGGACTTAGATGATAAGAATAATATCATTATTTTATGTAGTGGTGGTAAATTCGTAAAAATGGTGCAACAAAGGGTTAAATGGAAATTTTATAAGTGAAAGGGGCATTTTGGTAATTTTATAAGTAAAAGGGTAATTTAGTAATTTAAAAAGAAAGGGGTTAAAGGATAATTCATAAGTAAAAGGATAAAATTGTAAGTTGCGAGAAAGAAGGGTATTATGGTAATTTCTGGAGAAAAGGGTAAGAATGGTAATATTTCAAGGGAAAGGGCAATATGGTAATTTTGAAAGTAAAGGGGGCAAAATAGTAATTTCATAAGTAAGTGGTAATATGGTAAATTTTATAAGTGAATGGCGACACGGTAATTTTGTAAGTGAGGGGTATTATGGTAATTTTGTGAGTAAAAGGTTAATATGGTAATTTTGGAAAGGAAGGGCAAAATGGTAATTTGGTAAAAGAAAGATAAAAATGATAACTTTGGATGTAAAAGGGTAAGATGGTAATTTGGAAAGAAAAAGGGATGTTATGGTTATTTTACAAAGTAATTTTCATAAATAAAATGATATTATGGTAATTTGAAAGTAAGGGGTAGAAGGGTAATTTTGTAAATAAAAGGATATTATGGTAAACTTGGGAGTAAGGGGGTAACTTGGTAATTATGATAACGACAAAAGATAATTTAGTAATTAAATTATGATTGTAGAAGGGTAATGGGATAAGTATGATGCTAGCGAAGGGTAATTTGGTAAATTAATCAATTAAAGGTTATTATGGTAATTTTAATAAAGGAGAAGGGCAATTCGGTAAATTATCCAACTAAAGGGACAACTTGGTGACTTAGCCAATTAAAGGATAAAGTGATAATTACTTAACCAACTGAAGGGGCAAATTAGTAATCATGATAAGGAAGAGGGGTAAGTGAGTAATTTATCCAACTCAAGGGCAATATAGTAATTATAACAAAAGAGAAGGGCGATTTGGTAATCTAACCAACCAAATGAGAAATATGATAAGTGTAGCAATTATGAGGAATGAATGGTGATCTAAAAAGCGTAGGAGGTAATTTGATAACCTAAACCGGATAAGGGGTAATTCGGGAATTAGGTAACCTAAAGGGTAATAGGGTAATTTGTTAATGAGGAATGGATGACTTGGCGATTACATAATTAAGGGGGTAAATAAGTGATTTGTACCTAATTTGTTGTGATTGTGGAACCTGATAATGTTATTTAAATAAGGCTGATTAGCTAAGTAAGAGTATTTGATAACTGTCATGGCCTTGATGATTTCTCTGTGACATCCTGATAATCCTCTGAATAAGAAACGATTAATGATATCGAAACGATCGAAAGTGAATAAGTATCGGATTATCGTGCTTTTCGTGATCACCTTAATTAAGACACTATTACTTAAAGTGAAAGACCTCGAGATCGGGAATGGTGACTCCTTAGGGGTTGCTACCCTAAGGACGTGGTTTAGTCCACGATTATTCTGGTATTTGCTGGTGTGCCTTTGTGCCCCAGCCAGGCCCTATATCTTACTCTTTCTAGCTCTACGGACCTAGTTAGGGGGTATGCATACTTATGGATTAGGTGTCCTTGTCGGTAGGGTACTGAGTTAGCTTTATGCACCAGTACGACCAGGGTACCTTTGTGTCCTTGGGTTCCATGGCATAAAGATACAGCATAGGGTATCATATAATTTCAATCAATATTCAACCATTCACACATTCAAATACATACCATATCCAAGTGTTATATTAACTCACATTGGCATTGAGGCTATGAATTCATACATACATAAAATTACCACACAGAAAACAACATACATTGGACAGGATTAAAAGATCAATAAGCATAGTCATCACCTTCCACTCGGAATAGAAATACATCCAGATTCCATCATAAGTAAAAGTAAGTAATGACTTACCTCAAATCCGAAGCTAGCTAAGCAAATTGAAAAATAGGGATAGCTATCGAAAGCTCGACAATCCACGAGAAAGTTTTCCTAGATCGCCGATAGAAATCGGAACTAGGTTAGAAACTATCTTATCAATTAATAATTCACATATTCAAATTAAATAAACACAAACGAACACAAACGATTTTTCTTGGGAAACGCGTCCAAAACTCAGGACTCAAGAGCATAGCTCTATTAAGATTAAGATTAAGATATAAATCAAATGATTTAAAACTGAAGGACAGAAATCGATTTGATAAAAGACACACAGCACAATCAATTTTATAAAACCATCCCCGAAGATTAGGGTTTTTAATGCCTAAACTACGAATAGACTAAATCACTTTGATTACCTCAGATTGATAGTTTTAAAACATAATTAAACTAATTTGAGATATATCTAGATAATAAATTTCAACAAAACAATCTTCCTGGTAGCCAATTTAAGATGACCCGTTTTCAAAATTAGGGTTTTAAAGCCAACGACAAAACTCAGGTAATTCAAATCAATTAATTCCAATTAAAGGTATTAGAATACAATTAGGATCATTTCCACTACTTCTATAAATTCAATTTTAGAAAAACAACTATACAAATAACCAATTTCATAATCTCACTTGAAATCTAGGGTTTTAGCCCCGAAATTACAATTCGGTTGAATTCTATTAATTTATTTAAATTGAATGTTTAGAAATACAATTAAACACATTTTATAACATATCATATAATCAATTGCTCAAACTGATAAAAGAAATACCCAATTCAGCATAATTAGGATTTTTGGGCCCGGAACGCAAATCCGATCAATTCTTGATAAAATATATAAATTGACGGTTCGGAAATGTAATTAAATATATTCTAATATAAATTGTATAGTCAATTGAATAAAAAAACCCGATTACATAATCCGATTTAGACCCGCAAGAGTTTTGACCTAAAAATTCAATTCCGATTAATTACACACCATTTTCCCAAATCAACACTTCCGATATGAAATTAAATACATTTCAAACGATATTGTAAAATCAATTGAGCAGAACGACTCAATTACGCGACCCAATTTAGTTACACAAGAATTTTGACCTAGGAATCAAATTCCGATTGATTCTACATAAATTTCTCAAATTGACGGTTCCAACATGAAATTAGATACATTTAAAAACATATTGTAAAATCAATTTATCCAAAATCGCCAAATCGGACGAATCCGAAAAATTTAGGCATAACCCGGCCTAACATTCAATTTTCCAAATTCCGAACACAAACCATACAATTAACATATCCAAATCAATCTTACAGCACATATATACATAATCAAACAATTAATTTAGCTTATCACAAGCTAAATCACATTCAATTAACCAAATCCATATTAGGGTTTTTCAGAAAATTATACCAAACGAAAATCAACGAATCGGGACAAGGGAAGGCCGGAGGAGCTTCGTCGGAGGCCAGAGACAGCTCGCCGGTGGTCGGGCGGTGGCGTGAGCTGCGTGGCTCGTCGCTGCTGCGGCTGCTGCTCCTGCGCACTTCGGTGGGCTGCTGCGCTGCTTCGCCGGTGGCAGTCGCTCGTGGTGGCGTGTGGCAGCAGGTTGGAGGCCAGCGATCGACGAAGGAGGAGCAGGGAGGAGGAGGTCGGGGCTGGGGTTTCTGGGCGCAGAGAACAGGGGGTCGGGAAGCAGAGAAGAGAATGGGAGAAGAGAAGAGAAAGGGAAAGAAGAGGGGGGGTCGACCGGCAACGGGTTGGTTTTTTTTTTTTTTTTTTTTTTTTTTTTTTTTTTTTAAATACACATATAAAATAAATACGAAAAGTATAAAATTATTATTGGAATATTTTATCTAAAATTCATTAAACAAAAATTATTTCATAAGATTCCGAAAGCTTAAAATTAATAAAAAGCTATATACAGAATTTCAGAAGTATTTTCGGAAGAATTTACCAACGAACGTAAAAATTTATATTATTTACAGAAATAAATTATAAGACCTCGAAATAATATTTAAAAGCATAAAAGTAAATATTTAAATTAAATTCTAGTAAACCGAGACTAATTTAAATAATTCCCGAAATCGATTTTTTGTAAACCAAAAATCGTAAAACGGAAGAAAATTAATTCCGGAAAGAAATTCACAAATAAACTCCGAAAATATTTTTAATTTAAAACTTCCCGAAGATATTAACGATTTTTAAAAACGAATAAATTTAAAGTCAGAAATATTTTCTACGGATAAAATCATTAAAATAACTTTAACTATTTAAACAGAAATTTTATAATTTAAATAATATATTTCGTTAACGAAATATAACTCCAAAATAAATTCGTAATCACACGACGAAGTTATAATCGAAAACGAATCTAAAATATTAAAAATCAAAACACGAGAAAGAAAGGGAATATATATTTTTAACCGAAAATCGAAATCATAAGAATATAACAAAATCATGGTCGTGAACGAATTTATCTTAAGTAGTTCGCAACGACGACGATTAATTAAATTCAAATATGAATTCGAAATCGTCGATAAATCCATAAAACGAATCAAAATTAAAATAATTAAATATTTACATCAAATTACGCTAATAAAATCATTGGGCTTAATAAAATTAGGTTTCAAAAATACGGGGTATTACAATTACTATGATGTTATATATTAAAGGTTGGAAGTTAATATTGTTGAGACTTATAATCTTTTTTAATGAATATTTGGGTGTTGTGGCTATCTTAAGGGTATTTAGGACATTTCATGATATTTTGGGAAATAAATATGACATGGTACATGATGAAGGTTTTATAATTAATTTCATGAATAATATGTTCAAGGGGAGATTGAGTAGGACATAGGTTATCTAAGAGCAGACTTTAAGGCAATTTAGTAAGATAGGGGTATTTTGGTTAGTGTAGGTTAAATATAGAATTTTGGTACTTCTAATGTGAAATTTATTTAATATATGCAAAGTATGTTATGTGAAATACTTGAGATAATTTTGAGTAGTATAAGTCTAAGAAAATGAGAAAATAGCTTAAATTGTGAATAATAACCCTAGAGTAGGCTCATTATCACATGTGTAAGACGTTAGATTTTTACCTTAATTTTTGAATATATTGTTAATAATGATATATTAGGAATATAAACCAATTTTGGTGATTATATGAGTCTTACGTGATAAGTTAAACTTATTTTGTAAAATTAGGGTTTCATAGGGGCATTATGGCCATTATCCTTAGGGAATGACCTAAACCACTTACGGGTTGTGTTCTACGTGTCTTTCATATGTATGTTAAGCTTGAATGACATCGTTAAGATAACAAGAAGTATAATAAGACATTAATAGTAAAATTCAAAGATCACATAAATTAGGACTTATTGTATTTATTACTATTCCACCGAATATAATAGCGGCCATGAGCGTTATGCCCCAAAATGTATTTATGGATGTAAAATTCCGCTAGATATAATAGTGGTTCCTAGGAGCATTATTGTAACATTCCAAAATTTTGTAACCTTTATTTTATGGTGTTTATCCTTTTTATTCAAAACTAACCCCTAAACCTTAGCCTAAATATTTTGTTTATAACTTGGACCTGCAACCCAAAATAAATCTCTAAAATTTATCTTCGTTTATTTTATCTTTTTCTATTTTATTAAACCTATCTTTAGTTGGATTATTTTTCTACCCAGTACCCTAATCTATCCAAATTAAACCTAAAACTAAATAAATAAAATTCTATCATACCCTACCATTTTTACCCCCTATTTTACTCATCTGTTGTGCCCCCAATCTTCTTCCCCTCAACACTCTTCCCTTCTCCCGTTGCAACCCTATCACCTCACCCTTTCTCTTCATGTGTGTTTACATACACACGCACACAACACACTCCCTAACTCCAACAAACTAGCCCCTACTCCCCTTCTCTACCCCGTTCTTTTTTCTTCAAACAACCCCTTCCCTCTCTCTATTTTTGTTTAGACTTTCCCGGCTCGTCGCCTGCCCCTTTGAGCCACCACATCACCTCCACCACTGTAGATTCTAGCACCGTCTCCTCCTGAGCTTTTCCACACCCAGCATAACCACCGCCATCTTCCCTTATAACACCAAACAACCCCTTCCCTATCTATTCCTTTTCGACACCCTTCCCCGAGCCAAACAATCCCCCACCTTTGCTCCCCCTCTCTGCCTGTTTGGCTTCACTCCAGCAAACCATCCCCATCACCTATCCATCCTCATTCCCGTCACCAACACCTAACACCCAACTTCCCTCCTCCCTTCCTCCTCTTATTTCTCCTTCTCCTATAACCACCTCTCTACCACCATCTTCTTCCTACCCCAACGTAACCTCCCAACACCACACCACCATCTCAGTAGCCACAAGCTCCCTTCTCCTCTTCTTCCCGCCCCTCCATTTTCCTATGTTGCATGCACCTTCTTGCATCACCTCCACCTCCAGCGCAACCAACCCCTACATGTAACCACCTCTTGTGCACCAACCTCCCCTATTCCCATTTGGTTCCATACTAGTAGAACCACACCACCCTTACACCTTCTAGCTATAACCTCCTAGCACTCATGCACCAACCACCTTCTCCATTTTCCTGCACCTCCAACTGAGCCACCACCCAACACCCAGTTGGGCCATCCTTCCACTACACGCAAAACCACAAAAAACGGAAGCCTTCTCCTTCTCCCCCTATGTTTCCTAGCCATGTACCATCCTTCACCATCTTGCCTTGCCGCAACACCTTGCAGTACACACCACCAACCCAACACCATCTCACCATCCTCATCCAGCAGCTCCACCACCACTTTGCAGCCACCGCAACTTACCAACCACCACCAGTCGTTACCCCCGCTACCACCTCTCCCTACCTCACCCTCGTAGCCATCCAACAACTACAACCCCCTGGTCCGTGCATAATCCTCATGTTGCATGTGCAACGTGAGTGGAAGGTGTTGTTTTATAAAATTCGGTACCCATTTTAAATGCAAGGATATTTTGGTAAATTTTGAAAAATAAATATTTTACTATTATAATAATAATTATTTTACCAGATAGATATTAATTTGGTACAAAATTTTGAGTAACACTACCTTATAATTTTAGTATGATACTGCTATTTTTATTTTTTTGTTGGAATTTAGGTAATCGTTATACTCTACTAAAATGATAAATATTGTATGATAGCACATTAGGGTTTTTATGTGTGAAATGTGTTAAGCATGATTCGTTACGTTATAATTATCTATTATTAATTTTTATCATGAAAATTAGAAAAATGAGCATGTTATCTGATATAAAACATATCGGGTGCAAAAGTGTGGTGAAAATGATTATTTTGTTAGGAAAATATTTTGTATAATAGGTATGTATAAAATAATAGGTTGAGCGTGCTTGAACATAATTTTGGAATAATTATTACGGATATGTGCCCTATGGATAATTTGGTCATTTTGAGTGTGTTATAATTTTTATCCTGAAAAGTATGTCTAATATGTATTATATGTTGTTGAGTAGGGTTGTTCACGGTTTAAATATTCGATATTTTGGATATTTGATTGTCGGATATCCAAAATTTCAGATATCTAAAAATGATATTTGATATTTGATTTGAAACTTTAGATATTCAGAAAATCGTATATTTGAATTTTCTGATCGGATATCAAATAAAACTAATATTATCCGAATACAATTTCAAATATAAAAAAATACCAAATCACAAATATATTTGATATTATCTAATTTGCTGAGCGAATGCTATGCAAATATTCGATTTGCTCAGCAAATATCCAACTTGCTCAACAAATATTCGATGTTAAAACTAAAATAAGAAAGGAGTGGGTGGAGTCTATCGGCATATAGAGTATTTTTTTTTATAAATATAAAAAAGGGATTGCATTAAAAATATAATTTCAATTAAATTAAATTTTTCCTCAAATAATAAATAGAGTAAGTAAAAATTATACACACACACACACATCTAAATTTATTTATATAAAATTATATATAAAATAAATAATTATAAAAAATGTATAAATATTTTTCTTTGGATCGGATATTTGGTTTGTTTGACTTTTCGTTGACCGGATTAGATATTTGATTTGAAAAAAAAATGGATCGGTTGTTTACTTTTTTGGATCGGATTGCTTTGGATATCAGATCAAATAAGCATATATCAGATAACATGAACATCTTTATTGTTGAGTATGTGAGCATGTGTTAATGATGTATTAAAAGTGCATAATAGGATTTTATATGAATAATTATGTATGAGGGAAAAATGGTCATTTGACATATCTGATAATTTAAATAGCATAATAAATAAATAATTTATTGTGCTTTAGCCTTTTTAGGATAAAAAAATAGAATTAGTATTTAAATAGATGATAATCTAGAAATTTTGGTCTCAGGGGCATTTTGGTCATTTTCGACCTAAAGTGTCCATATGTGAATAATTGAGCCTAGGATGGCCTTAATATATTTTTAATGTTGGCCTCCATATTGACATTGATTACGGTTGTCTCGGATAATTGGAAATAAGCAAAAATGGTTAAGTATGGAAATAAGATCTATTTGTATTTTATGCGATATCGTTACGATAATGCCTTACAAAAAACCCTAAGTGGTTCAATGTGATATATGGTTGTAATATGAGCTTAGTATAGTATGATGAGTGGAAAATAATTATATTTAATATTTATGTTGATTAATGGAGGATTTAGAAATAATGATATTAAAAATATAAGTTTTTCGTAAGATAAAGGCTATCAACTATCTTTAAGGGCATTTTGGTCAATATAGGTCAATATGAAAATTTCGGTATTTTAGTGTGTTAGATGGATTAAAAATATGCTAATAAGATCATGTGGAGTGATTGGAGTAATTATGTATGTCATAAGTACCTCAAATGAGAAAATGGTTTAATTTAAAAATAATAATCTTAAAATGGTAATGTTTTTATCACATGTGTAAGACATTGGATTTAGGCCATGAATTTTGGATATGTTTTCAATATTGGTATTTTAGGGATGTTTATTGAATATGGTAATTATATGAGACTTACGGAAAAAGTTATGATTTACCTATGAGATTAGGGTTTTGGGAGCCTTATGAATATTAACTTTTGAGGTAGGGCTACTATCACATGTGTAAGACGTGAGAGTTAGACCTATAATTTCATATATGTTAATAATAATATTAATTGAGGAATATTTACTAAATTTTGTGGATAAATGATCAATATGGGGGAATTTTTGTATAAGTTGTGAAATTTGGATTTTCTGGGGAAATAAGCTTAACATTAGAGAATAGCCTTGTTATCAATGTGTTGATGTCTCACTTGCCTTAATTATGTTTTTTACTCATAAACCAATTGTGAATAAGATACTAATCATTTAAAGCAAAATATCATGTGAGTTGGGCTGAGGTATTTATGGGTCCGTTCCACTAGACGATAATAGTGGCTCGGGTGTATTGTCCCTAAGGGGTGATTCAGATTGTCCCACCGGTTAATAATAGTGGCTTAGGAGCATTTTGTTCTAAGAGGTGTTGGATTTGTTCCACCGAACAATAATAGTGGCTCAGGTGTTCTGTTCTTGAGAGGTGCTTTAGTCTATTCCATCGGATTAAGATTAGTGGGGCCCTATACTCTATGTGAAAGAGAATATAATTTGAGATAAGGCATATTAGATAAGATATTAATTATTTAAAGTGGAATATTACGTGAGTCAGGACTAGGTGTTGGGTCCATTCCACTAGGCGATAATAGTGGCTCAAGTGCGTTGTCCCTGAGAGGTGATTCAAACTGTTCCATAAGTTAAGAATAGTGGCTCAGGAGCATTTTACCCTGAGAGGCGTTGGGTTTGTTTCACCGGACGATAATAGTGGCTAAAGTGTGTTGTCTTTGAGAGGTGCTTTAGACCGTTCTACGGTTTAAGAATAATGAAGTCCCTAAACTCATCGTAAATAAATAAAATTGGATATAATAATGATTATTATTGGATTATTAGATTGGTCAGTAGTAGTCTTTATGCCTACATATGGTTTCGGTAGTAGCCTTCGTGACTACACGTGGTTTCAGTAGCATCCTTCGTGCCTACCTGTGTGGGGATTGTGGCATTGTGCCTTACCTGTGATGTTATGCATTTTATTGGGATGGATGTTGAGATATCCTTTATGCTATGAAGATCATGATTTTTGTGTTGGAGTTTGTTTCTAATCATACTTTAGAGAGCATCTCTAGTATGCTCTTTTGGTAAATTCAGTTGTTTTAGATGAACGAATATGAACAATATGTGACATTGATGGTAATTGATTATCTAAATGATTATTGTATATTAATTCTTGTACGTATATGTGTATGCCTTGTACCATGTTGACTGTTAGGCCTTGTATGTGTTCCATGCTGGTTTTTCATATTAGTTTGGTATAAATGGTTGCTCAATACTGTTGTACTAAAGGGTTCATTCTCATGGACCCTTGCCTATTTAATGGGTAGTGGACTTTGCAGGTTAGCCTCCGAGTTTAGTCAAATGCTGGTAGTTTGGATTTGAGAGCATAACACTATATGGTGTCTCTTTTACTATCTTATTTCCGGCTGTATTTAAACCCTATGTCCTCCTATAATTTCTTTCTTGAGTTTTGTAAACTACTGATGTTGTTTTTAATTAGCAAGGTATTTATCTAATATTCTCTCTGTTTTGATTTCTATAATCATGTTATTAATCTAAGCGGGGTAATGATTTCAACATTAGCACTTGGTATGAGAATGGTAGAGGAAATCAGACGTGTGCCAAGTGTGGTGATAACACCCTTCGCTTTTATTGTTTTAGCTTCCGCGTTTAACTCTGCAAACAAAATTTTTAAGTTTGTAAAAACTGAGGTGTTATAGTTATGCCCTAGAAGAGTTGTGTTACTGTTGCACCATATATAATAGTAATACCCAGGTGCGTCTTGCCTCAGAAGGGTCATTAATACAGTTTCACAAGTTATGAATAGTGGGGGTACCTGACTCTAAGTAAATAAATATAATAAAATTCATAACCGGTTTGGAAACTATATGTTTATTACATTTGTGATCATTCCATATTATGATTAACTACATGTTTAGTCCTTTATTTGACCCTATGTGTTATACATGCATTTACTTATGACTGTATTGTTGCCTTAGTCAATAAGTAGTATTTCGATAACCCTTTTATGGGTGTTATTAATTCCCATGAGCAAATGACCCATGTTTTGTTGTGCGGGTCACTGAGGGCTGTCTTGATGATTTTACTACTTATGGATAAGTGATTTTTATTTAGTGGGGTTTGGATGTAGAGTTAACATTATCTTGTAGCTACTTTTAAACAGATACCTTTTGGTCTCTTAGTTCCATCATATTCATTTTGGTTTTATTTTGTTTATGTTGTACTTAGAGTTAATCTCAACCTCTTTCTTAAGTTTATGAGAATTTCTCTCATCCTCTACTTATCTTATTTTAAGTTCTTAATAGTTTACCTTGTATTTGATGTAATGATGGTAAGATTAGCTAGGTTTATATTGTGTATGGAGGTAACACCCAATTATCTTGATGTTACACTTATACTAAAATAAAATTTTGGAGTAGTAAATTTCAGGGTGGTACAAATATAGTATACAAAAATAGAAACTCACTTGGAATATTTTACTCCGGCTCAATTCGATCATTGAAAATAATTATTCTTAACCAATATAGTCATGACATGTTGTAAGGTTTAGTCATCCATTTTATTCAATCTAATATTCTATTAGGCATTATAAATATGTTTCTTCATGCTCATATTTCCCATGAACGTTTTCTAAAGAAGCAATTGAATGTGTTGTGGCACAACTTTTAGTAAGATCATTAACAAACTTTACTTCTTATTCTCTTTACTTCCCTACAAAAGCATTCCCTTAAAGAGTATTTGCCAAATCATGATTGTGTGTTTCATTATTAACAATTGCTTCCCATCCACCATCAATATTTTCAACGCCAGTATGCTTGAAAGTGCAATTAATTATCTTTGAAGATATATTTTGTGCATGATCACTATCCATATATCTAGTACATATATATGTACCTTTTTCTTACATCTAAGGGATACCTTGCCAACTCCCTTATCATTTCATTTCCTCAAACTATTTATAATTAAAACCTTCATAAGTCTTCTATCAATAGCATGAACCCACACCACAAGGTCATTATGATTAGACAATACTTGATTTTTCATAAAAAAAACTCGTTGATGATTATAACCCCTACAAAACTTATGCATATATTATCTATCTATAAAAAAACAAATGTCAAATCATTTAGCATTTGGATGAGATGACTATAGTGGTTGATGGAGATGTAAAGAATAAGGATATAAATAACCAAGGAAACAATAAAACTACAATCCTAAGCATAACCTCATCTTTCACCAACCAAAATGCCCTACACAGGAGAGTCATGTTGGCCTTTCTTAGCTACATGAGTTATTCATATTAAAAGTTCAAGTCAGTGTAAGATATTTATGTTCTTTTTTGCATGCTGAGCATGAGATGCTCATATTGGTAGCCATGACTTTAATTATTCATTCACTTTGTTTCTGGATGATAGTGTGAGTTCCTTATGTTGGTCATGCTCTCCTGCGTAGTACTTATTTTTATCTAAAATGAAATTTTTAACCTTAAAATTTTTCCCTTTTCCTTTCTCCTTTCTCTTGCCTCCTTCCCACTGTAATACTTGGCTTATTTTTTTCTTACCCTTGCAATACATAATCATCACTCTCATGTTGGTGCTGCTACCATGATTCTTGTACAATCATCACCATCCTTTACAACTGTAACCATCACCATCTCATGCTGTTACCCTTGCCATTTTTCACCCAGCACTCCACCATCACTCTCAACCATCCTCTCCATTGAATTTGGCTCCACTCCCTCATGCCACTGCCACCCCTAGTGCCCCTATTGCTGTTGTTCTGCATATTCTCCCTACACACACATTCACACGCCTCCATGCATACACACGTATATATATAATACTCCACCTCTCTTCCTTCCTATTTCGTTTTCCATTTATTACCCAAAATATTCAGTCAACAACTATTGCTCGAGCCCCCTTTTCTTCTTCTTCATCTCCCTTGTTTATTGCCCTATTTTATGTTGCACACTACCCCCGTCACGACCGTGCACCACCCATCCACCAAGCACTTCCCAAAGCTTGGTGGATCAACCACCAAGACCACCCCATCACTCCTCCTTGTCGTTGTTGATTGTCGCCAACGACTGCCACCGTTTTCTCCTCTTCTTCCATCGCATCCATTATATTTTTGTGAGGCGCATGGCTCACGCACGGTGTCTTGAATGACCATGAACATCTATTTTTCCTTATTACACGCCTATGTAGACCGCCACAGTTTTCCTATGCACACTTGCACGACTCACACATAGCCTCTGTAAGGCCGTGTATCCCTTTTTGTTATTTCTTGGGTAATTTGTTGCTTGAGCATGGTTGTGAATCTTTGCACACCTTGCTCATGTAGGATCTTAGCTCACGGCTTGGGTGTGCACCATCTGCCATATGCTCATGCAACCTCCCCTTTTTGGCCATACATCCTCTCTTTCACCCCCAAACCTTACCCAAACACCACCAAAATTTCACCATAGCACCACCATACATTCCACCACACTTTCATGTAACTCAAGTTTCCCTTAGACTCCGGTTATTTCCATATTCACCCTCATTTACCTTAAATTTTTCCTCGGTTATAATCTTCGAGCCTAATCATGTCTTATCTTATTTTTCGTAGGCTATTTTCTAACGACCTTGGGGGAGGAGATACAGGATTTACGTGCATAGAGTCTGGCGTCTTTGTTAATGAGGATGCATGAAATAGCTAGAACTTTATATGTATGTGTTGTTATATTGGGCATGTGATATGATTGATGTTATTCTATGATATTATATCTTAAATAATGAGATTGTGGAAGTATGCTTTTGGTATAATGTTGGATATGGTGTCTATGCAAGTAATTGAGGATTTATGTTCCGAATGGATATTGGAGATTTATATGCACTGGTAGTGAGATTTATTAGGCCTTGGGAGAATATGAGTATTTTAATTACCTAAGTGTTATATTGTCATTTGAGGATAATTATGTGATCATAATTATATTATTAAATTTCATGTCTTGTATATTTATATGTGTCTCGCATGATAATCTTAAATACACAATCAACTCTAATAAGATACTAATAATTTAAAGTGAATGATCATGTGAGTCGGGTTGAGGTGTTTATATGGGTTCATTCCATTAGATAATAATAGCGGCTCAAGTGTCTTTTCCATGAGAGGTGCATTGGTTCGTATCATCAGATTAAGAATAGTGGGGTCCATACTCAATGTGAATAAATATACAATTAAGAGATAAAGTATTAATGGAAAATATACTAATTATTTAAAGTGAAAGACTATGTGAGTCAAGATCGAGGTGTTGAGTTTGTTCCATCGCATAATAATAGTGACTCAGGTGTATTATCCTTGAGAGGTGCGTCTAACTATTCCACCGATTTAAGAATAGTAGCTCATGAACATTTTTTCTCTGAGAGATGTTTCAGACCTTTTCACTAGTTTAAGAATAGTAGGTTCCCTAAACTCAACGTAAACAAAAGATTGGAATATGATATATCTATGTAGCGAAACTTGAAATCAGTATCTACTTGGCACTGTTTATATTATCTTATGTATGCTTGCTCTCCAATGTGATTTCATGCTATATGTGTAATCTTGCTTGACCGTATAGTTACCTTACTCAATACTTAGTGTACTGATCATCCGTTTCATGGGTATTGCTCATTCCCACTAGTAAACAACCTTAATGTATTTGTGTAGGTTGAGGCTGGCACACTGGATGAATTTGCAACCTTTGATGAGTTATATATGGAGGAGTGAATTTTGGTATTAGGGTTATGGGTGTAGAGTCATGTTATCCGGATGTTTGTTTTGATTGAGTATCTTTTGGGCTCTTAGATCCATGGTATCCCTTTTGTATTTTGGATTATTGTATTTGGAGTAAATCTTCAAACTTTTATCTATGTTTATGAAATTTCCTTCAATTTCTATTTATCATATTTTACATTCTTATTTGTTTTACCTTGTGATTGATATGATGATGGTATGGTAAGCTAAACTTAGGTCAATTATGGCACTAACACCCAACTATTTGATTATATGCTTCCGCTTATAACGAAATATTTCAGTAGTAAAATCTAGGGGGGGTGTTACAATCTCCTCTTCCATAGTTGTGACGATCCATTATTATTAGGGTTGTTATAAAATTAGGTTTGGTTGGAAAAATCTCCTAGGTTTTACGAGGGAGGAAGGAACCTCAAGGGAGGATTTTGGAGGAATGAATGAATTGAAGGATTGCATGAGTGAAGGGAGGATGTGTGAGTTGTGACCGAAGTGAAAGAAGGCCAGTGTGGAAAAATAAGGGCAAATTAGTCAGCTTCTGTTCATTATTTTCCATATAGATCAATCCACTACAAATTTAATAAACATAAAAGAAGTAAATGTTTAGGTATTCATATGATGTGATTATGATAAAACCAAGATGAAGAATGGCATATCACAAGGGCTTAAAGGTAGGGGGTGTGTATGTGTACGCGCGCTCATATCGCAAGTGCTTAAAGGTAGGGGTGTGTGTGCATGTGTGCTTAATATCTAATTAAAGATACATATCACAAGTTCTTCCCATTCAACTCAATGTTACCTTCATCTTATAAATCCAAAAGGGAGGTAATGACAATGATGAAGGACACAATCAAGGATAGGTTGTAGGGTATTCTCTTGTTCCATTAAAATGAGTCACCTTGCACTCCTAAGGACTTCCTTGATCATGCTTTGAAATACCTTCGCAAATATAAGTTTAAATGATGGGATGTGTGACTATCTCACAATTGGGTGCGGTGGATGCATGAGACTCTCATGTTGGAGAGGCGTTGGTTGCATGGCAATATATGTTAGGAGGGGGTAGTTGTATGGGTATCTCACTTTGACTACATGAATTAGGTTAGGGACAAGAGAAAGAACAAGGAGAGAAAATGGAACAAAAGTGAAGAAGTAAGGAAAGGAGAAGTAAAGGAAGTGAACAAGGGAGGGAGATTTAGGGACCAAAAATGAAGGAGTGTAGGCTGAGAGATTGGCAGGGATAAATTAGTCAAGTCATGTTACTTGATTTTTCCTATAGTAATTTTTTGCTTTCTAAATGACAAGACCTTAAGATTTATGGTTAAGTTTGAATAATATTTTATAGGTTGATACTTGTGCTTTGATATAGGTGATGCTCATTTTCTAATTTTTGTAGGGATATATTTGATATTGTATTTGAAATGGTTATCCTCTATTATATATGACATAAAATGTAGAGTTAGCATTTTTTTAATTGCATTTGATTGCCACCATATATAACATCCCCTAATAGAAAATATTATGACAGTAACGAAATGAGGAGAGTTGGAAGTAATTTTGAATTACTCATTCGTTTCTAAATATGTACATATTTTTATAATAATTTACATATCTTTTAAGAACTAACAAACTTTTCTTAATATTTTAGTTATACCAAACATTAAAATAAAAAAATAGAAATCAAAAATAAAAATTAGTCTTGATTTTTGTAAAATGTTTTTTTAAAAGAAAAATATACATATAAGAACATTCATTTTTTTTTTTAAAAAAAATAGGAGGATACTCTTTTAGGAGATTTGGACCTTCCAAAAAAAGAAAAATTATATTCTAGCTTGAAAGAAAATGATTTAATATGCATTTTATCTTTATTTATTCAAGAAAAAATGATAATATATACTGATAAAAGATACAGGGATGCAAAATTTATTATTAAATTTTGTATAATTTATTTACAATAATATCATAACGTGTGGATTCTAAACGTATAATTGAAATTTTATAATCCACATTCAGTAAAAGAGTTTCAAACATTTAGTTATAATTGTAGCATTATATTTTACGGGGAGCATGTTTTATTATGCCACCGATAAACTTATGTGCGTCATCAATCATCAATGACAAAAGTGGGAGAGGGCAATAGAATTGGCCAGTGGCCAAACACCTCGACGGAAGTTCAGGGGCAAACATGAAAAGCAATGAGAAAATAATGGAAAAAAAAGCCGACAGGAAAAATAAAAAAGAGGAATGCCATAGCCTATAGGGGTATGTGGATGAGGGTGAAAAAGGTGGGGGCCATACTGATACATAGGAGTCGGGGAAGTTGTCCAAAGGGGTGGGGGGAGGAGGCTTGACACTTTTTGTTTTTTTTTTTTTTTTTTGCATTTAAGCTTTTTTTTTTCCAGTCATTTAAATTAATTTTATTTTTTTAAAATTTTACTTAAATAATGAATAGGGAAAAATAAATAAATAGGTTATATAAATTAATGGGTATAATGTAATATAATTATATAAATATTATATTAAAAAATAAGTGGTATTTAATAATATTATAATACTCTTCACTTGGAAAAAATATGGTTGGTAAAGTGGATGGCAAAGATGCAAATGGTATTAAAAAGTCTTAGTAGGATTTTTGGGAGTGGCCGCAAGATTGGAACGAGCTTAGTCATATCGAGGAAATTGACAAAAGTGAGATGAAAATACATCGAGATGGTTAATAATAGTACTCCATCTATTATTTTTTATAAAAATAAATCTTTATATATTTTAAAAAAGTTTTGATTATTATTATTTTAATAAAAAATATAATCACTGTTTTTATATTTTTAAATCTATATAGATTAAAAAATATTATTAATTAAAATTTATGAAAAACTTAATATCCTTCGAAGGGAGGCGGTACTACTCATGCACCTAAACGATGTTTAGGTGTTGTCTTTATTTTGAAAAAGTTTTTTTTTATTATAAATTTTTGATGTTAAAATTTAAGTTAAAATTATTTAATTAATTAATTTTTTTAAAAAGTATTAATAATTAAAATTAATTAATATAGATAATAACTTAAGGAATTTTTTTTATTTTTAATTTTAGTAGATTTAATGTATTTTTTTTAAAAAAAATTATATAATGTATATGTATATAATTTTTTTAACGTTTTTTATTATTTTTATTTTTTAAAATTAATATTTTTTAAAATTTTTTCGTTTCCTGTTTTCCATCCCTGGGATTGTTTCTTAAATCGGGTCACCCTTTTTTAATGTCGTTTGACAAAGACGACAAAAGTAGAGAGATAAAAATATCAAAGGCAGAAAACGACAAATGCTGCCAAGCTGTTAGCCCGTCGTTTTAAAGTCACCACGTGTCCAGTGATTTGAAAGCCATCATAAGAAAGACGTGACGCGTGTATCCCGCCGCGGAACCCTTTCTAGATTTGTTCGTCAGTTGGTACCTCATCCTGAGGACAGCACGACGTCTTCAGGGAAACGCCGTTATGTTCTCCGTTAAAATGATGGTCTCCTCTTCGGTGACGGTCAGGCAGCGTTTGATGGCAGTAAAATAATGGCAGTAGTAATCAACTTCTTCAGCTACGGTTGTCCAACTTAGAGGCTAACACGTGGTTGGGTTACAAAATGAAGTGGGCCAGTTACAGTGGCGTGGCAAAAGTTGTCAGATTTGGCCCAGCCAACTTGTCATTTAATTTTCTAGGGAAGGAAGGAAGTACCATGATTGTTTAGTAAGTTTCCCTATTTACCCTTGTTCCTATGGTGACTGGAATTTTCATTAGGATATCTATGTTCCGTACCCTTTATTTGCTGCCGTCGGTTAATTTCGAAGCTTTAAGTTGTGTGTGTGTGTGTGTGTGTATGAGAGAGAGAGAGAGTCGAATCATGATTATATTTGGAAGGGTTCAGATTTCATTTTATCGAGACTAAAAAATTAGTCAAATTAGCATCAACCTTAAAAAGACACATTACCAATCGTATAATTATATTTCTTGTATATTCTTGTTGCTATTGAGTTTTTCATTAGAATGTAAAAATTCTTTAATTTCTAAAAACAACTAAAAAGGATACAGAAAATATCTTATATATATATATATATATATATATATATATATATATTAAAAAATATTAAAAATATTTTGAGGTAATTTAAAAAAAAGGAAAAAAGAAAAAAGAAAAAAGATGCTACCAAAGTGATAAGCATGCATTTGGTTGTTTAATGACAATAAGTTCCACATGTTGCTTGGGTGTCGAGCGTAGTACAAGTTTCATTATGTTCAACACAGGGAGGCTCCATTTCATATATTAATCTACTGCTCTTATGATAAAATATTAACTATTAGATTAATACTAAATCAATCTTTAAAAAAAAAAATATATATATAAATAAATCTTATTTATTAGATTAGTATTTAATTAATGATCAAAACTTAAGTAAATACTTAACTTAAATTTATTTTAATATTGACTAATAAATATTTTAAATCTAAAGATAATTAAGGATTTATATGTTTTTATTTTAAATTATGGTATGTACTTAAAGCCTAATTCTATATATATATATAATTAATTTAATCAAATATCTCATCCGAAATATCCACGTCTATTTAAAAGTTTAAACGCTCTAAATTAAATTACCAAGTAGCGTTAAACTTGTATCAAAATTCGGCTGAAACCCGATGGCATATATAGTAACAAAAAGTAGATTACAAGGCCATTCTTGTCAACACAGAAATTAATGATTTGGATTTTGGCCTTCGTTTTCATAACATAACAACGTTTCTCCAAACCTTTTCCACAACATCCACCCTTGCGTGTATCATAATGAAAAACCAATCCCCTTGCCTCCCTCTTTTCAAATAGTAATACCATAATAATTTTTCCCTTTTCTAAAACTCTCTCTCTACCCCCTCCGTCCTCGCATGATCTGCTGCTGTCTCTCTTAAGGATGCAGGGCGGTTGAATCTTCTTCGATGATCTTGTTCAATTTTGCTTCTTTAGGGTTTGCTTCTCTTTTCCAGACCCTACGATTACTAGTAAGTCCTTCTGTTTTCACTCGAACGTCTTTCATTTCTATTAAAATTCTTCCTTAACTTGAAATTAGTTGCTTAGTTTAAACAGTGTAAGGATTTGAGGAAACACCACTTCTTTTATTTATAATAAATAGTTGTTGTTGAATTTTACATATTTTGGAGATGAATTCTGGCCTTTTGAGGTGGGCTAGAGTAGAATTAGGACAGTTACAGTTGGATTGCGTTTTCATCGACGCAAGTATCTGTTCCCAAAAGTTTGGACTTGGTTATCTGGTCTGTTCAGTTCACCTGATTTTCAGCTGAGTTTTTTTCTTCTGCTTTATTCTTCTAGGTTGGTAGGTATTGCGGCATGGAGTTGTTGTCCTTATCCATCCTCTCTCTTTTTTTCTTTGACAGTTTTTTTCTTTTGGTTCTAGTAGTAAACAGTGAGGATTCAGTGATTTGATATCTATTATGTGAATTATCAAATTTCCGTTAATACATTAGTGGGCAGTGGGATTTTATCCATAGATCTGTCGGTCCTCATCTTGTGTTCCTTCGTTTTTATTTGGGGTCAACTCTACCTATATGGGAATTCATATTATCTGCATCTGTGGCACAAATTTATTCTCATAAAGAAAAGAGGACGGCAGGAGCCTTATGTCTTACCTCTTCAATAACTCATTTAACATTGATTATTTGGAGCGTTTCCCAGATTTCTTCCCCTTCATCTGCAGCTGACTGCAACTATTTCTTGGAAATGAACTTTTTATGATGGCACAATTGTCCTAAATTTGCTTCTCTTTGCAGGATTTTTCTTTCAGATTCTGGTGACGATTGAAGTGTAAGGAAGAAGAAGAAAAAAAAAAAGAAAAGAAGAAGAAGATAAAGATAAATGCCATCGAAAGTAAATAATCCTGATGCACAGAATAATATTGAGACGGTATCATTCTCACAGCCATGGTGGCAGGGACTTTCTACTAATGGCATCTCCTCCTCTGCCGCATCTAGCGAGCAGGCCTCGAAATCACCCAGTGTGGAACAGGTAAACAATCCTGTCTTTGCAGGAGTTCTCCAATCTCAGGCAGATAGGGCACAGCATGGTAGAGTTAGAGTTAGCGAAGGAAGTCAGCCCACCCTAGCTCTGCATAGCGGTAAGCTGACTGTGGTTCGAAAATTAACAACATTTTCTACTGCTTCTTTATCCATTTCGCAGCTATGCTTATAACGAATCATCTCAATTTTATGGTCCCTCTCTAGGACTACTTTCCTGCAGTTTGATTGGCGATCAAATGTCTCCTTTTTATTTGTGTTTCTGCTGCCAGCAGTTTAATAAGAAATTCGCACACAAAGCTTACGTATATTGCTTTAATTGAATACTTGTATTTTTAGTTTAGTTGAAACTTAGATTTGCCCTTGTGATTCAAATGTTGCTTCTCTGCTGCTCTTTTACTGTTAGTTAGCAGTTTTGTTGGTCATACATTTTGCTAGTGGGGTAATTCAAATTGCGGTCTGCTCTGCTCGTGTGTGAAAGAGGGTTTGGGATTTTTGCATTCATTGTCCATCAGTGTTGTCTTGTTGGAAGTTGTATAATGGTTTGATAGTTTTAGGACTTCATTTTGTATTCACGAGTCTTTCATATTAAAATGCTTTAGACACTGGTTCAATGACGTCCACAAATGAGATTTCTGCAGTACCTGAGTTGGTTGATACTGTTGTCTTGTACGACACAGTCTGAATGCTTAGCCCTGTCTATAGATATCTTCTATAGAGTAGCCGAGGCTGAGCAGGGTTGTACCAGCAAGGCCTCACATCGCACTGATTCTCTGACCGTAATGCTCCGTTTGATTCTAAAAAAAAATTATAGAAAGAAAATTAAAATTAAAATACTTTCTTTTAAACTTTCCTCAAAGAAAATCAAATAACTAATACTTAACAATTTTGTTCATCACTCTTTTCCTATCTCACTAATTTATGTAAACCAAACACAAAAAAATATTTTCCTCTTTATTTTCTTTCTTTTCTTTAAAACTTTTCAAAAACCAAATGGAGCATAAGAGAACCAACAGTTGACCTGAACAATAACTAAAACCGAACCAAATTAGCACTGCCCATTATAGATCCAAGTTGAAACAGGTCCTAACCAGATTGAACCCAAAACAGTTTGCATAATAAATCATATTTCAATCCGATTAGAATTGCGATTGACCCAAATGACATGCCTGTCACCTCTAGATATGTGTATAATTACTCGTGGGTGTTGGATACGTTATAGTACAGATGCTATGCAAATAAAAAATACTTGCTTGTTATAATTCAGTTCCTGTACAAATGTACATGCCTTTAAGAGCTTAATACCCTTGCAATTTTTGTGGATAAGATGTTTCTTTTAAGGGTATGTAACAAGGTCTCATCTGCTGATGCCTTTCTTATTAGCAATAGAGATGAATGGACAAGAAAATCACCAGCTGAATCAGATGCCATCCTCAATGACACCGATTGGCGAGCACCTTCAGACCACTTCCCCGATGGAACTTGTTGGCCACTCTATTGTAAGGCACTTTCTCCGATATAACAGCCTCCAGGGCCTTGTCTTGTCCCGGCAGGTTTTCGTAGATGCCTGTACTTGCATTTTGATGTAGTTTATAGTAGATTCTGATTCTTCTACTATTTTCATATCTTCTGCAGGTTTCTGTAGATGCCTGTGCTTGCATTTTTATGTGGTTTATAGTATTTATTGTTAATTCTTCTGTGATTTTCATGTCACCTGCAGGTTTTGACGTCATATCCATTCCAGGATCCAATTTATGGGGGGATGATGGCTTCGTATGCTCAGCAGGTATGAGGTTACGAGCAGCAATTGTTCTGTAAAATGTAGGCCCTGAGATTTATGTGCTTCTTGTATGATAGAATTGTCTAAGGTGGAACAAAGGAGGAGTACATTGTCTAAATTTTCTCTTATTTTTGAAGAACAAAATGTTGAAGGAAACTTTTTGCTCTAGCATCACTTGCTTTTGTTGCAGGGAAATCCACATCTATATGGTATGCCTCAAACTAGGATGGCACTGCCACTTCCAATGGATGAGGAACCTGTTTATGTGAATGCAAAGCAATATCATGGAATTCTGAGGCGCAGACAATCCCGTGCCAAGGCTGAGCTGGAAAAGAAAGTGATTAAAAATAGGAAGGTATAACCAGGTTTGATGTCATATACGCTGTTGGGAATTTTATTCATGAATATGTGTTATGCAAATGGGTATATTTTGGTTTCTATACAAATAAAAAGGAGTGTGTAGGTGGCGGATTGTATTTATCAATGCTTTATGCATTGTTATTTACATTATAGGCAAAACCATGCTTTGGTGTCTGATATCTCTCTTCATTCATACTCGACCATTTGGTTTGTTGGGAAAACGTTCATCGGTTTGTTCTGTAATTTATGCTTCTGGGTTGCAATTTCTGTTTTTCGTTTTTTCACGTGGCCTGATCTTGCTACTTGCTCTGATGACTCTTACATTTTGCTGTCTTGTTTGTGTTTTTTTTTTGCCTTTGTCCGCACTTAAAGATGTCTTTTGCTTATTTCTGTAGCCATATCTGCATGAATCTCGACACTTGCATGCGTTGCGGAGGGCGAGGGGTACTGGAGGTAGATTTCTGAACACAAAAAAGTCAGACGGCGAAAGTGGTAATACAACCTCAGAGGACATGAACCATGGAGGAACCGACCTTCCAACACAATCTGATAACTCGACCCGGCACAAAAGTAATCGAAATGCAGCCAACTTGTCATGGAAGGAGCAAGAGGCAAGTGGTTCAGACGTGCACAACTCTCGCATATCCACCAACTGCAGCAACAGTGGTAATGATCGTCGCTTGCCATTGTCTTATCATTCACTGTCAAGGGGCGGAGAAGAGAAAGATACATATGGCCAGGGAGGAATAAGGGCAAACGGAACCCCAAATGGGGCCTTCGTTCGTGTTCAGTAGCAGGCCTTCTTCATTACCTGGTATGAATCCTCTGCACTCTGCAGGCGTAAGCGGTTCTGTTGGCCCCTATTGGACTCTAAAGGGAGAACGTCTCTTCCTAAATCTGTGGAGTCGCAGGCAATTCATTCTTGGCTCTGGTTACTTCGGCTTTTCTGGGGGTTATGATATATTGTACAATTAATATTAGTGGCAGGCGCTCTGTTTATGTAACCTTAAAAGCTCGCCAATTGTTTTCCTTTCCGATTCGTGCACTCCATGGATGCGGAGGTGTAGAAAATATCCGTGAACTACTTCTGTTGGTATTCCTTCGTGTTAAATATTTTTTTTTTGGGGAGGGGGGGGGGGTGTTGTTTGTTTTGGAATATGGAATTCTTGGAATCCTTGGGTGTTATGGAGTTTATTTTAATGAAGGCGAACTTTTTATGAATTTCTCTTGTAGACTCGCCGAGCACCATGTATGTTATGTTTATTATTTGTTTTAAGTATTCAGGGCACAATCGATGAACTGTAGGATATCTGCATTTATTAGATCATGTTTTTTTGAATGTATACTTCATGTCTTTTGGATTAATAGTCAAATTTCAGATGTCTAAAATACACGAACTAAATTTTAATATATATGATATTGGTATAAAAATTATTACTTTTATCAATTTTAATGTCATTTGTAAGAAATTTTTTAGATTATATATATATATATATATATATATGTAAGTGTATTATTTTATTTAAAAAAAGTATTAAAATATTATTATAAAAGTTTAAATATTAAAAGTAAATAAAATTTAAAAATTTAAAACTATAAAAGATACAATAGTATGATATGTTATTAAATTAATTAATAAAATGTTGAATATTATTTAGATCAGATGATTCAATAAAAAATTTAATATTTTAAATAATATTGTATTGAATATATTAAAAGTTGAGTTTAATATTTTAGATATTAAATTAATTTTAGATATCGATTTTTTTATACAATCCAACCCCTCACCAAATGGAGAGCTTGTTAGATCATGCATCATCGTGTCCTTAATACGAAATAGAAGTCAACGAGGTATGCCATACTTGGCCGGTCTATTTGCTTCAAGGAAGCAATGGTTCGATGCTCTACGACAAAAGAAGTACCTCATACCCCAAACTAGGAGAAAAATAAATATTTTAACAAAAAAAAATAGAGTGACATCATTTTGATGATGCAATTAGAATGATATCATCCTCATGATGTTGCCAGATGCTTCTTCAATGGCCAAGGCGAAAACTCACAAAGATTTAATGGTGGAGAAAGAGGAGACATGGTATGGAGTCGTTCAACCAATTATGAAGGAGACAATAAGGAGGTTAGACGAGGGGACAAGGTGGTTAGTGAGAGCATCTTCAGTTTTCTAAGTTTACCTTTTTATAATTTAGAGTGATCCTTTCATTTTTTTTAATTAATTATGTATTGCAGTTGAAGTTCTATTCAATTAAGTATTGTAATTAATTAGGTATAATTAGATTAGGGGATATATATTGATCACGATTGATTAGCTTCTAACTAGGGAAAGTCTCATTAGGATTAGATCTAGCTATAGAGATTGTAATGATCCCTAATTTGGCTTATATCTTGATCTCTAATTGAACATGGCTAATAGTTCTTCCTTCATATTGATTAGATAGCCTAAGCATTTAGAATCTAAGTGGTAGAAATGGGATTTTAACTAATGCAAGGATGGATTCATTTTTAATATCCGGTAAAGAATTAGCCATAACCTTAATAAACTCAACCAAAAGGGTGTCAATCCCTTTAAAACACTCTACAGTCAGTCAAATTCAAATTAAAAAAAAAATCTACCCATTCATCATCAATTCCATTCACACTTCATATATTCATCACGTTCTTCATGCCTAACCGTATCCAATCACTCATTCAAACACTCAACCTCATTTAAGTCATTTTCAACCTTCATCTTTTGTATCTCCAACCAATAATCATTCTGCCTTCGAGTACCTTCACATCTTCAAACTCTCATCTCACAATCTTTGGTCCACCCTTTACATATTCATCTATTCATCTTCATCCTTCAAATGGAGCAATCATCTCCAATACTCTTCAACACACATCTTCATCAATCATTACCTCACCTAATCATCCATCCCAAAACCAACCCAACCACCTCAAAGTGTCATCCATCCTTCATTTAATCTTCAATTCATTCTCCATCTAACCCCATCAAACATCCATTAACATGGCATTCATACCCCATAATCAAATATATCTCATTCAATAAACAAAATTTCATTCCTTACAAAAAGCTATTCTTTGATTGACCACACATTTTTGGTCCTTCGCTACTGCTATTCCCTGATTTCTTTATAGCTCCTCATACAAATGTAACATCCAATAATCCATCCTTACATCGATCACTACAACCTGATTACTATTGAGGTTAATTTGAGCTTCATTCAATCCAAATTACCCTTAACCTCTTATACTACATTCATGCATATACTTAGACCTATCTATAGAAAACACATACCCACATCAAAAGAGGATTCATTTCTAACAATTGACCTTATGTATTCATGTATTGTTGTTACTAGAGTGTCATTTGTTGATGAACTTGGTAGACATAAAGAGCAATTTCATTTGTTTCTTGGTGATTTCATTCTTTTAATTTTTCATACCATGAGATAATATCTAGGTTGGTCTTTAAGTTGTAATTTAAACTTCTGAATGTAAAGCCATTGTGGAGTTGGTTGATTAGTGACGGAAAATGTTTGGATATTTTTATCGGAAACAAAAAGAACACCATAAAGTTTAGATCTCTCTCTTTTTTAAAAAGGTTTATGCCCTTATGTAGGATTGAACTTCGCCACCCACAATGTGTCGTGACACTAATACCACTTTTTTTTCAAAATTCATGGTCGTAAAGTTTGGATCTTATTCATAATTTCTACCATCGATTATAAAATGATTTTATCAAAGGTATACCAATTAAAAAAAGTATTCATTCTTTCTATATCAAGGCTTGTTATTTTCATCTATTTTTTTTCTAGCTTGATATAAGTTACAAATATATAATGAGTGCCATAATTAATATTTTATTATTATAATTATTATTGCTATTGTTAGCATTACTATACTTATTAATTTTATATTGTTTTTATTATGATTTTGCTAATTATAACTCTAAATACTATAGATAACTATTTCATTTATTTTCCAAAATAGAATTAATTTGGAAAAATATGACAAACACATGACAATATTAAATGCCAAATACATATATTTATAGTTATTTATCCATAGCCTTTGGAACTTACTATATCATTTATTATTATCAAAATTTCATTGGAATAATCTACTATAAAAAGAATGTGAATAGAAGTAGCCCTTAAATGCCTTAATTCCAAATTCTTTTGAGGTAATTAGTGAGCTAAATATTAATATAAATAGTGATAAGATGCATCCAAACACAAACTCTTCGAACAAATTTGATACTGGAATTTTTCAAGGGTAATATACTATGTTGTTTTAAGAAATCTTAAATAAAATGAATTAAAATAATATATATTAATACTATAAAATTATTTTTGTTCTTATTTTATTTTCATAAAAAAAATACTTGATTACAAATTGGATAAAAGGTAAGATAGTTCATAATTTTCTAACAAATAAAGGACATATATCAACTAAAATAGTTTAATAGTTGCCAAACAACCAATTTACCAAATGGTATGGTATCTATGGACACCTAGGTGAGGTTGTGAAAAAAATATAAAAATATAAAAAATTGATCCAATATTCAAAATAATGAATTGAAATTTTAGATATTTGATCCAGTTTTAGAAATTCGAAGTGGATATTCAGTCTAATTTTTTAATAGATTATTTGATCTAACTAAAGTATTAGGTTTATAAAAGATAATTCATATAAATAATTTTTATTATAAGAGTATAAAAGTAACCTTTTGATAGTTTTTTTTTGGTAACAAGCATATATTTTATATATTACGGAATTACAAAAGTGTTTATCAAATTGTATATTCACATAACATTATTATATACAATATCACTAAGAAATTAAGAGAAGAAATCAGAAAATAAAAATTCCCGACTAAGATATAATCTAAAATTTACCATCTTGTTTGCTACTATATTGTCCTCTCTTAAGATATGTTTGATATAACCTTTAGAAAATTTCTTCAAAAGTATTCTACAACCCAAGATGCTATCAAAACAAGAATGAGAAGAAGAGAGATTGTCAATAAGTTGGATAACATATAAGGCATCACATTCAACCACTAGATTTGTGATGCTTATGGATTTAGTTAAGCGGATCCCATATTTTATAGCCCATAACTTTGCAGTCAAAAGCCCCCTTGCCAATGTTTCTTGCAAAACCTACCATCAATTATATCGAATGATTTCTAATAAGGATTCCTACACTAGTTTTATTACCATTGTCTATAGCTAATCCATCTGTGTTGAGTTTCATGAGGTTGATGCAGGAGCATCTCCTTTAGGTCTTAGTGTAACATTCCCAAATTTCACAGTTAAATTTTTTTGTTTAATCAAAAACCATATACTAAGATAGGGGGTACTACTGTTGTGATTGCCATAAGTCAGACCCCTTATAACACCCCCAAAAATCATACTTGAAAATTTTCGTTAATTAAAACAAAAAAAAAGCACGGGGTGCAACTACCGTGATCAGTACAAGCCTGACCCTCGGCTAGTCTTGTACTAACCACAATGCTAAGGAAAAATTTCATGAGAACATTAGACAACTTAAAATAGAGATTCATAGAAAACTGAAGTATTCATGACAAGAGAATCAGAGTGCTTGGTTAAAAGTCATTACAACCTAAGTGGGGTACATAGAAGAAATTCCCAAAAAGGATAAGACGTATAACACCATAAATGAAACGAAATAAGATGAAAATTGATATATGAGCTTTATATGTTATTATCCTAAGTAAAAATGTCATTTATTCCTCATTATTTTTATAAGATTTAATATTTTCTTAACTTTTTCTCTTTTGGATAGATTTTGCAAGTAAAGATAAAAATGAAGAAATTCAAAGGAGAAAGTGAAGGAAAGAGGAAATGAAGCAAAGAACACATTAAGAGATATGGAATCAATGGAAGAAAAGACCAGAAATGAAGAATATATATCAAAGGGAAGCTTGTGTTAAAATTTCATAAAGAGATAACAAAGGAACAAGAAACACTGTACCATCGTGTTTCCTAAACATGGGCCATGTTTTTCTATCAGAAGACAAAAATCTCAATTTTTAAAATTCAGCAATTGGCAAAGAATTCAGGGGAAAATACGGATGTCCTATGTTTCCTAAACACAGATCGTATTTTTTCTAAAATTCTGTAACCGCTTGAGCAGACTTTTCCCTGATATATTTCTGACGTTTCTGAACATTGGACGAAATTTGGTTTTTGCAATTCGAGAGTTAAATTATCTCTTTTTCATCATATTCTCTAGAAAACACATGTACTTCACAATTCCAATTCTCTTTTTCTCCATTGTATTCAATTGAACAATTAACACTCTATAATTCAAGTTGATAAATTCTTCTCCATTCCTTTTTTAATTGCAAGTTCTGATTTTTGATTGAATGCAAGTAAATTCTCTTTATTGCATTATTATTTCTCTTACTTTTAGTGTTTCATTATTAATTTATTAGTAATCATTGATGTTAATTATATATTATTACATTTAATTGTGTGTTATTGCAATTACGAAGATAGTAGCGTAGATAGTATAGGGTATGAGGATTTGATGACAAAATTAGGGTTTTGGATATGACAACGTGATTTGAATTTATGATTCTAAATGACATTTATTGAATTAATGGATGGAATTGAATTGAATGATCTCGCATCATAGGTTAAGAATTTAAGCTAATTAGATCTTAATAGACACCAGGATAACGAAATTAATATGTAATTGTTAATTAACATTTCTAAAGTAGCGAAAGATTAATTATTAATCTTGTATATTAATTCGTACAATTGATTGATCTAAGCTTATGTGATTATGGTCATAGTTAACTGATTTTCATTCGTAATGCTGTCATTAATTGAATCTAGCGTTCTTAACCTAGGTTATTAATTGGTTAGGTGATAAATTGAGAGCTTATTCAATTTATTAGAATTAAGAGAAAGCAAAGAGATGAATTATCATGAGTTTCTATAGGTCAACGTTAGATCATTTATAATCATTCTTTTCTCAATGATTATTTGATATCCTAATACCATAATCAATACCTTCCTGTCCTTATTCATTAATTAGTGAGTAACGTGTTTTATTATTTGTCCATATTATAAAACTTAGTAATAGAAATTAATGTTATTGAATAACTGGGGTTTTAACATTGATTACAGAATTATTGATTATATACTATTCTTTGTGGGTTTGACTCCTTCTTGCCATCTACTACGTATTTGGAATTAGGATTTATTTATTAAATTTTTTGTGCATACGATAGCACATCAAAATTTTGGTGCTGTTGCCAGGGAATGGTAATTATAATCTTTATTTTTGTTTTTGTTTTTGTTTCTTATTTTTTCTTTTAATAATTTCTCCAATTGTACTTATCTATTCTTTAACTGTATATAATCCTCAGGCACTTGCATTTGAGTTTATTTGCGATTGAGCATCAAGGACAAATCATCCTGCCAATAGACCCTAATTCTTCTTCTCCTATTACAAATCGAACAAGAAGGAGATTGGAATATGCTCATCATATTCCATTACCTTCTAAAGGAAATTCTACGGATTTAGAAGAAGATCACATAGAGGATTTGTTTAATTCACCTTATCACATCGATCCACCTATGGTAGATCGAACTCTCAAGGAGCTAGCTGCTCCTATTTTCAACCCTAACATTTTATGCATTAATTATCCTACAGAAAATGATACTTGTGAGATCAAACCTGGTTTAATAAGTGATTTACCCATTTTTACAGGATTCAGGGATGACAACTCAATGGGTTCAAGATGTTTCACCTATCCCAACAAGTTTCTTAAGGAATTCCATATCGCATGTTCCGGTATGAAACTAAATGGAGTAAGTGTAGAACAACTTAAACTTAAAGCTTTCCCTTTTGCTTTGGTTGATGCTGTAAAAGAATGGTTGTATGACTTACCAGCAGGATCTGTGAATACTTGGGCTAATATGCAGAAGGTTTTCCTTGAAAAAATATTTTCCTTCATCTAGAGCAACTAACATAAGAAAAGAAATTTGTGGTATTAGGCAAGATGGAGGAGAATCACTGCATGAATATTGGGAATGTTTCAAAAAGTTATGAGGTAGTTGCCTCAATCACCAAATTATTGAGCAATTATTAATACAATACTTTTTTTAAGGATTATCTCCTATGGATCGAAATATGATAGATGCTACTAGTGGTGGTGCATTGGTTGATAAAACCCTTACTAAAGCTAAAAGATTAATTGCTAATATGGCATCTAACTCTCAATATTGTAGTAGGGGTAATACTTCTGTGTCTCAACAGGTGAAAGAGGCTAGTATTGCTGAATTGAAAACACAAGTATCAAATCTAACATCTCTGGTAGATAAAGTTGTGGGGGACAAGATTACTGTAAAGGTATGTGTAATTTGTTCTTTTACTGGTCATCCTACTAATATGTGTCCTACTTTGCAGGAAGAATAACAAGTGAATGCCATTGGAGGACAACAAATACCAAAGAGGAATGATCCTTATGCTCCAACGTACAATCCAAGATGGAAGGATCATCCTAATCTAAGGTATGGAAACAATCAACAAGGTGACAATTCATATTTCTGACCACCAGTTTATAAAAATCAATAAGGATCAAATCCAGGTAAGGCCAGCAAGAAAATAAACACGTAAGGCATACAAAACATAATTCAGGTTCATATTATCAGGCCAGACTTATAGTAATATTTTGTCTTAAACATTTATTAATTTAATTCCGCATGAGTACGAGAACCCCACTATTATAACCGGTGGACCGGAATCACTCCACAGGGCAAAACACACATGACTACTATTATAGCCGGTGGACCAGAAAATCAACCTCAATGGCCTCGACTCACGTGGTGTTCCACTGTAAATAATTAGTATCTTTCCATATCTTATATTTTTGTTTCACACATATCTCATATTAATTATGCGTGTGAGTACGGGAATCCCACTATCTCATATTTTTCCATGCTCACCATTTTATTCTCAGCTTCCTAAAACCCTATCCCACATCTTGGAACTTCTACATCCTCTAGTACATCCAGACATCCCTTCCCACTCTTTCCTCATTACCATGAATATCTAACTTCAAGGCCCACTTTCCATACTTCTGAGTTAACTCAATATCACTCTCTAGGGTTTTCCTCTAGGAAACCCTAATTTGGCCTATATGCCCAACCTTCCTCTATCTCACACAACTTATGCTCCTCCAATTCATCACCTCACTTGATTCATCCCCAAGAACCCATTTTACTTCCCATATAACACATGTGGCCATGAAATCCTAGTTGGCCATCCCAAAACCCTAGGACCTCTCTTTCCTTAAATGATTTTATCCTTTCAACACTCTTACTTACTTACCATCCCCTCTTCCACATGACACATATCCAACACAACCTATGACCCCGAGACTTCCTTCCCATATTTTTCAGCTGACTATGAGAACCCAAAACTCTTCTTTGTTACCAAAACCATCACTTCCCTCGATCCACACCTGACATCACAACTTCACTATCCAACTCCCACACATGATCACAAGAACCCTAATTTTCTCCCCAAACCCCTAGTACTTCTCCTTTCTTTTATGTCACCCCTCAACACCCAAATCCATTTTCTCTCTTGGCTCACTGGTCCTCCATGCTACACCCCTCTCATCCTTTATTCTCTATTCTAACCATCCCCGTTAGTTTTTCCCTCCTTGCACACTTCTCTCGCTTAGGGTTTCCTCCCAAAACCCTAGTCAAGTCTCCCATGTATCCTTACACCAACCCACATACTATTTTTCACATATGGACTCCAATTACCCTAACAATTCTTCCCTTACCTTACTTAACCCTCAAGTCAACTTTTCCCACGTAAAAGTCATCCCCATGCAAAGGCTAACCATCTCATGCAAACCCTAGACTCCCATGCATGTTTTGATCCATTCCCTTAATTTATTCCCATTATTCCTCCTTTTGTCCACCCATAGGTCATAAGACATTTAGGCCATCATTACCATTCTCTAGTCTACTCATTTTCCTCACTCTTTTCCATTTCTTTCACAACCACATCATACTATTTAGAGCTTCCTATCATGTATGTCATGAGGGGCAATAATACATAAGTACAATCCAAGTACAAGTAATAATACCACATTACACATATCATAAACACATGCAGCTTACCTGAGCTCCAAGCTTAGCAAGCTGCGCTACAAGATCAAGTTACATAATATATAATGCACACACATCAAATCAACACACATAACACATTTTCCACACACATTAGGCCTTAACCATATCCTTACCTAAACGACACTAGGCTTGGAGCACGCTCCTATGCCTCTTTAGGGTTTTGACTTGGTTCACCTATAAGAGGAAAATACTAGGGTTAACTTCCCTCTTACCAACATCATCATTACTCCCTACTTTACCCTTATCATAACTTAGTATTAGGGTCAATAATAATAGTATAGTTTTATAAGTAAAAGTATGGGTATTATTCCTAAAGTAGCTAGTCATGCTACTACTAGTCAAAATAGGTCTTGGTAGTTATATTGGTCCATATTCAAGTATTATTAGCAATATTTACATTACTAAAGATAATAACTTTAATATTAACAACAATAACAACAACAAGAATAATAATAATAATAATAATAATAATAATAATAATAATAATAATAATAATAATAATAATAGTGATAATACTAATAATAACCCAAGTAATAATAATAATAATAATAATAGTATTAGTAGTACTAAAATAGTGACAATAATAATAATAATAATAATAATAATAATAATAATAATAATAATAATAATAATAGTACTTTGAATCTTAGTAATAATAATAATAGGGTTTCGGATAATTATATTAATAATAACATTAGTCATAATAGTGCCCTAGTTGATAATAATAATAATAATGATAATCATAATAATAATAATACTAATGGTTCGAATAATAATAATAATAATAATACCAGAATCATAATAATACTAGCAATAATAATAATAATGATATTAATAATAATAAAATTAAATAATAATTACATTAATTATTTTCAAAGGTTAAGGTGGTTAGGGCACAACCTAGGGTGGTGGTGGCTAGGCGGCGATGGTGGCGGCAGCAGCGAAGGAGAAGGAGGAGTTGGAGAGGTGGGTTTCTAAGCTAGAATTGAGGGAGTGAGAGGGTGGTTGTGGGGATGGTAGATGCTCTGGGTTGAGAGGATTGGAATGGTGGTGGTGGCGCAGCAAAAGGGGCGGCTTAGGTGGTGGCTGTTGTGGTGGTCGAAGGTAGTGGAGGAGGAGGGAGGGCGAAGGAGAGGGAGGTAGGGAGAAAGGAAGGTAGGGGAGGTAGAGGAGGCTTTGGTGGGTGTTTTGGAAGGTAGGGAAAGTGGTGGTTGCGATGGGGATGGCAGCGAAAAGGGCAACAGTGGAGGAAAATGGGAAGGTTGGGCAACCAACTTTGCACGACTGAGGTAGCTCATGCAGTAGGAAATAGAGGTGGTGGGTGGTGTGGTTCAGTGGGGGGTAATGCAGGAAGGAGTTTGGCAGGAGTTACGGGTGGCTGTGCTGGGCATAAGTGGCGGAGGAGGCATCTGAAGAGGCATCTGAAGAGGCGGTGGCATAAGGGGGTAAATTTTTTAGGTAGGAAAAGGAAGCTTGATTAAGGTTGGATATGGGGTATTTATAGGCCAATGGGGGTGGATACGACAGAGGGGGAAGAGGACAAGAGGGGGCGGGTGTGGTAGGCTTGCCAGCCGGCAGTGGCAGGCTGATACAGGCTTGCAATTTGTAGGTGCAGTTTGGTCGGGGAGATGAAATGGAAAGGGAGGGGGCACACATGAGGGGAGGTGTGGGGCTGGTTGGGGTCGGAAAAGGAAAGGAAAGGGAAGGGATGGGGAGAGAGAGGGGTGGTGGAAGGCTGGTGGTACGGTGGCTGGGTTGGCGATATGGGGCAAAAATGCAGGTCGCCTACAACGTGTGGGAAGGAGAGGGAGGAGGAGGAAAAAGAAGGGGTCAACTGGCTGATCTAGGGGAATATAAAAGAAAGAAAAAAAAGAGAAAGGAATCGGCACGTGAGGGAAAGAGATGGCGCGGGCATGGGCCGCACGGAGGGAGATGAAGAGGAAGTCTGGGCAGCGAGGGCACATGCCTATACCGGGGAAGGAGGAGGAAAAGAAAAAAAAAAGAGGAAAAGAAAAAAATAAGAGGAAAAGAAAAAAAAGAGAAAGAAGAAAAGGGAAAAGAAAAAGGAAAAAAGGGAGGAAAAAGAGAAAATGGAAAAAAGGAAAAAGACAAAAATAGGTTGGTTGGGGTATTTAGAATATTTTGGTTTTTTTTTAAATTTAAAATAATAATATTTAGTAAATTAATAATTAAATTTCCTTTTTAGATTAATTTAGGATATTTTGAATAGTTTTTCCTAAATTCCATTTTAATTAGCAAAACACCCTAATTTTTCCTAATTAAATTAATTATTATTTTTCTCTTGATTTTACCTAAAATACTTCCCCTTATTTTAATAAAATAATTTTATGTAATTAATTTTCTAATAAATTCCTATTTTAATATAATTTTCTAAATTAGGGTTTTAGGGTATAATACCCATGGTTAGTCTCGTATCAACTACAATGCTAGAAAATTCACAAGATATTAAGCCAATTATGGCATAAAACCATAATGATTCGAACAATTCATAATTAAAAGAAAATCAAAGTGTGCGATTAAAGAGTCATTACAGAATAGAAAACTAGTACACCATCAAAGCCCTTGAGGGGAAAACAATACAAACAACAAAATATGATAAAAACTAGAAAAGATGAGTCCGAACAACATTTGCTCTTGGGCCCCATGCCAAGTCCAACAGGTCATCACTCAGCCCCGCCCAATGCATTAAATGTGTCATAGGCATCAAATACAACGTCTCCTACCTGCACCAACTCAGAAGGGGCCACTGCTCGTGGGAATTAGCAACACCCATGAAACAGGTGATTAGTACGCTACATACTGAGCAATGTAACCATATAGATAAGGCCATGCAAGTATAAATAGACAAATAAGGCATATAGTACTTCATTCAGGTTCATATCATTATTTGAGACACAGGCCATTATTTTCATCTTACACATTTCCTAAATTATTTTTCGCATGAGTACGGAGACCCCACTATTATAACCGGTAGACCAGAAAACACTCGAGGCCAAAATACACCTGACCACTATTATTATCTGGTGGACTGGATAAAACTCTAGGGCAAAGCTGTAACACCCCCAAAATTCACTACTAAAAAATTTCGTTTTTAAAGGAAAGAATTAATGGAAGCGAAATAAGAAAACTGTGAATTATGGGGAATGTTACCGCCACACTCAGTACCAGACCGGTTCACTCCTACCGTTCCAGTACCGAGTGCTAAGGCTAAAATGGATTACCATCAGACATAAGCTAATACTTAAAACAATGATTCGTAAGGAAGTTAAATAGTTCACAATATAAAATTCAGAGTATGCATAAAAAGGTTTACAAGCCAAAGAGGTACATAGACAAGGTTCTCAAGGAATAAAAAGTATCGTACGACAAAACAGAACTAACATAAAACGATACAGGGTAAAATAAAACGAAAAAGGAGAGTCCGGCCATGTCGCTCTCGGTCCCCAGGCCAAGTCTAGGCTCCACTCTCAGCCCTGCCCGATGCCTCGTAAGAGTCGTAGGCATCGAAGATATCGTCTCCTACCTGCACAAACTCAGGTGTGTCTTCTGCTCGTGGGAATGAGCAGCACCCATGAAACGGGTGGTCAGTACGCTATGTACTGAGTAAGGTAACAGATGCGCTAAGGCCAACATACAAAGCACACAACACAGTATTCATGGCAAATCACGTGAACGATAAGTAGTAAAATAGATGATAGGCCAGCTACAGTCCGGATAGTCTTATTCTTTAGAACTCTGGTAAATATAGTCGATTCACATCATAGTTTTTATCAATTCATGTGAGTGCGGAAACCCCACTATTATAGTCGGTGGACCGGTCATGCAGGGCAAAATGCACCTGGCCACTATTATAGCCGGTGGACCGGTCATGTAGGGCAAAACGCTCCTCACCACTATTATTCGCCGGTGGACCGGTATGGCCCCGACTCACATGACGTTTCACTATAATTACTTTGTGTCTTTCCCATGTCTTATCGTTATTATGTTTGGTTTGTTGAGCACGGAATTCCCCACTATTATAGCCGGTGGACCGGAAATCATGCAGGGCAAAACGCGCCTGGCCACTATTATAGCCAGTGGACCGGTCATGTAGGGCACCCGGCCCTAACCACTATTATTCGCCGGTGGACCGGTCTGGGTCCGGCTCAACATCTTCCTCTTTAAGTAATTAGTGTCTTAACGTATCTTATTTGAAAGTATTTTACCCTTGACATGCATGACTAACTTTATCCACACTTATCCTCCCAGGAGAGCCCGTCCCATATCTTGGGACTCTTGCGCCCCTTATCACACCTCGATATTCATCCCCCTTTACGCTTACACATAATGAAAGCCAACTCCTAAGAGCGTGGGCTAAGGCCCAGCACCTCGTGACATCCACTCCACATGTTATTTCCCTCTAGGGTTTTCCCTCGGAAACCCTAATTGGACCTATGTGGCCCAACTTTCTCTCACTTACACTACCATTACTCCATTTATCTCCCCACACCTCATCTCATTTAGATCTAATCCCAAATCATATCGATTTACCCATCGATTCCACATATGACCGAAAAACCCTAGTTGGCCACTTCAACCCTAGCACCTTTCTTCTCCCACAAGTAACCTCTCCTTTTCACCTAATATTTCTTCTCTCTCAAAACACCCATAATCATTCCTTATAACATAAACTCTCACTCTCAACCCGTACTCCACTCTCCCTTAACCATTTTTACTTCCACATTTTACAGATTACTACTTTCCCCCAAAACCCTAATCGGGTCCCTTATACACCCTTACCCCAACCTACATATTATTTTTCAACCCAAGTCTCCAAACACGCCCCAACTCTCCCTTTAGCTTATTTACACCTTAATACAACTTTTCTCACGTAACGATCATCCCCATGAAATTTTTATCCAACTCATGCAAACTCTCGGAGTTCTCATGCAAACCCTAGAATTCCCATGCATAGTTCTCATCTCTTATTCATTTTGGTCAACCTCATACCCCCCTTTTGTAACTCACATCCCATTTATTTCTTTTTGTCCTTTCATCTCCAATTCATAATGAAAATCACCCTAACATGCATGTCCTAGAGGGTTAAATCATGCCACAACACATTATAATCACCACATATGGATATCACATTCATGTCATGAGAAAACACATACCACGTACCTTAACTCCAAGCTGCGCTACGCATAAAACACGTTAAGTATGATCATGTGATACACAACAGAACATGATATATGTACAAGGCACCCAAGGCATACAAGTCACATAACACGTAGGAACCTTAGCCACATCCTTACCTAATACGACACCGGTCTTGGAGCACGTTCCTACGCCTCCTCCGGGTTTTGACTTGATTCGCCTATAAGAGGGAAAGACTATGGATTAACTTCCCTCTAACCAAATTGACTAGCCTTCTTACCTTACCCTTATCACAACTTACCATTAGGGCTAAAATAATAATATTACTAATGGTGACAAGGAACTAAAATAATAATAATAATAATAACCATAATAATAATGATAATAGTAATACTAGTAATAATAACAATAATGATGTTAAAATAATAATACTAGAGTTATAGGTCATTAATAATAGTAATAATAACAGCTATAAATATTTCAAGGTTAGGTTAAATAATAATATTAATAATAATAATTATAACATTAAGAATAATATTAATAATACTACTAAAAATAGCTAGCATTTGTATAACAAGGGTTTAGGGGTTGGGGAGTTTAGAGGACCACCTAGGGGTGCTGGTGGCATAGGTGGCGGCGCACAGTGCACGGCGGCGGCGGCGGCAGTGATGGGGGAGAAGAGAGGTGGAGAAGTGGTGGAGGGAGGAGAAAGGAAGAGGAGAGGGTGGCAGGGGAAAAAGAAGATAGGGGGAGGTAGAGGAAGCTCCCCTGGTGGTTCTAGAAGGCGGTGGGGGTGCTGGAAGTGGCGGCAACGGCGGTGGGCGGTGGTGAGAAGGGCAACGAGGCTCGAAGCAAGGCTGATCGGGAAGGGCTCTTTGCACGGTCGGGGTGGCTCGTGCAGAGCAAACCGAGGGGTGTGGGAGGTCTAGGTTGGTGGAGGGTGATGCAAGGGAGAATTTCGTGGGTGGATCGGGCGGCGACGACGGGGTGGCTGTCTGAAACGGGGATGGCGCAAGGATGATTTTCTGGGCTGGGGTTTCGAAAGAGCCCAATGTTGGGCTGGTGGGGTATTTATAAGCTTGAAATGGGGGAGGATTGAGAGAGGGGGCAGAGAAAGGTGCGAGCAGGCGGAAAGTTTGGCACGCCGGCCGTCGGTGGCAGGCCGACGCGGGTCTGCCATGGCAGACCTGTGGCTCGGTCGGGAAAAAGGAAGGGGGCGGTGGCAGACCTGTGTGAGGTGTGGGGATGGTCGGTCGGTCGAGGAGGGACAGACGGGCGGTGCAGAAGAAAGGGGGAAGGTGTGCAGGCGGCGCAGAGGAGTTGTCGGCGCAGAAGAGTTGTCGGCGCAGGAGGGCGGTGATTTGCAGCGGGGCGCGGGGAAGAAGAAGATGGAAAAGGGGCTGGACCGGTCGGTCCAGGTGAGAAAAGAAAAAGAACCGGTCGGGTGGTTCGGGCGAAGGAGAGGCAGGGCAGGCCTGCGTGCGAGACGGGGGGAAGGGGAGAGAACGGACCTGGGCCGGTGGGCGGGCCCAGTCGGGGGAAATGGGGGAGAGAAGGGAGAAAGGAGAGGGGGAGGGAAAAAGGAGAAAAAGGAAAATAAGGGAGAAAAAAAAAGATTAAGGAAACTAATTAGGGAAGAAAATAATTAAAATGAATTATGGGGTGAGTCATAGTATTTTGGTAGATAATTAAAATTTTAGTAATTTATCTTATTATATTAGTTTAAAGAGGTAGCTTTTAGAAAAATATTGGTTTGAACCTTATTTAACTAAAAATGAGTATGATAAAATAGCAATCTATTTATTTTAATTTATTAAACACTCACATCTAATTTGGTATACTTAAAACCCACAAAATAATTAAGTTAAATAAATTTAAAAGGTAAAATCCTTAACGTAATTAAAGTAAATAAGTTTAAGAGTTAAATTATCCCTAATAAAAGTAATTTAATAAATTATAGGCTTTTAAAATTTTTGGGGGATTACAAAAGTGCACCAGACCACTATTATAGCCAGTGGACCGGCAATTGTCCTCACTTGGCCCCGACTCAAGTGGTGTTCCACAGTAAGTAGTTAGTATCTTTTCCTTGATTTATTTCCATATAAAGTTTGGTTTATTGAGCTTGGGACCCCTACTATTATAGATAGTGGACCAAAAAAATACTCCACAGGACATAACACACTTGACCACTATTATAGTCGGTGGATCGGAAAGCATCCTCACTCAAGCCTGGCTTGATAATCTTTCACTTTAAGTGTTAGTGTTTTATCCGTATCTTATTCCACACACAACCCTGAATAGACATGCATGGCCCACTAGACTTTCCATTCTCACCCCTTTGTCCTAGTTCTCTTGAAAAGTCCTGTCCTATATGTTGGAACCTTTACGCACCCTAGGACTCCAAGAATTCTTCCTCACCTTTTCCCCATTCAACATGAGAGACCCAAACTCTTATGCACGTGGATCAAGGCCCACTCCTTATAACTCTATTTTGACTCACCATTGGCCTCTAGGGTTTCCCTTAGAAACCTAATCTGGCCTATGTGGCCTAACTTCTCCCTATCATACACCGCTCATGCTCCCTTTTTCTTCCAAAGCCACCACTCCACTCAAACCACACCCAACATCACAACTTCACTACCCATCCTCTACATATGACCAAGAAAATCCTAGTACTTTTCCTTTCTTTTATGTCATCCCCTCATCACCCAAACACTGAACCTTTTTCCACTTGACTAACTTCCCTTCCATGTGACACCCTTCCATTATTATTCCACACTTTAACCATTCCCATTAACTCTCCCTTCCTCGCACACTTCCCCCACTTAGGGTTTTCCTCACAAACCCTAGCCGAGTCCCCCATGCACCCTTATACCAACCCACATACTATTTTTTATATATGAACTCCAATCACTCCGACTACTCTTTCCTCACCTTACTTAACCCTCAAGTCAACTTTTCCCACGTAAAGGTTATCCCCATGTAAAGACTAACCATCTCATGCAAGCCTTACACTCCCTATGCAAGATTTATTCCATCCTCTTATTTTATTCATATTATCATTTTATTTATCCACCCATAAGTCGTGAGATACACAAGCCTTTCTCACTTCCCTCTTACCACTCCACTCTCTTTACTTTTCTCATTTCCTCACAACCTCATCTTACTACTTAGGGACTCCAAGTATGCAAGTCATATAGGAAAATCATACATAAGCACAAAACAATTACAAGTCACATTACCATATTACACATGCCATAAAACATATACAACTTACCTTAACTCCATGCCTACCAAGTTACGCTTCAAGTGCATAACCCATAACCACAAAAGATACATACACATAACCAACACACATAAACACATAATAAACATATTGGGACTTAACCATATCTTTACCTAAAACGACACTGAGCTTGGAGCACGACTCTTATGCCTCCTTAGGGGACAGACTTGGTTCACCTATAAGAGGGAAACACTAGTGTTAAATTCCTTCTTACTCCTTTCATTATCTCCTAATTGATTTTTAGTAATAACTAATATTAGTAATGATAATAATAATAGTCTTAGTAATATTAATAAGGGTATTATTATTAGAGTGGCTAACAATAATATTAGTGGTAGTATTAACCATAATAGGGTTATTAGTAGTAATGATGATAATCATCATAATAGTGGCAGAATAGTAATAATAATGGTGATAATGATAATGATAATAAGGCTAAAATAACAATTAGGAAAAGATAATCTATACTTAAGTGATAGAAAGGGCTAGGGCACAACCAAAAGTGGCGGTGACATACTGACAGCTAGGGCGGCGACGGTAGCGGGAGTAGTGGTTGTTTTGGGAAAGGTTGGACTTTTGGGGTTGGAATAGAGAGAGAGAGGTGGTGGTTGTGAGGTAGTGGACTCCCTGGATTAGGAGGGTTGCAGTGGTAGTGGCAGCATAATAGGGTAGCGGTGCAGGTGGTGGTGGTTGTGGTGGCCGAGGGTGGTAGAGAGGGAGGGAGAAGAAACAAGAGGGAGAAAGGGGAAAGGAAAGGTAGGGGAGGTAGAGGATGGTTTTCTGGTTTGAGAGGGAGGTAGTGGGGGTGGTGATTGTGGCTGAGGAGGCGGTGTACGACGACGAGAGGGGTGATGATGGGGTACAAAGGGTATCTCGAGCGGCCCACTTTGCACGGTTGGGGTAAGCTGTGTAGGAGGAGTTAGGGGAGGGGAGTGGTTTGATTTGGTGGAGGGTGATGCAGGGAAAGGGTTGGGTGGTGGTTCAGATGGTGGCGTTGCACGACAGCAGCTAGGGTAGTGTCTAAAGGCGCAATGGAGGGGAGATTTGGGAATTTCTAGGTAGAGAAAAAGGAGGGGAATAAGGGGTGTTGATGGGGTATTTATAGTTGTGGGAAGGAGAAGAGGACAAGGGAGTAGGAGGGGCAGGGGCTCGCAGGCCGGAGGTGGCATGCTTGTATGAGCTTGCGAATGGCAGGGCATAGGTTGTAGAGGGAGAGAAAGAGAAGGGGAAGAGGTACACGAGGAAGGTAGTGTAGGGGTAGGTTGGGCTCGAAATGGAATGGAAAGGGACGAGGGAGAGAGACGGGGAGTAGGTTGGGGTAGGACGGGTGTAGGGGAGGACGACTGGGTAAGTTGCAAGCGCAACCTGTAGCATAAAGGAAGGAGAAGGGAGGAGGAAGAAGAAGGGGGTAGGCCGGTCGATCGGGGGAAAAGAAAGAAAGAAAAGAAAAGGAAGGAGGACCAGTCGGGCGAGGAAAAAAAAAGAGAATGGGCTGGGCTCGTGCAGAGGGAAGAGAGGGAGAGAAGGACTGGGCCACACGGTGAGGCCCTACCAGGTGAGAAGGGAAGAAAGAAAAGAAAAGAAGAAAAGGAAGGAAGAAAAAAAAGAGCAGGAAAATGAGGAAAAGAGGGGAAAAGGAAAAAAAAAGAAAAAAAATAAGGTGGTTGGGGTATTTAGGGTCTTTTTGTATTTTTGAATTTTCTTGAAAATAATAAAATTAGTAAAAAAAATAAACAATCAAATATATTTTAATATTAATTTAGAAATTTTGGATAAATCTTCCTAAATTGTATTTTAGTTAACAAATTACCCTAATCTTCCCTAATTTAATCCTATATTATTTCCCTCTTTTTTTTATATTAATTACTCCCATTTTTTTTTATTAAAATTTTTATATTTAATTAATCTCACATATTAACTCCTATTTTATTATAAATTCCTAAATTAGGGTTTTGGGGTATACATATAATAACAATGATAATCTACTTATTGATTTTTTCAAGATAGAAGAATTCAAAACTCTTCTTACTTGGGTTAATGAGTAATCAAGGTTATTAGAAGCCATGCAGGCCATGCAATACCAAGCTAAAATCCATCAACTCCACACTTTTTATGGCTCCATTATGGCTAGAATATGGCTTGACAAGCCAAGTTCTTCATCGGCTACAAGCAACAAATTCGGCCGGATCATCACAAATTTTTGGTCAATTCAAGCAACCATTTCGTGAGCTGATTTTAAGGAACTTTGGGAAGTGTATTATGGGGAGTTCAAGGCCTCAAATCAATCTTAATTTGTGGAAGAATAAACCTTATTTTTTGTTCTCAAAACCAATTGCCGAGAGTTCAATCCATCAACTTGCCATCAACTTGGTTTTTACCTTTATTAGTTAAACATAGTTAAAGAGTATTTTTAGACTTAATTTGTGTTTCCTAAGTACTTTTCATAGGTTATAAGACTCATCTATCTTGTGATGGGGGATAGAAGACTTGACATTCAGCCCATAGCCTATTGTAGTAGCTTACAAACCTTAATTAATGTGTACTAGGGTAACTTATGGTTAAAATGTAACCAAATCAGCTCCCTATGAGTTAGGGGTGTAGTTTGTAAGTTTTCTAAAGCCTAATACTCTCTATATAGGAGTACATGGATGTAGTAATAAACAAGTCTCCTTGGTTATCATATGTGGTTGTCAACAACCTTCACAAACTCAAGACTTGGAGCACAATTTTGTGTTGTCTCCTAAAATCTTACACTATTTATACTTAGTGTTGGAACCTTAGTTGGTTTGTGTAAGTGCTTAATCTTGGATGGATTTCAAAATTAAGTTCTACTAATCTCTTATCGTCTCCCTTCTAAATTTCTATTTTGTTGGAACTTTACCCACTTCCATCACTAACACTTAGCTTAAACTAATATGTTTAGCATTATACATCCGAGGTTAGTTTTTGGTGTTAGCCATTTAACTTTTACAATTATTTCTTTTTTCACACCCCAATACTATTCCCTTTTATGAAATATCATTTTTTTCCCACTTACAAAGTAAAACGAAGATATTATGGGTCCTCTAATTAAAAAACTTGTTTGTTTTGAGAATTCCAAATAGCTAAGAGTGCATGATAGAAAATACATCCAAGGTATATGCCATATTCTATTGTCTGAAGATTCACATTTTTCCTTCACTCACAACTAAAAGTTACATCCAAGTAAAAAATAAATAGATGTCTTATCCCCTAATATTGATATCCAAAAGTCCTTTACGAAGGAGCACTCTCTAAATCAATGTAAAAAAAAACTTTATTTTTCTTCATAACAAAATGGAAAGAGATCATCTTCTAATATTTTCCTTCAAATAAGTGATTTATTTGTTGGTAGGAATTATTGTTGAATTAGCCATAAAATGAGCTCTATCATTAGGGGTCTACCAACATTCCATTTCCATCTTTAAACTTGTAGATTTCTAAAATCTCCTCACATAAGATATTTTGATTAGCACAACTATTATTGAATTTACCTTAATTTAAGAAGTGCTAAGGAGTGTCATGTGTCTGGTGACTCAACCATGGAAACAATGTAGATTTGATAGAATCTAAGATGTAGTACCACTGAAAATTTTCTCATAGACCCTCTTCTATTTTCCCATATTTTTGAGATTGTTAAGGAAAAATTCTTCTTTCATAAGAGGACCACTAATATAACTTCTAATGGAATACTTTCCAAACCAGATACCATTCCAAAAGTTGGTTGTTAGTTCTCCCAAGTACACTCAAGAGGGGGGTGAATTGAGTGTTGATAAATTTTAAATTTCTTTATGGAATTTCCCTTTTTTATGCAAGTGTTTAAGATTGCTGTAGGATTAGTTTTTGATATAGTAATGACCGTGGCCTATATTTTAGGGATAGTGTTCTTATTACTATTCTATGTAATCAATGAGTGATGTTGATAATAAAGCAAACAAAGAACACAATAATTTTTCCATGGTTCAATCAACTCTAATATAAATCTATGATTAGCTTTTATTTTCTTCATCAATATACTCCGAGTGAAATTATTACAATTGCTAGCACTTAAGTGTATCTCTAGACCTAAGTTTCCCACAACTAACTCTAGTTGTGCTCCCTAAGTACAAACGCTTGTATTTGCTTTTGAGCACACTCGTACCCCTTTATAATGTATGAAATAATGAATGTTACAAATATTTGAATTATTTTTCTTCTAATAGGCTAATAGTTCATGTAACACTCCTAAATTTTACTACCGAAATTTTTTATTTAATTAACACAAATACAAGCACGGGGGTGCTACCGTCGTGATCAGTACAAGCCCGGCCCCCGTCCAATCTCGTACTAACCACAAGGCTAAAGAAGAGTTATCATCAACCATTAGTCAAAATTAAAACAAGAATTCATAGAAGAACTGAAATATTCATAATACGAAAATCAAAGTGTGCGTAAAAAGAGTTTACAATCCAAATGAGTGCATAATTAAAGTTCCCAAAGGGATAAAATGTACAATATGATAAAACAGAACTAAAATAAAATGATACAAGGTAAAAGAATAACAAAAGAGAAACCGACCAATGTCGCTCTCGGCCCCCAGGCTAAGTCCAAGCTCAACTCTTAGTCCCGCCCGATGTCTTGTAAGTATTGTAGGCATCGAAGATGACATCTCCTACCTGCAAAAACTTAGTAGGGCCCTTTGCTCATGTGAATGAGCAGCACTCATGAAACGGATGGTTGGTACGCTACGTACTGAGTAAGGTAATCATGCATCTAAGGCCAAACATAGAAGGCATATAACATAAGCATGATTATATAGACAACATACAAACAATACAGATAATAAAGGCCAAGCTATAGACTGATTAAACTTATTCTTTAGATCTCTGATCAATATACTCATTCTATACCATACTTATTATCAATCCATGTGAGTGCAGGAACCCCACTATTATAGCCAGTGGACCGGATACGTATAGGGCAGAACGCTCCTGACCACTATTATTGCCGGTTGCCGGTGGATTGGTCTCCAAGGCAAAGTGCTCCTGGCCACTATTATTCACTGGTGGACCAGTCTGGCCCCGACTCTCATGGTGTTTCACTTTAATTACTTAGTGTCTTTCCCATGTCTTAACATTATTATGTTCGGTTTGTTGAAAACGGAATCCCAGACTATTATAGCTGGTGGACCAGAAACATGCAAGGCAGAATGCTCCTGGCCACTATTATTCGCTGGTGGATCGGTCTCTAGGGCACCCCGGCTCCCGACCACTATTATTCGCCTGTGGATCGGTCTGGTCCCGACTCAACAATCTTCCTCTTTAAATGGTTAGTATCTTATTCGTGTCTTATTTGATAAATATTTCCACCCTTGACATATATGTCACAATCTATTTACTTTTATTCTCCCAAGAGGGCCTACCCCATATCTTGAGACTTCTACACCTCCTAACACACCTCGACATCTTTCCCTCTTTTACTTACTCATCATAAATACCCAACTCCTAAGTGTGTGGGTCAAGGCCCACCACCTTATGCCATCTAAGTCCACTCACTATCATCCTCTAGGGTTTTCCCTTGAAACCCTAATTGGACCGATGTGGCCCATCCTTCCCCTGTCTCACACAATGAAAGCTCCTTTACCCCCCAATACATCATCTCACTTAGATTCAACCCTAATCATTTCACTTTACTCCCCAATTACACATATAGCCATGAAACCCTAGTTGGCCACCCAAACCCTAACACCTTTCTTTTCCCATATATCACCTCTCCATTACTCATCTACCATCCTTTCTTCCCCATGACATCCATACTCACCTTATATATGACATTCTTCCACTCTTGTCCGATATTCCACCCACCCTCCATTAATTTCACTTTCACAACCTTCTCCATTTAGGGTTTTCCTCCCAAACCCTAGCCAAGTTCCTTATGCACCTTATACCAACCTACGTACTATTTTTCACCCAAGGTCTCCAATCTCCCCAACAACTCTTCCTTCACCTTACTTAAACCCCAAGACAACTTTTCCCACGTAAGGATCATCCCCATGCAACTTCCTTCCATCTCATGCAAACCATAGAATTTCCCATGCATGATTCACTCCACTCTTTTATTTTGTCCATATTCTCTTTTTATTTGCCCCTCATGGATCATGGGATAATTAGGTCAATCTCATATCCCTTTATTCAAATCACTTCCCCCTTTTTCCTTTTCATCCTTTCATCCCATATCACATTATTAAAACATCCTAACATGCATGTCCTAGAGGGTTACATTATATAACACACTACAAAAAACTCTTTTATAGCAACAAAAATTTTTCAATGACAACACTTTGTTGTTGCGAAAAATGTCCTTTGGCAACGACAATTTTATGACGTTACAAAAATTTGTTGCCAAAAATAATTCATTTATACGGTGATTATTAGAAAATATTTTGCTATGACATTTGTCGTTACAATATATGTGATAATTTGTTTGCAATGACATTTATAAAATGTTTTTGCAACGACTTTTTTTTGTTGCAAAATGTTGACTAAATTAATTACAATGACTATACTTATTGCAAATATTTAGATTATTTCAACGCAATGACATTTATATGTTTGCAACGACATTTTTTGTTGTAATATAGGCGATGGTTTATTTGCAACAACATTTATATGTTGCAATATATAAAGTGTTTTTGCAATGACCTGTTTTTGTTGCAAAATGTTAATTGAATTTATTGCAAAGACTATATTTGTTGAAAATATTTAGATTATTTCAATGTAATGACATTTATATGTTTTGCAACGGCATTTGTTGTTGCAATATATGCAATGGTTATTTTCAAAGATATCTATATGTTTCAATATACAAAATGTTTTTGCAACAACCTTTTTTTGTATCAAAATGTTGATTGGATTTATTACAATGACTATACTTGTTGCAAATATTTAGATTATTTTATGTAATGACATTTATATGTTTTGCAATGACATTTGTTGTTGCAATATATGCAATGGTTATTTGCAACGATATTTATATGTTGCAATATAAAAAATGTTTTTGCAACGATTTTTTTGCTGCAAAATATTGATTGAATTTATTGCAAAGGCTATACTTGTTACAAATATTTAGATTATTTTAACACAATGAAATTTATATGTTTTGCAACAACATTTTTCGTTGCAATATATGTGATGGTTTATTTGCAACGACATTCATTTGTTGCAATATATAAACTATTTTTGCAACAACTTTTTTGTTGTTGTAAAATATCAATTGAATTTATTACAACGACTATACTTGTTGCAAATATTTATATTATTTTAACGCAACAAAAGTTGTTGCAAAATGAATTATCAACAATTTTTTGCAATGATTTTATTGTTGCAATTTTTTTTTGCAATGATAAAGTGTAATACCCCGAAATTGAGTGGAATGTTATAAGGATTAATATGACTAATTATATAAATATAGTATACCATCCTTTTGGTGATTCTGTCCTAAGAACTCAACAATTAAGCATGTTTGTCGTGGAGTAATTTTCAGGATGGGTGACCCTCCTGGGAAGTTTTGGAAATGACTTGTGTCGATCTGTGGGGCTAGTCGATTAATCCAAAAGCACTCCATGATAGCCCTTGTAGTTCTTGTGGGCTTAGGTGGCTACCAAGTGGCCCCATGTGGTAATTTTGACTTGAGGTGTTAGAAATTTGTCATTCTCAGGTGCTATCAGGTGGCCCCTATGTGGTCGTATTGACTTGGGGTATTTTACAATTTTTTTTTTTCTAAATCATATTCAATTTTTTGCAACAACATAAGCCATCGCAATTAATGTGTTTTTGCAATGACAAATACTGTTGTTGTAATATGCTATTTTTTTCAACAACTTGTATTGTTGCAAATAACAAGCTTTCGCAATGACATAACTTGTTGCTAAACTACAACCAATTTTTTTTTATGACAAAAATCATTGCTAATTACAGGTTTTTGTAATGACATAAATTGTTGCCGAAGTAGGATCAATATTTCGCTACAAGTACAACATACATATCATTATATATATGCCATAAGGAATTAATATAAGCATACCTCAACTTCAAGCTGTGCTATAAGTAAACAGTCATAATAATCATAAAGTACACAAACATAACATAGAAAATGGCATACAATGCACATAACACACACATAGTTGGTCTTAGCTACATCCTTACCTAATAGGACACCGATCTTGGAGCACACTTCTATGCCTCCTTAGGGTTTTGACTTGATTCACCTATAAGAGGGAAATAATAAGGGTTAACTTCCCTCTTACCAAAATTACCATCATTTCCTACCTTACCCTTATCATAACCTAGTATTAGGGTTACTAATATTAATATTAGTTTTATAAGTAAAAATAGGGTTATTATTCTTAAGGTAGCTAATCATGTTACTACTAATCAAAATAGGTCTTAGTAGATATATTGGTTCATGTTAAAGTATTAATAGCAGTATTTATATTACTAAAGATAATATCTTTAATATTACTAATAGTAATAATAATAATAGTTGTAGTGGTAATACTAATAACAACCCAAATCTTAGTAATAATAATAGTGATATCAGTAATACTAAAGTAGTGACAATAATGATACTACTACTACTAATAATAATGCTAGAAGTGATAGTGATATAGGTAATATTAACAATAATGATAAAGTGATAATGATAATAATAATAATAATAATAATAATAATAATAATAATAATAATAATAATAATAAGAACAACAACAATAATAATCGTAATAATAATAAATATAATGGTTTGAAAATTTGCAATAATAATAGTAGTAATACTATGACGAAGTTAGTAATAATAATAATAATAATAATAATAATAATAATAATAATAATAATAATAATAATAATAATAATATTAATACTAATAAAAATGATAACAATTATATTAATAATAATTAAGGGTTGTGGGGGTTAGGGTACCACCTAGAGATGGTGGTGACCAGGCGGCATCGGCGACGGCGGTGGTGGAGGGAGAAGAGAAGGTGGGGAGGTGGGTTTCTAGGCTAGGAGAGGGGGAATGAGATGGTGGTGGATGCTCTAGGTTGAGAGGGTGGTGGTGGTGTAGCCAAAGGGGCACAATAGGTGGTGGTTGGTGTGGTGGCTGAAGGTGGTGGAGGGGGAGGAAGGGAGAAGGAGAGGGAAGTAGGGGAAAGGAAGGTAGGGGAGGTCCTGCTGGTTGTTTTGGGGGGGGGGGTAGGGGGAGTGGGGGTTGCGGCGGAAACGGCAGTGCACGGCGGTAGTGGGTGAGAGTTGGTTGATAGAGGGGCCAACTTTACATGGCCAAGGCACTCGTGTAGGAAGAATCAAGGGTGGTGAGTGGTGTGGTTTGGTGGACAGTGGTGTAGGGAGTGGTTTGGTAGGTGGTTCGAGCGGTGGCGCTAGGCGATGGCGGCGGTGTGGTTGTCTAAAAGGGTGGCGGCGCAAAGGGGCGATTTTCTGGACAGGGAGAAAGAAGGTTGATTGAGGGGCGGTTATGGGGTATATATAGGCAATTGAGGGGAAAATGATAGAGGGGTAAGAAGACAAGAGGGGGAAGGTGAGGTAGGACCACCAGCCAGCGGTGGCAGGGTGGTGTAGGTCTACAATGGCAGGGGGTGTTTGGTTGGGGGAGAAGAAAAGGAAAAGGGGGAAGGTCACGCGTGAGGAGAGAGGAGGGGCTGGTTGGGTCAAAAAGGGAAAAGAAAGCGATAAGGAGAGAGAAGAGGTGGCAGGCTGGCATGCGGTGGTGGTAGAGGAGAGGAAAGGTGTTGGCAGGGTGTAGCGTTGTAGGCGAGGGGGTCGGGGAAGAAGAAGGAAGAAGAAAGAAGGTGGACCGGTCAGTGTGGGAAGAAAAGAAAAGAAAGAATAGGTGAGGGAGCCAGGTAGGTCACGGCGGGCGGAAGAGAAAAAAAAGGAATGTGGGCTTGGGCCGCGTGGGAAAAGAAGGGGGTCTAGGCTGCGAGGGGGGTTGGCCTAGATCGGGGGAGAAGGAAAAAAAAGAAAATGAGAAAGGAGAGAAAGGAAAGAAAAGAGGAAAAAGGATTGAAGCTGTCATGACATTTTTCGTGTTTGTTCCAGAGTCGGTACAAGGATAATTTTTTTCTCTTTCTTGAGCATATTTCCTTATTCAAGCATTACAATATTCAATTTTTGAGATTCTAGTCTTCCAATGTTATCTTGAAGATCTTCCGAATATTTTGTTTGGTTATGACTTCATAATACTTGTTATTATAATCGCTTTATGTCCATTATGACATATTCCAAGTACTGTTCCTAGTTCCATGCTTAAACCTATTATATCAAAATGTTTAAGTGCTTCTAAAATATACAAGTCATATTATTGTACAATTACAAAACATAATGTTTGGAATCATCAAAACAAAAGGGGGCCCAACATTGGTCATTTTCCTATTTGAGATTACCCATCTTATACCTGCTTGAAGTAAATTTTGCATAAAACCCATTTCATGATAGGTTGATGATGGATTGCCTTTTAAGTATGTTTCCCCTTACTAAAATATTTTTCTTGAGTTTTTGTGCCGTATAAAGTGCTTTTGTCCATCCATAATCCCGCAATTAGTCTATGAGGTGAGATGAGGTGCACCTGGTTTCTCTTTTTAGCACTTTTAAGTCTAATAAATCCTTGAAATTTATGATGAGTTACTTTTAGCCATGCCACATGGCTCAAATGATTCACTTGTCTACTTGATCCCACGGGATTTTTCTCATGATTTTATTTATTTCTATAGTCATTCTCCTTTTAGTAAATCTACTTGCATAAACTATATATGAATTTTTTCTAAAGTGGATTTAACTAAAACTAATATTTTTGCTACAAAGATACAATATATTTTCCATTTTTAATTTTTTTCTCATATTATCCATAATATTGTGGAATTTGATTGAAGATGCCTTAGGGTAGCTTATAGAGTATCCTAAGTGAGGTCCCATATCATTTGTTAAAGGGATATTGAATTTCATGATCTACTATAATATTTGGATAAAAGATAACTCTTGATTTTTGCTTCCTAATGATTTGAACTAAATCATCATAGAAGGAGGAAGGAATCTTGTCAAAATTAAATATATCATAAGCACTACATTTTTAGCAAAGGGTAATAACATCTACAAAGAGAAGATGAGATAAACCATTCATTTTCTTTTAGATATTGGTAAATGTGATCATCTCCCATTCACAACTTCTTTAGCAATATTGGTAAAGAGGAATTCCATACACATAAGTATGGTAAGATATGATCACCTTAATGAATCCCTTTGGGTGGAATAATAGCTTTTGTTGTCGTTCGATTAACCATGACCTTGTAGGTAGTTGAAGTGACACATAACATAATGAGATTGATAATTTTCTAGAAAAGATTGAACTATATGCTAGTTCTTTTGATAAAATTATATCCTTTACTAAGACCAAGCTTAGTTGCCATATACCACACTTTTTTCCTTTTTAATGGATTTCGTAGTGTAAAGAAGCTTTTTGGTGATAATAATGTTGTAATACCCCATTCTTAATTATACCTAATTGAAAAACTTAAGTATAAATATGGTATTTTATGTATAATTAATTAGGGAAATTATTGCAAGATATTTTATGCACTATTATTATTATTATTATCATTATCATTATTATTATCTGTAATAATATTAGGTAAAAATATAATATATTAATTGGAATAAAATTGATTATAAAATAATTTTTTTGGCCACATAGTTGATTGGCCAAGCTCGATAGTTGACCGACTAAATCCAAAAGTAATAGTGTGGTTGCCGATGACCGGAGGTCTGCCTATTGAGCTCAGTGGTCGATTAGCTTGCAGATGTTTGGTGTATATTGAATTATTATTTTATTTTTTGGCTATAATTTTATTCCTTTTCCCAATATTTTTTTATATATTTGGATTTTAAATTTATTTCACACATTTCCATAATTTTTTATATTTATTTGATTTTTTTCCTAATTAAATTATATTTATTGATATTTCCTTCATTAAAAAAATATAAATTGATAAATTTGCATTTGTGCACAAAAGATATCTCATATATTTATTTTTTAAGATTATGAATTGTTTCATATTTTTTTTTTGTACTTTTAGCTTTTTCTTGGTATTTTTCTCGGTGTACCACATTATCTTCTTCTTGCATATTTATCCCTCTAACCTATTTATCTCTCATTCCCCAAGATTTAGGCCTACCAAATAGACTGCCCTTGCCTAAACTAGGTTTGGCATGTGATTTCCCTCCCCTCTTTGTTACACACCTTACCTTTTCCTTCCACAGTCTTTTAAGATTTCACTCATGTCTATTGCAAGCTACATCCCCCTCTATCCTTGGGCATATCTTAATTGACACAACCCTCCTTGTTACTTTGCAGAAGTATAGGGGTTGATTTTTACCATCTTTCAATGTGGAATTACAAGTACTTCTCAATCTTGTAGAACTAACGTGGGATCGATTCATATTACAATACTACTTGTGGCCTATATTTTAGGAGTGTTGTTCTTGTTACTATTTGCTATGGCACGTAATTGAGTATTGTAGTAGAGTAGAAAAATAATGAAAGAATTTACTTTTATTTACCTTCCTTCCATGTGTAAATAAAACTACACTTCCTTTTCACAAGTTGCTGAGAGTTAGCAAGCAGCTCTGGCCTCTTGGCAGGAGGTTTGTTGTCCCTCCCTTTCCAATCCAGCCATGATATGACACTTGAACTTGAAGCTATGATAAGATATAATTGGATCTAATGCATTCAGATTCTACAGATCTAGCCAATTGAGTTTGTGGTTTGATCAACTTTGATTTACATCCATAACTAGCTTTATTTCTCTTTATCAATCTACTCCAAAAGTAAAGATTACAATGTTAGCACTTAATTCTACCTCTAAAAATAAGCTTTCCCACAACTAACTTTAGCTTTGCTTCCCAAGTACAAACTCTTACACTTTCTCCCAGTTATACTCACACTCCTTACAATGTATGTATGAATAATGGATACAAAGATTTTGAAATTTCTTGATTCTAATAAGTATACAGTTCCTCTCTTGCTCTCAACTACAAAAAATTGAAAATCTATAAGATTTATACTCGCTTGCTTACTCTTTAATTTTTTACTATGTTTTGCTTATTGTCGATCTCTTATGGTTCTCTCTATTTTCTTGTAATCGAATTCTTTTTCATTATAGCTCTTATTATCACGTGTGAAATTATTTCTCTATGTGAATCAATACATAGTTGTATTCATAACATGAAGATTTATATAACATGATGTTGTCCTCCAAAAGGAAGGTTTTTACTTCAAAATCTTTTCCAAAAATCAATCAAAATTTTACTTTAATTAAGAAATGAATATGTACTCTATCTCAAATGGATTTGCTTTACAAAAATAATGGTTGAGTAAGTCAAAGATAATATTTCCAAAGTAAAAAGTATTTTATGGAATTACTTGGTTAGTAAATACTTTGGAAATTCTAATTTTCTTCTCATGAAAATATTTTTGGGAAAATTTCCATTAAATATTTGATTATCAATCAATCAAAATTCCTTCATTGTATTACCAACTCAAGATTCCTAAAATCACAAAGATCTTTAGATACAATATTATCCTCTATGTGAAATCTTTCATGATCGACATAGTTGTTCCCATGTTGTTACTGGGTCATATTTGGGATTTGATTTGGCACTTGGTCTTAGGTTAGCTCTGGCCTTTGTTCTTGTACCTTTGAGCATTCTTTCTTTGTTCAAGTAATGTAGTCTTCATTCTTTTGAGATTTCTATCTTTGTACAATATCCTTAAAGATATGTATCATATCTCTCTTAAATTGTTCTTTGTAATAATAGTTATTGTGATTGTCATATTCTTATATCCATTATGACTTTATTCTTGATGTTATTTATATTTTTATACTAGGACATGTTCTTATTAAAACATTCAAGCACATCCATGTATAATATGGAAGTCATAATAATATGCAATCACTCAAATATATGTTTGGAACCATCAAAACACTTAGAAACCCAACATCTGCCCTATTGAATGCCTTATGTTGTTTGATTTATGTTAAGGTATTATACTCTTAACTCCTCTCATTTGTATTTTTCCTCTTTTGTTTGGAAATTTCCTTAAGTGTTGCTTTTGTTCTAAGCCCACTTCATCCTTTTTTTCTTCTTTTCTTTGTTTTATAATTCCTTTATCTATCAGTTATTTATTTTTAAATAGGTAATAAATTTAGTGTTTTTTTGTTAATAGTGAAGATTATCATTTCATTTCTTCCCTTTTTTTATCCTTCATTTTTGAAGGGTATGTGTTTGTTCTTGGGTTTTTATTTTGTTATTATATTAGTTATTGCTATTTCTTATACAATTTTTATTATTATGAAAATTCAAGAGGATCTTAAGTCAAGCCCTAGAAAAGGCCTTTTTTTAGCTTATATGACATGTAAATCCAACTTCACTTTTTAGATGGTAGAATTTATGTCTGAGAAAGTTAAGATTTGTAGGCTTAGTAAGCATGCTAGGTTTTATTGTGATTCAATCATGCATTTTGTGTAAATATATTGTACAGCATGAAAAATATGTGTTTAATGGAAGTTTTCAAATATGGTGTATGAAATGATGTTTATATATATTTTTTATCATGTATTTGATTATTTGTTGTTAAATATGTGAATTTGAACATGTAATAATATGCAAAGTATGAGATCTTATGTGCTAAATCACATATGACTCTCAGCATGGGAATTTTGGTCTAGCTAAACCAACTTTATGCCATGATATGTATTCCATCGCATTTATTTGGTGTTCTACTTAAAGTTTGATATATAATATGCTATGTTTTGATCATGTTTAGGCTTAGATATGCATTCTTGAATTTTTGTGAGCGCTAGAGAAATTTCAATCATTTTATATGTTTTCTATCAGTTTTCCAACAATCATGTTAAATATGTATCATTTCATAATACCAATGTTAAGCATGTAAAATATGGCAAGTTGGATATACATGGTTAGAGATTTATATGCCAAGTATGCTTTAAGTGTAACTTGGGGCAAAAAGGTCTTTTGACCACTTTTGAAGTTTTCTAGAGCTGGTATTTAATGTTAATTAGCATTATTATGAGTTTCGTTGGATTATGCAAGTGTTTTGGGGTAAAATGGTTACAAATGGAATAAATAACATAGAATGTCGCTAAAATGTGCTTAAGAGTTAAATAAATGAACATATGTAGGTCTTAGTTGACTTTTAGTGGATTTTAGTTTTGAACATTGTTCACATCTTTAACACTTGACTTTATTTTGACTTTTTGAATAATTGATTGAATTGAATTGAGTTGGTTAAGTTTTTTGGTTATGGATTAATGTCTAACCCTAGGCCTTCTATGGCATCAAATGGTTACGACCTATAGTGGTTAAGTTGGTTTGAGGACTTCATTTGATTACTGTGTAGATATTATTATCCTTTATTGAATAATAAGTTGATGTTAAATAAAACATTAATCATTTAAAGTGATAGACAATTGGAGGAGGAAAAGAATCTCATGCCTTGCACTTTGGCCCCCAAGTGCATAGTTAGACATTCGGGTTAAATGACTTAGCTCTTCTCTTAGGGATTCACGAATCCTATAGAGGGTACACATACTTAAAGACTTATATGTTGAGGTTTTTATATACACAACTTTATGTCATGTAACTTCCTTAAATAGTTTATCTCGAAAATTAGTGGTTTGATTGTTGTTGACATCATTAACGATCATTACCTTAAAATATGAGATTATGCTCCTGTAATACCCCGAGTCGATATGACCATGCGGGGGCTACCTTGGAGTGCTTTCAGGTTGATCGGCTGGCCCCACAGATCAACACGAGTCCTTTCAGCGCGCTTTGTCCTCACTCATGAGCTTCCCGTAAAATTTTCATAAAATTTCCAAAACTTCCCAGGAGGGTCACCCATCCTAAAATTGCTCCACGGCCAGCATGCTTAACTGTGGAGTTCTTTAGGATGGAATCACTAAAAGGATGGTATACCATGTTGATATACATATCCAAATCAATCCTTATAACACTCCACTCAATTTTGGGTATTACATTCACCCCCACTCAAAGAATGCAACTTCCTCGTTGTGAATCAACCATTAACTGTCTCAATATAGTTTATTCTAAGAATCATCCCACTAGGTGGCTAACTGGCTAATCTAAGTTCAGCACACGGTCACGGTTTCGATCCGATACCATTTGTAACACCCCGAGTCGATACGACCATGCGTGGGCTACCTTGGAGAGCTTTTGGATTGATTGACTGGCCCCACAGATCAATACGAGTCCTTTTAGCGCACTTTGTCTTCACTCACGCTCTTCTAGTAAAATTTTCAAAAAATTTCTGAAACTTCCTAAGAGGGTGACCCATCCTAAAATTGCTCCACAACCAGCACGCTTATCTGTGGAGTTCTTTAGGATGGAATCACCAAAAGGATGGTATACCATGTTGATATAAGTAGCCAAATCAATCCTTATAACACTTCGCTTAATTTGGGGTATTACAGCCCCTCTTAGAATTGAGTTTAATTCATTAGTTCGATCACCTTAGTAAGGATTTATAATTGGATCAGGGTTTGGAATTTTCAAGGTTAGGTGATGTTTTGACATAGTTAATATTGATATGTGACAGGGCATAATGTGTTATTGTCATATGTGAAATATAATTGTCCATAAATGATATTATTCAAGGTGATAATATATTTATACACATGATTTTCACTTTTGTGTGTTGATTGTCTATATGATGATGCTAACTCTTTAGAAATGTTGTGATTTATTGAGTATGAAAAAGTTGTATGGATACTGTATGATTTATACTAAATATTTGCATTGCATGAAATAATTAGAGGACTACGAGAGTGGTAAGGATCATTAGGAGGATGTTCCTTTTAAGGGATGGAATTTTAGGACCAAGAGTTGGAAATAACTAAAGCTACTCTGTAGGGTGTACTTTTTTTCATTTTGATTATTCTTTTTGTACTCTTATGTCCCTTGCCTTATATTTTGTTTAGTGTTTTTGTGCTATCAAAAGTTGTAACTTTCCATAACTCTTTTATTTATATTATCTTCATTATCTCTATTCCCGCTATTTTGTTGGATTGGATTTTAAAAGTTGTTGATTTAGAATTTAGCATAAGAAAGGTAGTAGAGATAAAAATTATTCTAAGTGTGGCGGTAAAATTAATTATTTATGCATGTACTTCCTCTAAAATAAAATATTTGAGTAGTTAAATATGGGTGTAACAAGTTGACATTACAACTTTTGTTTTTTTATTTTTTATTTTTTTGTGTTTGAAAAGTTTTCTTCCTAAATGTTTTCAAAACAAAATATAGTCGTGGGAGGAAGTGTGAGTTGGGTTATTTGTAGCACTCTATTTTAGGGCTTAAAAATTTTATTTAAAGAGTTAATTATAGAAGCTAACATAGTAAAAATATAGGGTGTTACTATCACACTTGATAGAAGTCAAGTTTCCTATATCATTATTATACTAAGTGCTAAAGCTAAAATCATTACTCCGCTTATGAAATGCCCCAAAATCCTAATTTTAAGAATTTTAGCTAATTAAGGATTTATTTTAGAAATTAATTAAATAAATTATTTTATTTAAAATAAGAGGGAGTAAATAGGATCAAATTAATAGGAATCTTATAAATAATTTAATTGGAGAAAATTAGAGTGTTTTGTTAATTAAAAGGAATTTAGAAAGAATCTTTCAAAAATCCTAAAATTTACCTAAAAAGGGAATTTAATATTATTTTATTTAAATATTATTATTTTTAAATATCCAAATTATTTTAATTATCTCAACTCACCTATTTTTAAATATCCAAATTATTTTTAAATATCCAAATTTACCTCTCCTCTTTCCTATCCAATCACCCCTACCCCGATTTATCCACGCCAACTGTCGCCGCCGCCAATGAACCCTAACCCTACCTGCCCTATTCCCTCGTTGCCCCACTGACCTTATGCTCTCCTTTAAGCCCTTTGAATACCCCCTACCCAGCCTAGAATCGAGCCTTTCTCCGAAACCCAGAATTTCCCTTCTCGTGCACTGCCACCACTTTAGACGCTTCTTCCGTCACTATCGTCCAACGCCGACATTCGAACCACCCTCAAAACCATTCCCTACACCGCCCTCTAACTGAATACACCACCTTTTTTCCTCGATTTGCCCTGCACAAGCCACCCCGTCCATACAAAGTAGCCTCCTCAATCAGCTCTCCCTTTCACTTCGCCGCCCTTCGCACCACCATTAGCCACCACTTCAGCCGTAACCACTACCCCCTACACCTTCCAACCTGTTCTAAAAATCACCCCTACCTTTCCCTACCTTTCTTTTCCTCTTCCTCCCTCTCTTTCTCCCTTTCTTCCTTTCCTCCCCTTTCGGCCACCACAGCCGCTGCCGTGCGCTGCCACCTTTGGTTGCGCCGCCACCTTCATTCTACTCCTCTCCACCTAGGCAACCCTAAACACCCCAACTTCCACCCTCTTTCTCTCTCTATTTTTCCTATCACTCAAAATTTTCTCCTTTCTTCTCTTTTTTCGGTCACCGCCGCCGCCACTGTGCACCACCGCCGGTGCCACCTGTCACCACCAACCTAAGGTGGAACCCTAAACCCTCTCAACCCTTTTATCCTATTTATACAAGCTTTATTTATTTTATTTCCATTATTTCAAGTATATTATTATTATTATTATTATTATTATGTATTATTATGTATTATTACTACTACTACTAATGTTATTATTATTATTGTTAATGAGGCTTGAATCCCTATTCTATTTATTTCAATTTGATCATCATCATCATCATCAATATTATTATTATTAATAGTGTTATTATTATTTCAACTTAAGGTCGAAACCCTACTTTACTTTATTTTCAATTTATACTATTATTAGTATTATTATCATTATTATTACTATTATTTCATAATTACTATTTTATTATTATTATTATTATTATTACTATTTTTATTATTAATGTTAATAGTATTATTATTAGTATTATTTTGGTGAAGGGTCGAAGCCCTTTTTCCACTATTTATTTCGAAGCATACTATTATTATTGGTAGTATTATTGTTATCGTTATTATTGTTATTCTTCTTCTTATTATTATTTTTATTATCATTATTATTATTTTTAGTATCATTATTATTATTAGGATAAAATCTTCAAATCTTATATTATCATCTTTTACAATATGAACATTATTACTTTTAGCTTTAGCAAAATTAGTAATTAGTTAGTGTTATTCCTATTATATTATTATTTTATCCAAAACATTAATCTTGGAATAAATTAGGAAATAATAGTATTTTTAGTAGGAGGGAATCTAATCTTTAGTTTTTTCCTCTTATAGGTGAGACCAGTCAAAGCCCTAAGGAGGCGTAGGAGCGTGCTCCAAGACCGGTGTCGTATTAGGTAAGGGTATAGCTAAGGCCGTATGTATGTAATGTGTATTATATGCCTTGCATGTTATGTGCCATAGCAGGTGATGTACCTTATGCGTATTGTTATAACTATTAGTTAGTGATGTACCTTATGTGTATTGTTATAACTATTTTATGTACTTAGATAAGGGTATAGCTAAGGACGAAGGATTTGGGCCATGGGAAGAAAAACGTTCACGCGGGCTGGGCCGCGCCAAAGAAGGAAGAAGGAAGAAGAGAAAGGATTGGGCCGCGGGCTGGCCCAGGCCCAAATGGGGACAAGGAGAGGAAAAGAAAAGAAAAAAGAAAGAAAAGAAAGAAAAAGGAAAAAGGGAAAAAGGGAAAAAGGAAAATAAAAATAGGAAGGTTGGGTTAATTAAATTAATTAGGATATTTGGGATATTTAAAAATAATAATATTTAAATAAAATAATATTTAAATCCCTTTTTAGGCTAACTTAGGATTTTTAAAAGGTTTTTCATAAATTCCATTTTAATTAGCAAAACACCCTAATTTTCTTCAATTAAATTATTTATAAAATTCATATTAATTTGGAATTATTTTCTCCTTCTTATTTTAAGTAAAATAATTTATTTAATTAATTTCCAAAATAAAAATCCTTCATTAGCTAAAATACCCAAATTTCTCCTAATTAAAATACTTATAAATTTCTTCTTGATTTTCCCTAATTAATTCCTTTTTATTTTAATAAAAATAATTTATTTAATTAATTTTTCTAATAAAATCTTATTTAACTATAATTTTTAAAATTATAATTTTCGGGGCATTTCACCTGCAGTCCCATGGATTTGACAAAGAGCATGATGTGAAATGAGTATTGATAAGAGATTAATTGATTAATTAATCCGGACTATAAATGACCTCTATCTATTTTATTATTTATCTGAAGTGATCGTATGCTGTTTTATTATCCCTCTTGGATTATGTGCTTTTATGTGTGGGTATTAGTGTATGGTTACCTTACTCAGTCTGTAGTGTACCGATCACCCTTTTTCATGGATGCTACTCATTCCCACGAGCAGAAGGCCCTTCTGACTTTGTAAAGGTGGGTGATGTATATTTTGACGCCTTCGATGTCCATGAGGCATCAGGCGGGGCTGAGTGTTGATCACGGGCTTGGTTCGATGATCGGAGTGACGTGGCCGGATTCTCTTTATGTCATTCTGTTTCTTTATGTTATTTCTTTTTTGTATTGGATTTTCCAGAGTTAAACATTATCGTTTGTAGACATTATTCCCTTCGAGGAATTTTGATTTTGTACTTTGAGACATGTAACTTTTTACGCGCACTCTGATTTCTATGTTATGACTCTTCTAGTTTTTGTTTTTATGAACTCTTAGTTTGAGTATTAAATTAAATTTGATGATAATTCCTTTAGCCTTAGCACTTGGTACTGGAACGGTAGGAGTGAACCGGTCTGGTACTAAGTGTAGCGGTAACATTCCCAAAATTCACAGGTTTTGAGTTGATTTATTTGCTTCCGTTTTAAAAAAAATAGAGGATTTTTGGAGTGTTACAACTTAAATTAATAACACCAATATAAGAACTAGATTAGAAATATCAAGGCAGATTAATATCATTTTGAACAAAACAAATTGTTAGCTGTTATAAAATTTAGTGAAAGAAAAATATAGAAGGATATAAGAGTACAAGAACATCCAGATCAAAAAGATACTAGGCAGAATGCCAAATATAAATCTCAATTCAAAATACTACCCTTCAACTAATCTCACAAGCTAACATGTAAAGGCCATTGCCCATTGAATAAGTAGAGGACCATGAAACAAAATCCATCAGTACAACAATATTGAATAATCCATTATACAAGACTAATATGAAAAGCTAAAATGGAACACATAGAAGACATCAGAATAAGTTATGGTATAAAATATTAAGATATACATGCAGTGATCAAATTATGATAATCATATGAGATAAACAAATATCATAAAATCCAATGCTGCTCATACCCATTCATTTATAACATATTGAAACTTACAAACACAACATCTAAGGGATGTTCTTTGGAGTAGCAATTAGAACCAATCTTAACATAAAACCATAATCTTCACAACATATCTCATATCTCAATATCAAAAACCACTAATATCCATAACACCGTAGGTAGGGATCAAAGGCAACTACCAACCACATATAGGTACAAATTTTACTAATAAAATACAAGTAGGCACAAATGTTACTACTGAACGACATATAGACATAAGAGCTACTATTGAACCACAAGTAAGCACAAAAGCTACCACCACACCACCTCACCACAACAACATTGACAACCACCACGACGTTATGCCACTCCCTCTGCTTGTTGTTAATGACAACACACAAGCAACAACAATAACCAAGCATATCAAGCAGCACAACGTAGCAATGATGTTGTGGTCCAACCACCTCAGGTGTACTTTATCACTGGTGAAGCTCCAACAGCCCTTATCGCCTCCAATTTTGCTGTAGTTCGTTTGGTATATTTATCCTAAGCTCCTTATTCTTGTGTTAGAATAGCTTGGAAGCTAGATAGACCTCCTAAACTCCTAATTAATATAATATTATGTGTTGATGTGAATTATTCCACATTTTGGTTATGCTAAGAGCATGGTGGGATTTGCTAATATAGTGTGTAGTTGTGTGTCTCCCCCATATGGATATTTTTGTGTTCTTATGTTGTATTGATCTTGTGGTGTGGTATATGGTAGTTCTTCTCATATATGAATCATAATTTTTCAAAGTTATATTTTATAAGATATTATGCTATGTAAGTTGTATAAGTTATTATGCTATATAAGTTGATTATCATGTTGCTAATGTGAATGCAAGTGATTGAATTCTTCATTGATAATCATGTTTAATTTTACCAGATATATGATGGAATGTGTGGTCATTGACATAAATTATGAATGATTCTTGTGAAAAGTGTAAAGAATAAATTATGAGAAGTGTGCTATAAGTCACATCAGTGGTTATAGCTGGTGGTTTCATTCCATATATAGAAATTGTGCTATAGGTCACATTAGTGGTCATAGCTGGTGGCTATATATAGTCCACCTTGAGTAGTCTCAGGATGGCCTTTGAGGTAGGGTTGTGCGGTGGACACCTTCATTGTGATTTGTATGTGCTGCGCCGGTAGTGCGATAACGATGCCCCTCTCTCTACTCTATCAATGACTTACGAGCCCTATGAAGGGTATCGATACTTAAATGTTAGGGTGTCCTAAGTGGTTGTGTAGGCCATAGTCGCAAAGCTATAGGTCATAGTATTTTCCATAGTCATAAAGCTATAAGTGACATGTTGTTGTGGGTTCCTTGGCTATTGTTCCTTAGATATTAATAATATTATATTTTATATAATATTATGTTTTGGATGTGAGCAATATTATGTATTGGAAATGGATAATTAAAATAAGTGGAATAAGTGTAACAAGTGAACTATGATATCATATAGAAGGAAATGGGTAATAATGTGAATTCGCATGTGTGATGTAATATCTTTTGGTGGAATTGATCAATAATTGGTTTTATGAATTAAAGTGGAATGATTATATGGAAATCAATAGAATGAATAGTGGTGTGTAAGTGAATAAACCATGATACTTTGTGTGAGTGTGTAACGCAAAGCCAACTATAATTCATGAATTTCATTATCTTCCATGACATTCTTTTGTTAATGGCATGATTCTAATTCACTGACATGTTATTTTGTGAATTCATGTTTAATAATGATTTTATATTTTTCTTTGGGATATGCATTGCAACTACTATGGTTAGTCTGCATATGTTATTCTTCTGTTTTCTATGATCTTATATGAGAACATATCCTTCATATTTTATTAGTTATGGAAAGTATGTGAATCTACATTTGTATGTTATTTCTTTAAGTTGGATTGTTTACTCAGTATGTCATCGTACTGATACACTTGTTTCGATGTTTGTATCTAGGTACTCTGGTTTAATTAAGATGTGATTTGGACTTGGGCTGAGAGTTAGAGTTACCCAAAATTTTGTCCCTCAAGGACTTTTGTAATTATTTATAAATATTTTAGAAGTTAAGTTGTATTAAAATTTTAATTTGGTGTTATAAACGACCATTTATATTTTTGTTGTTTTATTTAGATTTTGGAACACAAGTTCTCCATTGATTTATCAACAATGATTTTACAAAATTTTTCATTGACTTTATCAGTGAGGTTTTTTTATTTGGTTTCTATTTTATGATTTGTTAAATAGATTTTTAGCCTTGCACCTATCAAGAGATAGATGACGAACATCTGTCTTATGGTAGGTGTGGATGTAACATTTTCCATTTCTTGTGTTTACTTCCGTGTCATATCATTTTTAAATAAAATTTTCAGGAGTGAAAATGGGGATGTTATAGAGTGTGTCTATGGTGTTTGCTTATACTAGATGTGGCTATAATGCTCTCATTGTAATTAGCTTTTGCATTTAATTTTCACCTATTTTTTTATTTTGAAGAATGGGTGTGTTACAATAGGTTAAGATTAATACATGTGTTAAAAGGTAAGATAAAATAATGTATAACAATCTTTTAAGGAATATACCTTGTGATCATTTTAGCTAAAGACACATATCATTCACAAGGTGGTACTAGTCTAGATCAAGGGCCAAGATTTGATCTAGATATAAATCAAAGACTTAATTTAGGTTTCACAAATAGTAGATATAATAAAATTTAAAAAAGATAAGTTTTGATAATTAATCACAACGGAAAATGGAAAATAATATTAAAAATAATAAAAATAAACGTAATTTTTTAATTTTATTTTTATTTTAGAAATCAAAAATATATTGATCCCTGTAGTTTCATAATTTTTGATAAGCATAATGTTAATTTAGAGCTTAAAACAATTTAAAATGTAAAACAAGACATTCTATCATAACATACATTTATTGTTTTGAATATGACTAGGAGATTTAGAAAAAGATAAATATATCAAATATGTATATTTTAAAATGATTAGGATGAAGTTGGATGGCTAAAAATGGCTTAGAAGTCTAACAAGACTAAAAACCGTAAGAAATGTTAAAAAGTGAGAACAAAGTGTTTTAAAAACATTTATAGGGGTTTCAAAGTATTAAGGGAGGTAAAAAAAATATCTAAATATAATAAATTTATCTTGCAACCTCAAGGATTCTAAAAGAATTAGGGTTTCCAAAAGGTAGATTATTACAATTAATTTGTAGCTCGAACACTTAATCAATTCAACTAAACTCAATCCAATTAAACATTTTGTTTCCAACTATCTAAAAATTCAACATAAAATCAAATATCAATAAAGATTTCATAGATAAACACTAAATTCAACTAAGGTGAATCTATGTCCAATTATTTCAATACTTAGGCATATTTTAGCCACTTATGATGAAAATCCCTTATACACTAATTATGCTAATTATTACCATTTTAATGCCAAACCTTTATATAATTTAATGCAAATATTAAAATGAATGAATAAAATGAAAATGAAAATGAAAATTTTAAAATAAGTTATTAATTCTAAAAAAATAATTCTAAAATATTAAGATACCATATTGCCCTTACTTATGATTTAATCACGCTTAACACTAAAGCCATAACCATTTATTTCTAGTATGCTATATTTTACATACTCATCCTAAATAATATAATACGGTACATATTTGACATACATTCTGGAAAAATGACATAACACATGTAAAATGACATAAATGTCCTTAGGGATAACAAAACTTTAATTATGCATAATTATACCTAAATATGCACAAATCCTAACATATTATACATCAAACTGTAAGTAAACCACCTAATGAACACATTGGAATATATATATATATATATATATATATATATATATATATATATCAAGGCATGAAAAAGTCTCAATTGGACCAAAATGCCCTTGAAGATATCTACACATACTAATCAAATAAAATATCATGCTTTTACCCATTATCAAATGTGCAAAATAACATATTTTGCTACAAATAATTACAAACATGATAATAACGTATAAAAATGATTTCATACAATAACTTAGAAACTCAAAATACTCATACATATTCATATTTCATGTTCTTGATAATATTAACATAAAAGTCATAATTTTCATACCAACTAAAACCTAACATGCTAATAAGTCTAAAAATCCAAACATGCTTACACATAATATTCTAACATCTAAAGAATTAAGTTGGATTTCCCAGGATACAAGCTAAAGCAAAAATAATTAAAAGTGCCTTCTTCAAGGCTAAATCAAAGTCCTCTTGAATTCCCTTTAAATCACAAATATATCAAATGAGTAAACATATAATAACATTACATAAAATAACAAATAAAGTCTTAGATTGGCACTAACAATATGAGAAAATGAAAGATATGAGAGAAAGATGGATTAAACCTTGTCTTTAAAAAATGGTGTGTTTGGGTAAGAATAACTCAAGAACCACTCCAAATCTCTCAAAAACTTAAATTCCTATACTTAAAACAAGTATTTGGATGTTAAGATTAAGGGAAATTGTGAGGAAAAACAATAGAAAATAAGAGGAAAATAGTCACCTAGTGTAACAAAAAATGCAACAATAGTTGTTGAATTTGAGTAGAAGAGGAGTTTGGGGCTTCCAAATAGGCCTTAAGGTAAGATAAAGTTAAGGGATAGGATGGTAGATGAAGTGAAAATTGTAAGGAACAAAGCCCAAAAAACCAAGAATAATCGAAGTAAGAGGAAGTCATGGCAGTTAAGGGAAACAATTAGCCCGATGAAAAGGTAATAGTATACATAGGCTAGTTAGGATGAGGGGAATAAAGGGAAAAAGAAAGAGGAAAGGACTAGCTTTTAGGGTAGAAAGGGTCACTATAAAAAAATAACCTACAACAACAATAATAATTCATTATTGAAAGCTAGAAAATCATCGATGTAACTCTATAACGTCACACGTATCTCTTCTCTTAGTAGAAGAACACTAAACTAAACATTGTTAGTGGTTTTGATCCATTTCCTCAATCAATTCCTTTGACTATGGTATGTTTTTTTTTCCTTCATGAGATCTCGCTGCTGCATTTATAGTCATCACTGTGTTGTAAATGAGACCATAGTAAAATGTGTGAACCAATAGAAATTCTTTAAATCCATGGGTTGGGCACATCCTCAACATATCCTTGTATCCTTCCATGCCTTGTACAAATATTTTTCATCCTTCTGATTGAAGCTTGTAATAAGATTCATTAATTAAACAATCTTGGATGGAGGAAAATATTTTTTCATGAAGGCTCATGAAAGCTGATCCCAAGTGGTGATGGATCTAGGAGGAAGTGATTGCATCCAAACTCTTACTTTGTCCCTCAATGAAAATGGAAATAACCTCAGCTTGATTGCATCATTTAACACCTCGTTCATTTTTAGTGTATCACATTACTGTAAGAAGATTGAGATGTGTAGATTCAAGTCCACCATTGGGCTACCACTAAACTGGTTTTGTTGCACCATATAGAGGAGTGCAAATTTCATTTCAAAGTTTTTTATGGCTACATTAGGCTTTCTTATACTTGATTGTGTACCATATGTATTTAGAGATGCAAAATCCTTGAGAGAACAATTTTATTCATTAAATCCTTCTTGATTAGCCATGATTTCTTCACTTGTACCTAATTTTGTCTCACGTACCCACTTCCTTAATTCCTTTAATGTTCTCCTTATCACATGATCAAAATTAAATGTAGGCCCAAGTTAATGAGACCGTTGCATATGAGGTACCTGAAAATGAAAGTAAAGTATCTTTTACGTAGAGAAAAAAAATCTAGTCCAACCAAATAATTAATATTCAATATCAACTAGCCAAATTCCCTTGCAACAGTGCTAGAAAACTTGATGGGATAAATATATAAGTGTACAGACTTGTTATAGCATGTCAAAGTTATATCATATAGGATTTTCATTGTTGAGTACTAATTTTTACCAATTTAGCTATCTAGATTAAATAGACAGTGAAAAGATGAATATAAATCATGAACATGAAAGTAATGATTAATGAAATATAATTTCTAGTATAAATATGGTAAAACCTAGGATTAAACTTTGGTCTCAACCTCAATATAATGAATTAATGCAACATTATACTTTAGTTCAAATGGTTGTGAACAACTAGTCTAGTGTGATTTTCTAGCATCTTTCAAGGTATAAGAATGTGTTTAACGTGATTCATTGACTACTTTCACAAGTAATAAATTAAATCAAACCCATTAAGTGCATCCAATTTAGTAACCCCTAAGAAACAAACATATACTTTCATGATCACTTATTTTCCTATTTATATCTTAATTTGTAATATTGATTTCAACCATTGAGTTATAGGCAACATCTTCAAGAGTCAAATCCCATCACAATTGACTCATGGAAATGATTTATAACATAAGACACAACACATAAGAACTATAAATACAACACATACATACATCCATCATTATGACACCAAGATAGACCTAGTTCATCCATAGAAAATATATATACTAACTCATGATTGCAATAAAATGAGAGAAAGGAAATATAAGAACATAAATAACATGAGACATAGTAAATAAAAAAAAAATAAAAAAATTAGAATCATAGATTAAGAATGCTGAAATCCACTATCAAAGGTATGTACATATACTAAAATTAAAACTAAAGGATTTAAAGATACAAAGATGGAGGTTTTATCTATAGAAAAAGGGAGAAGAGAGAAATCCTAATTTTTTATCGTGTAAAAATGAGTGATGTTCATGAAGACAAGGTTGATTTGCGCTTAAAAAAATGTGTAATCATTTTATGCATGGTTGTGCCTGGCTTGCGTGGTCGCAACTTGTTTGCTCTTGCTAGCATATAAATGGATGTTGCACATCCATTCCTATTCTTGCATAGGTAGACAATGTATCTTCCGTTTCCTCAATTTTTCATAGCTTTTCTTTCCCTTTTGTGCATGGTTATGCCAATTTGGTGCACGGGACCATGCATAATATGCCTCTTTCCCAATGCATGTGGGATTAGTTCCTTTTCCTTCAGCGCCTTTCAAGGATAACCCTTGCTCCGAATCCATGTTTCACTTCCTTAGATTTATGCATTTTTGTGCAAATCTCTGGAAAAAAAAACAAGACAGTAGTATCGAGAACAAGAGGCATAAACTACCATAAAGTTTGTGAATTATATGAAACAAGGTCATAGAATAGAAGCAAAGTAAGGTCAAAGTATAGAACTAATTGGTTTATCACTTACCCTTTCTTTGAATATGTTTATGGATTAGCTCAAAACATTGTATTTTTTATTTTGTTTCAAAGGCTTAAGGGCGGTAGTATGTTGGTGAGATGAAGGCTTTGGAACCTTCTTTGCCATCAAAACCTTGAGGATAGCTTTAGGATGAACACCCTCCTAAAATATTGTGGATAAGACTTTGAAGAATCAATGATAATGTTAGATAATAGATATTTAAGTATGACAAAAGAATAAAATTCATAACTTATGACATGTGCATAACAAGATACAACGAACATAAAATTATTGGTTAAAGATAGGAGAAAATGAACTTAGGAATAAGTTTATTACATATGTCAATAGATATATAAATTTGTTTATTGTGATATCCGATGGACTCAAGGACATGTTCAATAGAGGAATTGATGGCCATAAACTAAATGTTACTAACCCTCTTTGATTTTTTTTACTTCTTTTTAGGACCCAGTTCTATGGTCCCTTATAATTCCTAAAAACATAGTGATATAAAGGCATTTTTGGAGCATGATGATAAGTGAAATAATTATAGCACCAATATATTATTGAAAAACATAAATTTAGTTTGGCATTACCGATAGTAGATGTCCCGCTTAGAGGATGAATGGTAGGCCTTCTTATATCCTTAGAAGGGTAAGAGGGGATAACTTGTTATTGAACTTTCCATTTGTCACACTCTATAGGTGAGAGTAGGAGCCTTAGTAAGCCAAAAAATTATTAGTTTAGTAAATTGATGAAAATAATGGAAAGGAAACAAATTACTTGCTAGTGTTAGAAATTAACCTTATCTTCTTAAGGCTGACAAGGTTGTTCCCAACTTCATCATTATTTATAATACGTTTATCTTACACCAACTTCTCAAAATTATCTATGCTGGCTTCTAACTCCAATAAGAGGGTTTGACACTCTCAAACATTAGGTGTCATTTGACCTCATTTATGTAAATCCCACTCAAAATCTCCTAATATAAATAAGTATTGGGACTTCCATCTCTTTACAGAATATTGAAGCTCCTTAATGAAATTATGTGTAACAACCCAAAATTTCGTACCCTTATTTTTGAGAGTTTAGCCTTTATTTTAAACTTGACTTTTAAATCTTAGCTTAAACATTTTTTTAACCGTTGACTTTCAAACCACTATAAATTATTAAATAAATTTATACTAATTATTTTTTTCTTTTTTCTTTTTATTTAAGCCCACCATAAATTAGTTAATTTTTTTGATTTATTTTTCTAATTGGGTATCCGAACCCTAGATATATTAATTTTCCCTAAACCTAATTATAATCTAAACCCTAAAATTATTATCTTTTTTCCTTTTTTTTCCTTTATTTTTCCTTTTTCTTTCTTTTCTTTCTTCTCTTTCCCATCCTTGTGCCCTCTAGATCCCTTCATTCGTGCCATTTTCCCTTTCCCTTCTTACACCTCACAACCCCCAACCACCCATGGTATACTTCACCCTCTCCCTTCCCTTCTAGAATCCAAAAATGCCTTGCACCTTGCACCCTATACCTTTCCCAACCTGTTTCATCCTTCCTATGCACCACTAGACCAACATGTGTCGATCCCTACCCTATCATAACATGCATCCTAGAACCCTCTTATCCTGATGTGTAACTAAATAATTTTAATTTTTATTTGAATATTTTTGTTGATAGTTGTAATATAACTATTTTTGTTACTCTGTGATTGATTAGGGAAAATAATTATAGGATGATGTATTGCTGAATTGTGTTGCTGGTTGATCTGAGAAGCTGATTGCTGGATAAATTGAGCCTGATTATTGTTGATACGGTTAGGGGAAAATAGTATATTCCCATATGATGCAATCATTGGATTGACGCTAGTAGAATTAAATAGGCTACATAGGTAGCCACCCGACCCATAATTAGGTTAGAAGGATTGTTGCCTATGCGACCCTTAATTTCTACAATTAGCTCTGTGAAATTAGTTGATGGGAAATAGGATCATTGTATTCTTTAATTTTAGATAGGTTGTAACTAATTGTAAGTGGGGTGGATAAATTACCCAGCACCACCACATTTTTTTTGGTTAAGTATACATAGGTCATTAGAAAGGTAATTGGGACTGAAAGTCGAAGCCCAATCGGGTAAGGCAGATTGATTTTGTAAGTAATATATGCTGGCTGTGTAAGTTGAGATAGACACTATTGATTCATTTTGGAAAAATAGAAACACGATATTCTTTCTCTCTCTCTCTGGTTCTCTCTCGATTCTTCTTCTGCTTCGCAGAATACTTCGCCGAATCTTCTCGTCTTTCTATTCTTTAATCTCAGTCTGCCATTGATTATCAACTGAGCCATGAGTATTTTGATCTTCCTTTGGTGTTTTATCACTGGCTAATCAAAGATCGGTTTTCCGATCATATCTATGTACATTTTTTTTCCAGTGTTTATTTTTATTCCAATTGAGGCTTCATCATATCCCCTGCGTCGACTCCCCACATTGTTGCCCTTTGCTACGTCAACCTCTACCAATCCCCTTTGCCAACTACATTGCAACCTCATGTTACCACCCCCATATAGTGTGAGTAGCCTAAACAACCACTAACCTCACTTCTAGCCCTTGCATTATCCCTCTCGACTACCACTTTAAATGTCACATTAGCAGACTACCACCTTGCCATTTTTCCATCCTCATATTGCCTATAGCCTACCATCCATTACCTTCCTAGTTTTCGTCATCTCCTCCACCTTGTAGCACTACCCTCAACCTCCACCACCAACAGCCAACAACCACCTTCCCTCATGTAACATGCATCATGAGCTTGGCAATTTCCCCCCTTTTGCAACCTAAGGGTATTTTGGTAAATGTACTTGCTAAATATTTTAATAAGAGTTATTATTTTATGGTTTAAATATTATTACAATCAATGTGTTATTATTTTTAGGTATAATAGGCTGATTAGTGGAGCCTAATAATTTTTAGTAGGTTGCTTATATTTGTGTTTTTGCTAGAAATTAGGTCATCCCTATAATCTATAAAAATGTTATATCTCACATGATAGAACATTAGGGTTTTGATGTAGGAATTGTGTTAAACACGAAAGTTAGTAAAATAGAGCACAAAAATCAGTAAAATAGGGTATATAATTTTGTGTAGAGTATTATGTATACAAAAGTATGTTAAAATAAATTTAATGCTAAAAATAAATTATGTATGTTATGCATAATACTATAGACTGAACATGTTTAGGAATATTTTTAGCACAATTATTATTATTGTGTGACCTAAGGGTATTTTGGTCTTTTTAGGCATTTTGTGATGTTTATTCCGATGAGAATGGCTGATATGTATTATTTATTGTTAAGTATGGAGATATGTGATTTGATGTTTTTAAAATGCATATTTTAGCATGAGTATTATTATTGTACGACTTAGGGATATATTGGTCTTTTTAATCATATCATGATATTATTCCAATAAGTTACCTAATATGCATTATTTATTGTTGATAATAGGAATATATGATTTTGGTTTAATTAGAAACTCATGTCTGGGTTTTACGTGTTGTAACGTGTATAAGGGTAAAATGATCATTTGACATATATGGTAATTTAATTGCATGTTAAATACTTTTTTTTTTGTTTTAGCCTTTTCATGATAAATTAATAAATAAAATGGAATTAATTTTTAAAATGGAAGATAAAGTGGTAATTGTTGTCTCAAGGGTATTTTTGGCTTAATGCACCTAAATATAAATAATTAAACCTAAGATGACATTGGTATCTTATCATGTTGACCTTAGTATTGATTTGGATTATGATTATCTTGAATAATTGGAAATGAGAAAAAAATGGTAAGTATGGGAGTTCGATCTATTGGTGTAACATGATTTCATGGTCATCTTATTAAAATATTAATATTTAAAGTGAAAGACCATAAGATCTGGAATAGTGGCTCTTTAGGGGTTGCTACCCTTAAGATGTGGTTTAGCCCATGATTGATTATGACTTTTTGCTGGTACACCTTAGTGCCTCGACCAAGCCCTATATTTTAATCTATTAAGCTCTACAGACTTATAGAGGGTATGGATAGTTATGGATTAAGATTCCTTGTCAGTAGGATATTGTGCTACTTTCATGTGCTAATATGATTAGGGTACCTTAGTGTGTTTGGGTTGATAGTCAGTAGGATACTAAGTTGCCTTAATGCATCAGTATAACTAGAGTACCTTAGCGACACCAGGTTAATATGATCCCCTTGAGTAAAATAAAAAATGGAAATGATTATTATTGGCTCAAAATGATTGTTGGATTAGTTTGGTAGTAGCATTTTTCCCTACCTATAGAATAACAATAGCCTTTGTGCCTCCTTGTGATTTAGTAGTAGACTTCCTGTCTACCAGTGGTTTGGTAGTAATCTTTGAGCCTATCTATGGTTATGTAGTAGCCTTCATACCTATCTGTGGTTTGGTAGTACTTGTGATTTCGTAGTAGCCTACATGTGGTTTTGTGCCTACTTGTGGTTCATTAGTAGAATATGTGCCTACCTATGGCTTTATAGAAGCATTCACGGCTATGTGTATCTAGTAGTTACCTTTGAGCCACATCTGTGGTGTTATGGATTTTATTGGAATTGTGTCTGTGAGCCGTGCCTATGGTGTTGTTGATGTTATTGGTTTTGATATCAAGATATAAGATACAATGTGAAGTTTATGGTTATTTTGTTCAGATTTGTATTAATCATTACTTCAGAGAGCATCTTTTGGATGCTTGATTGGTAAGTTTTAATAAGTTCTAAATGAATGGGTAGGAGAAATATATGGCTTGGCGATATATATATATATATATATATTATCTAATCTAATTATCTTATTTTGATCATTGTATGTATGTTTCAATATTTTATACTATGTTTTATTGTGATGCCTTCTATGTGTTCTATATGAGATTTTCATATTAGTCTTGTATAATGGGTCACTCAATACCGTTGAACTGGTGTGTTTCTTTTCATGGTCTCCTACTTATTTCATAGGCTGTGATCTATGCAAGTTAGCTTGTAAGATCATTTGAAGGCTAGTATGTAGGATTGATAATTAAGACTATTCGGTCTCCTACCCGATATCTTTTGATCCAAATGTGCTTGTACTCTCATGCCCTTTTGTATTTTTCTTTCACTAAATTTTATAACCGCTAAAAATTTATTTTCCCTTTTCTTTTTAATCTAGTTCTTATAAATGAGTTATTAATTTAAGTGGAGTAATATTTTTAGCCATAGCACTTGGTATGGGAATGATAGAGGAAACCGAACTTGTATTAAATGTGGCGGTAACACCCTACATTTTTACTATTTTAGCTTCTACAATTAAATCTTTTAATGAAAATATTAAGTCCTAAAAATGGGGGTTGTTACATTATGGTTCCCTCTTGTTTGGATGGAATGGAAGTCTGAGGTTGAGGGATGGCTTAATTTTTTATAAAATTGTCGAAGCAAATCTATTGTTGTTCTAACGTTTAACAAAGACCATCCGTGCATAGAGCCAGTCACCATTCTCCAATCATTGGAGATGAATTGAGTAGGGATTAATCAAAAATCTTGGAGAAATTCTCTAATAAATGGGTGTAAAGGAAAATGTATGTCAGCAAATAGGGCCTCGATATACATGTTATGCATATATTTGGGGGATTATTAGCTCTATATAAAGAATTTGGTTGAATTAGTGTAAGGGTAGAAGAAAAATAATATCTGAGATGAAATTGGTCAAGCTAGGCCTCATTAATGTTACTCAAGAGAAGAGTATCCAAGTTATGAGGTGAAGCTTATAACATGTTTATAGAAAGGGGAAAGCTACAAGTGGATGAAGGGACCGATTGGTTTTTTGTTGGCTAGTTCGTTGGACTTAAAAAATGAAGAAAGAGAAATTGTGGGTGTGATTAAGGTGTTTGAAGACTGAGAAGTAGAGGAATCTAAATAGTGAGTAAGATGTTTAATAAAAATATCTTTCATCAAGGTAGGGGATTTACTAGGTTTTTTGAGAGAATTGGTGTTTGGTGTGGTGGAAATGGAAACTCCACACATTCAACTACCATCTAGAATTTCATTGTGTTGTATTCCCCCGCTAATGGAAATGGCTAGAGGAGTATGTCTATGAATGAAGACAACAACAGTGTGGATGACCCTGATAAAGGATCAAAGATGGAGATTTATAGGTTTTAGACGTATGGACAGAGGTTTGAAGAGGTTTCTTTGATGAAAAAATAAAGTACGAAAGTTGAGGAGGATAATGAATAGTAAATTTAGAAGCGGGGAAATAGAATAAGTTGTGTGTGTGTGTATAGTGATGTGAGATAGTTGAAAATACCTATATTTTGATTTGAAAGAGAAATAATTATCTTAGTTGTGTGTATTCATAACCAACGGTAAATTCACAAAATTGGGCAAAAGGTTGATTATTGAATAAAACCTTTAGAAGGGATAGAATGTCAAATCAAAGCTTTGGTTTTTTCCATTTCTTATAGTGGCAGAAAAACATGTGGCCTTTATTATTTAGATATTTTATCTCTAATCTAGACACGTGGGAGTAAAGAAATGAGGCTTGTCCAACAAGCCATATTTTAGCACTATCTTATTTATTTTTATTGAAATTCAAATTTTGAATTTTATGAAAATAGATAAAATTTTTGTAGTTTCTTTTTATTTATTAAAGGATGAACTAAATAGATATTTCATGTATTGACTAGCTAATGAAAATTTAAATGAATGAGTTTTTCCATCGCCACTCAATATTATGTATGTGATGCCCGACAATTATTTTGTTTAAATTTATTTATCTTTGTTCATTGTGGTGTATGGGGTTTCTAATGATTGTTTATGTGTAAATTTATTTTTCCTTATCTATATATGCGTGTCTGATGAACATATTGATGTGTTAGCTTGTCCTTCAATCTTTTGGGATATAATTTTTGCATATTGATTTGTATTAAGGTCTTCTTGGTTAACACAATTAGTGTATAGTTGTGATCGTTGGTCATGTAGTAGAATTTTATCTTGTCTATCCTATGGAAGTGGTTGACACAATGAAGGAAATTTTGAAGGAAATGATGATATGGAATTTTTCTCAACTAAGACTATTAATCTCTTGAATGTTGGCATGAAGAACGAGAATCAACCTAAAAAGCTTCCATGCATGTTTTCCTTTGCCTCGAACCAGTCCCAGACTATTAGCCTATATATCTCCCTTAATGGTTCCACTCTATACATAGACATGGCTACTTGTTGTCCTCAAATACACAATATTGTTCCCTTCCCCTCTTCCCTGATTTTACCCTTATATATAGGGGTAATTTATTCATTGTAGAAATTAGAAATCATAATAAAACTATGTTAATTTTGTTCTCTCCTCTCTCTGCTCCATTTCCTTGGTATTCTCTTATTACCTACTACTATTCTAATATCTTGAGAACTCCTCATTTCAAAATATACATACAACACCAACCATACTTCATAACACATGTTTTCATGTAAAAACATACTATAAATCATGATATGACAACTAAGGCAAACATAAACACTTCATGATATGACAACTAAGGCAAACATAAACACTAAGCTTTATCATAGGCTAGAGATTTATCTTACCTAAAGTAAATCTTCTACTAAATATAACACATCTTAACTTGTTGGTCAACTATAATATCCTTGATAACTTAAGAAAATCAAGAACCCTAAAATCAGTAAAATGCTTAAAATGATTTAAAATAAGGAAAATGGAAGAAGAAGGATAGAAAAACGAATCCTCAACTTCAACCCAAAAGAAATAAATATCTCAAAGGAGGATAAGCAAAAAATTTTAACCTTTTTTAAACTTTAATCCTCAATTATTTAAATAAATCAAAGATTAATAATAAGATATGAAGAGGGCTAAATCTCAAGAAAGATGTTGAGAAAAAAGATGATAAGAGGAAATTAGCTACAAGGGAAGGGTTGGAAAAAGATCCATTCCACACTTAGAAAATTTTGGTTGGAAGAAAAGAGAAGAATTAAAGGAGTGTATAATTGTGTTGAGAGGAAAAGGAAATCAGATAAGAAGGCTTGAGGAAGCTTTCATGGTCGACAAAGAGAATAATGAGAGAGGCTGAAGAATTAGCTTACAAGAGTAGAGTAGGGTGTTATATATTAAAATTACCCCTAGAGGGGGTGAATAAGTTGTTTTTGAATGGGGATGATAGAAAAAAAATTTGTACACAATGTAGAGTTGTTCAAAAGAAAAATGTAACAACCCTATTTTACCAACTGAACATTTTCATTTTTATGGAAGTGCTCATACTAAATTACTAGGTGCTACCGTCATACTTAGCATAAGTCCAGATCCTTACCTTTCTTACACCAAGTGTTAAGGTTAAAAAAACTCAACTAAGGTAAATCAACGGAAAGAGAAGTAATACATAATAGAGTTACGAATAAATGTCATAGTATAATAGTATATCCAAAGCCTGGCAAGGGACATAAGAGTCCAAAGGAAAATCGATCGTAACAAAAACTAGCACCCAATTGCCTTAACTCTTAGACCTAAATGCCCATTCTGAAAATAAAACCTCTATCCAAGGACTCCACTTGTCCTGCCCGCGCTTATAAGATTCATGCTATTCAATGGCTCTCACATAGTCATCTGTAAAAGTATTAAGAGTACGACTTTCTCATACTGAGTAAATCACAATACCTCATAAGAGGTAGCATGTCCACATTTCACATAGTTACACAACAATTGAAAAGCATGCTTAAGCACAAGGCATGAACTATACTAATAATACTCATGGAGAAACATATATTATGGTTTAAGTCTCAACTCAATAGCAAAAAATATCTATTCACTTCTCATCATTTCAAAGTGTAAAGTCATATTCGATTTGTTAAATACATACCAATCATAGTGTTAGGGCACTAAGACAACAGCCAAAACAATACTAGGATAAGGAATTAAGGCGATTACCAAACCAACAAATCTAACATAAACCAAGGTAGGGCATGAGGCAACTACTGAACCAACAATCCATCACAATACCAAGGTTGCGCACTGAGGTAAATACCAAACAAACAATCCATTTCTTTTATTACACAACAAACATTTTCATTTTACTTCCTTACTCGAGGGGGACACAAATCAACCCAGGGACTTAGCAGTACACCTGGTCATATTGGTGCCCGAAAGTGACACAATACCCTTACCTTGAACCCAGGGACACAACAGTAAGCCTATTCATACTTGCACTTAAAAGCAACATAGTATCCTCCCAACCTTGGTCACCTAGTCCTTAAGTATTGATAACCCATGTAGGGCACGTAGGTCACCTATAGAGTATAGGAGGGCAGTGGCACACCAGTGAACCAAAAATGAGGGCTTACACCTCACCTCTAAGGTGGAAACCCATAGAGAGCAACCATTCCCAACTCAAGGTCTTTCACTTTAAGTGTTAATATCTTTTGATCACATAAGTCACATACAACATAAAAATTTTCATTTTCCACACTTACCATTTTGCCCTATATTTCCAATTATTTAGATAAACCCAAAGGTTATAGGTCTATGTCAAGACAAGTCAAAGATAAGGTCAAACTATCAAAAGGCTAAGGCCATCATTGCATTCATATATTTGTAAATGATATATTAGGTCAAAATTACTAAAATACCCTTCCAAACCTTAGTTTCCACATTTTACTCATTTTTTGCATTAAACAGTATCATTATGAGATATTTTTCATGAGTAGTCAACAATGTAATATTTCACATTATTTTAGCACGTAGGTAATCTTTTCATTTTGGTGATTAACTATATTTTTCACTTTTTATACATTTAGTGGGTTGCGCCCACCAAAACCCTAATTATGTGACTATCACGTACCACTTCTTTCATGCAGCATACACATACACATTTAAATCATGAAACTTCATTTAAATAGGCATATTATCATCATAGTACCGGTAGAAGCATATCTCTAATCCTAGATCATGAAAAATAGAATTCATCATAAGCTAACCCTTATCATGCACATATGTGTCCATGTGAACTATTGTGGCCCTACTTCCATGCATGGGAATTTATGAGGCATATACGATGGGATTTGAATCATAAATTGATAATAATTCAATCCCTAACAAAATCTTAGACATGCAGACGTAATACATTTGACATATTACTATGCATACAACTTAATTATTGTTAATCATACATATCATCCTTTTAGCATATTATCATTTCATCATGCATGCTAAAATACTTGAAAAGCATAAACCCTAGCATGATTCTATGTCTAAAAGTTCCTAGCATGATTGCACATAATTTTCTACTGTCCTGTGAGTGATTGGATTTACCTAACCCAAGCTTATACAAAATAGGTCTTCTCTAAAGCTCTCAAAAATACCTAGAAGTTTAACATCCAAACACATACATATATTATCATATAATATTAAAAATAATAATCCCAAATTACTAAAATAATTAAGGGCTACTAACTGGTGGAGAAGCAAGAGGAATGCCAAGGAAAATTGGGCAACAAGAGGGGGAAGCTTAAGGGGTGGAAATGGGTGCAGTGATAATAGGGGAGCTTCAGCCAAAATGGTTAAAGGTGGGGATGTTGGCTTTGGTAGGTTGGGCCGAAAGGAGGAGAGGTGGAAATGCAGTTAAGGTCAGTGAAGGTGTTGGTGAGAAGAGTTGAAGATGGAGGGGGAAGCTACGGAGGATAAAGGTGCAGTAAGGGTGGAGGCTTCAGCAAACTTGGCCGAAGGTAAAAGGGGAGGCATCAGTGGGTTAAGGTGCAGGTTGAGGGTGGCTATAGTAGAAATTGTTGAAGGTAGAGGGGGAGGAACGGTAGAAATGGATGGTGGTCGTGTGTTTGTTTCGGAGGGGAGAGATGAAGACAAAGGAAAATGGTGAAGGTGCACGAGGGGAGGTTGTGGGGGTTTTGTGGGTGGTTGGTGAGGGAGTTATGGCATGGATGTCCAGTTCAAGGTAGGGGGCTTCAGTGTAGGTGGTCGATGGAAATGTAGGGAGGCCGATAGGGGTTGGTGTTGCAGCAATTAAAAATGGTTGAAGGAAAGGAGGAACGATGAGGAGAAACAAAGAGTTTGTGCATAAGAGGGAGCTCGAGCGAGGTTGGTTTTCTACATAGTGGTCAAGAGTTTTTTGGCACACACACAAGAGAATAGGAAGTGTATAACAAGGGGTTGTGTGAAATACAACGAGGACAAAAACCAGGAGTGCAAGCAAGGGGGAGAGGGGAGGTATGGTGCAAAGTGATGGTGTGACGGTTCATAGGTAACATGCAGGGGTAAGGAGGGTAGGGTGACGGTTAGAGAAAATAAAACATAGGTTATGGATAGGTTAGAGTAAAAATCTAGTTAAATATTTAGGGTAAAATATTCGGTATAATTTAATTATTAGGCTAGGTTTATTTGATGAAATGGATACCGGTTATGACCCTACCTAGGTTTAAAAATTAAAAAGCACCCTTTAGTATATTTTAACTTAATTCAATTTTATAACTAATAAGTCATAATAATGTTACACATATTGACAAATATATTTGTTATCAATTGTCCTACAATAATTATTATAACTAGTACATATAATTACCTGTTATAATTAGGATTTTCTTAAAATAGGGTATTACAACAAATTACTCTCTACATCCACCACCAAAAGATTTTTTCTTTTGGATTTTGGAAATAGTAACGTGTTAATATTGATGATCACTTTTATCTCACTTTATGAGCCTTAAAATCTCAATAACCTTCTAAGAGATGATTTACAACTTAAACTATTTATCTTCTCTGGACTCTTCAAAATAATCTCTCAAGAATGATAGGCAAATACTCACTAACCCCTTTAAAATAAATTTTGTAAGGTGGTTGTGATTACAAATGATTCTCACTAAGAATATAAGATATGAATGTGTAGAACTTTGTATGAGATGTAATATCGCTACATGTAATGAAAGATATTACAATTTAAGAGCAATTCTAGCTAAAAGAAGTGAGCAATGAACACTTTTCAATAAAACTTAGAATATGAAAGTTTAGAGAATTTGAATGAGTAATTGAATTATTTAAGAGTAGATGATTAATTACACAATTAATCTAGTTCTTAAAGTTGTTATAAATGTAGTGGGACCTTATATATAAGGGTTTCCCTCATCGTATAGCCATTAAACACAAAATCTCAAAAAGTTGTATGGCCAGTCAATTGGTGGTTCAAACTAGATAACTAATTATGTTCAGATTAGAAATGAAAAGTTACCGTTATGAGAACTAGTCGATTGGTTTATTCAAATTAGTCAATCGTTTATCCGTAGTGCATAGTTGGTCTTATAAACATATATAAATAGTGACATGGTATGGTAAGACTATTCAATGTGTTCATGTAACCAATCGATCTATTTGATCAAATTGGTTGATTGGTTTTAAACCATTTGATGAGTTCATACATAGACCAATGGGGTTTTATAGAAGTAAAAGAAACCTGTGGATTGGTTAGTCAAATCATTCGATCGGTTTTCTCAACTAGTCTATTGGTCTGGCAAAATCAGTTGATGAGTTTAAACATAGGCGAATGGGTTTTTTAAAGAGTGAAACTCATGGATTGGCTAGTCAAATGAGTCAATTGGTTTCCTTAAACCAGTCAATCGATTTGTCAAAACTAGATGATGAGTTTAAACAAAGGTGAATGGGATTTTGTAAGAGTAAAATCCATGGATTGGTTGGCTGAACCATTCATTCGGTTCAGCATAAATCGTTAATTGATTTTTTGTGCCATTCAATCTATTTGAGTTCAACTCATTTCATGTATTTTATTAAACTTAACCAGTCGATTGGTCTTGAGACCTTTTGACTAGTTCCAACTAGAACCGACAATTTAGTTTCAAAACAATTTTAAAGAGTTTAGAAATCAAGATCATCTATGAAATCTTATGAAATGAATACAAATCAAGTGTTTAAAAATGTTTTAAAGATTTTTTTTATGAAAATGTGAAATTGATCAACTTAGCTCGTTACATGGAACCTAAGACTTAAGAAATATGATCCTTAACCTTTAAGTCTTAATTATTTTTTATGCCTTGATTGTTCTTTTAAATTTGTACATTTGGAGAAATTATTTGAGTGGGTGTGATTATATTTCTTTTTAAGTTAATCATAGTTACACTTAAGCAAACATATTAGTTCTTAAGATATTTGTTATCATCAAAATAAGAACAATGACATTGTTTGACCTATGAAGTCAACATGTATAAAGGTGCAATAAAATGATGAAGTATGGGAGAGAAGGGGTTAAGAAGAGAAAGATAAGGCTAGAGGGCATAAAAGACAAGTGTAACCTTTGTTACATGAGCAAGAGGGGAGAGGAAAGTGAGGGAGAAGGAGTTGTTGAGAGAAAATACCTCAAAAAGTACTTTTTAGAATTTTTTTAGCAAAATAAAATTATATAATGATCCAAATAATATGAAAATAATCTCAAGACACCAAAGTGTGCTTATTAGAACAAAGAAAAACTAATTAGAAGTTTAGAAAATCATTTGAGCAATAATCAAAACAAAAACTAGGAAAATACTTGAAAGTCACATTAGAACTAGTTAACTGATTTATCAATACCAATACTAATTTCACCAGTTGACTAGTTTTCTCCTACCAGTTAAATGGTTCTTTTGGGGTACCAACTAAGTTCTTGGAAAAAATAACTAGTTGGTTTTGGATGACCAGTCAACGAGATACCCCAAAATTTACAACTGAAAAAATTTCTTTTAATGAAAAGATTTGGCTTAAGCAAAATAAAAAAAATGTAAATTATGGGGATATTACTGCCACACTTAGTACTAGATTGGTTCACTTCTACCGCTCCAGTACCAAGTGCTAAGAACGAGCGAACGAGAGAATCGCCGAGAGAGAGAGAGAGACAAGTCGCGAGAGAAGAATCGAGAAAAACTCAGCCAGAAATATTCAGTCAAAAGTATCGTCCTGTTACACATTGACCCAGCTATTTATAGGCATAGTATAGACCGTATGTCGACGTACAAAATACACAATACAGACCTTCGAATACACGCTATATCTACAACAGAAAGGCCGAACGGCCTGATTGCTTTGGGCCAAATAACTAGTCGATTAGCCCAATCAAACCCCAAAATAAAAATGTCCCAAATACAATTAAGTTTAGGACTTAATTCCCATCAGCTAAAAATAACACTTTAGCTAATCATGGCTATTAAGGATTGATTAATCCACAATCCATCTAGTCCAAATTAAGGACCGGGTGGCGGATTATACAACCGACCTAATTTCCATTAGCCAATTTCGACCGGCGAATGCATCATATGGGACTACAATTTATTAAAAAAAAAATTACATAATCTGCACACTTCAGATACATAATCTACACATTCCAGCAACTGCATCCAAAGATCCACAGAGTCCATATGCTGCATTACACTCCTATTTATTCACCAAATAAGACAAACAATTATAAGTAAATAATTCACAGCAATTTTCAAAATTAATTAAATATAAATTCTTAAGATTCACATCAACTAAGGCCAAACATATAAGGCACATATCACAAACATGATCATATAGGCAACATATAATAATATAGATGATGAGGGCGGGTTACGTTCTAATAAACTTGTTCTTTATATCTTTTAACAGTATACTGATTTCACACATACTCTTAATTAATCCACGCGAGTGTGGGAACCCCACTATTATAACTGGTAGACCGAAATACACACAGGACAGAACGCTCTTGACCACTATTATTCGCCGGTGGATCGGTCTCCAGGGCAAAATGCTCTTGGCCACTATTATTCGACGGTGGACTGGTCTGGCCCCGACTTACATGGTGTTTCACTTTCACTGTAAGTACTTAGTGTATTTCCCACGTCTTATCTTCATTACGTTTGGTTTGTTGAGCACGAAATCCCCTACTATTATAGCCGGTGGACCAAAAATCAAGCAGGACAAAACGCTCCTGGCCACTATTATTCGTCGGTGGATCAGTCTCCAAGGTACCCCGGCTTCTGGCCACTATTATTCGCCGGTGGAACGGTTTGGGCCCGGCTCAACAATCTTCCTCTTTAAATGATTAGTGTCTTATTTGTATCTTATTTGATAATTTTTCACCCTTGACATGCATGCCACCATTCTTCTACTTCTATCCTCCCAAGAGGGGCCCGTCCCATATCTTGAGACTCCGGCACCTCCTAACTGCCCCGACTAACATTCCTTATTCCATTACCCACACTAGAAGCCCAATTCCGATATGTGTGGGTCAAGGCCCACTACCTCATACCACTAAGCCCATTCATAGTCCTCCCTAGGGTTTTCTCTACAAAACCCTAATTTAGGCCTATGTGGCCCATCCTTCTCTGCTTCACATGACCCAAACTATTTTAACACTCCACACATCACGACCCTTAGATTCCACTCTTACTTTATGCCTCATTCATCCTTCATTTATTCTTTTCTTTTTCTTTTTCTTTTTCCACCTTCTCAAATTAGGGTTTCCTCCCAACCCTAGCCCGGTCTCCTACGCACCCTTATACTGTCCCAAGTACTATATTCCACCCGAAGCCCCTATTCACCCAAGCGACACTTCTATTACCTTCCTCACGCCTCAAGGCAACTTTCTATACGTAAAGTTTACCCCCATGCAGACTCTAACCACCCCATGCAAAACCCTCGATATTTATCAAGCAAAACCTTAGTTCCTCCCATGTAACCCTAGTTTATCACACTCTTTCATTTTATCTAAGTTCTCTTTTATTCACCACTCATGGTTCATGGATTATTTAGGTCATTATTACCTACGTTAGCCAACTTACTTCCCTTTGGCTTTCTTATTTTCTTATTTTTCTTTTTTTTTCATGCCTCCATCCCACATCACCACATTAAATACCCTAGCATGCATGTCCTAAGGGGCCACATCACATCACGTCACAACTTGCAGCATATTCATATTAGCACATACTAGAAGAAAACACAAGAACATACCTCTGTTCTAAGCCACACTACATATAAAACAGTTAAGATAATAGCACATGGTACACGATATATAATTATACGGGACATCCAAGGCATGCAAGACACATAACACACATGCGGTCTTAGCTATACCCTTATGTAAAACGTCACCGGGCTTGGAGCACGCTCCTACGCCTCCTTAGGGTTTTGAATTGATTCACCTATAAGAGGGAAATACTATGGGTTAATCTCTCTCTTACCAAAATTACCATAATTTACTATCTTACCCCTATTATGGCCTACTATTAAGGCTAATAATGATAATAGTAGTTTTATAATTAAAAGTAGGGTTATTATTCTCAAAATAATTAATCATGCCACTACTAACCAAAGTAAGTCTTAGTAATATTCATAATATTAAAAGTAATTGTTTCAATATTACTTATAATAATAATAATAATAATATTGTTAGTTTTTGTAATGATACTAATATTGACCCCAAATTCTAGTAATAATAATAATAGTGATGAAAATAATATAAAAGTAATGACCATAATGATACTTATATTAATAATGCTAGTAGTAGTAATGATAATAATAATGATACTAATAATATTAATAATAGTAGTAGTAATAGTGATAATAGTTTCAATCTTGAGAATAATGCTAATAAGGTTCTTGAAATTATAATAGTAGTAGCCTTAGTGATAATATGGCCAAGTGTAATAGCATAATAATAATAATAATAATAATAATGCTAGAAATGATAATAATAATAATAATAATAATAATAATAATAATAATAATAATAATAATAATAATAATAATAATAGTGGTAATGATAATATTAACAACAACAACAACAATAATAATAATAATAATAATAATAATAATAATGTTAAGCATGAAAAGGGGTAATAGTACTATAATGGCCAAAGTTAGTATTAATATTATTAGTAACAAAATAATGATAATAATAATGATAATATTAGTAGTAATAATAATACCAACAATAATAAAAAGGATAATAATAATAATAATAATAATAATAATAATAATAATAATAATAATAATAAAGTTGTAGTGATGGAAACCGGTTAGGGTTTTGCAAAGGATCGAAAGATTTAGTCGAGCGCAACGTTCGATTTCGCCGGTACAGCCTAAGGAAAACTTTCCAAAGGAAGACCCAAAGATTCAGAAGCACAATTGATTCAATGGCAACTGAAATTAGAAGGTGAATGATCAAGATCGATCAAGGTGAGAACGAGACAGAATCAGAGAAGACAAGCGAATGAGAGAATCGCCAAGAGAGAGAAGAAGTCGCGAGAGAGATCGAAAAGAATCAGCCGATTTTATTTCTGTCAAAGGTATCCGTATTACAATGTATTCGGCCTATTTATATGTACACAGAAGACCGTATACTCGACAAATACATACGGAACAATACAGGCCTGCATGAACGGGCGATACAAAATTTTGGGCCAAAAAAATGAAGTGTCGACCAGCCCAACTTCAACCAATTATCAAAATGTCCCAAATACAATTAAGCTTAAGGCTTAATTTTCCATCAGCTATAACAACTTTAGCTAATCATGGTTATTAAGGATTGATTAGTCCACAATCCATCTAGTCCAAATTAAGGACCGGGTGGCGGATTATACAACCGTCCTAATTTCCATTAGCCCATTCCGACCGGCGAATTCATCATATGGGATTACAAATTATTAACACAAAAATTTACATAATCTGTACACTCCAATACATATTCTGCACTTCTCAGCAACTATGTCCAAGTCCACAGAATCCATATGCTGCATTATTCTCCTATTAATTCAACAAATAAGACAAACAATTATAAGTAATTAATTCACAGCAATTTTCAAAATTACTTAAATATAAATTCATAAAATTCACATCATGTAGCCTTTTAAATAATAATACTATTAGTTAGAAATCTTTGTAGAATAAGAGTTATAACATAATAATAATAATAATAACACTAATAATAATAGTTAATAATAATACTATTAATATTAAAAATCATTAACACTTTTATAAAAAAAGGTTTAAGGGTTAAGAAATTGGAATACCACCTAAGCTTGGTGATGGAGCTGGCGGCGGCGGCGGTGAGGAGGAAGAGAGGTGGAGAGATGGGGGTATAGGCTAGACGAGAGGGAATGAGGGGGTGTTTGAGGTGGTGGAAGGTGTCTCAAGTGGATAGGGCGGAATGGAGGTGGTGGTGCAGCTAGAAGTGTGGCGCACGACGGCTGAGGCGGTGGCCGAAGGTGGTGGAAGGTGGAGGAGGGAGAAGGAGAGGGAGTCAGGGAAAGATGGAGGTATATGGAGGTAGATTAGAGTCCCCTGGTTGTTTTGGGGGGTAGAGGTGGTGTTATTGGTGGCGGAATCGGTGGCAGACGGTGGCACAAGGGGCGGCAGAGAGTCGAAGTGGGTTGTTCGGGAGGGGAACTTTGCACGGCCAGGGTGGCTCGTGCAGGGAAAGGCAAGGAATGAGGGTGGCTCAGTTGTGTAGAGGGTAGTGCAGGGAAGGTTTTGGTGGCCAGAGTGGGTGGTGGTGACAACCGACGGCGGAGAAAAGACGGTTTGTTTAAGCGGTGGCACGCGGTCGGATTTCTGGGCTACCAAAGTCGAAACCCGATTATGGCTACCTTCGGGGGTATATATAGGTAGATTGGAAGGGAAAAACGACAAAGGGGAGCGGGGAAATAGGGGGCAAGGGGCATGGGTGCACCGACCGGCGAGGGTAGGCCTGCGCAGGTCTACCTTCGTAGGCCATTTCAACGGGGAAGAGGGGATGGCATATGCGGGAGAGGGGATGGCCAAGTAGGTTAAAATGATAGCGAAGACGACGGGGAAGAGAGGGGAAGAATGGCGGATCAACAGGCATGATCAGCGCCGATCAGGGGGAGTTACAGCCGCGAGGAAGAAGAAGAAGAAGAAGAAGAAGAAGGAGGAGGAGGGCTGGACTGGCGGTCCAGGAGAAAAGAAGAAAGAAAGGAAAAATCCGGACCGGCCTGGAGAAAAAAAAAAGAAAAAAAAAGAAAGGTCGGCGCAAACTTGGGCCATGCAGGAGGGAAGGGAGAGCTGGGCTGAAGGCGGGCTGGCCCAGGTCGGGAGAAAGGAGAAAAAGAAAGGAAGAAGGAAGAGAAGAAAAAGGAAAAGAAAGAAGAGAGGGAAAAGGAAAAAAAAAGAAAAAAAAAGAAAAAGGAAAAAGGTGGGTTTGGGGTTAATTAATATATTTTGGGTATTTTGAGATATATAAAAAATATTAATATTAAAATAATAATTAATTTCTCTTTTTAGGTTAATTTAGGGTTTTTGAAAGATTTTTCCTAAATTCCATTTTAATTAGAAAAATACTCAAATTTTCCTATTTAAATTATTTATTAATTTCTCCTAGATTTTCCTTAATTAATTCCCTCTTATTCTAATAAAAAATAGTTTATTTAATTAATTTTCCTAATAAATCCTTACTTTGCCATAATTTTCTAAATTAGGGTTTTGGGATATTTCAACGAGTTTACTTGATAGCCACATACTCACCCATTTTTCAAAACCAAAACCTTTTTATTTTATATGAACATCATTTAAATAAATTCTAAAAGATTTTAGGATGAGATATTATAACAATAAGGAAAATGATTGTTGATGAAACTCAAATAAAATATGTAACCACTTATAATAAAGTTGCATACCTAAAAGTAGTAGGAGCACTAGGATTTTTTATGGTATCCAATATCTGATGATCCAATCTGATATCCAAATTGATCAAATTTAAAAAAATCAAATAGCCAATATAATATATTTTTCGTCAAATCAAATAACCGACCAGAATGATTAAAAAATAAAATAAATCAGATATCTGATAAGACAAATACGTATAATATATTATCTGATAAATTATAATAATATATACTCTGAACACTACTTGTTTTTCATAACATTTTATTATATATTATCATGTGTATATTTAATTTGAAAAGAGATTATTTGTTGTTAGTAAATTTTATACTTTTTAATTAAATATTTAAATATTATCTAAAATTTAAAATTACTAATTAAATATAATTTAATTTAAGACTTAAATCCATTCATTAGATCATTTTAGTTGAAATTGGATCGATTTATTATTTGTCAGTAGAAAAAAAATTATTTGATATTTCTCATTTGTGACTTACTCAAATTTTTTTGATATTCGACAAATTATTTTTTATCCAATCAAAAATTTTGACATCCAAAGTGTCACATATCCGATATTTTCTTTCCACATATCCGATCTTCCATATTTTTTAAAATATTTAACGGATATTTGATCCGGACACCCCTAAGTAGCACATGTATAACAATCATCACCAAATTTTATAGATTTAGCCTAGCTGTTCATTAGATGATAGTTTTTTGTATGTTATTTAAAATCCTCAATATGTATGATTATAAATATTTTTAAGTTCATTATCTTGCAACATATTTTGATGATAAATTTAAATGAAATAATAAAAAGAAGTATCTAGATATCTACAAATTTAAGAGTAGGTTGATATCTATATTTATCAAATCTTAACTTACTAGTATTCCGATGGTAATGTCTTTGGTTAGTAAATCTTGTGGCATTCCATGATGAAGTGTATGTCAAGGTACCGTAGCTCCATGCCATGATGATAATAGGTGAATATTTTGCTTCTACTGCATATCCTTTAATAGCTTTTGCTAACATCTCTATACTCCTTTTCATAAATTTGTGTCGATCTAGTATTCTTATACAACCCTAAGCCCTCCCTTCACTGGGAAAAAACACAACAAAAAAATAGAGAAATGGACTAAGTGGGACAAACTCTAAAAGGAAGGAGACATTTCTATATTCTCTTTAGCAAAAAGAAAGCATGTATGTGGTACATTTTGCATAGCAAAGAGAGAGAAATAGTATGATTTGGGGGGAGCAATACGATTCAACTTGCACAATTATACAATTTATATCAAATTTTCTTATTTTAAGTTAATCATGATCCCTCACATTGACGCTTCATTCATCACCATCCAAGGGCCAATTAGACCATAGCCTACTCTTAGATTTATGATTGGGTAAAGGGATAATGAGCTAACAGCATCAAATAAAAAATAAAAATAAAAATAAATTAATTGCACACAATTTATGTGGAAAAAAACCTTCTAATACGAAAGGTAAACAACCTTGAGATACTTCGGTCCACTTAGAAAACATTTACTATGAGAAATATGAGATAAAAAGTCTGGTATTCAAGTGATAATTGGATACTACACTCATCAAACCTAAATAGCACAATTAGACAACAATTTTAACACCTAAATAGAAGAGTTTGCAAACCTTAAAACATAGTTGTTGGAAACATGTCCAAAGGTCAATATATAGGACACAAAATATCAATCCATTTTACAGTAATAAATAGCAAGATGTAAACAACAACCTCACTCACTCATTTTCAATCAAAATCAAGCATAATAGACCATTGAATCGAAGTCAAAACCAAAAATGATATGAAATTGGCCAAAAAAAATACCCACTAAAATACCAACAAAAACCTAAACTAGAGAGATTTAAATCAAATCTTCACCATTCATAATTAATATTGGTGTTCTAGAAAGATCTTTTCAAAACATCAACCCAATCTAATGGTGAACAACTTTTGATCTTTGAATTGATCAAACCTATGCTAAAGAAAATAATGATAGAATGTTTTGTATTTCTACCTCTTACCTAAGTGATTCAAATCTCAATATTTCCCACATATACTCACTTTCCCACATCAAAATTTCAATTGATGTTTAGTCTTTCCAAATTTAGGTCATTAACAAAAATGAAAAAAATAACCTTGGTTTAAAAAATGACATTACCATATAGGAGGGAGCTCAAATGCCCCAGCAAATTCTCCCCCTCCTGAATATGTGGAGGTGATCGCCATCTCAACGATCATATAAAAGACCTCAAACTTCCATCTTGATAAGGATTTTGTCAACAGATCAACCCCATTATCATTAGTGTATACCTTCTCAATCTCGAGCAACTTATCATCCAAAACATCACGTATCTAATAATATCATGTATAAATGTGTTTTGATCTAGAATAAAAGGTAGGATTCTTACCAAGATTTATAGGGATTTGGTTGTCACAAAGGAGCACATTTCTTTCATGAACAAAATCAATCTCTCAAAGAAATTTATTTATCCATAGCAACTCCTTACTTTCTTATGTTATAACAATGAACTCTACTTTATTAGTCGATAAAGCAACACATTTTTTAAGTTTAAACTATCACGACACTACTCCCCCTACAAAATTGATCAAATAACCTGAAGTATATGTCCTCGAGTCAACATCCCTAGTCATATTTGAATCAGTATATCCCTTAATGAATGACTCATCACTTCTAAGACAAAGTCTCAAACTATAAGTGTCATGGAGATATCTAGATCAACTTTATTGCATTACAATACTCTCTACCTAGATTAGAAAGAAAATTGCTCACAACTCTAGCTATATGAGTAATATGAGGTCTCGTACATACCATATCATACATCAAACTAACCAGAATAGATGAAAAAGAATGTTCTTCATCTCTTGCTTCTCTGCTTCACAGGAGGGACATTTCTTAGAGCTCAACTTCAAGTGAGGAGCAAGTGGAGTGCCTACAACCTTGAGATTATCCATCCTAAATCTCTAAAGTATTGTAACACCTCAAAATTCACTACTTTTTTTTAAAGCGGAAGTAATTAAAATAGAAATACTTAAATTAAAACTCGTGAATTCTGGGGATGTTACCGCCACATTTAGTACCAAACTGGTTCTCTCCGACCGTTTCAGTACCAAGTGCTAAGGCTTAGAAAAGATTCACAATCAAATATACATCATGACAAACTAACTCCAAATAAGCATTAAATGGTTGTAAAACAAAATCAGAGTACCCATAAGGAATTGTAATTCATTCCCAAAGGAGAAATAAGCTTACAACCGATAAAAGGTTAATTTAAAATACTCAACCGAGTAATAAATCATAAGAGGGTAAACTCGATACACAAGAAATAGCATAATGAAATAAAATCACATGAAGAGAAAAATACGGCCACGATACTCTCAAACTTTAAGCCAACACGCAAGCTCAACACACAGCCCCGCCAGATGTCTCACCCATCTACACAAATTCAGAAGGGCCTACTACCCGTGGGAATGAGAAGCACCCAAGAAAAGAGTGATCAGTACGTTATGTACTGAGTAAGGTGACCAAACACTAAGGCCAGCACATAAGCACATAATCCATGCAGAATAATAACAGGGCATAATCACCAACACAATAACATAAAGGCAAATGAACGATCAGGTGAAAATGCCAAGATCCAATATAGTTTAGATTAATTACTTCATTAATCCTTTATCGAAATATTTTCACACCATGCTCTTTATCAAGTCCATACGATTACGGGAGCTCCACTATTTTAGCCGGTGGATCAGTCGAGAGGGTACATGCCCTGCCACTATTTTAGCCGGTGGATTGGTCGCGAGGGTAACATACCCTGCCACTATTTTATGCCGGTGGAATAGGGTTGTAAATGAGCTGAGCCAGTTCGGTATTCGGCTCGGCTCGGCTCATTAAAAGCTCGGTTCGGCTCATTCGTTTAATTAAACAAGCCTCAAAGTGAGGCTCGGGTTCGGCTCGTTTATTGAGCTCGAAAAAGTAAGCTCGGTTCATTTTTTGGCTTTGGCTTGTGAGCTCGGCTCGTTAAAAGCTCGGTTCGTCTCGTTCGTTTAGTTAAACGAGCCGAGCCCAAACAGCATTTTAGGCTCGTTTAGTTAAACGAGCCGAACCCAAGCCTGGGGGTATTCGGCTTGGCTCGGCTCGTTTACAGCCCTACGGTGGATCGGTCTGGCCCCTTTCTCATACAATGTTCCACTGTAAGTAATTAGTGTCTTCCCACATCTTAACAACATATATAGTTTGGTTTGTTGAGCTCGGGATCCCCCACTATTATAGCCGGTGGATCGGTCACGAGGGTACATGCCCTGCCACTATTTTAGCCGGTGGATCGGTCACGAGGGAAACATTCCCTGCCACTAGGGCTGTTCACGGTTCGAATATCTGATATTTCGAATATTTGATTGTCGGATATTTGAAATTTTGGATATCTAAAAATGATATTTGATATTTGATTTGAAACTTCAGATATCCGGAAGATCGGATATTTGAATTTTTGGATCGGATATCATCGGATATCAAATATAACTGATATTAGCCGAATACAATTTCAAATATAAAAAAATTACCAATGACAAATATATTTCATATTATCCGATTTGTTGAGCGAATGCTGAGCAAATATCCGATTCGCTTAGCAAATATCCAACTTACTCAACAAATATCCAATGTTAAAACTAAAATAAGAAAGGAGTAGATGGAGTCTATCGGTATGTAGAGTATTTTTATTTTTATTTTTATTGTTATAAATATCTAAAAAGGGATTGTATTAAAAATATAATTTCAATTAAATTAAATTTTTCCTCAAATAATAAATAAAGTAAGTAAAAATTATACACAGACACATATAAATTTATTTATATACAATTATATATAAAATAAAAAATTATAAAAAAATGTATAAATATTTTTCTTCGGATCGGATATTATTTGTATTTGTCGGATCGGATATTTGGTTTGTTTGACTTTTCGTTGACCGGATCGGATATTTGATTTGAAAAAAAATCGGATCGGTTATTTGTTTTTTCGGATCGGATCGCTTCGGATATCGGATCAAATAAGCAGATATCGGATAACATGAACAGCCCTACCTGCCACTATTATGCCGGTGGATCGGTCTGGGTCCGGCTCAACATCTTCCACTTTACACAACTAATGTTTTAAGTATCTTATTCAAAAGCTTTCACCATGGACATGCACGAATCATTCTCTTTATACTTCACACATCACAAATCATAAAATTCCATTATCATAATTACACTTTAATCACCAAATACATATGATACAACAAAAACCCTAAGCAGCCACACCAAACCCTAATTAACCACAACAGACCACAGTTAACCACTCCAAACCCTATTTAACCATAACAACCATAATTAGCCATTCCAAACCTTAGTTAACCACAATAAACCACAATTAGCCACTCCAACCCTAGTTAATCACAACAACCCATAGTTAATCACTCCAAACCCTAATTCAGTCTCCTCCATACCCTTATAATGATCCATGTACTATTTTCCATCCAAAGTGTTCAACCACCCAGACAACGCATACATTACCATCCTCACATCCCAAATCAACTTTTCATACATAAATTTCACTCCCATGCAGACTTTACACGTCCCATGCAACCTCTCGAACTTTTCATACAAACCCTAAATCCTATGCAATCATTAACTCCCATGCAAAACCCTAACTCCACCATGCAAACCCTAATACCACTATACAATCATTAATATCACTATGCAACCATTTATACCACCATACAAAACCCAAGATTCCGTCATACAAAACCCTAAATTCAATCCACACAAAACCAAAGATTCATCCACACCACACCCTAGAAGAGATCCTCTCATACAAAACCATCAATTAGATTCTTCCATACAAAACAATAAATTAGATTCTCCCAAATAGAACCATAAATTATATTCTCCCATACAAAACCATAAATTAGACTCCCCCATATAAAACCATAAATTATATTCTCCCACACAAAACCATAAAAATCATAAATTAGATTCTCCCACACGAAACCCTAAAATTCTCCATTTTATTCTTCCACTCATGAATCATTAAAATAATTAGGTCAACTCACATCCCTTGGTCAGCCTCTTTCCCCATCCTCCTTTTTCATCCTTTCTCCCACACAAACCACATCAACACCCTCACATGCATGTCTTACAGGGTCACAACACATATCATCATATATAAATAATACACATGCCATATAACAACACAAGAACATGCTTGAACTTCACGTCATACCATATACGAAATAATTACAATAATAAACATAGGATATATAGCATGCGAAGCACATAATGCATATAAGCACACAAAAGGCCTTAGCACCCCTTACCTAAAACGACACCGGTCTTGGAGCACGCTCCTACGCCTCCTTAGGGCTTTGACTGATTATACCTATTATGAGGAGAAAGATAAAATTAGACTCCCTCCTATAAAAAATACTATTAATCACTAACTTAATATAAGACTAGGCTTTTGATAAAATATTAAAATAATAATAGCAAAAATACCAAAAATAATATCAATATTAATATTAAGAAGATTAATAACAACAATAATAATAATAATAATAAGGCATTATTCAAAAACATAGTGAAATAAGGGCTTCAACCCCTTTATTAAAATAATACTAATAATAATAATATTAGTAAAATAAATAACCAAATTTAGTAATAATAATAGTGATGAAATAATAATAATAATAATAATAATAATAATAATAATAATAATAATGATGATGATGATGATGATGATGATGATAAAAACCATAATAATATTGTAATAATAATAATAATCATAATGGTAATAATAGTAAGGATATTATTTGAAGATAAAAAGAAGTAGGGTTTCCACCCTACATTGAGTAATAATAACTTAATAAATAATAATAATAATAACACTAGTAAGAATAAATACTAATAATAATAAAAATACTAATAACCCCAATAATAATAAAACATGATATTTATAATAATACTACTAAAATTTAAAATAAGCACAATAGGGTCTCAGCCCTATATAAAATAATAATACTAACACTTGAATATAATAATAATAATAATAATAATAATAATAATAATAATAATAATAATAATAATAATAATAATAATAATAATAATAATAATAATAATAATAATAATAATAACAACAACAACAACAATAACAACAACAACAATAACAACACTAATGGTAAGGTAGTAATAATAATAATAATACTGAAATAATAATAATAACAATTTTGAAATAATAATAATAACAATTTTGAAATAGTAAATAATAATAATAATAACAACATGTCAGTATTAATAATAAAGATAATAACAATAATAATAATAATAATAATAATAAAGTCAAATTAAAATATAATAGGGCTTCGGCCCTCAGAAGAATAATAATAAAAACATTAATATTAATAATACTAATAATACATATTAAAAATAGAAATAATAATAATAATAGTATTTATATTAGAATAAATGAAATAAATTAATTTAAGGCTTGTAGAAATAGGGAAAAGGGCTGAGAGGGTCTAGGGTTCAACCTTAGGTTGGTGGGGATAGGCGGCACCGGCGGTGGTGCACGGCGGCGGCGGTAGGAAAAAGAGAAGAAAAAGGAAAAAGTTGAATGTTGGGAAAAAGATAGGGAGAATGGAGGTGGAAGTTGGGTTGTTTAAGAATGCCCAGAGGGAGGGGAGCAGAATGGAGGTGGCAGTGCACGGTGGCGACGGTGGTGACCGAATGGAGGAGAAGAAGAGAAAGAGAGGAGGAGAGGGAGGGAGAGGAAAAGAAAGGTAGGGGAAGGCAGAGGAGGATTCGTAGAAGAGAATGGGAGGTGAAAGAAGCGGCGGAAGAGGTGGCTAAGGGTGGCGCAAAGGGTGGCGGAGGCAGAAAACAGGGTTGATCGAGAAGGCTAATTTGCACAGCCGGGGTGGCTTGTGTAGGAAAAATCGAGGGGGTGGATGATTTGGTTAGCTAGAGGGAGGAGCAAGGAAGAGTTTGGTGGCCAGATATGGCGGCGAAGTTGGTCGGAGGCGGTAGATGAGGCGTCTAAAGGGGTGGTGGAGCGAAGGAAGGCATTTTCTGAAAGGAAGTTAGGGTCAGAGGGAAAGTGTGGGAGTGATAGGAAGGAGTGGGCACCGGCTGACGAGGATAGCCGACACACTTTCCTGGTCATGGTCTGCAAGTGGCCAGGGGAGAGGGAGATCATGTGAGGAATGGGGGAGTGGTTTGGGTCAAAAGGGTCGGCGAGTCAGGGGGAGAAAAGCCGGTCAAAACAGGCGTAACCGGTGGCGAAATTTTCGGAGGTGGCGGCGGCGGAGGTTGCAGGTCGAACGTGGCTGGGGAAGAAGGAAGAAGAAGATAGGATGGAAGAACCGGCGGTTCGGGGGAGAAAAGAAGGAAAAGAAAGGAAGAGGAGAACGGGCGGTCCGGGCGCGATGAGGTGGGGCATTTAAATGAAACACAGATTTTTTTATGAAACAAGGGATGAAACGTAGTGCATCGAGGGGCGGAAGAAGGGCGACGGCCGCGCGGGCTGGGTCGCGCCGAAGGAAGGAGGGAGGGGGACTGGGTTGCGGGAGAGGCATGCCCAAACGAGAAAAAGGAGAGGAAAAGAAAAAGAAGAAAAGGAAGAAAAAGAAAGAAAAAGGAAGGAAAAAGGAAGAAGAAAAATGAAAAAGGGAAAAAGGGAAAGAGAAAAATAATTAGGTTAGGTATTTATATTAATTAAAATGTTTGGAATATTTAAAAATAATAATATTTAAATAAAATAATATTTAAATCCCTTTTTAGGCTAAATTAGGATTTTTAAAAGATTTTTCATAAACTCCATTTTAATTAGCAAAACACCCTAATTTTCTTTAATTAAATTATTTATAAAATTAATATTAATTTGAAACTATTTTATCCTTCTTAATTTAAATAAAATAATTTATTTAATTAATTTCCAAATGAAAATATTTAATTAGTTAAAATACCCAAATTTCCTCTAATTAAAATATTTATAAAATTTCTTATTAATTTGCCCTAATTAATTCTCTTCTATTTTAATAAAAATAAATTATTTAATTAATTTTCAGAATAAAATCTTATTTAATTATAAATAATAAAATTTGAATTTTTGGGGCATTTCAAGTATCTTTTTGATATATTTCTCTTGAGGTATCCACAAATTCTTATCTTCTCTGTCTCGAATGATTCTAACTCCAATAATTTGCTTTGCTAGACCCAGGTCTTTCATGGCAAAAGACTTACTTAACTCCTACTTCAACTTCTCAATCCTAGAAGTGTTCCTACCAACAATGAGCATATCATTGACATAGAGTAATAAAATGATGAAATCACCATCATCAAATTTGTGCATAAAAACACAATGATCTGAAGGGGTCTTCTTATAGCCATGTTGTTTGATGATAGACTCAAACTTCCTATACCACTACCTTGTTGTCTATTTCAATCCATACAACTCGTCTTAAGCTTACAGATATGGTCTTTACTACCTTTCACCTGAAAAACCCTCTAGTTGCTCTATGTAAATTTCTTCTTGCAAGAAAGTGGTATTCACAACCATTTGCTTAACCTCTAAATCAAGATTAGCAACCAAGCCTAGCACAATTTGGATCGAAGATATTTTCACAATAGGATAAAAAAAATTCTCTAAAATTAACAACTTTCTTTTACTTGAAGTCTTTGACCACCAACCTAGCTTTATATCACTGGACTGGAGAATACTCCTCTTGTTTCAACTTGTAAACCCACCAATTCTTCAAAGATCTCTTACCATTAGTCAACTTCTCTAGCTCAAAGGTGTGGTTGTCATACAAAGATTTATTCTCATCTTGCATTGCTTCAAGCCATCTATCTTTATTTCCACTTTCAACAACTTCTTCATATGAATCGGGATCTCCCCCGTCAGTTAAAAGCACATACTTTTGTGAAGAGTATATGGAAGAAGGTGTATGATCTTTTGTGGAATTCATAAGTGGAGTTGTTGGTACATATATAGGAGCTTCTTTGTGATCACCTATAATATCATTTACTAGAGTATCAATATCACCATCATGTTACTACTCATCATGAGCCAAATGCTCATCCATTTTATCCCACACTCCACAATCAACAAGTTTGTGCGCCTGTTGCACCTTCACTAGATCCTCATTTTTTAGTTGATCATCGCTCTTAACGCTGCTCAACTCAGCTTTGTCATTTTCAATAATAGTTTGGTTTTCAATGAATACTATATCTTACTTCTCACTAGTTTTTCTATATATGATCATACAACTTGTAGCTAAATTCATTATGACCATAACCTAAAAAGATGCATGGACAATTATTTAGATTCAACTTTGACCTATCATCATTGAAGACATGAACATATATTTTGCAACCAAACACACACAAGTGATCATATGAGACATCTTTGTCAAACCAAACTCTATTGGGAACATCACCATTTAGAGTAACTATAAGACTCAAATTAATCTTAAGTATAATTGTAAGTAAAGATTCACCCTAAAAGGAATTAGGCAACTTTTCCTCTAAAATCATACATCTAACTCTTTCAATAAGAGTTCTATTCATCCTCTCTACCAAACCATTCAATTGAGGAGTCTTTTGGTGCCTAATGCCCTATTTAATGCAAGACCTACCAAATTGACCACAACACTCACCACCATTATCAGTATGGATGCATTTTAGATTCTTACCAATCTCTGTTTTACTAGAGGCATGAGAGTGTTTAAATTTCTTAAACACTTCATCTTTAGATTTCAAGGACTAAACCTAGAGATTTCTAGAATAATCATCAATAAAAATGAAAAAGTAAAGTGCACCACCAAGAGATTTTATTTTAATGGGAATACAAACATATGAATGCACCAATTTAAGAACCTCGCCTCTTCTTAAAGGAAAACCCTTGTGGGGAAAAAACCTGCATTATTTGCTATTAATATAATGAGAACACTTGTCCCTTTTAGCACACTGTAAACCAATGAGTACATTCTTCTTTGCCAATCAGTTAAGTCCTTTCTAGCTTATGTGACTAAGCCTCTTATGCCACAGCTCAAATACATCATTGTCTGTCACTATATTCACATGATCATTAGAAATTGAAGTTTGTATAAAATACAGGTAAGCACATTTGTTACCTCAGGCAAAAACCATATTACTTTCGGTGAGATCCCATTGGCTTGAACTAAAGCTGTTTGTAGAAACCCTCATCATCAAGTTTACCAATTGAAATCAAATTTAGGCAAACATTCCATGCATGCCAAACATCCTTGAGAACAAGCTTTGTTCCAAGTTTAGTCTCTAAGCATTCATCTCCCATACCAATCACCTTAGACAAGCCATCATTATCCATCCTCAAAACTCTAAAATCACTAGGAGTGTATAGAGTTGTAAATGGGGTGGGTTTTATCCAATAGCCGACGGATATATAAACGGATATGGGTAAACGGATATAGGTACAAACACAGGGAAAGAGGAAAAAATCCGTCGGGTTCGGGTACAAATACGAACAACGGGTCTCCATATCCGTACCCACATCCATATCTGTATCAGTACCCGTAGAATAAAATCTAATATAAAATTACCTTTTTACCCTTCATATAGATAACATAATTAATATATTCATTAAGGTTATAATAGTAATTAAGTTAAAATCCTAATGCTCTATTAAATCTAAATTAGATAATTAGATTAAATTATTTTTAATACTTGAAAAAGACTTGTATAATTAAAATTTTCTACTAATCTAGTAATCTACTAAGCCACCCAGCACATTCAGATTCATTCGACCAATTCGACTCCATCACAGACTCACTTGACCCCCTCCCTATCCCCCTCGCCCCTGCCCAGACTCATGAGTGCCCTCACCCTTAAGTCCTTGACAGTCGTCTTCGCTCGACCACTACCAGTTGACCTCAAATGCTCAACGCCTCAACCTACTCCCAGACTCCCATCCCACTTCGCTCGAGGCTCAACCTGCCACCTACTAGTCTGCAACCCAGGCACCACTATCTCCCAGTTACCTTGTCGTCCCTACTCACCTGAGTTACCTAGAGTCCCTATCGTTTGTTCTTTTTTCTTCCTTTATTGTATATCGGCCCCATCGTTGGCTAGTTGCTATCTTTGTTGACTGATCTTGCTCCCAACGCTGCCAGCTCCAATAGTTGCAGCTCGAACTCAATTGTAGCCTCGCTGGTTGTTACTTATTAGTCTGTCCTCACCCTTCTCCATTTCTTTGTCTATTGTAGTGTACTAGTGTTATGTAACTTGTTTCTCTGTATGTTGCAGCCTTATAGGTGGTAGTTGTAGCAGTGCAGCCCTTATCCCGTTCGTACTCTGCCGGTTTGCCCTACATTTGGTAACAGCCTAACAAGTATGCCCTATACGTGTTATAAGTGGGCTAGCCTAACAATGAGAAAATAGAGCAACATGATTAGAGAAACTAAAATCTCATTCCTATCTTAGAAGATTGTTGTCATATATACTCAATGAGAATTTAAGCACACGGTATAAATCAAAATTTTTCCTATTAATGAGAAAATGAGTAGCATGATTAGAGAAACTAAAATCTCATTCCTAACTTCTTTCATTACTGCGGATAGTATGAATTTCTACTATTGATTAAAATAAGTGAAATGAATTAAAACAAAACAAAAAAAATGTTGAGACAATCATTCTGCAACAATCCACCACATGGTTGGCTCCGGAGAATAGTAGAGTAATTCTCCTTTGGCAGGATAGTAAGTATACATATATATTTCATGAATGGCTTTGCTTAATTAGCTAATAGTATTAGGGTTTAATTATCTTATTATGGCTTTGTTTAAAACTTTTGTCATTTTATGCAATCTATATCCTTGAGACTGCTTGGCTCTATTAATGGGAAATATATTATTGGGATGCAACAACTGCTATTAATGGATGATAGAAAACCATATCTGTAATGATGGGGCTGGTAATTCTGCCTATAGTGTTTTCATTCAAGTGTCAGTTTTATGATATCGGCGTTTGGATTTGTATCGAGGAAGTTTATTTTTGTCTATTTCCTAGACTCTTAGTGTAGTTCCACCTTGTTTTGTATAGGGCTTTAATCTTCTTTAATAATATCTTTCTTTATATGGATGTTACTGAAATGCCCCAAAAATTCTAATTTTAAAAATTACAGTTAAATAAGATTTTATTAGGAAAATTAATTAAATAAATTATTTTTATTAAAATAAAAAGGAATTAATTAGGGAAAATCAAGAAGAAATTTATAAGTATTTTAACTAGGAAGAAATTTGGATATTTTAACTAATTAAGTATTTTATTTTGGAAATTAATTAAATAAATTATTTTATTTAAAATAAGGAGGATAAAATAGTTCCAAATTAATATGAATTTTATAAATAATTTAATTGAAGAAAATTAGGATGTTTTGCTAATTAAAATGGAATTTATGAAAAACCTTTTAAAAATCTTAAAAAGGAATTTAAATATTATTATTTTTAAATATCCCAAATATTCTAATTAATTTAATTAACCCAACCCTCATATTTTTATTTTTCCCTTTTTCCTTTTTCATTTTCTTTCTCCCTTTATCCTTTCTTTTTCTCTTCTTTTTTTTCCTTACCATTCCCCAACCTGGGCTAGCCCGCGGCCCAGTCCTTCTCTCTCCTTCCTTTCTGTCGGCACGACCTAGGTCGCACTGCTGTCGCCCTTCTTTCGTCCCTCTCTACGCTGCGCTTCATCCCTTATTTCCCTGGAACGCTGCATTTTGCCCCCCGTTTTAATGATCGTCGCTCGGCCAACTCCCTCTTCTTTTCTTTCTTTCTTTTCTGCCCCGAACTGCTGGTCCACCCCCACCTTTCTTCCTTCTTTCTTCTTCCTCCTTTCCTTCCTCGAAGCTGACCTGCACCGCAGCCACCAGCAGAAAATTCTGCCGCCGATCACGCCCTATTGACCGGCCATTTCTTCTCCTCTCTCCTCCCCTAACTTGCCAACCATTTTCACCCAACCAACTCTCCCTCTTCTCGCACAATTCCCTCTCTCTTTCCTGCGCACAATCCCTGCCCGAAATTTACTTCCACCGGCCAACCATCGCCGCCGGCGACCGGAAACCTACCTGCATTACCACTAGCCGACCAACAGAACTCTACCCTCTCTTCATCTTCTCTATAGATATACCCATAATGAGCTTGGTATCGAGCTCTTGATCCCCAACCCATAAAACTCCTTTAGACGCTATACCCACCGCCGTCGGCCTACCACGACACCAAATCCTCCCACCTAATCCTTCCTTGCATCGTTCTCTACCCAACCATACCTTCCCCCTTCCTCGATTTTCCCTGCACAAGCCACCCCGGATATGCAAAGGTTACTTCCCAAATAGCCCTCTCTTCTACCTCCACTGCCCTTCGCACTGCCATTAACCACCACTCCCGCCTCTGCCGCCGCTCCTTTCACCTCCCATTCTGTACTACAGATCCTCTCCTATCTTTCCCTACCTTTCTTTTCCTCTCCCTCCCTCTCCTCCTCTCTTTCTCTCCTTCTTCTCCATTTGACCACCACCACCACCATCATACGCCGCCACCTTTGGCTGCACCACCACCCTCATTATGTCCCTCTCCTTCTATACAACTCTAAACACCCCCAACTCCCACCACCATTCTACCTCTCCTTTTCCCAGCCTTCAACTTTTACCCTTTTCTTCTCTTTTTTTGGCCACCGCCGGTGCCACCTGTCACCACCAACCTAAGGTTGAACCCTATACCCTCTCAACCCTTTACCCTATTTTTACAAGCCTTAATCTATTTGATTTTATTTATTTGAAATATATTACTATTATTATTATTATTATTATTATTTCTATTATTATTTTTATTATTCTTCTTATTATTATTAATGTTTTTATTATTATTTCTATATAAGGCTGAAACCCTATTGTGTCTATTTTGAATTGTAGTAGTAGTATTATAAATATCAAGTCTTGTTATTATTAATATTATTATTACTTTTATCATTAGCATTTATTATTCTTATTAGTGTTATTATTATTATTATTATTATTATTATTATTATTATTATTATTATTTAATAAGTTTATTATTATTCAATGTAGGGTAGAAACCCTACTTCATTTTATCTTCGAATATTACCCTTACTATTATTACCATTATGGTCATTATTATTTTGTAATATTATTATTGTTTTTATCATCATTATTATTATTACTAAATTTTATTATTAACGCTATTATTATTATTATTATTATTTTGGTAAAGGGGCCGAAGCCCTTATTTCACTATATTTTTGAGTAATGCCCCTTTTTATTATTATTGTTACTATTATTATTATTCTTGTTAATATTAACATTGATATTATTTTTGGTATTTTGCTATTATTATTTTAGTATTTTATTATTTTAGTCTTAGAATAATTTAGTATTTAATAGTATTTTTGATAGTAGGGAATCTAATTTTAGTTTTTCCTTAATATAGGTGAGACCAGTCAAAGCCCTAAGGAGGCATAGGAGCGTGCTCCAAGACCGGTGTCGTTTTAGGTAAGTGTTACTAAGGCCTATTGTGTGTTTATGTGCACTATATGCATTGTATGTTATGCATCCTATGTTTATCATTATAGTGATTTCATGAGTGGTATGGCATGGAGATAAAGTGTGTTCATGAGTTGTTATATGGTATGTGTACTATATATATATGATGAAATATTGTGGTATGTGATTATATGTGTTGTGACCCTGTAAGGCATGCATGTGAGGATGTTAATATGGTTTGTGTAGAGGAAAGGATGAAAAAGGAGAATGGGGAAATTAGTTGACCAAGGGATGTGAGTTGACATAAGTATTTTAATGATTCATGGGTGGAGGAATAAAATGGAAAATTTAGGGTTTCGCGTGGGAGAATCTAATCTAAAGTTTTATATGGGAGAATCTAATTTATGGTTTTGTATGGGAGAATCTAATTTATGGTTTTATATGGGAGAATCTAATTTATGGTATGACATGGGAGATTCTAATCCATGGTTGTACATGGAAAGATCTATGGTCATGCATAGATGAATCTTTAGTTTTATATGGTTTGAATTTAGGGTTTGGTAAGAATGAATCTTTGGTTTTGTATGGATTGAATTTAGGGTTTGGTAAGAGTGAATCTTTGGTTTTGAATGGATTGAATCTTTGGTTTTGTATGGATTAAATTTAGGGTTTGGTATGGGTGAATCTTTAGTTTTATATGGTTTGAATTTAGGGTTTGGTATGGATGAATCTTTGATTTTATATAGTTTGAATCTAGGGTTTGGTATGGATGAATCTTTGGTTTTGTATGGATTGAATCTAAAGTTTTATATGGAGAAATCTAGGATTTTGCATGGATGGATCTAGGGTTTGCATGGTTCAATCTAGAGTTTCACATGGAAGTTTTAGGGTTTGCACGAAAAAGTTTGAAGGTTTGCATGGGGAGGTTAGCATCTGCATGGGAGTAAAGTTTATGTATGAAAAGTTGATTTGGGATGTAAGGAAGGTAATGTAAGTGATGTTTGGTTGTTTGAACACTTTGGATGAAAAATAGTACGTGGAGCAATATAAGGGTACGCAGGAGATCGAGCTAGGGTTTGTGTGGACAATTAGGGTTTGGTGTGGCTGCTTAGGGTTTTTGTGGTATCATGTGTATTTGGTGATTAAAGTGTAATTATGAGGGTGGAATTTATGAGTTGTGATGTGTGGAATGTTAAAATGATTTTGGTCATGTGAAATGGAGTGGGATGAACCACAAAAGTTAAAATTAGGGTTTTAGGGTAAAACCCTAAAGTGATATGTGGAGTGGACTTGGAGGTGTGTAGTAGTGGGCCTTGACCCACATATTTCGGTGTTGGAGTTCTGGTGTGATTTTGAGGACAAAAGAAAGGTTGTTGGACAAGTTAGAAGGTGCAGGGTTCTTATGATATGATACGGATCAGTTGGAAGATAAGTATAAAGGGAGTGATTCATGTATATCTAGGGTAAAAGCTTCTGAATAAGATACTTAAAACATTAATCATGTAAAGTGGAAGATATTGAGTCGGGCCCAGACTTATCCACCAGCATAATAATGGTCAGGTACTACAGTATCCTGGAAACCAATCCACCGGCGTATAATAATAGTAGGGTATGTTTGAAATGCCCCAAAAATTCTAATTTTAAAAATTATATTGAAATGAGGTTTTATTAGAAAAATTATTTAAATAAATTATTTTTATTAAAATAAAAGGAGATTTAATTAGGGAAAATCAAGAAGAAATTTATAAGTATTTTAATTAGGAGAAATTTAGGTATTTTAGCTAATTAAGGATTTTATTTTGGAAATTAATTAAATAAATTATTTTATTTAAATTAAGAAGGAGAAAATAGTTTCAAATTAATATTAATTTTATAAATAATTTAATTGAAGAAAATTATGGTGTTTTACTAATTAAAATGGAATTTATGAAAATTCTTTCAAAAATCCTAATTTAGCCTAAAAAGGGATTTAAATATTATTTTATTTAAATATTATTATTTTTAAATATCCCAAATATTTTAATTAATTTAAATACCCAACCTAAATATTTTTTCTCTTTTCCTTTTTCCCTTGTTCCATTTTCTTTCTTTTTCTTTCTTCCTTCTTCTTTTCTTCCTTACCTTCTCCCCGATTAGACCTGCTTCTCGTATCCCAATCCTTCCTTTTCTCCTTTCCTTCGGCCAGCCCAGCCCGCGCAACCGCCTCCTTCCTTCTCCCTCTACGCGCCGTGTTTTGCTTCTTTTTCCCCCTAGATGCGGCATTTCTTTTATAAAAAAAATTACCAACGTCGCCAGCCGCTCTTCCTTTTTTCCTTTCTTTCTTTCTTTTCCTTCTGAACCGTCGGTCCACCCCCCCCCCATCTTCTTCTTCCTTCTTCCCTCGTCGACACCGCCAACCTGCAACTTCGCACCTCGCCCTGGTTTTTCGCCGCCGGTTACGCTCAATTTGACCAGCTAGTTTTCCCCTCTCTTTCCCCACTGATCGGACTATCATTTTGACCCAACTAACTCCCCCTATCTTCGCACATTTCTCCCTCCCCTGGCTTGCGCAACCCCTTGCCCCGAATTGAGTTCCGTAGGCAACATTGTCGCCGGTAAGCCCGAAACAACTTTCCCTATTCCCTAGCCGACCCACAGAACCCTATCCTCTCTTCTTTTCTCTACAAATATACCCATAATGAGCCTGGTATCGAGATCTTGATCCCCAACCCAGAAAACTCTCATTGTCGCCACCGCCCTTTCAGACACCGTTGTCGCCGCCTCTAGCCAACTTTGCCACCCTCTGTACCCACCCGAATCATCCTTCTGCTGCCCTCTAACTACCTAAATCTCTCTCATACCTCGATTCTTCCTGCACAAGCCACCCTGGTTGTGCAAAGTAGCCCTCCCGATCAACCCTCTCTCCAACCTCCACCGCCCTTCGCACCACCCTTAGCCACCTATTCCGCCACTTTTGTCGCTCCTTTCACCTGCCAAATTGTTCTGCAGACCACCCTCTACCTTCCCCTACCTTTCTTTTCCACTCCCTCCCTTTCCTCCTCTCTTTCTCTCCTTCTTCCCCATTCAGCGACCACCGCTGCCGTTGTGCGCCACCACCCTTATTTTGTCCCTCTCCTTCTAGGCAACTCAAAACACCCCAACCCTCACCTTCATTCTCCCTATTTTGTTCCCAGCCTTCAACTTTTCCCCTTTTCTTCTCTTTTTCCGACCATCGCCGCCGCCTTCGTGCACCACCACCGGTGCCGCCCATCCCCACCAGCCTAAGGTTGAACCCTGGACCCTCTCAACCCTTTTCCCTATTTTTACAAGCCTTAATTTATTTTATTTCATTTATTTGAATATAAATATTATTATTATTATTATTATTATTATTATTATTATTTCCATTATTAATATGTATTATTATTAGTATTAGTATTAATGTTTTTATTAGTATTTCTATTGAGGGTCAAAGCCCTATTGTATTTTTATTTCGATTTTATTATTATTATTATTCTTATTATTTCTATTATTACTATTATTAATATTAATATGTTATTATAATAATAATTATTATTATTATTTTTACTATTTTGAAATTTTTATTATTACTATTCCATTATTATTATTATTATTATTATAACTATTTTAATATTAGTTTTGCTATTATTATCATTATTTTTATCATTAGCATTCATTATTCTTATTAGTCTTATTTTACTACTATTATTATTTAATAAGTTTATTATTATTCAATGTGGGGTAGAAACCCTACTTCATTTTATCTTCAAATATTATCCTTACTATTATTACCATTATGATTATTATCATTTTTGTAATATTATTATGGTTTTATCATCATCATTATTATTATTATAATAATAATAATTATTATTATTATTATTATTACTAATTTTGGTTAATTATTTTACTAATAATATTATTATTATTATTTTGGTAAAAGGGCCGAAGCCCTTATTTCACTTTGTTTTCGAACTATGCCCTTTTTATTATTATTGTTATTTTTATTATTTTGGTTATTGTTACTAGTATTATTATTCTTGTTAATATTAACATTGATATTATTTTTAGTATCTTTGTTATTACTATTTTAGTATCATTATTACTATTAGGGTAAAGTCTTCAACTCTATATTATCAACTTTTATAATATTTCTATTATTTCTTATATCTTTAGTAAAGTTAGAAATTTGCTAATGTTATTTTTATTAATATGTTATTATTTTATCAAAATCCTAAGGAGGCGTAGGAGCGTGCTCCAAGACCGGTGTCGTTTTAGGTAAGGGTGTTACTAAGGCCTTTTATGTGTTGATGTGCATTAAATGACTTGTATGTTATGCATCCTATGTTATTATTGTAATTATTTTGTATATGGTATGACGTGGAGTTCAAGCATGTTCTTGTGTTGTTATATGGCATGTGTATTATGTATATGTGATGATATGTGTTGTGACCCTGTAAGACATGTATGTGAGGGTGTTGATGTGGTTTGTGTGGGAGAAAGGAGGAAAAAGGTGGATGGGGAAAGAAGTCGACCAAGGGATGTGAGTTGACTAAGTATTTTAATGATTCATGAGTGGAAGAATAAAATGGAAAATTTAGGGTTTCGTGAGAGAGAATATAATTTATGATGTTATATGGGAGAATTCAATTTTTATGTTGTATGGGAGAATATAATTTATGATGTTATATGGGAGAATCTAATTTATGATTTTATATGGGAGAATCTAATTTATGGTTTTATATAGGAGAATCTAATTTATGGTGTTATGTGGGAGAATCTAATTTATGATACTGTATGGGAGAATGTAGTTTATGATGTTGTATGGGAGAATCTAATTAGAATCTAATTTATGGTTTTATATGGGAGAATCTAATTTATGGTGTTATATGGGAGAATCTAATTTATGGTTTGTATAGGAGAATCTAATTTATGGTGTTATATGGGAGAATCTAATTTATGGTTTTGTATAGGAGAATCTAATTTATGGTGTTATATGGGAGAATCTAATTTATGGTTTGTAGGTTTTGTATAGGAGAATCTAATTTATGGTGTTATATGGGAGAATTTTTTGTTTTATATGGTTTGAATTTAGAGTTTGGTATGGATGAATCTTTGGTTTTATATGGGTTGAATTTAGGGTTGGTAAGGATGAATCTTCGGTTTGGTATGGATTGAATTTAGGGTTTGGTGTGGATGAATCTTTGGGTTTTATATGGTTTGAATCTAGGGTTTCGTATGGATGGACTTAGGGCTTGCATGAAAAGTTCGAAAGGTTGCATAGGATGTGTAAATTCTGCATGGGATTGAAATTTACGTATGGAACATTGGTTTGGGATGTGAGGAAGGTAATGTAAGCGTTGTTTGGGTGGTTGAACACTTTGGATGGAAAATAGTACGTGGAGCATTATATGGGTACGTAGGAGATGGAGCTAGGGTTTGGAATGGCTAATTATGGTTGTTATGGTTAAATAGGATTTGGAGTGGTTAACTATGGTTTGTTGTGGTTAATTAGGGTTTGGTGTGGTTGCTTAGGGTTTATGTGGTATCATGTGTATTTGGTGATTAAAGTGTAATTATGAGGTTGGAATTTATGAGTTGTGATGTGTGAAGTGTAAAGGGAATGAATCATGCATGTCTAGGGTGAAAGCTTCTGAATAAGATACTTAATACATTAATCACTTAAAGTAGAAGATATTGAGACGGAACCAGCCAATCCACTGGTTAGGAATAGTGGTTAAGGTTTTTACCCTATGTGTGACCGATCCACTGGTTATAATAGTGGTTAGGGTTTTTACCCTATGTGCGATCGATCCACCGGTTACAATAGTGGTTAGAGCATGATGCTCTATGTGTGACCGGCCCACCGGTTATAATAGTGGGGGATCCCGAGCTCAATAAATACAAACTAGAGTTTTGCTAAGGCACTTAAAAGATACTAATTACTTACAGTGGAATATTATGCGAGCAGAAGCCGAACCGATCCACCGGTTAGGAATAGTGGTTAGGGTTTTTACCCTATGTGTGACCGATCTACCGATTATAATAGTGGTTAGGGTTTTACCCTATATGTGACCGATCCACCGGTTATAATAGTGGTTAGGGCATGATGCTCTATGTGTGACCGACCCACCGGTTATAATAGTGGGGTGTTCCTGTACTCGCATAGATTTGATAAAAAGTATGGTGTGAATCGATTTCTTATCAGAGATTAATTAAGTAATTAATCTGGACTATAAATGGGCATTTATATATCTACCCGAATGATTGTTCGTTATTATATTATCATGATGGTCTTTATGTTCATTTATTCTTATGCGTGGTTTATGTGATATTATGTGTTGGCCTTAGTGCTCGGTTACCTTACTCAGTACGAAGCGTACTGATCACCCTTTTCATGGGTGTTGCTCATTCCCACGAGTAGTTGGCCCTTCTGATTTTGTGCAGGTGGGCGAGACATCAGTCGGGCCTAAGTGTTGAGCATGTTTTAGCTCGAGGCCGTATTTTCTCTTCATGTGATTTTATTTCATTATGTTATTCCTTTTATATCACATTTATTCTTTTTAATTTATTACCTTGCATTAAGTATTTCAATTAAATCTTTTATCGATTGTAATATTATTCCCTTCGAGTAATTTGGATTTCGCACTTTGATTTTTTATGTATGATTCTTTTTAGTTCTATTATGAAATCTTTGTTTGAATTTAATGTTAATCTTTTCCTTTAGCCTTAGCACTTGGTACTGGAACGGTCAAAGTGAACCGGTCTGGTATTAAGTGTGGCGGTAACATCCCCAGAATTCACGGGTTTTAATTTAAGTATTTCTATTTTAATTACTTCTACTTTAAAAAAAAGGTGAATTTTAGGGTGTTACAATATTACCCTAGGCGACCGCTCCACCAGCTATAATAGTGGAGGTATCCCGAGCTCAATAAACCAAACCTAACAGTTTGCTAATATATGGAAAAGACACTAATTATGTAATGCCCTGTGTTTTAAATTTTAATTTTATTAATCTTAATTATTTTATTAGCGTAATTTGATATAAACATTTAATTATTTTAGTTATAATTCGTTTTATGGATTTATCGACGATTTCGACTTCATAATTGAATTTAATTAATTGTTGTCGTTGCGGATGATTCTAGATAAATTCGTTCACGACCATGATTTTATTATATTCATATGAATTCGATTTTCGATTAAAAATATATATTTCCATTCTTTCTCGTATTTTGATTTTTAATATTTTAGATTCATTTTTTATTATAACTTCGTTGTATGATTACGACTTTATTTTGGAGTTATATTTCGTTAGTGATATATATGTTATTTAAATTATAAAATTTCCGTTGAAAATAGTCAAATTTATTTTATTAATTTTATCCGTAGAAAATATTTTTGATTTTGAATTTATTCGTTTTCGAAGTTGTTAAGATCTTCGGAAAGTTTTAAATTAAAAAGATTTTCAGAGCTTATTTATGAATTTCTTTTCAAAATTAATTTTCTTCCGTTTTTCCCTTTTTGGTTTGCGGAAAACAAATTTCGAAAATTATTTAAATTAGTCTCAGTTTATTAAAATTTAATTTAAATATTTACTTATATGCTTTTAAATATTATTTCGAGTTCTGATAATGTATTTTTATAAATAATATAAATTTTTACGTTCATTGATAAATTCTTCCGAAAATAGTTCCAAAATTCTTTATATAGCTCTTATATTGATTTTAAACCTTCGAAACCTTACGAAATGAATTTTCGTTAAATAAATTGTAGATAAAATTTTCCAACAATATTTTTAGATGTTAGTATATATTTATATATGTGTATCTGGAAAAAAAAAAAAAGGAAATCCCGGAACCAGCCCCTTCCCCTTCTTTTTTTTCCTTTTCTCTTCTCTTCTCTCCCTTCTCTCCTCTTTCTCTTTCCCGACCTGCTCCCTGTTCGCACCCAAAATCCAGCCCTCATCTCCTCCTTCTCCCTCCTCCTTCATCGACCGTCAGCAGCGACGAACAGCAGCCATAACCGTCGTGTAACAGCTGCTACAAATGCCGCAGCAACATCCGCAGAAGTGCTGCAGCAGCGCAGCAGCGGATGGAAGCAGGAGCAGCAAACGGGAGTGATAGTGCCACCATCCGGTCACCGCTGACGTCTCCCGACCACCGGCGAGTTGTCCTTGCCCTCCGGTGAAGCTTCTCCAGCCTTCTCTTGTCCCAATTTGTTGGTTTTGTTTGGTCTAAAATTCTGAAAACCCTAATTTTTGTTTTGATTAATTGAGTATGAATTAGCTTATGAAAAGCGAAATTGATTGTTTGATTATGTATATATATATTTTATGATTGATTTAGAGTGGTTAATTGTAGTGTATTTGGTTGATTTGTAAAAATTAGATTTTTGGGCCGAGTTATGCCCAAAATTTCGGATTCGTCCGATTTAGCTATTTTGGGTAAATTAATTTTACAATATGCTGTGAAATGTATCTAATTTCATGTTGGAACTGTCAATTTGAGAAATTTATGCAGTATTAAGCGGAATTGACCTTCTATGTCAAAATCAGTGTGTGATAAAATTGGGTTGCATAATTGAGTTGTTTTACTCAATTAATTTTATAATATCGTTTGAAATGTATTTAATTTTATATCGGAAGTGTCGATTTGGAAAAATTGTGTGAAATTGATTGGAATTTGATTTTTAGGTCAAAACTCTTGCGGGTTCAAATTGGATTGTGTAATCGGGTTGTTTTATCCAATTGATTATATAATTTACATTAGAATACATTTAATTACATTTTCGAATTGTCAATTTATTTATTTTAGCAAGAATTGATCGGATTTGCGTTTCGGGCTTAAAAACTTTAATTATGCTAAATTGGGTATTTCTTTTATTGGGTTTGAGTGATTGATTATATGATATGTTATAAAGTATGTCAAATTGCATTTCTAAACATTCAATTTAACTAAAATTATAGAATTTAACCGAATTACATTTTCGGGCCTAAAACCCAGGATTTCAAATGAAATTATGAAATTGATCATTTGTATAGTTGTTTTTCTAAAATTGAATTTATAGAAATAGTTGAAATGATCCTATATGCATTCTAATACCTTCAATTATAATTAATTGATTTGAATTATTCAAATTTATGTCTTGGGCTTTGAAACCCTAATTTCGGAAACCGATTATCTTAAATTGGTGATTCATAAGATTATTCTTGTTGAAATTGATTATCTAGATTTATTTAAAATTAGTTTAATTGTACTCTTAAGCTATTGATTTAAGATAATAAAAGTGGATTGGTTGGTTCGTAGTGCGAGCATTAAAAACCCTAATTTTCGGAGATGGTTTTATATAATTAATTATGCTATGCTTCTTTTACCTAATCGATTTCCGAATTTGACTTTAAATCATTTGAATTATGTTTTTATCTTATCGGGTTGGATTTGGTTCTATGCAAATGGTTGGTTGTCCTTTGGATTGTAAAACCTAATTAGTAAATCATTATCGAGAAAATAACTTATCTTTTATTATCCTTTCCCTATCTTTCCAAATTAATTTGAAATACTCCAAGTGATATGTGTTAAACCCGATTTACTTAATATTTAATCTTGATTCTAAATAGAGCGACGCTTGCGAGTCTTAGGCTTTGGACATGTTTTCCAAGAAAGATCATTTGTGTCCATTTGTGTTTATTTAATTATAATAATTGAGTTATTGATCGATAAGATAGTTTCTAACCTAGTTCCGATTTCCATCGGTGATTTAGGAAAACTTTCCCGTGGATTGTCGAGCTCTTAATAGCTCTCTCTTTCTCAATTTGCTTAGCTAGCTTCAGACTTAGGTAATTCATTACTTACCTTTACTTATGATGGAATCTCGATGTATGTCTGCTTGAAGTAAAAGGTGATGGGTATTCTTGATTATTTAATTATGTCAAGCATATGTTGTATTTTTATGTGGTAATTGTGTGTATGTATGAATTATAGATTTAATGCGAACGCATGTTAGTATGCCTCTTGAGTATTGTATATGTTTGGGTATGTGAAGGGTCGAGTATGATTATGATGTTAACATGTCTGGCTAATTATAAAATATTTGGTAATTCTGGAGTATGTTCTAATATGCCTAACTTGTAATTGGTTTAGAAAACTGTATTTGTGTTTGAATATGGATTGAAATTATATGATACCGTATGCTGTATTTTATGTCCTGAAATTATTCGGCTTTAATGCCCCTAGAATTGATTGGCTTTAACGCCTCATGAATTGGATCGACTTTAATGCCTCTGAAATGGTTTGGCTTTAATACCGCTTGAACTGGATAGGCTTTAATGTCGTTTGAAATTTATCGCTTTAATGCCTCTTGGCTTTAATGCCACTTGAAATTGATATAATAATGGAAATTTATTGTGTTGATGGATGTGAGCTAAGTGTTGTTATGTGGGCCTGATATATGATTGGTTAAATCCTTGAATAAAATATTAATCACTTAAAGTGAAAGATCTGGAGTTGAGACTTGTATCACTCAGGGTAGCTATCCGACTTAGGTTTGGTATTCACTTGGTACCATTCCGGTGTTTTTCTATTCTGTGATCCCGGGTGCCTTACGAGGTCCGAAGAGGCCCTCTTCTACTCTATAGGTGTCTCGATCTATTTCGGCCTTATAGGGGGTATGCATACTTAAATGATTAGGTGTCCTATTTATTGGTGGTCTGGTTACATTTCTGGGCGGGCCAGCTAGGGCTAGTACCGTTCGAGTACTAGATTAGTTGTTACGATCTCTTTGAGTCTCCATCCTCAAGATAATATAAACAAATGGTGGTGATCACAATAAAGAAATATAATAATGAATTATTCTCGTTGGCTCTTAGACTTTATATTCTATTTCCTATACATATCTCTTGATTCTATCTTACACTAGTGTTTCCATACGACAAATGTCCGTATTCAATTATCATATGATCTATTATAGGGTAGTGTGTGATTCTTAGCATGTGATCATGATTTTCTTGTATGCTTGTACCTTAAATATTGTCATGTCTAGTAATGTATTATGAGCATGAGTATGTGACCCCATATTCTATTGTATGTATCATATGTATGATCGAGCATGTGTTATTATATGAGTATAGTGGTATATGTATCACATATATAATTGAGTATGGATTATTATATGAGTAGAATGACGTATGTATCGCATGTATAATCGAGCATGAATTATTGTATGACTGGAATGGTGCATTTATCGTATGTGTAATTGAACATTATTATATCTTATATGTAATGTGTTTCTTTCCATGAGTAAGGCAGTCTTGATTTACTCAGTACCGGACCCGTACTGATACTACCTTGATTGTTTGGGTCCTGTGATGATCCACTGATGGTGGGGAGTAGACCATTTGTGCAGGTTTAGTATCAAATGTCTTTTTGTTGGGAGGAATATTTTCCTTGGATTTTGAGAGTAGGCTATCCGGTGATTCGATTTGGCAAATAAAGTTGGCTCCACTGTTGGGATGCCCCTTGGTTCTCTTTTCAGATTTTATTATATCTCAAATGTATTATTTTGGTGTATAAATCATTCATTTGATTTGTATTTAGTTGGTTTGTGATTTTGTGGGAGATGTATTTGGATTTAATATCCTTTATCTTTGTAAGTTTTAAAGTCCAGGATTATTTTACAGGTTTCCGTTGATTTATTCAGCGATGATTTTATTCAGTGAAATTGTTCACTTTCCATCTGCATATGGATATCTCCTTGTGGGAGTTTATCCTCACTACATAGATGTTGGTTGAATTTTGTTGGACAGGTTTTAGCCTTAAATCTAGCATGAGATAGATGGTGGACATTTATCTTGTGTTAGGTGTGGCGGTAACATTCCCCAAGTTATGTTTTAGCTTCTGCATTATTCTCTTAAACTCGAAATTTTTCAGGAATGAAATTTGGGGATGTTACAAATTACATGCAGTGGAACACCATACGAGAAAGGGGCCAGACCGATCCACCGGCATATAATAGTGGTAGGGCATGTACCCTAAGTGACCGATCCACCGGCTAAAATAGTGGCCAGGAGCCAAAGTGCTCTGAAGACCGATCTACCAGCTAAAATAGTGGGGCTCCTATACTCGTATGGACTTGATAAAGAGCATGGTGTGAAAATAATTCGATAAATGATTAATCAAGTAATTAATCTGGACTATATTGGATCTTGGTGTATTCACCTGAATGTTCATATGCCTTTATGTTATTATGTTGGATTATGCTCTTTTTATTATCCTGCATGGTTTATGTGAATTTTGTGCGTTGGCCTTAGTGTACGGTTACCTTGCTCAATACGTAACGTATTGATCACCCTTTTCATGGGTGTTGCTCATTCCCACGAGTAGTTGGCCCTTCTGACTTTGTGCAGGTGGGCGAGACATCCGACGGGGCTGAGTGTTAAGCTTGTTTTGGCTCAAGGTTCGAGAGTGTCGTGGCTATTTTCACTCTTCTCGTTATTTTATTTCCCTTATGTTATTCCTTTTTGTATCAAACTTATCCTTTGTGATTTATTACTTTGTATTGAATATTGAGAGGAACTTTTTAACCGTTGTACGATTATTTCTCTTTTTGGACATGAATTATAATTCTTTTACGTGTACTCTAATTTTTGATGTTATAATCTTTCTAGTTCTTTATGAACTCTTGATTTAAGTTTAATATTAATATTTTCTTCGCCTTAGCACTTGGTACTAAAATGGTCGGAGAGAACCGGTTTGTTACTAAATGTGGCAGTAACATCCCTAAAATTTATAAGTTTTAATTTAAATTCTTCCACTTTAAAAAAAAATAATGAATTTTGGGGTGTTACAGTTACTGTCCTCATGGTGTCACATCATCCACCTTGTATTTTTTTTTGAGAGGCATGTGTGGGTGTCGCCCTCGATCTTGCATAATGGTAAGATTGTTCTCTAATTCAAGAGTATGATCCTGTGGTGCAGACGAAGTTATTGCAGCATTTTATCTTTTATTGGTTTGAGATTTAGATATTATTTGGTAGAGTTAGATATCTATTAGTTAATGTTTTGTTAGATAATGACTTTTAGGCTACATATTATTTAGTTATAAGTGGGCTTGATTACAATAGAGCAAATTTTATACATGTGTTTCTTGTTATAAGTGGGTTTCTAGTTTATGATTCAACTTCCTATGCCAGTGGAAGTCAATCTACAAGTAGTACATAGACGAATTGCACAAAATAATTGCTTCATTAGCTTATTATGGCTTTGTTTAATACTTTTTCCATTTGAGATCTAGGTAATTAGGAAATTAGGTTCTTTATTATAATACCTTTTACAATAACTAACTAAGAGTAAGTAAATACAAATAAGTAAGAGTAAGTAAATATTATGTTTTCTTGTTGTGCACCATTTGGGATTATTAATTAGTTTGATGGCATCAAGTAGCCAACCTAATACTGATTCACAAAGTCTACCACCATATTCTTCTGGTGCAGCTAGTAATCCTGCACCTAGTGAACCATCAATGAATGAGGGGTAGAAGAAGTGAATCCATTTTCTTTAGTGAAAAAAAGAAAGAAAACTTCAGTTGTTTGGGATCACTTTAACACGGTAGAAATTAATGGTTTGAAAAAATCAATTTGTAAAGGTTGTAATAAGTGTTTGAGCGGTGATCCAACAAATGGTACTTCTCATTTGCATGATCACATGAATAAATGCGTACATTTAAGGCCTATATAAGGGGTAGGACAAACTAAGTTGAGTTTTGATTATAAGGGGGAAGGAAAAGGAAAGCTTATGGTTGTATAATTTAATCAAGAAGTTTCATGGCATGAGCTATGTAATATGGTAGTTATGCATGAGTATCCACTTTGTATAGTGGAACATGAAGGCTTTAGAAGATATTCAGTAGCTCTTCAACCATCATTTAAAATGAATTCAAGGAACACTCTGTGAAGTGATATTTTCAAGTTGTTTGAAAATGAAAAAGACAAAATAATGTCGTTGTTGAGTAGTAACAAGAGTCGAGTTTCAATCACAACAAATATGTGGACATCTCATAATCAAAAAAAGGGTTTCATGGCTATCACGACTCAATGGATTGATAATCATTGGACCTTGAAAAGTCGAATAATCAGGTATACTAAAGTCATATTCATCTATAGTTCTAAAATATTAATATAATGTAATTATATGTTTTTCTTTGGTTTATTTGTTGCATCATTGTATTTTGTTGAAGGTTTGTCTATGTTCCAAGTCCACATACATCTGAGGCTCCATGTGATGTTTTGGTCAATTGTTTGATGGAATGGAATATTGATTTAAAACTTACTACATTGACCGTCGATAACTATACCACCAATGATGCTTTGATCGGAGATTTGAAAAATATATTTGAGTCGAAGTATTTTTTATTACGTGGGAGATATTTTCATATGCATTATGTTGCTCATGTGCTTAATATTATTGTTATCTATGGTATGGAGATCATTCAAAAAGCTATTGAGAACATACGTGAGAGTGTGATGTATTGAAAAGCCACACCAAAAAGGCTAAAAAATTTTATGGAGGTTTGTCGTCAAAAAGAAATTACGTATAATAGAGCCTTAACACATGATTGTAGGACAAGATGGAATTCTACATTTTTTTATGCTTGATGTTGCTCTAATGTATGAAGATGTGTTTTCTCTTTTGGTACGGTTGGAATCTAATTTTAATTGTTGTCTTACAAGTGATGAATGGGATTTAGCTCGATCTATTTGTGAAAGATTGTCATTATTTTATGATGTCACTTTGATGTTTTCTAGGAATAGATATCCTACTATCAATGTATACTTTCCCAAGGTTTGTGAGGTTAGAATGTCCTTGATTGAATGGTCTCTTGATCAAGATGAAATTATTAATGGTATGGCAACAAAAATGATAGAAAAGTTTGAAAAATATTGGAGTATGATTCATGAAATGATGGTTGTGGCAACTATTTTGGATCCAAGGTATAAATTGAAGTTGGTAGAATGTTATTATTTTATCATTTATGGGAGCACCTATGGTGAAGAGGTAGATAATGTTTGTAAAATATGCTATGAATTTTTTCGTGAGTATAAGGAGAAATATAAGCGTAGGGAGAGAAGTTCATCAATATCGCGTGATTCTAGTGTTAATAGTCAAAGTTGTGGTTCAAGTGTTACTAGTGTGACTTTGGGTTCTAGAGTATCCCTTAAGCTTCATTATAATCAGTAGTTGGCGAACCAAGACATGACTAGTGCACCATAGAAGATTGAGTTAGATTGTTATTTGGAGGAGCATGTGATGCCATAGATGGACGACTTTAATGTGTTATCATGGTGGAAGACAAATACCAAGTATCCGATTTTGCAACAAATAGCCAAGGACATACTTGCCATCCCTATTTCTACAGTTGCTTTTGAGTCAACTTTTAGCATAAGTGGGAGATTTGTAAGTCTTCATCGCAACCGATTACACCCAAAGACTTTAGAAGCATTAATGTGTTTTAGAGATTGACTTTGGGCTACTATAAGGAATGAAGGTAATATTTACTTTTATACATTTGATGTTTAAATAATTATAATATATCTATTGTTATATTTGTTTAATTCTAATATTATAATTTTTTGTTTTTTTAGATAATGATTGTATTGTGAACTCAACTTATCGTAGGCTTACCTTGCAAAATGAGGAATCCGACTCAGATGTTAGTGAGTGTGAGGTAAAACTTGTTATAAATATTATTAGTGATTAAAATATTTGATTATACTTAATTATTTAACTATTTATGCTTTTTCTTTATTTGTTAAATGAATGCATAAGCCATAAGATATGGAGGTTGAAGATGGAAAGACAAATTGGTGATATGGAATATTTTGAGCTCAACACGAACAACTTCTTCTTGATGCTATTTTTAGCTAATCAAAGTTATATTATTATGTTTTAGTAGTTATTAATTTTAATTTTATTTGTGGAAGTATTATATTTGTACAAACAAATATTATTGGCTATGGTGTTTTTGAACCAAACTTGTATTATTGTTGATTGTTTCATTGTTTTATAGTTTGGGAGCGGTGATATTAATAATGTGGATTTGTTGGAGTAGGTTGAAAATTTAAACTTGTTGGAGCAAGTTGAAAATTTTATCTTAAAATGATAGGTTGTTTGATTGAAATTGTAGATTTTATATATGATAGGTTAAGTAAAAAAAATCTAAACGGGTAACGGATTTATTCGTCGAATAATATCCATTGGGTAATTTAAACGGGTAACGGATTATCCGTCGGGTAACAGATATCCTACAGATACAGATATGGATATATTAATGGATATCCGTTCAGGTACGGATACGGATTCGGGTATAACATACTTATCAGGTTTTGGGTACGGGTATGGGGGTACCCGCCCCATTTACATCCCTAGGAGTGTAAAATGTGAAGAATTTCTTCCTAGAGTATACATGTTTTGAAGCGTTACTATCAATAACCCAACTTGTCTCATGACTCACAAGATTCACAACATTCTCGTCAACAATAATGAGACGATCATCAGATGCGACAACCAAAACATGAACATTATCATCATCATTATTCTTATCTTTCTTAGGATTCTTGTTATCTCTCTTTCACTTGTAGCAATACTTCTTGATATACCCCATTTGCCACAATAATGACATTCAAGATTATTGTACTTACCTCTTGACTTACCACGATCTTATCTCTACCCTTCTAAAATTTTTCCTTTTCTTCTTCCCCTATTGTTGATAAACAAAACATCTAATTTTGAGGATGACCCTTGAGTCATTCTTCTCATCTCCTTATTTAGAACACCACTTTTGACAAGCTCTATGGTCACTTCACCGTTTGGGACGGAGTTAGTAAGTGAAACCTAGAATATCTTCTAAGAATATGGTAGAGTATTAAGGAGCCACAATACTTAAATATCATCTTCAAACTTTACTCACATACCTGACAACTGATCAAACACGCATTGAAATTTATTCAAATGATTAGAAATTAAAGAGCCATCTTTGTATTTCAAATTCAATAATTTCTTTAAGAGATACAATTTGTTGTTCTTGGTCCTCAAGGCATACAAATATTTTTAGTTCATCCTATAGTGTCTTTACATTTATCTCATTCACAAAAAGGTTGTAAACACTGTGCTCTATCCATTATTGACTTGTTCATGATCGAATTATTGATCTTCATTAGTTTTATCTATTGGTTTATTCTTACCAAAAATCGGTAGATGCAAACTTTTCATATATAAGAGATACTTCATTTTACCTTTCCATCTATAGTAATTAGACCAATTTAAGAAAGCCGTCTCACTTGTATTAGCATCTATCTTATGCTTTGATACCACTTTAATAGAGTAAAGAGAGAATGAATCAACAACACCGAACTATAAAATAGATATAAAAATAAATTAACGATACATGATTTACATAGGAAAAAAACTTCCAATATGAAAAGAAAATAATCACAAGATATTTTGGTCTACTTATGAAACTTTCACTATGATAAATCTAAGATCTAAAAAATTAGTATTCAAGAGCTAATTGGATACTATACTCATCAATTCAAAATATTACAGCTAAACAATAATTTTAATGTCCAAATAAACTAGTTTGCAAACCCTTGAGCATAGATGTTGTAAACACATTTAAATGTCAATATACATGCCATAAAATAGTGAATCTTTTTCCGGTAATCAACAAGAAAATTAACATCAAACTTACTAATTTTCAATCAAAATCGAGCATAATAAATCAATCAATTGAAGTCAAAACCAAAAGAAATCTAAAACTAGTCTAAATAAAAATACCAACAAAAACTTAACCTAGAGGGCTTGAAATTAATTCTTTAGCATTCTAAATCAAGATTGGTATTCTAAAAAACTTATATTAAAAAATTAGCACAATCCAATAATAAATAAGTTCCAAGATTTGATTGATCAAACATATGTTAAAAATAATAATATAAATTTTTATCTCTCTCTCTTTCTCTCACCTACGTAATTCAAATTTTAATATTTCTTAAATTTACTCACCTTCCTACGTCTACTTTTTCAGATATGTTTAACATTCCTAAAATTAGATTATTAATACAAATGACAAAAATAATCTTAATTTTAAAAAATATATTACCATTATATATACGGTACATTTTACAGAGCAGTGTATCTATGTATGAGTTGGCGTGGAACAATAAGATTCAACTTGCACAATTATACAATTGATATCAAATTTTCTTATTTTAAGTTGACCATGAGCCCTCACATTGACACTTCACTCGTCACCATCCGGGGACCAATCAGACCACAGCCTGCTCTTGGAGTTGCTCCTGCAAGCAACAAACCCAAATATAATGGAGTCTTGAGTTCCCATATCATTACAAATACCCCGAAAATTATTCAATATTTACTCAAATAGAAGCTTATATCATGTTAATAGCCAGACGAGGACGGGGCACAAGAAGAGACCTTCAATATCGAGATTCCGAGAGTTTACCTTATTTATAAGTAATTGCACCTTCTAATGTTGCTAATCATAAAAAATAAGAAGGGTTGATACAGGCAGCGACACGAGGTTATCAGATACTGACCTCCGAAACAAAGAAAGCATGGAATCCATATGGAACTCTTTGTGGCAATTCAACAACCGCGACAGGATCAGCTGACATCGTCTTTGCATCAACCACGTTCACAAATGACTTACTGCATGACAAACGTAGGAGTTTTGATGTTATGAGTAGACATCACAGCATTACACCTGCGTACCAGCCCATTTTCATATTCTTTGTTTTGATGTTTTCTTCTCTCCCTTTTTCTTTCTTGTGAAGGGGAGAAGGGGTAGGAGGTGATCTAGGAGTAAGAAAGCGTATGCAGAGAGAGAGAGAGAGACGCACCCAGTATTCTCATCATGCACAAAGAAAATTAGGTAGCCATCATCTTCTTCAGAGTTAATACCACGCTCCCGAGGCACATAGACAGCCTCTGATCCAAACCTTCCAGGTCCAAGGTCAAAAATGCCTTGAACGTTTCCTCCAACTTCCAGCTCAGTTTTGCTGGTGTCAGGCTCGGCATGCAAATCAAATTTGACGACTGCTGTAACCTTTGCAATGCTGTTCAGCACAGTTCCATATACGTATCTTTGTTTCCTGTATTTGAAAGAAAAAAAGAAAGGGATGACCAACCATGACTTTCGGGGGTACAACACTTATACGTTCATCCTTTATTTGTGGGCGTGAGAATGTGTCGTGCGTGCCGGGGGCTGATAAGGTGAAATGCCACAGCCACTGTACCTGCCAGTATAGTTCTCATTGATTCTAGGGAAGTCTACAGCAGGCGCTGAGAGCTTTTTCTGAGAAGCATGACAACTTTTCATGTTGAACCTCATCTCGTACCTGACAGTAGTAACAATATTGAAATCTTTCTGGAAACTGAAAATCTTGAGAAAATTACACTTGAACAAGTTATCTTACAGTTGATTTGTAAAGTTCTCAAGCTTTCCTTTGACAGTTCCATTTATCATGTCTAAATCGACATCCTCAAGACGACAAGTTATCAAGACGACTTCATCTCCTTCCTCCCATGCATTAGCTGTCTACCAGAAGATGACCAACATCAAAAAGAAAAATCACAGGAACGCGTTGTTCCATGAACCATTAAGTATTCCTGCCATGCACTTTTTTCTGATCAATGCACCACTGATCTTAAAGTTCAATTGGCCATTACTATGTCGGTTAGAGTGTGTAGCATTTGGGAAAATAAAACGTGGCCCGTGACGTACCGTTGTGAAATATGAAGCCATTTGGAAGCTCAAACCATTTGATTAAGAGCTCATTCTTTGCATATCGAGGCAGTACACCAAAGCGAGCCTTTTTTGTTGGATCATACGAGTATGCTATTTTGTTTTCTTTCACCATTTCCTGAATACAATTTGATCATATTTCGTAAAGGATGTAAGGGAAATGACGCACAGACAGAGTAGGCAAATTGAAAGGAACATCTAAGATATGCATCAGATCCGTAGTCCTTGGCTTTATTTCTAAATTCCCATGAGTGAGCAAAGTAATAACACACTAGTAGTAACAGACGTGCACACACAGAGAGTACTATACTTCATAGAGCAATGTTTCTGAGTCACTTCAGGGGAATCCCAAGCCTGTAGCCACTTACAATAAAGGCATCACTGATGCTAAGCAAGCAGAAAGAATATTGTTCGAACATCAGCAGTGAGTTCACTTCTCAATAAAAAGGTCAAGCACCCATTGATAGTCTCAATTGATGTCACATGTTGCTCATACCTTTGGTCTGAAGTACAAAGGAAGGTCTAAAAATATTGCATAATTCTCGCTGATAGCAAAGTCATGCATCATGACCGAAGCTGGTATAGTTATTGGTACAGGGTCATGCATGAAACCATCCTTTGAGATGACTCTGTAAGTGCAATATGGCGGGGTTTGAGAGTAACCAAAAGTAAACATCTCGCCTGCAGGAAGGTTTGTGCCAATTAGGGGAAGTTATGAACTCATGGGAAACTGGACCATATCGTTCTATTATTTCTAAGGTTTTGCCCAGAGGAAAAGACCTTTACCTGTAAATGGGTCGACCTTTGGATGTGCAGTGAAAGGATGAGCCAATCTTTTATCATAGTCTAGCATACCCATGGTCTGCAGGTCTCCATCTTCCAAGACTTTAAGAGCATCTGCAGCAAAATACAGGATGACGACCTTGAACTTAGTACAAAGAAGAAAGATAGTCAACAGGTAATATGGTCCTTCAAAATGAGATTCAGATCATATCAAAACGAGAAGCATTTCAAATATGCTAACTAGATGAAAGCTGCCCTAAGCCCGTATCATAATTCATAACACCATGAGATCACAATTACCTACATAATCACTGAAAATTCATAGAAATAAATGATCAGATTCCATCACGAGCAAAAAGCATAGCATCAATGCTCTCATTTGAGATGCCATCTATAGAAATTCCTCCATAAATATCACTGTCCGCCGAAATTTGCTGCTTCAACTTTCAGAGTTAGAACGAACATCCTATGCTTGCTCAACTACAACACTCACTTCTGAGATAGAGAGCTATATGCGAGCCACTGGGCATCAGAACTATGTCCATCCTAATAAATCAGCACAAACTCTCAAGACTGGTCTACTTTTCCAGTGTTTGAAAAAACGGACTGGACCGTCCGGTTTGATAGGGGACCATGAGATCCACCAATGCAAAACTATCCGGTTTTGAAATCAACATACCAACCACAAAAAATCAGGTTGCACCACGTGAACCAATTTAACCTAATATACCCTAACCGACACCCTTTCAGATAAGGAAAATTGAAATTTAAGGGTAGGGGAACCAGTTGGACTCAGATTATACCGGGAAACTTTTTAAATAAAAACAATTTCCGATCAAACCACAGTTGGACCAATTGGACCACGTACCAAGAAGCCCGCCAAATCGATTTCTGGTCCGGTTCCATGAATGAACTTCAAGATGTGAGAGTAAACGTTACTTGAATGCACAAAAACATTAATTTTTAATAGCCACTAAGATTTCTAATCTTGGAACCGCCATTATTTATATACTTAAAAAACAGAATTCCCATAAAAAATGAGTCCACCATCCAAAGTAGGTACGAGGCCATTCCCTTGTATCCATAAACCCACCAAATTTATTCTAGTAACTTCCACACGCATCACCAAAGGAAAAAAGTAGTCTCACCAAGTTCATGGGACCAGACGTACACTAATCATGGACTCTGTGCCAGTAACCTAATATATGAATGAAAAATAAGGAATCTAATATTTACTCATGCAACAACCTATGATTCATCATTTGACGGAATGCAATACAATGCATTCTTAATGTCTGATATGAATGATGCCATGCTATTTAGTATTTAACCTTCCCCTTTGAAAAGTCAGTGACGTATCATATGCACATATAGATAGATAGGAATAAAAAAAAAATGATCTTATGAGGCATTGCCAATTTTAGGCAGCAACAGTGGAGGAGAAGACACTAATTTTTTATTTTCATTCAGGAGGTATGAAACTGCCCTTCATATAATATAGAGATAAATACTAAGCTTACAAGGTTTGTCTCCCTCATGAAGAGCCAAAAGCTTTTTGTCATGGTAGATAATATTTGTATTAGCTGCAAAAGCCAGAGTTAGTATGTGATAAGCATTACTGATGTAAAGAATGTAAACCGACTTTATTTGAGTTCACTGACCAATCATTTTGAAGAATACCAATATACATCTAATCTAATGTAGGCAGATATGGTAAGACATTCAATAAACAATAGAAATCTAGCATACCTGTCCCCATTCCATATGAAAGATCCAGCACTTTAAGGCTTGCCCTCAATCTATGCATGTAAACTGCCGCTAATCCAAAGAAGCCTTTAAGATCTCCAATCTGCAAGTTTACAGTGAAAACAAGCTTTAAGGCCTGCCCTCCTTCTATGCATGTAATAGAGCACCCAAACTTTTCTTTTTATCCTCAGCTACATAAGTAGGAAACAAGTATGAACTCTATTGCAGGAAATTAGGACCATCCTCTAACAATTTTCATATATTTGCCAAAATGTTGGCTGATTAAGAAAATCCAAACTAGGAAGGTGAGGATGGCAAGAATGGAAGTTGAATCTTCACTCTTGACTTAGGTGGTTAAGGTAAGCTAAGAGACGACAATTGGATGTCTAGTGTAAAGTTACGAGTATTTTTCCCTTTAATTTATTATTATTATTATTGAGAGAGTGTAACAGATGGAATTGGTAGAGCATGAAGAATTTGGGGCAGATGATCATGTAGTATATATTTCAACCTTGCAAGAGGCTATCGTGGACATGACCCTTAATAAGGAAGTTGTAGCACGATTTGACCTTTCCAAAGCTTACTGAGGACGACTCTTAATAGATAGTTGTAGCCAGTGAAGCACGGGAATGTTGAAAATGTGTCGTTTTGTGTCCCTGAGACGTTTCTAGGGATGAAACCGGATACCATATGTCCACAATTTTTTTTTAAAAAAAACTCCAAAATGACGTCGTTTTGGAGTGTTTAAATAGTAAAAAAATCATCCTGCCGTCATGCCTCGTCTTCCTTCTTCTTCACTTCTCAGACTTCTTCTTTGCATCTCAACTCAAGACCTCCCATCCCAACCCAGCTCCATCCATCGTCGACCTCAAGATTCCATCCTCCCTCATCTCTGTCCGTCGTCATCTGTGTTTTCAGCATTTTCTTCTCATCGGTCTGTGTTGGAGACCAATAACATTGATTTTGTGTTGAAGGGTAGGGTTGAAGGGCGAGGTTGAACGAAATTGATATAGGTCCGCCGTTGCTACTGAGGAATGCATTACCACTACATTATGGTGCTAAAGATTGGCGAAGTTTGAAGCCTAAAGGTCGACGGTTGTTTGGGCTACAGATCGGTAAGAAAAATTCTTCCCCAACAATAGTTGTTTGATCTGTTTTATTTCGTTTTGTTGGTGTTATTTATTGCAATAAAAATTTGTGTTATTATTGCTAATTGAAACTCTGGTTGGTTTGTGTCGTGCCTATTGAAAATGTTGTTTGGTTGGTGCCATATGTGTTGTGGTAGACTGGCAAGCAGCTTGATGTTGTGTTGTGCCTGATTGAATGTTTTATGGTTTCTACAATTTGTATATTGGTTGATAGAAGTTATGTTCGATTCTTGTTGTGTTGATTAAAGCTCGTTTGGTTTGTACAGTTTGTATGGTTTGTGTTGAGCTTGATTGAAAGTTGGATGATTTGTGTTGTGATTGATTAAATCTGTATTCGGTTTCTGCAGTTTGTGTATTAGTTGATATTAGCTTTGTTCGATTCTTGTTGTGGTTGATTGAAGCTCGTTCGGTTTGTGCAGTTTGTATGGTTTGTATTGTGCCTGATTGAATGTTGTATGGTTCATGTTGTGATTGATTGAATCTGTATTCGGTTTCTGTAGTTTGTGTATTAGTTGATAGAAGCTTTGTTCAGTTCTTGTTATAGCTGATTAAAGCTCATTCAATTTGTGCAGTTTGTGTTGTGGTTGAAGTGTATTATGGATTCTAGTGGTAGTAATAAGAGTATGGGTTCTACAAGTGCTAGTGTATCTTCTATAGATGTAAATGATAATCCTCCTTGGAATTATATTACTAAAGGAGAGAAAACTAGTGGAGGAGGAACTATTTATTGGACTTGTAATTTTTGTAAACAAACAAAGCAAGGAAGCTATACAAGGGTGAAAGCTCATTTGTTGAATATTCTTGGTAAAGGTATTGCAACTTGTAAGAAAGTGATGGCAGAGGACAAGATTGAGATGGTAAATTTAGAAAAAAGAAGCTTTAAAAAGAGTTGAAGAGATGCTACCAAAGAATGTGCCTTAACCTAATTCAAGCATGTCTAATTCAAGAACGGATGTCTTAATTGAAGAAGAGATGAGTGAATAAGATGAAACCTATAGAGAAAGCTTTTAGCAATCAAATGCGCTCTCAATTAGATGCATTGATTGCTAGAATGTTTTACATCGGCAGTGTTCCATTTAATTTGGTAATAAATCCCCTTTTTATGGAAGCTTTTGCTTTTGCTGCTAGCCACAATTTACCTAGTTATGATCCACTAGGTTATAATCGTTTGAAAACAATGTTACTTCAACAAGAAAAATCGAGCATAGAGAAATTATTGGAAACAATCAAGAAGACATGGAGGGAAAAGGGTGTTACTATTGTGTCTGATGGTTGGAGTGGCGCACAAAGAAGGCCATTAATAAATTTTATTACAATTTATGATGCAGGTCTTATGTTTTTAAAGGCAGTTGATGCTTCAGGTGAGATCAAAGACAGACACTTTATTTCTAAACTATTGGAAGAAGTTATTGATGAGGTGGGTTATCAGAATATTGTACAAGTTATCATTGATAATGCCTCAAATTATAAAGCAGCTTGTCATGTACCGACTTCTTCACTGAGCCTATATACGTGCAACTTTGTCTTTTCTCACTCCTTGAGAGACTAAGTCAGCCTTCCTCCTTCAAATATACTCAAAACTTAGGCAAAAGATGCCTTTGAGACAACAACTCTGAACCCTTCACAAGAAAACTCAAAAGATAACTTGTAGAGAGAGAAGCTCTAAATACAACTTTTATTGGATGATTCCTAAATGCCACTACTCTCCTCTATTTATAAGTGAAGCTCCACCCCCTCATCCCCTCTAGGAAGATTCTAGAGACGAGCCTAATGGATCTCTCTAGAGTGGCCCAATAGGTCCATTATAGTTTCTAGAATAATCCATTAGGGTTTCTAGATTGCTCCCTTAGGATTTCTAGAATTTTCATACTCATCTATACAAGTATAAAATAATCTAGAGACATCCCCTTCTAGAACCATCTAGAATCATCTAGGAGAGTGTAGAATCATATACATTTCTCTACACTTATCTAGACTATACAAGGACGTTTTAGATTATTCCGAGGCCTATGGAACCTCATTGCAAGCCTCTTGATGCGTCCCATGACAGGCCAGTGAGATCATTGAACAAATGTATCCTCATATTTATTGGACTCCATATGTTGTTCATAATCTTAACCTTGCTTTAAAAATATTTGTGTTGCAAGAAATGTAGACGATAATGTTAAGAGATATAAGGAGTGTCATTAGATAACTGAGATTCATGGAGATGCTATTCAAATCAAGAATTTTATAATGATGCATTTCATGAGATTAGCCATCTTCAATAGGTTTTCTTCTCTAAAGTTGCTTGCAATTGCTTATACTCATTTTGCTAAAGTTGTTGTTACATTGAAGAGAATTAAGCGTATAAAATATAGTCTTCAAGCTATGGTGATTAGTAAATACTGGTTTTCTTATAAAGCTGATAATATTGGAAAAGCAAGGTTTGTGAAGGAGAAATTGCTTGATGATTTATGGTGGGAGAAGGTTGATTATATTCTTGAGTTTACACGGCCTATTTACTATATGATTAGAGAGTGTGATGCTGATAAACCAACCATTTACCTTATTTATGAAATGTGGGATACAATGATCGATGAAGTGAGAAATGTCATTTATAAGCATGAATGTAAAGAGGTTGGAGAAGTTTCTTCTTTATTTCAAGTGATATATACCATACTTACAGCTCGTAGGACCAAAAGTAATACACCCCTTCACTATTTGGCATACTCATTAAACCCAAAGTAACCTTATTTTTATTTATTTATTAAAGTGTTATTTTTTTTATTTCTTTAGTTTAACAACTAATAATAGTATCTATAATATTGTTGATTTCTTCCTTTGAGTGAAGGTATTATACTGATGTTTGGTTAGATACTAAGTCACCAAGATTTGCTCCTTCTAGAGATGAAGAAGTTTGCATCGAAAGGAACAAGTGTTTTAAAAGACTTTTCCCTAATCATGAAGTTCGCTCCAAAGTTAATATAGAGTTTGCAAATTTTGCACTTAAACATGATCTACTTGGAGAATTTGATTCTCTTTATGATAGAAACATTCTTGATCCAAAGGCTTAGTGGGGAGTTCATGGCTCAAGTGCACCAATGCTTCAAGATATTGCCCTCAAATTACTTGGTCAAGTATTTTCTTCTTCATGCAGTGAACGAAATCAGAGTACATATAGTTTCATTCATTCTATAAAGAGGAATAGATTGCTTCCTAAGCATGCCGAAGACTTGGTATTTGTTCATAACAAACATCATCTCCTAACAAGAAGATTTTCAGAACATAAACAACAAAAACTAATGATGTGGGACATCTATGGTAATATTTTCTCGTTGTTTACCAATCCCATATTATATCGTAAGCCGTGGCAACTATTAAATGACAAAACTAATTTCTTTTTTTCTTTTGCATATGTGATGACTTTGGTTCTTTTGAAGATATTGGATTGCTCGATATTGCTTCTCTTTCTCTTGACAAACCCGAGTTAGAGGCGGTGGTTTTTGTCGAAACAAGGCTTCAATATGAAGAAGTAGAAGTAGTTGATGTCATTAACGAAAATAAACATTGTATTTAATTCGTTTGAGTTTATGATTGTTAGTAATTTAGTATGAGTTTGTGAATTGAATTTTGGTTATGTAAACTTTGAATTTAGTATATCTTTATATATATATATATACATTGCCGTTTCTTCCCGTCCCCGTTTCCTAATTTTTTGGTTTTTGCATTTCTCCCCGTCCCTGTTTCTCCGTCCCCGTGCATCCTTGGTTGTAGCATCTAAGCATCTAGGTAGCTAATGACACCTTATATCGTCTTCACCTAGGATTTTAGATCCTTCCTTTCTTATTCAAATAGCATGCTCTCCTCTCTTGTTAATTAATTGATTATACTTCCTCCGTCGATATTGTTATTACAATATTTGTTGTAGTTATTCCTGATTCTAATGCTTGTTGTCCATTGTTGTTGCTATTATTTATTTATTCTTATTGTTATTCTATAATCAAATATATAATTCCTTAGTTATTTATTTACTTTTATATACACTTGTTTTTCCTTCTATTTCATCTTTATAATAAAAAATAAACTTTGCCAGGCTTTCAAAAACAGTCTAATAGTTGTGTGCATCCAGACCATTCCAGACACTGCCAATGGCAGTATTCATTCAGGTTGTCGTTGCTGTAAACTGAATATGAGCAATAAACAAGTAAAAATACCAACGCATCTGCAACAACTTGAGGCATATGACATCTGCTTCCAAAATTGTCGACAAGACTAAGTCAGGTGACATATTTATGGTTGCCATCTCAATCTCAGAGTTATGCATTGCAGCCTGTGAAGCAACTTCTCACCCAAATGAGGATATACATAACCGATGACTCATCACTGTATAAACCCCCAAAAGGAGTAACCATACATCAGTGTGGGTTTAAGATTTCTGTACCTTCATAAACTTTGCTCCTCCGAAGAATTCCTCTTGTCTGAGCCTCGACGTCCTCACATAACGGGAGACATATGTGGCTCTTCCATCTTTTATGCGCAATCCATGAATCATACTGGGCAGTAAAGATAAGAGGCATTAGCTTTGGTCAGACAAAATAATACGTAATCCACAAATAGTAGCTCTACTGGTATTCTCCCAAGCAAGATTATCAGTATCAATGGGCGGTCATATTGTCAACAGCCTACCCTGCACATTAATGTACATATAGTTATCCTACATCAATGCATAACATTTCCCTACACATTCACGAGTGTGCAGTTACCAGTATCCTGTACAGACGTACTTTTGGTTCCCTAGTACCAATATTAATCCTTTCCAAGATAGAACTTCAAAAGATTGACATTGATCAGTATTCAGAGGCAGTAGAAAGAGAAAGGGATTAGCAAACATACCCATCACCATCAAACCTGCACAAACAAACCGAACAAAGAAAAAACAGAGATAAGAAAATAACAAAGTCGATACAGGTTAAACATGCATAAATGCAGTTTCAAGAAAAGAAACATTTGCATGATTAATCATTAATCCCCTCAATGAAAGAACTTGGAATTTAAAGTTATGGACGTTAAAAGAAAGCAAATGATATCCTTGTACCAATGATATCCAGCCACAGGTGCAAACTTGGGATTGGGACCAACTCTGACGAACTCTCCATTCAAGCAATCCTATACAAACATTTGCATGAATTATTGAATTAGATAGATATCAGAGGGAACACTCACACCGTTCACATAATGGGACGCCAGGCAGGACTCGTTAAAAGAAACCAACTATTTTAATATTAAAATTGTTTCTACTATTGAGAGGAAAACATGCATTCCACAGCTGCGTAACACATGGTAGGCTACTAGTGCGTCTACTCAGTAGAGCTTATTAGTTGGGCTATAGCTGGCAACACAATAATCTCTAACCAAGCCCGGCAAATTGCTATATGCTTAATTGCTTGCTTATGAGAGGGGAATGATCTAGTATCCACGTGGCACAAATGTAAATGGAAAATACTAGTAAGTGTAAGTTCTAATAACTATTTAAGTTATTTTTAGTTTATTTAACAAAAAAAAATATCCCCTTTGTTTGGATGACAAGTTTATTAGTGTTGGAAAGCTTGTAGTATTGCTTGGATAACAAGCTTTTTTTAGTTTGGATGAAATTCTTTTTCGCCGCGTTTGTTCATGTAGCAGTTAAAATAAGAAGCCAGCAGCTGTTTAACTTTCGGCTATCAATTTTTAGTTAACTTTTCAGCGTCTCATTAACCATACCAAACATACGCATACCCACCGCACCAAACATACTCGATTACGATAAGGTTGAGAAGGCTTGGGGGTAAGCATATCACAAATCAATTCTCCCATCCCTAATTTTACATTCTCGATCATCATCCCCATTGACATGCATATGATCTATGAGCAAAAACCTCTAGAATATCCCTCAACTTCAGAGGTACGCGGTAGTTTTTAGTACTACTTTATCATCCGTCAGTTGCAATATCACACTACCAAAATTATCATCCTAACATCATGACATCTACGACCAAGGCCATGAACAATCTACCTAACCTACTTCCAACGCAGAAAATCGACAGTCAAGATCATCCGCCGATGTCAAGTTTCAATTTGCAGAGAACAGTCGAAAAATAAAATAATAATAATAATAATAATAATATTTTCCTCATCAGAAACTGGACATAAAAATATTCACACGACTATAACACTTCCCGAGGAATAACGGTTGAGCGATTATAATAATCGAACACAGAAAGAAGCAACATAAACCCTGAATAGAAAATATAAAACACGATAGTGAAATTCAGCGTGACAGAATATCAGATTTCCAGCATTTAACTCACCGGAAGGTGACCGATAACCGGCAAGTCCTTGCACGGTGGAGTTTCATCCCTTATTGGAGCAAAATTACCAGAAAGGTAATACAACGGCTCGGACTTACCATACATCAACTTAACAGCCAAGTACTCCAACAAATCAATCGCTTTGGAGGTAAGACCTTTGCTCGGCTTTGGATTCACCTCCACAATTCCACCGACGACACCTCCTCCTTTCCCTTCAACATCGGATTTTAGCTTTCTCGCTTCCTCTCTCACCACCATTTTTCCTCTTTTGGGCAACAGGGAGCAATGACGTGTCGAAAAAAAAAACACGGTAGCGACGGAGGAAAGGCAGAATTATGAGTCGATGCGATACAGTGACGGTGTCAGACAAATACTGGTACTGGAAAGTGAAAATGGGTGGCGTTATCCCTTCTTCTATGTGGATTATGGGGCCACGTCGCGCCTTCTGTGTGGGCAGCTCTGATGTACGGAAACGATATTTTGGTGTTCTTCTGTTCCGGAAATATTTTTTATCGTTTTCATTTTTTAAATTTTTATAAAATAATGTTTTTATACTTTTTTTTTTGTATTTTTTTTTTATCTCTGTCTTCGTTCCCGTATAACACTGATGAGCAGCTTCGGGGACCGACTTGCCTGTTATAGTTAATCTTGGACAGCTCATTTTCCTATAACAGAAATAAAAATGAAATTCTATTTCTATTTTTTTTCAATAACTATAATTATTTAACATTTCATCGGTACGAGAAAATCATTCTAAAAAAATTGAAGTGGTACTAAGTTTTTGTATAAAATATATCACCATAGAGATATTAAAATTTATTTTATATTTTTCGTTATATATATTTTAACCTACACATTAAATGATTTGCTATTTTTTATTAAAGTGTGTAAATAAATGTTTAATAATACATTTATTAGCTTTTAAAAAAATATACGCATTATCAAAATATTTTTTTAATATGAAAGTTGTGTATTAGAGTAAATATAAAATATAAGTCTATCTTAAAATAAGTAAAATTTATATGTAAATCTTAAGGAATTAAAAATAGATTGTTATTTTTATTTTTTATGTATTTTATATTAAATAAGTTTAGAATAATTCTTGTATGAGTCTTGTTTATTGTAAAGGTATTGCAACTAAATATATAAGTATCTTACTAGGTATATCAAATATGTAAAATAAATATATCATTTTTACTATTTATGAAAAACTTTATTTTTCTTCTTTCTATCGAGGACACACATCTTATCTTTTTAGATGTGATGTCCATTTTACCTTTAATTATACATAAACTTTAAAATTGAAACCTTATAGAATTTTATGAAATGGTAACACAAGCATGCTTATACCATAAATAATTATAACACATTGCAACTAGATTTTCACTTCTATAAAAATGAGAAAACAAGTGAAAAGGCCATTTTTCCTCTAAAGTCCTAAAATTTTAAAAATGTTATAATTTTCAATATTGTGATACTCTAAAATTTTGAAATCTAAAAATTTATTTTTCAACAAATTAATTTAATCTAATGTCTAAATTTTTTTCTATTTAATGTTTCTAAATTAATTATAGGTAATTTAAATTAATTATTTTATTCACTAGTATTAAATAAAAATTTTATTAAAAAATTATAATATACATCCTACACCTAAAATTCCTTTTCCCTTTTCCCTTTTTATTTATTTTTCCTTCTTTTCCTTTTTCTTCCTTTCTTTTTCTCTCCTTTCCTTTTTTTCTCTTTTCCCTCCTTCTTCTTGGGTTGTGTCATCCCTAGCCCAAGCTTCTTCTTCTTTTTTCTTTCCTTTCTTCCCCCGAGTGCCCAAACCATTTCTTTCTCCCCTTTCTTTTCCCTCGGGCAGTCAATCCCGCCCCCCTCCTTTTTCTTTCCTTTTCTCTTTTTCTTTCTTTTCTTTTCTTCTTTTCCCTTTTCTCCCTTTCTTCTTCTTCGTGCCCGCCCCTTTCTCGTGCCACCTTCCCCCTTCCATTTTCATGCATGCACCTACACCTCTACACATCTCTCGTCCTTTCCACCTTTCCCCACTAGGCCATGTAGGGCCATGTATGCTAGCATGCACCCCTTCCCTACGCACTTGCTCCCTATACCCTGCGCCTTTACCCTACCCTTACTGCCTACAACCACCCTCTCCCCCTCCCTACAACCATGCACATCGAGACTACAGGACCTTTTTTCGTCTTCCCCTCTCCCTCAGCCTTAGCCTCACCCGCACCTATAAATATCCCCCTCAAACTCCCCATTTCCTCTCATCTCCATATGTTGTTCCTCCCTCGCCTCCCCTGTCCCTGCTAGATCCAATGCCACGCCACCACCGTCGACACCTAGCCACCCCCTTACCACCTCTCTTCCCTTCCTACACCCTACCCACACCTGTAAAGCCACCCCTTCTCTGTCCTTCTTCCTTTTCTTCTCTTCTCCTGCGCCTGCAGCCATTGCAGACTGCATTTTTCCTAGCCACCGTTGTTAGCCATTCTCCTCCATGCTTGTAACACCCCTAAATTTTACTACTAAAAATTTTTATTTTATTAAAAAAAATAGCGGAAGAGAAAAGCAAATATTGTGAATTTTGGGGATATTACCGCCACACTTAGTACCAGATCGGTTTACTCCTACTGTTCCACTACCAAGTACTAAGGCTAAAAAAAATATAACATGATTTATACAAATTCAATTTAAAACTGAGTAGCACACTGAAATCGTTATAAAAAATATAAGCCCACAGTTAGTGGTAATAAGAGTAAAATCATTTACCAAAGAATTAAAAAAAGTGGGAGAAATACCCTAAGGATTTTCCGAATAATTCTTACTCTCTTACCCAAGCCCTCTTAAATAGCATCTACAATGGACCTACAAGGGACACTACCCATTAAATAGGCAGGGGCCCACGAATGGAACCCTTCAATACTATGGTACTAAGTAACCCTTTAAACTATACTGAAAGGTAGGTCCGCATGCAACACATCATGCATAAATAGTATACACATATAATAAGAAATTCATAACACAACATCCACATACTTGATAAGTCCATCACATACCCATGCAGAGACAAGCACTGAAGGCAGGGGTGTAGGTGGTGGTTGGAGATGGGTTATCGGCGGCCAAGGGTTGTGAGGTAGGCTACATGGGTGGTAGAAGAGAATAAGGAAGGGAAAAGAAGAAGGAAAAGGAGGGGTTGTAGGGCTAGGTTTTAGCCAAAGGGGGACGTGAGGTGGTAGAGGAGGTTGTAAGGAGTAGGTTGGTAGCTTGGGAAGCGGCAGAAGCGGCAACGAATGGTGAAGGTGTAGGGTGGAGCCCGAGAAGGGAGGGAAAAGAAAAAAAGAGGAAGGAGGGTGGCTGTAGGGGCTCGAGGGAGCGGCTTGGTGGTGCAGGGTGGTAGTAGGGGTGGCAGGAGGCGGTGCAGGTGGTTGGTTGGGTGGTGGCAGCGGCGTTCGAGGGTGCTGGAGCAAAAACAAGGGAAGGAAAGGAAAGGAGAAGAAAGGGAGAAGAAGAGGCGGGAAATGGGAAAGAAGTGGGATCAAACAGGGCAGGATAAAGCATAGGGATGGCAACGGGGCGGGTCGGGGACGGGGACCCCATCCCCATCCCCGAACCCGATAAGGAAAATAATCCCCGAACCCGACCCGATCCCCGATCTATTTTCCATCCCCGATTTATTCCCCGTTCTTAAAACCCGACCCGATCCCCGAAACTCGATTTTATACCCGATCCCCGATCTTATCCCCAATCCTCAAACTATTTTTTTATATTATATTTTTAATTTATATTCTATTAAAAAATTATATATATATTATATATATATAATTATATAAAAATATATATATAAAAAATTTCGGGGCGGGTTCGGGGATGGGGACCCCAAACCCGTCCCCGCCCCGTCCCCGAAAAAATCCCCGTTAAGAATCCCCGAACCCGAACCCGATCCCCAAATTCTCTCCCCGAACCCGAACCCGAACGGGGAATCCCCGACGGGGCCCCGAACCCGCGGGGAAAATTGACATCCCTAATAAAGCAGGAGGGAAGAAGAAAAAGGAGAGGGAGAAGAGGGGAGGTAGGTGCGGTCGGGCGGGGTAGATTGCGGGTGGCAGGCGATGTCGGGGGTGTAGGGAGAGGGAAGTTAAATAAGGGGAAAGGAAGGCACGCGGGCTGGGGATGTAGGCAGGGTTTGGTCTAAAAATGAGAAGAAAAGGATGGGGGAGAGAGCAAGGTGCAGAGAGGTAGGTGATGAAAGTTGCAGGTGGTGTAGGGTGCTGCCATGGCATGCTTAGTGGTCGGAGAAGGATGAAGAAGAAGAGAAGAAGAAGAAAGAAAGAAGGAGAGCAGGTTGGCCGGGTGAGGGAGAAAGAAGAGGAGCAGCTCAGCCCAACCAAGGGGGAGAAAAAAAAGAACTAAGTTGGCCCAACCAGGGGAGAAGGAAAGAAAAGAAAATAGGAAGAGGGATGGGTTGGGCGGATGGTGCGGGAAAGGAAGGAGAGGTGGGAAGGAGTGGGCCGGTAGCCCAGAGCGTGGGGGAAGAAAGAAGCAGGTCGGGCGCCCTAGAGAAGAAAAAGAATAAAAAGGAAAATGAAAAATGAAAAATGGGGAGAAATAAGATAAAATAATTTTTGAAATAATAGAATTTAATATTTTTGATAGATAAATTAATTTAATACTTTAACATATTATAATTTAATATATAGGTTTAAAAAGTTAATTTTAGTAAAATATTAGTTTAGAAATTTATTTAAATAAAATGAGTATGATAAAATTTAAAAAATATTTATTTTAATTTATTAAATATTAATATCCATTTTTATATACTCAAAAATCCACAAAATAATTAAATTAAATAAATTTAACGGTTAATTTATCCCAAATAAGGGTATTTATTAAATTATAGTTTTTAAAAAAAATTTGAGGTATTACACTCCTTGCCACTACCACGCTGGAGCCACCCTACATAGGTGCCTGACCTGTGCAGCCACCCCAACAACCTCCTTTTTCCCCTTTGTCTCCTCCCTTTTTCTTTCTCCCTTTCAATCGTGTGCCACCCTGCACCATAGGTGTCTACCAACTCCACCACCACTGACCACCGCTAACTCCAACTAGTCCTAGTGTCACCACCACCCCACTCGACCCTAAGCTGCCAACCCTCACCCTTTCCCACTAAAATCAACCACCGCCACCACATCACCACCTACACCATTTTCTCCCTCGGTATGTTCACCTCCACTTCCTTTCTCCTCCTTAAGCTTTCCTTAGGCTAGATTCCATTTTTAATCCTTTTTAAAAAAGAAAAGAAAAAAAATATAAATTATGTATATTCTCATTTTCTAGGTATTATTCCGGTGATAGCAAAAGAGGAGGTTTAGGTCATGCGTGCTTAGAGAATGGAGCCGCTCTAGTAAGGATACAGTCACAGTTATGGTTTTATTTTTGTTAAAATATGTCCTTAATGTGTGTTATGTGATCACATGCATAAAATGATAAATGATTCTAATGTTGTATGTGCATTTTAGCTTGACAATAGCTAAAGGTAAGAAGATGTATGGATATAATTGTATTGATTTTAAGTGTTGATGTGTGCCCATATTATATGATACTGCATGTGGGAAAAGTGTGGGGAGACCTTGTGTTGGATACATTGTGACTTAGGTAGGGTTTTGAGACCTAAGGGAATTTTGGTCAATATTGTGAAAAGTGACATGCAAGGTACTTTAGGGCATAAATTAGCTTAAAATAGTTTTGAGATACTATATAAAATAACGGTGGCAAAAATAAAGAGATTTATGGTAAATACAATATGGGGTGAATAATTATAAATGAGGTAAGTAAAACCTAAAGGGAGTTATGATCATATGTGAGTATAGTGGGGGTTCGGTACTAGAAAGTGGTATGGGGTTAAAGATGGCATTTGTGGGTAGTCATGCAGATTTGGGAAGTCCTTGAGCACTACGGGAGGAGATGTGACCAAAAGGTGGAATTAGGGTTTTGAGAGACCAATATACGAAACCCAAAGGGTAGGCTATTATCACATACATAAAATATAGGAGTTAGATTGTAACCATGACATTTTGGGAATGTATACCAAATTTAGTAGCCATGCAGGATAGAGGGAAGTAGTTATGACCAAAATAAGGAATTAGGGTTTTGGAAGGGGCTCAAATAGAAAGGGTATTATCACATGTGAAAAATGGGGGAATTAGGACACTATATTCGAGTTGTTAGTCAACCATAGAATTATATGTATAAGTATAGAAGTTGAGGGATAGGTAAGCAATAGAGAAGGGGCAAGGCCAAACATAAGAAATTAGGGTTTTAAGGAGTAACCCTAGAGGATAGTTATTATCATATGTGGAAAATGGGGGCAACAAGCCATGAACCTTGACCAGGGGCTTCCAATGACATGTTAGGGTTTTTGGATAGATTGAGGACTCAATAGGGACAATAGAGGTGAGGAGGTACCAAAGTTGTGAAATTAGGGTTTACAAGGGAAACAGAGTTATCTCGGGGTATTAGTAGGGAAGGTGTCATGCATGGGGTATGTGTACATGTTTGTATGATATTTGACATAAATAAAATAATAATAATACACTAATCACTTAAAGTAGAAGATCAATTAATTCGAGCCTAGTTGTACTTGTCGATCGATATGCAAAAATAGTAGCAATGAGCCTTTTAGTTTGGAAGTTGTACCCTATACCATTCCACCGATGAGAATAGTGGGATCCCAAAATTAATTAAATTAAACCATTAGATGATAATAATCCATGGTAATACATTTATTACTTACATCATAATACCACTTAGGTCAGGACCGGTTGTACCTTGATTACCGATCCACTAGTGAGAATAGTGATTTAAAGCATCTTGCCTTGGAATTTGTACTTGTTTACTATTCCACTGGTTGAGAATAGTGGGGTCCTTGAACCCAACATGGATAAAATCATGAGTTGATTATTATTGTACTATTACCTTAAGTTCGGATAATAATGAATGAGTTGGTTTGATTTTCTGATACACGTGTCATCCCTTATTATGGTGTTATTAATCTATGTGACCTGCTTGATTGTATTATTACCTTACTCAGTACGTAGCATACCAATCACCCCTATTATAGGTGTTATTCATTCCCATGAGCATATACCCCTTCTAAGCCTGTGTAGGTGAATGAAGACTAGCTAGACAACTTTGTTGCATATAATGTTATGATCGGGATAGAGTGATGCTATTGTGACTAGGGCTGGGGACCTGAGAGTGTGATATCCAGTTGTTTTAACCATTTTATTCTTGTTAATTTTTAGTTAAACATTTAATTATGTATTTCAATACTTCTTTTTGTAATGAACACCTAACTCTTATTTATGATATAGATTGTTCTTATGCTACAATTATCATGGTTTGCGTACTATTTTATATTACCCTGTAGTTGTTATAAGGATGGTTTGGGGTCATACTTATACCAATTACTGCAGTAACACCCCTCTTATATTTGAATGTTCATCCACTTAAAACAAAATTTTTCAGTAGTGACTTTTGGGGTGTGTTACAAACATGCTTGGAGTTAATTCATGAAAGTTTAAACAATTATAAATTTTACCATGATGAATAACATGGAACTCATATGCATACCCAGAATTCACAACACATAATTGAGATACCAAAAAATATCCTTAGACATGTCTAAAACTTACAAAAATCATAACTAATGCTAAACATGGATAAAACCTAACATATTATATGTCAAAATTTACCTAAACATATAAATGAATCTAATGGAATCATCAAAAATAATTTAAAAACAACAAGAACTAGCCAGGAAGGATGAGTGTTTAATGACGCCTCAAATGGAGCCAAAAATGTTCAAATCATCATCAAACCATAGAAACACATGCTAACACATAAAATTTCTATCTACTTTTAGTTTGGTTATATTTACCTAAGTTGAAAGGTCTTAACTAGGCAAGGAAAACTACCACCTCCAAGATTTAAACCTCCTCCTGAACAACTTAAGCAAAAATCCATAAAAAGTGTTAAAGTGTTAAAAACATAAGGTAAAACCAATAAAAACAAGAATAAAGGAAACAAAATCATTCTCCTATGAAAGAGATGAAGATCTAAAAAAATTAGAAGAGGTTCCAAGGTTTTCTTCAAGATCCTTAAGCTTTAATTCACATATGGTTACTTAAAAATACAAATGTCTGAAAAATAAGGATTATAAATTAAGAATCAAATAAAATGAAAGAGATGAAAAATAATGGCAGTAGCTATTTTAGGGAGAAAAAATGAAGAATGAAGGTAAGAAGAAAGATCAGTTAAGTGTAAGATGTTTATTTAATTTTAATGATATATTAAGGAATTAAAAATAAATAAAATACAAAAGGGGGATGGTTTGAAAATAATTATAGGGTAATGGGGCTTAATTAACTTTAATCAAGATAAAATGGGTGGCTCAAAATGGGTTTCCTACGTTTAAGATAGGTTTTGAAGTAGAGAAATTGAGTTTTGGCAGCTAATTATGCTTCAAATTGATGAATTAAATTTGAAAATACTAAAAATATTTACATAATAATTTAATTAATTTTTATCTAAACAATGTTAAAATATAAATATCCCCCAAGTTTTGTAAATTTGAAATAGATAGAAGGTTTTTTATGCTTAAAATGAAAAGCTTAATGAAAATGTGAATAGTATTTTTTAGTTAAAACCTTCATTTTTCATTTTGAAAATGACTAAGAGAATCATAAAAGTAATGAATTTATATATCAATGATGTAAAAGGGTATCAAATAGGTGTGATGACTAAAAGTAGCTCGAAAGGTTTACGATATTCAGAACCATAAGAGGATTTGAAAATTTTGAAACAAAGCATTTTAAAAACACAACTAGAGTTTAAGGGATGTAATAAATTTTGATTTAAAATAAATTTCCATAACAATAATATTAAATAGGTTTTTAAAAAAAATGGGGTATTACACTTGGGATCAACTGTCAAAGGCATTATTTGCCAACTATCTTACATTGAGCAATATAAATCAACTACAAAACCACATTACATTCTTCAACCAAAAGAGATGGAAGTCCTAACATGAAGTGCAGGAGGGTTTTCAAGGAGTTGTTGAGAACATGCCCACACCATGGCCTAGAGAAGTTAATGCATGAGTATCCTTTTGCATAACAATAATAAACTTATTAATTTTCCAAAGTTTAAAGAATTTGAATCTATTCTAACTTAGACTAAATTAATGAGTTAGATTTTACAAGAAGTGCAAGTTCTAGATTGTACAAAAACTTGACACGTTCCTACCCGCAAGTGTACGGGGTCAGAGTAGTAGTCAAGGTCGATCCCACAAGGATTGGTGAATGACCACTAAGGCAATGATGGAACTTATCTATGTCTAGAATACAAAGTGATAAGAAGTGAGAAATTGTAAGCTAAAATAACTTAGCTAAAAAGAAAGGAAAATAGCACTCAAGTGACTCTAGTAAATAGAAAAGCTAAGGTTCCCGTTCATCACCCTTGATCCTCCATTTAATTGAACACCACATCATAAATTAATTCAACAAGCATAATCAATCATGCCAACAAGGATAGAAATTGTTGTGCTTTCTCAAGCCACAAACACCCCATTACATCTCTATGGCCCTAGCTTAGGGTCTAATAGAGTGTAATGCCTTAAAGTCCACAAAGTTTCCTCCTTTATTGTTGTAGAGGTCAAATTGTTCGTCTCTCAACCTAAAATATAATCTCTAGTTGTGATATTGGGTCTACTACCAGATTATCTTTTGATTTCACCGATATTTTCCACACCAAAAATTGAAACCCGACCAGAGTTCGTCATTTCGTCAATCAATCAACAACACAATGCAAGGATCATGAATTGAATAAAAAAACAAATAGTCAACACATTTGGATTGGGGGAAACTCCCCTTCACCTTAGCACAAAAATCTATCCAATCAAACTTATAGTAAGAACATTAAAAATAACAATATATTCCATAGATAGATAAGAGAGAAAAGAAAATACCCTTGAAATCCAATGAATCTTACAAGTGTTTAACTTTTTTGCACCTAGATCTCTAGTTTACAAGAGAATTCTTGAGGAATTAGGGAAGATGATGGAGGAGAGAGAAGAAAGAGGGAGTGGAGGCTGATTTAATGAAAAATTATAATGAGAGTTTAAATATTGCGGCCTCTTGAATCCCTGGGGTATTGATAAACACGGGCTTCTCATGTCAACTTTGATAATGCTGGGTATTTTGGCCATAATGTTTTCATCGAGACTCTGATTGAGCTGATTTTGGATGCATTGGAAAGATATTAAAAAGATATACAACTTTTATGTTTAAAGATTATCCAAATTCAGATTATATCCTGGTATAAATTCCACTTCTTTTATGTCCATAAACTTTGAATATGCATTCTTGCTCTCATTTTATTCCAGAATTTACATTTTAGCTCTACATCTCTTTCCATTTTAACTTTTACTCCTCTTTACTCATTTTTTTCTCTTTTCTTATCCCTTTAAGTTTATTCTTTCTTCCATCCTTCATACTTGTTTGTTCCTTGAGATCCTGCAAATTTTCATAACACAAAGACAGTAATAAGAATAAAAAAGGATAATTCCAACTGAAATTTGAAGAAAAAACTCTTATAAACCTTAGGAATAAAATGCAAAATTCGCACTTATCAATGAGTGTCCTTTTACATAATAATAATAAACTTATTAATTTTCCAAAGTTTAAATAATTTGAATCTCTTCTAAATTGGACTAAATTAATGAGTTAGATTGAACAAGAAAAGTAAGTTCTATTCTAAGCCATCCCCCTTTCCCACTTTTGATGACTAAAATATGACTTATAAATCAGCCATAAAGCCACAAAATCCCAAAAACCACCAATCATTTTCAACATGTTTTTCATTTCAAAATAATAATAATAAAACACTCAAGAAAAAGGGTAACAAATATTTTAGAAACTATGGGGACAAGAATCAAGAAGAGTTATTGTTGAGACCTATAATTAACCTTAGTGACTGGTTCAAGCATGGGAAGAGTTATCACCTTCTTAGTTATTACAACAAAAATAAGATGCTTTGTCTCTTTCTTTAGTTATAAAAATTTGAATTACTTGATTAGAAATACCTTTTAACTTTTCTTATCTAGCTTTTAACTTGTATCTAGTTTAGGTAGAGTTATATCAGATCTTGTAAGTCCTAAAATATATTGCATTACATGTTGTATTTAGGGAGCTTGCTTGGTTTTTTTTCTATATAAACTATGTAGTTAGCATGTTAGTTTAATTATAATGCTCAGGTAGGTTGTAACTAAAGTCCCATACACCCTATAAGTATTAGACAACTCTCAATAGAATACAACCAACATTTTGTAAAATCTCTCTTAAAATCAAGATTCTCTCAACAAGTTCAAGTGAAGAGCTTGGCATTTAAAACACAAGTTGATTATCACTCCTTACATGTTTTTTGTTAAGTTCTCGATATAGAATTCAACAAAAATAATTGCTAAGTCATTTGATGCACTTCAAAAAATTATGCATGTTTTCTATGTCCTATCATAGAATTTATCTAAAGTGAAGTTGAAACACAAATCCAAATGTGTTATGTGTATGCAAATCACAAAAAATCACTCCAAATTGTGATTATTTTGAAAGCACGCAATTGACACAATCAACTCACAAACATGACTTAGGTTTTAAGAAATAGAAAGCACACAATCGACACAATTCTTTTGAAACAAATAACGTTGCGATTAGGTTAAATGAATAATCATTTTTCATGTACTTAAATCAATCATAAAAGGTAATTATTCAACATGAAAACCTAACCTAATCACGTGAAAAATCATGTACAATAAATTTCATCAAGATAAACAAAATACATTGCCTACACATGTATGGTTTCCTTTCTAAAGCATTCAAAATTCTAACATGCATTCACCTATTTTTGCTTCAGTTCTTTGCAATAAATGTTCAAGATTTATTTCAATATTACTATGCCACATTACCTATCTCCACACACATTCAGTTTAGATCATAAAAATGCATACAATATTCCAAGAAATATAATTAAGATTCAAAAACGTTATAGCAACAATGATCAAGAACCTCAACATAAAGTCCGCGCTTGTGTGTTTGCTCATCTCAAATTTGAAGATGGTTTCTCCTCCAAGATTTTTCAATCCAAACCTCTCTTTGATACTAAAATTGATGTGGAAGATATTAGAGGAATTATTCTTTCATAATGTAGGATATTTTGTCTTGTTTCTTGAAGTATAAATGATGCTCAAAGATGATGTACTGCTCAAATATGGAGGTAGTCTTCAACAAGATCCATGGTTTTGAGTTTTATCTTCACCAACATCAACTCGATTCTAAAGAGAAATGACAAAGTTTTCTCTAGAGAACAATGTCCAAACTCTTAAGATAAACTTACTTGAAGAGGAAGAAAGAATTTTGAAAATTCTTAAACTTGATTTCACTTGATTCATTCTTTCTTTCTTCATGTAAAAGTCATACATGTATATATATATATATAGATATAGATACATGAAGCCTTAGTTCCTCTTTATTAACCAATACAAGACCAACCAGTCTAGCTAGCTAAATAAAGAGCTAAACTAATGCACTATATTCCTATATTATACACATAATGATCTACAACTGCAAGTTACAAGACATTACAAAGTTTACATAAAATATCAAAGCTAAACAAAACCTTACTCAGGTAATACATTACATAATCAAGTAATCAAGCTTCGTGTTTTTTAGCTTTATCTTTTATGTAACTTTGTAATCCTTCCCTTATCATTGTCTTCTAAACTAGATGTTTCTAGTGAATTTTTCTTCTTGCAAACATATATAATACTTACAAGAATCACTTAATTAAATATTAGTATGATATATCTTGACCTTCAAGGATAGAAGAGTGAAATTGAGATGCTCCTACATCATACTCAGCACATGCTTAAATCTCTAAATGAAGCAAAGTAGGAGCACACTATACCTCTTGAATCCCTATTTAATAATAATAGAAAAATAAGTATTCCCCTTTAACTTCTAGGTTAAGAGAATCAACCACCTTAAGTCATTTAAATCTCATTTCCTTCTCAAGATTTTGATAACTAATTTTAGTTACCTCCAAAACCACTCCAAATTTGTCTAGAAAAGTTTTAAAAACTCTTTGGAAGGCTTCTACTCAATGTTTATAGTTTATATGTACACAAATATTTAAAGGTTATTTCTTGTTCAAACTAAAGCATGTAAAAGAGGTTGAATATACATAGAGGTGTTGTTTGTATCTACATGTTTCTTCAAGATTTTGTGGACAATTTCAATATCTATGCATGATCTTTCTTCTCTAACTTTTGTACACTCTTAAAAGAATTAATGAAAGAGGAAATTAGGTGGGATTCATGGATTAAGCAAATGGTTTAAAGGTATAAATGTGTGGTATAATAGGAGGGAAGGGAAATGATACTCTTAGCTATGGTTTATCTGATTTAATTTTATAGGCCCCTTTTCCTAATCTTCAAGCCATGGTTTATCTGATTTAATTTTCTCAATTGATGGTTATGAAGATGTTGATTAGAGTGCCTAAGCATGTTTTAGGTCCTACAAACAAATAATTTAGATTAGTGTAATAAACGATAACATTATTCAAAGCACCTCTATTCCCAAATACTTATTAACTCCTAAATAAAGTACTAACTCCTTATTAAAATAATTCATTTAAATCAGTTCTAATCCTATGTTCTTTTTTAACTCACATATATGAATTCCCAATAATGCCTTAAGGTATTAACTAAAAATAGTTAATCCAAATACATATGCAAAATATGTAAATTATATTAGAGTTTTTGACCTTTAAAATAAATATTTTCCAAAGCTTCTCAAATCTTTAAAATATTTATCAATTATATTTTCTCTTTTAACCTCACTATATTTAAGTAATTAGATATTTAAAATATGGGGTATTACACAAATGAATAAGAATAATAATTTTTTATAATTATAAATTAATAATAAATAAAAATATTATTAATAATAAATAGTCAATAATTATAAATAATATAATTTTAATGATTACTAAATAGTTTATGAGAATAATATTTATCATATTTATAAATACATAATTATTATAAATAATTATAATTATAATTATAATAAGAATAATGCTAGTTATAGTTATTAGTTATAATTATTTAAAATATGCTTAATCATAATTATATATAAATAATGAATATAAATAATATAAATTATAATTAAAAATTATTAGTTAATTTGAATAATATTTATTATAATGATAACTTAATAATTAATAAAATTAAAAATCATCATCATTGTTATTATAATTATTAAAAATCATTACTCAATACAAAACATTAAGGGATATTGCACAAAATATCTCTCTATTTAAGAAAAAATAATCATATACCTTTAGACATTAGAAACTACACCTAAAACTCATATTTTTATTTTAACATCATTATACCCTTATGTCACAGTTTCTATTAAAAAATAAACTTGCCAACATGGTATGAGCACGAGTCTCCATACCCAGCAATACTTGGTTGCAATTGAGTTTATTGGTACTCATGTCATTTCCTTGGGTCACAAAAGTTGCCTAATTATAAAGGAGTTATTGGCACTCTCGAGGAGCCCCATCTTGTTCCACTAAACTTCCCCTACAATTGTGGTTGCTAAACTTGTTTCATTTTGAAAAGTTTGATGTGATGCAATCAATATTAATCATTAGTGTGATTGGTACAAGATGTTTTTCAAAACTTTATTGGGCAACTAGTGCTAATATTTTTCTCTGGTCAAATGGTAATGTTAACTTGAATATGGACATTTATTCCTATTTTTTTAATATATTTCTAGTTAACTTAATGGGAGATCTCTCTTAGCTAAATTGGGCTTAACCTTGATGGGATTTAGTTGAAACTCGATATTCAACATCGTTGGGAAAAACCTTCTAAACAACAAATACATATTTCATGTCTATGTTCTTTCTTGTTGCTTATCTTAGAATTGTTGCTACATCCTTTCTCACTTTAGTAAAATAAAATAAGCTGATTAAAATTTTAAACTTGTTTGTTTTTGGAGATACTATTTTTCTTCCTTGCATATAATCATCGTATTAGTAGTTAACATGAGTGATAAAGACCATATCGCCATTTAAATATTTATTCAACATCAATTGTGAAACATTCTTGTTCCTAAAAATAAGTTTGGTTTAGGGATGATTTCTCATGGGATTGCTATTTTTGACATTTTATTTAGTTTTTGTATGGATACTTCTTTATTGAAGGGCCTTTTGTGCTTTATCCATGGTTATAATTCTATATAGATTTCATTTGGCCTTATCGCATAACTCTTATGTTTATCATTAGCTTCTTTCAATTCATGTTTTTGACATGTAAGGAGCTGGAGTATATGCCTTATCAAATTTTTGTCATGTTGATGTGGACTGCACTAGTAAAAGGAAACCTAGTGAAATTATATATTATTATGAAGAATTTACTACCTTTTTGTAATGAATGATGTGTTATTATTTGAAACTTTTGTTGAATTGTTAGGGTAAAAATCTAATTTGTGTATTTTTAAACTTGCCTTTGCAAAGGGATTCAATTTTTGAAGAGGTTGCCCAACCTGTACAATATTATATTATTTTCTTATCCTAAAATAGAAGGAGAAAGATAAGGGAGAGATACTTCAATTACTATTTTTTTTCTACATTTGTTCTTGACATTATCATTCATCTATTATACGTTATCCAATTACATGTTCTTACTAAATTAATCTCATTTAAATTCACAACATGAGTATTAGAAAGAATATTATTTGACGATGGGAAATTAATAACAAATACATGCCTAGTTTGATAGTTGGGCATATTAAAGTTTACAAGTGTATTGTACTTTCCAGACACAACACAATTATGAATGTAATTGGTGGAAGTGGCAGTATGAAACCTATGCCTAGCTTCTTCTTCTTCTTTTGGTTGAGGAACATCCTTTCTATAAAATATTGGAGACTAAAAAATTGGCAAAAATCTCTTTATAGCATATTATATTGAATTGAAACTTTATATTTGAGGATATTTTCCAAATGATATGCATTAACCTAATGTTGATGGTTATTTACCTGAGTGATGTGGTACAAGAAAGAATTTGCTTCTAGTTTTTATTTATTCACCAAATTTTACCACTAATGTAATAGAAAATGATTGAATAACTTTTTATAAAAAATCTAATAAATATAAAGAGGAAAAATCATCACTTCTCCACCGCCACTTCATCCATCTACTTCACTATAGGACTCATATTTCTAGTTGAGATAGGTTTTTTATTTGTAACATAAGAAATGAAACAAGTAGTAAGATAAGAAAATTAAATGATCTTGCAATGTAAATCAGAAGTAGCATTAATAGTAACAAAGACAAGCTTCTTCACAGAAGTTATGATTAAAAAATCAATAACATGAGTGCACTACAAGATTCATAAGCAAATAGAGTAGTTTTGATTGGCCTATTTGATGAAATTATTACCCTATTTGGCTATTGAGGCAATCTAAATTATGCTTCCATTAACCTATTATTTTTCCATATTAGGGTTATAAGGAAAAAAAAATTAGATTGCTCTATTTGTTTCTAGTCTAATAAGGTAACACTGATTGTCTTATTCAATTCATATCAACAAGGGAAAAATTGTTGCCCCGTTTGAGTTGAATTTATCAGGCAATTTTATATCACTACCCTATTTAGCTCACCAATTAAGGTAAAAATATTTCCTTCCTTTATTCTTATTAATAATGGAAATATTTGTCTCTATTTGAGTTGAAACAATTAGGAAATTTTTTATTTCATTATTCTATTTCATCCCTTATAAAAGCAAAATTATTGCCCTATTTTAATCCTTAATTTTTTATTTTATTTTGAGAATTTCATATGCAAAATACATTAGAGACAAATTTTTATAAGATAATTGGATTTTAAAAAAAGAGAATGAAAATTTTAATGCACAAAATTATTTTGCTAGCATTCACCAACCATAAGTGAGAGATTTAGTACACATATATCAATCACTTTCATGTAGTAAACTAATTTATCAAAAGACAATCTCCCTTACACTACTACAAATTTAATCTTATCTTAAATACGTAGGAGTAGGATTTTCTTAAATTAGTATAAACGAGAACTAATGTTGGTGCTAACCATTGAGATGCATAATTCATTAATATGCGGGATGAAGGGTGATCAAGTGCATGAAGTGGTGTTGAAGGTGGATAACTAGTAGCTAGTTCCTATATTAGAGCACAATTGGTATGCTATTAGTTATTTTACTTATAATTAACATGAATAAGGAATTTATAAAGAAAATTCACATCTCAAATTGCATTTGTACACATAAGATCACCCGAATCTCTCCTACATTCTTGACACTCAAAAATATTAAAATATTGGGGTTTGTCAAATCAAATATAAAAAAAATTCTAATCACATGTCACCTACACCTTTTAATAGATATAAACAAAAAGATAAGTGTATAATCTATCTTTTAAAACCTAAATGAGGTAAAAGTAAATAATATAAATATCAGGAGCAACTTCACAACACATGGATTAAAATTGATAGGCAAGATAAAAAAATGAAACATTTTGAGTATAACTGTCCACTAGCTGAGGATAAAAGAGAAAACTTATATTACTATTTATATAGGAAAATCCACCTTAAATATATAGAGATAATGATCAAAAGTTTGCATTTTTCAACCCATGAATTTTACCAGCACTATGATAACTTTATTCCAATGGATATTCAAATCAGTTTCATATGGAAAAGAGGGGTATATTATATACCACAACCAAGTCCATCAATTGATACCTAGGAACCTATCGATAAATCATGTCAAATCATTAATCACACACATCTCAATAACCCATGCATAATTATTAAACTTCTAACAACTCCTGTCACAAGTATAATTGGGAGTATTGATCCAAAAAGCTACATCGAGATACCTCTTGAGCACGCATATAGTATAAAGAAAATTAACAAAATCCAAAAGCTAAATTGAAACCTTACATAATCATTTAGGAAAGAGGACACAAATGTGTTGAGTGATAAGAAAATAATGTCACTATAGGCTTAACAATGAGGTAGATAACCGTTCATTGATAATAGAAAAAAGGACAACCTAATTGTAGTACCCACAAAATTTACTACTTATTTTTTTTTGTTTTAGAAAAATCAATTATACAAAATAAATGGGCATTACCGCCACATCCAACATCTAGAGAGGTGTTACTAATACCTAACCTATGCCAAATGTAATGCTAAAACCAGTCAAACACCAAGTTTTAGTGTGGTTTTAGCCTTATATTTGGCATGGGTTATGTATTGGTTATATCTTTATTTTTGTTGGATGTGGCGACAAGACCCATTTATTTTACATAAATTCTTATGCTAAAATAAAAATTTTAAGTGATACATTTGGGGGTGTTATAAGTTAGTATTCAATCTATTAGTTGTTAAGGATTAGGTCTTAGATAAGATTTAGTCTTCTCAATTTTAATTGTTTTTAAGTCTTCTATCTATTTTAGAAACCTAGATTAGTCTTGTGAGAGTTGGGAGTTGGGATTTTATCTTAGTTTGATTCTCGGTGTTTTGATTTGTAATGTAATGTTTATGGTATGTGGCCATATTTTTGGTTGTTGGAATTTTTATTTTACCTCAATGGTGTTGGCATTTGAGTCGGTTGGCCTTGGATGGATTTTGATCTTTTGAAAAACCTTAGGATATCCCTAAGGAGGTAGCACCCTTTGAAATGCCCTAAAACCCTAATTGTAGAAATTTTGGCCAAATAAGGATTTAATAGGGAAATTAATTTAATAAATTATTTTTATTAAAATAAAAGGGAATTAATTAGGGATAATCAAGAAGAAAATAATAAATATTTTAATTAGGAAAATTTTGGGTGATTTGCTAATTAAAATGGAATTTAAGAAAAACCTTTCAAACAAATCCTAAATTATCCTAAAAGGGAATTAAATATTATTTTATTTAAATAATATTATTTTTAAATATCCCAAATTACAAAAATAATCCAAATAACCCAATCCACCTATTTTTCTTTTCCCCCTTTCCCTTTTTCTTTCTTTCTTTTCTTTCTTTTTCTTCCTTTTTCCTTCTTCTTCTTTTCTTTTTCTTCCTTTCCCCGACCTGAGCTTGTCTGCGGCCCAATCCTTCTTTTTTTTTTTTTCTCCTTCGGCGGCCCAACATGTCGGGTTTTATTTTCTTCTCCCCTGTCGCCAGTCCGGTTCCCCTTCTTTTCCTTCTTTTCTTTTCTTCCTGGACCACCGGTCCATGCCCACCTTCTTCTTCTTCTCCCCTGTCTTAGCCTGCAACTGCCCCGAAGATTTCACCGCCAGCCATGCCTAATTTGACCGATCGTTTCTCTCCTCTCTCCTCCCCTAACTCGCCATCCACTTTAACCCAACCACACCTCCCCTCTTCTCACATGATCTCTTCTTTTACCTGGTCAAATTCAGGCCACGACACAATTATGCGTCGGCCTGTTGTCGCCGCCGTTGAACCCTAACCTACCTTCCCTATCCTCCTGTCTTCCCTTCGACCTTATCCCTCTCTAATTAGCCTATATATATTCCTTTAAGTGGCCAAAATTGAAACCTTTTCTCGCAGCCTAGCAAAATTTTCCCTAAACGCCACCGCCCTTTCAAATGCCTCTTCCGTCACCGTCGTCCAACGCCGCTGTTAGAACCACCCATAGGACCACTCCCTGCACCACCCTCTAGCTAACTACACCTCCCTTTTCCCTCGATTTTCCCTGCACGAGCCACCCCGGCCATGCAAAGTCTCCTTCCCAATCAACCACACTTCCACCTCTGTCGCCCTTCGCACCACCATTAGCCACCCCTCCCGCCGTAATCACCACCTCCTATACCTTCCAAACTACCCTGCAGACTTTCCTCTACCTCCCCTACCTTTCTTTTCCTCATCCTCCCTCTCCTCCTCCCTTTCTTCCTTTCCTCCCCTTTCGGACACCACAGCCGCCGTCGTGCGCCACCACCTTCATTCCACTCCTCTCCATCTAGGCAACCATAAAAACCCCAACTTCCACCCTCTTTCTCCCTCTCTTTTTCCTAGCACTCAACTATCTCTCTTTTCTTCTCTTTTTCTGGCCACCGTCGCCGTCGTCGTGCACCACCGCCGGTGCCGCCTGTCACCACCAACCCAAGGTGGAACCCTAAACCCTCTCAACCCTTAAAACCTAATCATACAAGCTTTATTTATTTATTTATTTTTAATATATTACTATTAGTTTGATGATGATTATTATTATTATTATTATTACTATTATTATTATTATTATTAATGTTATTGTTATTATTCTATATAGGGCTGAGACTCTATTATGTCTATTTCAATTATTAGTATTATTATTAATATCATGTATTATTATTATTATTATTATTATTATTATCATCATCATCATCATCATCTTTAGTATTTATTATTATTATTATTATTATTATTATTATTATTAGTAGTAGTAGTAGTAGTATTTATTCAATGTAGGGTTGAAACCCTACTTTACTTTATTTTCAATTATTATCATTATTATTATTATTATTATTATTATCATTATCATTATTATTATTTTGTAATATTATTATGGTTATTATTATTATTATTATTATTATTATTATTATTATTATTATTTTGGTGAAGAGTCGAAGCCCTTATTTCACATTTATTTCGAATAATGTCATTTTCATTAATAACAATAACAATAATAATATTATTATTATTATTATTATTGTTGTTGTTGTTATTGTTATTAGTATTATTTTTAGTATCATTATTATTATTGGGGTAAAATCTTCAAACCTTATATTATCACCTTTTTTAATATTACTATTATTACTTTTAACCTTAACAAAATTAGTATTTAGTTAGTGTTACTATTATTATATTATTATTTTATCTAAACCCCTAATCTTAGAATAAATTAGGAAATAATAGTATTTTTGGTAGGAGAGAATCTACTCTTTAGTTTTTCCCTCTTATAGGAGAAACTAGTCAAAACCCTAAGGAAGCGTAGGATCGTGTTACAAGACTGGTGTCATATTAGATAAGGGTATAATTAAGACCTTATTTGTGCTATGTGTATTATATGCCTTGGATGCCTTATATAATGTCATGGTGTGTATCATGTGCTATTAGTTGACTATTTTATGTATGGAGCAACTTAGAGTTAAGGTATGCTTATATGCCTTCTTATTGTATATGTTGATATGTATATGTGGTGAAATGTTGTGGAATATGATGTAATGTGTTGTGACCCTTTAAGACATGCATGTGAGGATGTTTGATGTGGTATTGTGTGAGGGAAAGGATGAAAAAGGAAAATGGGGAAGTAAGTTGACCAAGGGATGTGAGTTGACCTAAAAAATTTTAATGATCCATCAGTGGAAGAATAATAGGGGATGAAAGTAAAATGAAGGAATGGAAGAATCTAATCTATGGGTTTCGTATAAAAGAACCTATGGTTGTTCGTGGGAGAATCTATGGTTTTGTATGAGAGAATCTATGATTGTGCATGGGAGAATCTATGGTTTTGCATGAAAGAATCTAGGGTTTTGCATGGAAGAATATATGGTTTTGCATGAAAGAATCTAGGGTTTGCATGGGAGTCTAGGGTTTTGCATGAAAAAGTTCGAAGGTTTGTATGGGAAGGTTAGAGTCTGCATAGGGGTAACATTTACATATGGAAGGCTGACTTGGAGCATAAGGATGGTAACAAAAGAGTTGTTTGGGTGTTTGAAGGTTTTGGGTGAAAAATAATACGTGGGACAGTATAAGGGTACATAAGAGACCGAGCTATGGTTTGGGAGGAAACCCTAGTATGAGAAGGTGGTAAAAAGAGAATTAAATAAAGGTGAGTGGAGTATGAGATGAGGATGGAAATCATCACGTGAGGATGAGCATGATTAGAATGGAAAAATAAGAAGTGGAAGGTAAGAAATGGAGGTGTGACATGTGGAAATGAGGAAGCTAGGGTTTGGTATAGCCAGTTAAGGTTTGATGTGGTTACCTAGGGTTTCGTGGTTACACATGTACTTGGTGAGTAAAGTGTGATGGTGAGTGTGGAATCTATGGGTTGTGATGTGTGGAGTGTTAAAATGATTTGGGTTGTGTGAGGTAGAGTAGGATGTGCCACTTAGGCCTAAATTAGGGTTTTTGGGGAAAACCCTAGAGTGAGGCAGTGAGTAGACTGGAGGTGAAAAGTAGTGGGCCTTGACCCACATACATGGGAGATGGGCTCTAGTGTGAGTTAGGGTAAGGAGGAAAGAATATTGGGTCAAGTTAGGAGGTGCATGAGTCTCATGATATGAGACGGGTCCTTTTGGAGGATAAGCGTAGAGGGAGTTAGTCATGCGTGTCTAGGGTTAAACTTCTGAATAAGACACTTAAGACATTAATCATGTAAAGTGGAAGATTATTGAGTCGGGCCCAAACCAATCCACTGGTAAGGAATAATGGTTAGGGTGTCCCGCCCTATAAATGTCCAATCCACCGGCTATAATAGTGATTAGGTGTTTTTTTCCCTATATGTGACCGCTCCACCGGCTATAATAGTGGGGGATCCCGAGCTCAATAAACCAAACCCTGAGTTTGCTAAGACACATAAAAGACACTAAGTACTTACAGTGGAACACCATGCGAGCAGGAGCCAAACCGATCCACCGGTAAGGAATAGTAGTTAGGGCGTCCTCCCCAATATGTGACTGAAATACCCCAAAATTTTAATACTAAAAATTTTAGCTAAATAAGGATTTATTAGGAAAATTAATTAAATAAATTATTTTATTAAAATATAGGGAGTTATTTAAGGACAATCAAGGGAAAAATGATAAATAAGTTAACTAGGAAAAATTAGGGAGTATTGCTAATTTAAATGGGATTAAAAGAAAAATTATCCAAAATAGCCTAAATTAATCTAAAAAGAAATTAATTATTACTTTAAATAACCCAAAAATACCAAAATACCCAACCCACCTATTTTTTTTCTTTTCTTTTCTTTTCTTTTCTCCCTCCTTTTCCCTTTTCTTTTCTTCCTCTCTTTCTTTTTTACCCTTCTCTTCCCCGACTTGGGCCAGCCCGCCGCACTGCCCAGCTTCCTCTCCCTTCCTACGCGGCCCAGGCCGGAGCCGCTTCCCTCCTTCCTTTTTTTTCTTTCTTCTTTCCCGACCGGTCCGGTTTCTTTTTTCTTTTCTTCTTTTTCCTCCCTAAGTCGCCCGGTCCCGACCCTTCTTCTTCCCCGATGCGTAGGCGGCGACCGAGGAGCTGCAACCTAGCCCTTCGCCAGCCACCATCGCTACCCACAGTCTTTCCCTCCCTCTCCCGTCACTTTCTTTCATTTTTTCGACCCCAATCGACCTATTCCCCTCTCCCGAGCACCCTGCCCCGTTCCCCTTCCCTCTTCCCTCGACCCTGCCATGGCAGAACCATCTCGATTGCCACCACCGGGCAGCATGCCTGGTATTTGCGCCTCCCTTGTCTTCTTCCCCTTGTCATTGCCCACCCAATTGACCTATAAATACCCTATAAGATTCCTTAATTCAGTTTCTAATTTCGAAACCTAGAATTCACCCCTTCTCGCCACCGCCTCTTCAGATGAGCAATCCGCCGCTGCCGTCCATCGCCGCCAAACAAACCACCCCCAGAACTGCCCCTTGCACCACCCTCAACCTAACTAAACCATCCTCGTCCCTTGATTTCCCCTGCATGAGCCACCCCGGCCGTGCAAAGTTGCCCTCCCAAAAAACCAACTTCAACCCCTGCCGCCCTTTCTCGCCGCCAATTCCACCGCCACCAACCCCACCTCTACCCTCCAAAACAACCAAGGGAGCCTCCTCTACCTCCCCACACCTCCCTTTCTCCCTGACTCCCTCTCCTCCTCCCTCCTTTCTCCTCCTTCCACCACCTCCTATTCCCACAACCACCGCCGCTGCCACCACCGCCAGTGCCACCACTGCCCTTAGGTGGTTCTCTAACCTTCTCAACCCTTAAACCCATTTTATACAAGTGTTAGTTATTTAATAATATTAATGGTATTATCTATAATAATATTATTATTATCATTAATAATAATAATATTATTATTATTATTATTATCATTATTATTAATGCCATTATTATTATTATTAGTAGTAGTAGTAGTAGTACTACTACTACTACTAATACTACTGAACCTAACCTTGGGAATATTTATAACTAATGCTACTATTAATGGGGATCTACAATTTTAGTATTATCATGATAACCCTTGTTACTACTACTACTACTACTACTACTACTACTACTACTACTACTACTACTACTATTATCATTATCATCATCATCATCATCATCATCATCATCATCATCATCATCATCATCATGATTATTATTATTATTATTATTATTATTATTATTATTATTATTATTATTATTATTATTATTATTATTATTATTATTACTTTCTTACTAATATTGTTAATACTAACTTTATCCATTATCACCTTTTATTATTAATATAAATATTTGGACCCTTATATTATTATTATCATTTCGGTTACTATATTATTGTTGTTATTATTATTATTACTATGCTTAAAATTATTATTATCATTATTTTTTTATTATTACTATTATTATTACTATTATTTTTATTATTTTTATTATTTTTAATGTTATCGAAACCGAAATTGGAATGTTACCATTTTGTTACCATAGAAGAAGAATACCCAACCTTATCATTATTATTATTATTATTATTATTATTATTATTATTATTATTATTATTATTATTCAAATATTGCTAATATTATTCCTAATGCCTTTGTTACTAACATTATCACTATGGTATCATTATTAGTTATTACTATTATTATTGTTATTATTTTGTTAATATTATTGTGATAAAAACATTCAAACCCTTATATTATCATTATCTCAAATATAACTATTATCATTATTATCTTTAGTAATATTAGTACTTTGTTAGTATTACTAATATTATATTATTATTTTATCCCTAAAGCCATTATTAGCCTTAGCCTTAAAAATAATAGGGCTTCTATTTCGAGGAGCATTAGTATTACTATTATTATTATTACTATCTTATTTTAACAAGTATTAGTACTATTATTAGAAGAATAAAGCTATTAGATTTAATAATATAAATATAGTTATGAATAGTAACATAAGTATATTTTGACTAATAATATCTAGTAGGCTAACTTGATGGTAAAAACCCTAGTTTTCACTTATAAAGCTCCCTTTAATAATACCAACCCTAATCTTAGACTAAAATAAGAAAAAAATAGTATTTTCGGTAGGAGGGAAACTAATCATTAGTTTTACCCTCTTATAGGTGAATCAAACCAAAACCCTAAGTAGGCGTGGGAGCGTGCTCCAAGCCCGGTGTCATTTTAGGTAAGGATGTAGCTAAGGCCTATGTGTGTTGTGTGACTTGTATGCCATGGATGTTATGTATCATGCTATGTCATGTATCGTATGATTGTCATTAACTTGTCTTGTGTGTAGCGCGGCTTGAAGTTGAGGTATGTTTATGTGCTCCTTATGGCATGAGTATGATATGTATATATGGTGATTATGATGTGATATGATATGACCCTCTAGGACATGCATGCTAGGATGATTGTTAATATGATATAGGAATGAAAGGATAAAAAGAAAGAAAATGGGAAGTGAGTTTACTAAGGGGGATATGAGGTTGACCAAAATACCTCGTGATCCATGAGAGGAAAATAAAGAGAAAGAGATCACCAAAATGAAAAAGAGATGGGAACCATGCATGAAAATTCTAGGGTTTGCATAGGGACTTCGAGAGTTTGCATGGGGTGGATGAAACTTGCATAGGGATGATCTTTACGTGAGAAAAGTTGTCTTAGGGTGTAAACAAGCTAAGGGGAGAGTTGTGGAGTGGTTGGAGACTTGGGACAAAAAATAGTACGTAAGTGGGTGTAAGGGTGTATAAGGGACCCGATTAGGGTTTTGAGAGGAAGCACTAATCTGGAAAAGAAAATGTGGAAGTAAAAACAAATAAGGGAGAGTGGAGTACGGGTTAAGAGTAGGAATTTATTTTATAAGGGGAGAGCATGGGTGCCATGGGAGAGAAGAGATGTTGGGTGAAAAGAGAGGGGTTACTTGTGGGAGAAGAAAGGTACTAGGGTTGAAGTGGCCAACTAGGATTTTTCGCTCATATGTGGAATTGAGGGGTAAAATGATATGGTTTGGGATTGGATCTAAATGAGATAAGGCATGGGACGATAAATGAAGTAATGGTAGTGTAAGTGAGAGAGAGTTGGGCCACATTGGTCCAATTAGGGTTTTGAAGGGAAAACCCTAGAGGGTGATAGTGGGTGAAGTTGATGTCATAAGGGGTTAGGCCTAACCTGTATCCGTAGGAGTTGGGTTTTTCATTAAGTGTAAGTGTAAAGGGAATGGATGTGGGGGTGTGATAAGGGGTGCAGGAGTCTCAAGATATGGGATAGATCCCTTTGGGAGAATAGGAGTAGAAGGTAGTTGACATGCATGTCAAGGGTGAAAAGCTCTATCCAATAAGACACGAATAAGATACTAATCACTTAAAGAGTAAGATTGTGGAGCTGGGCCCATATCGATCCGTCGGCATAATAGTGGCCAGGTGCCTGGGTGCCCTAGAGACTGATCAACCGACATATAATAGTGGTTAGGTGCGTTCTGCCCTATAAGTGACCGATCCACCTGCTATAATAGTGGGGGATCCTGAGCTCAACAAACCAAACATTAAGTTGCCAATGAATCATGGGAAGATACTATGTAATTACAGTGAAACAGCATGAGAGTCGGGGCCAGACCGATCCACCGGCATAATAGTGGCCAAGAGCGCTTTGCCCTGGAGACCGATCCACCGGCAAAAATAGTGGTTAGGTGCGTTCTACCCTATAAGTGACCGATCCACCTGATATAATAGTGGGGTTCCCGCACTCGCATGGATTGATAAAGATTATGTTGCGAAATGATCAAATGTATCAGAGATCCAAAGAATAAGTCTAATTGGACCATAGATGGCCTTCATTATCTATGTTATTGTATGCTGTCTGTATGACCATGTCATGTATGTTACGTTGTATGTTTTGTATGTTTGGCCTTAGTACATGGTTACCTTACTCAGCACGTAGCGTACTGATCACCTGTTTCATGGGTGCTGCTCATTCCCACGAGCAGAAGACCCACCAGAGCTTGTGCAAGTAGGGGATGGTGTCTTCTATGCCTACGACACTTACGAGGCATCGGGTGGGGCTGAGCGTTGAGCCTAGACCTGACTTGGGGATCAAGAGCGACTCGGCCAGACTCTGTTTTCTTTTATTAGGCCATGTATTATTTTATTTTAGTTATGTGATGTCATATGATGCTTTATGTTTTGAAGAACTCTAGTCACTTACTCTTTGGATTATAATTCTAAACCGTACTCTGATTTCTGTATGACTTGCGTTTTATTTAATGCCTTGTGTTTTTATTAATGACTTGTGGTTGATGTTAACCTTGTTTAGCCTTAGCACTTACTATTGGAACGGTAGGAGTGAACCGATCTGGTACTAAGTGTGGCGGTAATGCCCCCGAGTTTACGGTTTTGTCATTTCGCTTTCATGAAACCTTTTTATTAAAACAAAAATTTTTAGTAGTAAATTTGGGGGTGTTACAAGTTGGTATCAGAGCGTCGGTTCTTGAAACCATGCCTAATTTTCAAACCAAATTTGATTTATGAAGTTTTTACCAAGTTTTAAAGTGTTTTTCGCTTAACAAAGCCCTTCTATTTCTAAATTTCTTGAGTCCGGGCCACCGTGAGGAAACAAAGGGGTAGATTAGAAATAGTTTGAAGATGAGTCGTAGTGTGAAATAAATGTTTCAAACTGTAAAGGGGTCCACCCTAACGTCTCTCTCCTTGTGCAGCTTCCACAAATGATGAACGACAGTGTGGGATGACTTGAGGAGGCATTTGAAGCCTTTATGGAGTTCGTGCAACTTTAACCTGTTGTACCGGTGCCACACCCCCACCACCCTGAGGGCGTCGGTGAAGATTGGCTGAGTAGGGTTACCGGGCACCATCCTCTGACATACTCAGGCGAGGAGGATCCTATGATCCTCAAAGGGTGGATCCGAGATATGGATCACACCTTTGAGGTAGTGGACCGCCCCTAGCTCGGCAGCCCAGCATAGCAGCCTTTTTCTTGAGAGGCGTGGCAGACGCCTGGTGGGTCGAGTACCGTGCTCGGGATGGTTCGCCAGTGACTTGGGAGGCATTCAAGACCACACTTCGCTCTCGATTCTACCCTGAGAGCCTGAAGAGGGAAAAGCTTCGGGAATTTATGTAGCTCTCCCAGGGATCAATGACTGTGCGCCAGTACTATGCTCGCTTCACCGAGCTATTACGTTTCACTCCAGGGATCGTCGTCAATGAGTCTACAGTGGTGTTCCAATTTGGGCAAGGATTAAATTTTAGCATCCGTAGAATGATGGGTGTAGTTCCCTTCACTGACCTGGCAACACTTTATGAGCATGCTTACCTCGCCGCCACCCTGGTTCAGGAGCAGGCAACTATCCTCGAGAAGAGGAAACCTGAGGGACACAATTCAGGGAGCAGAACTCAGCAACGGACTGAAGGGCCAAGGAGAACCCCACCACGAGATCACAGCAGAGGTTAGGGGCCACCGAGGGGAGGCTCATGTAGACAGTGTGGACGGAACCACCCGGGAAGAAACTATGGAGGCAGGTTGGTGACCTGCCTGAACTGTGGGAAGTTGGGCCACAGAGCGATCGAGTGCTGGAGATCACCCCGCTCCCAGTAGTATCAGCCCCGTCAGGTGCCATAGGGAGGAGCCTTAGTGCCCCAACAACAAGCGTATCCGCATCACCTCCAGACCACACCCCCGCAGCATTACTAGCGGGCACCTACCCCAGCCGGTGCCATAGCTAAAGAGGTCAGGGGAAGGTTTCAGGGACCCAGATCTTTTCCTCAGCGAGGAGGCCAGTCAGGCGAGTGCCTAAACGTGATCAGCCGGGCAGAGGTTGACCGCCAGATTGACGTTATCACGGGTATGTTTACCATATGCTCTATATCGGTACATGTGCTATTCGATTCATGTGCTACCTTGTCCTTTATTTCATTTGCTTTTACTGCTAAGGCTGGACTATCACCGGCTGCTAGAATAAAACTATATGTGATGTTGCCATCTGGTGATAGAGTGGAATGTATTTAGTTATTCTCTGATGTGGCCTTAGTCATAGGTGGGGTAGACTTCCTAGTGGACCTAATCGGGATGGATTTGAAGGATTTTGACGTGATTCTAGGAATGGACATGTTGGGGAGGTATAAGACCATCATTAACTGCGCCCAGGAGTGCGTGATCTTGCGAGGCCCCAAGGGGATTAGGGTTTCATATAGAAGGATCTAGCCTAAGCCCGCCACTAAGTTAGTGTTGGGAGTGACTTTGTACTCTTTGGTCTAGAAGGGGTATCCCCTATACTTGTGCAGTGTTCAGGAGCTGAATAAGGACTTGGCCGCCCTAAACAGTATTCTGATAGCCTAGGAGTTCCCAGATGTGTTTCCAGAGGAGATACCGGGTATGCCCCCAGTCTGCGAGATTGATTTTAGGATTGAACTAGTGCTAGGAGCTAAGCCCGTCACGAGAGCACCCTACCGGATGGTACCGATTGAGTTGAAGGAGCTAAAGGCTCAGCTAGAGGATTTGTTGGAAAATGGGTACATTCGGCCGAGTGTGTCACCCTGGGGAGCACCGGTCTTGTTTGTAAAGAAGAAGGATGGTAGTCTCCATCTTTGCATCGACTACCGAGGATTGAACCAACTGACGGTAAAGAACTGGTATCTGCTCCCGAGGATTGATGATATTTTTGACTAGTTGAAGGGTGCCACGATATTCTCTAAGATTGATCTGAGGTTCGGGTACCACCAGTTGAGGATCGGGGATGCTGATATTATGAAGACTGCTTTCCAGACCCGGTACGGACACTACGAGTTTACGGTGATGCCATTTGGGCTCACGAATGCACCTACGGTTTTCATGGACCTAATGATGAGAATATTCAGGCCATCCTCAATCAGTTCGTCGTAGTGTTCATTAACAATATCCTGGTGTACTCCCGAGGAAACGTGGAGCATGAGCAACACCTCTGCATTATTCTGAGTCTGCTAAGAGAGCATCGCTTGTATGCAAAATTATCAAAGTGTGGATTCTGGCTTTCAGAAGTAGCTTTCCTGGGACACATAGTATCAGTAGGGGGAGTGGCGGTGGGCCCAACCAAGATTGTAGCCATCACAGAGTGGAAGCCCCCTATGAATATATCCGAGGTTCAAAGTTTTCTGGGATTGGCCGGGTATTACAGAAGGTTCATGTAGAATTTCTCTCGGATTGCCCGACCATTGACCAACCTCCTAAAGAAAACTACAAGGTTCCAATGGGACGAGACGTGTGAGGAAGCCTTCCAAGTGTTGAAGAAAAGGTTGACCACCGCACCGGTGCTAACCCTACCAGAGGGGTCCAAAGGGTTTGAGGTTTATAGTGACTCATCTAAGCACAGGATTGGGTGTGTGTTGATACAGAAGGGCAAGGTGGTCACATATGCTTCTCGTCAGTTGAAGCAGCATGGGTAGAACTATCCTACCCATGACCTAGAGTTGGCTGCTGTGGTTTTTGCCCTAAAAATATGGAGGCACTACTTGTACGGGACGAAGTGCAGATTCTTTACAGACCACAAGAGCCTCAAGTACATTTTCACTCAGAAGGATTGTAAGATGTTTACACACTTTTAATTTCTAGGAATTATTTTCTTTTGACCATGTAAATATTTCAAACCTTTATGATCAGAATGTAATACAAAGGTTTTAGGCCTTAGGTAATGACTCCATGTCTCTAAACTTCGTATAATGGAAAAGAATTCATTATCATAGGTGGAATAATTCAATCTAGCACCATTTAGTTTTTCACTAAAGTATAGTATAGGTCTCTTTTCTTGAGAAACAACTCCTCCAATATAAACCCCATTCATATCACAAGTTACCTCAAAAAGTAGGTGAAAATTAGGAATAGATTATACAAGAGCATTGCACAATTTATCCTTGAGAGTATCAAAAGCTTTAGTGGCTTAATTTTCTCAAATAAATTCTCCCTTTTGAGTTGAGTCATAGGTGCAACTATAGTAGAGAAATATTTAATAAATCTCCTATAGAAACTAACTAACCTATGAAAACTTCTTACTTGATGTATGTCTTGAGGAATAAGCCACTCTTGTATAGCTTATATTTTTATTGAAGCAACTTTAATACCCTAAACACTAATAATATAACTAAGAAAAGCTATACTTGAAAGCATAAAATCTCACTTTTTTAATTTTCCATATAGTTTAGTTGCTCCTAGTTTATCAAATAATTTACTCAAATGTGGAAGATGATAATGTTCACTTTTTCTATATAAAAATATATCATCTAAATAAAATATAATGAAATCACCTAGGAAAGGATGAAAAATTTCATTCATTATCCTCATAAAAGAAATAGGTGTATTACATAACCCAAAAGACATAATGACCCATTCATAGAGACCATATTTAGTTTTAAATGTTGTTTTCCATTCATCTCCTTCCCTATTCCTCATCTAATGGTAACCACTTTGTAAGTTTATCTTAGAGAATATTTTTACACCACATAACTCATCAAGCATATCATCCATTATAGGCATAGAAAAACAATATTTGATAGTTATATTCTTCACTGCTCTCGAATCTATGCTCATACACCAAGTACCATCCTTTTTAGGCACTAGTAAGACAGGTACACAATAACGACTCATGCTCTCTCTCAAAAACCTTTATTTACTAGCTATTGAATTTACCTTTTTAATTCCTTAACCTCCTCTGGATAAAATCTATAGACCATTTTATTAGGTAAAAGCATCCCCAAAATTAAATTGATAGCATGCTCTATACCCCTAATAGGTGGCAGTCTAGGAGGTATATCATTTGGGAAGATATCTTTGTATTCATAAGAAAACTAGTAATATTTGAATTGTTTTAATTTTTCTTCCCAAACTAAGATGATTTAGCTACCAAGGTATAACAAATACCCTCTTCCTCAATGTAATCAATAATTTCCCATTCATGTAAAATTAATCTCTTTTTAACCTTGAGTAATGATACATAATCACATTGGGATGGTTTCAACTTATATGTCTTTTTATCTTTAAGTACCTCATATTCATTAGTTACACCATCATGAGTTGCATTATAATCATGTTTACATGGTCTTCCAAGTACAATACCACAAGCAACCATAGACAAAATATCACATAACACCTCATCATGATAATCACTAATGCAAAAAAGAAATGAGTGTTTATTTAGTCACTTTAGCTCCCTTGTCCTTATTAATCCATTATAAAGAATATGGTTTAGGATGGATAGTAGTCACTAGTCCTAGTTGTTTGAATATTTTCTCATTAGAAACATTTGTACATGAACCACTATCTATGATGACCCTATAAACTTTATCACCAATTCTACACTTAGTTTTACAAATTTTATCCCTTTGTGTATATTGATAATTAGTTTGTATTTTTAATTCCCTTTGTAGCACAAAACAAGGATTTCCATCCTCTTTGTACATACTTAAGACATCATCATTAGATTCAGTTTTTAGGTCATCATCATCAATATATGGTTACATGTTCTCAATTTCACTCAAGGTCAAAACTCTTGGATTAGGAAATTCCCTAGAAAAATGATCATACCCTTTACATTTGAAACATTTCTTAGTGGACATTCACTAACTTCAGTTTTACCTTTATCATATCGATTAGGGTTAAAAAACATTTATCACTATTTGAATAGTTATGTGTCCCAAATTTTGATGTAGATAAATTATAGTTATTTTTGTTGGATGTAGAAGTTGAAGCAATTGTATTTTGATAAGATTTGGTAGACTTATTTTATCTTTCACACTTTAAGGCTAACTTAATCAAATATTCAAGAAAATCATAGGCAAACATTTCAACATTTTCCCTAATCAATTTGTTAAGGCCACCTAAGTATCTAGTACACTTTTGTTCTTTTCTCTCTTGCATATCACATAAGAGTGTTAGTCTTTAAATTTTCCTAGTGTACTATTCTACACTAAGAAGCCCTTGCCTAAGAGTAGTTAATTTGATATACATCTCTTGTTCATACTCTTTAGGAACAAATTTTTTTCTTAAGTGTTTCTTAAACTTTTTTCAAGATTTGATTTTACTTTTATCTTGCCTATCATGTGTCCTCTTAAGATTTTCATACCAAACACTAGAAAACTTTTTGAATTTGAGAGTTTCTAACTTACACTTATGTTCATCATTATACTTACTAAACTCAAATATTGCTTCAATTTCATGCAACCATTCAAAAAATAACTCAACATCTAATTCACCATAAAAATCAAGGAGGTCAAGCTTTATACCTTTATCTTCAAAATATTTTTACCTTGGTTGATGGTTTGCATAGCCCATTTGGTTGTGGATAAGGTCATTTGATACATTATCTTGGTTTCTCTCTTCATACTCCATTATAGCATTAAGATGACCACCTCGAGCTTGGACTGCCCTCCTAACCATGCTCTCTACTCGATCATTTGTAGCCTCCATTGCATTATGCATGTGTTGAAGAGTCTCTTGGTTGGATATCCTTGATTCCAATATTTGTAGTTGGATTTGAATGGAAGGAATTTGCTACAATTGTGCATTTGTTACATGTACACTTGCTGCAAGTTGTTGAAGAGTATCATACATAGTCTTCATTAATACTTCTTCACCCATACTTGAATATTTCTTCAAGTTGAACTTGATACAACTTCAAACATTTGTTGGAATTTACTTATTGAAATCTTCTTGAAGTTATGAAAATGTTCTTGAAGGATTCTTGCACTTGAAAAGGTGATATAGATGAAATAATAATGCTAGAATGTATTATCAAGTATTCTTGATAATCTTCATGATAATCTTGAAGTAGAACAAGAGACAACTTGTTCAAAGGAAGAACCCAAAGAGACGTAAGATGATGGTTGATATTTGAACACAAGTGAAGATAAATTCTTCTCTAATTGTGATCAATGATAAAGAAGAGAATAGAAGTTGAATATACTAAGTTAATTCGAACCTAAGCTGGTGAAAGAAACTTAATACCTCACGATGAATGAAGAAGAAATTATCACACGAAACAAAACTCCACAACACACTCGGTTACACTACCACGGAAACAGCTTTTAATAACGGTTATTTTCGAGTTTTAATAACGGTTTTCAACCGTTATTGAATCGCCCGTTATTATATCTTTAATAACGGTTCATAACCGTCATTAAAAATATACAAAAACCCGCGAATATGTGCGTAAACTTCATATTTAATAACGGTTTTTACTTAAAAACCGTTGTTAAAAATGAGCTTTTAATAACGGTTCTATGGGAAACCGTTGTTAAAAATAAGGTTTTCATAACGGTTCATCAGAAAAAACCGTTGTTGAAAACCATGTTTTAATAACGGTTCGTAAACAAAACCGTTATTAAAAACGGATTCTTTAATAACGGTTCTATGGGAAACCGTTATTAAAAATTAGGTTTTAATAACGGTTTCCCATAGAACCGTTATGAAAACATAACTTTTAATAACGGTTTTGTTTACGAACCGTTATTAAAACATGGTTTTAATAACGGTTTCCTATAGAACCGTTATTAAAAGTGTATATTTTTTTTTTTAGCATTTTTCTGTTTTGTTCCTGCCCACATACACAGTTGTATGTTCAAACAATTACCAAATCTGCAATGTAAAACAACATCAATTCATACCAGCAGGGTATCACACCATAATTTCAATCAATCTATAATTAGTATGCATGTCTCAATACACCAACTATACTTAGGAATAAAAATTAGTGGGCATACCACAACTTGGTAGCTCTACACCCCAAAGTAAAGAGTTCACAAATCTAGGCCGGAAGACCGAAAGATGTAGACAAAATACAAACCTGAAAATGCATGTAGAATATATAGATCGCTACCTAATACCGAATGAATGAGTGCACGTGCTTGGCCCATTGGTCTCTAACTTCATCAATTTCATCAATATTATATTGCTGGCCTCGTGCATAGTCATCGGTGAAAAACTACAACACACATGTTTCAATTAATATACAGTTAGACATTAGGTCAAAAATATATATTTCATGATTCATTAATAGAAAAATATAGAAAAGCAAACATACATGGCTTGGATCTATGTTGACCGATCTATTCTGGACTATAAGATCCATTGTTCTACATACATAGTATCCACAATCATTGCCATTTTGCTGTTGTGGACACTGTCAAATGAATTCAATTAGCTCTCTAACTATTATATATTCATTTGAATTAAAACAAAATACAAAATAGTTGTCTTCCTACTTACCATGATAGGCTCATATTGAAGATTCTTTGGGTCTGGGACACCATTCCCACCTCTCCTTTGATATGCCGTCCGTAGTGCCCTAATAAATAGAGTTGGATACATAATATTGTAAGTATAAATACCTCAAATAATGAAAATAGAATATATATATATATATATGTATAAATAAGCTAATGAAGTAAGAAGTGAAAAATATACTAACATGTCTATAAATTCCTTCCCACTACGACGAGCGACCTCAAAAGGCACGTCATAGGTTCTAAGGGAATCAAACACATAAACTTTATTAAGATCAGGTCGGACGGCGTACAAAACCCAATGTTCAGTTGCGAGGTGAGGAATGAGATAGAGCTTGTTGTGTCCCTCAATCAAAATGCGATCCGCTAAATAGTTTATGTGCCTACCCTCTGTTATTGTACTACTGTCAGCTATGTAGTATGGGCACACAAAAACAATAGAGGAAAGCATTCCCTCCAACGCAGCGCGACTAGCTACCAACCTATATATGGACGACAATAATAATGGATATTTGTTAATAACTAATAACTCATATAAGCTTAAGAGGTCGTAAAAATTCTATGTCTCCAAGAGTACTAAAATCTGAAATATGAAATAATGCTTACGTGACATAAACGGCGACACTTGTGGTTGACATCCATTCCTGATTATAAATGTCGCTTATGTCAACTGTCGATACCATGTAAGTAGCATCGTCCCTTCCAATATACTCAGGACGACAATCAATGGAAATATAATTATTCCCGAGGTAGTTTTGGGCATAGAAATACAATAAAGCTAATGCTGGTGGAGGTTGGCGTATTTCCGAAGAACGAATCTTTTGTGGGGCAATTGATTTTTCAGATTTAGCTCTCTTTTTTTTGGCAGCGCCGTCTTTTGTGTTGCTCGTTCTACTAGTACCTCTCTTAGTTTTACTAGCAGGAGCAGTCTTCTTCTTTGATTCCTTAAATAATAATAATAAACAAAATATGTATTGAGCATATATATATGAAAAAGGTATAAACAATGTAACTACTAAACTAGGTCTAATGAAGATATTGAATGTCAATATATACCTCTTCAGTAGTGAGACGTATCTGATCCACAGGCCAAGGCACGAAGCTTCCATGAGCTTCTAGCACTGTGGCTGCCTCATCGCCCTCTTTATAACAAGGCAAGGGCGCACTACCAATGATTGGAGTGTCAATACTCACCGGCCTTGTAAGTAGGGCTAAGTTATACCCGTAGACAGTTTGCGTTTGGGTCCTGTGACTGATGCGGACCCTTCCTTTCGCCAAAAGAGTTGAAAGATCATTCGCTAACAAATCACATTTATGCAAACCCTAAACGAAAATATTACACATTATTAACTATTTATGACACCGAATACATTTAATAACAATTCAAAGTTATGTAATGCTTACCTCGGAAAGAGAAGAAAGACGTGTATCAGCTTCACAACTGTCTCTGACACTATTTACATTAGGTATGTGAAGCTGATCATGGTCGACTAAATCGGATGGCTTATACCCTTGAGATTTAATAAATGACAACTCTTGCTCCATTGTTGCCATCCGTTCAAATGCCACGTTCAATTTCTGTGTAAGGATGGCGACTTGCTCATCAGTGTTACGAGAACCACGAGATCGACCACGTACGCTCGTTTTCGTAACACCTAATCCAAGACCCCTGTGTCTTCCAGGGTGTTCTACAATTCCTATAGCCTGTGATACAATGTTATATTGGTCTACCCCCTCCTCACCATCCGACGCTTGAAATTTGTCCTGTAATGTATATAATATATGTAAAATTAGCTTGCATGAATAAGCATAATATAATAGTTTTCTAAAAGAAAAGTAAGCAGGGTTCCAAATATCTAGAAACTTACAATTTTTTTCGCTGCAACATCTACATCTTTATTAATATATCCATCTTTTGTTGCTCTAGCCTTCTTCCATAATGTACCAATATTAATGGACGAGGTACATGGGTCTAAGTCTTGGGCTATGAGCTATAAATCAAAAAATATTCTTATAATGTACCAATATTATAAAATTCGTCAGTACGCTGTAAATAGATAAATCACAAAATACATACCAACTCCTCTTCAAGGCCTGCATAACCTTTGCGAGCCATATTATGCCGGTATTTATTCTGCTTCGCAATCTCTTTATTTTTGGCACTTTTTTCCTATGTCACCAGCCAAAACATAGTGACATAGTTATTTCAATATTATGCACAATACTAGGATCGATAATAAAAATTTAATTGTTATCTAACAAATACCTTAAAATCACCCGTAAGACGATATGCAATAAATTGGTTCCAACTTTCTTGATCGATGAAACCGTATCGTTTGGGTGGATTCTGCCGTAGAGAACCATCACTCTTTCTGTACATTTTCCTACGAGCTAAAAATGACCTAAATGTTCTTAGACGCTCCCCACAATGTCTAAGAAGCCATTTCTTCCTACTCTCTGGCACATTAAATACTCTCTGCATTGTAAGACATACAAATGTATACCGATATTAATGTATTAAAATTAATAAAATTTTACATACATAAATGATTACATAAAATTGTATATTTACCGTGATTTCCTGCCAAATATGCTCCTTATGACCCATTGGAACCTGCTTCCAATTATTATAGGAGATAGGAACACGGTTACGTGTCACAAGTGAAATGTAAGTCAAAAACATGTCTGCATAAGGGCCAATGGGAAGATTGTAAGTATTCCATCCCAACTCGACTAGTTCTCCTTTATTCCTCATATCTGTGATGATTCTCATAATTGTCGGCCCTCTTTTCCCTTCTTCATCACTGCTGTCCCTATCAATATTCTTATTGGCCATATCTCTAAAAGAAATCAATAAATAAATTATGTTAGAATGTTATGTATTGAGCATAATTGAGTTGAAAAAAACCAACATAGATATTATATGTTACAATATTATTACCCTCATTGCCTTCTTTTCCTTCTTTTTTTCCCCCTTGTTTTTGGATTAGATTTAGGATCTGATACATATATTACTTCACGATGATCATCCCTGACATATATTTTCTCCTCATTAATTGTATTGTTATCATCGTTCAATAATTGAGTTGCTTGCACAGCTGAGACACACTCGTTATTCCAATTGGCATCATTTTCATCATCACATTCATTGGCATTTCTTCTTTTCGTAGATAGTACTACAGACCATCCATTATCAGTAGGGTCAGTGACATAGAATACTTGTGTCGCTTGTGATGCTAAGATGAATGGGTCTTGTTTATGCCCTGCCCTATTAAGATCTACTAATGTGAATCCATCTTCATATCTAACCCCACTGCTGTTATCAACCCATCTGCAGCCGAATACAGGGATTTTAAATACAGTGTAATCTAACTCCCATATATGTTCAATCACACCATAATAATTCATATCTGCATAAGTTGGATTCTTGTCTTTCGCACTAGCAACATGCATTGCCTCAGCTACTAAAGTCACCCCACTGTTCTGCATTGTACTCTTCCCATCTTGTTCTTTTGTATAAAAAGTGCAACCGTTGATCACATAACTGGTATATTGAAAAACTTCATAACGAGGTTTCTGAGACAACCAGTGCAGCGTTTCGGAAATTAAAGTTGGGGAATGACCGATGAGTGGAATGATGCGATCTCTTATCCAATCAATAAAGGAAAGATTATGTTTATCGATAATCCATTTCTCAGTCTTGGATGGATTTTTAATCCGTAAAGAAGTCATATGCTCTTCAACGTACGGCTGAACATCATCACTATTGTGTAATACATATAGATGTGCTGCACGGAACATGTTAGGGTCTACACGCCCAAGCTGTCTGCCTCTAATACCCTGTCCTTCAAATTTGCCCGCATGTCGAGACTTAGGAATACCAAGAGCTTCAGCATTTGACAAGTACTTCGTGCAAAACTCAATTGCCTCTTCCACCAGGTAACTCTCAACAATACATCCTTCTGGCCGATATCGATTCTTCACATAACCTTTTATCAACTTCATAAACCGTTCAAAGGGGTACATCCAATGCCCATGAACAGGTCCTAGCATCTTTATCTCATAAACTAAATGAACAGTTAGATGTACCATAATGTCAACGAATGACGGTGGAAAATACATTTCAAGTTGGCACAAAATAATCACAATCCCTTTTTGCAAGGCATCCAAACTATCAGGATGTATAACTTTAGAGCAGACGGCTTTAAAAAACCAACAAAGCCTCGTGATAGTAATTCGAACACGTTTTGGCAAAATTCCACGTATAGCTATCGGCAACAAGTGCTGCATCAAGATATGACAATCATGAGACTTCATGTTAATTAATTTCAACTCTTTCATCGACACGAGCCTTCTGACATTTGAAGAATACCCTTCCGGAACCTTGACACCATGCAAGAATTCACAAAATGAAATTTTCTCTTTTCTGGAAAGAGTATGACACGCCGGCGGTAAATATGTTCTTCTTCCGTTGTCTCGCGGTTTCAGTTCTTGTCTAATACCCATTTCTTCCATATCCATTCGAGCATTTATCCCATCTTTAGTCTTGCGTGGAACATTAAGTAATGTGCCAACAAGACTGTCACATATATTTTTCTCAATATGCATCACATCAAGGGTATGTCTCACGTAGAAAGATTCCCAATAAGGAAGGTTGAAGAATATTGACATCTTCTTCCACCCAACTGATGGAGGCTTATCTTTATTCTTCTTCCCAAACTTGACACTCAAATGTTTCATCTTCAGCCACACTTGTCGACCCGTCAACCGGATTGGTGCCTGCCCTTCTTCTCGGAATCCATTGAACGCTTTTCTTTGCCTACGATAATGATGATTCTTCGGTAAAAACCTACGATGCCCAAGGAACACAGTCTTTCGGCCATGTCTTAGCTGAACAAATGAAGTATTCTCCTCACATATCGGACATGCATAATGGCCTTTCACACTATAACCTGACAAGTTGCCATATGCCGGAAAATCATTTATAGTACAGAATAATAATGCTCTCAAAGTAAAATTTTCTTGACCATATGCATCAAATACTTCAACGCCCATGTCCCATAAGAACTTCAAATCATCAATCAAAGGTGCCAAATAAACATCAATATCATTCCCAGGTTGGTTTGGCCCGGAAATGAGTAAAGACAACATCATATACTTGCGTTTCATATAGAGCCACGGAGGTAAATTGTATATAACCAAAATCACTGGCCATAAACTGTAGCTGCCTTGATTGTGCGGATTCATTCCATCTGCTGAAAGTGCAAGGCGCACATTTCTTACTTCTTTACCAAATTCAGGAAACAACCCATCAATCGTCATCCATTGTGGAGAGTCGGATGGATGTCTAAGAAGCCCGTCATCTATCTTGTCATCAGCATGCCATCTTAGGTTCTTGGCATCTTCAATATCATTAAACATCCGCCTTAATCTTGGTATTATAGGAAAATACCATAACACCTTAGCGGGCACCTTGTTCTTCTTGTATCGTGGTGCTTTGCATTCAGGATTAGGACAACTATCCAAAGATGCATTGTCATTGCGATATAAAATACAATCATTAGGGCATGCATGTATCTTCTCATAACTCATGCCCATAGAGGATAGAATCTTCTTCGCTTCATACGTACGATCGGGTAGAACGTTATCATCAGGAAGCATATCCTTCACAAGCGACAATAATTCTGTAAAACTCTTATCACTCCATCCGTTACATGCCTTTAAGTTGTACAACCTTAAAGTAGCGGATAATCGCGTAAACGTCTTACAATCACCGTACAAAGGTTTCTCCGAGTCATTCAATAACTTCTCAAACATTTTTGGACAATCCCGAACACTTTCCTCAACCTTTTGAGTCATCTCCTCTAACGAATGTCCCTCATAGTTATCAAATGATGATCCACTACTATCCCTCCCAGCATCGTCATTTTCATATTTAGACTCTGTTTCCCCATGCCATATCCAACAAGTGTAGCTTGTATCAATTCCATACACAAATAAATGATCTCTCAAATCATTAGCGTTGACACGCTGAATATAAGCACACTTCAAACAAGGACAGACTATTCTACTATTGTCCCGAGCATGTTCAACTGCAAACTTGATGAAAAACTCCACTCCTTCGTTATATTCTCTAGACAGACGATTTGCAGACAACCATTTCCGATCCATATTATTTGAATCTAGATATATCCCACATGAAAGTAATTAATTATATATTAAAAATCAATTGAATTATAAGTATAATAATTTTCAAAATTATACGAATCATGCTAACAAGTTTCCAAAATTATATTAATGCTGATCAATGAAACTCCTCATACTTACAAAGAGTTCATTATATATATATATGCATACATACAAACGTAGCAAAATATTATACAATTAATAGTTCAATTTACAAAAGATATGCATACTACAAGATTTAAGCAATAGCAGCACTATATACATCAAAATGTTGCTACAACTCAAATGCCTAAAAAACGAAAACTCATATCTAAAACTAAATCCCCCGATAGCCTCGTCGAGCCCGACTAAAAACTATAACTCTAAAAGTCCACTCATCACGATATATCATTTGATCCCTGACATCATCAAATGAGAGTCTACTCACGGATACTCTAGGGTAACTGAGGTGGATACTCCGAGGCAAGCTATGACGATACCTCCACTCGTCATCGATGACCATCAGTTCTCTCGATATCCTATCATACTCTCTAGCAAACATCTCACCCTCAATAAATCTCGGGTGTGGTGCATCACTGTGGTAGACAAACCACTGCAAAAAAGTAGACGTAGCCGATGCCCATGGCTCTATCTGAGGCAGGGTCAACAGAAGGTGATAAGATCTGAAATGGAAGGGGTGATAGGATGAGCCACTCACGTACAAATGACATAGCTCATTATATAACCATATCACATGAGTCCGTACATCTCTATGTGGCGCCATATGAAAATACAGTGGAGGGTATGTCATCTGATCACTACCTACAAATGAGAACCACTAAATCTTATCATCAAGGTTGTTCTCGAAATTAAAAGGATCTAAATTACAGAATATATAAAGTGATCTTCAACTAGCTAGACAAATCATAAATATATTCTACCAGATCATAACCAACTATGTAAACCTAACAACATCAAACTATTTAAAATAAGGACATAATCTTTAGTTATATATTTAACAAACTGGCTAAACATCAAACTATCATCAAATCATTCAAGCTACGCATAGTAAAATCAAGTAGATATTAATAAGATAATATATATATATATATAGTACAATCTAATAAATCTTATATGATGATGATGATGATTATTATTATTATTATTATTATTATTATACACAATTATTCATCTCTATTTAATTTTTATCGATCACAACACCGATGCCCAACCAACCTCCTCAACTTTTCCCCAGGCACAATACTCTTATCCTTAGGATTTTTCCTTATAGCCCTAGTTTATATTTAATATAATAAACGATAAACCCTAACCCTCCCCCCTCCCACTAACCCTAACAATAATTAACCCTAATAAATTATAATAAAAAATAACACTAAACCTCATAAGATAATGATCCTAAACCTATAGCTAACCCTAACCCTAACCACAATTATTTAAGATTATATATACACATCTTATATATGAATATATTATAAATATATATACATATAATAGAACACATATAAACACACATTTTACGGAAAAACAAACATACACGTCTTACAAAATATATATTAAAAAAAGCATATAAATACACATGATCATCTGCATATATAATAATGTGAGTGCTAAAAAAATATATACACCTTAATTTTATACTTAGAACGTACATATCTTATGATAATAATATATATTTTAGGCTTGTGGATTCTCTTAAAATAATAATACATATTTTTATAAAATAGATTATAAACACATTTATATATATATATATATATATATATATATATATATATATACACACACACATATATATTAAGGTCTCGGTCGGCCACAATCAAAAAGGCCACAGCAAATTTTTTTACCAACACATCGAACGATAGATTTTCGAACAACACATCAAACACAACATCTTCGGTACAACATGCATCCATTTATATATATATATACATATCAGTAGAGAGACAAATTAAGCAATATTATTGAAGGAAGAACAACACATACATAAAGGGAGCGACGGCGTACAAGTTGAGAACGGCAACGACGAAGGTACAAATGCTGGCTACGTTCGCAAGAATGGCAGAGGGGTGGTGGAGAGATGGCGGTGCGACGGTTTACCTTAATTCAGAGGAGCCGGAGCGGTGGTGCAAGGGTTCGCAATAGAAAGAGAGTACGAGAGGGAAGCGGCAGAGTGTGAAATTTTTGGCACGAAACAAAAGAGAACAAAATAAAAGGAGATATTAATAACGGTTCCTGTAAGAACCGTTATTAAAAATTGATTTAATAACGGTTCTTACAAGAACCGTTATCAAAACAAGATTTAATAACGGTTTTAAAAGAAACCGTTATTAAAACTTTGGAAATTTTAACAACGGTTCTTGTTTGAACCGTTATTAAATCAATTTTTAATAACGGTTTTACGTCAACCGTTATTAAAATTCCCGTGCAAAATTTTACGTTGCACTTTTAATAACGGTTATTACGTAAAACCGTTATTAAAAATTCCCGCGCATTAATTTTCACGGATTTGACGACGGTTTTCGAACCACCGTTACTAATGTGCCGTTATTAATTCCTGTTTCCGTAGTAGTGTTACTTTAGATATTCAAAGGCTTTGAAGAAAACTAAGGAGAAATGAAGAAATATACTGGAAGATTGTAATAAGAAGAGGAGAAAATCGATTACTTACCTTCATGTTTTGAAGGTATGAATACTAGCTAGGCAATCTTCAACCTTCAACGTTGAAGCCTAAGAAGAATAGTTTGAAGATGTGAAGGTTCGATTGAAAATCTACTAAAACTTTTGAATATCTTTAAACTTTGAAGTTTAAGATCTGAAGACCAAGTTGAATATATACTATTCTAGTCGACCACATTCACACTTGAGATTGAAGATGCACTGTCCTACTCGACTTCATGCTAAAAAAAACTCTACATGCATGGATGTGCATGGGAGGAGAAAATGCTGAAAGAATTCACATGTGAAAGAAGGAGAAGAATAATAGAGTTTTGAATAAAAGGAGACGTTACAAGAAAAATTGTGCTAAATAGATCAAAGCCAAAATGAGGCTTTGATACCAAAATTGACACAGTTCTTCAATGGAGGATGAAGATTAGTGTGAATGTAGATAAAATAGGATTGTTTGGCTATGTTTTATGAAGAAGAAGTAGTAAGGTTCAAGCACGAATTCAAAAGAATGCAACAAGAAGTCAAAGAATTCAACAAGATTCAAAGAAATAAAATTTGAATTTTACCAATCTATGATTACTCCAAGTAGTCTTAGAAAGGGTATTCAATCACAAAGAGAGAATTAACCAAGTGAATTACTTGTGTTATATTTCAATATCAATTATCTACAAAAATTCTACACAAAGTGTCGACACACATGCCTTATATAGGATATTGGACATTGCTAACTAGCTAACTAATTTAGCCACATGACACACAAATGCCTAACTAGCACACAAATAGTATTACAAAGTATTTATATCCTATATAATACATGGCTCAACAATACTATTAAAACAAATAAATATAAATAATATATGAAAACAATTAACAATAATTCCTAATCAAATTAATGATGTTGATTTTGAAAGGTTGACTAGGACTTCTTGAATTTAACTTTTAAGCACAATAGCTTCCTTTGTAATATCTTGTAGCATGTGAAATTCTTAAGTATCTTAACTTCTTAAATGAATTGATGTTCTTCATGCAAATATGTTACATACCTGCAAGAATGATTTAAAGCAATATCATTAAGGTTAGTTAAATCATTATCATCAAAGACAAAACAATATGATCGGCTTCAGAACTAAATATGTCAACTCATCATCTTGAGGATCATCTATGGATGCTCCTAGATCAATTTGAGTTGGGGTGGACAATAAATTAGTTTAACTAGGTGGTTGACCACATTTTATGGTCCGAATGACTAAGCTTTGAGATAGGAACAAGTAGCACCAAGGCGTTGGACAAATGACTATCGATCAACTGGGAATCAACCATAATTTTTTGTGCATTATGGTCCTATTTTAATTTTGTGGACCCTTCATTTCATTCTCGTTCACCTTAGACTAAACTTCCCTCACCTTGGATTAGATCCTTTATTATTTCCTTACCTTTTCCCAAGATTTTAACTAACATCACCTCACCTCTCACCCACTCTATCATACTTTGTACTTATAATCAACCTTTCTTTTAAGTGTTGGTGAATCAAGGTCTCAATCAACTCTCTTCCCTTTCTCCCCTTGTTGACTTCAAATCCCCTGCACCTCTTTATGCCTTTGTGCTTTTGTAACACCCCCAAATTTTAGACTACAAGATTTCATTTAAAGATAATGTAGAAGCATTTATAAAAGTTAAATCGGGAGATGTTACTACCTCATCAACTATGAGAGAAGTGTGATCATCACCTAACCCATGCATGATGAAAGACAAATGGAATAAAAAAATGAAAGAATGCATGCTCTACTAGTAATACGAAAATAATATTGATGATAGTAACAACATAGATAGAAGAGAGATTATAAAATCTAAATACATGAACCAAATCCAAGAGTTTAAATAATCGGAAGAACCAAACTCATCTCAACATATATCTAACTGGTTAGACTAACTCTTAACTAAATGTAAATGTAACTCTCAAACCCCAAGAAATGACTAACTACTAACCTATGACATCATCCTCAACGTACTCTATATGAAAATCATAAACCTACAAATCATCCTCTACTCTCCGGGCTAAAAGTCGGATCATCATAGTAACCACACAAATGTATTATTAGTACTGTAAAGTTCTAGGAAATATCACACACCAGACCAGTCAACTGGTTGGTCCAACCAATTGACTATTCATAGGACCTAATCAATGGGTTTGGCTAAAGTGGTCTATGGGTCTAAGTAAAGACCAAACCACTCTGTTCACAAAGCAACCGACTGATGAGTTTAATCATGGACAATCATGGAGACCAATTGACTAGTTAATCAAACCAATTGATTGTTTAAGCAACCGACCGATGTATGAACCAAACATAAACAAAATCCCCAATCTTTTCCAAATTAATCCTATCATAATTCTATGTTGTAAAACATATAAAAAGGCATACTCCACATATGAATTCACATAAATCATGTTAGTAATCAATACTTAGTAAGGTCATGCTTGAATTTCATTAAACTCATGCATAATATCAAAATTCTCAAACATACTCTAGAACTTAAGAAATTAAAACATGGTGACACACTTAAATACAAGAACTCAACAAAGTACATACACACCACATATTATACCAAACACTCGAAACCACAACAAATAGCATAAAACCTGGTTCATATTAGAGATAAGGATGGTTACCTCTAATCAAATCTTCTAGCACAAAAATACTCCTAACTTGATGGGTTCTATCTAGGGCTTGATTTCCTAAGAGAATCAGGAACCAGAATGATTAAAACTCCTTTTCAAAACTTAATAAAAGTAAATCAATAGAAGAAGGAGAAGAAAATTGCATATCACAATCTCTTCTTATAACTCAAATCAAAGATAGAATCGTATATCTCCTATATTTCTCAAAACCTTAATCCTTCCATCCTTAAGATAAACTAGCTAGATCTAAGGCTAAGATTAGGAGAATAAATAAGATATTAGAATTGACCAAAGGATGAGATGAAAAGAGACAAGACTCTATTTTTTCCCAATAGAGAAGAAAAAAGGGAGAGAATAGAGGATATCTCTACACTTAGCAGGATTTACCAAGGGAAAGGGAAAAGAGAGAAAAATTAGAAGATAAGAAGTGGAAATGAATTAGGAACAGAGTGTAAGGGAGAGTTGGGTCAACATCATTAAGGAGAGGAGAGAGAAAATGCTGACCTAGTTGAATGTGGGTAACCAAGTGTAAGAAAAATGTATGATGAGGTAAGGGAGATAGAGTGTAGTTATGAGGGGACATGGAAGAGGGTTTATACGTTAGGAAAAATGGTATAAGAAGTCAAACACATAACCATGGATGCTAGAGGAAAGTGAAGGGAAGAGAGAAAAGATGAGAACTACCATAAAAGTGCTTTTGGGATAAATTTTAGCTAAATAAAATTATAAAATTATCTAAATAATGTAAAAATAATACCAAAGCACCAAAGCATATTTATTAGCAGAAAGAGATTCTAATTAGAAGTTTCAATAAATATTGGAAAAATATTCAAGTAAACCTGTCAACTAGTTCATCAAGGAATAGAAATGTCATTTCTTGGGCATATTGGTTTATCAATTAGGGAAATCAGTTAGTCGGTGAACTTGAAATCCACATCTTCATTAGAATTTCAAGCCTTTTCAAAAACTAAAAAAAACATTTATTTATATTAACATAATTTTAAACATATATTAAAGGATTTTAAGATGTGGTATTTGTAACACCTTGATTTTTTACTACTAAAAATTTTTGTTCTGCAGCGAGGAAGTAATTAAGTAAAATATTGGGGGTTACTACCGTGATCGATATACTTCCGGCTTATGCAACCATCCTTACATCAATCACACGGCTAAAACATTTAACATAACACAAGGAAACTAGAAACAAAAGAACATTTATAGTACAATAATGAGTTTAGAGCCTAACTCTGAGTTAACAATACAAAATACAAAAAAAGGGATACCATGGATCAAGAGTCAAAAAAGGATATCCAGTTAAAAACATCGATCAGATAACAATTACTCTTCACCCAAACCCTAACATATATGAATTCACTCATCCCCACATAGGGCATCATAGGCAGCATAATCATCTAGCTGATCTTCTAAGACCTGCACATAAGATTTAGGGCCTCCTACTCGTGGGAATGAGCAGCACCCATAAAACGGGTGGTTAATACATTATGTATTGAGAAAGGGAACAATAACATTGAAATAGGGATACGAATAGCACATACTTTCACATTAGATAATAAGTGAATAACCAAATAAATGAAACATCTCATAAGACAAAAAATGATCCAAATTCCTTTATTAAGTATAATCTATTTTTATTCTTATATATATATATATTAAGTGTAGGAACCCTACTATTCTTAAACTAGTGTAATGGTCTGAAACTCCATCTCAAAGACAACATACCTGAGCCATTATTATCATATGATGGAATGGATCTAAAACCATCACCTTCTTGGGGCAACACACTCCCGAGTCACTATTCTCTTTGATGAAATGGGAATATATATATATAGAAAAATAGATCACCATGGTCTTGACTCACGTATTCTTCCACTTTAAATTATTAGTATCTTTTCCATAGGTTATAATGATACATTTTCATTTCACGATGAGTAGGGGCCCCACTAATCTTAATCAGGTGGAACGAACTGAAGCACCTTCTCAGGGTAAAACGCTCCAGAGCCACTATTCTTTCTGCTGGAACGGAGATTAAAAATATCTTCTCGGGGTAGAATGATCCCTAGCCACTACTCTCCTAGTTGGAACAGAAATACATACATACATACATACATACATGTATATATATATATATATATATATATATATATAAATCATCTTGACCCTACTCATGTGCTCTTTCACTTTAAGTGATTAGTATCTTATTCAAGATTGATTCTCAAGCATAAAACACATTAAAACAAATATACATACAACATAGGTCCAAGTCCTTAAGTCCTTTAAAATCCTAATTACACACCCATTTGTATTCATTCTCGCATATTGCTTATTCCACACAACTTATACTATATTGTCTCCAAATCTCATCATTATTATCATACCCAAAATGCACGATCTAATTCCTATATACATACATTAATAATCTCATCCTGATATATTACTCACAGAAATATCCAAGACCCAAATTCAATAGATTTGTCATAACATCTCCCATGAAATTTAAATGATTACCAATTCTGATAGATGACCTCATAAAGTCAAACATTAAAAACGTATTCAAAAATCCGTATAACCTCTAGATCTTATACATGAATAATGATATTATCATTATAAGATAATTTCCCCCAAATTATCCATTAAATCATATAGGACCTAAAATAATGATAATACTTCCAAGAATCCATCATGTTGTTATTATCATATTTTAATCCATTTTACACATAGAATACCAAAATTTCCTTATTACCCCTTAATGACCAAATTGCCCTTAAGCACAAATAAAAATCTTTATTTTATAAAATCTTATACCTTCCACACATATTAGTTTTCAAGTCCACAATTTATCATCATACCCCATGAGAATTCATAAGTCCATTTATCAAAACTCACTTAACCCATACTTCATACCATAAGATATATTTACACAAATATGACATTATCACAATAAAATAATAATGGTACCTCTTACCTATTTTTACTTTCTTTCATTAACATAATATCCTTAAGCCCTTACTTCATACCATAAGATATATTTCTACAAATATGACATTATCACAACAAAATCATAACATAATGGTACCTCTCACCCATTTTTACTCCCTTTCAACATAATATTCATATCATCACAAAATATATGATCAACACATATTACATCATATATCAACAATATCATGAAAAATATATATAACCATACAAGCAAATAACACCAAAAACCTTAAATATCGTATAATATCCTTACCAACTAGGACATCGGGCACTAAGCACGCAAATCCTAGACTTCCCCCTCCAAAACTACTGGAATACCACCTATGAAAAATAGCAAAATTCACGGTTAGGCTTGAAGAGTTAAATTGAAGGAGAAATCAAGGTAAAGAGGGTAAAATAGAAATAACTGTAGTTAAATAGGAGCTTGAGATGTGTGGATGTATGGTGGAGCTATGGTAAGATTTTGATGGTGTTTGGACAAGGTTTGGGGGCAAAAATAGGGGTGCATGGCCAAAAATGGGAAGTTGCATGGTTGTGTTGCAGGTGATGCAACCCTAGTCAAGAGAAAAGATCACGCACGGCCAAGTGGTGCTGAGTTGCATGGATGTGCTATAGGTGGTGCACAGCCAGGCCGAGAGAAAAGATCACACATGGCCAGGTGGTGCAAATTTGTACGGCCATGCACAGGTCGTGCACTCTATAAAAATACGATAGACGAGAGAAAGAAGAAGGGAAAAAAGGCGGTGGTTGATGGTGATGGTCGATGATGATGTTAGGGAAGGTTGGGGTGACCTTGGTGGTCGGTCCACTAGCCAATGGACCTTGGTGAGTGGTGGCCGAGGTGGTGCACAGTGGTGGAATAGGTGGTGCGCAGACAAAAACAAGGGAAATAAGGAGGAAGAAGAAGAAGAAGAAGAAGAAGAAGAAGAAGAAGAAGAAGAAGAAGAAGAAAAGAGAAGGAAGAGGGAGCCTGGGCAGTGGCTTTTCGAAATAAAAATGATAGAGTGGAGGTCAAACAAAGAGGGATAAGGAGGGTATGTAGTATATACATACATACATATATATATATATAGCATGTGTGCATGTGGAGTGAATCGGGGAAAAGAAAATTGATAGAAGAGGGAGGTGTGCGACGATGATGATGGTGATGGTGCAGCTGTAAGGTGATGATGATGGTGGTGGTTGGAGAGGATGGTGAGGAGTAAGATAGTAGCTGCATGGTGAGGGTGGTGATGGTTCTACGTATGTGTGTTGCATGAGAAGTAAAATGGTAGCGGGAGTGTGTAGGTTGCGAAGGGATAAGGGAGCAAAAGGAGAAGAAGAAAAAAGAAGAAAGGAAGTAAGAAGATGGATGATGGATATCTGTAGGAGGTGATGGTACAAGTAGGGAAGGTAAGGCAAGTTGCATATGCAAGTTGCAAAATTTTCAATTATTGTGGCTTAAGGTTGACAGAAGGAGGAGAAAAAAGAAAGAAAAGAAAAGGAGAAAGAAAAGGAAAAAGGAGAAGGGTTCGGGGATTAGTTTAGGGTGTTTTATATTAGCCATAAGTAATTAGGATTGGTGAAAATTTTAGCTGGTTTTGATTTTGATTTACAAATTACGATTTATCTGAGTTAAGATTTCATATTCGGTTAAAGTTTTGGGATTAAGAAATTAGGTTAAGGCTAAAATAATATTTCTTGATATTAGAATCACTTTAGGGTATTAATAATGTAGGATTAGCTAAGCAAATTTTTTGGGTATTACAGTATTACGACTTTTCTTTCTTCATTCATTCAAACCTAGTGAATTTTTTCTCTTTCGTCTTTCATCTCTTTATTTAAATATTTCCTTTGATTTGAAGACCACTTCCCTTTGTTATTAAGTCATGACCGACTCCTTTTTTCTTTCATTTTCTCCATTTTCCTTATATTTTCTAAGTATAAAGGTGTTGGATTTAATAAAATTTTGAAGAATTATACATCCTTATTATTCCCTCTTGTTGTGCCACCCACAACTTGGATATGCCACACTTTTCTTTTGATTTTTGATTATTAATTTTGTCTTATTGTTTTATTATAGTAGGTTCTAATTAAATTTGTTTGGGTTTTGTGTTTTTTAAGAAGAATAAATAATATTTAGGGATTAGTGTTTGTTGTACCCTTTATTCTTATTTTTTATAATTTTTGTTTGAAAAAGTAGTAACTCATATGCTCCTACTAAATATGTAAAAATCATGTTAGGGTTTCAATTATGTAAGTGTGATTTTATGCTTGCTTGTGATTTTATGGAAAAAATGCTAGCACCATCCTAAGCGGTAATTTCTTCAAGCATTCTAGCCATGAGATAATATGTAAGAGTGTGCTTGAATTATATATTTTCTATATATGGATAATAGCATATTAGAATAAGGTAGAGTATTATTGAAGTTAAATGCATGTTTGGAGGATGGATATTACAAGGGCATAGTTTTCCTTTTTTAGAAATTATTTTTGTGTTTTGAGCTTTCCATTAGATTCATCACAAGTTTTAATTAAAGTTTGATATATGATATGTTGAGACTTGAGCATACATAAGCATACTTTTTAGTGATTAAGGTTCTACATGCTCCAAGGGTATTTTAGCCTGTTCACATGAAATATGTAACTTTCCATCATGTATGTCTATTGTGTGTAATATTATGTGCGAGCATGAGAAGCATGTGAAATATGTAATGGTAGGTATACATGACTAGGGTTGTATGTACTAAATGGGCTTAAGTGTGTTTTAGAGGTAAAATGGTAATTTTGCAATTTTTAGAACTTTACATAATTATAATTTATGATAAATTGTTTAATTTAATGTATTTTTCCTTTCCATGAGAATTGGGGAGTTAATATCACGCTTAGTATTCAAATGGTTAATTTTAAGATAACTAAGGTCATAAAGGCATTGCGGTCATTTATGACCTAATTCTCGTAAGTGTGAATAATTGGATATATGATAGCCTTAATGGATTCTTATGTTGATCGTAGTGTTGAATTTTACTTTGTCTTAAACCATTGACCTTTAGGTTGACTTGAATAATTAGAATTAAAGAAAAAATAGAAGTATGGAGTTAGAATTGTTTTGTATTATGTGATATCTATGATCACAAAAAAAAATCTAATATTTAATGTGTAAGACCTCAAGATTGGAAATTATTTAATATCTAGGGTTAGTTATCCTAGAGACAAGTTAAGAGTCCTTAATTTGGTTTGATTTTATTGGTGTGCCTTAGTGTCCTAGTAAGACCCTAATTTACTCTATAAGTAACTTACAAGTTCTATAGGGGTATCAATACTTAAGGATTACGTAACCTAGATAAAAAGTTATTGTGTTGCCATAGTACGCCAATATAATCAGTGTATCTTATAAGTCTCTAAATTTTATAGTTGGGAGGGTATTGCGTTGCACGTGTTCACTAGTATAACCTAAGTACTTAATATGTTTCCAAGTTGTCTCTTCTACTCATTGAGTAAAGAAAACAAAAAGGAAAGTAAATTGATGATTTCCTTTGGTATGATTTGGAATGTTGATTCAATAGTTTTCTTCATCCTCTATCCTTGGTATTTGAATTATGGGTTGTAGTTACCAAAGGGTTTTACCATTACGATTAATTTGGTTGGTTTGGGGTTTTTAATGAAGGGTTATCGTTGTGTAACCATTATGACATTATTTTCACATTTTTTGGGACATTATTTGAATTTAACTAGCCTAATAAAATGTCAACTTTTTAAATATTTTTTCAGCTACCCCCTTCTCTCTTTACTCTCATCTCTCCCCTATCATTCTAGCTACTCATGAAATTTAGGGAGTAGTTGGTTGTTGTTGTTGTGCTTCCCTAGTTATTTTCCCATTCCCAGTCCACAACCTCTTAATCATGGGATATGTTGTACCTTCAATCAACTGAGCCCATTCCTTATGCTATGACACTCAAGTGTTGATTTTATCAAGCCCCTTTTAATTTGCATATCAATAGCCACACACATAGAGGAGATTAGTTGGCCTTGTTATCTTCACCAATAAACACTCATTCTTCTTCTTTAACCTTTCATTCCAAGTAACTCCCAAGTGTTGAAGAATATCTCCTCTTTCTTTTATTTCCTTACATGAGCCTTCGTGCTATGTTTTTTCCATCTTCTTGTTTCATTTTTCTTCTATTTCCATTATCTTAGTTAAGTAGTACTTACTTTGATTTAAGGTGGATTAAGGTTATGTGACGATGAAGGATTATTAAATTTTTCTTTACCTTGAGTTCATCATCCTCTAGTAAAGGTAAATTATTCCTTCATTCTCTTCTTTACACTTTCAATTATGTTTTCATTATGATTAATGGATTTTTAGTAAGTTTGTTTTATTGGTTTTAAAAAAGGTATTGAGGTGAATTTGGAGGGATAGCTTGTAGAGTGTTCTTTTCCTTTTTATTGAGCTTTTTGAGTTGTGGTAAATATTTTCCTTTTTTTGAAGTTGTAATTTTTTTTAGTGCTATATATATATATATATATATATATATATATATATATATATATATATATATATATATAAACATATCTGTTTTAGAAGCATGAGAAGTATAATTAAGTGTTAGCATGATTATTTAAGCATGATATGTTGAGCATGAGAGATGTGATTAATATCAAAATTATATTCCTCAATACTCTTGGTGTTATGCATGTAAGGATTTCTTTTTGAGCTTGATAAGTTCTACATGGTGCTATTCCGAGCTTGACATGAAGTTTGATGCATTATATGGTGTGTTTGAGCATTAATAAGCATGTCTGGTCATCTTTGGCTATTTTGGTGAATTAAGAAAGTGTGTTGGATTGATTTAGATTGTCTAAAATGTTTTAAGCATTTAACATGTTGAATCGTGACTTATAAAATTATATTCTATGGAAGTATATTATTAAGTACCAAGTGCTAAGGCTGAAATCATTACTCCGCTTAGATTAATAACATGATTACAGAAATCAAAATAGAGAGAACGTTATATAAATACCATGATAATTAAAAACAATATTAGCAGTTTACAAAACTTAAGAGAGAAATTACAAGAAGACATAAGGGTCCAAATACAACTAGAAATAAGATAGCAAAAGAGACATTAGATAGTCTTATGCTCTCAAATCTGAACTACTAGCTTTTAACTGAACTTGGAGACAAATCTATAAAGTCCACTGCCCATTAAATAGGTAGGGGCCCATGAGAATGAACATTTCATTGCAACAGTACTAAGCAACCATTCATACCATACTAATATGAAAAACCAGCATGGAATAAATACAAGGCATATCAATCAACATGGTACAAGACACACACATATACATACGAGAATTAATAAATAAAAATCATTTAGATAATCAATTACCATCAAGTCACATACTATTCATATTTGTTCATTTGGGACAATTGATCTTACCAACGAGCATACCAGAGATGCTCTCTGAAGTATGATTAGAAACAAACTCCAACGCAAACACCATAACCTTCACCGCATCACTCATAACTCAACATCAATCCCAACAAAATGCATAACATCATAGGTAAGGCACATTACCCATACAGGTAGGCACGAAGGCTACTACTAAACCACAGGTAGGCACAAAGGCTAATACCAACCAATCCACTAATCCAATAATAATCATTATTATATCCAATTTTATTTATCTATAATGAGTTCAGGGACCCCACTATTCTTAAATAGACAGAACGGTCTGAAGTACCTCTTAGGGACAACACACTTGAGTCACTATTATCATCTAATGGAATGTACCCAACACCTATCAGGATAAAATGCTCTTGAGCCATTATTCTTAACCGGTGGAATAATTTGAATCACCTCTCAGAAACAACACACTTGAGCTGCTATTATCGTCTGGTGGAACGGATCCAACACCTCTCAAGGAAAAACGCTCCCTCTCAGTTAAAAGCACTCCTGAGGCACTATTTTTAACTGGTGGAACAATTTAAATCACCTCTCAGGGACAACACACCTGATCTACTATTATCGTTCGATGGATCGAACCCAACGCGTGGTCCTGACTCACGTAATGTTCCACTTTAAATAGTTAATATCGTATCAATTAGTTCTTATCTCAAATCATATTCTTATTCACATAGATTATAGGGATCCACTATTCTTAATCCGATAGAATGGACTAAAGCACCTCTCAAGGACAACACACCTGAGCCACTATTATCGTCCGATAGAACGGACCCATAAACATCTCGACCCAACCCACGTGATCTTTCACTTTAAATGATTAGTATCTTATTCGTAATTGGTTTATGAGTAAAAAACATAATTAAGGCAAACGAGACATCAACACACAGATAACAAGGCTGTTCTCTAAGATTAAGCTTATTTCCCCTAAAAATCCTAAATTCACAACTTATACAAAACTTCCCCCATATTGATCATTTATCCACTAAATTTAGTATATATTCCTCATTTAATATTATTATTAACATACCTGCAATTTGAGGTCTAACTCTCATGTCTTACATATGTGATAGTAGCCCTACTTCAAAAGTTACTATTCACAAGGCTCCCAAAACCCCAATTCCACAGTTAAATCATAACTTTTATCATAAGGCTTACATAATTAAAAAATTCAATATACATCCCCAAAATACCAATATTAACAACCTATCTAAAATTCATGGCCTAACTCCAACGTTTCACACATGTGATAAAAACATTACCGTTTTAAGGTTATTATTCCCAAATTGGACTATTTTCTCATTTGAAGAACTTATGACATTCATAATCACTCCAAACACTCCACATGATCTTATTAGCATATTTTTAATCAACCTAACACATTAAAATAACTAAATTCCCATATTGATATATACTGACCAAAATGCCCTTAAAGATAGCTGATAGCCCTTATCTTACGAAAAGCTTATATCTTCAATATCATTATTTCCAAATCCTCCATTAATCAACATAAATATTAAATATAATTATTCTCCACTCATCATACTATAATAATCCCATATTACAACCATATATCACATTGAACAACTTAGGGTTTTCCACGTAAGGCATTATTGTAACGATATCGCATAATATACAAATAGATCTAATTTACATGCTTAACCATTTTTTTATTATTTCCAATTATCCAAGACAACCGTAATTTCCACAAAACCCTCTAAGTTTGATAACATTATTTTCCAACCCTTAATTTATTATGTCACCATAAATACTAACTATGCTCATTTACCACTTGCCATACTTTATCAATTCCACATTACAAATACCATAGATCATGCTATCTTACTTAGGGTTATCAAGATAGGATTTATCGTAACAATATCGCATAAGCACATGCATTCTCATCTTACTTAATTTCCATCATATAATATCACATAATCACATAATAGCATTAAGAACATGAAATTATCAAAATAATCATAAAAACATGATAATACACAAAAATCGCACATAACATTCAAATATCCATAACTATAACATGTATATTTAAAGGAAATAGGTCTCTAAGAACATATAAACCTAACATACCTCCTATGAGAACTCTAGAAAATCACCTAAGAAACCAGAATAATGCAAAAATAGAACTTAAGAATAGACACAAGGAAAGGATAAGGCAAATGAGGGTGAAAGTGGGGCAAAATGGAAGCAAACCAAGTCGCTCAAGTGTCGAATGGGTTGTAGCAAATATTAGTGCAAAAATGGTGTAGCATCATGGGAGACTCATATAGTTAGGGGTGTTAAGTGAGATCGTGATGCTGAGGAGGTGGAGTGGCATGGGGTGGTGATGTTAGTGTTGGTAGAGTGGCATGAGTTGGTGTCATTACTTGGGGTGGTGCGGCATCAAAATGTGATGTTTCTAGGAGGATGTTGGCATGGGAATGTGGTGCAATTAGGAGGGTGGGGTGAGGGAATAACAAAACCTGGAGGGTGGTGGAATTGAGGGTGGACACAACTAGGCTAAGGTTAGTGAGAGGTGATTTGTTGTGTGAAGTTGTGGCATAGAAGGATAGGGGTTTGCATGAGATTTTGATGTTGGAAATGAGTTGTGTGGGTCATTAATGATGGTAAGGATGGAGCAAAATGGGGTTGTATATGTTTGAAAAAGCTTCATGGGATAAAAATGGAAAATGAAGGTGGAACAAGGCACGAGGATGAAAAGAAAAGAGAGAGGAAGTTAGGGAAGAAGTTAGGTGAAGCAATAAATGTGGTAAAGAGAGAGAGAGTAGAGAGTATATATAGATGGTTGTGAAAATTGGATGAATATTGAAAGTGAGGTAGAGATAGGGATAAAGGCATGATCAGGGATGATTTGGGGTAAAATATCAAAGAAACACATCTCATGAGTCGGGGGAGTGGATGGTGGTGATGATGAAGGTAGGATAGGTAGGTTTAGAGTGCAAGATTATCAAAAGAAAATTGGTTGGGTGAGGAGACAATCACTCACAAAGAGGAGGAGGAGGAGGATAAGAAGAAGAAGAAGAAGAAGAAGAAGAAGAAGAAGAAGAAGAAGAAGAAGAAGAAGAAGAAGAAGAAGAAGAAGAAGAAGAAGAAGAAGAAGAAGAAGAAGAAGAAGAAGAAGGGAGTTGGGAAAGAGAAGAAGAAAAAGGGAAAAAGAAAGGAGAACATGAAAAAAGAAAAGGGGGAAAAGAAAATAAATTTAGGGTTAGGATTAGAATTAGGTTAAAATTTAGATTTGGGAATTAGGATAAAATTAATTTATCAAATATCTGTGGTTGGGTTTAGGTTAAAATATTAATAAACCAAAATAAAGATTAAAATTAGGCTAATATTTAAGATTGAGGAATTATGGTACGATAAAAATATTGATTTACTAATATTATAATTTTGTTAATGTATTAATTAATTGGGATTAAAATTAGATAAATTTAGGATATTAAAATTTGTCAACGAATTGTAATTATTTTTTTTAATATCTAAAATATGATCAATGCGTATTTTATCTAAAACTAATTTTAAAAAAGCTATTAGATAAAGATTTGGGAAATATTTTTTTTAATAAAAGTTTAAACGAATAAAAATAACTTAGCACATTTCTAAATATTTCCTATATAAACCAAAATGGGAAAAATGAAAGAACATAACTTCTAGAAATAAAATCATAATTAAATTATGGAAATATTTTAATTTAAAGGTTGTTTAAGATCTTAACGACCTCATAAAAACAAATAAATTCAAAAAGAGAAATATTTTCTAAGGATAAAAATTAATAAAATGGTTTTACCACTTTAAAGGGATTTTATAATTTAAATTATTTATATTTTTTAACAAAACCCTAAAATAAATTCATAATTACATGATGAAGTTATACTTAGAAATGAATTTAAAATATTAAAAATCAAAACACACGGCATAAATTAAAATATATTGTAAGTATAAAACTAATCACATAAACTTAATTATATCATAGTCATGAATGCATTTATCTATAATAGTCCATAATGACTATTGAAACATTAATTTCAATATAAATTTGAAACTGTCAATAAAACTAGAAAATTAATCAAAATTTTAACAAAAATTTATGAGAAACACAATTTAAATAAAATAACCCGATTAAAATAATATTTAAGGTTTAAATTCATAAATAAACGTTCATATTTATAAAAATTATGTTTTTAAGAAGCAGGGTGTTACAAAAGGGTAGGTGTAGGGAGCAAGTGAAGGTGCAGGGTCACGGTGTAGGGGGTAGGAAGGGAAAGAGGAAGCCGTGTAAAGGAGGTGGTTGAATGGCTAGAAGAAAAAGAATGAGAAAGGAGATTGGGACTAGAAGAAGGAAAAAGGAAAAGGGGTTAGGATTAGAATTATGTTTAAATTTAATATTAAAGAATTAAGAGAAAATTAATTTATCAATTATCTAGGATTACAGTTAGGTTAAAATATTAATAACCCAAAATTAGGGTTAAAATTAGGTTCACATTTAGGTTTAAGGTATTAGGGTAAAATAATAATATTTGTTACCTAAGATTAGGATTAGATTAAAATATAAATTAATTTGGGGTTCTACACATCATGTTCTCATTTAAGATTTGTAATTGGGGACTAAGTGTTCTATTTTACCCAACCATGTTCATAATTCCATCACTTGATTTTTTATTTTTTTGTAGGAAATATGTGATAGTGTTATTGATCCTCATAGGATGGAAAGATTACAGGAAGTGATTTTGATTATATTATTTCAGTTAAAGATGTACTTTCCTCCATCTTTCATTGCGATCATGATGTATTTAATCGTGCACTTGGTTGGGGAGGTCAAATTATGTGAGCTAGTTCTTTTGCATTGGATGTATTCATTTGAGAGGTTCATGAAGTTCTTAAAAAGGCTATGTGAGGAACCCAAACAAAGGATGTATTGTTGAGGCTTATTGAGTAGAGGAGGAAACTAAATTTTGTTGTGAGTTCTTATTGGATGTGAATGTCATAGGTTTTCCTCGACCATCACATTTAGATATATAAAATGAAGAGAAAGAGGGTAAATGATTTTTTTTCCTCAATATTAATGAATCTTACACATTGATATAAGCTCACTCATGCGTGGTTCATAATGTATATCATGTCCAAGCATTTTTTCAACAACACATGGATATCATCAAGGCTTTAAATCCATCTAGAAACAAGAAATGGTTATTAGAGAAATAAAATAACTCATTTTTGGAGAGGTTGGCATTATATATGCTTGATCTCGACAATGATTTGTATTGGTTATCATACCACTTCATCCAAAAGTATTTTGTTACAACTCATACATGATTGATGGTAATACTTTATACACAAAAGAGGAAGATGAAAAAATTAACATGTAGAATAACGGTGTTAGCATAGTATCTAAAGCTTTGTATGTAGCAAGTGTTAGAGAGATAAACCATATTTATGCATCCATGACATATTATGTGGTAATTTGGTGTGTATTGCTATTGGACTGCACTTCCTTTAAGGTTCCTTTATTCAGTTGTAAATAGGTTGATAATCAAAATGGTGTTTCTACTAAGGAAATATGGGTTACAAAGGTGGATATTTATAGACTTAGTGATATAAAAAAAAAAACATTTATATCACCCTCACAAACCAAACAAGTGTTATATATTATTGATCTAGCTAATAAATAATGACCCATAGTATTATCATCAAAGAAATGGGATGCAACATAGAAGAAGAGAATGTATTGAGTATGGACATGCCTTCCTCATCCAATATTAATGATGTTGTCAATAATATTTATGTGTAGGGTGATCACAAAGAAAGGGTTTATGTACTTGAATATGACTTTATGCATAAGGAAGATAGACGTTGCAACGTAAAGCAGCATAGATGAATGGTGTATGTGAATATAGTATAAATCATTTTAATATGTTGAATATTGGGAGGCATGCCTTAACTGTTGAAATTGTCGATTAAATATGTGAAGGACATATATTTGCAACCAATGCCTTGTTAAAATGTTTATATAATTTTATAGACATGATAAAGATGTCAAGCTCATGAATTCACAAGAAAATTCTTTTTTTATCTTTCTTGGTATCTTTAGTTTACATGGTAGAGTTCTCGTTAAGCCCATGAGAACTGAATATACTAATTAGATAACAATGGCATTCATTTTTTTTATCAATGCCTTATTATAAAATGTATATTTATTTTCTATCTTGTTTAAAAAAAATTAATTTGCTTTATTTTATTATTCATATATGTTGTTTATGTAAAAAAAAATATAAAATGTAAACTGATTAATGTTATAAGTGGTCGGTTGGTGTATATATGATATACTAAAACTTATTATATGGCTAGTTGATGTAAGTATATAGTGCAAAATGTAAATTTTAAGACGGAATACACAACATAAATATATAGTGTAGCAATTGAAAATGTATGCAATGTAGGGAATTGTGAGTGGTGTAGAAAGCAAGAGCAATATGGATTTTTTGTTTTTAAAAAAAGGACTAAAATGGTGGTTATAGATCATCACCAATGTCTATTCATTCACAGGAAACATATGAAAGATTTTAGAGGGTGGTTTTAAGATAAAATTGTCATCTATAAACACATATAGATAGTTGCTATACTTTAAAGCCATCATCTATTGTTTAACATAACATAGCCGTAAGACATTAGATGGTGATTGTTATTTAAAACTGATGTCTATGTTAGATAAAAAAAACATTTTTAAGTCCACAACTACTACCTATACTCTGGTAATACGAGCCAAATCACATCAAGTTTCTTTACACCAAAAAAAGTGCTAGCATATCAAAAGAAAACTTGTCCCTATTATATATATTCACCAAAGAAAAAGTACAAATGTACGTTTAGAAATGAAATTAAAAGAATCAAATCACATTCACCTCCACATATGTGTGTGTGTGTGTGTGTGTGTGTGTGTGTGTGTATTTGTGTATAAGACTCATGGGGCCACTAAATGTGAGAAATAATGCTTTATAGGTGAACAATACAACATAAACAAAAAGAAACTACGCTGAAAGGATATCTATAAACTTAACGCCATCTTCTACCTCCTCTCCTTCCATAAGCTATCTACGAACTAAATGATAGCAAATTTAAAACATGCTCATAAGCCCTCACCCTATCAAACTATATAAAAAAAATTTGAAAAAAGTGTACTTATGGGTAAGGATGTGTTGGAAGACATAGTGATTTTTACAAAATATTGTTTTAACTGAATTTTTAAAAGCTTTGAGCAAAAAACACTCAATTTTACCTAGATAGTGCATGATTAAATGCTCTTATCTCATTTGATGGTTTTGGGGAATAGGGATGAATTTTGGCTCTTCAACTTCTTATTTGTGCCGTAGAGATGAACACTTCTCCCAAAATCAAACCTATCGGCTTTATTTTGTAGAATCAAAAGATAAACATGTCTTTAAGTCCCTAATTTTTTCATGGTATGTTATTAGAGCAGGGTTTTCAAAAAAAAACATTAGGAACCTACATTCATATTTTAAATATGAGATTTTTTATTTAATTACATTTTTATAATTCATGTATAAATTTTTTTATCTACGGATACTATACCAATACACAAAGGACAATCCATCAATATCATGGACCACATCTCTTCTATCAATTTTAAAGAGGTCATTGGGGGATCTAAAAACATAAAAAAAAAAAGAACAAAATAATAAATATATGAAAACAGGTTGTGAAAAATAATGAACACTTATAAATATATCAACTTGCATTATAAAAATTTATTAGTGCAACATCATAAGAGCATGTTTGTGTGAGCTTTTCTTCTGTGTCTCAGCTTATTGTTGTGTTTTTTATCTCAATTTTACTGGTTGTTTTTATTTTTTGTCTAATTTTTGCTTGTTTGTGGCAAATCGATTGTGTGATTATTTGGGCATGTTGGTGTTTTTTTATATTTTAATAGTCAATGTGTTTATGTCACCGGCTTCCATTCAAAAATTTCCACCTCAGACTTTTTATTTTTGGTGCCTTTTGTACTCCATTTACTCCTCTCTCTTCTTACCAACTTTTTTAGCACTCATCCATTTTATATGCCTTATTAGAAGTACACACTCAATTGTTTGGGCGGGATAAAGGAGAACAATGCATCAATGGATGCATTTTTATAGAATATAATATAAGATATACTATAAATTTTTACTACCAAACAATAACCCCACTAGCTTCAGTCAATAATCAACAAAACCAATTAAGAGGGATGGCACAAACTTTGTTACAATGTACTATTCTAAAGAAAGTTATTATGAAAATTTTGTAGCACACATCTCTTTGTTTCAAAATTTTCTTTTGTTGCACATATCTCTTTGTATGGCTTTCAATGGCCCTTGTAAATCTCATGTCACAGTACAGGTGTGTTAAATACACACCCTTTTTTTTATTTCACACCCTATAAAAGCTTTTTTTTTGCAGCTCTGCCTTTTACCTGTTACTTTCACTTTTCTGCCTCTTCTCCCTTTTCTCTATTTTCTCTTCTTCTTCTTCAATCACTTAATTTAAAAAAAATTATCTAAATTGTTCAATGGAACATTATCTCATTGAAAATGAAATAGAAGAAATCATGGTAATTAATTTTTTTTATCAAATGTAAAGGCTATAGGTGAACCACCCAGACTAACGAGGAAGCTATGAGTGAACCACCTAAACTAATGAGGTAGCTACTGGTGAACTATTAGGACTGATGATGTAGGAATGGGTGATCAACTTGTTGCCAAGAGTTAGTGACAGGCAATCCACCCGAAGGTATGACTGAGGCACATTCGAATAACTAGTCATAAGCTAAAGGCCAACGCGCGATTCACCCGTAGGCAAAGCAAAGCGACAAACGATCCACTCATAACCAAAGCTAATCCACAGGCAATCCACCAATCGCCTGGGTTTGGCAACGAGCGGTCCACGTGTAGCTCGATCGATAGGTTTTTTGATTTATTTGCATGTATATTTAATAATTTCATATTTATTTTTGTTAAGTTTAGACCGAAGACCCAGTTGATACAAATTGGATGGGTTTATTCTCTATGGATTGTATTTTTTAGTGATCATGAGTCCCTGATTAAGCATGGTAATGATACCAAAAGGCCACATAATATGATTTTCACTATAGAACGATAAAAAAATCGGATATGGCTTGGCTTCGTTGTGAAAGAGGTGGTAAATACCGAAGACACCTTTCAGTGAATTCAGAAAGTACACGATCTTCCGGGTCAAAAAAATATGACTATAAATTTAGAATATACGAGAGGGAAATTCCTTACAATGGTTGGGAATTGAAGGTTGAATATGGCATACACAACCATAGTTTAGGAAAGTTCAAAGGGAATTCTTTTGGATAATGGTTATCACCAGAAGAATGAAAGCTGGTAGAGAAACTAACCATGATAAATGTAAAACCGATGGAGATCATTAACAAATTGCAACAGGCTAATGGTGATATTGCTGTAATACTTAAGACAATCTACAATGCAAGACGCAAGTTTAGGGTGCAGAACTTGGCCAGACATAAAGTTATGCAACAGCTATTGTATTTGATGGAAACCAATTACTATCGATATTGGTATCATAGGTATCCAGACTCTGATATGGTAAGCGATATTATATTTTCACATCCTGATTCCGTTGCTCTATTGTGTGCATTCCCATATGTCATTAGCTTGGATTGCACATATAAATCCAATAGGTACAACCTTCGTTTCTTAGAATTTGTTGGTTTTGTGTCTAGTGGTAGGAATTTTACCATTGCCTTAGAATTCATGGGAAGGAAAATGAAGATAATTATCAATATGTGCTTGATAAGGTGAAGAGGATGATGGAGCTCCATGAACCAAATTTTTTCATCACTAATAGAGAATTGGGTATGAAAAAAATAGTGCCTAAGGTCATTCCTAATGTAGCCCCCTCTTATGCTTATGGCATATTGGTAAGAATGTTCTCTCACATGCAACAAAAAAAATAAGAACTGCAGCATTCGGATAACATTTCATGGTCCAATGGAGGAATATTATAAAGGCAACCACATTGTAGACATATGAGGATGCACTTTTATTGATGCACGACAGATGGGGCAGATTTCCTCATCTGATATAATATGTCTATGACACTCGCTTGAATCCTTATAAGGAGAGGTTTGTTTTAGTGTAGGTTGACCAGGAGCTCTATGTTGGCACTTATACAACCAACAAGTATAATTATATTAGTGTGGATATTATTGACACTTAAATGGCAATTAAATAACCAACACTTATATTTTAAAATAATAATTTTAGGGTGGAAAGTGAGCATTCGTGGCTAAAGAAATATATAGCATCGTCTCATATGAGTTTTAACATGTTATGGCCAAAGATTGATACATTGATTCGAATCCAAGTGAACGAATTGAAGAAATATTTGGAACAGTCTTGAGTCATTATTCCTCGTTACTCTACACATTACTTGTTTTTCAAGAAGATCACATACGTTGTATGTCGTAGAACACTGGACCTAATTGAGGAGGAGAACAAGAGATCTGATTTGGTTAGTTCTGATCCTTTAGGATGCGGGTGTTACTTCACACTAACACACAATATACCATGTGCACACGAGATATTTCAGTACAAATGAGATAATCAACCTATCCTAGAATTGGCAGTTCATTAATTCTAGAAGACTTTTACTTTTGTCAAACAAGCTGAAGAAATATTTCAATTCAATGATTCTATCATTCCTCCAACTACACGTCCCTTTGCCTCTAATATTATATCAAAGGTAAAAATCTAATATAACCATTCCAATGTAACAAAGTATTATATCTAGGATTGTAACATTCTAATTCTAACATTATATCTCAGGTACAAATGATGTTGTACCATTCCAGTTCTCCCTACAGTCTAGAGCAATACTTTAATATCATGGACGACATCTTCAGACCCACTACAACAAGTATGGTTGAGACAGATATTCAAAAAGTAGGGGTTTCTCTAGTAATAGTACAAGGAGGGAATCGTTAGAGTGGGAGTATACAATACGTGCTTATTCCAATTCACCTAGGGGACGTGGTCGATTGGGTCGAGGATGTGGTAGAGGATAAGATTCTCCCAATCGATCAAGAATGGTTCGAGGATGGAGGAGTAGTAGTAGTGGAAGGCATAGTAGTAGGAGGACATGCCGATCCTTATATGATTTTCCATGGCCATTGGCTATTGAGGCAGTTATGCTTCTGTGGGTTGAATCATGGTGTAATGTTGTGGGGGATGAAAATTATGGATTTAGAGCTATTGCACTACAAATCTTTAGGAACAAGGAGCTCTGGGCCGATGTTAGGGGGTGATGTTTAGGGAATTATTGACACATTTGGGATTGTATGAGCATGCCTTTATAGGTTCAATTGCCCAAAATAGGAATAGCAGCCTGACTTTAGATTTCTATTGGTGATAGTGAATAATGTGGTATTCTTCTACTTGATTTGGTCAAAATCGGTTATATGTTTGCCACACAGAGCTCCACCTAACAACCGACAACCTGATTAAATTATTAGCATCTTGAATTACAATGATTTTAGACACTATGTATCGGTATGTGATGTTTCTCATTTAAATAAAGTCTTCATTACACTATATTATTCATATAAATGTTATGTTTTTTATGTAAATATATGTAGATAACCTTAATGGAAGATATAATGTTACCACCTATATCTAATAGGTGGTACTTTAATGTTGATCCAAGTGTTGCTAGATTGGATGTGCCATATCTCAATTGTATTCACCTTTACTGAAATACGACGGGTATAAGACATGACCAAGGTGACGAATTTGTATTGTATTGATGGTGTTATGTTTGTGTTATGTCATAGTAGTAATCTTGATGTATGAGACATGCTCATTGTAGTAAACATTTTATTAACATTCAAACATTTTTTTTGTTAAAAGCCGACAAATAAAAAAACAACTAAATACACTACAAAATGTCCTAAGAATCATGACCATCACCATTAATAGGTTGGTCAGTATCCTCTTCACTAAAGGTAATTGCTAGTCCGCCAAACTCTAAGTACACCTCTTTTATGTTTTCACATAAGGTGTCTTTATTGATAAGTCCCCTCCTTTCTCTTGTTTGAATTAATACGGGTACACACCCATCATCGCATTATGGATCTTCACTTCTGCAGCGATTTACTCTTGATCAGACTATCCTTCATCTCCTATGTGATGGACTCTTGGATGGGATCAAGATCGAAACCACGTAAGGTAGCCATTGGAAGCATCATGTTGTTACACACATCTACTAGCTCGGCGGCTGAAGTCCAATGTATGATTTGGCCTGCTGTTCCACAATGATTTGCAACTGGAGTAATCCACCTTATACTTCTATACCTTTACATCATGGTAGAATTTAATAGCTAATCTAATAGGAGGCATGGGGATAACATGGGTGTAGCCAAACTACCGCGCGATGCAATCTGGCATGTACTGCTCCACAATATCTACATAAACAATGCCACCCTGGTACATTGACACCTCTTACATCGATACCAGATCAGTGTTGAAGGAAAAAAAATCAACCTACAAATACATTAAAAAAAATAGCAAGGATTAGCAATAATTAAATCACAAAAGAGAAAGGTGGTCAACCACCTGCGCTACCCCTACTGTATCAAGACACTTCCTATAACGAACAAGGCCCTCCACTGACTCGGGAAGACAAGTTTGATGGAAAATATCCTATCTCATCGCTCAAACATCTCATGAGTTTACAAATGTGCGGGAATAAGACTGGTGGAATAAGGGAAAATACTCGTATATCCACGCCTGTGCATATTCACAACAATAAAATAGAAAATATGTAAATCATACACATTAAAAGGTAAAATCTCTTACATTTACCAAGTAAACATAAATTATTACTTCCAACAAAGTCATTCAACCACCTATTTGCCTACACCCAACTCGGGATGCTACTCCAAGCTGCCTATAGAGAAATGATAATGTAGCAACTCCAACTAACCGATAGCATAAATTGTCTTAATTGAAAACAAATCATAACACCAACAATGAGGCATGATTACTGAACTTGTCAATAAAAAGCGTGAAGGACAACAAGTACTACAAATAGAGTCTAGTATAAGACTCACCATCATCAACCTAATCAGTCATAATCGTATCCATAATGGTATCCAATGCAACCGATTTGGCCTTCAAATATGTCACCCCACATATGCACAATTAAACTCACAACATTATTGTCGCATACGTACAGCTCGCTCGTACATGCATACCCACGACAATTTGGATACACAATAAAAAATACATCATGGAGATTAATAGTCATCTCACCAAACGAAAGACGGAAACTATTAGTCTCAAAATGCCATCTTTCAACAAAAGCATATATTAGTGGGCAGTTATGACAACGGAAGTAACTGTCACGAAGAGCTCTCAACCCTGTGTAGTTGATGAGATTATAAGCATTCTCATCCTTAGGAGTGAGATGAGGTAGCCTTGCAAGCACCTTTACCCTCGACTACACCCTTAGCGGCCTAGATGGTTCATACAAAAAAGATCAAAAAATCTAAAATAACATGATTTTTTTAAAAAAATATTAATTGATAAATAAAATAGTAAAGGTTGCCTCATCAAAATTCCATATGGTGTATGCCACATGTAATTTAAAGCTAGTAAGAAGATCAGGAATCTCTGGACCACCGCTTGTAGGTCCAATCAACCGCCATTCGTCATCGGCCACTAATGATGAAGACGATCCACTATCTAACTCGAGGTGCTAATGCCAACATCGTAATCATGCTCATATAGCATACAATCAGTGTGAGAGCTATGCAGCATTATCTTAGTACCATATTCTACCGTAGCACATACTCTAGCACTCGTGGTCACGACTGTCTTAGACATCCTGCCAGTAGGAATGTCTTTCCTAATCTCTTTACCCTTACCTTTGTTACCTACCATCTGTAATTTATAATTAAGATATCATTAATACATATTATACTAAATAATAATTGAATATTGTACTAAATTAAATCAAATTATAAGGGTTTAGGGTTGATGGTGAAGGGGTTTCAAGTTGAGGGTTTGGGGTTAAGGATTGAGGGTTTAGGTTTTGGGGTTTGGGGTATAAGGTTAAAGGGTTGGGGTTTAGGGTTTGGGGTTTGGGGTTTAGGGTTTAGGGTGTGAGGTTGATGGTTAAGGGTTTGGGGTTTGGGTTTAGGTTTTGGGGTTGATGGTTAAGGGTTAAGGGGTTTGGAGTTTGGGGTTGATGGTTTAGGTTTAAAGGTTTGGGGTTTGGGGTGGGGATTTCAGGGTTAAGGGTTACGGGTTAAGTGTTTGGGGTTTGGTGTTTAGGGTTTAGGGTTTGAGTTGAGGGTATGGGGTTTAGGGTTTAGGTTTTAGTGTTTAGGGTGTAGGGTGTAGGGTTTAGGGGTTAGGGTTTATGATTTACAGTTTGTGGTTTATGGTTGAGGGTTTGGGGTTTGGGGTTTGGGGTTAAGGGTTTGGGATTTAAGGTTTGGGTTTTGGGGTTTGGGGTTTGGGGTCTATGGTTGAGGGTTTGGGGTTTAGGGTCAAGGGTCTGGGGTGAGGGTGAGGGCGAGGGAGAGGCTCTACGGGCCATTGGTGCGTACATAGGGAGAGGCATACGGTCGTTAGTGCGTACATGGGGAGATGCTATGGGTTGTTGTTGCATACGAGGGGTGAGGCTACAGGCAGTTGCTTCATAGGTTGGGGGACGTCTCTAGGCCATTGCTATGTAGGGGTAGGGAGAATTACGGGATCCTTCCCCGGAGCCTTGTGTCCTATTAGGTGGCTCGTCTGTTGGTTCCTCTCCCTTCGAGTGATTTACCCACTCACCTACCCCATTTCATTCACAGCAATAATAATCGAAACAGATCTGATACTCCAACACACACACATCAAATTCATTAATAAAATCAAACCATACAATGAATTTAGATACATTGATATTAAAAAAATTATAGGATAATTACTTACGGGAGGAGAAACGTGAGGCAACTGAAGAGGAGCAGGTAATAAAAAATGGAGATCAAACAAAGAGGAGAGGTAAACGAAGAAGAGCAACTTGAGGCACGGGAAAGGAAGAAGATAAGAGGAAGAAGAATAGCAAATGTAAGAACAACACGATCTACACGAGAGATGATGAAGGCAAGAGCAGAACGGGAGAGAGAGAGAGAGGAGGGTAGTTTTGGAAGTTTGAAAAAAATGGAGGGTATAGGGTTGTGTGTTTAGAAAAGGGGATGTGTAATAAGAGGTCATTATCTTTTTACTTACATTTCAACAAGTCTTGAGTACACATACTGAATTTCGACACACATATAGTGCACACACACACAAACGAAGACATGTTCGTAAATATTATATTTACAATTTTTAAATATTCATTTCTTTCAAATTTTGGACCATTTTACTTTTACTTATCTGGAACAATTGAAGCTTCAAAGGCTATGTTGGATTTTGCAAAAGATTGAAATCATTGGCTCTAGTTTAGGCAAACGACCTCCTAGTCTGTTATTCAAGGAAGAGGAACTTTCGATGGAAATGGGGACATATGGTGGATAAATTCTTGCAAGATTAATGACAAATCTAAGCTTGGTACTCTAACCTAGCTAATTGATTAATCCCCTACTAGCTAGCAAGTACTAGTATTAATGCTTTTTAATTACTAGTATACTAGTAGTAATTTAATTAATGTAACTACTAGTATTAATATTAATTATAGTATACTTGTAATTATTGATTAAGGTTTGGCTATCGTGTATACGGTTTAAATCTCATGGATGATGCTCTATACTTTCTTTTAATTTTATGATTACCTATGATGAATAAAAAAGTTAATGTACGATCCTTTTTTTTTAATTTTCATCGCATGTTTTTTAACCTAATTTGTACACACAACTCTGTAAGCATAAAGCAACTGTAAGTTTTTTCTTAATTAATGACCTACTAACACTACACATTCTTAGTAGTATCCATTTTCATGTGAATTGGTTATCAAAATTTCCTTATGTGGATAATCTTTTAGGTGGTGATTTTCTATCAATGCAACAATTTAACCGTAAATAATGTGAAAATCTGTAACACACAACAAATGCTCATTGTTTTTGGAGACTATCAATGTTGAGACTACCAATCTGATGATCTTTTCACCTAGGAATAGTCCTCCTAATATCAATGGGATTCATACCACTGGTTCACAAAATGTTTGTATTCGGAGTTTTGTTATTAAATTGAGTCCAGGGCCAAGCTCAGATATAAGAGCATCCTAGATGAAAATATTGGCAACACTATGTTTGCCTTTAAATAAAAAGTTGAAATTAAGAACAAACTTAAATTTGGTAGTTGGTATCAATACATTTGATTTAGTTTTATAATGTATTGTGTGCTTCTAATAATAAAAATGGATATTAGATGCTTTTTTTTTAATGTTGTAGATTTTTTTTAGTATTAGATAGCTAAAAAATAAAAAGAAAATACTATCACATATTTTCTATAATAATTTGAAAATATTTTGATCTTTTGATTACTTTGAGAATTTTTAGAATTTGAGGACCTTTTTTCCTTGAAAAAAAGCTCTAAAAATTTGTCAAAAAAGTTATGTAAATTATTAAAATACTTTAATGAATAAAAAATATGTGAAGTACAAAGTCAATAGTTTAGTAATATAAGACTGATAATGCTACTATGAATCTATGATACTAAATTAAAAATAATTATAATTTTGGGAGTCTTGAAATATTCAAATCAAAATACATAATATCTAATAAAATGAAATCTAATGGTAATAATGATAACCATTGGTTTGAGGATATTTTCTATTAAGGCATATATATTCACCTATGTAGTAGGATTGAAAAGTTAAAATATTTAAGGATATTTTTTGGGATATATTGGTCTATGTAAAAGATTGAAAAGTTATAATAACATAGAAAAGTAGGTAATAAAGGTTAAAAAAAATTAAAATTGCATGTAGACTGTAGATTAGTATAGGAAAGAATGAAAAGTTAAAATAAAGCCTTAGTCCCCCTATGCCTAGGTTCGGGCCTGTTAGAGCCGGCCGGTGATGGCTGTATGTCCGTAGTCAGTGGGTCAGGGAACGTTCTTACAGCGGATGAAGCTTGTAGACCCGGACCTATACTTTATTCAACTCTTCCGGGCCGGACCGTCTAATTAGCTCTTAACCGCTTCGGCTCGTAGTTTAGCAGAAATTGTTTTCAGCTTCGGAAGTTTAAGAAAAGGGCATTCCAATTAGGGATGGCAATGGGTCTCGGACCCGACCCAGACCCGCTAGACCCGCTTTATTTTTAGCGGGTCTGGGTCCATGATTTTTGGACCCGACGGGTCTGGGCCGGGTCTGGATCCATATATACCTTAACGGGTCTGGGTCTGGGTCCAATAGTTCTAGACCCAGACCCGACCCAGACCCTACCCGCTAGACCCATTTAGTATATATATGTGTGTGTGTTTATGTATATACATATATAAATACATACTAATATTATGTTTGTCATTATTGTTATAATCTTATTTGAGCTCCTTATTCATTTTTTTAATTTTATTTTTATATATTTACTTTATAAGCAATATGTACAATCTTGTATTCTAAAAGCATTAAAAAACTATTTAAAAAGTCAACGCAACTATTTTAATATATTTATTTTTTCACATGGAGAATTTTTTAAACAAAAAATACATATTAAGTTATATAAAACATAAATATATTTGTATTTACATAGATTATTAATTATTTTTTTTTTAAATTAGCCGGACCCATTTAGGACCCGTTTAGGACCCGTTTACCCGCTAGACCCGATGGATCTGGGTCTGGGTCTAAACTTTTGAGACCCGACGGGTCTAGGTCGGGTCTGGGTCTAGGTAATATAAACGGGTCCGGGTCTGGATATGGTTGGACCCGGTCCAGACCCGACCCATTGCCATCCCTAATTCCAATGGCTTAGTGGCAAACGATATGGTCGATAGAGCAACGTTGTATGGATCACCTAACGGTGTTACGATAAAACGTGGATTTGGTGTCGGAAAACGATGGAGAGGCTAAATCTCAATGCCAGAATATTAGTAGTATTAGATTACCTAAAGTAGTGATGACATGTATGCTCAAAATATTGACCTCATACCCTTTAAAACTTTCTTTCCTTTTTGTCCAATTTGACCATTTCATTTGTGTACATCTTCTAAGCACCTTCTCATAATTTTTCCTCTTTCTTCTCAATTAATTACGTAACATTTAATTATTTCAACCTTGAATACAATAAATATGGAATAAGATAATGAATCTAACAATTATTTTAATCAAAGTGAATTCGACAAAATAATCATAAGTCAATATTTTTTTTCAAATTTTTTAGGTTTGATGAGTAAGTGTCCCATCAGAACGTATAGCTGACAAGTGATTTATACATCAAAAGGCTTGGCTGACGGATGAGTTACTCATCTGAAGGAAAGGATGACAGACAAGTCATCCGCTAGAAGGTAAGCCTGACAGACATATCACCCATAAAAAGGTGATTATGACAGGCAGTTCACCCATTAGGTTTTAATATTGATGAGCAATTTATTCGGCAGCGGTTAAAAGTTTTCAAGGTATTTGTCTATCAATTTTAAACTTTAGCTGATAATTACCTAAAAACCATCCTTTTAGAAAATTTTGTTATTTATTTTTATATTTATGTATTCCTTATAATTTCATATTTTGTCACACTATATATCGGTATGAACCGCCTAAATAGAAGCACACAGAGTGTGTTTATTTGGAAGGAGGGTATGGGTTTAGGTTCCAACCAAGGTTGACTTAGGTTGATGATTGGTGCATAATGTAATAAGTTTAGTGAAGAACTTTATATACTTTGGTTTATCGCATTCTCTTAAGTATTTTGTTACACAATATTATGTACTTTGGTTTATCATACTCTCTTAAGTATTTTGTTGAAGAATTTTATGTAGTTGTTGAGAAATAATCATGGTGTATGGGTGTTAACCAAATGCGACAATTAGGTTGATTTGTGCATTATGTAATGAGAATTTAAAATTAACATACAAATAAATTGATCCGATAACAAAGTCATAACAGTTTTAATACAAACAAAAAAAAGGAAAAAAAATACTACCTATCATCAGTAGGGTGTTAGTCGGTCTCCTCCTCTTCACTAGATGAGAGTTTGAGCTTGCCCATGGCAAGGTACATCTCCTTCAACTTATCAAAACATTCATCCTTATTAATTTTACCCTTCTTCTCTTCTTCAAACCATTAGCAGAACCCAACTGTCAATTCATTATTTGTCTAACCTGATTTTTGGAGCATCACTTGACCCTTCATTTATTTATTAGTACATAATGGACTACTGGGTGGGTTTGAGGATAATACCAATGAAGGTGTTGAGCTGAGGCATCATGCTAATATATCAAATGATGAAATTGGGAGCTAAAGTCTAGTCGAAGGTGTGGCCAAGCGTTCCAAAATAATACATATCTGGAGTAATATGTCCTATACTTCTTAATGTTTGCTCTCCGATAGAATCCATGTGTTGGAACAATAGGAGGAATCAAGATGGGTTGAGGGTAGTCAAAATGTCAGACAACTCGATCTGACATGTAAGGTTCCACAATATCTATAAAGTGCAGGCCACCTTGGTATGTCGACTCAAAATGTTTCATCATTGGATCTTGGTCGAACGATAAGAATTCAACGTATAAACACATGTAAAATAGTATTAATATCAATTACTATAAACAACTATAATTGAAAACCTCAAAAAAAAAGTATTTTGCCCACCTATTGGGCCCTTAAAGAATACAATTGCCTCATGTACTGAATTGGCCATCCATGAACTCAGGGGGAAGCGTCTGATGAGACTTATCCAACCCCATTGTTGTAGCATCACATGATGGATTATTTGTACGAGAATAACTTCACCGAAAGTACAAAAAGTACTCATAAATCCAATCCTGGGAACAATTATAACATGTATATAAATAAATAAATTAACAATTAAATAAATTATTTAACTAATAATTGAAAATATATAACTATCTCTAATAGTTTTATGCAACCACCTATTTGCTTGCACCCAGTACTAGATATTATCCCAAGCTACCTATATAAATACGCTAAAGTCCTAGCTCTAAGGGTCTGATTGTCTAACTTACTTAGATCATCTATTAATTTAAGCACTAATAATGGAGCACGATTGTTTGAATTATCTACAAAAAGCATGTATGATAATAGGTACCACATATAAAATAGGACATAAGACTCATTGTCTTCAACACAGTCAGTTATAAGCTTATAAAAAATATCGTCTCATGCTACTGAGCTTCCCTTCACAAAATTCGGTATGACCAACACTCGAGTTCACCCCACATTTTAGCCAAAATTTCCACCACGTCGACACCACTAGAAAAATTATCCCTAATATACTCATACCCATGACAAGAAAGATCTATAATGTAAATTACATCATGTAGGAATGGAAGGTTAAAGCTATTAGTATCTGGGTGCCACCTATCAACAAAAGCAGAGATGAGTGGAGAATTGTGATGGTGGAAGTATATGGTATATAGATGCTTAAAGACCATGGTCTTGATGCAGTCATAGACAATACCCATGAAAGCATCATTGACTGATAGTCTCCTAAAGTTTTTCATCTTTGATTAAACCCTCAACACAAGGCATGGTTCTTACGACAAAAAGAATATTAGAATAAAAAATTACAGGGTAATAAAATATAAATGAATTTGTACAAAAATAAAAATTATCTCAACATCATTTCATATGGCGCATTCCACATGACCATTAAAACTAGTTAGAAGATCTAGAAGTTTGAAAAAAAAAGGGTGGATTAGGTTTATAAGTGTATTGGTCAGCTGACATGAGGTGTCAGCTAATGTACACAGGTGTCAGCTAATGTACACTATCTTTTTCTTGGGTTTCATGTAATGAATAATTGGTTAAATGACATTGCCTACTAGTCGATTGAGTATCAGACTAAAATTGGTTCACCTTTAATTAAATCCTAAAATTATCGCAATGATTTTAGGGTGTAATTCATATGTCACGATTATCTTCTACACATTTTTTTTTAGTTTTCTTAACTATTCAAACCCTTCTTACCACACCTAAATTGGATTTGAGGGGAAAGGTTTTCAAATTAGTGAAAGGTGACCTTATCACCTTTGTCCACATGTTATTCCACTTTTCTTCTTTTAGGGGAAATTTTGAGTGGTTTAATCTCGTCCCAAAGAACCTTATGCCACCAAAGCTTTTGCTCTAATCCTCACTTTGCCATTTCCTCTATTATGCACCTGATTTTTTGTGGAATCTTTTAACAATCACCATTTCATCAATAGGACAGAGTAAGTCGTGAAAACCTAAAAAATGTGTCCTTATTTTCCAAGATGTGATCTAGGGTTCTAGTTTACATAACATCCCTAACCCTCTTTTCCCACCAAATTACACCACATCATATAGTTTTGACTCTCTTATCCTTGCTCTCTCAAGACCTTTGAGTCTCTCTGTTTTGCTTCTACCTTGCTCCACTTGACTTATCTCCCTATGATTCTTCATCTCTGAGTTATCTCTCTTTTCTAATCCTTACTCTAATTCTTCCTTGTTTCAATCATAAGTAAGAAAAAATAATGTATATTGAGCGGCGTTTATACCAATTTTAAAGAAGAAATACAGATATTTCTATGTGTCGCATCACTCAATGTGTCAATGTGAACCATCGACTAATGGTACTTTATTGATCAACTGATATGCCACATTAGTCAATGCGTCCATGTGAACCATCGTCTAATGTTGTTTTATCGATCAATCGATGTTTTCCTTCGGTCATTTGATTATGCTTATTCTAGTATGTGCTTTATGCTTAGTCAGTCGGCTAACAGGCTTTATCAGTCAAGGTATTGTGCATTTCCCTCAGTCAACTGATACGCATTTTTGGTCAATTGATTACCCTATTTTCCATATATTTATGATATTTACAATAGGATTATTTTCCATGGTTTGTGGGGAACGAATACTATTCTTTAAGGCTTGTTTCACCATCCTACTTGGTTTGTTAACTTAGTTGAATATGGGTTTGACCTTAGTCTTAAGATCCACTAGGCTTGGTTAGTGAATAAAAAGAAAGAAAAAGTGAAAACTAAGAGGTGGATTAAACATGTGTATATGAATAGATGGCATGGTTACATATTTTCCCTTCAAGGCATAATTGGTTAAGTAATAAAGATTGTCACCTTAATTACCCTCAATGGGGAAGTTTGGAAAATTATGAAACCTTTTATGGTTATGTTTGGATTATATATCATGAGGATCTTTTGTATGGCTTGAACTATTAATATAATAAGATACTAAACACTTAAAGGGAAAGAGATCTCGACTAAGCCTATATTTCTCTAACTCTTTAAGTAGCTAATTGAGGGTAGTTATTGGATTATGATTTGCCTATGGATAGGAGAGCCCATGTTGATTTTGGTACCTTTCTTACTCTACTTACACCACTAGTGTACTTTGGGAGTGTCAACACTTTAGGGTTAGGATACATAGAATGATTGAGATTACTCACTACCTTAGATTATGACCAATAATAGTATACGATACTCGTTACTTTCACATGGTTACATGGTAACCCCAATGATTGGTGTGTTATTAGGGTCGAGTCCCATGATGGAGGACTTAAGCGCTCATTTGAAATTCTTATAACTCTACATGGATGTGAAGCATGTGGTCAACATTATGTCAAGATATTAATTGAAATAATCTCTTACGATAATGAATGGACTCTTGTGTTTTCATATGTTATTTAATATGCATTGCTTATCTATTAAGGTTCATGATGGTGTATGTGATCCCTAATCCATATGATACATATGACCCTTCATGATGCTGTATCTAGTAGCTAACATGATAGCCTCAATGCTCTTGCACATATGTAATTGTACTAGGTCCTAAGCATCTTATGAGCATAGTGCGTCACCCTAGCATATTAATGCATGGACATGAATTTATGCATGGACATGAATTTATGCATGTCCAACATAATCGGTATGTTTTCTATGAATTTATGTGCTTAATGAATTTCATATTGGTTAACTTGACTTACTCAGTACACGAGTACTGACTTGCTCATTTAATTTATCACTTACTCAATCCCATGTATAGAGGAACTTGTGTAAGTAGTGGTGGATGGCTAGTAGATGGCCATGTGCTTGTTTGGGGCCAGGACGTCGAAAGCTAAGATATTCTAGTGTGTTATTATATTTTGAGGGTCCTTTGCAACTGAGAAATATTTTAGATATACCTTTCCCTTTGATTTTTCTTATCTATTGTATTTCATGTTATTTTGGGATTTATGGCCTTAATTGTATACCTAAACTCTTTAGCTCTTATACTATCTGCACACTTTGTTTCTCTCAAGTTTTAATTGATTTGGATACTCTACCTTGTATCTAGTATAAGACAGATAATGAGATATCTATTTTATGTTAGATATGGCATTAACTCCTTGTTTTTGAAAGGATTGTTTATGAGTTTCTATGTCTACAATGTTTTAAAGAATACATTTTTTTTCAATAGCAAAAAATGGAGGTGTTACACCATCAACGCTCTACGCCTCCTTCCTTTTGCTTAAAGCTTGTTTCTTATTACTTAATTTCCCCACTTTCCCCTTACATTTTCCTTGCTAATTTCTATTAAGTCCTAATCCTCATTATTTTATTTGAAGGTACTCAAGTGGCTTAGAACAAGCAGTGACCTTAGAAGTATTATCTTTTTTGTGTGAAAACTAGCCTTTTAGTAATATGATTAACTCTTTAGACATACGCTTTTATGTATTATTTTTCTTGTCTGAATTGAACACCATGATGATATGTAAATCCATAATAATGTATGATTGTGAGCTTGAGTGTTTGTATTCATGTATTATTTGTTTGATTAATATTTTTTAATATATGTTGGTAAAAATATAAAAATATATATAAAGATATATTTAGATACACATATAATGATTATATATTATATTTTTATATTTTGAGAGAGAACAAGATATAAAAATTTATCTCAAACTATATATATAAGGGTCTTATATTCTAATTAAAGGATGGAATAATTAAGTAGACGTGAGAAAATTATTTTATATGGAAATGAATTATTTTGTAAACTAACATGCATATATGCCTACAATGTCAAATAACATATAAGTTAGAATGAGTATTGAAATAAACCAAATTTCCTATTTTTTTCTTTTTCCCTTTTTTTTTCCCCTCTCTCTCTCTCTCTCTCTCTCTTCTTTAGTTCTTTCTTTCTTTCTTTCTTTCTTTCTCCACTTGGTATTTTTCCTCTTTTGCCGGCAAGTTGATTGTACGATATCCTCTTTTTTTTTGTGTTCCTTGATCCTTTGTTGTAGGAACTTTCGGGTATAAAAAAACAACTTGCTCCTTTATTGTTTATGCTTTAATCGTTATTGAGGGTTATAGATATTGTTCTTTTGTCGACACGATCATTATTGACATCGATGATGATCCTAGCTAGCAACGTTCCATTAGCTATAGATGGAGATCGAGAACGGAGAACCATGAAGCAGCGGCAGGAAAGAGCACAAACACATAAGAGAATCTATACTGCTATATAATTAACCATGAGCCAAGCTACAGGCGATTCCTACGAAGAAAAGGCTAGAGAACGAAGCCCAATTTTTTGATGAACATAAAGGTGAATCATGCTCCCACTAGGGATTGACAACTAGCAGTCAGCACAGGGAGTTCCTCCTTCATATCCTCAATTATTGCTTCACACAAGAAAAGAGCTCTGCATGCCTAGCTAGGCTTTTTCTCATACTCATCCAATCCAATTGCAAGTGGGCTCCGATGCCAATCTATCTATTACTGGGAGTAAGGGCATGTAAAGGAGTATTCAAGGTTATCATGAACATTTGTAGAGCCTTGATTTTTTATTTTTACTATGATGATGTAACCTATAATAATGTTATACTTTCGGGGACAAATTATTTTCTCCACTAGTTGACTTCAATCTAATCGTATAAAGGATAATTTGACCTTAGGTATCACATATTTCAAACTATTCAATTTAGATACAATATCTTTTAAAATCTATGCTTACTTTAGTAATATATATTATAACAATATTTTTGGCTTTACTCTACTAAAAATGATATGTTTTTTTAATATCGATCGTGAAAAAAAAAATATTTTAAAAACTTTTGAGATTTTTTAAATAATTTTTCTAAGATTTTATTATTGTTTATTTTTGAAATTTTAATTAAAAAATCTAAATTTTGAGAAGGATAAAATATTAAGATTTTTCAATCCATCCTATAAAAATATATAAAATTAAAAAATATATCATTTTAATTGTTCAACACTAAAAATATTGGCAAAATAACACTAAAGTAAACATAAAATTTAAAACACGTGATACTTAAATATAATTAACTGAAATATAAGATATTTAAGTAAAAATTTTCCAAATGTCATAACAAATAAATAAAATTTATTCTAGTATAATATTTGGCGTAACTTTGATGACAAAAAAAATTATAACTTGACCAATCTCACCCTCATTAATCATCATTTTTTCTTATCAAAGAGAGGGGTATTATTGTCAATTTCTGATTTATATATGATACACCCCAATGGTGATTATCTTATCTATAGAAATGATTATGTATCATGTGTATTGTTGGTTATATTTGATTGAAGTAATGATTATCACCATCTACGCTAATGATTATCCCTGTCTTCAATAGTAATTATATATTACATATATTGGTCTCCAAACTCAATGTTATAAGCAATTTTTCATTAATACACCATTATGCGACATTTTTCTGGCAAGTATCCCAATCATGTTGGTGATTATGCACTCTTGGGTGTTGTTGATGCCATTAATTTTTTTTAATTGAAGTATCCCTTTGTAGAATTATCGGAAAAAAATACCATAATATTGTTGAAATTTTTTTATATAAATAGATATCCATATGGATATATACTTTTGGCAAAAAAAATTATGACGAAATATCAATACACTCATGGTGAAAGATCATAAAATAAATTTTGAGTAAAAAAATGATAAGATTGTAAGTAAAATAATACTAAAAGATCAGTTTTTGTATAAAAAAAAGGATTTTTGTATGCATAATAAAAATGAAATTTTAGTAGAATAATAACGTAAACTATCAATCAATAATGATGATGAAAAATAAGAAAAATGATGGTGAAAGGTTGATACATGTAATAATGGTGAAATATCAATAGTTATAAAGATGAAACATTACTAATAATCGTGCTAAAATATTATTTTACTAGAAAAATATGAAGACAACTATATATGATGAAATATGGAGACAACTATAGTAAAATATAAAAACAATAGTGTTGAAAACCAAATATAATAATGATAAAGTATAACATAATAGTGGTAAAATATAATAAGTTAATTTTCTTAATAAAAAAAAGGCACAACTAATATCAATGAAAAATAACAACAATTAATTGAAACAAAGAGGCAACTATGGTGGAATATAAAGGTAATAGTGGTGAAACACATACATAATAGTAATAAAGCATAATATAATAGTTATGAAATATAAAGACAATTATGGTAAAATATGACAAGTTAATTTTATCATAACAATTGCAACTAACATAAGTGAAACATAAAGACAATAGTTGTGAAACATATTAATAAGTGTTATAATGGTAAAATATAACTATAATCATGGTGGAATATATATATATATATATATATATATATATATATATATATATTATTTTTTAAAATCAAAAGCATATTAATAATTGTTTCTAATTGTAGAAAAATTCTTAGGATTATATTGATATAACTTTTTTATTTTTTCATAACCTTGATTAAAGATAAATTAAGTTAAATAATATAAATAAATAAATGTGTGTATATGTTAGCCGATTATAACATGTGTATGATATACTTGGTTACACTGTTTACTAATTGGGTGTAGCTGTATAAGTAGATGAGTGGATAAAATGTTGGTAGAGAGATAAGCAGAAAGCACACAAAAGGCAAGATAAAGATTTTGGGAAGAAGAAAGTAATATCGAAAGAATTAAGATAATTTTTGTACGGCATTAAGTGTGAGTTAAATTATAAACCATTAAATCATAACTTACTTTGTTTTTTTTTAGGTTTTTTTTTTTCAAAAATGTTACAATGAATTTTAAATAAACAAAATAAAAGTTAATGGATGGAAATATTTCGAAACCCTCAAGATAGAAATATATCATTTTTGGGTGGGGTTTTAAAAATTATTTATGACTGTGGTCCACATATTATAAAATTAGGAAGGAAAAGATGGTATAACATATTAATTTCTCTTTGCACATGAGAACATATCTCGTTCTTGTCGGTGGTATTTCATAAGTTATTTTCAATTAATTTCACCTAGCTTATGGCTGAAGATAAAAGTAAATTTAAATATGTTTGGTCGAATATTTCATATTCTAACAAATATTTTATATCATATATTTTTAAAATTTATATTATTATTTTATAAATTTATTTTTAAAACATAATATAACAGATAACAACTATAGCCAACAATCAACTACTACCGATCATCAAAACATACATTTAATAAGATAATTACAGTAAAAACCCTAGACGTCTAAATTTCAAGGCACGATCAATCTTTCCTTTTCCAATGGGCAGTAAGTAAAAATAAATCGAGTTAAATGAGATCCAAATTCTCTAAATTGACACAAAATGAAAACACGTGAAATTATAAAATGAAGTCAAAACAGGAATCTTATATATACATCTGTCTGAAAGATCCTAACCCTTCCATCAAAGCTGAAACTCAAAGCGATGTTATATTCTTGATTTCATTCAATCTGAAAAATAACTTAACCAGACAAAATAAGTATATAAGTATAAATAAATAAATAAAAATGAGTTCCTGCATATGGAAAGATGAGGGGTAGGGAGACAAAGTACATCCAAAATAGATGGCGAGAGATGGGGGTCGAGCGACAGCATAAATATTCCAAGTCCATTCAATAAAGATTGTAGTAATCGATTGCAGAGTTGACCGTTGGCTTCAATTATTATTGCTTTAGATATGAAAAATGTTCCTAGCAAAGTGAAGCATATGGTCCATTCAGAACTTGTCCCACAATCTTAAACTACGTTCGACTGGCTAATAATTTAATCCCTTGTCTACATTAATAAACAGTATTTTCTAATAACAAGACCCTAAGTCCACTCACCGGCCAAGATCATGCTCTATCCATTTGGTTATTGGATTCAGGCCTAGACCCTGATGATTAGAAGATACTGCAGTTAGTGGCGGTTGAAAACAAATTTTGTTAGTTAACAACTAATAGCATCAGTTACTTGATTTGATGAGCTAATAAAATCAATTATTGGTATAAAATATTTGGCGATATTAACTGATTGTGATGGTTGTTGTTAGTCTTTTAAATGCATGAAATCACATTAATTAGGGTGTTTGACGATGTCAAAAATAGCTTACAAGCTAATATCAAGAAATATTAGGTTTCTTATCTTGTCTCATAATACAAGTTATTTTAAGGAAAATATTATTGTTGGAATCTACTTATCAAAAATAATTTTCTAATTATTTATTTATTAAAAAAATTAGGCTAAAATTTTTTTCAAAATAATATATTTTCTTAAATAATTATATTTTGTAAGTAGCTTCAAACAAAGGGTAAATCTTTTATTTTCAATTCCAACGTGATTGAGGTGCATTAAATTTAATACAAGGGTATGTTAACAAAAGTAGACAATTTTTTTTTATCTAAAATTTAATCTTTCTAAATATACACTCAAAATTTTAATATGTTTTACATTATGAAATGGAGAGAGTGGAATTTAACATATTAAATAACATAAAACTATGTTTGATAAATAGTTTTTTACCAACTTGTGAGGGAGTTTTTTTTAAGTTATTTATAACAGCTTATAAACTTTAAGCTATCTTTTAAGCTTTAAGTTGATCTTTAATAATGTTTTATCAAACATATAAATGGAGGCATAAAAAATGCTCAAATTCTCAACTTATTCTAAAACAACATTTTTATCCAAAAAAAAATTTTTTTTAAAACAATTATCGTTAACACTTATTCCAAATTTTAATAATATATTGGACTATATAAGACAAAAAAAAAAGGATAAATTCTACTTGGACACCATTACATTTGGTTTAAATCTACTTAAATATCACATTTTTTAATCAATTAATTTATTTAGATACCATTTATTTTTATATTTTATTTTTTACTTTGATATCATCTTATATATATATATAGGGTTAGGATCATTTACAAATTCTAACCTAAAATATAAATGTAGGAACTAATTATATCCATTAGATTACTTTAAATAAAAAAGGAGAAAGTAGATATAGATCATTAATATGTAATCTAATGGATATAATTAGTTCCTACATTTGTATTTTAGTTTAGAGTTTGTACATGATCCTAATTCTATATATATATATATATATATATATTAGATATTGAGAAAAAGATGTCATATAACCATATACTCAAGTTTAATATGCCATATACTTCCGGCCAAAATGACGTTGTACCATATACCTCTACATTTTACTTTTAGCGCAAAAATTACCCTTCCATCAATTTTCCTTCAAATTTGATGATAGAAGATAACTACTAAAGTTTTAATGAACTTTTGACCTAGATGGACAAAAATGCCCTTTTAACTTCGAAGAAGATTTTTTTTTTTTTTTTTTTTTTTTTGCTTACTTTTCATCTTCGTCATCCAACTTCTTACCCACTGACAACAGTTTCTTCAACTTTAAAATTCACCAACATCAAAAGTTTGGAAGACAGATTAAACACAAGATAACCTAAAAAAAGGGGCACATAATCAAGTTGGTCAAGTACTTGTGAAGGCTGGGTGTGGTGAACGAAGGACATGAGAAGAGGAAGAAGGCGTTTCTAACGCTGGTGGTGTCCGGCGTAGAGGAGATCGAAGGTGTGTAGTGGTGAGTTGGTGCTCGAGCGGCGCTACTGAAGAGGCCGTGGGTGTGTACTAGGTTAAAGAAAGAAAATAGGGCTTAGCAATATTTATGTTTTTATTTAGTTGGCTGTAGTCTTGATTTGGGGCAAATTCATATTGCATAGTGCAATATTGATTATTTTTAATTTATTATTAGTAAGTAAGCTTTAGTTTGTAAAATTAAAATATTTAAGTCTCATGTTTTGTGACGATGGTTTGATTTTGAATGAACAAGGAAGACGTAGATGGCACAAATGGTTGGTGAGTAAAGGTGAATTGAGGGTTTCAAAATAACGTTAAGGTGGCCAAGTGAAAAAGAAGTTAGAAGAGTAGTTGGTTAGTGCTTAAATAAATTTATTTAAAATATAAAAGCCTTGTTTGATAAAGAGAGGTCCGAAGAACTTTTAACAATTTTAAAAAATATTAAAGATTTGACTATATTGAACCTTTAATTTTAGTGTTTGGTAAAGAGTTTTTTATATTAGCAGTTTAGGATGAAAATGTTTGATTTAAAAAAATTCAAAATAGGAATATTTTGGATTAGTTTATTTATAATTAGATTTTATAAAGTCATTTACACTTTCAATCCGCTAATAACTACCACAATCATCAAATATTATCAAATATTTTTATATAAATAGTTAATATTATCTAGTAGTCGAACTCTAATTTTAAAAAACGGATCGGTCATCAAACCGATATTATAACGGGATCAATAGTCGAACTATTGATACATATTAAGTTAAGAACTGTAAAATATAAAATAAAATAAAAATAAACTACGCATGAATTTGGCCGGCTTCCAATCGATTTTTTAACCGGTTTGAATTTGGGCATGCTAATTTTTTGATCGGTTTACCAATTTCCATTGGTCCGATCAATTTTTAACCGATTTTTATTTATTCTGAAATACTTAGAATCAATACATGGAATATGACCAAATGATCAAATCGATTTGCCGATTCACCAACTGAACTGGTTCTTTTTAAAAAAATATATAAATCAAACAAGCTAATATAATCTGCTATCAGCTCACTGTTCACTAATTACGGACTAAAATACCCAAATAGAATTAAAACAAATGTCACGGTACTTAAAGTGAAATTAAGTACTACAACAACTTTTTTTCCCTCTCTCTTCTTTTGAATTTCTGCCTCCAAAGGTCGCCCAATATACGCAAGTTACTCGCTACGACCTGAGGAAAAGAAACCATGAAATACATAGACGTTCTAAAATAGAAAAACATCGACTACGTGGGAATATTCTGCTGCCTAATGAATGGCCCAGACAAAGTTGCCTCGATCAACACAGAATTGCCCTTGAAATCAATCAACATCTTTAAAAGGGGGTCCAAATCTCAGCCTAAAATAGCAACCCCTCGACCTTTAACAACTACACCAATATTTCGTAGCTATGATGATCTCCGATCTAAAATACCTACCCTTCGACCTTAAGTATTTGACCATTATACCATGAATTCTCGGCAAAGGTAGCATCGGCGTAAAGCTGTATCGTGGTTGACCAAGGTACGATTCCAACTTAGAGCATAACCCTCTCCTCTCAAGAAAAATAATAATTATAATAATATTCGACCAATATATACCATCGCTATCGTGATCCATGAATGTTTATAGATTACTGATAGTACATATGTGGTGACTCATACAGAACGAGTACTACATGCTTCTGGCCATTATTTGACACCGAGTATAGAAATAATGTCAATAATATAAGATTAATGGAAGGGCAGGACAGCAATGATTGGCGTCTTGGTTAGGCCAGACAGACCAAACAGGAAGAAACCATTGGCCTCGTCTCTCTAAAATTGTCATGCACTAACAATAATAATAATCATAATAATAATAAGATTCACATCATATTATATGATACATGTCCTTTTCTTTTACTTTGCTGTCGTGGTGCGTGATCGTTGATGATGAGGAAGATTATATATAGTATAAGAATAGGGAAGGAAAGGAGGAAGATAGACGCATCCTCTCTTTTATGCCAGAGAAAATAGAGATAGGGAGTGGACGTCAAAAGTAGCAGTAATTACTTTCTTGTGGCTACCCCATAACAATTCAATCCTCTCCATTATTTTTCTTTTCTTTTTTTTTCCTTTCGCCTTTTTCTTCCATTTGTCCCCCATCTCTACTTTAATCGATCACTGCATACGTACGTACGTACCATTAGTATCTTCTTCCATCCCCTCCCCCCCCTCCCCCACCCCAACTTCCAAGTTCTTTCACCGAACACAGGCTTTGTACTTGAGGGAAAATAAACTTAACCCATGGAGGGAGATGAAGCGATGCTGTCGGCTACAGAAAAAGAGAAGAAATTCAAGACGATTTGTGTGTTTTGTGGTAGTAGGGAAGGATACAAGCCTGTGTTTGGTGAAGCAGCTCTTGACCTTGGTAGAGTCCTGGTACGTAGTGATTTTCTGAATTCTATTTCTTCCGTATGCTCTTAATAATGATTTCTTTGCCTTTACTAGTATTGAGTTGAATGATGTAAAAGTTTTTTACGTATACATACCTACATGTGTTATGCAGGTTGACAGAAAGCTTGATTTAGTTTATGGCGGAGGGAGCATAGGACTTATGGGATTGATCTCTAAGGCTGTTTTCGACGGTGGATGCCACGTGCTTGGGTAAATATACATGGATTTTCTTTTTCAAATAATTTTGTCATTAAAAGGTTTGTGATACTTGAATATGAACTATCAACAACCCTCTGTTTGGTTTTCGTTCAGGAGGGAATATTATGCCTATTTCTGTGTTTTTCTTTTCTTTCTTTCCACTTGTTTACCTTTTCATGTCTTTGTTTCTACAGTGTCATTCCTAGAGCACTCCTACCCCACGAGGTATCAAACGCATACTGCATGCGATATTCAGTTCTAGTTAGTAATAATTATAGCATTAATATCTTCTTATTTTAGAGAGAAAAAAAAAATATATATATATATATACACATATACATTTTAGAGATCCTTTACCATCATTCAAAATACAGATATCAGGAAAGACATTTGGAGAACTGAAAATAGTAACAGATATGCACCAAAGGAAGTCGGAAATGGAAAAACATGCCGATGCTTTCATTGCTCTCCCCGGTAATAGTTAATGCATATACTACCTACTAGCACCATAAACTCATCCTCAAATTATCCTGGTTAGCCATGAAATTTGGAATCTAAGTGTATATGTTATTCAACCGAATTAATGATGTTTTTCCTATACATGCTAATTAGGTGGGTATGGAACTATGGAAGAATTGTTGGAAGTTATAACTTGGTCGCAGTTGGGAATCCACAGAAAACCAGTAAGTATGTTCCTTCTATTGTTAGTACTGCTTTGATTTTATTGGCATGGCAGGTTGCTGTGAAGCATCTTCCTGGTGTTGCACTGCTGGTTCTGTCATGTTCCGTGCTGAGTTGTAGGAGTTTTGTAGATCTGTTTAGCTTTTGGTGCCACGAAAGTGTTTGGTTCTATTTTCATTCGCTATGTTGCCTTAGATTAGCTCAAGTAGAGTATGTTTGGGGCAATTTCCAACACTTCTAGAAGGCGGAATAATTCATCCCTCGTAACCCTTCACAAGCTGGTCTTCTTTGTAATCGCCCTATATTTCGTTAATAAAATCATACTCTGCCTATCAAAATATTGGCGTTCTCTATCTTTTTCCCCCAAGATTTTGATTGATTTTTCCTTCTGTTCCCCCCAACCCCCTCTCCAAAAAAAAAAAAAAGGTTGGCTTGTTGAACGTAGGCGGGTACTTCAATAACTTGCTGGCATTATTTGACAAAGGAGTGGAAGAGGGTTTCATAGAGGAAGTAGCAAGGGACATAGTCGTTTCCGCGGATTCAGCACAAGAACTTATGAAGAAAATGGAGGTACTTAATCTATAAAGCTAATCATATAATATGTCCTATATTTAGTCGTTGATAGTGTTACTTTTTCAGTTAAACGTTTTTACATATTGTACAACCACCATGGGCATGAACAATAGCCTTTACCTTAGTGATATGAAACACCTGGGCTCCTCTCTTATGTTACACTTTGGCATGGAATATATCCTATAACTAGGGTTATTCGTATTATCCAATATCCGATGAACCAATATGATATTTAAATTGCTTCGATTCAAAAAATTAAATAACCGATATAATATTTATTCTCAAATCAAAAAACCGATTCAGCTAAAGAAAATTAAATATATAAGGTATCTAATCCAACAAATACAAATAATATCCTATCCAATATATTATATAGATATATACTCTAAAAATTATTTATTTCTCATAACATTTTTTTATATATTATCATATATGTGTGTCTTTGAGTGCATGTGTATAATTTAAATAGAGAATATTTATCATAAGTAAATTTTATATTTTTAATTATTATTTTTATTAAATATTATCAAAGATTTAGAATTAGTAATTAAATATAATATAATTTAACGTTTGAATCAAATCATTAGATAAAATTATTTAAATTAAATGGGTTTATTATATGTTGATCAAAAAAATTTATTCGATATTTTTCATTTGCAGCCTATTGATAAAATTTAATTATCCAACTAATTATTTGACTTTCATTTTTGTTTATAAAATATTTTAAATATTCGAAGCTTTTAGTAGATATCTATATGCGAACATCCCTTCTTGCAACCATGTTAATATCACAGCAAAAGTGATTGCTCGAATACGGAAAAGGTTGGGTTGTCATTCAAATATTGTCTGATTGATTGTACATTTTGCAGGAGTATTCACCAAGACATAATGGAGTTGCGCCCAAACAAAACTGGGAAATGGACCGCTTATGATTAACTTCTACAGTAGTACTAGACACCATTCACATGCTAATCATTCATCTTCTGTATATATGTATTCTAATACTATCTCTTATATATTTATCACATGTTTCAAAACAAAGGGTTATCATTTAAGACCATGCAAATGCTCTTTGACCAGGTTAGAGTTTGAAACAAAAGGGAAAGAAGAAAAAGTACAGAATCCCCCCCCCCCCCAACATTTAGGAGATGGCAGATGAACACGAAAAAAGGGATCGCTAGTCAAAAGCTCAAAGCTCAAAAGAAGGTGGTGGAAACAATAATGCGAAGCAGGCCACTTGAAACTGTAAAGACAACTTAACTACAAATATTTACAATCTGATAGCCATATGCAAAGGCCGATATACATTATCATGTTGGATTTCATATAAGACTTACCACTTCTACCCGAGAATCCAGTGGTCCTTCACCTTCGGGGTTCAACACATCTCCGAATGATTGATCTTTAACATGTATCAAATTATCTCGACCTTGCTCAGCATTCGCAGCCCCCATCCTTTCCTCAACGCCCCGAACTTCAACATCTTCTGGATCTTCCATCAGAAAGGCATGCTGATGCAGCACATCCTCCGAACGAAAATCATAAATCTCTATCACCTCATTCACTACCCCCACCCTCTCCTCGACGTGTTGCAGCACGTCCTCCGAATGACGATCATTAATCTTTATCAAAAAATCTTGATTTTGCTCCCCATTTATTGCTCCCATCCTTTCCTCGACACATGGAACTTCAACATGTTCCAGACTGTCGGTCAACAGTTCTCTGAGTAACGAGTGGGAAGCAGAATCCTCCGGTGAGACAAATTTCACGTCCAAAATAGGGAAATCCAAATTCAGTACCAAAGGATTAGGTATATTAAGAACATCCTGTAGCACATCGGCACCTTTCATTGCCACTTCTTTACGAGAACCTGAGGAGATATCTCCCTCGTAAAGCTGAACTGGATCTTCAGTGCTTTCATCAGAAGCACAAGTATCACCTATGCCAAATTCAGCTTCTCCAGATTCAGTTTCTTCTGTCACTACACTAGCAGTTGATGTTTCATTTGCACCTACGTCATAGTGATGGTGGTCAATGATGCAACCAAGGCACACACCACTACTCGTTTCTTCTGAAAGATGCTCTTGTTTATTCTCAACCAAACTCGACACAGTGCAATTTGGAGATGTAATATCCTGCAGATCACCCTCTGCGGAAGCTACATTGGAAGTTGAAACCGCTACCTCAACCACAGCATTGCCACTGCTCGGCTCCATACTAGCTGAAGGAACAATAAATTTATCATGTTTACCGTCATCACTGGAAGTTGCAACTACTTCACCAACAGCCTCGCCACTGCTCTGCTTTGTGCTAGATGAGGGAACAGTACAGCAGCCACTGCCTTCACAGGAAGAATGAGCAGCCATGGATTCAGGAGCATCAGTAGACACCAGAGGCCGGGTCGAGGACAAAAGTCCAGCAAGTGCAGCAGCTAAAGCATCATCTATTGACACTGGTTTCTTCACATTGTCTTTCAGAGGGTCCTCCGTTGCTTCAGGTGCAGCATCCTCATCTTCATCTTCGTCTTCCAAACTCAGAAAATCAGGGGCAGTGACAACAAGACTTGGATGCAGCTGAGTAGCATTTACAGAATCATCAGAGGGCAGGATCGACAATTCTCTGGAAGCAAATTCGTCTTTCTTAAATGATTCTGATGTTTCAATTCTAGAATGGTGATCTCCATCACTATAAAAAGAGTTGGATTCTGATTCGTTGCAGGAAAATTCAGGGGCAGAGATTCTTGTACATGAGGGAACAGTGGAAAACCCAGAGTTCTTGTTCAGCAACTCCAGTTGATTCTCTATCCTCTCAAGCCTTGTCTCCAAGCTGGTTACAGGCTTGAGAATGCTTTCCTCGAACCTTAAACAGAAGTCTTCCATCCTGGCTACACGAGAAACAAGCTGTTCCAGGATGCTTTCTAGGCGACTATAATAATTATTATCAGGGTTGTGCCCCACCTCAGGAGCTTGCGCTGGAACCTTTGAGCAGGTCTGATAATTAAAGGCGCTATTAGGTTCCTGTGTTGCCATTGATTGATCTGCAGTTCTCTGTATTCTCGGTCTCTGACTACTTTTATCAGTTACTGAGCCATTCAGCCTTGGTCCAGTATCTTGGGACCGCCTCCTTTCCTCAATATTATCGTCATTTCTTACATCACTTTGGCTAGCTCGAGATCTAGATAATTGTAAGAGAGTAGGGATAAGCATAGACATCATGGCACTTGTGGTTGAGCTTTCCACCCTGCTGGGAGGAGAATCTAGTTCATCGGACAAAACAGGATCAGCAAAGATATAAACTTCGTCAATGTAAACAGATTCCCTGTTCTGAACCAATGCCAACCGTAGTGTGAGGGAAATGCAAGGTTCTGCATCAGAAATCTCTGCAGTAGCCTCATAGAAATCCTGAAAGCATTATTCAGTTAGGATTAAATGGTGAACTAAGGGTTCTACGAGGAAAATGATTTATTTTTCATGATAACTCCGTTCCCTAAATCAGAACCAATGTCAGAATTATTAATGGGAGCAGTTTGGGAGCAAAATACCAAGTTGGAAAACTAGAGCAAACTGAATAGGAAATAATAATAATAATAATAATAATAATAATAATAATAATAATAATAATAAGTTAAATCCATGTCATGCTGCAATGTTCAAAACTCAACTCAGTATATTGCTGGAAAATCAGGTGTATCTTACCAAAGTTATATTCATCACTGCTAACATCACGAGTAAAAATGAATGATGGGACGAGACATTAGTACTAACTATCTTGCTCGTAATTACGCTCACACTTAGATAGGTACCATTAGAAATGATTAAGTCTCAATGAGAAGAGAACCAGGAAAGATTATCATGAATGAATAAGGGATGTACATAAACTGGGATCATGGCTGGTACTCAACCCTCTCTTGCCCCCCAGAAAGCAGAGGCAGAGGAAAGAGCTTTGGATGGCACAGGTTCCAGGCTAGTTCATATAGGCAAGGGACTCCCGAAGGAAGTGAAAGAAGGGACAGTACAATTTTGACCCAAATACATGGACTTGTTCACTTAGTTCGCCAGTGACTTAGAAGGAAGTCATTGAGAACAACAGGCTAGACATGGTTGAAGGCTGCAAGTCGAGGCCATCAAGGATGAGGCGCAAAAATTGCTAGCATAAGGGTTCATCAAGGAGTGATTGGACCACTGACCCAATGCTCATAAAGAAGGCCAACAACAAGTAGCACATGTGTGTTGATTTCACAGAATTAAACCAAACCTGCCACAAAGACGAGACCCACTTTCCAGGACAGATCGTCTCATCAACTCCATGGTAAGGCACAACTACCTCAGTTTGATGGATGTATTCCAGGATATCATTGGGTCAAGTTAGCCGAGGTCGACCAAGATAAGACCATTTTTTTTCAGCTAATGGTGGATGTACTATTGCTACTTATGCCTTTTTTAACTCAAGAATGTCATGGCCACCTCCTAGCAACTAGTCAAGAAGATATTTGAAGGTGAAATAGAGGGAAGGATGGAGGCCTATGTGGATGATATAATTGTCAAGAGCCAAGCCCAAGGCTTCAAGCAAACCACGCCTCAAACTAGGAGATCACATTTCAAACCCTTCAGAAATAGAAAAAGACGCTCAATCCAACCAAATGTGCCTTTGGAGATGCCGCTCAAAAGTTTTTGGGGTTCATGGTGCCTCACCGAGGAGTAGATGTTGATTCCGAGAAGGTTGCAACAAGTGTTTGAAAAGGCACGCTTAGCACAAAGGCTTGGGGCTTTTATTATCCTAGGTGAGGCGACATTGGCATGGCGCACTAAGGCATTGAGGCGCACAAGGCTCTATGACGCACGCCTTACTAAAAATTATCTACTTTTAGGTTTTAATTTCATTTTTTTTAAAAACTGCAATCAATTAGGAAGGAAATGGAGGTAAGGGAGGACCAATCAACGTAATTTTGAACGAGAAAGAAAAGAAATGCACTTACTATAGAAAAAGATACTATGATTAGCTATTTTTAGACTTTAATTTTATAAATACAATAACTTAATCTCTTGTTGAGAAGAAGAGGGAGTAGGAAAAGGATCATGGGAAGACCAATATACATGATTTTGAAGAGAGAACATTATTTAATTCAGGAAGATCAAAAGCAGTATTAAATTGATGATAGTGGCGCTTCACTTCGCCTAGGCACACGCCTTTCCCTAACGCCTAGGTGCACCTTAGGCCTTTTCAAACAATGGTAGCAATCATACTAGACATGAAGTCTCCTACAAATAAAAGAGACATCCAACAAGGAAGGTGGCAACCTTCACCGCTTCTTGTTCCAATAGATGACGGCATCCCCTTCGTCCAATAACTCAAGGTAAAGGAACACTTCTTGTGAACCCCTGCTTGCCAAAAAGATTTTAAGGACCAGCTAGCCAAGATACCAACCTTAACCACCTCATGGTATCTTATCCCCCTCAATGGTATCTTCAATCTTGGCAAGGAAAGACTCAGAATTACAAAATTAGAGGCCCATATATTACACAAGTAACAAAGGTAGAGAACAAATACTCCAATGCTAAAAAGATGGCCTACTCTTCTTCGTTGATACCCTCGAGAAAGTTCAAACCCGACTTTGCCTCACACTCCATGTTGATCCTTAATAGCCTCCCTATGCAGACCATTCTCCACAATCCCGAGAGCTTGGGCAAAATGATGGTATGAGTTGCAGAGTTGAACCATTTAGACATTCAGTACCGATCAAGGTCAATGATGAAGGGGCAGCACTAACAAATTTCATTATAGAGTATTCTTTCAACATATAGTTAGCACAAATGCAACAAGAAGCAAGGGACTGGTATCTTTATGTTGACTAAGCATCAAACAATCATAGGGGAGGAGGAGTTGTACTAGTAGACCCACAATACATTACCATAGAGTATGTCCTTCAATTGGGCTTTCCGGGCACCAACAACGTGGCCGAATATGAAGCAGCATCAACAGGCTTGTTAGAGCATGAAAGCAGAAAGAATTAAGCTATACCATGACTCGGCCCTATGACTCGAAAGAATTAAGCTATCAAATGACTCAACCCTTGTCATAGGACAATTCATTTAGCAATACAAGGTGATAGAACCAAGCGTAAAAAATATTTACAAAAATTAATTGAAGCCGCCAAATGTTTAAGCTCAGCCAAAATCATTCGGATTCTTCAAAATGAAAACCCGGTCACTACCTAGCCAAGCTAATTCCAACCAAATTCTTTTCCATACTCAAAGTCACCAAAGTAGAATTACTCAAGGAAAGAATAGGATCTGAGCAAGGAGGGTGTGAGTTGATTGAACTAAGCAGCCTTAATAAAGTACTTGGCCAAAGGGGTCCAACCGAAAAACAAGTAGAAAGCTTTTTAGCCAAGACGATGAGCAATTGAATACTTTATCTCTAAGGGTGAGCTCTTCATACGATCTCAAATAATATCGATCGTTTGATGAGTGACCTAAGCCCTTAGGCAAAAGATACTAGAGAAATACACTATGGCACCTGTAGGTTCCATTAAGACTCTAAGACGGGACTACTTTTGGAAGATGATGCAATGGGACACACAGACACTTGTCAAACAGTATAAGGATTATCAAAAAAAAAAAAATCTAGGGGCCAACAAGTCCTGAGCTCTAAGCAACAACCTATCACAAGCACAGGGCCTTCCGCAATATGGGAGACAAAACATATTTAGCCCTCTAAGCCCAAGTAACATGACCCCAACCCCTCCCTACAACACTTGCAACCTATCTTTAATTAACTATAAAAGCACCTAGACAGCTACTTAACTAGTCCACCCTCTTCCCAAGGATTGACTAGAAAAGATTTGTCATAGTGGCAATAGACTACTTCCTGAAGTGGGTGGAAGCCGAGCCAATGGCCAAGATAAATGAGAAGAAAACAACAGCATTCTTATAAAGGAACATCATATGCAAGCAGTGGTAAATGCATCCCAAGTGTTCACCAAATATCACCTCGGCAACACCCCATATCAAATGATCTAACATTTCATGTACAAATTCAAAGTCCCACAAGCCACTATCACAAATAATGGTAGACAGTTTGACAACAAGCAACATAAGGAATTCTGTAACAAATAGGGCATCAACTGTCGATTCAAATTAGTCTGACACACCCAATGTAATGGCAAAGTGGAAATGAAAAACAAGGAAATATCGGATGCCCTACAATGCCGACTTGGAGGAGCCAACCAAGGATGGGTTGAGGAGTTGCTAGTAATCTTGTGGGCTAGTAGAAGAACGATAAAGCGACCAACCAATGAGACCCCTTTTATCCTAGCTTTTGGAGCAAGGGTCGTTGTACCAATAGAGGTTAAGAGTCTCCTCATTCAAGAATTCTCATTATGACCCGCATACAAATGATGAGGCCCCCAAAATCGACAAAGGCCTCATAGAGGAAAAATGAGACATAGTATGGTGCCTACTAGCAACAAGTAAGCCTATGTCACATAAAGAGAGTGCATAAGAAGCCCATCTGGATTCAGGATTTCATCTTAAGGAAATCAAATTTTAAGACAAGAGAAACCTATGGAAGCTAGCAGCCAAATGGGAGGGCCCATAACCGGTCGTAGAACAAGTTGCCCTAGCCACATTCAAGCTTATTGATGAAAGGGAAACAACTCCCTAACTAAAAAATGCAAGACATTTGAAGTTATACTTTACGTAAGCCACCGCATCAATGGGTTAGGATGGCCATATCTAGAAGAAATCATGTTTGTAGAACAATCATGTATTTCTTACCACTTGCTGCAATGAATTCTAAAGGCATTAAATTAAATTCAAGTTTTGTAAGACTAACAATTATCCAACATAAGTATGCTTGCTATGCATAAGCATATTAGCAACACCTTAAGATGTGTATCTATGTTGAGCCGTCAACCTAAAAAGACAAGTGTGCTTCCAAGCCAAGCCACTGAGCTAGGTGCCCGCATGCACCCTTAACTTGAGTATGCTAGCTAACCTCAAGCATACTTAGGCCTTAAGACTGGTCTCCATGCCAACTCGTCACCCTTCATAAACGCGTGTGTGTGTGTGCCAGCCATTGAGTTAGGTGCCTTCATGCACCCTCAACATGAGTATGCTTGCTAGCCACAACATAATAAGGCCTTCAAACATGATTCCATGCCAAGTCGGCAACCCTCACAAGCAATTGTGCCTCCATGTCAAGCCGCCAAGCTAAGTGCCCACCTGCACTCGTAGGGTGTGCAAATTTATCCACCAAAATCATCCTAAATACTACGGATTTGTGCTAAGCACTTTCACTCACTTTATAAACCAAGTACGAGGGTTTAGTTAGTCTAATTTGGTCCAATCAACCAATTGATCACTTGTCCTTACCCCCAAAGATATTCATGATTATGAAACCAAAAAGAAAGAAAAAAAGGAAGAAACAAAGTCGAAATACTTGCACTTTAAGATGGCAACAAGATGAGAGCACTTGAATCTACTCAAAATAAATGGGATCCTAAAAAAAATACTACATAGACTAGAGCATGTCGACTTCTTCAAAATATCAACCATAAGTTTCTTACAAAATAATGGCAACTACAAGAAAAGAATAAGAGCGAAAGTCACAGAAAATACCAAGAGCGATCAATCCAATCTTTAAGCTTCCCACTTTGAGCCTCAGCATTCCCTCTGTTGAGGTCTTTTCCCGTCACTTCACCGGCCTCCTTTTCCTTATGTCCCTCAGTTAAGCCATCATCAACAATATCAATAAAGGGAACTCTATCATATTCTAGTCAACCGCCTCCTATAGACACTCACGAGTCTTGAGCTAATCTTGAGCCACAAAGCCACCACACACATGGAGGAATAGTAATCCTTATGTTCCTAACGGACTTCGCGAGCAAACTACTCACTCTCAAGGCATGCATACATGGTTCCACGCTTGAGGGCCTCCTTATTGACCTCAAGAGCCTTCTAGGCCTCATCAACGGCTTTCATGACCTTATCAACTCCATCATAAGCCCATTTTAGCTCCTCCTTTAGGGATATCACCCCAACATAAGCGCCCTCACGAATAGCTATTATCTCCTCATTCAACTTTTGGACCTCAACTAAACAAGCTTTGGCCTCTTTAGTGATGTTATGCCATTTCTTACCTAAGTGCAAGTACATAGACTCAGCTTCACCACGCTCCTTACTCTCCAAATCCTTGTTACATGCCTCCATTTGATGGCATTGCTCTTTAGTCTCAATCCACTTAGTCCACACCCCAACCATTTGGTCAATGAAAGTTTGTTTTTCCTTTCCCAAAGCCGCTTGCTTGGCGTACAAGGAATCCCTCTCTTCCCACACTTTTGAGAGCCAATTCCTTAACTCCTTAAATTGGATCTAGTTCTCATAGAAGTGGTAATGCAACTCAAACTTCATGGTGATGCTCTACAAAAGACAGGGGGGTTGATAATGGATATAAAGAGTTTGTTGTTCTTCATTCCTTTTACAATTGCGGCATCATCTCACATTTCGATTTACTTAGCCAAAGAAAAGCCCACATCAACATCATTGGTGCATGCAAAGGAGGAGCCATTCACCAAAGTAACAATCAAAGTAACTAGTCGGTTGTCATCTTTGCCAGCCCCAAAAGAAGATACAAGCTCTTTCCCTTGACTCTTGGAGGACTAATGCGCCTGTACGTCCAAGGGATTGAGAAGAAGATCGAAAGCTAAACTAATCCTCCAATGCTACTTGCGGGGAAGGGTTCCCTCAGCCACATCACTCCAGCAATGGGATTATAAACTTCTACAATTCTTGAGCCTAACGCCCCACCTTAGACCCTAATCCCTTGTCCATAACCTCAGGGCTTTTGAGTCGTTGGAAAAACAACACCCAAACCACCTGTTCCCTCTAAAAGGATGGGAGCAATGTTGGAAGAAGGACGAATAACAATGGGTCATAGCATAAAAGGAGGCCAAAGGATAAGAATCCACCTGCACATTGTTATCTTTTTTCACCCTTTTCTCTTACATTGAGTTGCATAAGAATCCCTTCATTCTCCTCCTTCTCATAAGCCCCCTTAGCATCCCCTTCAACCACCCTCTTCTATGTAATGGCCCCATCTTTAGCTTTGAACGTGCCTTTTTAAGAGATAACCTTCTTTAGAACCTTTTCCCAGGCACGTAGAGGATGAGAGGGCATTTATTATTTGGCTTTAGTTTGAATTTTGGAGGCACCTTTAATCCTCATACTTTAAAATTGGATTCCTTGGGCACCATGTACCTCGCTCAACACAATATCTCTTTAACTTTGTACATAATACCCAAATTAGTTATAGATAGTAGAGGTTTAAAAAGATTGATAAGACTACTTTTTTTCAAAAAACCAAATTTTCAGTTAAACATGCCTGACTTAAAATAATTTAAGAATGGGTAACCTCTGAAGAAGTTTTCTGAGAAGTGTGAGTGCGAACAAAGCACTCTCTAAGGGACGTGTTGATTTGTGAGGCCAGTCCTCAATTTCGAAAGAGCTCTAGGTAACTACCCATGGGCCCGTGGCCGGTGGCGTTACACTATACATACTCTTCTCCTTCATGAAGAAGAAAACAAAAGAGGCCTTCCTCAAGCCGCTAAAGCCTTATCTCATGACGGAATAACCCATGGGCTGAGCCCCTTTATGAAAAGGAATTGCCCCTTCCACAAATGATCTCGAGTTATCCAAGAACTTCATCTTTGATATGGGTTTGACGGAATACAATCCTCATACAAAGAGATTACCTAGCATTTGGAATAGATGCTTCCACACATTCAGGGACGGCTTGATACCAAGCTTGTTGAACATATAAAAGAAGCCCTCTACAAGTTGGTAGAGGTTAAACAATTCTTTGGTGAAACCTTGAACATACACCCTCATATCCACATGGATATAATTAGGAAAAAAAATTAAGGCACCCCTAGGGAGGCTTACAAATCCAATTGTACTCTAACAACTTCACCAAGGTTACTCCTTGGGGTAGAAAATGGCGATCGGACTGGGCTTTCAATGCCTCAGCAGAAATGGTACTCACAAAATTATGGAGGTTACTAGGGTGGCACAATAAAGTTAGGTTTAGCAGCAAATGTTTTCTTACTCATGATGATGGGAAGAAGATGAATAAAGAATTCAACAAAAGGAGATTTAAAGAACAATGATGAGTTCAACCCAAAATCGGCAAGGCTAATCTTATAGGATGGTGTGAAAGGGTCAAAGGGAATTCAAACATAAATTTAGTGGGATGGGAGAAAGATTTACGTACCCCAAAGTGATAACGATAGGTCGAGAACCAACATGAATCAGACAACTCATAGAGTTGTCCAGTAGGCGACGAATGGAGGAACTAGTGTCATCGGAGATAACAATAGGTGTGACCGATGTATGTGAAAGCATTTGAACGACAAGAAGAGGAGAGGAGGAATCTCTGACAAGCAAGGAATTGATAAAGAAACGGTAAGTGATGAATGAAGAGATGGCTACTTATAACCAAAAGTGAATATTCAAAATGATACCTAAAGGGTTAGGCATCTGACATGTTATTTAAGGGTTGCCCAACACGGTTGACAAACAAAAATCTAAAAGGAGCAAAATTGGTGGCAAAATCACTTCCTAAGCATCAACTATCATGCTAATGGATGGAACAACCATCAAACCAAATGATTATGTGAAAGACTTAATGTTACATAGAAGTGCAATGGTCGCTAAGAAGTCTTTCAAAAGGGAAGAAAAATAGTCAAATCATGACCCACTTCCCAAAGTTTCATGCTTCTCTTCAAAAACAGGGAGAGCAATCGAGCCGGCCCAACACTAGCCCCCAAGCAATCACCCCCACTGATGAGTTGAACCCAAGCAAACCCCACATAAATGATGACGATGCCCCAAGGCCTCATAAGGTGTTTCGAGCACCTAAGGCAAGAAAGGGGAAAAGCCCCCCTCCCCAAAAAAACCACCCATTCAGTTTAAAAAAATTTCAAAGGGAGTGGTGATAAGTTCTTCAGTCTATCACTACCAAATTAGGCCCTGGATTGCTACGTTGTAAGGTCCATGAGGCCCAAAACCCTTCCCTCCTTCCCCTACTATAACCTTTCCCATAAATAAGGGTATCTAATGGCCTTTCAAGGCCGCTAGTAATACTCTTTTCTCTAAGATCTCTCTACTCTCTGCACAACTAGACCAAAGTCCTACCCTTAGTTGCGAATCATGCAATAACAACCAACAAAAAAAATTGAGTTTTCTTACAGGGTGGTCCATCTAATCTCATAATTAGACTTCAGTGTATCATAATAATAAACTTTCAATGGGTGAGAATGAAGCAAATTACAAGGCAACACAAAACTAAAAGTCCTTTATCATAAATTGAAATAAATAAACACAAGAGACAAGGCGGCAAGTACCTGAGTGCCTCTATCCACGTAAGCATCTGCCTTGTTTGATGGAGACTCATCTCCAACTGGAACCTTCACATCTACCCAACCATCTTCATTGCTAGAGCTAACACTATCACCTTTCAATTCACCTTTATCAAAATGCTTGGGAGACCCATTAAAGGGACGTACAACAGCTGCTTGTAAATTAGCTTCATCCCTGGCCAATTCTAGCACCGTCTCACTTTTAGCAGCCATGCTACAACGAACAGTGCAAAAGTATTCATTGTCACTCTTCACCTTTGTTGTACAGTATATCTCGTAGACTCTAGCTGTACTTCTGACATACACTTGCTTGATCTCATGTCGTTGAGCAAAACAAACTGCAATGAGGGATGATTAACATATATGAGGAAGCTGATACTAGAGTGTCATTCATAAATCATCAGCACAGAATGCGCACGCACAAACACGTAATGACTAATGAGGGATTATTAACATATATGAGGAAGCTGATACTAGAGTGTCATTCATAAATCATCAACACGGAATGCGCACACACACACGTGTATGTGTAGGACTAAAGAGTTAGCGAGAGACCTTTTATAATTCCTAGAGAGATTGTCTAGTTCATAAGTGTGCAGAGTTGTTCCGCACATACAAGATGAGAGGAGGAGAAAAAGAAATACTAGATAGTGGATAAGAAAAGAGAAGGCGTGAGAGACTATACTAGGTGATGTGGAGACGATTTACACGAATAAAGTCAAAAAGGCAAAGATCATTTCACAATTTCGTGATATGACTTCAAATCATAACCAACATTCGGAAAAATCCCAACTGAATCCAGTACACCAGAAAGTATTAGTTTTTAACTCCTCCCCCACCCTCTCTCTCTCTCAAAGAAGCATCAACCATTAGAAGGCACGCATAAACTTAGACAAGAAGCCATGTTCAATTCAAACCAAAAATTTCAAGAAACTCATGGAAACGAATTGTCGGGCTAAAACAAAATCAACATTCACAACTAGTCCAAGGCAAACCAGATATTATACAACTACAAACAGGTTAAAATCGATCACAGCTCACTGTGGGAACTAGAAATAAATCACAACAAAAACTTAGTTATCCATATAGATGGCAATCGGCTTGGGCGGGTCGGGTTTGGGATGGGTTATAGCGGGTAAGGTCATTCAAGGGTCGGGTTGCTTGCGGGTTATTTTCTTTGCGAATCAATTGTGGGTTGGATCATTTCGGATCACCTTAATACTCAGGTCGGGTTTGGGTCGTTGTAAATCCAAGTTATATCGGGTTAATTTACCCGGTTCGGTTGAGTTTGGGTTGAGTTAGTTCTAGTTCGAGTCAAATCAGGTCGGGTTCAGGTTATTTCGAGTTAATTTGTCAGGTCAAATTTGGTCCGAACAAGCTCGTATTTGAGTAATTTCATGTTCGAGTTAATTTGACGGGTCGGATTTAGGTTAATTTAACAAATCAAGTCATTTTAAATTTTTATGAATCGAGTTGGGTTCGGGCAGAACTAATCTTGGATTGAATCACTTTAGATTTGGATCAAATCAGACATTAACCACCAAAATTAATCTAACTCATTAACCTCATAAGCAAGCATTAAGTTTGACTTCATGTAAGCATGTAAGTAATAATGTATTATTAATAACTATTTGTTTATTATTATGATATTTTAATATTGTGTTTTTACGTGAAAAATTTTGTAAAATTATAATATCGTTAGTGAATAAATATGTTCATAATAAAAGAAAAAAAATTAGTAAAATTTATAAATATATATATATATATATATATATATTTCTAAAAGCTTTAAATAAATTAAGATATGTATAATTTTTTATTATCGTAACCAGTTAATATCGAATTTAATTTGATCTAATCATGTTGATGGCAAGCCAGGTTGATATCGGATTACGGGTCAGTTTTGGGGGTCAGGTTTGGGTTGTGTCACATTCGGGTTAGCCTGGGATCAGGATCACCAATTTTTCGGATTATGTCGCGGTGGATTTTGTGCGATCGGCCATGTCAACTTTTGCCTGTAGTTGTACCGCTGTTGCAAACTGAAAAAGGCAAAACTACGCATAGCAATCACAATTATGACAAGAGAATAAAAATGAATCGGGCTCATTCAGACAAAGAAAAGATCACAGCAACTCACAAATCATAATCTCCAATCACACTGAAAAAAAATAAAAAAATAAAAAAGCACACATAGACTATAAACAGAAATTTCAGAATTCCAGTATACCAACGTACGCGTGATCTCGCAAGGTCCAGAATCAGGTTCCGGGCGGCGCAGAAGTAGAGGAGGTCTACAAACTGTTGTTGCAGAATCTTCAACGGGCGAAATCGAGGACTCGTAAGTGATAGTATCGTTGAGAGAGCCACTGATGATGGACCATGAGGTCGTTTTCGTTGTGGCCGACATAAACGAGGTGATTTCGTCTTCAGTTTCCATCTTCTCCCTACGTCGCTTGTTGCGATATTTTCTGGTTAAATCAGGAATTAAACTGGTGTAGATTTTGAAAACGTTGAACGGAAAGGAGGCGACGGAGGCGGGTTGAAGCGCAGGGCCCTGGCCCCATTTTCCGCCAAACTAAATACTCATGTTCTATCTTTGGCCCAGTCTTGGTAGTATAAGGAACTGGAGTATTTCCTAAAGCATCTATAGGGAATGGGCCATCAAGATTTTGGTCTAATTCTGTAGGAAAAAAAAAATCTGGTCTAATTTTAATTAGATGCCGTATATTTCAAATAATTTTATTGAGATATTATATATTTAAAAACTTGTATATACTTTAGTATTATTTTATCAATATTTTTGGTTCTTTATAGCTAAAATAATAATAATAATTAATATCAAATATTTTTCAGAGATGAATTGGAAACTTTATATATTTTTCAAAATTTTTGGCAATTTTATAATTTTAAGAAAGAAACAATATTAAAGACATGAAGTAAAAAAGAATTAAATTAATTTATCGGAAAAAATTAGAATTTTCTAGTTCATGTTAGAAACATATGTGATAGTACAAAATTTTATAATTTTAATTGTATAAAACTAAAAATACTTATAGGATGGTACCAAAGTAGTATAAACTTTAAAATATATGATGTCTAAATAGGGCTATTTAAAATATATGTTGTATAATTATTATTTAATTATATCAAGGTACTAAAGTGAAATTTATCATATTCATTATTACCAAAAATATACATATTCATATGCAAAATAAATAAATAAATAACTTTTTTTCTGAATAAATACCGACATAGTTTTAAAAAGTATCCATATTAATAATTTAATCTCATCACTAAGTCACTCATTATACTAATGGTTTAATTGATCACATTAATTCAATAAAATACAAAATTATAAATAATACTATAATTATCAATTTACACTACTTTCATCCAAATTTTTACAGCTTTTTCAATGTAAACTAATATTATTAATTGTTCACTAGCTGGACCAATACTTTGAATTAAGTAGTTTGCACCTATATTGCACATAAGCCCTATCTACTTGGTGTTTCCCTAGTTCCCATTTTTTATGTTTCTCTAAAATATATATAAGTGTACATCACATATTAAAAAAAATTATTTTTTTCATTTTATGATATTTTTGTTTTTTCGTTATATGAGGTTGCAAAGATCAAGATCTATGAGGTCTATCGAAAGCTCAATTCTGCTAATGAATAAGGTCACATCTCTATACACCCTAGTACAAGGAAGTTTGTCCTCAGACAGGAGCACAACAGAAGTCTCGATCCTATCAGAAGGAACCATAGATGTCATAGCTACGAAAATAGTAGACACAAAAGAGTGTGAAGCACCTGAGTCGAATAACACATACATAAGAAGGGGGAAACCATGAACGTAGCTGTGACAACATTTGCTTGCCTATCAACCTCTAACTAACTCATCACATTCAGGCAACTGTCGGGAGGTGGTCTTGCAACACTACCTAAACCCTATCCTAGCTAAAAGGTATGGGTCCTTTGAACCCTCTATTACGGAGTGGCCCTACTACCTCTACTATTTGTCAGCTGAAACCTTTGAGTTGGTGGCGCCTGAGTCACTATACCCTATAATATAGGTGTACACTGAGACAAACTTAGACCAAACCAGCTAGGAGACCCATTTTTATGTAAAGTACAATTTGGAACCTAGACCAATTTTAAAACAAGCTACACCTAGCCACAAAACGTAAAAATTGAGTCAAATTTGAGTTGGCCCTGTTAACCATATGTTTAGACGTACCATGTTTCGACGCTACTTTAAAACTAACCCTATCTTAACCCTATTTTAAAATTGACCCTGTTTCAACCCTTGTTGACCCAGCTTCGAAACTAACCCTATTTCAACCCTATTTTAATCAAACTTTACAATTCAACCCTTTTTTATCCAAATTTCAGCATCAACATGGATTTTATAGACTCATTTCACACACACAAATCTTCTATTTATCCATAACAATGTCCTCCAAATAGAAACAACTAAGTTTTGAAAACATAACAAAATAAAAACAAAGAAAATATAATGTAATTACATAAATTATGGAGGATGAGAACAAAACCACATATCCTCCAAATAGAACTAACAATCTTTTACATAAAAGTTAATACAACGTCTTCAACATCATCATTTATTTCAGGTAACATATACCACATCGTCATCCACATTAGCTTTATTTTCCACATCTATTCAAATTTAAATGTAAATAAATCAGTAGTTAGTAATAACATTATATTAAGCATAATTGATAAAAGATTAAATGGTATAAACAAAACTAACTTAATAAAATAAAATAAAATAAAATAAGGATTAATTAATTACTATCTTTCTCTATATCCTCCAACTCTTTCAAGGAATGCTCTACATCAACTTTGTCCCCTATATTTTTCTCTCGAATCCAATCTTGAGAGCATGTGAGAGCTTGTAAGGTCTGAATTTACACAAAAATTAGCAAAAATAAATAAATAAATAAAATGCAACTACACTATTAGATTAAATAAATAAATGTATTAATAAAAAGAAAGTATCACCTTTGGTGTTAGAGAGCTCCTAAATTGATCCAAGTGAAGACCACCTGCATACATGACATTTTAATATTTAACAAACTTTATGACAAAACATCTGTATTGGCTCTGTATGAGCTATCAACCTAGTAAAAATAAAATTAACATAAATATACATTTCAACTATAAACTATCGGATCCAATCACATAGATTTAACCTAAATCGGACAAAGAAAAAGACTTGCTATGACAAATTATCATGTAACAGCCATATGAATTGTGAACAAATTTCAACTTAATCATACCTGATTCGACCTAAAGTTTATCGATCTGAATCGAACTAGGGGCTGGAAAAAATAACAGAGAGTTAAACATTGAGTAGATCTAATGTTTGTTTGAACTGAACTAAATTAGCAAAATCCAAAATAGAATTGATTCGAAACAATCCTAACAAGATTAAAACCTGAAGCGATCATATATCAAGCCCAAATTATATCCTGAAATGCATGGATGCTTATTTTACTCTATATATAGTATACATTTATATCAACTTTGTTTGCATAATTCATTTTCTTCATTTGGCAAGATCACAATCTTAATTGCATAATTAGCTTGACATATCCAAAAAAACATCATAGATCATAGTTCACATAACATAACTAAATCAGCAAATATTAGTAATACACAGAATAATTACAAGTTTACATCTTCGCATACTAATTATTAATTAATACCTCATTAATGAGAAAATATTACTATATTATATTTTTTAAGGAGTAATGGAAGGAGCCAAACAACAAGCCAATTAGCCAAGGACTTGTAGGCAAATGATCAACAACTAGCAAATATCAGCAGATTTAAGAATCTAGCAATTAGCAAATATCAGATCTAGCCATCTAGGCATTCAACAATCAATAGATTTAGCACATATCAATGGTAATTGGTTAAGTTTGAAGCAAAACAAAATGAATAAAAAAACAAACCATATAGGTGAAAGTTTGGATGAAGACAAAACGGTGGTTAGTGGGTTGTGGCTCCAACCTCTAGTGATAGAGATGATGGGCAGTGGGCAGAGGCTAAAAAAAAGAAAATATAATGATGATGGACGAAGATGAGTTGCAGTCTATAACCTCGGTGAGGTCTGGAGGCCTGGTGCCTTGTATTGATCAAGTCGTCGACGAGGTTAACGAGCTTCCTGGTTGGTGTCATATGGTGTAGGAATGAGTGATGGACTTGGTGGTGAGTCTAGTGGATGGTGAGTGGTGAGAGAACTCATATCCAAAGGTGAGGCACTTGGTTTCATGATGTTTTTGACAAGTGGTGAGGCGGTGTAGGCAACGGGAGTTTTTAATTAGGGCAAGGTGGCTAGCAGCCTGCACCCTATAGAAGCTAAGCGAGGGAGGTGGTTTATATCGTACATCCGTCTAGTGTGTCATGTGTGTGAATTGGGACAGGCGGCAAGACAGAGAGGGCCACGATAAGAGAATCAATGGAAATGTGAGGAGACTGTAGTGTGCAGGTGTGGAAATAAGTCAAAATTATCAAATGAGAATGACCGAAATGGGTTGGACGGTAGGACAAACGAGGCCACAAGAAGAGAATCAACGAAAAGATGAGGAGGAAACTTTGGTGTGCAGGTGTCAAAATTGTCGAATGAGAGAATAACTGAAGTACTTAGGAGGACAAGAACATGAGATGAGCAAAAGAGGAGGGACTAGAGGTGAGGAGGCCGGAGTGTAACACCCCCAAAATTTACTACTGAAAATTTTCGTTAATTAAAAACAAATTAGTGGAAGCAAATTAATAAATCGTGAACTTTGGGAGTATTACCGCCACACTTAGTACCAGACCGGTTCACTCCTACCGTTCCAGTACTAAGTGCTAAGGCTAAAAGTGTAAAACACAATTTACAATCTATTTTTAAATCAGAGTAGCGCATCAAATCATTTACAAGAATAAAATCTACCACTGTTGGTTACTTTAACAACGTTAACATTAAAACCAGGAATTTAAAAGAGAGAAAGAGAAAAAGCCTAACGGTACCGGATAATTCCTTACTCTCTTTCACGTAGCCCACTTGAATAGCACCTGAAAAGACCTGCAAGAGGCACTGCCCATTGAATAGGCAGGGGGCCCACGAAGGGAATCCCTTCAGTACTACGGTACTAAGTAACCCTTTAATACCACACTTAAAAACAGGCCCGCAATGCGGCACATAATGCAAGCTATATACATATGTAATAAAAGGTGCATACATAACAATCACATATACAACAAGGTATAAGTCACGATCAATACTTTTGGGCCTTAAGCCATGTCATAGTGTAAAATCAATACATTCAGGCCTTAAGCCATTATTCCATCATTATTCAATCAATCTCATATTTTATACCTATGTGAGTGCGAGAACCCCACTATTATAGCCAGTGGATCGGTCACTTATAGGGCAGAACGCACCTAACCACTATTATATGCCGGTGGATCGGTCTCCAAGGCACAACGCTCCTAGTCACTATTATTCGCCGGTGGACCTGTCTGGCCCCGACTCACATGGTGTTCCACTATAATTGATTAGTATTTTTTTATAACTTTATTCACATACATAACTGGTTTTATTGAGCTCGGGACCCCCACTATTATTGCTGGTGGACCGGAATATATATATATATATATATATATATATATCATCCATGGCACAACGCTCTTGGGTCACTATTATATCCAGTGGACCGGTACTCAATATCACTTGCCAGGGCAACACACTCCTGGGCCACTCTTATAACCGGTGGATCGGTACTCAATATCATAAGTCAACTGAGCCGGCTCATTAATCTTTCTTCTTCGTAATTAGTGTTTTCCCTTTCTTAAATCAGCACAACAATTCTATTTATTTGCCTCGGACAGGAGATCAAGAACCTGGGACACAAAGGTACACCGGTCATACCGGTGCATACAAGCTACTCAATTCCCTTCAACCACAAACCCAAGGACGCAAAGGTACCCTGGTCGTACTGGTGCATAAAGCTACTCAGTACCCTACCGACAAGGACACCTAATCCATAAGTATGCATACCCCCTAACTAGGTCCGTAGAACTAGATAGAGTAAGATATAGGGCCTGGCTGGGGCACAAAGGCACGCCAGCAAATACCAGAATAATCGTGGACTAAACCACGTCTTTAGGGTAGCGACCTCTAAAGAGTCACCATTCCCGATCTCGAGGTCTTTCACTTTAAGTATTAGTGTCTTAATTAAAGTGATCATAAAAAGCACAATAATCAGATACTTATTCACTTTCAATCGTTATGATATCATTAGTCGTTTCTTACTCAGGCGGTTATCCAAGATAATACAGAGAAGTCATTAGGGCCATCATAATTCCATTCTAATTCCGAATTAGGATTCGCTCTCATGATACTTACTAATTATCAAATACTCTTACCTTGCTAATCAACATCATTTGAATCATATTATGAAATTCCACAATCACAACGACATGTTAGGTACAATTTACTTATTCACCCCTTACTTATATAATTGCTAAGTCATTCCTTCCTTACTTGACAAATTACCCTATTACGCTTCAGGTTGCATAATTACCAAATTACCCCTTACTCGGTTTAGGTTACCAAGTTATCTCCTACGCCTTTTTAAATCACCATTCACCCCTCATAATTTCTACACTTATCATATTTCTCATTTGGTTGGTTAGATTACCGAATTGCCCTTCTCCTTTGTTATATTTACTAAATTGCCCTTAAGTTGGATAAATTATCAAATTACCCTTCTTCATTATCATGATTACTATTTTACCCCTTTAGTTGGTTAAATAATTACCAATTTACCCTTTGGTCGGTTAAATTACTAAATTATCCTTCTCCATTATCACAATTACCGAATTACCCCTTTAGTTGGATAAACTACCAAATCGCCCTTATCCTTTATCAAAATTAACAAATTACCCTTCTCAATTATTATCATTGCCATTTTACCCTTCTTAATTACTATAATTACCATTTTACCCTTTTCAATTATCATAAATCCCAAATTACCCTTCTTCATAATTACAATTATTAATTTACCCGTCTTCATAATTATAATTACCAATTTACCCTTCTCCATATCTATAATTATTAATCTACTCTTCTCCATTTTTATAATTACTATATTACCCTTCTCCATTATTAAAATTACCATAATGCCCTTTAATTAGTTAATTTACCAAATTACCCTTCTTTAGTATCATACTTATCCAATTGCCCTTCTATAATCATAATTTAATTACTAAATTATCTTTCGTCGTTATTATAATTACCAAGTTACCCCTTACTCCCAAGTTTACCATAATATCCTTTTATTTACAAAGTTACTCTTCTACCCCTTACTCCCAAATTACCATAATATTCTTTTATTTATAGAATAATTACAATACCCTTTTACTTGTAAAATTACCATAACACTCCTTTTACTTTGCAAATTACTATTTTACCCTTTTACATCCAAAATTACCATCTTTATCTTTCCTTACAAAATTACCCTTTTGCCCTTCCTTTCCAAAATTACCATATTACCCTCTTACTCCCAAAATTACCATAATACCCCTTACTTATAAAATTACCATTTCGCCATTCACTTATAAAATTACCATATTACCATTTACTTATGAAATTACTATTTTGCCCCTCTGGCTCCAAAATTACCATAATGTCCCTTTACTTGAACAATTACCATCTTTTCCTTTACTCATAAAATTACAATAATACCCCTAACTTCCATAATTACCACAATACCCCTTTTTACTTGTAAAATTACCATAGTGCTCTTTTCCTTCAAAATTACCATAATACCCTTCTTTCTCACAACTTACAATTTTATCCTTTTACTTATAGAATTATCATTTCACCCCTTTCTTTTACCAAAATACCCTTTTGCTTACAAAATTACCATTTTACCCTTTTCTTTTAAATTTACCAAAATACTCCCTTACTACAAAATTTCCAAAATACCCTTTTCACTTATAAAATTTCCACTTAACCCCTTTATTACACCACTTTTATGAATTTACCACCAATACATAAAATACCAATATTAGCACTTCATTCTTATCATTTAAGTCCACCAACTTGTCATTATTCAACATAATACTCATTAGCAACTACATATAGTAGATCACATACTTCATAAGAATATCACTAAAATACCCTTAGACAATAATATTATTCATGCATTAGCAACATAATACATCATAGACAAGCATTTAACATTTCCATCAATAATCAAACTCCTTCCTTAATTATCATACCTACACATGGCACAAAGGCTATCATACTTTTTCTTTTTTATCAATCAATATAAACAACCATCTATATATCATGCTAGGCACACAAAACATGCATAAAATCATACTAAAATCCCTAATGTGCTAGCATACGTTTTTCCATGTATTTAAGTGAGGATTAACGATTACCTTAATCCCGCAAAAATCGAACATTACCGGTATTCCGGTTAAAGATTCAAGCTTAATTAGCAATTCAACACCTAAAAATAATATCAATAATTATTATGTTAGAAGTAAGAAATTAAAAGGATAACACTTTATAAAAAAATTTATTTAATAGTAATACACTTTAATTAATTATTAATATACCTTAAATTTTAGCCAAATAAATTCCAAAACAAAAGGGGAGCTCACGCTGCATGAACGGTGTGAGTCTCATGCAAAATGAGAGGAGAAAAGGGTTCGAAGGGGGTGAGATAGAAGGGAGGAGAGATGGCTCGGTTTAGGGACTTTAGGCTAGAAAAGAAGATAGATGGGGGAGGTTTCAAGGCAAGGGAATGGTGCAGAAGTGAAGAGGGGGTGTAGGTGGAGGCTAAGGATGGTTTCTCAGCGGCATAAGGGGGCGGAGGCGGCGGCAGAAGGGCGGCGAAGATGGCTATCGAGGTGGGTCGAGGTGGAGAGGCTGAGAAGGAAGGAAAAGAGGAGGGAAAATGGAGGGGTGCAAGGGTTGTTTTTTACCAACTAAGGCATGGTGGTGGTAGAGGGGGTTGCAGGGTGTCGAATGGTGGTCTGGGTGGTGGCAGAGGTGGCCGGACGGCGGCGAACGGGGCGGTTGCAGGTGGCTTAGTGATAAGGGAGAAAAGTGGGGAGAAAAAGAAGGGGGGAGAAGGGAGGAAGTGCACGGGCTCGAGGGGTGGCGTGATGATGCAGGGTAGTAGGAGGTGGTGGCAGAAGGCGGCGCAGGGGGTTGGGACAGTGCTTGGAGCGGCGGTTGGCAGCGGTAAGCAAAAACCGGGGGAAAAATGGGAGGGAGGAGAAAGGAGAGAAGAGGCTAGGGAAAGGAGAAGAGGGCTCAAAAATGGGGCAGAAAGGAGGCTGGAGAGATGAAGAAAAAGAAGAGGGAGAAGAGAGGGGGCAGGTGGCTGGTCGGTGAGAGGACGCAGGGGGTAGGGCTGTCGGTTGGCAGGGGAAAAGGAGGGAAGAAGAAGGAAAGGGAGAGGGCATGCAAGCTATGGTTCAGGAGCTAGTTTGGCTCGAAATAGGAAAGAAAATGACGGGGGAGAGAGGAGGAGTAGCACGGAGGTAGGTGGTGGCCGGGCATGGCAGTTGCAGGCGGCTGACAAGTTCGATAATGGCAGAAATGGTGGGTGTAACACCCCCAAAATTCACTACTGAAAAATTTCGTTTAAAGGAATGAATTAACGGAAGCGAAATAAGAAAACCGTGAATTATGGGGAATGTTACCACCACACTCAGTACCAGACCGGTTCACTCCTACCGTTCCAGTACCGAGTGCTAAGGCTAAAACGGATTACCATCAGACAAAAGCTAATACTTAAAACGAGGATTCATAAGGAAGTTAAATAGTTCACAATATAAAGTTCAGAGTGCGCATAAAAAGGTTTACAAGCCAAAGGGGTACATAGACAAGGTTCTCGAGGAACAAAAGTATCGTACGACAAAACATAACTAAAATAAAACAATACAGGGTAAAATAAAACGAAAAGGAGAGTCCGGCCATGTTGCTTTTGGTCCCCAGGCCAAGTCTAGGCTCCACTCTCAGCCCCGCCCAATGCCTCGTAAGAGTTGTAGGCATCGAATATATCGTCTCCTACCTGCACAAACTCAGGTGGGTCCTCTACTCGTGGGAATGAGCAGCACCCATGAAACGGGTGGTCAGTACGCTACGTACTGAGTAAGGTAATAGATGTGCTAAGGCCAGCATACAAAACATACAACACAGTACACATAGCATAATCACGTGAGCAACATGTAGTAGAAAAGATGATAAAGGCTAGTTACAGTCCGGATAGTCTTATTCTTCGGATCTCTGGTAAATATAGAGTCGATTCACAGCATAGTCTTTATCAATTCATATGAGTGCGGGAACCCCACTATTATAGCCGGTGGAACGGTCATGCAGGGAAAAACGCGCCTGGCCACTATTATAGCCGGTGGACCGGTCATGCAGGGCAAAACGCTCCTGGCCACTATTATTCGCCGGTGGACCGGTTTGGCCCCGACTCACATGATGTTTCACTGTAATTACTTCGTGTCTTTCCCATGTCTTATCATTAATACGTTCGGTTTGTTGAGCACGGAATCCCCCACTATTATAGCCGGTGGACCGGTCATGTAGGGCACCCCGGCCCTAGCCACTATTATAGCCGGTGGACCGGTCATGTAGGACACCCCGGCCCTAGCCACTATTATTCGCCGGTGGACCGGTCTGGGTCCGGCTCAACATCTTCCTCTTTAAGTGATTAGTGTCTTAACATATCTTATTTGAAGGTATTTACCCTTGACATGCACGACTAACTATATCCACCCTTATCCTCCCAGGAGGGCCCGTCCCATATCTTGGGACTCTTGCGCCCCTTATCACACCTCGATATACATTCTCTTTTACGCTTACTCAAAATGGAAACCAATTCCTAAGGGTGTGGGTTAAGGCCCAACGCCTCGTGACATCCATTCCACATGCTATCTCCCTCTAGGGTTTTCCCTTAGAAACCCTAATTGGACCTATGTGGCCCAACTTTCTCTCACTTACACTACCATTACTCCATTTATCGTCCCACTCCTCATCTCATTTAGATCAAATCCCAAATCGTATCGCTTTACCCCTCGATTCCACATATGACCAAAAAAAACCCTAGTTGACCATTTCAACCCTAGCACCTTTCTTCTCCCACAAGTAACCCCTCTCTTTTTCACCCAATATCTCTTCTCTCCCATGACACCCATAATCACCCATTATACACCAATTTCCACCTTTAACCCGTAATCCACTCTCCCTTAATCATTTACTTCCACATTTTCCAGATTATTACTTTCTCCCAAAAACCCTAATCGGGTCCCTTATACACCCTTACACTGACCTACGTATTATTTTTCATCCCAAGTCTCCAAACACTCCACAGCTCTCCCTTTAGCTTATTTATACCTTAATACAACTTTTCTCACGTCACGATCATCCCCATGCAAGTTTTATCCCCCCCATGCAAACTCTCGAAGTTCCCATGCAAACCCTAAAATTTCCATGCATAGTTCTTACTTCTTATTCATTTTGGTCAACCTCATACCCCCTTTAGCAACTCACTTCTCATTTATTTCTTTTGTCCTTTCATCTCCATGTCATAATAATAATTACCCTAACATGCATGTCCTAGAGGGTTGAATCATGCCACAGCACATCATAATCACCACGTATGGATATCACATTCATGTTATAAGAAAACACATACCACGTACCTTAACTCCAAGCTGCGCTACGCATAAAACACGTTAAGGATAATCATGTGATACACAACAGGACATGATATATAGACAAGGCACCCAAGGCATACAAGTCACATAACACGTAAGAACCTTAGCCACATCCTTACCTAATACGACACCGGTCTTGGAGCACGTTCCTACGCCTCCTCCGGGTTTTGACTTGATTCGCCTATAAGAGGGAAAGACTATGGATTAACTTCCCCCTAACCAAAATGACTAGCCTTCCTACCTTACCCTTATCACAACTTACCATTAGGGCTAAAATAATATTACTAATGGTGACAAAGGACTAAAATAATAATAATAATAATAACCGTAATAATAATGATAATAGTAATACTAGTAATAATAACAATAATGATGTTAAAATAATAATACTAGAGTTATAGGTCATTAATAATAGTAATAATAACAGTTATAATTATTTCAAGGTTAGGTTAAATAATAATATTAATAATAATAATAATTATAACATTAAGAATAATATTAATAATACTACTAAAAATATCTAGCATTTGTATAACAAGGGTTTAGGGGTTGGGGAGTTTAGAGGACCACCTAGGGGTGTTGGTGGCACAGGCGGCGGCGGCGGCGGCGGTGATGGGGGAGAAGAGAGGTGGAGAAGTGGTGGAGGGAGGAGAAGGGGAGAGGAGAGGGTGGCAGGGGAAAAAGAGGATATGGGGAGGTAGAGGAAGCTCCCCTGGTGGTTTTAGAAGGCAGAGGGGGTGCTGGAAGTGTCGGCACCGGCGGTGGGCGGTGGTGAGAAGGGCGGCGGGGCTCGAAGTAGTGCTGATCGGGAAGAGCTCTTTACACGGCCGGGGTGGCTCGTGCAGAGAAAACCGAGGGGTGAGGGAGGCCTAGGTTGGTGGAGGGTGATGCAAGGGAGGATTTCGTGGGTGGATCGGGCGGCGGCGACGGGGTGGCTGTCTGAAACGGGGATGGCGCAAGGGTGATTTTCTGGGCTGGGGTTTCGAAAGAGTCTGATGTTGGGCTCGTGGGGTATTTATAAGCTCGAAATGGGGGAGGATCGAGAGAGAGGGCAGAGAAAGGTGCGAGCAGGCGGAAAGTTTGGCACGTCGGCCGTCGGTGGCAGGCCGACGCGGGTCTGCCATGGCAGACCTGTGGCTCGGTCGGGAAAAAGGAAGGGGGCAGTGGCAGACCTGTGTGAGGTGTGGGGATGGTCGGTCGGTCGAGGAGGGACAGGCGGGCGGTGCAGAAGAGAGGGAGAAGGTGTGCAGGCGGCGCAGAGGAGTTGTCGGCGCAGAAGAGGGAGGGCGGCGATTTGCAGTGGGGCGCGGGGAAGAAGAAAAGGGGAAGGGGCTGGACCGGTCGGTCCGGGGGAGAAAAGAAATAGAACCGGTCGGGCGGTTCAGGCAAAGGAGAAGCAGGTCAGGCCTGCGTGCGAGACGGGGGGAAAGGGAGAGAGCCGACCTGGGCCGGTGGGCTGGCCCAGTCGGGGGAAATGGGGGAGAGAAGGGAGAAAGGAGAGGGGGAGGGAAAAAGGAGAAAAAGGAAAATAAGGGAGAGAAAAAAAAAAGATTAAGGAAAATAATTAGGGAAGAAAATAATTAAAATGAATTATGGGGTGAGTCCTAGTATTTTTGGTAGATAATTAAAATTTTAGTAATTTATCTTATTATATTAGTTTAAAGAGGTAGCTTTTAGAAAAATGTTGGTTTGAACCTTATTTAACTAAAAATGAGTATGATAAAATAGCAATCTATTTATTTTAATTTATTAACACTCACATCTAATTTGGTATACTTAAAACCCACAAAATAATTAAGTTAAATAAATTTAAAAGGCAAAATCCTTAACGTAATTAAAGTAAATAAGTTTAAGAGTTAAATTATCCCTAATAAGAGTAATTTAATAAAGTATAGGCTTTTAAAATTTTCGGGGGATTACAGTGGGTGTGGAAGAAGAAAGAAAGGGAGGGGAGGTGCGAGCGGGCGGTTGGACCGGCGCAGGAAAGAAGGGGAGCCGGCCGGTCCAGTCTGGAAAAAAAAGAGGGACGTTTGGGTTGTGCTGGGCGGGCGTGCGAGGAGGAGAAGGGGGGAAACGGGCATGTGGCCCAACTCGCAAGGAGGGGGGAGCAGGCCGGTGCGGGTGGCCCAAGGAGGAGAAAAAGTAAAGAGAGAAGAAAGAAGAAAAAAGGAGAAAAAGGAGAAGGAAAATGAGAAAATAGGGGAATAAAATAAATAAATTTATAAAATCATAAAATGTAATATTCTTGATAAATTAGGTAATTTAATAATTTAATTTATTATAATCTAATATATTAGTTTAAAAAGGATAAAGTTAGTAAAAGATTAGTTTGAAAAATTATTTAAATAAAAATAGCATGATAAAATAACAAAATATCTATTTTAATTTACTCAAAGATCCATAAAATAATTAAATTAAATAATTTTAAAAGATAATTTATTTCCAATAATAGTTATTTATTAAATTATTGGTTTTCTAAAATTTTGGGGGATTACACGGAGGGACCGACCAAAAAAATGAGAGAAGAGATAAAAATTATATTAGTGAATGAATAGTAGAATACGGGGAGGGGAAATTACAGGTCATTTTTGGGTGACCTAAAAATTTTAGGTCCAACCCGAACTGGACCAGATGAATCAATTTTTTGAAATTTCCAACCTAAAACCCAGATAATTTTTAAATTTTAGTCTAAACTGAACCCGTTTAATATGGTCCAAATTTTTTGGTTGACCCTAATTATGCACACCCCTACCTACAAGCATGCCTACCCTTGCAAGACACTATCCCCAATGGTACAACACTCAAACTCTCGATGCCCCGTCCTACCACAACCATGACACTAAATCGGTTGTCCAGAACAATCTATCCTTAGGTGGTTCTTACCACACTGCTAGGGTTGCAAATGAGCTAAGCTGAGCCAAACACCCTTGGGCTCTAGCTTGGCTCATTTAACTAAACAATCCTAAAATAAGGCTTGGGATCGACTCATTTAACTAAACAAATGAGCCAAGACTAGATTTTAACAAACTGAGTCAAGCCGAGCTCACGAGATAAAGCCATAAAATGAACCGTCCCTCACTTTTTCAAGCTCGGACTAGGCTCATTTAATAAACGATCCTAAAAGTGAGGCTCAGGCTAAGCTCATTTAACTAAGCGAATGAGTTAAAGTGAGATTTTAACGAGCTAATCGAAGCCGAATACCAAGCTAGCTCAGCTTATTTGCAGCCCTAAACACCGATGACATAAGAAGCACCTCACAGCTGCTGACTCAATTTCCCTCCATAGCGAGGTATCATCCCACATTGATAACTACTTGTGGTTTGGAACCTCTTTTTCCCCCTTGGAATTAATTTCCCTTAAACCTCTACTTGGCCCCTGATTGAGCGATATGGGCCTATGTAATCGTTAATGCCTCCAAGACATAGTCATACATAGCCTACAAGTCTTACACACGAGTCCCCACTAGCATCTCTTGAATCCTCAAACTCATCCCCAACTAAATCAATGAACCTTCATCTTCTCATCATTGTCAACCTCTAGATAAAAATGAACCAAGTCCAAATAGCGGTTGTAGCAATCTTCCACCATAAATATACCATGATGCAACGCCATGCACTCATCATACTTCACCATCCTTAAGACAGGTAGGTAGAAACATGCACTTAAAATTTCAACAAAAGTCTCCCACTAGTCTGTAGTGGCTCCTCTCAATTGTTGACATCTCCACCATTCTTCAGCACTACCTCACAAGTAGAACACTCCAATGTCCACCCGCTTACCCCTGGGAAACCACTAGCTGCAAAAATATTTTCAAAATCCCTTAGCTAATGCTCCAACACACATGGGTCCTCTTGGACCTCAAAGATCATTGGGTGATGAAGATCAACCCTACGAAGCCAATCATTTGGTGGCTACACCGAAAAAGAAGGTGGAAGTGGTGATTGTGGAGCCTCCTCACACTAAATCTACCTCTTCAAGTAGGCACCAACTACCTCTATGAAATGTTCGAGATGCCAATTCACAGCCATCGGAGTCCTAAAACACTAAATTGTGTTAGAAATAACTAGTTGATAACTATGCAGTTAGTACACATAGAGGTAAAATATCGCCATAAGGCCAGAACTTAGTCCTATCCTATAAATTTAAGACCAAACTAAACCATCACTCACTCACAGACTAAACTGGATTCCAAAAGTTTGAATGAAACCAAAGAAATTTCAATTTTTCAAAGTAACATTAGGATTTAAAACCACAAGCTTTGATACCAACTCGTAACACTCCCAAATTTTGAACCAGAAAATTTAGTTTTGAAGACAATGCAAAAGCATTTGTTGAAGCAAAACCAAGGAATTTTACCGCCACATCAACCATGAAAGAGATGTGATCATCACCTAGTCCATGCCTAATGTAAGGAAAAATAGAAAAATCGTGAAAGAATGCACGCTCACTAATAATCATAAAATTCTACAATAACAATGACGAGAATGGTTTTACAGATAAAAGAGAGAGTTTAAAATCCGAATAAAGGAATCAAAGCCAAGATTCTAAATAACTGGAAAGAAATAAAAACATGCCAACACAATGGGCAAAATTTCATCTAACTAGTTAGTCTAACTCTTAACTACTCAGAAAAGTAACTCTAAAATCCCCAAGTAATGGATGACTACTAGCCCACAGTATCATCCTCAACATACTTTAGTTAAGAATCATAATCCTACAAATCATCTCCTACTCACGAGACCAGAAGTCGGATTATCATAGTGGCTACACAACTATAGTATTAGTATGGTGAGGTACTGGTAAAACAAACTACCCAAAATGTAGTAAGGGCTCATGCAGCACATTGAATTCACATAGTAATGTTTGTTGATAATGTTATTTTTGTTATAAACACAAAAAAAATTGATAAATAAGAAAGGAGTAGAAGAAGATAAAGTAGAGCTATTAATCAAAAAAATACCACATTCTATACTATGACAAATAATGAAATATAAAATTTATCTTAACATTGTAGGAATTATAATTTAATTATAGTAGAGAATTATCTTGTATTAAAATAAATAAACAAATATTATGGATGAATAATAATAAGGAGACTAATAATATTGATATAATATAATAATCATACTTTTTTAATCAAAATAATAATACATGTTGACAAATGAAAGACCAAAATAGTTTTATCCAAGCCCACTAAATTCACAAGAAGTATTTAAAATAATTTTTTTTCCTCCTATGGTACACAAGGTTATGAAAATTATCTCCTAGTATAATACCCCATTTATAGAACTCTAATTATAAAATCGGTAATTATGTGTAACTCATTATGATAATTATTATAGGATGTTATATATTAAATGTATTATTATTATTATGAATTAGATAAAAGTTTACTTAGTTTAAAATTTGATACAATTTGGGTGATTAGTTTTAACCTTAATTTAGACCTTAATCTGTGTTTATTAAATTGTGGAACCCAAACCCTACTAATCGAATGGTTTCCTTTGGTTTGGTTACTCTAAATAGAATCCCTAATCATGTTGTAATATTATCCTTCTCCACACTCCACCCCTACCTGTCATTGCATGTTCATGCCACCCTTCTACACACTCCATGCCTCTAACATTTCCCTTTCATGTCAACCTCCTTCACCAAACCCTCAGACCTTGTCGTTCACACATTATCTCTCCCATTGAACCCCCCCTTTCTCCCTCATTTTTGTGTTTTTGATCCAGCTAAAAAAAATTCCCTTCTGTTTGCACACTTCTCCCTTTTCTCCCAAGCTCTTATTTGTATCCTTCCTCGACTTTCTTCTTCGCTATTTCGCATTTTTCGTCAAAGCTGCCTATGTTGAAAACCTATAACCTTATGTGTTTTCCTCCGCCCTTGTGTAAGTAACTCTTTTTCCACCTCTGGTAATGTGAGCAATTCACATAGATGCCATCCCCTTACGTCTAAGCCTCATGCAAATCACCCTTTTGTTGCCATTTTTTTCTTTCTATGTAAACCTCTAACATGTATTCCTCCTTTCTTTATGAGAAAGTCATGTTGCCTTCTCTTTTTTGTGTGATATTTTGATGCTTCTTATCTTGTTTGGCATGAATACCTCACGTTGCTTAGGTCTTGTAGTGTGAGCTTCACCCATTGTTGCTCCTTTACTGCATTGTTGCCTCGTGTAGCTTTCCTTTGCCTCGGTTTTCTTATATTCCTTTGTAAATTTGGTTTTGGCTAATTTTTTTTATTATTGCATTTTTTTAGATGCTAAGATATATATATTTTTGGGTGTTGCTTGCTTAGTTAATCCTAGAGGTGTCATGGATAAGATATATTTTTGTTCTTTGTGTAGTTTGGATTTAGGTGTATACAATCACTCATAAGGCGATAGAATTTATATATGAATATGATAGATTTTTAGATTTATAATGATTCTAGGGTTTTATTTAATGCAAATGTTATGAAAATGTGTGGATGTTGAAAGCATGATCTTAAATAGTTAGCATATGTTCAACTTGTTATTAAGTATGAGATATATGCATGTGGAATCAGTAAAAGGTTAATGTATACTTGACTAGGGTTCTTTTAGGGTAAGTGGCATTCTCAAGTTATTATTTTTATGCCATGCTAAGTGTTCCATCATTATCTTTGTAAGTTGTAGCTATGGTTGATATATATAACATGATAGTACACAAGCATACTTAGGGTTAGTTTTGTGTAACTACTATTTGCATGCCTTAGAGATATAAATGATTTATTGCATGTACCATTATATTAACCATTATCTTAAATTTTGAATCATGCTATAAATTAGTGTTTATGTGTTTGGAATAGGACATAGGATAACATTATTATATTGATAGGTTGGCCTTAGTGTGAACTTTAACTTTGGCTTAGACCGTCAACCTTAGAGTTGACTTGAATAATTATAAATAAAGATAAAATGATTAAGTTTGAAATTTAGATTATTGTACAATATGTGATATTTTTGATCATCTTGTAAAACATTAATATTTAAAGTGGAAGACCCCAAGTTAGGATTGTTGGCTCCTTAGGGCTAGCAACCCTAAGGGTAAGATTTAGCCCTTGATTTGATTTGTTCGATGATGTGTGCCTCAATGCCTCACTAAGGCCCTATATCTACTCTACTTAGTTCTCTTGACTTTTTAGAGAGTATCAATACTTAAGGATTAGGTGACCTAGGAAGACTAAGAGTATTGTGCTTCTTTGTTGAGTCAGGATAACTAGGCATATTTCAATGTCCTTGGGTTATAGTGAAATACCCCAAAACTTTAATTTTGAAAATTATGGCCAAATAAGGAACTATTAGATAAAGTAATTAAATAAATTATTTTAATAAAATAGGAGGAGGAAATTAAGGTAAAATAAAGAGGAAAATAATAAATAATTTAATTAGAAAAAAATATGGTGTTTTTCTAATTAAAATGGAACTTGGAAAATTTTATTCAAAATAGTCCAAATTAATCTAGAACGGGATTTAATTATTGTTTTTCTAAATATTTTTTTTTAATAGTCAAAATACCAAAATAACCTAAACACCCAACCAAACTATTTTTTGTTTTCCTTTTTTGTTTTTCTTCCCTTTTCCTTTCTTTTCCCTTTTTCTTTCTCTCCCTCCTTTCTCCCTTCTTTTCTTCCCTACTTCCCCAATTGGGCCAGCCCCTCGCGGCTAATTTTCTTTCCCCCCCTTCTCCTTTGTCAAGGCCCAAGCCCACACACCCCACCTCCTCTTCCTCCCCGTCAGCCAGCCCGATAGGTCCCTTCTTTTTTCTTTTTTTTTTCTCCCCTGGATTGGCCCGGTCTAGCCCCTTCTTTCCCCTTTCCTTCTTCCCCGACCCCGGAGCTGTAATTCGCAACCTACCCCCTACCACTGCCCAGCCTGCCTCCACCGACTAGCCACCTACGCCGCCTGCCCACATTCTCTCTCTCTCCCCCGGTTGTTCGCCTATCCTTTTTCAACCTGACTGACCCTCCTCTCTCCTCACACATGCCTACCCCGGCTTCCTTTCTTCTCCCCGAACAAATGCAACCCTGCAATGGAAGACCTACGCGGGCCTGCCACCGCCTGCCGGCGTGCCTACCGCACCTGCCCCTACCTTCCTTTACCCCCTCTATCTATTTCCCTCCCCATTTGGCCTATAAATACCACAAGGGCAGCCATAATCGAACCCTTTGGATTCGTAGCTTAGAAAACCCGCCCTTTCACCACCTCTAATTTAAACGACCGCCCCGTCGCCGCCACCCATCTCCGCTGCCTAAGCCACCCACGAAACCCTTCCCTGCATCACCCTCTACCAAACTAAGACTCCCTCCTTCCACGGTTTACCCTGCACGAGCCACCCCGGCCGTGCAAAGTCCCCCTCCCGATCAGCCCCTCATTACCCCCGCCGCCCTTTGCACCACCATCCACCGCCAATCCCATAGCAACCAACAACCCCTCTGCCCTCTAAAATAACTAGGGGAGCTCCCTCTACCTCCCCATACCTCCATTTTTCCCTGCCACCCTCTCCTCCTCCTATCTCCTCCCTCCGCCACCATCTTTCCACCTCTCTCCTCCCTCCATCGCCGCCGCCACCGCCGATGCTGCCACCATCCCTAGGTGGTTCTCTAACCTCCCCAACCCCTAAACCCTTTTTATACAAATGTTAGTTATTTTTAGTAGTATTATTAGTATTATTCTTAATATTAATATTATTACCATTATTATTATTATTATTATTATTGTTGTTGTTGTTGTTGTTGTTGTTGTTGTTGTTGTTGTTGTTGTTGTTGTTGTTGTTGTTGTTCTTGTTGTTATTATTACCTTTATCATTATTATTATTTAACCTAACTTCAGAATATTTATAGCTAATATTATTATTATTAATGGCCTACAACTTTAGTATTATTATGATCATCATCATCATTATTGTTGTTGTTGTCATTGTTGTTGTTGTTCTTGCTATTATTATTAATGATAACTTTGACACATTATCACTTTTATTATTACTGTAAATATTCGAATCCTTATATTACTACTACCATTTTGATTATTATTATTAGTATTATTCTTAACATGATCATCATCATCATCCTCATCATCATCATCATTATTTTATTATTATTATTATTATTATTATTATTATTATTATTATTATTATTATTATTATTACTTTGTCACTATTGTTAATATTTCATATATCATTAACCTTGATATCACTACTAGTCTTATTATTATAATTATTAGTATCATTATGGTCACTACTTTTGTATTACTAATATCACTATAATTATTACTAGGATTTGGGTTGTTGTTAGTATTATCACTACCACTACTACTATTATCATTATTAGTAATATTGAAGCTATTACCGTTAATAATATAAATATTGCTATAATTACTTTAACATAAATCGTTGTAGCTATTAAGATCTATTTTTGATTAGTAGTAGCATGATTAGCTACCTTAAGAATAATAACCCTACTTTTACTCATAAAAGTACTATTATCATTATTAGCCCTAATAGTAAGTTATGATAAGGGTAAGGTAGGAGTAATGGTAATTTTAGTTAGAGGGAAGTTAACCCATAACTTTTCCCTCTTATAGGTGAATCAAGTCAAAATCCCAAAGCGGCATAGGAACGTGCTCCAAGACTGGTGTCGTATTAGGTAAGGATGTGGCTAAGAAAAACTATGTGTGTGTTGTGTGCCTTGTGTGCCATATGTTATGCCATGTTGTTTACTTTATGATTATAACAACTAATTACTTGTAGCGCAGCTTTGAGTTGAGGTATTCTTATGTAAGTTCCTTATGGCATGTGTATAATGATTGTTATGTTGTGCTTATGATGTTATATGACGTGACCTTCTAGGACATGCATACTAGAATGTTTAATAATATGATGTGGGGTGAGGATAAAAATGGAAAATGGGAAGTGAGTTGACTAAGGGGGACATAAGATCGACCTAATTATCTGATGATCCATGAGGGAAAAATAAAATGAGGTTATGATCAAAATAAATGAGTGATGTGAATCTTGCATGGAAAATTTCTAGGGTTTGCATGGGATGGATGGAGTCTGCATGGGGATGATCTTTACGTGAGAAAAGTTGTCTTAGGGTGTAAGTAAGGTAAGGGGAATGTTGTGGAGTGACTGGAGACTTGTGGTGAAAATAGTACAGAGGTTGGTATAAGGGTATATAGGTGACCTGGTTAGGGTTTTGGGAAGAAACCCTAATTTGAGGGAAAATGTGAAAGTAAAAATAATTAAGGAAGAGTGGAGTACGGGATAAGAGTGGAAAATTATTATATGAGAGATGAGTATGGGTGCTATGGGAAAGAAGAGATGTTAGGTGAAGAATAGAGAGGTGACTTGTGGGGGAATAAAGGTGTTAGGGTTTAGAGTGGCCAACTAGGGTTTCTCGGTCACAGGTGTAATCGATGAGTAAAGTAATATGTTTAGGGTTGAATCTAAATGAGATGAGGTGTTGGGCGATAAAAGAAATAATGGTAGTGTAAGTCAGAGGAAGGTTAAGCCACATAGGTCCAATTAGGGTTTTAAGGGAAAACCCTAGAGAGTGGTGGTAAGGGGATTGAGATGTCATAAGGTGATGGGCCTTAACCCACACCTCCGGGAGTTAGGTTTTTATTATGAGTAAATGGAAAGAGGAATGGATTTCGGGCTGTAATAGGAGGCGCAGAAGTCTCAAGATATAGGACGGGCCCTCTTAGGAGGATAGAAGTAGAAGGTTAGTGACATGCATGTCAAGGGTGAAATTGAAATACCCCAAAAATTCTAATTTTTAAGAATTATAATTAAATAAGGTTTTACTAGGAAAATTAAATAAATAAATTATTTTTATTAAAATAAAAGGAAATTAATTAGGGCAAATCAAGAAGAAATTTATAAGTATTTTAATTAGGAGAAAATTTGGTTATTTTTGCCAATTAAGGATTTTATTTTGGAATTAATTGATTAAATTATTTTATTTAAAATAAGAGGGAATAAATAGTTCTAAATTAATAGGAATTTTATGAATAATTTAATTGGAGAAAATTAGAGTGATTTTCTAATCAAAATAGAATTTATGGGAAATCTTTAAAAAATTCTAAATTAGCCTAAAAAGGGATTTAAATATTATTTTAATTAAATATTATTATTATTTTTAAATATCCCAAATATTCTAATTAATTTAATTAACCTAATCCACTAATTTTATTTTTCCTTTTTCCTTTTCTTTCTTTCTTTTCCTTCCTTTTTCTTTTCTTTTCTTTCTTTTTCTTCTTTTTTCCTATTTTTTTCCCCAATTAGGACTGCCTACCCATGGCCCAATCCTTCTTTTCCTTTCTTCCTCTTTCGACATGGCCCAGGATTGGAATGCTGCTCTTCATTCCTTTTTCCACTGAAACGCCATGTTTTAGTTAAAAAAAATTAACCTGCATCGCCCGGCCGGTTCTCCCCTCGTTTTTCCTTTCTTTCTTTTTCCCTAGACCGCCGGTTCAGTCCCCCTTCTTCCTCCTTTCTTCTTCCTCCTTCCCGTTTTCAACCTGCAACACAGCCACCTCCAAAAATGACGCCGCCAATCTTACCGTTTGCCGGCCATTTCCCCTCTATTTTTCCTGCTAATCCATCGACCCCGTCATCCAACCACTTCTCTCTTCTTCTTGCACACGTTTTTCCTCTCTCCCAACCGACCACTACCTTGCCACGATTTTGAATTCCACCGGCCAACCATCGCCGCCGGTGACCCTAACCCTACCTACCCTATATTTCTGGCACTTCTCTGACTTCATCCACTTTATTTTCTCTATAAATACCCCCTATAATCAGCAAGGGTCAAGCTTTTACTTCCTATCCAAAATTTTCCGACCTTGCCACCGCCGCCACTTTAGACGTCGTTGTCGCCGCCATCGAGCAACGACACCGCCCTCTTTGCCCACCAAACTAATCCTTGCACCGCCCTTTAACTAACTAAGCCTCCCTTCTCCCTTGATTCTTCCTACACAAGCCACCCCGGCTGTGTGAAGTAGCACTCTCAACCAACCTCTTCTCTGCCTCTGCCGCCCTTCGCGTCGCCTTTAACCACCAATCCCACTACTACCACTGCCTCCTACACCGCCGAAAACCACCTACAGACCCTCCTCTATTTCCCCCTCTCCTTTTCCTCTTCCTCCCTCTCCTCCTCTCTTTCTCTTCTTCTTCTCCATTCGGCCACCGCCGCGGCCGTCGTGCGCCACCACCCTTATACTGTTCTTCTCCTTTTGGGCAACCATAGCCACCTTTACTTCCACCGTCTTTCTCTTTCTCTTTTTTTTTTTCCAGCCCTCAACTTTCCCTTTTTCTTCTCTTTTTTCGGACACCGCCGCTAGTGCCGCCCCTCACCACCAATCCAAAGTTGAACCCTAAAACCTCCCAACCCTTTTTCCCTATTTAATTATGTTTATTTTATTTTATTTCAATTTTAGCCTATTATTCGATTATTATTATTATTATTAGTAGTAGTAGTAGTAGTAGTAGTAGTAGTAGTAGTAGTAGTAGTAGTAGTAGTATTTCTTATTAGAGATGACCTTATTTGGTTGAGTAGATTATTAATATTAGTATTATTAATATTATTAGTATTATTATGAGTTTTTATTTTATTATTAATGTTATTATTATTATTATTACTATTACTATTTCAATATTATTATTATTTCATTATTATTATTATTATTATTATTTTACTAATAGTGTTGCTATTATTATTACTATTATTATTATTGTTGTTGTTATTGTTATTGTTATACGATTATTATTATTATTATAAGTAATATGTTTTAGTATTATTATTATTATTACTAATGGTACTTTTACTATTTTGAAGTAGGGTCAAAAATCCTAATTTATGTTACTCTCGGTTTAGGTTATTTTATCATTACTATTATTATTATTATTTAATAAGTTTATTATTATTCAATGTAGGGTCAAAACCCTACTTCATTTTATCTTCAATTATCATCATTACTATTATTACCATTATTATTATTATTATTTTTGCAATATTATTATGGTTTTTTTATCATTATTATTATTATTACTGTTTCATTATTATTATTATTACTAAATTTTGTTATTAATTTTACTAATGTTATTATTAGTATTATTTTGGGTGAAGGGTCGAAGCCCTTATTCCACTTTTATTTCAAATCATATTATTATTATTATTATTATTATTATTATTATTAGTAGTAGTAGTAGTAGTAGTAGTAGTAGTAGTAGTAGTAGTAGTAGTATTATTAGTAGTAGTAGTATTAATATTATCGTTATTATTATTATTTTTACTATTATCATTATTATTATTTTAGTATCACTATTATTATTATTAGGATAAAGTTTTTAAACCTCATATTATCAATTTTTATATCTTTAGCAAAATGAGTAATTAATTAATGTTATTTTTATCATTATGTTATTATTTTATCAAAAACCTAGTCTTAGAATAAATTAATAAGTAATAGTATTTTCGGTAGGAGGGAATCTAATTTTAGCTCTTCCCTTATATAGGTGAGACCAGTCAAAGCCCTAAGGAGGCATAGGAGCGTGCTCTAAGACCGGTGTCATTTTAGGTAAGGGTGTTACTAAGGCCTTATGTGTATTTATATGCATTATGTGTTTTGTATGCTATGTATTCTATATTTATTATTATTAATTATTTTGTATGTGGTATGATGTGGAGTTGAAGTATGTTTTTGTGTATTTGCATGGCTTGTATATTATGTATATGTGATGAATGGTTTGTGGCCCTTTAGACATGCATGTGAGGATGTTAATGTGGTTTGTGTGGGGGGAAAGGATGAAAAAGGAGGATGGGGAAAGAATTTGACCAAGGGATGTGAGTTGACCTAAGTATTTTAATGATCCATGAGTGAAAGAGTAAAATGGGGAATTTATGGTTTCGTGAGGGAGAATCTAATCTATAGTGTTACATGGGAGAATCTAATCTATGGTTTTGTATGGGAGAATCTAATCTATGGTTTTATATGGAAAAATCTAATCTATGGTTTTATATGGGAAATTCTAATGTATGGTTTTGTATGGGAGAACCTCGTCTAGGGTTTTGTATGGATTGAATCTAGGGTTTTGTATGGTGGAATCTAGGGTTTTGCATGGATGGATCTAGGGTTTGCATGATTGAATCTAGGGTTTCACGTGGGAGTTTTAGGGTTTGCATGAAAAAGTTTAAAGGTTTGCATGGGGAGGTTAGCGTCTGCATGGGAGTAAATTTTACGTATAAAAAGTTGACTTGGGATGTAAGGAAGGTAATAGAAGAGTTATTTGGGTGTTTGGAAGTTCTGGGTGAAAAATAGTACATAGGACATTATAAGGGTATGGAGGAGACTAAGTTAGGGTTTGGAGTGATTAACTATGGGTTTTTGTAATTAAGTAGGGTTGGAGTGGATAATTATGGTTTGTTGTGATTAACTAGGGTTTGGAATGGATAATTGTGGTTGTTATGGTTCAATAGGGTTTGGAGTGGTTAACTAGGGTTTGGTGTGGTTAACTAGGGTTTTGATATAGCTAACTAGGGTTTAGTGGTAACATGTGTGTACTTGGGGAATAAAGTATGATGATGAATATGGGAACGATGGTTGTGAAAAATGGGGTGTCAAAATGATTTGGGTTGTGTGAGGTGGAGTAGGATGGGCCACTTAGGCCTAAATTAAGGTTTCTGGGAAAACCTTAGAGTAAGAAAATAAGTGGACTTGGAAGTGTGTAGTAGTGAGCCTTGACCCACATATTTCAGTGTTGGAGTTCTGGTGTGAGTTTGAGTATAGTAGAAAGGTTGTTAGACAAGTTAGAAGGTGTAGGGTTCTCATGATATGATACAGATTAGTTGGAGGATAAATGTAAAGGGATTGATTTATGCATGTCTAGGGTGAAAGCTTCTGAATAAGATAGTTAAGACATTAATCATTTAAAGTGAAAAATTATTAAGCTGAGCCCAGATCGATCCACCGGTATAATAGTGGCTAGATATTACGGTATCCTGGAGACCAATCCACCAGCATATAATAGTGATAGGATATGTTACCCTAAGTGACCAATCCACCAGCTATAATAGTGGGGGATCCCGAGCTCAATAAACTAAACCCTACAGTTTGCTAAGATATGGGAAAGACACTAATTACTTACAGTAGAACACCGTGCGAGAAGGGGTCAGACCAATCCATCGGCATAAAATAGTGGTAGGGTATGTTACCCTAGTGACTGATCCACTGGCTAAAATAGTGGTCAGGCGCCGGAGTGCCTTGGAGACCGATCCACCGGCTAAAATAGTGGGGTTCCCATACTCGTATGGACTTGATAAAGAGCATGGTGTGAAAATAATTTCGATAAGAGATTAATTAAGTAATTAATACGGGTTATAAATGGGATTTTATGTATCTACCCGAATGATTGTATGATATTATGTTATCATGATAGATTATGCTCTTTTATTTCTTCTGCATTGTTTGTGTGATTTTGTATGTTGGCCTTAGTGCACAGTTACCTTACTTAGTACATAGCGTACTGATCACCCTTTTCATGGGTGCTGCTCATTTCCACGAATAGTAGGCCCTTCTAACTTTGTGTAGGTGGGCGAGACATCAGGCGGGGCTAAGTATTAAGCTTATGGTTGGCTCAAAGTTTGAGAGTGTCATGGTCGTATTTACTCTTTATGCAATTTATTTCCTTCTGTATTTCTTTTGTATCGTATTTACCCTTTATGATTTATTATCTTGTATTGAGTATTTCAATTAAACCTTTTATCGATTGTAAGATTATTCTCTCTGAGGAATTTTGATTTCGCACTCTGATTTTTATTTTTTTATTGATTATAAACTTTTATACGTACTCTGATTTCTATGTTATGATCTTTTTAATTCATTTTATGAACTCTTAGTTTAAGTTTGAAAATAATCTTTTTAGGCTTAGCACTTGGTACTGGAACGGTCGGAGTGAACCAGTCTGGTACTAAGTGTGGCGGTAACATCCCCAAAATTCACAAGTTTTCAATTTTAAATTCTTCCGCTTTTGAAAAAAAAAGTAGTGAATTTTGGGGTGTTACAGAAATAATTATCGAATAAGACACAAATAAGATACTAACCATTTAAAGGGGAAGACTGTTGAGTCGGGCCCAGACCGTTCTACCGGCGAATAATAGTGGCCAAGAGCTAGGGTGTTCTGGAGACCCGTCCACTAGCTAATAATAGTGGCCAGGAGTGTTTTGCCCCACATGATTTTCGGTCCACCGGCTATAATAGTGGAGGATCCCGTGCTCAACAAACCAAATGCAATGATGATAAGACATGGGAAAGACATTAAGTAATTACAGTGAAACACCATGTGAGTCTAGGCCAGATCGGTCCACCGGTCAATAATAGTGGTCAGGAACATTCTGCCTTGGAGACCGGTCCACCGGCAATAATAATGGCCAGGAGCGTTCTACCCTGTATGTATTCCAGTCCACCGGCTATAATAGTGGGGTTCCCGCACTCGTATGGATTGATAAAGAGTATATGTGAAACGAGTATATTGATAAGAGATCTAAAGAATAAGTTTATATGGACTGTAATTCGGCCTTCATTATCTGTATTGTTGTATGCGGTCTATATGATCGTGTTGTGTTATATGCCTTATGTGTTTGACCTTAGCTGCATGGTTCCCTTACTCAGTACGTAGCGTATTGACCACCCATTTCATAGGTGTTGCTCATTCCCATGAGCAGAGGGCTCACCTGAGTTTGTGAAAGTAGGAGATGATATCTTCGATGTCTACGATTCTTACGAGGCATTGGGCGAGGCTGAGAGTTGAGCTTGGACTTAGCCTAGGGACCGAGAGCGACGTGGCCGGATTCTCCTTTCCATTTTGTTTTATCCTGTATCATTTTATTTTAGTTATGTTCTATCGTACGGTACTTTATGTTCTTTGGGAACTTTATTTATGTACTCCTTTGGCTTGTAAACCCTTTTACGCATACTCTGAATTCTATATTGTGAACGATTTAATTCCTTTATGAATTCTTGTCTTTAAGTATTAGCTCGTATTTGACGATAACCCTCTTCATCCTTAGCACTTAGTATTTGAACGGTAAGAGTGAACCGGTTTGGTACTAAGTGTGGTGGTTAATATCCCCAGAATTCATAGTTTTGTTATTTCTCTTCTGTAAATTCTTTTAATAAAATAATTTTTTTTAGTGGTGAATTTTGGGGGTGTTACATATAGTCTAAGGATATTGTGCTGCCTCCAGGTGCCAATATGATGGGGTATACATCAGTGTCTTCAGGTTGATTATATCCCCTCGAGTAAAATAAATAATTAGGAATGATTTGTTTGATAGCCTTGGTATGTATTAGAATATTTGTTCGATAGCTGCCTCTGTACCCTATTAGTGATATCTGGAATTGATTTAGTTGGTTGGTTTGTAAAGCCTTAATATACTATCTTATTGGTCATGGATGATGATATGGTTATTGCGTCTTTAAGATGGATGTAAAATGGATAAGTTGTGGAGCATGAGACCTTGATGTTGTATATGTTATCATATGGTAATTGTATTCTTGTTATTGCATGTGATTTTATGTTGTATACATGCTTTCTGATTTTATGTGATTATGTGTAATGTGAGCATACTACCTTTTGTCAGATGTTGTAATTTACTCAGTAATGAGAAAGTCATACTAATACTATATTTGTAGATGATTATAGACAGGTCATGGAGTGGCACGAGGTATATTAGCGCTGCGAGGATCAATGGGGTCTTTAGGAGGAGATTTTGTTCTCCGAATGTGTTTTTTGGGTCTAAGATTTAAGGCAAACCAATTTCATACCTTCGGGTGCTAGCTTTTAGTTGTGATCAATTTTTCTTTGGACTATTACATCCCGTGTTATATTTTGATTATTGTTGTTGTATAAAGCATGTTTATCCTTAGCCTTTATCTATGGTATTGTCTCTTCTTTCCACTACTCTGTTTTGGATCTAACTTATTTTAAGCTTTAACACTTGTTATAATGAATGTGAGAACTAGACTTATGCTAAGTATGGTATTAACACTTATTATTTTAATATTACGCTTCTGTAAGATGAAATTTTTAAGTTGTAAATTTAGAGGTGTTACACTTAGGATAAAACATATTTTATTTCCTATTAGAAGTAGCACTCCAATCTAGCAAGACTCCAATGAACTCAATGCTATAGCTAAAACTCAATCATGATAATTTTGAATGAAGATATACATGGGGGAAATAGAGATTATTGACTTGGAATTTCATGATCAACTTTCTAATATGCCTAGATGAGGTGTAAATAGGTTGAAGACGGGAACCCCATCCCCATATCCAAATCCAATAAACAAAATAATCATCAAACCCATCTTATCCTTGATTTTTCATTATCGAGAAATTCGCAACCTAATCTCACAAGGATCAAATTATCATATCCAATCCGATCTTAGATTTATTTTTTATCTCTAATTCATTCCTCAACCAAATAATCAACCCCATCTCCAATCCATTTTTTTTCTCAATATACTATTAATTTAGATTCTAAATATATAATTATTTAGGATGGATTCAGAAATAAGAACTTCGAATCTACCTCTAAAAAAATCTTTAATAAGAATTTTTAAATCTAAATAAAAAAAATTCAATAGAGCCAAGAGAATTGTCATCTGTATTGATTGTTCCCACAAACCTTACGAGTAGGGGTGTTCAATAATCAATCCAAACTGAAATTTTGGCCCAGGTCGACTGGTTATTCTAGGTTCCGGTCCAAGACCGAATCGGTATTCCGGCCTCCAATCTAGGTTTCATTCCTAAATTAAAAAAAAATAGTCTTTAATCGATTCTGATTTAGTCTTCCAAAACAACCCGAAATCTCATTAATAATTAGCTAAAAAATATTTTTTTTAATTTAAAAATATACAATTTACTAATTTCGATCCTAATCGGTCTTAAACCGGTAATTTCAGCTTCGATCCTGATCTATTATTCGGTCTTAACTTTAAAAAATTTTGATCCTTAACTAAATTTCAATTTGATTCGATTTAGGATCGGTATATACCCTTACCTACCGGATAAAGAGTCACGTCCTTTCTACCAATTGATACCATTAAGAGACATGGCGGTTGGAATTGGAACTATAACAAAATCTACGGCATTTTTTTTGGCGCTTAGATAATAGGCTATTGAGTTGGTGGCCAAATAAAGTAGAAGTGTTGCTTTTATTTGTCTGATTTCAAGACCCAAATAAATTAGAAGCGCCTCTTCCGTTGGAATTAATTTGTCTCATGTTCTGCCATCACATGGTAGTTTCATTTGCCTTCATATTAAAGCATTATTTGACTAATAAATAATACTTAGTTAAATTTAATTAAAATAATTAAATGTCATCACACCAATATCTTTTATTAAATTCTATATTATTAGATATCTCTTGTGATTTTTCTACTTTTACCTCTAATACTCTAGAAGTATCATAATTTACATATTATTATCTTCACTAGATGGTTTAGTTGTGACATCATATCATATTTTAATAGTAATATATGACCCATGTTCTCGCATGATATCCACGATCTTCAAATGTCAATATAATCTCCTATTTCAGAATGCTTTGGTGTGTATTTTGTGTGAGTATTTTATCATTTTTAGTAGGTTATGTTTACTCAGTATGTTTGTTGTACTAATATTATACACCTTTTCTTCCAGATTTTGTGTGTAAATACTTATTCCTTGCTATGTTTTGGGTAGGGTTGAGAGATTAGAGATCCCAACATTTTGGTTTGGATCTTTGAGATCCTATATCTATTTGTTACTTATCCTTGTTGTTTTTTTTTTTGATTTGATTGTGTTGATCTCGTAATTTTTTCTAAATCATTTTATAGGTCTTATATTAAACTCAAATAAGGTCAGTCTTACATTCGTCATAAGTTAGATATTAGTTGTATAATTCCTATATTAGATGTAATGGCATTTCTTATTTAGCTTTCTCAAATCTTCTTTTAAAACCAAACCTTTAAGTTATAAAAATTAGGGTGTTATAATTATTTCAAATGAGTGTTAAAATATATTGTTGGACTTTGAGCCCTAAATAAGTAAATAAATTGTAGAAACTAACAACTAAACAATATTTGATATTAAAATGGTAATCAAAATACTATATAGTTACTAGAGTAATGATATAATTATTTTAAAATTATAAAAAAAAATATTTTATTATAATCACAAAGTTTATTCTCTGTAATCTTACTTTGAAGGTATATATTTCTACCAATTGAATATTATATGTATTTATTTTATTAGAGATTTAATTTATTTAACTTTTTGCTGACCAAATCGATTATTTGTTTATTTTGATCAATAAATAAGTGACCACACAAACAGCCGTAAATACTATGGAATACGTCCTCTTTCAAAGACAGAGCCATTAAACTCCCCCCCCCCCCCCCCCCAAAAAAAAAAAAAGAAAACAGAAGGAGAAAAAGAGGAAGGAAAAGTTTTTCTCGGGCAAATTTTAGGTAACACGAAAGCTGAAAATAATACAAAACTAGTACTCCATAAATGCTGAGAGTATGCAAATCTTAGTACAGAACAAGCCAAATGTAAATAACCACCAAAAAAGAAATCCAGATAAACAGAGTTCTATAAATTAAATAACATAGAATACACTTAGAAGTAGAGCAACATCAATCAAAGTAAAGAATATTCACTTCAATTGCGGCAAATCTTAGCAGTCGGATTTGCAACACAAACAGCAGCATACAATTTCTTTGCTTCTGCAGATCCAGGTTTCGGCTCCTCTGCTGCCACAGCCATTCTTGCAACAGAATAAGCAGCAGCAGTTGCAACAGCAAAGATCAAGTCTCTCCTTCCTTCTTTCTTGTTCTCAATCGCTCCTACCTTCACATTCTCGAGCACGGCGCGTTTCATGCTGCTTGTGATGACGCGACTCCGATTGGTGGAGGGAGGAGATATGGTTGTGCGGCCGAGCATTGATACTGTCATGATAGCTGAAGCCATTATCTCGAGTGATGGTTCTTTTAGCTCTCTTATCTCTCTCTTTAACCACTGTCGATGTCATGAATAAAAGGGTTTGCAGTAAACCTAAAGAGGAATTTGGGTGGTCGTCTCTCATCTCATTATCTAGAAGCATTACCAACGAGCAATTGCCACGTGTCAACAGTTCGTTACTTCTGGTTGATATTCCCGGCTAACTGTCCCCACTCTTTCCTCTTGATCATCTTCAGAGAATGAGAACCGGACAGAAATTTTAGGGGGAGCGCAACGAGCAGAGAAAACATAAAAAGTGGATATAACAAGTCGACTGAACGGAGAAGTTAAACTTATGATCTGACTCTTGGCCTTCAAAAACCGTGCCATTACAGGGAAATATAATAATAATATTATAAAGTCATATCGCAAAGAATTGGGAGGTATGTATGAATAACAAAAGCATTTTAGAGTTTCAAAAATACATCATCCTCCTATTTCTAAATCAGTACACAGATCCTAAGCATATACCAACTCCGCTTCTTCAGGTTCTGTAGCTTTATAAGGGGGTGGCATCAAACTGTGCACATTTGCAAAAGCGTCTCCACGGCTTGGTGGCTTCTTCGCTATAGGTGAATCCAATACCCAATCCGGAATTTCCACTAAGGTTTCTTCAAGAAATGACTTCATCGTCTGCAAACGATAAATAATGCAGGTGAATAAACGATAAAGAAATAGAATTTGTTTGGAGTCGGTGCTGAAGAACTCGTTGTTACGGTCGTGCCAAAATAACCGTGCACCACAAGAAGATGGACTTCTAGCTTCAGACAAGCATGAAAGAGCGGAGTGCAAAGGCAAAATAAACCAAACCCATAGGTATAACTCACGAAACTGCACTATCATAGAAGTAGCCATACACCTTCACAGATTAGCTACACCAAATGGATATTTATTCATGGGGCTATATCAACCACATACCTTGCAATCTCGGAACGCAGCATCTGCTTTGCGCTTCCATACAGCATTATTAGGTTCTGAGTGGAAAAGATTAAGCAGAGGCTGCAACATAAAAGGATTCGGTATTGATAAGTAAAAAGCAGGATACGATCTACAGATACTACAAACACTAGTTTACCTATAACTGTAACAAAGCAGAAGTTTCAACAAACAAACATTCAACTACAAATAAGAAAAGAAACACAGAACAAAAATACAACATTAGAGCCTAGAAATAGTATTTCTTGACCAAAGTTGCTTCAGAGTGATTATGGACTATGCGAAGGTAAACATCAATTGATCAAGGGAATAAGAGTTTTATCATACTCTACTTTATTATAAGACTGCATGGGAACATAAATAGGCAGAACAGAAGAGCATGCACCCTAACAGATTTCTAAAAAATAGTAAGTAACAGATCCTATAAAATAGTAAGCAACAACTCACAACATCAAGCATATATTCTGGGACTTCATTCTCCTAATATCTAGCATATTAACTGCTGGATATTTACCTGATCTTTTCTACACTCCCCCTCAAGTTGGTGCATAAACATCAAGCATGCCCAACTTGCCACCAAAAAGCTCAAAATTAGGCTTGAATCACCCCCTTATAACAATATCTGCTATCTGCTGAGTAGTGGGTACAAATGGTAGATAGATTGCGCCTTCCTCAAGCTTCTCCTTTATAAAATGTCTAGCAATCTCAATATGTTTTGATCAATTATGTTGGACTGGGTTCTATGCAATGCTTATAGCTGCCTTCTTGTCACAATACAACTTCATGGGCTTGCTTACAAGGAGACGTAATTCTCTAATAATCCGCCTAAGCCATATTAGCTCACAAACCCCTAGGCCATGGGTTGAAATTCAGCTTCTATGCTACTTCTTGCCATCGCCCCATACATGCGTACAATTAGCAAAAGTGGACTTCTTATCTTCAATGGATCCAGCCTAGTCTACGTTAGTGAAGGCTTCAATTTCCCTCTGCTCATTCTTAATGAAGAGCTACTTCGCCCAGGTGACCCTTTCAAGTACTTCACAATCCTGTATGTAGCATTCAGATGTTCAATGCATGGGGAATGCATAAATTGACTAACTAAACTAACATCATAGACAATATCAGGACAAGTATGAGAACGATAAGTTAGTTTCCTGACTAGCCATTAGTACCTAGCAGCAGCATCACATTGGCTTTCTTTATAAGCCCTCAATTTTACATTAGCATCTACTGGCGTATCAACTAGTTTATAGCCACTCAAACCAGTTTCATGAAAATCCACCACATACTTGCATTGAGTCACCATAATACCCTTTCCTGATCTAGCAACTTCCATTCCTGGAAAATATTTCAGGGCTATTAAATCCTCGATCTCGAATTCTCTGGCCAATCCAACCTTTAATTGATTCATCTGTCTCAAATCATTCCCTGTCACAATGATACCATCCACATATACAATTAACGCTAACACTTTTCCATCTCTTGAATGCCTTATAAACATCATATGGCCACCTTGAACTTGGGTATACCCTGGTCTCTTTACAAATGTGGTAAATTTTTCAAACCAGGCCAGAGGAGACTGCTTTAAACCATAAAGTGCTTTCTTCAGCCTACACACCTTCAAGCCAAACTTCTCCTCATATCCCAATGGTCGTGTCATGAAAACTTCTTCTCTTAGATTGCCATTTGAGAACGCGATCTTGATGTCCAACTAATACAAGGGCCAATCAAGGTTGGCAGCAATAAATAGAATTCTTATAGTTTAATTTTGCCACAGGGGCAAATGTTTCAATGTAGTCAATCACATAGGTCTGTGTAAAACCCTTTTTTATCAACTGCGCCTTGTATCTCTCAAAAGTACCATCAACCTTTTATATCAAAGTGAATACCCATGTGCACTCAACAAGAGACTTTCCTCTAGGTAGATTGACAATTTCCCATGTCTTATTTTGCTCAAGAATACTCATTTCTTCAAGGATTGCCTTCTTCCACTCTAGAACTTTTAGAGAACCCTGAAAATTTTTTGGAATCTCCACAAAAGATGCATGAGTAGAGAAATCAGGGGAGGAGGATGAAAGATGTTTAAAACAAACAAATTTAGGTAGTGGATATAAAGGATGACTAGTATAAGATCTAGTCCCCTTTTTGGTCACAATAGAAGGTTTAAATCTAAAACTAAAGTGCTATCTTGATACGATTGATTTGAGTGAGAAGGCGAGGTACTTACAATAGTAGGAAGTGGCCTCAGTGTAGATTCATGGCAATGCAAAGGGCGTGTGGAATCTTTTTCTTTGTGAAGAGCTCCCCTTGAGTAAATCTTCCCAAAGTATCTACTAGTCTTAGGATCTACTTCTGTTTCAGCTGACTAATCATATGGAGGAACAATGAGAGCATCTTTTCCTTGCCAATTATGTGGGCTAGAAGATTAGTTTTCATTCTCTTGATTTGAAAGGGGGGGTTTCCAGAATCAGATAATGGACTCGCCCCAAAACATAGGTTGTTCTTATTATTTAGTACATCCACTGCACTCTCCCTATTTTCCTGCTGACCATGCTGGTCAAAACTAATAGAATATGGAAAAATAGAAACATAAATTTCAGCAAAATCTTTGCCACTTGTGCTACTAGATGTGAATTCTGGATTCAGATCATGCAAAACTCCCCTTGAGAACGAATCATCTCCTAAAGTCTCCCTCTGAAGATGAGGTTTAAAATATGGTTGAGTTTCAAATAATTTGACATCCATAGTGACAAAGATTCTCCAGGAGATGGGGTCATAGCATTAATAGCCCTTTTGGGTAGGCGAGTCTCCTACAAAGACACGTTTGGCTCTAGCATCATGTTTATCACCCTTGTTCTCAAATACAAAGACTATATAACCAAAAAATTCTAACTAGTAAAGGACTGGACAATCAATTATTATGAAAGTGATGCTTGAAAATGCCTAAGGGCGTTTTAAAATCTAGGAGCTTAGATAGCATACAGTTGATCAAGTAAATAGCTGTAAGAATGAAAACCCCTCATAAATATTTTGGGACATGAGTGGTGAATCTAATGGCACGAGATACCTCTAAGATATGTCTATTTTTACGTTCAGCTACCCCATTTTGTTTTGGGATATCATGACATAAGCTTTGGTGGACTATCCCCTTATTTATGAAAAAAATTCCTAATACTACATTGAAGAATTCTCATACATTATCACTTCTATAGATTTTAATGTTTGTGTTAACCTAGGTTTGAACCATACTATAAAAATTCCTAAATAGGGTTGTCACTTCTAATTTCTCTTTCATCAAATATTTAGCCTATTCTAGTGTGATCATTGGTGGAAGTAACAAACCATTTTTTTTCTGAAGTGGTTGGGATCCATGAGGGTCCCCAAACATCATTGTGTATAAAATTGATTGCTGCAGTGGATTTATATGGTTGGATGGGATAGATAGATCGATGATATTTAGCCAAAGTGTATTTTGAACTGAAAAATAATAGGATCCTCATTAATAAATAGTTTTGGAAACAATTATTTTAGATATTGAGAACTGGAATGACCCATCGAAAATGCTACAATATTATTTCATGATTATGAGGACAAGAAGTAGACCCAAAACATGAATTGTGAGCAGAATGCCCACATTTCGAATCACCCAAAATTGATAGAGTCCACTGACCTCCTTAGCATTGCCAATCATTTTCTCCAAGACTAGATTCTGATATTCACAGTGTGCAGAATAGAAATTAACTTGACATTTAAGATCCCCGGTCAACTTACTAATAGAGAGTAAATTGCAGGACAATTTAGAAACATGAAGAACGTAATCAAGGATAATAAAGGAGTGGGTTGGATGGATCCAATGCTGGAAACAGCAAAGAATGAAGGAATGATCCATCTGCAACCCTGATTTGTTGATTTCCAGCACAAGGATGATAGAATCTAAATAATTAGGATCATGTTGTCATATGATTTGTTGCTCCAAAATCAATAATCCAAACAAAGATGTAGACATAACATTACAGAAGATGGGATAACTTATAATACCTTGATGAGAAAGAGAATACGAAGAATTATCGGGAACTGTGAGGATTGAAGAAGTTTCAGAAGATGTTCAACTTGTTCCAAAATGAATGGAGACCCTTCTAAATTAACTTGTTGTTATTAAGTTTTATCCGTGGTTGTTTGCATTGCTCGACCATCAGAATTTCTATAGATTTAGGAGTAGGGTTATAAATAAGTCAAGCCAAAACACCTCGGGCTTAGCTCATTTAATAAATGAATAAGCCGAGCCAAGCTGAACTCACGAGCCTAAGCTATAATTGAGTCGAGCCAAACTTTTTTGGGCTCGAGCTAGGCTCCTATAATAAACGAGCCTAAAAGTGAGGCTTAGGTTCAACATGTTTAACTAAACGGCATGAGTCAAACTTTTAACGAACTGAAATGAACAATTCGTGAGCCAGCTCGATTCATTTACAATCCTAATTAGGGGTTTTCAAGCGAGAGTGTAGTTTCTAACACTTCTCCCTAGTATGCCATAGCTTTCTGCAGTGATCACACCATGGTTTCTTCCTCCTCTCACCATCTCTACTAGTCCACATGTAGCCAGAGCAAAGGTCTTCAATTTTGGACCCGTAGCTAATTGTTGAGTGTGAAGCATAACCCTTTTCCAAGCCTCTTCTTGCCGTAGTTTTGAAAAAACTTCCCTTATGCCTGGCTGCAGCTTTCTCCCCAAGATTCTTCCTTTTACTTCATCTAAACTATGGTCAACCCCATCCAAGAGCATGTAAACACGATCATTCTCTTATGCTTCATAAACCGAGCACAATCATTCGAATTCTCCCACTAATTCTTGCCCCCAAGTTAACATCACATTATAGTAGGCGGTTATATCTTTGTCTCCTTGCTTTAAACGGCACAATCTAGACTTCAACTCAAATATCTTAAATGAATTTTCTAGATCTGAGCATGTCGCACAAATGGAGTCCCAAATTTCCTTTGCGGTCTGCATAAACACGTGTGGTTTTAAATTAGAACCTTCCTAGAATTGAGGAGCCATGTAGTAACCAGACCTCCGGGTTTTAAATTTGAGATCATTCTCCTCTGATTTGCTCTTTTCACCAGTGAGATACCCAATCTTCCCACATCCATCAATGGCTGATTTGACAAATTGTGCCCATTCTAGATAGTTTCTTCCATTCAGTCTATGAAAGGTCATCTGAAATGATGAAGGAGCAGCAACACTATCATTGTTGTTGGTTGGCATTGGCTGAGGTTACTTCTGAAACCATTTTTCTTTACAGCCTAGGGTTTTGGGTTCATACTGCTCTGATACCATGATATTTTAGGAGAATAAGAGTTTCATTATACTCTACTTTATTATAAGACTGCATGGGTATATAAATAGGCAGAAGAGAGGAGCACATATACCCGAACAAATTCCTAATAAATAGTAAGTAACAAATCCTAGAAAATAGTAAGCAACAACTCCTAATATATAGCATCTATTCTGGGACTTTATTCTCCTAATATCCAGCAGATTAACTGCTGGATATTACCCGATCTTTTCTACCAGATAAATGCGAAATTTCAGTGAATTAGGTGACCTAATACTATATCAAGGTAAGAGCCACACTTCAGCATCGTAGTATGGCAACTCGACCAGCTACTACAGTGACCAATGCAGAAAATTTTCAGTTCTACCAACATATTATCAAGTGGCAAGTGGCAGTGTTTCAGCTCTGGGAGGATAAAAAACATAGATGTTTATGCACACAAGAGAGCACAGAAATTCTTCTAAATGATACCCTTGCAACATCTCGTATACTTGGCTTGTTATTTCCATGCTTTCCAATCACAGAGTCTGCATATACTTGGTACTTTTCCAACACCTACCATGTACGCAAAACACAAAGTCAGTCGGTAAACATGGTTTCACTGGGCTTTTTGAGCAAGCTGCATAAATTGCTAACCTGCCGACGTGTGATGGTGCTTGGAGGAGCACCATAAACATCTGCATCAATGTTCTTCAACATCTGCCAAGGGCTGTAGTAAATTACATTCATCTAAGTCAGCTTCTCCAACAAAAGCCGGCCTAGATTCACTCCAGCAAAGGCAAACATTGAATGGGCAAAAAATTTGTACATGTTGCGAGAAATAAGAGGACAACACAAAAAGAATAATATTTTAGTGACTTGAACAAGTAGCTGAAGCCATGACTCTTGTTTTACCACAAAGACCATCCTGAGATGCTGTGATATAACTATACCATCATAGCACTCTGCACTTCCGTGTATTCTATTCATGATGTAGACAGTGATAATAGGGATCTTTTAACTTTTATCAGTTAGAGATTTTAATTATGTATCCTTTGGTAAATCAAAATATTGTTTAACTTAGGTAATATCTAGCAGGTTAATTATCTATTAAGAATAGGATCATTATCTTAGGTTTAGGTTTTATCTCTTATGTTTATCTCTAGTTTTTTGGCCTATATATAGAGCCTCAGGCATGGATTAATTGTGAGATTGGAATGAACATTGATTATTGAGCATATACGGTTTCTCTCTATTCCCCTCTGATTTCTTATGTCTTCCTCTCCTCTTCTACTCTCCCGTCACTTCTTTTCATTCTCTCAATCTCTCTCACTCATTATTCTACATCAATTTGTCAATCAAAGTTTTAACCTGGACTTTGAGATGTATATACATATATTCATGAAAAAAGTACAGAAAGGAGAAAACCAAAAAAAAACAAATATGATTTTTTTCTTTTTTCAGGAGAGAATAAGGGGGGTTATCCACATCGAAGGCAAGATGGTTCCAAGGAAGAATGCATTCTGTACTAAGAAACAGGATGCTTTGCTCCCATTTTGATGCAATAGAGGAACTCGCAGTGTCATGTGTATCGGCAGAGCAGGACAATAATATCCACTTCCATTTTGTTATATTTTGTTATCTTTACTTCCCCTCTTTTTAGGAGGAAGCTGTAAAAGGCCACTGGAAACACAATGAGCAAAGAAAAAGTGGGAGGGGGGAACAGAAGTGGGGGATTCTGGTGAATGCAAGGTTCATATTACGAAGAGGGAATATGAGGAATCTCATTTTCACCCTAAGGAGGCATAGATCACATTAAATCCAACAAAAAGGTTAGTACAGTAACCTTGATGTAACTTCTTTCCTGACCATATCCTACATGGATAAATTTCAAGACTAGAAATGTCACAAGATAAAGTTCATTTGAAAAGGACCAAATGCTTTTTATCCTTTATGTATGTACTCTACGGCAGAAAGTTCCATTATCAACCATTGAAGAGAAAATATGGAGAAAAACATTATTAACCTTGGTAGCAAAGTTGTGTGTGTTCCAACAAATTATACCTAAGGGGATTGTTTGCATCAATATTTACTGTACAAGTACTATACCAAAGAATTTGACATAAACTTCCGCAAAATGAATCAAGGATGGTTAAAGCTCAATTGCACCGATCACTAAGTCCTCAAGCTACTTCTTGGAATGTTGAGTTTCTTAACTGCAGCAGGGCTACAAAATATATGATACCAACTTCATTATCTTTTCCATGTACCGCTACTCTAGCTATTGGGCATATCCAGTACAGTGTACACCAAAACAAAAAACAAGCAGAAGAAAGCTAGAATCTGCAGCCAATCAATACCAATATAAAGGCTGGTTAAAATGGCATGATAAATAAATTAGGGTACCCAGGTCACTAAATTCACAAAGCACTCAAACAATCAACTTGAGTAGATAAAAGAACCTAATACTAATAGAGGATGTTAGAATGTACATCATTAGAAGGTTCAGATCCTTACTTATTGTAGGCAGCACGACCAACCATCACCCCGTCAGCTCCTGCCTTAAGTGCAGCATTGACCTACAGATAGCAAACATGATACATGGGAACTTAAAAAATGCAGAAAAAAAATACATAAAGAGAAAATGAAAGCATTGTTGGGTCCCGAATAATAAATAGGAATATACCTCTTCGACAGAATTTATGCCCCCATTTATTGTAAATTTCAAGTCAGGAAAGTCACGTTGTAGGGCATAATAATACTCATATCTGCATTTGAAAGACAATTGAAATTGTGTATATTTACTCCCTTGGGAATCAGGAATACCCTCGGTGAAAGCTTCTCTAACTTAAATCACACAACACCCCCCAACACCCCAAAAAAATAGACAAAAAGGAAGACCAGACATCCCTGACTGAGAGGAACCTATTGTTCCCCAGACTATAGCTGTATTAGTAAATATTTTTGAAAGATTCGTACTTAAGTGGGGGTATCGTTCGATTTTCAACAGGGCTAAGGCCCTTAAGGAAGGCCTTCCTCGAATGTATAATGAAATGCCTGGTTGGAGATGTTGAAGAGACCTTGTATATAAAATCACCTGAAAAGGGAGGGAAGAAAGAAGATTGAAAAAACATAGGAAAAAAGCCAGCCTTGTATCTGCCTGTTTGGACATCATTGTCAAACAGGATTGTATCTAAATATATTTGGAACTGGTCCAATAAGCATGTCCATAGTACAGATCATAGCAATCTCAACATCATGAAACATTCAGTTTTACCAAAGATGTGCCTGATACTACCTCAGCAAACATGGCAGGAAAGAAAAGTGGGTGTCTCACACAAATAACCATGATAACTCTGTGAACTAATATGCCCAATTGCTTGGACAGCCTATGTCTACCTATTAAGAACAAATTTAATAACGATGCCGATAGAAGAGCCAACATCTTTAATCTGCCAGCATTAAACTGAAAGGTCACATCTACATTAATCTTGAAATTGGAAGGAACAAGGGTCACCTGCTACAAATCAATCATTGCCCTTGTAGCATCCAGACCCACATGGGTAAAGTGTCAGTGCATTACCCGAAACATAAAAAAAATTAAAAAAAAATAATGATAATAAATAAATAAATAAAGGCAATAATAAATGAATGCAAACTTACAAAGTTCATTGTATGAATCATGGTCGTCAACACCGATTCTACACTTAACAGTTACAGGAACGTTTGTGTTTGCTGCAATCACCGACATTGCCTCACCAACAAACTTCCTTTGTAAAGGACAAAGAATAGACATGTTAGAATGCATGAAGCAGCAGATCAGGAGAGATCAATATCAGTTGCACTTGCACTTAGCAGATAATCAGTTAGGTCCAAACCAGTGGATCAAGCATCAGGGCTGCACCAAAGCACCCATGTCCAGCTACCTTGGGGCTAGGGCAGCCACAACTAGTGAAAGGAAAACAAGACGTTAATATCAAAACAAAAACAGAATTAAATAGCCAAAAGGTTAAGCATATCCAATAAAATTGTAATTCTTTCAATGCATATGCTTACTTGAAATTAATTTCATCATAGCCGTAAGCACTAGCAAGTTGAGTTGCCATTGCCAGATTTTCTAATTTGCTACCACCAATTTGAAGGACAATGGGGTGTTGCTCGGGAGAAAATGCCAAAAATCTATCCTGCATAGTGCATATCCAAAAGATCATAAAGAACTATATCATATAGCATCCAAGCCAAGTAAGTACAAATGTGCCAAATATGCATCCATAAACCAAAAAGCCATACATAATTGATGTTATACTCTAGAAATTGAAAGCAGGCAAATTATGAAAGATGAGTGGATTTTCTCAACTAAGATATTCTGTATCTTATGAGTTAATAAGGTGTGAGGCATTTGAAGTTAGCTTCCTTCTTTATTTTGCTGGAATAGTATGCTAAAGCATGGCAAAATATAATGATTCAGGTCCATTGCCAAATTGAGAATATTTCTCTTAACTGAGCATATTAAGTTAACTACTGATTCGAGTATGCTGAAATTACGTGGTGGCAGGTCAATCCACATCCATTGCAAAATAAAAATGCACTCCCACATGACTTTATAGAGTATTAGAATAAAAAGGAAAAGAAACCCTTAAAGTGTGTCCTCTCACTTCTCTTTTTCACACATAATTCCTCTACCCCACCCCCCCCCCAAACAACACACATGCACTTTGCTCCTTTTATCCTTTCCACCTTTTCAACACTCAAATAAGATCCAAACAATAACATGGATTCATCTTCACCTTAGTAGCTCAAGGGAAGGAATGGCTCAAAAGAGAAGGATCAACAGACAGAAAGGAGGTTGGCTATGGTGTGCAAGGGTGAACACTCATCTCATGTGTCTAAATAAAGATCTTAGGTTCCAAGGCCTCTTCACACAACAAAGGTTGACATTGAATCTTATAAATGGTTAGGCAAGGAAGTTTCTAAGAAGACACAACATGCAAGGTGGCAATGCAAAGAAAACTCCAAGAAAGGGGTAAAATGCAAGGTTGCTAGAGAAGAAAGGGAAAATGCAAAGTATCATCAAGGAGCTATTGACTGACCATTATGGTCAACCACCAAGATTAGTTGTGACTAGGATTTACTCTTAGAGCATGAGTTGGGACAATTTGAGGTCTTATTTCATCCTTTGTTTTGTTTTGCTTAATCATTAAGCTAAGCTGAAGGAGACCTGATCAAGGTTAGTCCTAGGGCTACAAAAAGGCACTTCATGAAGAGATGTGATCATTCCTTGCATTTGAATGGATAAAAATGTCCCTTTACCTTAGTTTTTTGAGAACTAAAACAGATTCCTCTGTCTCCTAATTAATGATCATTGCTTTTACATTAGTAAGTAGTGGGATATGGTACTTCATTTCAAGAGGGTGAAGCAATTACTTAGATCCTAAGTGGGTGGACCTTGAGTTCTTTATCCTTGGTAGAGCCATAACCAAGACAATGAACATATCAACTATTTCCTCCAACTTCAACCAACCCATTCCACCTCAAAACAACCACATCAAGCTCCATTTCAAACTCGTCCCATCTCCTCATCATCCTCGATCTGATCCATTTCATCACTAACAACCTTCAATCAATTGTCATTCCCCATTGCCACCTTCAACATTTTCACCCTCTAATCAACCATCCTCACTTCCTGGTTGTTCATCACTCACAAAACACTGGCCACCCCCACTCTGTCCCTTATCCACGCATCTTCATTGAACAATGACATCCATCACCCTAAAGGGACATTTTCATCCATTCAAATGCAAGGAATGATCACATCTCTTTTTGAAGTGCCTCTTTGTAGGCCCCTTAACCCTAGGACTAACCATCACCCTAATTCTCTCGGTCCGATTACTCATCTCACTTTTGTAAGATCCTCTTCGCCATGAAACAAAATTGGCCACTGGTATATCCCTTAAATATCGGATTTTTAGATGCCAATACGCAATGCCAAAATAGATTCACAAGTGTATCGGTCCATAAAATAAATTTTGGTCAATATTTCGCTATAATTTTTCATTATTTGTCAATAGTTAACAACATTTACCAATATTTTTTGTGATGAAAAAAACCACGACACAATTTATCCACTGGGACATATAATTTATCCATCACGACCCCCCAATCATTACATTTAACAAGCTTCAAATAGGATAGATAAATTTAGTAAACTAAATAAAATAACAATCTAAAAGCCAATTAATTTAAACAACACAATACCTATATTTTTGTTGAAAGCGTTAAAAAGATAAAAATAGGCACCGTTATTATTAGCAAAAGAGATACGCTTTGTAATTCATCAAAAAACACATAGAAGAAAAAGAATAATTATCTTCTAATATTTTTTTGTATACATAAAAATAATTTGTTTGATTATTCTTCTCCTATTTTCGTTGCATTATTTATTAGATTTGAGATTTATAAATTTTTAATTCACAACATTTGGTATTAGTGCCCAATTACACTAACATAATGGTAACTAACAGTAGAATGCAACAAGAAGTTCCAAAATTGAGCAAGATTATTGATCCGTCCACCTAAAAATATATTTTCACTCATAAGATTTGTGGAATATGGTAGAGTATGCTTTATAAATATTACTAGCTCAACACAACAAAGGGTCATGAATTGTGTATCCTAATCATGAAAGAAGTGATAAAAAGCAGAGATGTTGAGTTTGTTGAAAATGAAGCATGGCAATGGAATAACAAAGATACTATTAGATGTGTCATCATTAATGAAGTAATCACACACAACTACTATGATAGTAAGACCAAGACCATCAAAATATCCTCAAAGAACTAATGTCTTGACAACACGACTTCATGATTATGTGGTAAACGGAGATGATGATAATGATACTTATGATTTTCTAGTAAGTTTTTGTCTATTTTTTCATTGTGATCCGATTTCTAATGAAGACGCTTTAGTTGATGGAAAATGGATTCAAGCTATGAATGAGGAGATTGGCTCAATTTACAACAACAAAACATGGGAACTTACTTCTTTATCGAAACGAAAGAAGCCACTAGGAGTCAAATGGGTATACAAGACAAAATACACACTTAATGGATAAGTAGATGTTAAAAGGCAAGATTAGTGGTCAAAGGCTATTAAAAAAGCCCGGAAGTGACTACTTTGAGGCATTCGTTCCTTTTCTAGAATGGATACCATTCAAAAGATTTTTTCTCTTGCAGCCCATAACAAGTGGAAGATCCATCAAATGGATGTAAAATCGGCACTTTAAAATGGTGTGCTTGATGAAGACATTTATGTTGAGCAATCGCTGTCTTTTGTGAAGAAGGGACACAAGAACAAAGTCTATCATCTCAAGAAAGCCTTTTATGGACTAAAACAAGTGCCTGTACTCTTGGATTGATACACACCTATTGCAAGATGGTTTTCAGGAATGCACTTACAAGTTACAAGCGTACATTGTCAAGTCAAATGCCAAAGGAGACCTATTGATCATGTGTCTATATGTCAATGACTTGAAATTTTTCGAAAATAATAAAACAACGTTCAAGGAGTTTAAAGAAGTCATGACTACAATTTGAGACTATTGACATGAGATTGATGTCTACTTTCTTGGGATGAAGTGCAGCAGACAATGACATCCTTGTTTCACAAACGAAATATACTAGTGATCTCCTAAAGAAGTTCAAGATGGAATCAACTACTCCAATCCCAATTCCAGTTATAAAATGCCTTGAAATGAAGAAGAAAAGATGCCAATAAATCCAACTTATTTTAGGATCATAGCAGGCAGTTTATGTTACTTGACCTCCATTAGGCCACATATAGTTTATGGAGTTGGTTTAATCAGTCGTTTTATAGAGAAGCCACAATAGACACACTGTAAGCTGCTAATAGGATCTTGCAGTATCTTAATGGCACTCAAAATCAAGGAATTTCTATTGACATTCTGATAATTGATTGGGCAGGTGATATCAACACTCGTAAAAGTATATTAAAGATGGAGCATTTTCATGGCCTTCCAAAAAACAGACAGTGGCCGCATTGTCAACAGCAGCAACATCAGTAGCATGTTTAGGTTTGTAATAGTTTAGAGGTACTAAAGTATGATCAGAAGGTACTAATGACTATGATGTGTGATAATAATTCAGCTATTGTGATAGCGACAAATCCATTATTTTATGGGAGAAACAAACACATGGATGTCAAATACCATTACATGCGAGAGCTCGATAAGAATAGAGAAATTGAGCTCAATTTTTGCAAGCCCAAAGAACAGGTTGCTGAAATCATTGAAGGTCAAGTTTTAACATAATGCATCATATACCTCTGTATTTTAACATAATAAATCTTACATCCTTGGTCAAATTTGTGTTGTACCAAATGTCCTCATATTAAATTTTCATGCACGGTCTACCCTTTGATGTCTGTCAATTTTCATGATGAGTCAGTTAACTACCCAGATTTTAAATGAATCTTTGACAAAGATTGACGAAAATAACCCTTTTACAAAATATTCTTTATTCATCTTCTTCATTCAATTACATCATCTTCCTCCTCATTAGCAGTGTTTGTGCAACTTTTGAGTTCAGTGGCCTCTAAAATTTCAGAAAAAAAAAATATCAAGATAACACATCATCTCTCAAAAAAAAAGGGATAAATAAAAATATAATTGAAAACGGATATAGCCTAAAACAACCCAAGCATTAAGGTTCAAGCACAAGCAAAAATTATTATTTTTTTGCAAAAGCACTTCTCTCTCTTTATTTCCTGAAATGCCATTTTCCCTTTCTCCTAAGAACAGAACCCACGTGAAGTCTTCCTGTTCAACTCCAAAATATTGACCCACAAACTTAGGGCATTGAAATGGAGGCTATTAGATTTGACACTAAAACAAAGATTGTAATTAGTTCAACAAGGTCAAAGGTTTGATTCATAGGGGTTTGTTCTAATATTTTGTTGTGGACTAATTAGTTGGACAAGGTCAAAGGTTTGGTTCATAAGGGTTTGTTCTAATATTTTGTTGTGGACTTGTTCGGTTCAGTTGGCTGTCGTTGAATTCTACCACTAATTAATCTTCACTTTGAAGGCAAATCATGAGAAAGCAGAACCCTAAAAGAATAACAAGGCTGAGAGAACTGAGATTCACAAGCCAAATTATTTGGAAAGAAGAACACAACCTAAAATTCAAATCAAGAACAGTAAATTAATCTTCTAGCCCTCCTTCAACCAATTGCCAAAATTGGAGAGATATAAATCTTCTTCTTTATTTATTAGCCCCCAAAAATTATAATTGATGAAAAAATAACCTACCTTCAATTGCATACAGACAGAGAGAGAGAGAGAGAATAGGTTTACGATTTTTGTTCCTCCTTCATCAACTCCCAAGAAATAAAAAAAGTAGAAAATAGCAAACCTTCAATTACAGCAGGGAAAGTGAGAAACAGAGATGAATCTAAGAGTACGGGAGAAATTAGGAAAAAGTTGGGACAAGTAGATTGAGAAAGCTAAGTTAAGAGAGAAATAGGGTAGATTGAAGGGTTTATTTGATTTCAAAAAAATTTCTGAAAGACAAAAATGATGATGTTTTAATAGTGAGGACAAAAATAGGAAGAAAAGGGAAGGAACTAATGCTAATGGAGGATGTAGGAGATGCCAAATTTTTGCATCTAGAATGATGAAATAACTTTAATGGGAGGGCTAAATTTATTGAGATAAGAAAGATGAATGAAAGGATGAAGAGGAGAGAATATGACAGATGGAGTGATGGAGAGAATGAAGAGGGGAAGATATAAAAGGATATAATTGAATTTTAATGAAATAATTAACGTCATCGGTCTAAAAACTAGCAGAAGGGTAGTCAATGCACGGAAACTAAAATACAGGGGCATCTAGTAAAACACAAGTTTGACCAAGGGTATGGGTGTATTATGTTAAAATATAAGGGTATACGATGCAATATCATTGAAAAATTACAGAATATGATGGCATCATTAGTCTTGATAGGAGAACTAAGTGACAATGTTACTTGTGAAGATATTCAAGTTTGAGGGGGAGTGTTAAAAATAACAAACTTGAAATAGGATAAATAAATGTAGTAAACTAAATAAAGTAACAATGTATAAAACAGTAAACTTAAACAACACAATACCTATACTTTTTGTTGATAGCAAAGGCACCATCATTATTAGCAAAAATTTAAGTAAATTAAGTAAAAATTAATGAAGAGTTATAAACACATAGAATAAAATGAATCATTTTCTTCTAATCTTTTTTCTATAAAGAAAATTAACTTCTTCTAATTATCCTCCTCCTATTTTAGTTGCATTATTTATTACATTTGAGATTTATAAAAGGTTAGCATATCTCCAAGGCAAACGCCTCGTATATTTGATATGTTAAGACAAAGACCAAGCTACTTGTGTCCTCCATGGTGTATAGAAATTTTCATAGATAACTAGGTGATGATAACATTGGATAGTACTTGGTATAAAAATAAATTTAAAACTTTTGGGGGATTATAGCTTCTTATGTTGATATAAAATATTATCTTTATTTGTGTGATCTATTCATTCTGTCATCAAAGTAGGATGCAGGAACAACATGATCCTTTTCCTTTCAAATCACAGCAGAAATCATTCACTCACCAGATTTTCTTTCTGATAAACAATAGTTTCTGCTGCTAACATCTCTGTATAAAGCCACGCATGCTTGGAAATAAGTCTCGCAAGAGTTCTATAGTGATTATCTGTCCACTCCATCATTGGAGCAATGCTGATTATAAAACACAAATCCAAATCTTTCAGCTCCAAGCCCACAACACTATATTTTGCAAATTAGGTTTACGAGAAAAGGCATGAAAAAAATGATGCAGGAAATAAAACAAACCTAAATAGAGGTGGATCATATCTTGCAACAACCATTGATGGTTCTGAATTAACAGAATGGCTCTGAGTGCAAAAAGATTTTTTCTTTCTTCTAAACCTCTCGAGTCTTATATTTGAAGGCAATCTGCGATTGTTTTGTAGGATAACAGAGTGAACAGAAGTCAATGAAGCAATCAAACTATATCCTGCAGACTTCATCATGCCTCAACTCAAATCAAATCATAGCCGGCACTTTTTGGTACCTATTCATTAAATGAAACAAGATTACAAACAGATGAATTTACAAGCTAAATTGTAAATTCATCTATACCCTATATCTCACTTGTAAATCAGAAATTCAGTATACACAAATACAACTAACATACTGGATACTGGAGCAGTAACTACTTGTCAAAACAACGTAAGCCACATTTTGACCATACTAAATGAGGAAGAAAAAATAAGTTCATATGATGTGCATAATGCTTTTCCACGATTTAATACAACATCCATTATAAAAACCTTCAGCTTCTAGCCTAGCTTAGAGCATACAACTAGGCTTCATTTGGAAACCATATAATTTCAATATTATTTGTATTTTTTTTTATATGACACATTACATTTTGCAAAACTTCACAATGATCCCTATCGTCTATCTGAACTTAAAATAATAAATAAAGTATCTTCAAGCACATAAGATGATATCAACACGGATACCCCAAAGCGTCAATATCCATTTCTTCATATCATCTTCATTTCAGATACTAATGTACTACATAGAGTGCTACTTTCTTTCTACTGGAAGACAACCATTTCATATCATAAGCCCAACACAAACTACAGAAAGCTCAGAGTCTAGCCCTTAACATAGAATTGCAGGGATATGAAGTTCGCTTCCACCAAAATAACAAGAATTCTAATTATAATCATGAATCCAACCATCAAAGTATCAAACCATGTTTGTCAACTACCCGTCCCCCCTTCCCAGGAGTAGAAAACACTCATATTCAAGACCAAAAAAGGTTATTCGCAGCGATCCAATTTCAGGAACTGAACTACAAAAATCTTCAATAAACACCAGATTCATTTGCATCGTGGAAACTTGCAATTTGCCGGTAAATCATGGAGCTCAATCAACAAAAACAGCCAGAAGTGCAGAATAACGAACATAACATAGGACGATAAGGCATTAAAACGTAGGAGTTAGTGGTTCGTAGGAAGCCAGAAAAATACGAGGAATAAAAGAAAAGGAAATTAAGGCTTACTCGAAAAAGCTGCGTACTGTTGTTACAGTTCAGAAAGAGACGGCAAGGGCGGAAAGCAAATTTGATAACGTAGATTTGTGGTTCCTGCCACACGCATAATACGTTTTTCCTTTCTATTATTATCAGCGACACGAAGACTCTGTAACTCGGGCTGGGTCATCGAAGTTAAATATCTGCAAAGGCCCATCATGGATTCATGGTCCTGAATATGGGCCCAAAATCACTCGTTATCTTACTTGATCACCAAATCCAAACCGATTTTATCAGAAAAAGACGCAAATCCAAACCAACGGACGCAAACGTCCTGCAGTGGAAAACAAACTGCCATCATCTTCCTCCTCCTTTCTGCCAGGAAAAAAAATCATCTTCTTCCTCCCAGGGACAACCGCCAGCCATCGCCATGGCTACTCTGAGCTTCAACTCTACTAAATTTAACGCCCGAAAATCCAAAACCATTAAGCCCAATTCATCTCTCTTCTCGCACCCCATAAAACTTTCCTACCCATCAACTCAGATCCCTCCGACTTCTCTCAGGTCCCTCAGAAAACACCACCATTTCCAACCCAATTCTGTATCTGAGAGCTCGGTTTCAACCACACCTTCAGACTCTTCCATGAAAGAAGAAGACGATGAATATTTAGATGATCCGTCCGCAGAATTGAGCTATCTTGATGCGGATACTAACCCGGAGAGTATATTAGAGTGGGAATTGGATTTTTGTTCTAGACCTATACTTGATATAAGGGGAAAGAAATTGTGGGAGCTGGTTGTTTGCGATGGTTCATTATCGCTTCAGTATACGAAGTATTTTCCAAATAATGTTATTAATAGTATTACTCTGAAGAATGCGATTGTGGATGCTTGTGATGAACTGGGAGTGCCGGTGCCTGAAAAAATTCGGTTTTTTAGGTAAGTGAATTTGGTGTTTTAGATATTTCTTTTATATATTCCATTTTTTCCCCTAACAATTGATTTGGTTCGCTTGTGGGTGTAGGTCTCAGATGCAGACTATTATTACGAAGGCGTGTAAAGAACTTGACATAAAACCTGTCCCAAGTAAAAGGGTGAGTGTGTGGTTGATTATAAGTGTAACTGAACATTTCTTTGTCATGTTGATTGAATAGTTTTCTAATTTGACCAACTTGTAGTGAGAAGCTAGAACAATTTTCATGTTTGATGGTGCATCTTTTGCAATGTTAGTTTACCATCCATTAAGATTTAAACAAACTGCTTCTGTAATGTTAGTGATGCCGTGATGGACGTGATTTGCTTATTGCAAACCGTTTGATCTTATTGTTTGGAACTATGAATCACCATCCTACATGCTTGTATGCTACAACTAGGATATGCTGCTTGACTGGCTATGAAAATATTTATTTGGCATCAGACTAAGGTATGTGCAGGGAAGATAGTATCCCATTGTTTTTGTTGATATGGACTATGTAATGTAACCAAAGATCTTTAGTTTTATACGCAGATATGTTACAACTAGGGTATGATGCTTGATCCTGAAAATATTTATTTGGCATCAAACTAAGGTATGTGCGGAGAATATAGTATCCCATTGTTTTGGTGCATATGGACTATGTAACCAAAGATCTTCAGTTTTATACACAGATATGCCCCTGCTAAGAAGATGCGAGCTGTTTTACAGTTCAACATGGTATTATGGCCGTGTTTCCTGTATATGATAGTGAAACACATGTTCTTGCCCTTGTCAACATGCATGAAGCTATTTCAGCTATATGCAATTGCTCGTGAATAGACCTCCAGTTGGTTGAAGCTAGGAATTTCATTAATAGGTGGATAATAGGGATAATAGTTGATAGAAATTTATTGTTTTGCAACAACAGAGGTTTGTTTTGTATGCTACCAACTATTGATAGCTGCTAATATTTTCATAAAACATAAGCTACGATATCTTTTAGGGTGGATAATACGTCTTCCTTCTTTTAGAAGCATTATAGTGCTTTAATGGTCTTTGGTTTCTGGCTGGAGGCATTGTGCTGCTTGGTTTCCTCCTTTGAGAACTATTTTAGCCTTGAATTCTGAACTTTATTTTGCCATTTCATTTTACTTTCAGTGTTTGTCATTGCGCCTATGGCTTGAAGAACGATATGAAACCATTTACACTCGTCATCCTGGTTTTCAGAAAGGATCGAAGCCACTTCTGGCATTAGATAACCCTTTCCCTATGAATCTCCCTGAGAACTTGTTTGGAGAGAAATGGGCTTTTGTTCAGTTGCCCTTTTCAGGTAGCCCTACATTATTCTCATTTGCCAGTAGCAGACTATTCTTTCAACTATAAGATGCTTTTCATGCATGGAAACTGCTCTCTGATTATAATTTTATTGATGGGACTCTATTCATCCCTAATTATGCACTGTCATCCTCTGTTAGCTGTCAAGGAGGAGGTCTCAACCTTGGAGGAAAGTTTTGCCTTTGGTGCTAGTCTTGATTTAGACTTGCTGGGGATCGACATTGATGAAAAGACATTGATTCCTGGACTTGCGGTTGCATCCTCACGTGCAAAACCATTAGCAGGTACTTTCCAAGGTTTAATTTTAGCAGCTATTCGGCCAGCTGCTTATAGAAGTGATATCTCAAATACTGGTTCACTGTTTTTGCCTTCTGAAACATTACCTCTCTGGAAAAATTAATAATATGCCCATGTCAGAAAACAAAATGATCATATCCAACATGATCGTTATTTGTCATCACTTGTAACTGTGCTGTAAACTGTTGCAGCTTGGATGAATGGATTGGAAGTATGTTCGGTTGAAGCTGATACAGCTCGAGCAAACTTGATTTTATCTGTTGGAATATCAACCCGTTACATTTATGCTACTTACAGTAAAACTCCTGTGACAACAAGAGAAGCTGAAACATGGGAAGCAACAAAGGCGTCTTGCGGAGGCCTGCATTTTCTTGCAATCCAAGAGGACTTGGACTCGGATGATTGTGTTGGGTTTTGGCTCCTGTTAGATTTACCACCGCCTCCTGTATAATCCGTTGCATATACAGAAGTTATTTGTATCACTATGGATGTTTTCATCCTCGCCATTATAAATTTTGTCTACTGATGCTCTTTGTGCAAAATTCCATATTCATTTAATCCAATATCACTGCACTGCCTCAATCCTTTTCTGCCTATTTAGTATAAAAATCCATTGGAAATGAAAATAGAAACGGAAATAGAAATTCGTTTCTAAGTCCATAAGATTTTGATCTTCTAACTTTTTTTTTATTTTTGTCAATATATGAAACAATGGAATTCTATGAAAAATAGAGAGAGAATTCCATTTCCATTATTTATAAGCATTTCAAATGAATTGTTTGATTTTATTTTGGTGCTCTCCTATATGTATCAATTTTGAAGTGCATCAGGGATAAAGGAAAGCAATGTGAGGAGCATCGGTTATGGAATTGGTATTAGATGATAGAATTTATTTAATATGATTGCATGTCAATTCATGAAGACTAGTTAATATAATTAATACATAAGCATGTCTAAATTCATTACGTTAGTAGTAATTAGATACCATCATATTTGTATGATTATTTGTATGGGTGGTTTTGTAGTATTCCTGATCTAATGTGCACTCTTTTGTCTCTAAGGGCTGATGAAAACTAATTAGAAGAGAAGTGCATCTGATCTGAGGACAACGACAATATCTATAAGCTATTAACATGTTATCTACCGGGTATATATAGATAACTAACATATTATCTACCTGTTATTCTAGTTCGGTACATGAATAAATTAGAATATCTAAAGTTTCTATGCTTAGGGTTCACATAGGCAATTAAATTGCGATCACGTTTGCGGTCACGGTCACGGTATCACGGTATCGGAGCGTCGCAAATGATAAATTATGTGTCGTAGTCGTTGCGGCGATCGCGGCTTGAATTTTTATTTTTATTTCACTATATACTCTAATTATTATTTATTGGTCATTTAAATATAAATATTCAATAAACTAGTGTTTTATATTATATTAGAAGTATTAAAGTGATTCATTATATGCTAAATTTTCCTAATAACCCTAAATTTACTTAGAATGAAAAAAGACCTGTTATTTAATAGTAAATGTAAAGATAATAAATAGTATTACTTTATTATAATTCAATAGTAACTTGATCCAAGATATATAGTAAATGAATAAAAAAAAATTATCATGTATGCTTTTTTCAGTAGATTTAAGAATTCTCAATAAAGTGACGATTTATTGGCGATTTATCCCAATTTATCGATAATATTTTTCGATTTATTGGCCAATTTACCGATGATTTATCAATCGATAAATGTAAAATTTTAAAACCGTAGCGTATCGGTAATTTCACATCGCAACCGACCCAAAAACCATTAAAAAGTGGCTGCTACACTATAGTGGGACCGCTATTTAATTATATGTCCACGTGAAGTTAGACACATTAAGCCTATATAGTTTATAATTAAGCTCAATCATTTTTATACGAGCTCAACTTATATGATAAATCACTATTCATATAGTTTACATACAAGTCTAATATTGGGCAATAATCTAACAATCTCACACTTGAGCTATATATGTGACCTTATTAATATGAATTACAAAAAAAAAAAACAAAGGAGATCAAGGTTGTTGTCGTTACTAAATGCATTTATAACCACCCTAGTCCATTAGTCATACCAACATAGGATTAAAGCGGCTTTTGTCACATCTCTTCGTAACCAAAACTTCAATGGTCGCATATACTAATATAACTAAACGACATGAATTAGGAAGTGGATGTATAGGATAGAAATGTTGATCATAATATAACTATTTTCAACTAGCCCACCAAATATTTATGTGAGATCAAATCATACTTTTACTTTATGTTTAATATCGTGTGATTTCACATGTATGGTTTTGTAATATGAAATGATGGCATTAAGGGTATTCAGGCTATCATGGGCACATAATGAACAAATACCGATAACATTTGAACTCAATCAAATACTACATTTATTATTTCTAAATGAAGAAAAATAACCAGACTTGTCCAATAAGTAAATATAAACCAAATTCTGTCTAAAAGACATGTAATAAAAGTGTCTTTCAAATCCAAATAATAACCAATTCCTAAAAACAACTTAAAAGTGTCAATCACTTCAATTGTCAATGCCTTACCATATCCTATATAGATGTGTATTTCACCATTATTTGGCTTTCATTTGTTCAGCAAACCTTACATAGACATACTTATGTAAATAGTAGCAACAAAATCTAGCAACCAAGTGTTTATAGGCATGGAAGTCAAATTAAGCTCAAAATATATCAAAGTAAGGATTGTGTAATTCTTCATGCACCAGGCATGATACTTCTAACAATCCTACTTGACATGTCTAATCTATTTACGAAACAAATAGCTATATTTTTCCCCGAATGTTTAATTTATACTAAGCCTTTAGGGGCAGCTTCATCCTTCCTTTTCTTGCCTTAAACATTATAAGTACTTACTAGATAAGCACTCTCAATCTCAGCCTTATCATGCTTCAAATGTTCTTCCCCTTTCATGTAATATGAAATAATTTCATTAAGAGCTCATTCTCCTTTTAGTCAATTGAAACTGGTCTTAAAATGATTAAATTGTGTGGGAGTCTTATATTGATTGAATTTTGGAAAGGAAAGCTTTAGCATCAATTATGTCATAAGACACTCCACCCCAAAAAGCTTATGGAATTCCATGCTCGACAATCATGAGACCCATGTAATTTGAGCCATCCTACTTCTCAAAGTTCATTTTCTCATCAAATGAACTTTTGGTCGTCAGATCATCAGATTTTGCAAGTCTAAGTACATGGTCTAGATCTATAACGCTAAGAACAAGTATGATGTTGTCCTTCCATTCCTCAAAGCTATTTTCATTCGGCATGGGAATGAAACTTAAGTTGGCAGTTATAGACTTATAGTAGCAGCATGCATGGTTGTACAAGAAATATAATAATAATATAAATACTCATGTTTCAAAAATATACATAATAAATAATGGCAAACCTATCACACGAAACCAATACAACATTAATATCAGTCATTAGGTGGTAATATTAACTACAAGATGTATTCTTGTTGCAATGATCAAATATTGGATATAAGATATGTCTGATAAGAAACTCATCTTTGAAGTAAATTATTATCCACATTATAGCCAAATAATCATCACATATTTATCATCGCATATGTTTATGAAATTCTTCTAGATATTTGTCTTCCTTTAAGCCAGCTAAATACCTGCATGAATAAACACACACATCAAATAATTTCAATAAACTAATTTTCACTAAAAAAATAGGTTACTTTGGTGACCTATTGTGTAAACTACCCTTTCCACTAATATTAGACAGCTAATTATTTAAATAAATTGATTCCTTATTTTTATTCATAAATTTAGACCTATAATGTTAGAACCATCCTTATTTTGATTTAACATCCATAACAATATTAAATCCAACCTTATTTGCATTTAAAAAAAAATAAATGTCAAAAAATACACACAAAAGACCCATATAAAAAATTATTGGAATAAAATAAACCAAATACCCAACTAAAAGAAATATGTTGGCTACACAATGTTTATATTATTACATGAATAATAACATAAAGCAAATAATATGTCCAAATATATAATTCAAATTATATGCTCAAAATAACCCCAAAAAAAAAACAAATAAGCAAAATGGGCCTAAGCCAAAATAACGCAAACAAGAATCCAATATTTCATCCATAAATAGCTAACATGTTATCTATTGGGTCATTCAAATTTGTTCCATCAACAAGCATAATACCCAAAGTATCTACACATAGGGTCCATGTCCAATTAGATACATTAAGCACAAATACTTACATTTAAATTTGATAAATTTTATATGGGTTTGACTTATACGATGGTCTGCAAATTATATAACCTGCATATAAGCCCAACGTTGGATAATAATTCAACAGTAGAACCTCTAAAACCACTAGTGAATTTTATAATTAATCATGGTCACATCTAATTGTATCAGGGGCAAAAAATATGTACAATAATTCCAGCCAGATAAATGCAAATGGAAGATGTGGGTTGTATGCTTTGAGAAATGGATGCTTGAGCACAATAACACAATTATGACAAGATCTAGGTGTTTATCTACGTTTAGTGGAGGGAGGACTGGAATTTACCTAATCTGAATATAAGAGAAAATTATAATTTATGAGTTGCACATACATTAACTAGTTAGTTATGAGGTGTCTGTACATATATACAACCTTGTAGTACAAACAATGAAATTTAAATCCTGATTAGGCTAAAAAAAATTACAATTGATGTGTTGTGCATACAGGAACTAGTTAGTTATAAGGGAGGGTGCTTGTGTCTGTGTATACCCACTAATGTAAACTTAAAATTACGCATAAGCTCATGGTGCAATGGATGCATGCCATATTTTGACAAGGCATATGTTTTGGCCCGTAGCCTATTGTACGTGAAGAATGATAAATTCATTAGAAACAATTATTTCTTGACCACTCTATACTTTTCCTCTTCCATTAGATGAGCATCATTATAAGTTTGGGTATTTCGTGAGCTAGGTCATTACTGCTAACCAAACCTATCGAGAGCCTCTCAACTATTTCGAGGTAATGCCCCCTTAATTTGTCTTTATCACACTCTTTCATTGTAAAACCCAAAAATTTTACTGCTAAAATTTTTTGTTGAATTAAAAGGTTTAACGGAAATAAAATAATAAAACCATAAATTCAAGGGGCATTACCGCCACACTTAGTACTAGACCGGTTCACTCCTACCATTCCAACACTAAGTGCTAAGGCTAAAAAGGATTAACTTCAAACACAATTCGATAATTGAAACAATGTTTCATAAAATAAATGGTAGTGTTCACCATACAGAAATCAGAGTGCAATTAAATAGAGTTACAACCCGAGGAGTAATTAAATGGTTTTTTTTTCGAATGCATCAAACACAGTACAATAGGACATGATTAGAGTAAAACGATACATAGTAAAAGTAAGATAGAGTCTGGTCGGTCACTCTCAATCCCCAAGCCAATTTTAGGCTCAACTTTTGGCCCCGCCCGATGCCTCGTAGGTGTCGTAGGCATCGAAAACGCCATCCCCTACCTACACAAACTCAGACGGGTCTTATGCTCGTGGGAATGAGCAGCACCCATGAAACGGGTGATCAGTACGCTGCGTACTGAGTAAGATAACAAATGCGCTAAGGCCAAACATACAAAACATACAGCATAGCATACATGGCATAATCACATAAGCAATATGTAGTAATACATATGATGAAGGCCTGCTACGGTCCGAGTAGACCCATTCTTTAGATCTTTAGTAAATATAGTCGATTCACATCATAGTCTTTATCAATCCATGTGAGTGCGGGAACCCCACTATTATAGGCGGTGGACCAGTCATACAGGACAAAATGCTCCTGGCCACTATTATTCGTCGGTGGACCGGTCTGGCCCCGACTCACGTGATGTTTCGTTATAATTACTTCTTATCTTTTTCATGTCTTATCATCATCATTACAATTGGTTTTTTGAGCATAGAAACCCCCACTATTATAGCCGGGGGAACGGTAATGCAGGGCAAAATGTGTCGGGACACTATTATTCGCCAGTGGACCGGTTTGGGCCCGGCTAAACAATCTTTCTCTTTAAATGGATAATATCTTTTTCGTATCTTATTTGATAAGTATTTCACCTTTGACATGCATGTTACCAACTTTCTACTTCTATCCTCTCAAGGGGGGCCCGTCCTATATCTTGAGACTCTTGCGCCCCTTCTCACACCCCGACATCCATTCCCCCTTACACTTATATATAAAGAAAACCAACTCCTAAGGGTGTGGGTTAAGGCCCAACACCTCATGACATCAAATTACACCTACTATCACCCTCTAGGGTTTTTCCCTTAAAAACCCTAATTAGACCTACGTGGTCCAACTTTCTCTCACTTACACTACCATTAATTCATTTATGCCCCACACCTTATCTCATTTAAATCCAATCCCAAATCACATCGCTTTACCCCCTCGATTCCACATGTGACCGAGAAAACCCTAGCTAGCCACTTCAACCCTAGTACCTTTCTTCTCCCACAAGTAACATCTCTCTTTTCACCCAAAGTCTCTTCTCTCCCATGGAACCCGCCCTTATAAAATAAATTTCCACTCTTAATCCGTACTCCACTCTCCCTTATTTGTTTTTACTTCCACATTTTTTTTTTAGATTAATGCTTCCTCTTGAAACCCTAATCGGGTCCCTTATACACCCTTACGCCCATCTACGTACTATTTTCCGTCCCAAGTCTACAATCACTCCACAACTCTCCCCTTAGCTTATTTACACCCTAAAACAAATTTTCTCACGTAAGGATCATCCCCATGCAAGTTTCATCCACCCCATGCAAACCCTATAATTCTCATGCATGGCTCCCATCTCTTTTTCATTTTGGTCATCTATTTCTCTTTACTTTCCTCTTATGGATCATGAGGTATTTTGGTCAACCTCGTATCCCCCTTAGTAAACTCACTTCCCATTTTCTTTCCTTTCATCCTTTCATTCCCATATCATATTAACAATCATCCTAGCATGCATGTCATAGAGGGTCATATCATATCACATCATAATCACCATATATACATATCATACTCATGCCATAAGGAACACATAAACATACCTCAACTTCAAACCGTACTACACACAAGACAAGTTAATGATAATCATATGATACACGACATACCATGATACATAAAATCCACGGTATACAAGTCACACAACATACATAGGCCTTAGCTACATCCTTACCTAAAAGGACGTCGGGCTTGGATCACGCTCCTACGCCTCCTTAGGGTTTTGGCTTGATTCACCTATAAGAGGGAAAAACTAAGGATTAGTTTCCTACCTACCAAAAATACTATTATTTCTTATTTTAGTCTAATATTAGGGTTGTTATTATTAAAGGGAGCTTTATCAGTGAAAAACTATGGTTTTTACCATCAAATTAGCCTACTAGATACTACTAGTCAAAATATATTTATGTTACTATTCATACCTATATTTATATTATTAAATCTAATATCTTTATTTCTTCTCATAATAGTACTAATACTTGTTATAATAAATTAGTGATAATAATAATAATAGTAATACTAACGCTCCTAGAAATAAAAGCCCTGTTATTTTTAAAGCCAAGGCTAATAATGGCTTTAGGGATAAAATAATAATATAATATTAGTAATACTGATAAAGTACTAATATTACCAAAAATAAAAGTGATAATAGTTATATTTGAAATAATGATAATATAAGGGTTCAAATGTTTTTATAACAATAATATTAACAAAATAATAACAATAATAATAGTAATAGCTAATAATGATACCATAGTGATAATGTTAGTAACAAAGGCATTAGGAACAATATTAGCAATATTTGAATAATAAATAATAATAATAATAGTACTAAGGTTGGGTATTATTCTTCTATAGTAACAAAATGATAACATGCCAATTTTCGGTTTCAATAACATTAATAATAATAAAAATAATAGTAACAACAACAACAACAACAATAATAATAATGACAATAATAATGTTAAGCATAATAATAATAATAGTAATAATAACAATAACAATAATATAGTATCGAATGATCATAATAATATAAGGGTCCAAATATTTATATTAATAATAAAAGGTGATAATGGATGAAGTTAGTATTAACAATATTAGTAAGAAAATAATGATAATATAAGGGTCCAAATATTTATATTAATAATAAAAGGTGATAATGGATGAAGTTAGTATTAACAATATTAGTAAGAAAATAATGATAATGACAATGGTGGTGGTAGTAGTAGTAGTAGTAGTAGTAGTAGTAGTAGTAGTAGTAGTAGTAACGATAATAATAACAACAACAACAAGAAGGATAATTATAAAAAATACTAAAATTGTAAATCTCCATTAATAGCAGCACTAGTTAGAAATATTTCCAAAGTTAGGTTAAGTAATAATAATAATAATAATAATAATGGCATTAATAATAATAATGACAATAATAATGTTAAAAATAATACTAATAGTAATGGTAATAAAAATGGTAATAGTAATATAAGGGTTCAAATGTTTACCATAATAATAAAGATAATAATAATAATAGGTCAAAGCTAGCATTAGTAATAATAGTAGGAATAATAGTGAGGGTAATAATAATAATAATAGTAACAACGAAGGAAAATCCTAATCATACTAACAGTAAAGTTGTAGACCATAAATAATAGTAATATTATTATTACTAGTTAGGAAAATCATAAAGTAAGGTTATGTAGCAATAATAATAATAATAATATAAATAATAGTAATGATAATAGTAGTAGTAGTAGTAGTAGTAGTAGTAATAATATTAATAATACAGATATTATATTAATACTAAAGTTGTAGCCTTTTAAATGATAATACCATAGTTATAATATTTCTGAAGTTAGATTAGATTGTAAGAGTAGTAACATAATAATAATAATAGTAATAATAATAATAATAATAATAACAACAACAACAACAATAATAATAATAATAAGGGTAATACTATTAATATTACTAAAATTTATTAACACTTATATATAAAAGGTTTAAGGGTTGGGGAAATTAGAACACCACCTAAAGTTGGTGGCGGGATCAACGGCGGCGCGTGGCGGCGATGGCGGCGGCGGTGGAGGAGGAAGAGAGGTGGAAAGATGGGTTTATAGGCTAGAGGAGAGGGAGTGAGGGGGTGTTTGAGGTGTTGGAAGGTGTATCAGGTGGAGAAGGGTGGAATGGAGGTGGTGGTGCAGCCGGAAGTGGTGGCGCACTGCGGCCGGAGCGGTGGCCAAATGGTGGTGGGAGGTGGAGAAGGGAGAAGGAGAGGGAGGCAGGGAAAGATGGGGGTATGGGGAGGTAGAAGAGGCTCCCCTGGTTGTTTTGGAGGGTAGGGTGGCGTTGGTTGCGGCAGAATCGGTGGCGGACGACAGTGCGAGGGACGACGAGGGGTCAAAGTGGGTTGATTGGGCTAGTGGTTGTGCACGGCCGGTAGAGCTGGCAAAAGTTGACCCGACTCGACCCGAGCGAAACCCGACCCGATAAGACCCAAAAATTTAGCAACCTGACCCGACCCGACACTAACTCGATAAAAATAAATTCGACCCGACCCGATCCCAACCAATGACCCGTTATTGACCCGACCCGATATTAACCCAACCCGCTTTGAACCGACCGAAGCCGACCCAACCCAACATTGACCCGACCCGACAATCACCTGATTTGACCCAACATGAACCCAATCAGACATCAAAATATATTATAATAATAATAAATTACACATATTTTATTATTCATTTAAAGCTTTTAAAAATATAGTATTTTATAAATTGTACTTATTTTTCATAATTTTACCCTAGACATTCTTATTTATTAATGATATCCTAATAAGATATATTATTAATAAATAAATAACCAAAATAAAGAAGACAAATATCCAGTTGTAAGCCTGTAAAATAGTTTTCAAAAAGTGTTCCATTACATCCACTAATCAACCTATTTGAAGAAATTCTTAATAGAAGAACATAATAGTGTCATTTATCAGTTATATCACCCACAAAATCTAACAAATAATAATTATACCCGTATCAAGAGTATCTCACGTTATTTAATTTTTAATTTATATCAATTTATATATAATAATTAATAATTTATGAAAAAATATAAAATTATTATTTAATTTAAATTATGTTTAAAATAACTTATTATAATTTTTTTTACTATAATAATAATAGTTAATAAAAATATTACAATAAAAATATAAATATAATAACGTTAATAAAATAAATACAACTAGAGAAATTAATAAGATAAATTATGTAGAGAAATGAATATGAAAAAAAAGATAGAATAGATGATATAAAAATTATTGGATAAAAGTGTAGGTAAATTTTTTTACTGTTAATATTAACCGTGTTATATATATTCTAAGAGTATAAATTGAGCTAAAAATATATTAGAAAGTATCAAAAATTAGTTTCAATGATCCGTACGACAACATGCACTCATTAGTTACGTGTAGCACTTGCAGTCCACGTACTACACGTATGGATCAATAACTCGAAAATTTTAAAGCACACAGAATTTGTGGGTAAATTTTTTTTCCCATAACCATAATTCTAAATTTAAAATCCCTGAATTTGAAATTATAATATATTTTTTTACACCAGATGCTCTAAATAAATATTAAATTGGTCGAACTATTTTTGTTAGTTTTTTTAATTAAAGTATTGGTATAGTTTATATTTGTGTAAGTTGATACTATATTTTGATCTCTTGAGACTTTAAAAATAAAATTTAGTTTATTCATAACTAAAAATGCTTTGAATATTGCTAATATGTACGAGGGATATGGATAGAAATAAAATTATAAAAATAAATTAGAAGTCCAAAAAGGATTACAAGAAGGACGAAAACTAGCCAGAGTGTATGTGTGTGTGTGTGTGTGTATATATATATATATTAGGTATAACTTATACCTGATCGAGAACTGGAAAATCTAAATGGACCTGTTATAAATAATTTGAGTGTGGCTCGGAACTCATTGCCATTTGGATGAAGTATATGACACATGATCTGTTTTAGGAACAATAGTTATAGCCAGTGAAATTGTATTATGCCGGCTGAAAGAGTATGAGCGATTAAGGACGGCTTCTTTACCAGCTTTCCACAGAAATTTAGGTCCGGAAAAGGAGTCCAACTTTTGATCAAGAGACTCATCAACCCAACAATAACTTAACGAAATTAAAAGATCCAGAATAAGAGCATCAATATTAGAATATGTCACTTATAAGTTTTAACACAACGCCTATAATAGCAATAAAAGAACACCAATAGATAGTAGTTGGCTAACAACATAAAGATTATCCAAATATGGTAAATCTACAACATACGGACACATGACATGATTGAATAAAAATTAAATTCCTTGCCTACAAAAGATAATAATTACCCACGTTTACAAGTAAACGCGTCTAAAACTTTAACCGCTATTTTTAAAGCTCCTTAATCTATTTCATTATTGTTACTTGTTGACTTTGATGGCTCCACAGAAGTTCCTTTTTCTTCTTCTTCTATTTCTATAAATACAAAAAAAATATTACATTATTATCTTCAAAATACATTGATAAAAAATTATCAAATAAAAAAATATAAATTCATAACAACTAATGTTATTACCATCATATTCGTATAACCAATTATGAGTAGTTACTAAAGCGTCAACATTTTTCGACAACAGCGAACTCCTCCACTTATTTAAAATTCTACCACCCATGCTAAAGGTTGACTCAGATGCAACGATAGTAATATGAATGGCAAGGATATCTTTAGCCATAGAAGAAATAATTTGAGAAGTCTTAGAATTATTTTTCCAAAATTGGAGCACATCAAGTGAAATTTTACGATCCAACCACTAACTTTCGATATACATCTCAAATTCACTTTTACAGCTTTTACCTCTACTTCCAACAGAAGTTGAAGTATCAAAATCCTAAATTTTAAACAAAAGAAAAAACAATAATTAGACTTGATGTAATCAAAAATTAGTAATAACAAAAATAAACATGTAATAAAGATAATAAAAATATTTAGTGAGATATAGCTCGATTGACCTCCATTTCATCGGTTCCTCTGTTCACTTCTCCATTAACAGATGTCCCTTCATCAAATGAATTTGGAGTATTAGGACAATGATATTCATAGTGTTTGTATAGCTCGACAAATTCGACATATATATCATTAACAAACTTTGTACCCTTCTCATTACCATGTAGTTTGAATAAGGCAAACTTCATACAGTCAAACTTATAACGTGAATCCAAAATTACAGCAAAAGCAAGAATGGTACTATAGTGCGACCAATACTTTTCAAATTTTTGCATCATTTGTAGTCCTGTTTTGCTAATATCATTATCATCACATCCCATTGCCTTCTCCAATCTCAGTTGAATCCTCCAAACATTAAGAAAATACAAGTTTGCAGTAGGATATTCAGATCCAGAAAATAAACATGTAAGTTCATAGAAAGGTTCCAACAACTCAAAAATCTTTTCCACTTTACTCCACTCATTTGGCAACATTTTAAACTTGTAACTAGCTTCAACAGTACCAAAGAAATCCAAAATACGACGATAATCTAATGCTCTACGAAGCATAAGATATGTAGAATTCCATCTTATAGCAACATCTAGCCACAACTTCCCAGAAATTGATATATTCAATTTTGCAGCACATTCATAAAACTGGATTATCCTTCCTTCTGAAGCATCTATATACTTCACATTCTCTCTAATTTTGAGCACACATCCTTCAATATTTTTCAACCCTTCCCTGACTATCAAATTAAGGATATGAGCAGAACATCTGATATGGAAGTATTTCCCATCACATACCAAATTTTGAAGCAAAGTGGGTTTCAAGTGACTAATCATGTTGTCCATATTAGATGCATTATCCACCGTCATAGTGAACACCTTCTCCTCAATACTCCACTCTTTAAGTAGTAAATACAACAAGTTGTAGATTTCAAGACCGGTGTGGGGAGGAGGACAATGGCAAAAACTCAACACTTTACAATTTAACTTCCAATCATCGTCCACATAATGAGTTGTGAGAGTTAGATACCCACGAGATGTGCAAGCTGTCCATATATCACAAGTCAAACATACCTTGCTAGAAATAACGCCAATAGTGTGTTTGAGTTTAATTTTTAAATCAGCATGCTTTTCTAGGCAAACTTTTTTAATAGTGTTCCTAGACACATGTGTTGACTTGGTGATTAAGATATTGATGAAGTTTTCTAACTCCCAAATGTTCAACATACGAAAATGAATACCCATGCTTTAAAATTACCTCAGCCAACATCTCACGATAAACTTTTGGATCATATGAAATCTCACTAGATTTAGATGTGAAGGTATCTGGTGGAGTCATTTTTTTGTATGCTTCACATACTTGTAGGTATCTTAAGGCATTAGAAGCACCATGTCTAGCTTCACTCCTACACTTTTCCTTTTTACAATACTTACATAGAGCTTGTTGTCTTCCCTCTTCATCTTTAAATAGATCAAAGTTGTCCCAAACCTTAGAGTATCTCTTCTGTTTGTCGAGAACTTTTGCAACCGGTAATTCAGCATCATCATGTATGTTTATTGGAGCTTCATTTATAGCTAGTTTTGAAGCTGTAGCTAGAACTTAATTATCTTATTCATATTCTTCCTCTTCAAGATCAACGGCTATAACTTTAAAACATAAAAAGAATTTATGTCAATTTATAATTTTCAATAATGTGTAAACCAACAAGCAATAACTATAAACACATTATTAAAATTGAAGATGCTCATTGTCAATCCACAAGCAATGATAATTACTAATATCATATAAAAAAATACCTTTGGTAGATGTGAAATCATAGGTATATATTTCATTTTCTTGAGGTGTCCTAATTTGTTCGTCCTCCATATCCTTTTAGCCTTACATAGTTGTACCTGTATACATAAATAAATTATTATATGGTATTAAATAATTCTATACAATGTATAACACCCCCAAAATTCACTCCTGAAATTTTTTTTGAAAGAATAAAAGAATAAAGCGGAAGCTAAAATAAAATTTGGGGAATGTTACCGCTACATCTAACACAAGATAAATGTCCACCATCTATCTCGTGCTAGATGTAAGGCTAAAACCTGTCAAACAAAATTTCAAACATCTATGATTTAAGATTTAAGATTAAATATAAATCAAATCGGAATAACACACATATCACTTGGGACATTTCAAATTATTTTAGAAAGCCCGAGAAAGAATAATCGATTATAAGTTAATTTATCGAAAATGATAATTATACATTGTATATTCTTATTATGCTCACCTTTATTTTATAAAATTATCTTTTTTTTAAGTAATCAAATATTTTAAGCAATCAAATAAATATAATATATAATAAACATCTAATACTTTTACTTGTGAAATTTATAAATATGTAAAGCAATCAAATATAATACTTTTAAAACTTTTAAATATCTTTATTATTTACCTTTGTATAAATAAAACACATATAATATTATTATTTCATTTATCTTTACTAGTGATCTTATTATTGTATCTCATATTTACAATGTCATAAATGATAATTATACATCGTATATTCTTGTTATGCTCACCTTTTTTTATAAAATTATATTTTTTTAAGTAATCAATTAAATATAATATATGATAAACATCCAATATTTTTTCTTGTAAAATTTATAAATATTTTAAGCAATCAAATATAATATTGTTAAAACTTATAAATATATTTATTGTTTACCTTTGTAAAAATAAAACACATATAATATTCTTATTTCATTTATCTTTAATAGTAATATTATTATTGTATATAATATATACAATGTAATAAATGATAATTATACATTGTATAGTCTTGTTTTGATCATCTTTATTTTATAAAATTATCTTTTTTAAGTAATTAAATATTTTAAGTTATCAAATAAATTATAATCAATGATAAATATCTTTGTTTGATTCAAAGCGCAATATTTTTTATTATTAAAAATTATAAATATCTTTACTATTTATTTGTGAAAATAAAGCCATTTAATATTTTTCATTCTTTTATCTACAATATTAATCTTATGATTGTCTGTCTCTAATATTTATGATTTATGAAATGATAATTGCCTGGACTCGAATACGAGTCAACCTATCAAAACTCGACCCGACCCGACCCATTAAGCTAACCCGTAACTAATTGAATCCAACTCGTCAAATTGTATGAAATGACACCACCCATCAACTTAACTCGAAACAACTCGGACACAGCAGGACTAACGTGTCGTCATATTACATGAAATGACTTGAACGGGCCGAAGTCACCTACTCATGTGAACTAGAAAATGACCCAAAACCAACCCAACCTTACCAGCCAAGTTAACCCGAAATTATCATAATCCAAATTTTCTTAACCCGAACTCGATAAATTAACCCAAAAGAACCCGACCCGACCTGCACCTGACCCGCAAAAGTTAAATGACCCGAAATGACCCAACCCATTATGATCCGAACCGAACCCAACCCGATTGCCACCTCTAAGTCAGCCGGGGTGGCTCGTGCAGGGAAAATAGAGGGCGAGGAAGGTCTAGTTAGGTAGAGGGTGGTGCAAGGGTTGGTTCTGGGGGTGGTTTGGATGGCGGAGATAGGCGGCGGCGGCGGAGTGCCCGTCTGATGGGGCGGTCGCGAGAAAGGTGGATTTCTGGGTTTCAAAATCAAAACCCCAATTAATGATTCCCATGGCTTATTTATAGGCTAATTGAGGTGGGCAATGACAAGGGGAAGAAGACAAGAGGGTTTAGGTGCTAGGCTTGCCACTGGTGGTGGCAGTAGGAAGTGCTGCCATGGCAGGGGCAGCAAGGTCGAGGTAAGAGGGAAAGGGAAAGGCACAGGGTGCTCGGGAGATGGGAAAAGGGTCGGTTGGGGCCCAATTAGTGAAAGAAAGTGATGGGAGAGGGAGGGGAGGTTCGCCGAACGGTGTAGGTGGTTGTCGGCAGGTGTAGGGTTACAGGGTCGGGGTGCAGGTGTGTGGGAAGAAGAAGAAGAGGGGAAGGGGTGGACCGGCGGTCTAGGGGAAAGAAAAGAAAACGAAAAGGGGTGGTTCGGGCGACGGGTGAGGGGTGTCATGCGGGTCTAGGCCACGCCGAAGGAGGAAGGGAGGGGGAAAGGAACTGGGACGGCGGGCTGGCCCTGTCAGGGAGACGGGGGAAGAAGGAAGAAAGGAGAAGGGGAGAAAGAAATAAAAAGGAAAAGAAAGAAGAAAAAGGAAGAAGGGAAAAGGAGAAAATGGATGGGTTGGGATATTGGGTCTTTTTTTATTGTATTATTATTATTTGAATATTTAAAATTAATAATAGTAATAATAATAATAATAATAATAATTATTATTATTATTATTATATTTAAATCCCTTTTTAGATTAATTTGGTTATTTTGGGCAAATTTCCTTAACTTCCGTATTAATTAGCAAAATGTCCAACTTTTTCCTAGATAAATAATTTACTATTTTCTCCTTATTTTTCCTTAATTAATTCCCCCTTTATTTTAATAAAATAATTTATTTACTTAATTTTTCTAATAAATCCTTATTTTTCCATAAATTCCAAAATTAGAATTTTGGCGTATTTCACCCATTTTCTATTGAAATTTCTTATCCGCTCCATACTTTCCACCTTTATAGATGATAGTGTGACACCTCATTCATTAAGGCCTTTAAAATAGCGTAATTATGTGTTAAGTTGTGATTTTAATGTGTATTTCACAGTTAAAGTTTAAATGAGTTGGAAAAATATAGGGAAAGAATGAAGGAGGATGAGGTTTTATAAGAAATTGGTCAACTAGTTTTATGGAAAACCACTCAACTAGTTCATAGCGTGGATGATGTTTTCAAACCAAAAAGAATCAACCAACTAGTTATTAACTAATATAACAACGAATGTAAATGCGGTGGGTAGTATTCAAAACCCGATTTTTTTCTACCTTATAGGCATGAAAATTGATGTAGCTAAACCGAAATACCCCAGAATCCTAATTTTAAGAATTTAGCTAATTAAAGATTTATTGTGGAAATAAATTAAATAAATTATTTTTAAAAGGAAATTAATTAGGGAAAATTAAGAGGAAAATAATAAATATTTTAATTAAGAAAAATTTGGGTATTTTGCTAATTAAATTGAAATTTAGGAAAAATCTTTTAAAAATCCTAAATGAGCCTAAAAAGGAAAATTAAATATTATTTTATATAAATATTATTATTTTTAAATATCCCAAATTACCCAAATATTCTAAATATTCCAACCCACCTATTTTTCTTTCCCCCCTTTTTATTTCTTTATTTTCTTTCTTTTTCTTCATTTTTCCTTCTTCTTCTTTTCTTTTTCTTCCTCCTTCCCGACTTGGGCCTGTCTGCGGCCTAGTTGTTCTCTTCCTTCTTTTCTCCTTCAGCGCGGCCTGCCTCAAAACACCACACTTTAACCTTATTCTAAACCTTCTGTCGCTCGGTTCTTTTCCCTCCCTTTCTTTTCACTTTTCCTCTTGGTCCACCCGGTCAACGCGTCTTCATCCTCCTTCCTTCTTATTCCCTCCATCACAGCCTGCAACCTTTCGAGATTTTTTTTGCCAGCTACGCCCGATTTGACCGGTTGTTTCCTCTCCTCTCTCCTTCCCCTGACTTGCTAGTCACCTTGACCCAACCCACTTTCCTCTCTTCTCACACGAACCCCCTCTTTTCCCCTGGTCAATCGCAAGCCACGACGCAGTCGCGCCGGCCTACGGTTGCCGCCAATGAACCCTAACCCCATCTACCCTATTCTCTCGTCCCCCACTGACCTTATCCTATCATTTAAGCCCTATAAATGCCCCCTACCCAGCCTAAACTCGAGATTTTCTCTAAAACCTAGAATTTCCTTTCTCGTGCATTGCCGCCATTTCAAACGCCTCTTCTATCGCTGTCGTCCAACTTCGCAGGTAGAACCACCCATAGAACCACTCCCTGCACCTCCCTCTAACTAACTACACCACCCTTCTTCCTCGATTTGTCCTGCACAAGCCATCCCGCCCAAGCAGAGTAGCCTCCTCAATCAACCCTTCCTTCCACATCTGTCACCCTTCGCACCACCATTAGCCACCACTCCCACTGCAACCACCGCCCCTTACACCTCCCAAAAACACATGTAGATCTTCCTCTACCTCCCCTCCCCTTCTTTTCCTCTTCCTCCCTCTCCTCCTCTATTTTTCTCTTTCCTCCACTCTCCGCCACCACAACCGCGGCCGTGCGCCGCCACCCTCATTCTACTCCTCTTCAACTAGGCAACCATAAACACCCCAACTCCCACCCTCATTCTTCCTTTCCTTTTCCCTGCACTCAACTTTCTCTCTTTTCTTTTCTTTTTCCAGCCACCACAGTCGCCATCGTGCACCACTGCCGATGCCGCCTGTCACCACCAACCCAAAGTGAAACCCTAAACCCTTTCAACCCTTTAACACTATTTATACAAGCTTTATTTATTTTATTTTATTTTATTTCCCTTATTTCGAATATATTATTATTATTATTATTAATGTTAGTATTGTTCTTTTATATAGGGCCGAGACCCTATTATGTCTATTTCAATTTTTAGTATAAGTATTATTAATATCATGAATTATTATTATTATCATCATCATCATCATCATCATTAGTATTATTATTATTATTAGTATAATTATTATTATTTTTATTAGTTTTATTATTTATTCAATGCAGGGTTGAAACTCTAATTCACTTTATCTTTGATTAATATCATTATGATTATTATTATTTCGCAATATTATTAATACTACTACTACTACTACTACTACTACTACTACTACTACTATTATTGTTGTTGTTGTTGTTGTTGTTGTTGTTATTAGTAGTATTATTTCTAATATCATTATTATTATTAGGGTTAAATATTCAAACCTTATATTATCGTCTTTTACAATATTACTATTATTACTTTTATCTTTAGCAAAATTAGTAATTAGTTAGTGTTATTACTATTATATTATTATTTTATCCAAAACCATAATCTTAGAATGAATTAGGAAATAATAGTATTTTTAGTAGGAGAGAATCTAATATTTAGTTTTTTCCCTCTTATAGGTGAGACCAGTCAAAGCCCTAAGGATGCATAGGAGTGTGCTCCAAGACCGGTGTCGTATTAGGTAAAGGTGTAGCTAAGGCCATATGTATGTAATGTATCTTATATGCCTTGTATGCCATACGCCATAATATGTGATGTACCTTATATGTATTTTTATAACTATTTTATGTATGGTGCGACTTGGATTGAGGTACGTTTATGTGTTATCTTATGATTTGTGTATCATATGTTTGTGTTGTGATTGTGATGTGATATGATGTGACCCTGTAAGACTTGCATGCTAGATTATGTAATATGATGATATGAAGTGAAATGATGTGGAGTTGACCTAAATGTTTCATAACCATAAATGGAAGAATCTAGGGTTTTATATGGAGGAATCCAGGGCAGCATGCGATAATCTAAGTACATAAGGGAGAATTTGTGGTTTTGCATAGGAGAATCTAGGGTTGTGCATGGGATAATCTAAGTACGTATGGAATAATCTAGGGTTTGCATGGGTAAGTCTAGGGTTTCATGTGGGAGTTTTAGGGTTTGCATGAAAAGGTTCGAAGGGTTGCATGGGATGTGTAAAGTCTGCATGGGGGTGAAATTACGTATGGAAGGTTGATCTAGGGTGTGAGGAAGGTGATGAAAGTGTTGTTTGAAAGCAGTACGTGGGATAGTATAAGTGTGTATAGGAGGCCGAGCTAGGGTTTGGTGTGGCTACTTAGGGTTTCGTAGTCACGCGTGTACTTGGTAAATAAAGTGTGATGATGAGAGTGGAATCTATGGGTTGTGATGTGTGGAGTGTTAAAATGATTTGGGTTGTGTGAGGTGGAGTAGGATGGGTCATTTAGGCCTAAATTAGGGTTTTAGAATAAAACCCTAGAGTAAGACGGTGAGTGGACTTAGAAGTGTAAGGTAGTGGGCCTTGACCCACATACATGGGAGATGGGCTCTAGTGTAAGTTAGGGTAACGAGGAAAGGATGTTGGGTCAAGTTAGGAGGTGCATGAGTCTTACGATGTGAGACGGGTTCTTTTTTAGGATAAGCATAGAGGGAGTTAGTTGTGCATGTCTAGGGTTATAATTCTGAATAGGACACTTAAGACATTAATCATGTAAAGTGAAAGATTATTGAGTCGGGTCCAAGCCGATCCATCAGTTAGAAATAGTGGTTAAGGTGTTCCACCCTATAAGTGTCTGATCCACCGGCTATAATAGTGGTCAGGAGCTTTATGCCCTGTGTGTTTCCCGACTATAATAGTGGGGGATCCCGAGCTCAATAAACCAAACCCGAGTTTGCTAAGACACATAAAAGACACTAAGTACTTACAGTGGAACACCATGCGAGCCGGGGCCAACCAATCCATCGATAGGGAATAGTGGTTAGGGTGTTCTACCTTATATGTGACTGATCCACCAGCTATAATAGTGGTTAGGTGCATGTTGCCCTACATGTGACCGAGCCACCGGCTAAAATAGCGGGGGTTTCTATACTCGCATGGTTTTGATAAAGAGTATGGTGTGATATGAGTATTGATAAGAGATTAATTAATTAATTAATGCATAATATAAATGGCAATTATTTGTTTATTTATCTGAAGTGATCACATACTGTTTTATCATTCTACTAGAATTATGTGCTTATATGTATTGGCCTTAATACACGGTTACCATTCTCATTACATAGCGTATTGATCATCCTTTTTATGGGTGTAGCTCATTCCCACGAGCATAAGGCCCTTCTGACTCTGTGCAAGTGTGTGATGCATATTTTGATGCCTTCGATGTTCATGAAGCATCAAACAGGGTCAGGTGTTGAGAACGTTTTGGCTCATGGATCGAGAGTGGTGTGGTCGGTTTCCCTCATTTTATTCTTCTATTTCTTTATGTTATTCGTAATTGTATTGGGTTTCCCAATGTTACTTTTTTTTTACGTTTGTAGACTTATTTTCTCTTAAGGAACTCCCACTCTGTACTCTAGATTATGACTCATTGTCATGCACTCTGATTTCTATTTTACAGTCGTTTAATGCTTATTTGAAGTCTTGATTTAATTTGATTTTAGATTGATTATTAAATTTCTTTTAGCCTTAGCACTTAGTACTAGAACGATCGGAGTGAACCGGTCTGGTACTAAGTGTGGCAGTAACACCCCCACAATTCACAGGTTTTAATTAATTGCTTCTGTTTAAAAAAAATGTGAATTTTTGGGGGTTACATAAACAGACTTACATTTATACACCAAGAAGGGTTAAAAAAACTATTAGGTTTAAGTACAAATATGAATAAATGGTCTTTAAATCAACCCGCTAGTTTGTGGGACTAGATGTAATACTTTGTTCTAAAATCTTTTAAAATGTGTATAAAATTATGTTAAACTATATAAAATGGCTTTGGTTTTGGAAATAACTTGAAAAATGGGTGAAAACATGAGTGGCAAGTAAACCACTCGATTGGTCATGACATAAACCAATGGATCAATTCATCTTGAAACTTAAGTTATCATCCCAAAATAACCAACCAAATGGCCTATGAAAACTAGTCTGGTGGTTATACCGGTTAACTAGTATTCTAGAATCACTCAGCTAGTTTTGTTGAAACTTTAATGTACTTTCTAGTTTTGTTTCAAATCTTATTCAAATGGTTTATCAAAGTTCTAATTATGATTTATTTGTGTTAATAAGCATTTTTTGGTGTCTTGTAAAAAAAATTCATATTATTTAAATCACTGTTGGATTTTATTTAGATAAAATTCTTTTTAAAATAATTTTTGGTGTACTTTCATGTCTAATATTAATGCCTATCTCTTTCCCTCTCTCATCTACCTTAATATAATGTGTGTGGACCTAATTATGTAGTTGCTACCTGCCTTGGGTTTGTTATGGCTAGATTTGCTTCAATCTTCCCTCATTTTTAGAATTTCAAGCATAATACAGTTTTTATATTCACTCAACCTCGAGTCAATACTCCACCTCCCTCTCTCCCTTTCCTTTTTTAGCCAACATACCCTATCAAGCCTCCTTGTATGATTTATATTCCCCTAGAACACACAACTCTCTCTTTTGTTTTTAGTGATTGCTTCCTTAGAATTGTTTCTAAGTGTTGGAGACTTTTGGCAATCTTCCTTCTTTCCTAATTATTTTCTTATTTATTTCCTTCTTTTTGATCCTTATTTAACTCCAACAAGGGTTAAGGTAGAGAAATATTGGAAGATATTTGGTTTACTTCCTATTACCGCTCATAACTTTAGGTTAAGGTTGAGGATTATACCTCATTCATTATCTTCTATTTTTGTGTGATATAGTAACATTTTAAAGGTTTTACGTATTTAACTCTCTTGATTTTACCTAGAAAATCAAGAAATATTGGTAGAGTGCCATCAAGTTAGGTTCTTCTTTCAAGAAGATTGTTTTCTCAAGTGTAAGTTAAAGTTGTCTTAATATGTGGTCAAGCAGTATATATTAGTATTTTACTCCTAATTTTTCCTTGGCATGGTTTCACTTAAATTGATTATGAAGTATGACAGATTATTAATATATTTTTTGAGTTCGTGTGTGTATTATGAGGCTATGGGAGCACGAATTAGGGTGTGATACATGAAAAGTTAGAATTTATAACATGTTTCGCAAATTTGGTCATTTTATTGGATTTTGAGGAATTATGAACCGTGATGATTGATTTTGGATTTCAATCACGCGTTAAGTGTTGTAAGCATGTTTAGCACAAATTTATATGAGTTTTGATGATTTTAAAGCATGTTAGAATATACGGTAGATGTCAATATTTATTTTAAATAAATTTCATAAGACATAATCTGTTTTCCCTTTTGAATTAGGTACTAATAGGAGCAAAACCAATTGACTAGTCTACCGGTCAATTAGTTGTGAACAACCAATCAACTAGTTAATATAGAATTATTTTTTTTCTCTAAACCTATATCACTCAACTAGTTTGGGGAATTATAATACCCCAAAATTTATCTAATATTAATCCCGAGTAATTAATAACTTAACCAAAACCTAATATTCATTCCATATAATTTATATTTTAACCTAACCCTAATCCTAAATGATTAATATTTGAATCTTACCCTAGTTCTTTAATCATAATTTTAAACCTAATCCTAACCATAATCCCACACTTATTTTCTTTTTCCTTTTCTCTTTTCCTTTTTTCCTTTTATCCTTTTTTTGCTCGATTTTCCTTCTTCTCCTTCTACAGCCTTACACATCTCCTTCTCCGCCCTAAGGCCCCTAACCAAGCTCCCCCTGTCAAGCTTCCTAGGCTTTACCATCTCAGCCATCATCTCCCACAAATATTGGGATGTGTTCATTGAAAAAATTTCCCAACATTTCCCTCGATCATGCCTCATCCTTCACCCATTTTATGTGCCCCCTCTATTATTTCTCCTTATGCACGCATATATATATATATATATATCTCACAATCTCTCTACCTCATTTATTGCTCACCTAACTCCTTTCCTCCATCCATTACCGTTGAGTAGCCCATCCCAAGGATCTTATTATTTTCCTTCCTTCCTACCTTGTCCATAGATGTTATACCTCACTAACACCCCTTGCCGCTACCGACCACCAAGCACCACATTTTTCCTAAAAACTAACAGCCACCATCTCCCCATCAATCCCTTTCATCATCATATAACAATCACTACCCCAAGCTACTCATTTTCCTCTCCCCGTCGTGCTATGTTTCATTTTCGTTGAATCACATGGTCGTGAATACCTCGCATGCCCTAGTCATACCTATATCACACGACGCATGCATGACTTCACTCACAGCCTATTCATACATATCCTTCCTTCCCATGAACTCCTTTCCTTCTCTCCCCGAGCATGCACTACGTGCACAATCGTGCCCTTTTGATGTTCCCCTTGGCACTCTCATACCTCCCACCTTAGCACCGCCATGCATTCCACCATACTCCCTCGCAACCAAGCTCCTCCACTTGTTTCATTTACCTTAATATTTTCTTGGTTTTATTCTTAAGTTCTAATTGTGTATTATATATTATCTTGGAGGAGGCGGGTTAAGCTTTTACATGCTTAGAGACCAATGCATTTTGGTAAGGATACACATCATAGTTAGGGAGTTTATCTGTAACGAGTATATATTTGTAAGTGATATCATATTTGGAAATGTTATATAGATGATGTTATTATATGATATCTTGTGTTCTAGATGAAAAAGTGAGGAGCTTGTGAAAGTATATGTCTATGTATATTGTTGATTGGCAATAATCTATATACATAGTATCTATATATAATTGTGGTTATGTATTTCATAATGATATATATATATATATATATATATATATATATATATATATATATATTGGAGGTCGATAATCATTAATATTGGGACTTGTAAGGTTTTTTTATGAAAATATGAGTATTTTGGCTATTACAAGGGCACTCTAGTCATTTTATGATAATATAAAAACAATCATGGCACGTTAAGTTTTTAGGGTGTTATAAATTATCTCCCAAGTAATGTAGACAATGGCATGTTAGTCAATAAGAGTTAAATATGAAACTTTATTATGTTAAAATGGGGATATACTTTAAATATCATAAGTATGATACTCATAATATTCTAGATAAAAAATGAGCAACATAAATATAATAAAATGAAAAGATGGATTGAATTATAAATAGTAACCCTAGAGGCAAGCTCGTTATCACTAGTATAAGATGTTAGAGTTAGACCTTGATTTTTTGGTATGATATTAATTATACTATCCCATGTTTGTGTACTAAATTTAGTGATGGGATGAGTCACGTGGGAGAAGTTATGATCATCTTGTGAAATTATAGTTCCTAGAAAAGTTATGGACATGTTCCTTAGGGAATTCCTCAATAACCATATGATTGTACTTTACATGCTTTAATTATGTGTTGTCTATGTCTACACGAGTTTTGAGTGATGGTATTGATATAAAAAACTAACGAATAAGAGGATAATCACTTGAAGTGAAAGATTATGCAAGTTAAGGTTGACGTATTGTGTGTCCATTCCACCAAATGATTACAATGGCTAGGGAGTGTTCTACCATAAGAGGTGTATCAATATGTTCCATTGGATCAATAACAAGGGGCTTGACCTATACGTGAGAATATAATTTTGAGACAAGTAACTAATGAACACTATATTAATCACTTAGAGTGAAGGGTTATGTGAGTCATGACCGATGTATTGTGTATGTTCCATTGGACGATAATAGTGGCTTAGATGTGTTTTTATTTGAGAGGTGTTTTTAACCATTTCACCAATTTAAGAATATTCGTTAGGAGTGTGTTTTTCTGGTATATATCAGGTTCATTTCACGGGATGATAATAGTGGCTTAGGTATATTTTATTCTGAGAGGTGCTTCAGTCCATTCCATGGGATTAAGAATAGTGGGTTCTATGAACTCAAAGTAAATAAAAGCATGCACTATGTTTATATCTAATAATGAGCTCTAGAATTAATATTTACCTTGCGTCTCTTTATGTTAGCACACATGTATGCTTATTCTCTTATGTGAACTTATGTATTTTGTGTAACCTTACTTTGGTTGTAATACTATCTTACTTAGTACATAGTGCACTGATAATCCTTATCATGGGTGTTGCTCATTCTCATGAGTAGATGACCCGAATGCTTTGTATAGGTCGATAAGGACCCTTTTGGAGAATTTGTTATTTATGATGCTCTATTTGTGGAGAAGTGATTCTTATGTATCAAAGTTGGGTATAGATTCATGTTATTCATTTATCCCTTTTGGTACAAATACCTTTTGGGACTCTTAGTTTTCAACGTGTTTCTTTCATATATTTTTGATATTATACTCAATGTTGGTTTGGTACAAGGGCAATAAGGGTGAAAAAATTATTCCCGTATTTTACATATTTTGTATAGTATAATTAAAATAAAAAAATATTTTCCAGATGAATACCCATTTTAGATCTTAATTTGATCTAAAATAGATATTTCATTAAAAGTTTTAATATTATTAAATAATTGATCTAAAATACACAAAATAGGGGGAAAATTTTATACCCTTATTACCCCCATACCAAACAAGCCCTCATAGTTAATTTTCATACTCTTATCTAATATTTACGGAAGTTCTTTGATTCTTTATTTATCATGATTTAAGTCTTCACTACTTTTTCTTATATTCAATGTAAGGATTGTATGATAAGATAGACCTATGTCGAGTACGATAGTAACATCTAGCTATTTTAATATTTCACTTATACTAAAAATAAAAAAAATTCAATAGTAAATTTTAGGGTATTACAATAATAGCCTGTTAACTGTTACCCCAAATCCAGTCGGTTGGTTTGTCTATTTTTCTTGATTCGTTTTTTATGTTCATTTCCAAATTATTTAACCAATTTGTAGTGCTAATTAACTAGTCCCCTAGGACAATTTTATTGATTTTGAAGGGTTGCCTTCGTCCTTAACCACAATCTGTGTGTTTCACATTAGATATTTACCTTTTATTTGTGATATAGCACGGATAGTCAAGATTAAAGAAAAATATTATGAATGAAGAATTTTAGGTACTTAAGGTTAGGTCGCCTTAGTTATTAAGTAATCTCTTACATAGAAATCTAAGTGTGATAGATGCTGAAGATTCTAGAACATGCCCCTTATCATTAGTGTACATTAGTGGCTGGTGTTGAAAACAAAAAATTGAGCATATGCATGCCTTTACAAGAGACCAAGTGTGGTGGATATCAAAGATCATGGTAAAATCCTTTTGGCTATAGAATATAGTGGTGGTGGGAGTTGAAGTCCTACATCTGTCCTAGTTAGGATAATGATGCTAAACATATATAGTTAACGGAAAATTCCTTAACGGTCTTATTCGTATATATATATATATAGTTGATTGGTCATATATGCCTTACATATTATTATATGTTATATGTTTCTAATCATGATCCTTTGTGATATATGAGAGCATGATCTCTATGTGTGGCATGAGCCTTATCTTATATTAGCATTGGTTTATTTTACCAATACTTCACCATACTAATATTTCCTTGTGTCGTCATTGTGTTGATTCAGCTTTTGTCCTAGGGAGAAGATGATGATTTATAGGGCTATGATTCTTACCTAGATTTTATTGAGGATGATGTTGTGGGTTAGTGGTCGGTTATGCTTGCAAAGCTACTTACATTTTATAATCACGAGTTATGCTAATTAGATTAGTTAGTTTTACCCACTATGTTGGATTCATTTTTTAACGTTATGATTATTTAAACTCTTAGTTTTGGTTTCTTTATTTTTAAATGTTGTATAACAATTTCATAACATTTATATTATTATCATATTGATATTAGTTCTCTCTTAGTTCATTTGTTCATGTGACTCTTTTTACCTTGCATGAGATATAAGTTAGGTGAACATTTTCATATCTATGATTTTTAGCTAGAATTCACTTTTCTCTATGGTTTTTGGTTATATAACCATAAACATTTTCTACTGTTAAGTATGCTTTTTTATTTTATAAGTTTTTTTGAGGTTGGAAATTTTAGCATTGTATCTAACATAAGACGAACAATGAATATTTATCTTATGTTAGGTATGTTGTTAACATATAGTTAGACTATTTTTGCTTCCACAAACTTTTACTTAAAAGTGAACTTTTTTAGTAGTGAAAATTTGGGGTGTTATAAGTAATGTCATCACATGGTTAAGCTTTCCCTTTACCTCGACCGCTATGTTGAATAAGTCACTAATCAGAAGCCATCCGGCTCTTTCAAGATGACCCTTTCTTTAACTTATTCTCGTCATGTACTTCTACTTAACTGCTAAACCAACTAGTACTGTCATGGTATTCCTTATCATAAACACCATCTATTAATACCAATTTGAGTTATAGCCCCCACACAACCCTTAGATGTTATACATCCTACCTAAACCATCTTTGTATAGTTCCATTATCTATAATTCCTCTATTATTGGCTCATTAACTCAACCTCAGTTACTCCAGGCTCCCTTTAACTCAATAAACTCTAACAATTATCCTCCTTTTGATACATGTGAAGAACTATTACCTTAATTATTTACCATAATTGAGCATGCACCATACTCAACTCAGCCTTGGTTTAATATATAATTTTCTTACCATTCTAAAAGTATTTTTTAAGTTGATTATAATACCCCACATTTTCAAAACTTAAATTTTCATTTTTAAGATTCATTCGTGGAAGTTAAGCGTTATACAAAATACTAGAGACAACAAATGATAAGTTAAAAATAGAAAATAATTCAGAGTTATAAGAAATACAAATTCAAACATGTCAAAACAAAACACGTGTAGAAGAAAAGCAACGTCATCCATGGGGTTTAAGATAGATGAAACAAAGCAAAATGAATCTTGACACATGAATATCTACTTTAAATAGTCCTAACTCTTACACTCAAAGCTTCCAAGCAAAGCCACTCACACACCAACATAAAAATTGCACAAAATCATTTTCTCCCCCAAACATAGTCACGAGCATCACAATGGATCAAGTTCAAGCATAACATTAGCAAAGGCTATGTATTGAGTAAATCAAAAATATTATAGATCATATAAGAAACTTACGATACTTAAAAACTATAAGACATATGGAATCACAATATAGGTGCATCATTACAACATATGATAATATGATTTGAACCATACATGTGGTATAATGAATTGAACATAGTAGCAGGGACTATTGTGCAATATAAAGAACCACAATTATGGCATTTAATTAATAGAAAGGTACTACCATAATAATTGATTATACAATAATACCAATCACAACCAATATTAGTCATACGACAATATTAATCGCAACAACATCAACACATCCTTATAAGTACACCTAGAATAACATTTAATAGTACCAAATGAGGTTTGGTCTAGTGGTAAATACCTACTTCAGGGTACAAGAGATCCTAGATTCAAATATTCCCACCATCTATCAACCTTTTAACACTTTTACGGTGCTGCCATATGATATGAGTATTTTCTTAACAAGAATACTACGCCCTTTGACACCAACCCAAAGGACAAAGATTGACCCCAAAAAGATCCTAAATGGTTATGGATTTTCCCCAATTGATCCTATCTGTTTGTACTTGAAACAATCTTAAGGTACTAGCGCGTAAAGCTCTACTTTTGGATTGTCTGACCTTGAAACACTCAGAAAAAGTTTCCTACTCTCTACCATACAATATTCCCCGTTCCTTCACCCTAATTTAACCTATATATATATATATATATATATATATATATATATATATATATATATATATATATGATATTTTAGTCATTTTAGAGGCATGAGAAATTATTATTCAACTTTCATATTTTTGCTCTCTCCTCTCCTCTTTTTTCCCTCTCGACATCCTACTATTATTGATTTTTATCTTAATCCTAAAAAACACATTGGTTCACTAAACTCATACAACAATAAGAGCATTCTATGGGTGTCGCTTATAAGAAGACATGCATCCCACATAATCTCCTCATCAATTTGATCCAACCACTAGTAATCTCCAAAAAAAAAGACCATTTAGTCACTATTGCTTAACTCTAAGATGTTGATGTTGAGCTCAACGCTTCTACTCAAGAGATGGTGTCAGAGATATTAACCCATACTACTCACACCCTTGGACAGTTGCCTCACCTCGTAGAGCAACATCAACACTCTCCACCTCAGCAATATACTCCTCAAAAAACCTTATATGATATTATTAACCTTTTAGAAAGAGAGCCAATAACTAGTGTCCGCAATGCCATCTTAAAATAAGATGATATTGATTCTACATAATATATATAAGGTAAAAGAATTAGAAGTGATAGACTATAAGAGTCTCTCGACCCTTTGAGGCCGAGTAGACGTGAAAGGTGTTGGATCCTGAGCCTTAGGGCCGACAAACACTAGGACAAACTAGATAGACATATGAAGTAAAGAAAAGAAGGTTGATGGAACATGAGAGATAAGGATGACTTAGTTAATAAGATGATAGAAAAGAGGGTTAAAAGGCATGGCAAGCCATGAAAAATCAAGAGGATAACATCTATTTCAATTAGTAGACACGTTTCACTAAGTATATTTCTAAGGCACCGACATAAAAATACAAAGGTTTGCTTTTGTAGTGTTTAATGCCTTAACTAATTTGGAATACCATTTTAACATCTTTAGGAACTCCATATTATTAGATGGGACCCGAGAAGAAACATTATGTATATAATTTTTGGGCACTTTTATAGTCTATTTGGATTGGGGTGAATCGGGGTGAGGGTAAATATTAAAAATTAACCTAGGTGAAGGGAATGGAGGTGAGTCAGGGTGAATGTTTTAAAATGTTACTTGGATGATATTAACCTAACCTGAGTGAATCGGGGTGAATGTTTTAAAATTTTTATTTAGATTGAGGTGAATGAAGGTTAAGAAAATAAAACAAATGTCATTTATACCCTTGTATTAAATAGATAAGTCCTATTGAGGGGTATTTTGGTCCTATTAGGTCAAAAATTTACTTATTCTTCCACCTTCACCTTGGTTACCCTCAAAATCGGAGGTTAATAAAAATGAGGTTAATCGAGGTGAATGGAGGTGAAACATTAACCCCAATTAACCTAGGTAGAGTTATTAAAACTGGTACCCAAATGGGATGAATCAATTGATTCACCTCCGTTAACTCCCTTTCACCCTAATCCAAACATACTATTAAAGGAGTATCTTTGAGGTAGTTTGGAAAGTTAAAAGTTGAGTAAATGGATTAATTATTGCAACAGATTTTATTGAATAGTTTGACGCATGCACGAGTCACAAAAAGGAATCTTCTTCACTAATGGGTTGTTAAAGTTAATTTATTAATTCTTTAATATATTTAACAAATATTTCTAAGAGATTAATAAATTGGATATTAACATTGAAAGATCATCCCTCCTCGGATGATTGACTAATAAAGAGCTCATGGATTATTTATACTTGGAAAAACATAAAATTTATACTTATCTTATAAAGGATGTATAAAAGAGGATTGATGCTAAGGAAATAAGAATAGTCTTATGGCCAAAGGGAAGAAGGACGGAGACACCATCAATCCTAAGGGAAATAGTGGATAAAGAGATGTAAAGATAAGAAAGAGACTAGGAGGGTTATAGAACGACGGCAAGCCTATTTGTCTGACATGCCCCATACGGCAGATATGATAAATGTACTCCATTGGTGGCTAATATTTCACACATATTAAATGTTTAGAATGGCCGGTAGACACTTCCAAGACCCATTCACATACGGAATAACTTAAAATACAAAATCCCAACAAATGGTGTGCATATCATGAAGATATCAAACAAATTACAAAAGAGTGACATGCATTAAGGGATATTGTAAAAGAGTTGGTACATAAGGGTCATTTGAAGCGATGCACACATACGCCCTTGCTAGAGAATGAACTAGGGACGTAAGCGGGGCGGGTTCAGGGAGGGTATACCTATGTCTGTATCCATACCCGTTTACAAAATCCGTACCTGAATCCATATCCGTTAACACATCCATATCCGTATCCGTTAGGTATCCATTACCCGACGGATTATCCATTTACCCATTAATAGATACTATCTAGCGGATAAATTCATTACCCGATGGATAAACCCATTTAGAGTTAAGCCAAATGACAATTTTAACCTTAATTTATAATATATTTATTTTAAAATTAAGAGTAAAATGGTAATTATTTATCGAGTAAACGGGTATGGTTATGGGTACGGGTATGGATATCCTATACCCGTATCCGTACCCGAACCCGACGGATATTTTTTTTCCATCATCCGTATCCATATAAATATCCGTCAGATAAAATCAATCGGATTTCTGGTAAAATCTACCCCGTTTACATCCCTAGAATGAACGAGTATGGACTAATAGCTTTCACTGCTCCCTTGAGGTAAAGAACCATAAAAAAATATTCGTACAACTGCTAAGGGGATTTTTTAGCTAAGGCTGGTAATTAAGCCTAAAGGTATACGTTAGAAAAGTCAACTTCCATGAAATAAATAGGAGATTAAGGATGTGTGGATGGGAATTAAATTTCACAAAAAAGATGAATGATAAATAAAGGTGGAACCTCATGACACCATTAGTTATTGAAGTCCAGATTGCTAATTGTGTGATGAAAATGGTCCTCATAGATGCTGGAAGTTTTGTCGATGTTATTTTGAGGAATCTTATAGGTAATTAGAATTGTTGGAGGAGTGTTTAATAAATAATTTTTATCCTCTAGTTGGATTCATCAGTAATACTATAAGATTGAAGGTAACGATCAACCTCATTTTTACCATTGGTTGGTCGGGGCTCTAAGGAGCATTGTAATAGATTTCATGGTTTTTGTTTGCCCTTTAGCATATAACATGATATTGGGACGAATATCTCTCGGCAATTTTTGGGAAATAATTTTTTATGCTTGGGTTATTAATGAGGTTCCAAGTCATCAGTCGTTAAAAAGAAGTCTGAGGTGATGGAAGAGTAGTGGGACAATATCATATGATAGAAGTAAGAGGAGCCTTAAGGTAATCCGAGTCCAAGAAAGCATAGGAAACTCTAGACCTAGAATGTCTATATGCATATAGAAAGGGCATCCATGCCATTGCTAAAATGGAAGAAAAACAACTAGGAGATATGGATAAAATCGTAGTAATAAGCAAGGATATCATTGAGGCTGACATGAATTGTGGAAGTATATAAGCCCGTTAAGCAAAAGAAAAGGGCAGTCGGTGCTAAAAAGCATAAGTCCATCGTGGAGGAGGTGCAAAAGTTTCTCAATTAAAGGTTAATTAGGGATGTGAGATATACAAATTGAATTACTAATCCATTCTTTGTAAAGAAACCCAATGGAAAATAGAGGATGCATGTCAACTTCACAAACCTAAATAAGGCATGCTCTGAAGATGGTTATCCGGTCCCTCGTATAGATTGGTTGATTGAATTGATGGTTGGAATGAAATTTTAAGTTCTATAATAATGTTTTAGGGTACCATCAAATAAAGTTGTTGGAGGCTAATCAAGATAAAATTAATTTCTTATAAGGTAATGTTATTTGGTATTAAGAATGTTAGGGAAACTTTTTAAAGGTTAGTAAAATGATATTCCAAGGATAGATTGTGGTATGGATAGAGGATTACGTAGATGATATAATAGTAAAAATCAAGAAATAGGAAGCCCACGTATAAGAATTCCATACTGGTTTTTATATTCTCCAAAATTATAAAATGAAGCTAATCCCACAAAGTGCGTATTTGGAGTCAGTGTCAGCAAGTTTATATGCCTCATGGCCTATAATAAAGGTATGTATGTGAATCCTAAAAAGGTGGTGACCATTTTGAATATGCAAGCTATAGTAGTTAACAAGTAAATTGCCTCCATTACTCGGGTTCTTATCTAGGGGATGACAAGTGCTTGCTTTTCTTTTGTCTCCAATGGGTGAGATATATTTTTTAGTGAATTTGGATTGCCAAAAGGCACTTGATGATTTAAAAACCTACCTATCAAGATTACCAACCCTAACTTCCCCAATATAAGGAGAGATATTATTCTTATATTTGGCAGCATCGGCATTGGCTATTTCTTCTATACTAGTTTGAGAAGACACAAAAATTGGAACATAGAAGCCTATTTACTACACCATCAAAGTTCTAACTAACATGAAGCATCAATACTCAGACCTTGAAAAGATGGCATATGTCTTATTCGCTGCTTTAAGAAAGTTAAAGCCTTATTTTAATTTTCATTCCATCGTGGTTTTTTACTAATGTTTCCCTCATAACTATTTTACATAAGCTTGAACATTTAGGGAGAATGATGGTATGGGTTTTATACCCCAAATTTTTTTCTAACCCTAATTTATGAGCAATTAGTCTCTTGATCCCTACTCTAACCCTTAAACATTGGAAAATATTATAATACCCCCAAAATTCACTACTGAAATTTTTTTTATTAATTAAAAATTAACAGAAGTAAGAATGGTAAATGTAACATTCATAAAATTTACTATTGAAAAATTTTATTTTATTTGAAAGAAAATAGCGGAAGCAAAAAAAATGAATTTCGGCGATATTACTGCCACACTTAGTATCAGACCGGTTTACTACTACTGTTCTAGTACCAAGTGCTAAAGCTAGAAGAATAAAATATAATTTGCCTAAAACTCAAACCATATTTAAATCATAGTAGCACAAATGGTTTCGTTACAATAATAGAATCCACCGATGGTGGTTACAATAACAGATATTACATTTAAACTAGGAATAAAAAGGTGAAAGAGATACCCTAAGGACTTTCTGGATAATCCTTACTCTCGTACCGAAGCCCTCTTGAATAGTACCTACAATGGACCTGTAAGGGACACAACCCATTGAATAGGCAGGGGCCTGTGAATGGAACCCTTCAATACAGTGGTACTGAGTAACCCTTTAAACTCCACTGAAAGGCAGGCCCGCATGCAACACATCATGCATAAATTGTATACACATATAATAAGAAATGTATAACACAACATCCACATATTTAGCAAGTCCATCACATACCCAAGTAGGGACAAGCACTGAAGCCAACTTATGTCATATCAATAGATTATAACGTGAAATCAATACCTTTGGCCTTAAGCCATTAATCAATTGTCATCTCTTGGATTATATCCATATGAGTGCAGGAACAACTATTATAGTCGGTGGACCGGAAACATACAAGGCAGAACACTCCTCACCACTATTATTTGTCAATGGATTGATCTCTAGGGGAGAAGGCTCTTGGTCGCTATTATCGCCGGTGGATCGATATGGCCCCAACTCACATGGTGTTCCACTATAAGTGATTAGTATTTTCCATGATTTATTTACAACCAAGATTTAGTTTATTGAGCTCGGGACCCCCACTATTATAGTAAGTGGACCGAAATACATATATACATCTTTCAGGGTAATGCGATCCTGGACCACTATTATACTCGGTGGACCGGTACACATATACATCTTCTAAGGCAAAACGCTCCTGGGCCACTATTATATTCGGTGGACCGGTACACATATACATCTTCTAGGGTAAAACGCTCTTGGACCACTATTATAATTGGTGGATCGGTACGCATAATATAATCCATCTGGGCCCGACTTAATCGTCTTTCACTTTACACGATTAGTGTTTTCCCTTTTTAATTATCACAATAGTTCCATTTATTTGCCTCGAATGGGAGATCAAGATCCCGGAGACATAAAGGTACATCGGTCATATTGGTGCATACATGCTACTCAGTACCCTTCAACCATAAACCTAGGGACACAAAGGTACCCTAGCCGTACTAATGCATACAAGCTACATAGTACCCTCCCGGCAATGACACCTAATCCATAAGTATGTATACCTCCTAAATAGGTCCATAAAGTTAGATAAAATAAGATGTAGGGCCTTATTGGGACACTAGGGCACACCAGCAAATACCAGAATAATCGTGGGCTAAACCATATCTTTAGGATAGCGACTGTAATACCCCAAAAATTTACTTAATCTAACACCACATCATTAGCATCCTAATTTGATTATAATCCTAATAAATCCTATATTAGCTTTAACCTATCCATGATCACGAAACATTAACCGATTCTGAAAACCTTAACTTTGATAAGTTGTAATTCGTAAACCAAAATCAAATCTGCTAAAATTTTCGCTAATCCTAATTACCCTTAACTAATCTAAAATCACCCCAAACTAATCCCCCAACCCTTTCTCTTTTCCTTTATTTTCCTTTTTCCTTTCTTTTCTTTCCTTCTTCTCCTTCTCCCACCAACCTCGTGTTGTAACTCTTGCACCATCCACTTGCACCACCACCCATCACCTTTTTGCACCCTCATCCATCACCCATCACCCATCACTTTTCTCTTCCTTCTTCTCCTTCTTCCATCTTTGTAGACCTGTACCCCGTCGCACACCCATCTCCCCCTGCCATTTTTCTTCTTCTTACGTAACACTTCCATCAACCATCACCACCCTCACCCTGCAGCTATTGCCCTACCATAACCATCACCCTCACCCTGCAACTGCACAATCCCTATCATCCTCATCGCACATCTGCACCCCTCCCTATTCTTTTTATTCTTCCCGAATCATACCACACAAGCACACATGAACATATATATATATATATACACACCTCAAACTCTCCTTATTTCTCTTTGGTTTTGCCCCACTCTCCTAATATTTGTGCCAAAGAAGCATTATCGAGCTCCCTCACTCTTCTCCTTCCCTTCTTTTCCCTTTATTCTTATTCTTCCCCTTCCTTTCCCTGTTTTGGCTTTCACACCACCATCTTCCCCCACCGTGCACCACCTCGGCCGCCACTCGCCGCCCTTTGGCCGGTGAACCAACCACTAAGGTTGCTCCAACCTTCCCCCTCGTCGTCGCTGGCCATCACCGTTATCCGCCACCTCTTTCCCCTCCTTCTTCTCGTGTGTTGCAGTGTTGTAGAGTGCAAGGCCGGTTCACCACCGAGCAACACTTAAATCTCCTGCTACACGACCATACAATCCCTGCACCGTCTGACTGTGAAATTTTTTTCCTCTCAGCCTGATTCTGCATGGTCGTGCAAATTCGCACTACTTGGACATGCTTCTTATTTTCTCTCGACCAGAAGTTGCACCGCCTGCTACACAACCGTGCAACCCCATTCCTTTAGCTGTGCATCCCTATTTTCACCCCCAAACTTCTACCATAGCTCCACCACACATTCCTCTGCACATCTCAAGCTCACATTTAACTACGGTTATACCAACTTTTACCCTCTTTACCTTGATTTTTTCTTTGGTTTAACTCTTTGATCCTAACCATAATTTTATTATTTTTCGTAGGTGGTTTTCTAGTAGCTTCAGAGGAGGAAGTCTAGAATTTGCGTGCTTAGAGCCCAGTGTCCTATTTAGTAAGGATAATATTCGATGCTTAGAAACTTTTGATGATACTTGCTTATATGACTAAATGTGTTTTTTATGATATTGGTACTATAATATATAACATATGTTGATATCGATAATTTGTGATGTGATTAATGTTATGTTGAAAGACAATAAGAGTTGTAAGAGATATCATTGTGTTATGATTGTGAAAATAATATCATATTTGTGAGAATGCATCTTATCGCATGAAATATGGGTTGAGTGATGTTAATATCATACTTGTGGAAATATATCTATGGTTGAATGATGATAATATCACACTCGTGGAAATATATTCAAGGTATGAAATATGGGTTGAATGATGAGAATGTCAAAATTGTGAAATTATAACTTAAGGTATATGGGTTGAATGATGACAATGTCAAAATTGTGAAATTATATCTATAATATGAAATATGGGTTGAATGATGATAAATTCATAGTTGTGAAATTATGTCTTATGGTGTGAAATATGGGTTGAATGAGTTGTGGTAAATGGGCTTAAGGTCTCTCATAAGGCATGATGATTAATAAGGACTTGGAAAAATAATATGTATGGAAGGTATAAGCTTTTATAAAATGAAGATGCTAATTGTGCTTAAAAGGTAACTTGGTCGTTATGGGATATTAAGGAAGTTTGATAATTTATGTGTTAGGAGACTTAAATTATGACAATAATAACTTGAGTAATTCATGGGAATATTATCATTATTTTGGGGTTCATAAATGTTTAATAGTAAATTTGGAATAAGTCATATTGAGATGTTAATATTATTATTATTCCATCTTCATAGATTATAGAATAACTATTGGAAATTAAAAATGATGAATATTTCATATGAAGTGTTATGACAATTTTATGGGATTTATACTTAGATACTTCAGTGTTTAATATATATACATTGGGATGAGATTACTAAATCAAACTTATAGGAATTAGGTTGTGATTTTTGGGTGTGATACTAATGATGGGATTGGAGAGATGTCGTAATATAATGTGAGTGGAATGATCAACATGGGAGAATGAACGCTAAAGGAAGTGTAATTAAGGTCTGACCGGACTTAAGGGTTTGGATTTGTATTATATGCATATTTGTTTGATTATGTTCTATGCTTGAGAATCAATATTAAACAAGATACTAATCACTTAAAGTGAAAGAGTACATGAGCAGGGCCATGGTGATTATTTTTCCTAAATCTATATATATGTATTCCTGTTCCACTGGGTATAATAGTGGCTCGGGAGCGTTTTGCCCCAAGATGATGTTTTTAATCTCTGTTCCACCAAAAAGAATAGTGACACAGGTGTGTTGTCCCCAAGAAGTTTCAAACCGTTTCGTAGGTTGAGAATAGTGGGGCACCTGCTTATTGTGAAATAAAACATACCTTCATAACCTATGGGAAAGATATTAATGATTTACAGTGGAATAATATGTGAGTTAGGACCAGAGTGGTTTATTCCTGTTCCATCGAGTAGAATAGTGGCTTGACAGCGTTCTACCCCGAAAAGATGTTTTAACCTCCATTCCACTGAAAAGAATAGTGGCTCAAGTGTGTTGTCCCTGAGAAATTTCAGACCATTCCACCAGTTTAATAATAGTGGGGTTCCTGCACTCATCGTATATAAAAGAATGAAAATGAACTATACTTAATAAAAGGATATGGATCGTAATATGACTTATGAGATGTTCATTCACTTGGTTATATTCCCTTATCATTTAATGTGAAAGCATGTGCCATCTGTATTTCTATTTTGATAGTATTGTTTCCTTACTCAGTACATAGCATACCGACCACCCGTTTTATAGGTGTTGCTCGTTCCCACGAGCAGAAGGCCCTGTATCTTATATGTTGGTTTCAGAGGATTGGGCAGATGACTTTGCGACCTATGACGCCTTATCTGGAGATAAGTGACTCCATCTACGTCGGGGTCAGTGAAGAGTATCTGTTATCCGAGTTATGTATTAAACTGGATACCCTTTTGGACTCTTGATCCACGGTATCCCCTTTTTGTATTTTGGTATACTAAAACTCGAAGTACTACTCCAAACTCGGTATTTATACTATAAATGTACTTTTATTTTCTAATTTTGTTGTATTATCTTGAACGTTTTAGCCTTGTGATTTATGTAAGAATGGTTGCATAAATCAAAATTTTGTCGATCACGGCAGTAACCGCCACTATTTTTACTTAGTTACTTCCGCTGCAAATGAAATTTTTCAGTAGTAAAAATTGGGGTGTTAGAGCGACCCCTAAAGTGCCACAATTTCCAAACTCAAGGTCTTTCACTTTAATTATTAGTGTCTTAATTAAGGCGATCATGAAAAGCACAACAACCACATACTTATTCACTTCCAATTGTTTCTAATATCATTAGGTAATCCTTATTTATATAATTATCCAAAATAACCTAGATGAATCGCTAAGCCCATCATTATCTCATCCAATTCTGATTTAGGATTTGTTTCTATTTGTACACATGTCATAAAGGTTATTATATCATAATCACATTATAGTTTAGAGTCTGGTTAGTTCACGTTGAAGGATCATGGCACCCATAACCCTAACATGCCCTTAATTCACACCCAACACATAATGCATACCTCCTTCACGAATACAAGAATAACACCATACCTCAACTATAATTATCCATCAAATTCTAGGTAGGGATGGCAATGGGTCTCGGAAGCGACCCAGACCCGCTAGACCCGCCTCATTTTTAATGGGTCTGGATCCATGATTTTTGGACCCAACGGGTCTGGGTCCATATATATCTTAATGGATTTGGGTCTGGGTCCAGTAGTTCTAGACTCAAACTTGACCCAGACCTGACCCGCTAGACCCATTTAGTATATATATATATATATATGTGTGTGTGTATGTGTGTGTGTGTGTGTGTGTGTATACATATATAAATACATACTAATATTATGTCTGTAATTATTATCGTAATCTTATTTGAGCTCCTTATTCATTTTTTAAATTTTATTTTTGTATATTTACTTTATAAGCAATATGTATAATATTATATTATAAAAGTATTAAAACACCATTTGAAAAGTTAACGTAACAATTTTAATATATTTATTTTTTCAATTGGAAAATTTTTTTCCAAAAAATACATATTAAGTTATATAAAACGTAAATGTATTTGTATTTATATAGATTATTAATAATTTAAAAAAAAAATAATGGAACCCATTTAGGACTCGTTTACCCGCTAGACCCGATGGATATAGGTCGGATCTGGGTCTGACCGGACCCGACCTATTGTGATACTTACTGATGATCAAATACCCTTATCTTACTATTCAATGTTACTTGAGTTGTATTATGAAACTCCATTAACCCATCGATATATTAGATACGATTTACCAATTTACCCCTATCGTCTCCACGAAATTTTCGAAATGCCCTTTTCTTGTATAATTATTAAGTCACCACTCTTTACTTGTCAAATTACCATATTACCTTATGTGTTGCATGATTACCAATTTACCCCTTACTTGTGTTAGATTACAAAATTATCATCCATACTTATTAAATCTAACTTTACCCCTTATACTTGTTAAGTTATCGATTTATCCTTCCAGTAGGTAAAATTACTGCATTACTCTTTATACTTATCTAAATTACCAAGTTGCCCTTAGGCTCATTAAGTCACCCATCGCCCTTCATATTTGTTACATTTGTCAGATTTTCCATTAGGTTGGTTAGATTACCAAATTGCCCTTCTTCATTATTATAATTACCAAATTATCCTTTTACTTGGTTAAATTACCAAATTGTCCTTCTCCATTATTATAATTATCATTTTGCCCCTCTTTCTACAAATTACCAAAATACCCTTCATTTACACCAATTTACCATTTCACTCTTTTACTTTATTAAATTACCATTTTACCCTTCCTTTATACCAAGTTACTAAAATATCCTTCTCCTTTATTAAATTACCAATTTATCCCTTTCCTTTACATAATTACCATTTCACCCATTCACTTACAAAATTACCATATTACCCTTTTATTTACAACATTACCATATTACCCCTTTACTTGCAAAATTACCATTTTACCCTTTTACTTACAAAATTACTATATTACCCTCCCCCTTTTACTTACAAAATTACCATATTACCCTCCCCCTTTACTTATAAAATTACTATATTACCCTTTCCATTATATTTACTTCGCCAAAACACTTTCTTACACCCAAAAATTTCCAAGTTATCACCTCTCCATGTAAAATTACTAAAATGCCATTCTTACTTGTCCATTTACCATCCCCCCTTTACTCTTATAATTTACCATTTTGCCCTTATCACACCACTTTTACTAAAATACCCTCACTACATAAAATGTTAATATTAATGTTCCATACCCATCATCCAACTCCACCAATGATTATTATTTATCATAATACTCATTAGCACCAACACTTATTTAGGTTGCACTTTTACATAAAAAAATCTTACTAAAATACCCCTAGGGCCCATAATAACAATATTTATGCATCAATGGCCACATTAACATAACATATCATAGATAAGCACTTAACATTTTTATTAACAACAAAAATCCTTCTTTAAGCGGTATTTCTATACATGACACATAAATTAGCATGCTTTCCTTTTTATCAATTAATACAAGCAACTAAATACATTATATTTAACAACATATATCATGCATATAAACATATTAAAAATCCTAATGATCTAGCATATGTATATCCATACGTTTAAGTAAGTTTTAACAGTTACCTTATTTCCCGCAAAAATCAAACCTTACAAGTACCCCGATTAAAGGTTCAAGCTTTGATTAGTAAAAGTCACTCCCTAAAAACAATACAAAAATTAGCATAATGGAAGTAGGAAAAATCAAAGGAATAATTTTTATCGAAAGCTTAATTAAACATATACTAATATTAACCCATATTATACCTCAAAATTTAGCCAAAATCATCAAAGAGGAATAGCAAACTCACGCTGCATGCAGAGAATAAGGAAGCAGGTATGGTCGAAGAGGAGAAATGAGGAAAGGAGAGGGTGGTTCGGTTAAGGGTTTTAAAGGTTAGGATGAGGGCAGGTGGAGGGGAGTTAGGGCAAAGGCTGGGTGTAGAGGTGGAGTGGGGGTGTAGGTGATGGTCGGGGATAAGTTATCGGTGGCCAATGGCGTTTGAGGTGGCGGTTGTAGGGCTGTAAAATGGGATGTAGGAGTGGTAAAGGAGAAGAAGGAATGGAAAGGAATGAGAGAGAGGAGGGTTGCAGGGATGGGTTTAGGCCAAAAGAGGATGTGGGGTGGTAGAGGAGGTTGTAGGGAGTAGGTTGGTGGCTTGGGAGGCAACGAAATGGTGATAGAGAGCAGTGGTGCAAGGAGGAGGCCAAGAAGGGAGGGAAAAGAAAATAAGAGGAAGGAGGGTGGATGTAGGGCTCGAGGGAGTGGCTTGGTGATGTAAGGTGGTAGTAGGGGTGGACCGGGTGGTAGGAGGCGGTGCAAGTGGTTGGTTAGGCGGTGACAGAGGCAGTCGAGGGTGGTGGAGTAAAAATAGGGGAAGGAAATGAAATGAGAAGAAAGGGAGAAGAAGAGGTTGGGAGAGGGAGAGAAAAAAGGTCGAACGAGGCAAAAATGAAGTAGGAGAGAAGAAGAAAAAGGAGAGGGAGAAGAGAGGAGGTAGCCAGTCGGAGGTAGGTTGCAGGTGGTAGGGGTGTCAGGGTGTAGGGAGGGGAATGGAAATAAGGGGCTAGGGTAAAGGTCGGGTTTGGTCCGAAAATGGGAAGAAAAGGATGGGGGAGAGAGAGTAAGTTGCTAAAGGGAGGTAGGTGGTGGCAAGCGGCGGTGTAGGAGGCTGCCATGGCACAGGTTGATGGTTGGGGAAGGAGAAGAGAAAGAAGAAGAAGAAAGAAAAGGCAAAGAGTAGGTCGCCCGGGCAAGGGAGAAGTAAGAGGAGCGGGCTGGTCGGCATGCGAGGGGGAGAGGAGAAAGAAAAAGAAGATTGAGCCGACCCACATAGGGGAAAGGAAGGGAAAGAAAATAAAGGAGGGAGGTTGTGGGTTGGCAATGCACAAGAGAAGTGGGAGAAGAGGAGGAAGGAGTGGGTCGGTGACCTAGAGCGCGAGGGGGAAAAGGCCACAGGCCTAGCAACCCAAAGGAGAAATAATAAAAGGAAAAAGAAAAGAAAATGAAGAAAAAGAGGAAAGAAAAAGGGAAAAGGAAAAAAGAAAAACAGGGAGAAATAAAATAAAATAATTTTTTGAAATAATAGAATTTAATATTTTTGATAGACAAGTTAATTTAATAATTTAATTTATTATAATTTAATATATTGGTTTGAAAATGGTAATTTTAGTAGATTATTAGTTTAAAAAATTATTTAAATAAAATGAGTATGATAAAATAAAAAAATATTTATTTTAATTTACTAAATATTCATATCCAATTTTATATACTCAAAAATCAACAAAATAATTAAATTAAATAAATTTAAAATTTAATTTATCCCAAATAAAGGTTATTTATTAAATTATCAATTTTTAAAATGTTTCGGTATTATAGTAAATTTTGGAGATGTTACCGCCACACTTAGTACCAGACTGGTTTCCTTCAACCGTTCCAGTACTAAGTGGTAAGGCTTAAAAATAACATAACACAATTTATACAAATTCAAACATTTCATTTAAATTAGAGTAGCACGTAAAACTACATTGCAAAATGGTAGGACCCACTATTAGTGGTTGCAAGAAGATAGAATAATTACCTAAGGAGTTATGAAGGTTTAAAAGATAAACTCATAAACTTCCTAAAATGTCGTTATGCTCTTACCCGATGATAGCTTGAATAGCACATACGACTAACCTGCAGGGAACATTATCCGTTGAATAGGTAGAGGCACACAAACAGATTCTTTTAGTACTACAATACAGATTAATCTTTTATACTAGACTAAAATGTAGGGCACGCATGCAATACATCATACATAAACAATGTAAAATCATAACATATGCAAGCATAGAGACAATTACAACAACGAAAAAGTCAATACACAATGCAACACAACATATAATAGGAAATACACATCACAAGGTCCATTTACTTATCATTTCCATCACTTACCAATAGAGACAAGCACTAAGGTTGTACTCATACTACATCAATAAATCATAAAGGTAAAATCAATACTTCTAGTCTTAAGCCATTAATCAAACATTATTCAACATAATCTCTCGAATTATATCCATGTGAGTATGGGAACACCACTATTATAGTCGGTGGATCGAAAATACACTCTAGGGTAGAATGCATCTGGCCACTATTATTCACCGGTAGACTGGTCTTTAGGGCAAAAGGCTCCTAGTCACTATTCTCACCAGTGGATCGATCTGGGCCTGACTCACATGGTATTCTACTATAAGTGATTAGTATATTTCCCATGATTTATTATCATCCAAGGTTTGGTTTATTGAGTTTGGGATCCCCTATTATTATAATTGGTGGACTAGAATATACTCAAGGGCAATATGCACATGACCACTATTATAACCGGTGGACCAGTACACATATATAACCTCCATGGAGAAATGTTCTTGACCACTATTATAACCAGTGGACTGGCATAGATGATATAATTCATCTAGGCTTGGCTCAATAATCATTTACTTTACATGATTAGTATTTTCCTATTTAATTAACACAATTTTATTCAAATTGGCATGAACTTTTTGGAACATATGCTTCCATGTCCTCTTGTGGTGTTCCATATTCTTATATCATATCATGTTTTATTATCTTTCTTAACATTCTCTCATTATGATATATTTTTACTACAACAACATGTTCTTCTATGAATTCATGTTTATTTGAGAGTATAAATATTTTCTATAGGTTATGTATTGATTTATGACCATGTTATCTTATTCAGTGAGCTCATCTATTTTCCATCATCTTATATGAGAGCATGTCATTCATGTTTATCAAATATGTATGTATATGAATTTGTCTTGGCATACTATCGCTATTTGTTGAGTGTGGTTTACTCAATAAGCCATCTCAATGATATTATGCTTGTTTAGATGTTTGTTTGTAGGTAATCTGATTTAATTCATATATGACTTGGACTTGGGGTGAAAGTTAGAGCTACCTGGAGTTTTGTCCCTTGAAAAATCTTATAATTATTTATAAATATTTTGGAAGTTAATTTCATGTATTGAATTTTTTTATTTGGTGTTGTAAACAACCATGTATATGTTTGTTGTTTGAGATAGATTTTGGAACAAAGGTTTTTTACTAACTTATCAACGATGATTTTACAAGGTTTTCTACTGACTTTATTGACGATGATTGTTTATTTGGTTTCTATTTTAAGATTTGTTAAATGGGTCTTTAGTCTTGTACCTATCAATAGATAGTTGGGAGACATATTTCTTATGGTATGTGTAGCAGTACCGCTCCCTATTTCTTGTGTTTTCTTTTGCATTACATCATTTTTAAATGAAAATTTTTAAGTGTGAAAATTGAGGTGTTACCAATCGACCACTCCACCCTATATCATCAGCCACCATCCCTACCACCGCTCTTTACTGCCAACACCTGCCAGTCCTAGCGCAACTATTACCTCAACCCTTGTTGCTAACAATTACCCTCATCTTTAAATGCCACCATCACCACCACGCCACCTCCGTGGTTGACGCCTCACTACCATTGTGCACCACCCTACCCGAGCCTCCCACTTTCGATTGTCTCTATTTTTATTCCATATCTCTTGCCTTGGTTTTTCTAAGTTTAAATTCTTAAGTCTAAATTTTTTATATTTTGACTTATAGGTGATATCCCGGTGGTAGTGGAGGAAGAAACGTAGGTCCTACTTCCTTAGAGACTGGAGCTTCTTTGGTAAGGATACATGTCATATTTAGAGCTTTTATGTGCATAATGTGTATATTTCTTTGCATATCATACTTGAAAAGTGTTGGATGAAAATTATTATTATGGTAACGTACTTTATGATATGTGGTGTTATGAAAGCAGGAGTTTGTGTATCTTGTTGGTTGAGATAAATTTGGATATGAAATGTTTATATATAATTGTAGATTTCATTTTTATGATGACAGTATGTATAAGAGGTTGAAAATTTATTCTTATTGGAAATCATGATATTTAGTTGAAAAAATGGGTATACCGATTATCTTAGGGGTATTTTAGTCAATATGGTTTAAAAATGGAATATTGGGTAGTTTAGTGTGATAAATGGTTCAAAATAGGTTAAGTATATTATATAAAATATTTGGAGTGAATATGAATGGTTTAAGTCTGATGAGTGAGGAAAATGGCATCAAACATGAGTAGCAAATCCTACGGGTAGAATCATTATCATATGTATGAAATGTCAAAATTTGACCATAAATTTCAGATATGATGTTAATGTTGGCATTTCGAGTATGAATATAAAATTTGGTAATTATATGAGTCTTATGGGAAAAGTCATAATTAGTTTATAAAATTATGGATTTGTGGGAGAGGTAAATAGTAATCCTGAAGGTAGGCTATTATCACATGTGTGAGAAGTTAGAGTTGGGCATAAATTTTTGTATATGATGTTAAAAATAATACTTTGGGAATGTATATTAAATTTAGTGGTTATATGGGTTTCGTGGGAGAAGTTAAGATATACTGTTGAAAATAGGATTTATTAAGGAAATATGGCTTTGAAGGACATATTGGGACATGTGCCTTGCATGGTTATATGTGTGTTTGTATAATAACCTTGGAATAAATAACCACAAATAAGATATTAACCATCTACAGTGAAATATCATATAGTCAGGACCATTGTACCTATCTGTTCCACCATACGAGAATAGTGGCGAGGAGCATTTTGCCCTGTGTTGTACCTATCCATTCCACTAAACAATAATAGTGACTATAAGTGTTTTATCCTGGGTTGTATATTTACGATACCATTCCACCGTATGATAAATAGTAGGGGTCATTGAACTCAAATAAAATAAATCATCTAAATGATCAAAATCATTGATAAGATATTAATCACTTAAAGCGAAACACCACGTGAGTCAGGATCCGTTATACCTACTTGTTCTACCGGACGAGAATAGTGGCCAAGAGCGTTTTGTCCTAGTTGTATATCATTGATACCATTCAACCTATTGAGAATAGAGGAGGTTCCTGAACTCAACGTAAGTAAAATTTTGGATAATGATCATACTGCTACTATGGTAAGGCATGAAAATCAACAAGTGAGTTGATACCTTTGTGTTATTCTATATGCATGTTTATCTCTTATTTCGGCCTTACGACTTTGTGTGACCTTACTTGACTATATTGTTACCTTGCTCAAAATGTAGTGTACTAATATCCTTTTTTATAGGATTTGCTCATTTCCATGAGTAGAGAGCCCAGTTGAGTCTGTGCTGGTTACTAAGGACCCACTAGACGATTATGTTACGTATTATACTCTGATTAGGGTGGGTGGTTATATCTCATGTATGGGGTTTGGAAATCAGATAATTATGTTATACGATTATTTTTTAAATGCGAATATCCTTTTGGCATTTTCCCAAGATTTTTACTTTATGTATTTTAATATTATACTTGAAGTTAAACTCCAAAACTCTTACTTATATTTATGAAAGTTTCCTCTCTTTAAGCGTATTATGCTTCACATTCTAAATTTTTCTACACTACAATTGATACGAGAATGTTATGTAAGCTAAATTTATGTTAATTACGGCAGTGACACCTATTTTGGTTTTTTTTACGCATCCAATTGGATGAATTTTCAAGTTATAAAATTTGGGGTGTTATATACGACATGTATCCTTACCGAAAGCGTCTATGGCCTCTAATAACGTGTGACCTAAGAATATTCTTCCAATACCATCATATAATCACCTAAAAACCAAAGATATAGTAATATTATAACTTAGGAAAAAATATCCAAAGAAAACTAAGACAAATGAGGGGAAGGAAAATGGAGATAATCAAAACAAGTGGGAGAGCTCGTGTAGTGTGGGAGCATGGAAAAAGGCATGATGCAAAAGGTGGTGCACAATGGTGCTAAGGTGTAGGGAATGGTGGTGTGTAAGGTTGTGCAAGAAGTCATGGGATGTGTAAAGGATGGAACAACCATGCGAGAAAGTGCATGGGCTCTGTGGCTCAATAAAACCGAATAGGGCAAATCGGGGGCAAAAGGGCGACTTGAGGTGATGATGGTTAGGCGAAGACGAGGGAGTTGATGAAGGTATGGTCACTGGTTGTCGGGGGAAAATGGTGGTGTTTAGTGGGGGTGTGTGGTGTGGTGATGGGCGGAGGCAAATAGAGTAAAGAGAATAAATAGGAAATGAGGGAAGTTCTAGGGCTGGTTTTCTTTGGACGAAGATAAAGGAATGGAAGGAAAAGAAAAGGGGGTATTTATATGAGATGAGGTGAGGGTGTGGGTTGAGGATGGAGGTGTTAAATGGTGGGGGCTTGAGGGTTTGGCCTGACATGGTGTCGATAGGCATGTGCAAGTTGTGTAGGGGTAGTTGGTAGTGTAGGGGGTTGGTGCAAGCTATGGATGTAGGGGTGTAAGTGATGGTAATGCATGGATGGGAAGGGAATTGAGAGGGAGAGGGTTGCATGTGGGGAAAGCGTGTGCATGGCCTATAGGGTAAAGAGGGTTTGGTTAGGTCGGGGAGGAAGAGGGGAAGAAATAAAAGGAAAGAAAATGGGGAAAAGGAAAAAAGAGAAAAGAACTTTTTTTGTGTTAGAATTAGAATATGTTAAAAAAATATATAAATGACCTAAAATTAGGATTAGGATTAGGTTAAATATTAATTAATCAACATTAAGATTAGAATTTTTTTTGGGGCATCACACTACGTATCGAAAAAGGTAACAATACAGTCATAGAAAGGATGTACAAATACATACGGTGGTATGGAAGAATAAACATGCATATTGATTAAAAAATATACGATGTAGGAGAAGAATTGAACTAGAGTTCCATTATTGGGTATAATCACAATCTTTTTTTTTACGTTAAGTTCAATGACTCCATTATTCTTAATTTGTTGGAACGAACTAAAACACCTATTAGGGAAAAATGCATCTGAGTCATTATTATTGTCTTATTTAATGGACACAATACATCCTAAGGCAACATGGTCGTGGCCGATGTTATTAAATCGGTGGAAGGGTCTGAAGCAACTCTCAGGAAAAACTGCTCCCGAGTTACTAATATCGTTAAGTAGAATGGATACAACACTTTAGTCTTGACTCACATGACCTTTTACTTGAAGGAATTAATGCTTTATTAGACCATTGTTTATATTGATATCACCATGATGTCATAAATATAAACATGCAAGGCACATATAACACAACCACACGTTGAGTAGGACATTTCCTAAGAAAAAGTCATACCTCCCCTACGAAACCCGAATTTCATAAAATAAGCATAACTTCTCTCCAAATACTCGAATTTGACCATCTTCTTGTTTTATTAGAATGATGTTGCTCATTATTACCCCAACTATTTTACATAACATACTTAGCATATTTTTAACCCATTACCACTTTAGAAGCACCAAAAATTCCATTTTTAACCTACATTGACCTTGATGCCCTTATCTTTTAAAAGCCTCGAAATGTTATTTTAGATAGCTTGTGCATTACTCAGCCAACATTTTATCATATTACTTGTGTAACAATTTATAAAATATTCAAGGAATGTCGTAATTATTTTCCACATTATCATAAATGACCAAAATACCCTTGTGGTAGCCATAATACCTAAATTTTCATAAAACCCTACAAGTTTAATATTAATGACTCTTAATTTTTAGCATATATCATCATGATATAACTTGACCCTATTCATTACCACTTTCCATACTTAGTCAACGCCACATTACAATACAATAAAACATACTATTCCACTTAAGGTTTCAAGGTAAGACTTATCTCACAATTATCCCGCAAGCACGTGATTTTCATATAATGCTTGATTTTCATAATATAATATCACACTATCATATAATAACATTGTCAATAAAACATTATAAACACACTAATACAAACATGATATTACATACAATTTCACACATAACATTTAAATCCTAACTATGAGATATATCATTACCTAGCTAACGTTGGTCTCTAAGCAAGCAAAAGGACTAAGCCTCTACCTCCAAGGTTACTGGAGAATCATCTAAGGCTAAGAATAACATATGGTTAAAATGAAAGAAGGTCAATCAATACAAGATAATGTGAGTGGAAAGAAATTAGGGAAGAGATAGATTAAGGGTGTTGATTGAGAGGAACAAAAAAGGAATAAGTGTGCTCGGTAGTGTAATGATTAGCTAAGACTAAGACCGAGGAGAAAAACAATTGACTGAGACCGAGTGGAAAAAGGGGGAAGTTTTACACTTGCTATTACAACGACCAAGATAGGGGAAATAAACACTTACTCTACGAGTTGATCCACTTGATGAGTGAACCAACTTAATGAGTTAACTTCCTCATGCGAGTTCAACCTACTCGACAAGGTGAGACAATAATAAAGGAACAACACAACGTGGCTGAGGGGGAGAAAAATCACAAGGGCCAGGGGATTTATTCTAAAATGGTGGAAATGGATGAGACGGAAGAACGCCAAACATTGGGGTGGAGTTGGAGAAGGTTGGGCGGTGCTTAATTGGGCAGCCATGAAGTGTGACAACGTCTGTTGGAAAATTTTCTTAGAAATTAGTGAGGAAAATTTTTAGATAACAGGAGAAAGATGAAAGAATTTGGTGGTTCCAATAAATGAAGTAAGGGGAGGGGAAAACAAGGGTATTTATAAGTGAGGGGAGATGTTTAAACGATTGGGCTGACTAAGGGTTAGTACAAATGGGTACGTGTCACAAAAAATATTAGGGGATTTTTGCAGCACTCCGAATTTTTATAACCTAAAACTTAAATGTTTAACCTTTTATCCAAAAAATTATAATCTTTAAATTATTGATTTAATTATTTTTGTGAACATTTGACTTACAAAAATAAATAAAATTATTTAATAAATTAATAATAATTATTATTATTTTATCTTACTCTTTTTATTTAAATAAATCCTAATCCTATAATTTTACCTAAATTATTTTCTTAAATTAACATATTAAAATTTGGATAAATTAATGTAATATTTTTTCAATAGGCCAATTTTAATCTAATTTCTAATCTTAGCCCTAAATATATTTTCCTTTTATTTTTTTTCTTTTTTCCTTTTCCCTTTTTTCCTTTTTTATTTCTTTTCTTTCCTTCTTCCCTCTTCCCTCGGGCCAACCTAAACCATCCTCCACTTCTTATTTTCTTTTTCCATCGGGTCAGCTTAGGCCTTCTTCCCTTCTTTCATTCCCCCTTGTTCGACCCAACTCCTCTTCTCCTCCTTCTCTCATTCTCTTCCACATGGCCCAACTCTTTTCTTCTTTCCCCATGCAGCTTAGCTCCCCCCTCTCCTTCTTTCCTTGCTTGCACCGACCATAAACACCCTAGAATTCCCCTTGCGCACGCCCCTCCTCCTAATGCACCCTTGTAAGCCTACACACGCCACCCCCTCTTTTGGCTAGGGATGACAAATTTTTCCTCGGGTTTGAGGCTCCATCGGGGATTCCCCATTAGGGTTGGAGTTCGAGGAGAGAATTCAGAAATCGGTTTTGGGTTTAATTATATATATATATATATATATATATATATATATATAATACATATAATTTTTTTGTAGAATATTAATTAAAAGTATAATATAAAAAAAGGCTCGAGGATCGGGTATAAAGTAGGGTTTCGGGGATTGGGTTAGGTTTCAAAGTTGGGGAATAAATTGGGGATGTGAAATAGATCAGGGATTGGGTTAGGTAAGGGGATTTGATCCCCGCGAGGATTGAGTTGGGGAATCCTCGATAAAAAAATCGAGAATTAGGTCGGGTTCGGGAATTATTTTTCTTATCAGGTTTAAGTATGGGGATATGGGTTCCCCATCCTCGACTCGCCCCATTGCTATCCCTATTTCTAGACAAACACTCTGCACCACCGCCCTCATACCATCCCTTTCTTTTCCTTTTTTGACCTTACAAGTTACAGCTCCCCTGGTCTCCTTTCTCGTGTGCCCCTTTCCTGCCACTTTTGTCCCTTACCACACCTACTATGCCACTCCCTCTTACCACGCACGATGAACACCCCCTCTCCTCGTCCTATTCTTCTTCTCTTCTTCCCTTCCTCATTTATCCCTCGTGGTCTGCTCTCTCTCCCAAACTTCTCTTCTCCCAACCCAACCTCCGTTGTCGGCCAACACCCTTTCCAATTCCTTCCCTCTTCCTCCTCCTCTACCTTATTGCCTCTCCTTTTTTATCCCCTATAGAAGTTCCTACCGATTTCCCCTGCCAAACCCATTCTCCCTGCACAACCCCCTCCTCCACCGCAATCGCTACCAACTCCTCCACTTTACATCCTCCCCGTATGACCCCGAGCAGCCAACACCTAGCCTCCCCTGCAACCCTACCTCATTTTCTTTCTCTCCCCTTTGACACCCCTTGCAGCCGCCACCTTTCCTTTGGCCACTTATCCCCCTCCTTTTCCTCCGCCAATGTAGCTCCTCCCAACTATCTGCCACCAACCACCCACCTCTTGCACCATCACCCGCAACCACCTAAAACCACTTACACCTACCCTTCTCCCCTTCCTCTTCTTCTCATTTTCTTCATTTTCTTTCCCTTCTCTACATCTTTCTCCCTATAGTCTAAGTCGCTGCCTCCGCCGCCTTCGAGCCATTTGCACCACACTTCCAACCATCAGCCATCTCCTCCCTCACCTCCTACACTCAACAACCAAATCCCACGCCTTCCACGGCCACCCACAAACCCTTACTTGATCCACCTCTCTCCCCCCTTGCACTTCGTCCAACTCTGCATGGCTCACCCTACACATGCAGCGTGAGTTATGTTATGTATTTATTATATATTTTGGATAATATTTAAGGTAAAAGGGTAGTTTGGTAATATTATATTTAATAAATATTTTTAATAAAAATCATTATTTTATTTATATAATATTAATATGGTATTTGTGATATTATTTTTAGGTACAAAATTTATTAAATTGAGCCTAAACATTTTAGCCGGTTATCGGTAAAGTTTATTTTTGTTGGAAATCAAGTGATATTTATACCCCACTAAAATGTTTGGATATCGTATGTTAACGTATTAGGGTTTTTAACACGTGATATTTGTAGATGTGATGTGTTGTGAATAATCTAATGATTATTAATGTTATATTAGAAAATGGAAAAAGAATACATGTTATCTTGTGTAAGATGTTATGTATATGAAATGGTGATTGCGACGAGGGTCCAATACTGGGAAGCGATGGCGTATGATATGTGTATATAAAAATGTTAGGTTAAGCATGTATGAACAATTGTAGTAAAAATATTACTACTATTAGCCCTAGAGGCAATATAGTCATTTAGACACATCTTGATAGTTAACTCTAAATGGATGCCTAATGTGTTTTAAATATTGCTAGGAATGGAGATAGGTGCTTGGTGTGTTATAAACACATGTGTTAGCATTAATATCAATATTTTGTGGTCCACGGGTATGTCAGTAAATTTTAATATAGGGTAGTGATCGTCCTAATAAATATGCATGCTAAATGTTATGTGATGCTGAGAATGATAATAGGGATCCGTGGCATTATAAATACATGTATCATCGTGAATATCAGTATTATATGATCTAGAGGAATTTTGGAAATTTTGAATGCATACCAAGGATAAATATGCATGATAAGTAATATTTGGTGCTAAGTATGAAAATAGGGGTTTGTCGTGTTAACAACACATGTTTGGACACATTAATATTACATGGCTTAGGGGCATTTTGGTAATTTTGAATATGCAATGGTGGTTATTCTAATAAATATCTATGATAACAATCGATGCTAAGTATAATAGTAGGGGTTTGTGGTATTAGTAACGCATGTTTGGGAATGAATATTAATATTATATGACCTAGGGGCATTTTATTAAATTTAATTGTGCTGTTGTGGTTATCCTAATAAATATGCATGACAAGTAATAATTGATGCTAAGTATAATAATAGGGATTTATTGTCTTAGTATCATTTATTTTAGCATGACAATCAATATTATATGACACATGGGCATTTCATTAATTTTGCATGTACTAGGGTGATTAGTCCAGTAAACATGCATGATAAGTATTAATTGGTGTTAAATATGATAATAGGGGTTTATTGTCTTAGTATCATCTATTTCAACATGATAATTAATATTGCATGGTCTAGGGATATTTTGGTAATTTTGCATGTACTATGGTAATAATCTAATAAACATACATGATAAGTATTAATTGATGTTGAATATGAGAATAAGGGTTTATTGTATTAGTATCACCTGTTCTGGCATGATTATAAATATTACGGGGTCTAGGGATATTTTAGTAATTTGGAGTGTACCATGGTGAATATGCATGATATATGATGTTCGTTATCGAGTATGAGTATAGGGGTCTTGATGTATTAGATATGCATGTTTTGGCATAATTATTACGATGGTATGATTTAAGGGTATTTTGGTAAATTGGGGTATGCTATGATGCTATTCTCATCAATATGTAGGAAGTGTGTTAATTGTTGATTAAGCATGAGAATGTGTGTTTGGATGTTCCATTTGTAAATTTCAATTATTTCCAGGTGAATGATAATTTATAGCATATGATCTTAAGGCACGTGGTTATTTGAATAATTACTGTATTTCAATTACTTTATGCATAATTCAATGTTCATATGATCAATGTAAACCATCTAGTGTGTTGAATGCAGCCCTTGTATAGTAGTCTTGTATAATAGGTTACTCAGTACCATTGTACTAAATGGTTCATTTCTTTTGCCCTTGTTTATTCAATTGGCAATGGACTTCGTATGTTAGCTCACAAACTCTATTCAAGGATTATTTATTGGATTAAGAATGTAGGATTATCCGGGATTCTGTTTGGTAACTTAAACCAAAAGTTTATGTATTTTCCTTATAATCTTTTATATTTCATTTCTACTGGCTTTATTTTGTAACCACAGTTAGTGGGTTTTGTATGGAAGGTGAATTAACCTCCATAACCATTACGCTACTCTAATTTAAAATTGTATTCTTGAAATTTAAGTAAAGTAACATTTTAGTCTTAGCACTTGGAATCAAAACGACAGAGGAGATCGGTTCGGTACTAAGTATAGCGGTAGAACCCCAAAATTTACTATTTTAGCTTGCGCTTGTAACTTTTAAAAACATAATTTTTCATTAGCAAATTTTGGGAGTATTACGATTTTGGGAAATTTACCCCACAACACATCCTTGGGATGATGGGATATGACAATGGTGATGATGATGCTAGGCCTAGGTAGACCCATGGCTGCAGGCTAGACAATAAGAAGATTGGTTGAGAAATGAAGACCACATGGGATAGGTAATTAGGGGCTGAAGAGGAAGAAATAAAAAGGAATGGAGAGAGGGAAAAGGGAATAAAAAGAAAAGGAAAATAGGGGGAAAGAATAATAAGTGTGGTTTAAATTTAAAATTTAAGAATTAGAGTGAGACTAAGATAGTAATCTTCCGATATTAAGATTGCTAAAAAATTCAAGTTATTACACAATATGGTTTAAGTGAAATGGTATGTGAAGCATGCAAATTTGGTGATAATTATTTATCTAGCATGATTATTGTATTTTATTATGGCATGTATGACTCCATATGTTTATACTATGTTTCTCCCATGATTCCTTTTATGTGCCCCATGCGATATTTGCATGCACGGTACTATATAATGTTTTGCTCAGTATCATTATATTGATGTGTTCCAATTCATGGTATCCTACCTATTTAATGGGTAGTTGTAACCTTGCACAGTTGTTTATGAGTGCAACTTGTTGGCTAGTAATTTTGGAGTCGAGAGTTAGAGCTATCAAATGTTCAATCTAGTATCTTTTGATTCGGATATCCTTGGATTCTTGTGTCCCTTATGTATTAATTTTTGATTTAATTCTTTAATCATTATCCAATTTTGTATTATTTGAACTATGTTAATCTAAATGTAATATCTATTATGTTCTTATTATTATCATTGTTAATTTAAGCGGGCAAACATTTTAGTCTTATCACTCGGTGTAAAAATGGTAGAGGAAACCGAATTTATACTAAGTGTGGCAGTAACACCTTACATTTTAATGTTTTAGCGTCCGTAATTAACTACTTGAAACAACATTTTTAAGTGCTAAAAAAGGGGGCGTTACACATTAGGAGTACCTTCTTCTTTTAGCATTGTCCTTTGATTCCATCTCCTTTATAATAAAGTTAGCTATACTTTATTTTCTTACCAAATTCTTTCATGTGGCATTATTGTTAGCTCATTCATTCTTGTAAGGGTAGATGTTTTTATTTGCATTTTCTTTTACTTGTTTTCTCTTTTTGTGTCACTAATAGCCTAAAAGTTATAAAAAAAATTAATGCATATAATTATAAGTATTATTTACGGTGCAATATACAATGTGAGTAATTACAAACCTTAGCCTCTTCTAACTATTTTTTAACTCAACCAACTGTTGAGGTGTGATCATGGATAGATAACCTACTAGTTGTTGTGATATGTGAAATCCATCTTCAACAACCATGTAATGGCATGCTAAATAAGAGTTAAGTCTTTTTAAGATCTAGTACACTTTTGAAGTATAAGTTTCCTATGGCACTTGGACATGTTAAAACTACCCTACGTTGAGAGAGGGATAGATATTATTAGTATATAATTTAAATGGTATAATAATATTGGTGTATAAAAGATCATTATACATGTACATCAACCCATAACCTGTCATTCGACTCGTTATGTACCATTTTCTAGTTAGGAATCATAATGGGAACCACTTCACAAGTTCTACTATTCGTATAGCTTATAAAATATGTCACATTCTCTATTGTTGAAACCCCTTAATTAGTAAATTCATCAACTACATACCTAAGCTTCTTGTGCTTTAACTTAGAGGCATTCTTCATCCGCACGCCCTCTACGTGCTTTAGCTTCTTTTCTTACTCCATAATTTTGATATGCTATACTAGCTACATGAAATTAACCATCAAATAAACACCTTTTTTTTGGATTTTAATAAGGTATTTATCGGCTTTTTTCTATATTCACACAAGCAAGCAAACAAAAATCCAAAAATCTAGCTTCTCTTGCAATATATTAAAATTCCAAGGCACAGCAAACTAGCATTACATGAACTAGTATAAAATTCTATAAAGTTATTTTTCATTAGTTTACCATAAAACAATAAAAATGAAGACATTGTAAAATTCTACAACCACATGACAATATATAACACCCAGGTAATATTTGAATGAGCAGCAATACTGTGACATAACATGTAACCAATCAACAAGTAGCAACCAATATTTTATCCTCTTTACTGATAAAATAGCAGCAACAAATCAAATAACGTAGTATGAAAAATACATATACCACATAAAAAGCAAAAGGAAAATTCTAAAATTCTAAAACTACATGACAGTAAACAACACTCGAAACCACTAATAAAGGGTATGTAACATACTAAACAATGAATTTGAGACATATGTTTCAAGGAAATAAAACTAATTAAGAATAGTGACTTGAGTATCTATGCACAATAAACCAAGAATGAAGGAAAAAGAAATGCATACCTAAAGTAAGTAGATGGCTATGACATAAAAAAGGAGAGGAAAAAATGGCGATGACACCTAGTGAAGAAATAGTAGAGGTTCTTCGTGCAATTGCAAGTTCTCTCTTATGTGTTCGATAAAACGAGTGAAAGTAAAATTAGTTATAGGTCAAAGTGAAGGAAGAAAAGTGAAAAGGAAAAAAACAACTAAGTTTGAATAAAAGCGATGTCTATACCCATTTTTTTTAATAAAAAGATCGCTAAACTACATGTCATAGTCTTATTTCAAAACCACCGTCTATAGTATTATCTAAAATGGGGCACTTTGGACAACTATAGATAACTGCTATAATTTTATAGTCATTGTTTATAGTTTCACCATATTTTCTCACAGTTTTAAAATTTACTACCGGTTATATACAGATTTTCTAGTTATAACAACCGTATACGGGCTGCCGTCTATTTATATTTTTGTGGTAGTGAGCTAACAACATTGGTTATTATAGATTAATGAGGGACTTGATGGTTATTATAGAACTTTTTGATGAAGTTATATGTGTAACACATGAGGCAGACGCCCATGACATGAAATAATGGACTATAATAGCTATATAAGTTATTTTTTAGTTTGAAGATATTGGTTAGATCTTGTTAGAAAGATTCATCTTGCTAGTTTCAAGTTTTATCTTTTATTTTTATGTATATGTGCCAACTATGAAAGATTTCACAGTGATTTTTATCTTTTAGTTTTATTTTATCTTTTCATGAAGAATCACATTTCAGGAGGTGAGGAATCCATCGTAAAAACTTGGTATTGTAAGAATTGAAGATAGATGCAATACAACCAGTTTAAGTTTGATTATTCAATCGGTTATTTTTGTGAGATATTACTTTAATTTGAATTATGTGCGATTATTATTCAAGTTTTCTCAACTTAATTTTATGCATAATTTGAGAGAGTTACTGCGTGTTTAAGTTAAACATATTCACATCCTAATTCAACCCTATAATCGTCAATCATCATGAACACATTCAACCCCTATAATTGTCCATCATCATCAACACATTCAACCCTAAGTTTAGCATATTCGAATTCAAACTTCAACCTTAACCCTCTTCCAAAAGCCATGATCCCCCCACATGTAATTATCCCATTAAATTTGACCATAAATTACTGTTAATAAACCTAATCATTATCAATCAATTCATCATCGATAACCCCCATAAATTAAGCATAAACCCTAACCCATGATCAAATGCCATAACCCCCCAAAATGGAAAATTTAATCCTTATCATTCAATTTCTATTCTTCTTTTGATTCAAATGTTGTGTGACTTGTGTCAAATACATATTTTTGGTGTTGTGTGCTTTTAAATTGCTTCCCATTTATAATCATTTATTATTTATTTGATAAATAATTACAAATACTTGTAACTAACTAATGTTTGGTAAGATGGGTAGTTAAAAAAGAGGATATTGAAGGTTGTGAATTGGGATCTAGATTTCATCATTATATATTTTAATAAAAGAGTAAACATTTAAACAAATGATGATTATAAAAATATAATTTGAAATAAAAACGCATTCCCACGTACAACATTAACATCGATCCATCACTCGTAATCCAGTCAAAATGGACCGTGGCGGGAGGGAAATAAACCGAGCGTAAAGAAACCTAAAAGCCAAATGACAACGGAAGAGACTAGGCCGACAAAATAAAAGCCGAAGAACAGCCGGTCTACAACAAAAAGCCTTACGGTTCCGCCGTTTTAATTATATATATATATATGTACATATAATTCCTTATTTTTCTTTTCTTTTCCGACCATATAAGTTCCTTTTTTATTTTAGGGAAGGACGCTGAAACGATTCGACTGAATTTTTTTTTTTTTTGGATTATCAGCCCCCGCCCAACTCCTCTTCTTCGAATGGCCTTTCACGTCGCATGCCCAATTACATGGTAATACAACACTTTAAACTCTATTTCTCCCTCGCTTTTTCCCCTTTTATTTTTATATCACTCTAACTCTTTCCATTTATACTGTTTTTGTTGTTTCCCTGCTCTTCGCAGCAAGCGAATTTGCTTCTGCACCCTAGGGTTTCCTCGGAAATTGCAGACCGATGCAGGTCGCAATGACTTTCTTGAAGAAATTCGAAAAGTTGACGAGTTTCTCACCGATCCATGGCTTAGTACGAGTACGGAGAAAAGAACTGTCCAAGTTCCCATTCCTAAGGTTGCTTCGCCGCCACCTCCGCAGTCGATTCCGGCAGATTTGGTGGCTACTACTGATGGCGGTGCTACAGATGGAATGACCGCGGGTTTCGGGGCGGCAGCAGCAGCAAATGAGTTGTTGTTGGCCTCTTCGGCTCTGACTAAACGCGCCGCATTGCAGAGGAAAGCCGCTGTTGCTTCCTCGGCTGCTGAGGATTTCGCTCGTAGGTTTGAGGCTGGGACTTTTGTGGTATGATCTCGTGGATCTTGTGGTCAATTTGGTGTAGTATATTGTTTTGTTGTCGAAATTCAATGTAATTGTTTGTCTGCTTTTGGGTTGTTCTGTTTGCAATACGCAAAGACAAATCAGGATTTATTTTTGTTTAAGTTTGGTAGTTGCGTTATAAAATTCGACCATGATGCTTTATTTCTACAGCGATCTGGCTATGCGTATGATAGTTGCGTGAACTCTTTGCCACCCTTGTTTGATTTAACCTCTGGAATTGCTGATATTGTATTAAGCTGAATTTATTATCTTTCTATGCTTTTGTGTCAGAGTTTGGCTGGCAAAGCAGACATTATCATTTTAGCATGTAATGCATGAATGGGTTAGAACTGGGATGCAATTAATGGCTTTCTTTGGCCTTTACATGCACATACTCATTTCTTGTTTTGATCAGGACAGAAAGGGACAGATATCTTAAAGTTACATTATCATAATCGGTGAGGGAGATAGTAAGTTGACCAAAGCAGTGGGAATGATCAGAAATTATGTTATTAGTTGCTACCATACCTCTCAAATTTCTCGAACCTTAATCTCTGGCTGCTATTTATACGTCAAATTCTCCTCTGTTTGTATTTTCTTTTCTTATATCGCTGCATCTTTGTTGCCTTTGCTTGGCAGGGATATTTATAGGAAGTAACTGTTCATTTTTGAAATGGCCTAGTAATTTGAAGAGTTAGCTCTTTATGGTAAAAGAAAATTATAGGTTTAGAAGTTGCATATTTGATATATGTAATCTTTTGAGGACCATTGACCAGTTTTGTTGGCCCTTTTGAATCTAGAATATACCATGCCTCATTAGTCAGTACAGTAGTCATCTCCAGAGCCGACAGATCTGTTTCCTCTGCAAATTACATACATATTTTATTTTAATATCTGTTTCTTTCTGGAGTTTAAGAGATTTTGCTGCTTTACGGAGCTGTTAGTGTTTTATATATGATGATTTGATTAATATTCTGTTTTTTCTCAGGATGCCTCAACAGATACTGCTGGAGAGGAGCAGGAAGTATCCAATGGGAATGTTATGTGTAGATTATGCTTTTCAGGTGAAAATGAAGGTACTGAAAAAGCAAGGAGAATGCTTCCTTGTAGGGGATGTGGAAAGAAGTATCATCGGAATTGCTTGAAAGCATGGTCTCATAATAGAGGTATGTCCTTGGTTCCTTTCCTTATATCATCCAAATTCCTATCTGCAGTTTCTAAGTATGATTTACCTGCAGATTTATTTCACTGGAGTTCATGGACATGCCCCTCTTGCCGTATATGTGAGGTAGTCACTGGATTTAAATTATTATCTTCTTTTGGGTTAATAAATGATCCTTCATTTTTTATTGGCAATTTTATGTTTCTTTTTTTTCTTCTGAAATCATCTACTATTGCTAATGAAGTGACTGGCAACTCTTTCATTGTAAATGATACACATTTTGACCACTTGTATTGTATGACTGGATAATGTCATCTTGAAGGTTTTTTTCCGTTTGACTAAAAACTATTTTGCATAAACATGTACCAATCAAACTACTGTAGGATCATATTAACTTCATATGATTTTATTTGTCAACCCATCTCTTGCATATCTATGGTTCATGCAAATACTATAATGCAGATTATTCTGATATCTGCAGCATTTGGTATCAAGACATTTCACAGATAGATATATTGCTGTTACGAGTGATCCTAAATTCCTAACCCATATTCGTTTTGCATATGCTTTGTATGTTATATGTCAGTGGCATGTCTTCCTCTATCTGTATCACTTTTTTATGAAATATTTTAGTTTGAACTGAAGTGAACATTCTGGATTGTGTTAGTTCAAACCCTCATATCTGAGCTAGGATGCTCATGCCGTCATTTTTGTATAGCCTGTAAGACTGTGCTGTAAAACATATGATGTGATTGCGCATTTGACAATTTTACGTTTGTCTCTTGTTGCCCTACCTTGTTGTGCTTTCTCTTGACAGGTCTGCCGAAGAACTGGAGATCCCAATAAATTTAAGTATTGCAGACGCTGTGATGCTGCGTATCATTGTTATTGTATGCAGCCACCTCACAAGGTTGTCTTTGCCCCAACCCTTTTCCTTTGTCTTGTTTCGATATTCAAGTCTAATTTGTTTCTTATCGATGCTACAGAATGTTAGTTCTGGACCATATTTGTGCCCAAAGCATACAAGATGCCATAGCTGCGGATCTAATGTGCCAGGCAATGGCCTAAGTCTCAGGTAATCACTTTGTAATTGTGTGAAATTGTTTCCATCATCTTATTGATGACGTTTATTGTTTCATTATCTGCTGTTCTTAGCCAGTATTGATAATTTGAGTTTTAATGTTTTGATAGATTGGTATCTATCCATTATCTATGACTACTTTTAGGGGACGGGGTTTATCGTATACAAGAGTTAGACTACATAAATTGCGTTTTTAACTTTCCCTCCAGAACAACTAGCAGGAGAGACAGATACATGTTCATCAAATCAAACGTGTTACATTATGTCACATCCCTTTTTCCTTCTCTCACATTCCCTCTTATCTATGAAAACAATTTAAATCCATTTCCAAATTGTTGAACCATCACTTTTCTTTTAGTCCCTTTCATATATCATACCTCCCGTCTATTTACTTAGACAAATTGAGTCCATTCTTCTAAACCTTTAAGTGCTCCTTTTGCCTTCTATTAATTTTATAGCTTTAGCACAATTCCTTACTGGTAAGAAGTAGTAGTTGCAGTGATCGGTACATGAATTCATCTACACTGCTTGGGCCTTCCTCTTTGTTGCTCTTAACAATCTCTGTAAGTGATTATAATATATCTTCTTCGATTCTAAAGAGAAATATATTGTTGATTTCATTTTTTCACAACAAATATGTTATTTTAGATAAGGAGAAGAGGATTGGGGTTGTTTTGAGTGTTATTTGGGGAGTTGGGCGGCTTTACAGACCTACAATTTATGTAATTTTTTTGCCAAAATAATATATTGGTTTGGTGTAGACAAAAATAACTTCTGCTGTGTTTGTAGCAGATACTTACAGTATATGCAACCTTATTTAATCTTTCAGGGTAATTTTTTTTTCATTATTCTCTTCCTATTTTTTTTGTCTCCTTTTATAATTTATACAAAATTTGTTACTAGTTTGCGTAATTGTCTTTTTCCAATGCCATGGGAATACTGTAAATCAAAGAAAAATGTACTATAAATGATAAATCACAGTGCACTTTTATTTCTACACTGTATTTACAACTACAATTAGATTATCATGCATGTATTGCATGCATTGGATGTCAATTGCAAATTCTGTCATGGCCATTCTCTATGACTCGACGTTGAATTCTTCTTTCATTTTCTCTGTCTAGAGTTCATTATCTATAGACTGTTCCTTATTGCTTAGTTTTTGGGATATATGAAAAGAATAATGTGCAAATTCGCAAAAAGGGGACATGAAGAGCAATAGTGATACATTGGATTGTTGTTTGTCAACTGGTTGGTGCTTGTTTGTATCATTGTTCTATATTCGAACCGGGGAGGATAACATTGCAGGGTTATGGGCTGGATTTTGAAATGCTATCATGAAATATTTGGTTTGCTTATTGTTTCAGCTATCACAGTTTGTTCGACGATGCTTGGCATTTGTTGAAAGATTTCTAAAGTGTGTTGCCTAGATCATGGTTTGAAGTGATCAATGTTCAGCTTATGAGTTGATTTTGTAAGCTAGCTAGCACACTATTCTCCTTTGATTATTTATGGGATTCATCATATAGATAAGATCATATTAGATAAGCAAAATTTTAATAATAATAATATAAAATTAATGATAATAATTCTAATAATGATAGATTTGATATCTATAGCAGTAATATTAATAATGAAATATTAAACCCTATTCTCATTTTTTTTTGCGGATCAGATTTGAAAGAATGTTATTAATGAGTTATTATTTTTATTTTATTATTATTATTGTTATAATGAATATTTTTCCTATTAGTATTACTACGATTGTTATTACTACCATCATGGATATACCTACTATCATTCATTTTATATTTCTTTTATTTTTAAAAAAATTTGCCTGATATTTAATGAGGAGAACATGCCTTAAATATGACAATAATAATAGTAAAAGAATAATAACTGTAACACTTCGATTTTCACTAAATATGATTTTTATTCAAAAACAGTTTTGTGAAAGTAAAATAATTAATCCAGTGTGTTATCACTACATTTAACATAGAAAAGGTATTTTTGAAACCCAATCTATGCCAGGCCAATAAGTAACTCATACATAGTGTTACTTGACCTGATTGATACGAGATTACATAACATTGCAAAGAAAAACTATTATCAACACAATCGAACAAATAAAATACAGACGGAAAAAAAGAATTAGGATCCGAGGATCTAAATTACACCATAAGCTCTACTCACTCAACCCAACCCATTACATAGCAAAACAATCAGTAACTGCACACAAAGATTTGAAAAATAAAATAAAAATAAAAACAATCAGTATGATGAATGTATTGAATAAATTAAATATGCTAAAAGCAGATACTATGTATTCACGTAAAATATACAGAACATATTGAAGCAAGAAAATACAAAAAAATAAAAAAAATTGCTAAAATGTGACATGTGGAACCTTTACTAAAAATCCACTATTTACTCTGTTCCTTACTATTTGTTATTATTCATAACTATGTATACTATTTGCTACTATTTATCAAAATCCTAAAAGCCACACGAACATTTATTACAAGAATCCAAACGTAGAAATGATAGAGTTCACACACATGTGAGATCTGGTGATTATTTTGTTCTTTATTAAGTTATCACATGATCCACCATATACCACATTTTATCTCGGAGGGAAGAATATTAAACTCAAAGCATTTATAGCTAATACATCAATCCAAAGCGCTATCAGACCTCTCGGTTCATTGAGAAATACTTTATCTGTAAGTATTGATACACCCTATAAGACTTATAGGTTACTTATAGAGTAGAAAGAAACCTCAATAATAAATAATAAATAAGGAGTGCATTCACTGTAAATCCCATATCGAAGGTCATCTCAAGATTTGCTTATATTCCAAAATCAGTATTAGACTTGAATTATTAATATATAATATTCTCCACAATCCCAAAACAAACCTGCACACCATTTAAAAAAAATACTATTTACACACAATGGAATTTGCAGGAATATGTTAAGAAACTTATATTTAAAACCAAAAATTTACAACTACGGGGATTTACTATTCACATTAATTTATTATGTATGGAGTCAAGTACATGGATAAGGTAAACCATTGACCCTAAAATATCTAATTAAGGTTTTTAGGCGCAAAATGATAAAATTTACTCGTATATGTCCTAAAATTATAAATTATAAATAAAATAGTAAACATGCTCTAAAAATTATGTAATTATATACTAAGCATACTTAATGAATAATTAACATGCTAGAACACTAAAATTCAATTAACAAATCATAATGCCCCATAATCTTTAAAACACCAAAAATGTCATAATTTCTATCTTATAAAGTTCTAGCTCTTCAAATTTTGCACACTGTTCATTGAAGATATGATAAAGACATTAGAACACCTAAAAGTTTAGGAAATTTGTAGGTCACATGTATAATGACAAAATTACCCTTTTTCCTGCCAAAACTTCACCCAATTCTTATATACTCTAAACGTGATTAAACACAAACATGATCTAAAAAAAATGATTTAAGTAACCTCATGATGTAATCGGGGAGGGTATGCCTATACGTGTATCTGTACTCAATAAGAAAATCTGTACTTGAATCCGTACATGTACTCGAGCGAGTATCCATTAACTCATCTATATCTATATTTGTGGGATATCTGTTACTTAATTGATAAATCGTTCATCTGTTTACGGATATTATCCAATGGACAAGTTCGTTATTCAACGGATAAACCCATTTAGGGTTAAGCCAAAAGATAATTTAAACCTTAATATTATACTATATTTATTTTAAAATTAAGGATAAAAGGGTAATTGCATATTACTTAAACGAGTACGGATATAAATACGAGTATGGTACGTGTACGGATATGGATGCTAATTACCTGTATTCATACCCGAATCTGGCAGGCATTTTCTTCCATCATCTATATCCTTATCTGTTTATCTATATCCATTTAAGTATTCGTTTGATTTTGGGTAAAATTCCTCAGATTTTGGATAGAAGCCACTCCGTTTATGTCCCTAAACCTCAAGAACATGCTTCTAAAATTTGAAAGCCATCACACAACTATAACCCCCAAAATCACCCTAAAAATCTTAGAACCCTAAAAGAAGGCCAAACATGGAAAATTTCTCAACAACACTAAATCAAAATATATATACTTTTATTATAATTTAGTTTGCCTAGATTCCCAAGCTCCAAGATCAAGCACAAAACAACCTAGGAACCAACTTCTCCACTTCTTAGAAAACCTTTAACAATAATCATTAAAATTAGTCAAAATCATATCTAAAATGCAAATTAAAACAAAGGAATGCAAAAACCAAGGTTGGAATGACTTACTCCTCCTTGGAATGAATTCTAAAAATAAGGAGAAGATTAGAAGTATATTTCTTCAATGTTCCAACCCTTAACCCTAATTTGCTTAATAAAAATAATTAAGAGTTAGAAATTCAAGATCTGAAAGAAAAATCAGAGGTTGAAGGTTTTATAATAGAGGAAGGATGGAGAGCTAAGGGAGGTTGGTTATGGGGTTGAAATGGACAAAATAAGGTGGGAGAAGGAGGTGAGAAAGAATTTTGGTTAAGGTTTAGCTATTTATTAGCTTTATGATTATTATATGGTAAAATGATCAAAGAAAGTAAAGGTGCAGAATCAGGTCTGAGTTCGAAAGCCTAAAGGGTCAACAAAGGTGTTTTAAACCATTTTAGATATTTTTGGAAGTTAAGAACAAGTTTCAGATAGTCAAGATAGATTTTGAGTAGAAAAAGTTGAGTTTTGGGGGTTAATTATGGCTAAACTTGGTAGAATTTATTGGAAAATTTAAAAATAATGTCAGACCATTTTTATTTCACATTTAATTTAAATATGTCAAAATATCAGTATTTTGAATTTTCGTAAATTTTTGTTGGTTAAAACATTTGTTTCAAGCTTTAAAACGTGAATAAGGGTAAAAAAAACATGGCAAACAATGTTTATTCTTACAATGTTCAGAAAAAAAATCAAAGAATTCAATCATGATTAAATTAGAATGATTTGGAAGAAGTTTGACAGGAAAAGTGATTCAAAAGTCTTACGAGACTGGAAATGTTAAGAAGGGTTAGAAGATTGAAATGAAATGTTTTAAAATGTTGTAATGGTTAAAATTATATAAAAATCTTTTGTTTAAAATAATTTCTTTATAATTATATAATATTTAACACATTTTAGAAAAGTGGGATATCATAATATTATCGAAAACTTTAATTCATATTAGATCAACAAAAAATAAGCTGAAGAGATGACGCTATTAATCCCTTCTTGCATGTATCTATGATTGTTGTTTCTGTTCCCAGATCCCACCATTTACGTCATTACGACTTCATCTGTATATAAAAATATTCCGACTTTACTCATAATTTTTTTATGTCAAAAAAGAATGTCACCTTTAAAGAGCCAAATACTAATTTTCATCTTCATCCTTGTATCTTTCATTTTTTTTCAATATGTAATAACTATTAGTTTATTCTCTCTCTACTTGGGAAAATGAAAAAGTAAAGGATAATGGGAAGTTTATATATTATTTAATGTTATCCATAACATGTATTTTTTTTGAAAACAACACTCCTCATATGTGGAGGGAGTATTTCTTTTGGAAGAAATCACCTTAGCCACCCAGCCAGCATGTTTTAAAGTTCTTATGGAATTACAGCCACTAATTTTTTTGGTGACCATCCAATACCAATCTTAACTTCTGTTTTGTTAATGCTGTACCACTCCTAGCCTAAAATCTGTTGAAGATTCACCTGCCTTATAAATAGTCAGCTGTCTGAATGTTAGGCTACTTCCTGAGGATTTTTGCTCCTTTCATCCTCGGGCTGCTTTGATTCTCTATTTTTCTTTGTCTCATATTTCCTATCATGGGCTTACTACTTCATTCCTGGTGAATTAGGGATTATTGACTTGTTTCAACAGCTTGCCTCTTCTGTTATGTCTATCCTCTCTCTCATTGCCCTTGCCATCTGCATTTGATATCAGTGCACCTGGGATGGCAAACCTAGATTGCTGAACCCAGCCACATATTACTGGAATTCTGTCCGAACTCTGAGGTGTCAATGCCAAAGGGATGCTTATTGCAATCTTGCCTTGAACTTTAGTGGTATTTTTTGGATTTGGGGCCTGCCATTATACTGCTGGACATCAGACGTCAAACTAGATCGGTACTTTACTTTTGGTGATCAGTGCTGGAGGCATGGCGAATGGACTTATCATTTGCTGCTCATTTATCGATTGATGATGTTTTGGGAGTTTTGTCCCCCTTGAGCTTATCCTTTCCTTGCAGCTTTTGTAGTTAACCTTTTTGTTTGGGAGGTGTGGGTTTATCAGGTTTGCACCTTTCTGAAAGTGTTAGTGATGCAGAACCTATTTTTTCTGATGTAAATTCAATTTTTGTCTCGATTCCTTGACATTCTAGTTTCTTCGTTCACTGAAGTGCTTGTGGTTCTTATTGAATCAACATCTGTAGGTGGTTCTTAGGATACACTTGCTGCGATGCTTGTGGAAGATTGTTTACTAAAGGAAACTATTGCCCTGTTTGCTTGAAGGTATTGTTTTGACCCTGAATTATATATTTTCATGAATTTGACTGGTCAGATAAGTTTTTATGTAAGCATAAAAGTATGGTGTCCTTACTGAGGTGCATCAGCTTCTGGAGGAGCTGTCTGCAATTTTCCTCTTGCTTTTAATTTCATCTATTGACATTAGCAGTAAAGGATGAGTGTGCATTGTATCTTCTGTGGTGCCCTAAACATTTTTCTCTTGTGTATGGGGTCTTGTGCCCCCCCCCCCCTTCCCAAAAAAAAATATTCCCTCAGTTTTCCTAGACTTTTCTATTACCCTTTTCTATTCAGGAGTAGGGGAGAGGGGCTTTCTCTTGAAAGAGGTTAACCAATGTGTTTGTAGGTTTATCGTGATTCTGAATCGACACCTATGGTATGCTGTGATATTTGCCAGCGCTGGGTTCACTGTCAATGTGACGCTATCAGGTTTGCTGACATCCTCTCCCTGCCAGATCCTGGCATTAACATATATGCTGCTGCATCGTTGTGTGAGTTTATGAAACTTGGGGAAAAAAAATTAATTGCAGAATTTGTGATCATTGAATAAGTCCCAAGAATAATATTCTAGTTTAGATTTGAGTCCCAAATTTGATATTGACCAGGCATCATATAACAACTGATTCACCAGATTGATCATGCATCATTATGGTTACTTGGAATATATACATACATACATACATACATACATACATACATATACATACATACATATATATATATATATATACATACATACATACATATATATATATATATTCAGAATTTCTTACCTGCATACTGTCTAAGGGATGAAAGAGCTATGGAGAACAAATAATCGAAAAGAAACAAATGTCAGTTCTGATATCTATAGCTGCACTATAGCCTGATAATATTGGGTTTTGAAGGTTGAATGCTAGATGCAGCAACAATGGGAGTCATAGTTATATATAATGATTCTCATGTCTAGAGACTCCATTGTGTTTTCTCTATTGAAGTATCACCGGAGTCCATTGCAGAAATTTTGGTGGGTTGTTTATTGAAAGAGGCTGTTTAACAAGTGTGTTTTATGTGGTAAATTTATCATGCATACCCACACGCCAAACTGGACTTCTGTTATTTTCAATGCTGAACTGTGTATTTCATTGGCTCATAGTTACTCCAATCTAGTTTAAAATATTGGTCTTTGCTGTTTATGTTTCTTTTACAAATGTACTCCATCTTCATGGGTATTGATGATAGTTTCCATGATAGCAAATGGTTTTTGCCTTTCCATGCCTTTCTTTCCCCTTCTAGCCTTATGCTTTCTGTGATTAATGAGGCTGCAATTTCCTGTGCTGACCCCTGCTTATCATAGCAAGGCTAATAACATTGAACACTGTTTACAGTGATGAAAAATACCTGCAGTTTCAAGTTGATGGTAACCTCCCATACACATGCCCTACATGCCGTGGTGAATGTTATCAGGTCTCTCTCTCATAACCACACCCATACACATATTTTCAGTTTCATCATTCATCCCAATTTTCTTTATTTGATTAATACAGGTGAAGGATCTTGAAGATGCTGTTCGTGAGCTGTGGAGGAGAAAAGATGAAGCTGATCAAGATTTAATAGCAAGCTTAAGGGCTGCTGCTGGCCTGCCAACTCATGGAGACATATTTTCTATCTCTCCTTTCTTGGATGATGAAGACAATGATCCTTTTGCCTCAAAGAGTGAGCGGGAACGTGTGAAGTTCTCTTTGAAGAGTTCAGTCGATGGTTCTCCAAAGAAGAACAAGAACACTGTGAAGAAATTATCAAGCAAGAAGCATTCAAAGAAAAAGTTAGACCAAACACCTTTTGTTAGTAAAGCAGAGGTTAGTGAGAACGTTGGAGAACAGGACAGTCAATCCTTTGGATATGAGCCTGCTGACATGAGTAGTGGCTTAGCATACAGTAAAAGTGGACCAGGTACTAGAAGTGGAAGTGCGGAGGAAGGGATGTGCGCAATATATCAACAAGGAACATTGAAACACAAATATATGAATCAGATTGCAGGAGATGATGAGAGGGCATCTGGAGATTTCCAAATCAGGAGCAAAGTCACTAATGATGGCGGTACTCGTGAGGATGTGGGAAAAGTCCCTGGTAAGTCCTACACCATGAAGGGCACCAAGTTGGTTATACATTTGAGTGGGCGGAATAAGAGTATAACAAATTCCCCAAGATCTGATTCCTCTAGCTATCAGAGAGAGCAAGAATCGGCCATTTATAATGGTGAGTCATGAGTGGTGTGTGTCAGTTTCTTTTTGGTGTGCTTGCCTATGTGCTGTATATTTGTTCTTTTCCAGAAACTATTCAGTTATTTGTTTTCGCAGTTTGTTTTCTAGGAATAAATTGGCTGGCGAAGTGGGAAATCGCATTTTTTTTACATGTTAATTGAGGTTTTTTTTGGAAGTCTTTCTTTATTTAGTTATTTTATGTTGCTTAAGTTGCAGACTGGAACAGCGGAACTCTGTTTATTAGCTGATCTTTGTTTGAATTTCTCCCTATTCTCAATTTATTTTCATTTTATTGTAATGACAAATTCATTTTTGTCTCGTGTTTTGACAAGGTCTCTTCAACTTTTGGCACTGATATTTTTGAATTGGATGTCCCTGTAGGCAGTGAAGCAATCAGTCAACACAAAGGCGATGACAGGTTCTCAATTGAAACACTTGATGGCACGATCAACGTCAGTGATGGTAATGCATCATTTACTTTTCATCCCTTCGCCCAAATACTCTGGCTTAATTCTTGCTTTTTGTTTTATATAAGTTTAGGCTGGAGTTTTTTTCTGAAAAGTTGGCTGGTATTAGTCTCATGGAGAAAGATAGCACCGAAATCTGATACCCTTGTTTTTCTTTGTATTCTCATCCAGTTTATAAAGTTGACAGCTCCCAAGAATTTAAAGGTTTGAAGCGCACGGAGAAGGAAGGCAGCTTAAGAAGGCTTGGAAAAGGAAAATCTGTATTTTCTGGTTTACAGCCAAAATATGATAGAAATGGGGCTGGTGGGAATGGGCTGTTAACTCCAGAGAACACACATGTTTTATCCTCAAGGAAAAGCATCGAAAGTACTGCTGCTATAGGAGGTCAAAGTGTTGTATCCAAAGCTAGCAAGGCAGCTGTAAGAAAGCATCCAACGGAAGAGTCTGATGTGGCTGGTCAGAGGAATTCAAACTACAGCCAAGCTCTGTGTGATCCTTTTGAAACACTGAATGACCCCAAACCTTTACTAAGGCTTAAGTTCAAGAATCCTTATAAGGGGTCTTGGCCTTCACATGATGATGAAGAGAAGAGCTCTGTAAAGGGTCAAAGATCAAAAAGGAAAAGACCATCACCAGTGTTGGAGAAGTCTAAACTAAATTTAGATGATGCTGAGTCACAACAAGATAATAACTCAGCCAATTGGATATTGAGAAGTTTGGGTAGAGATGCCATTGGAAAGAGGCTAGAAGTGCATCAGCAGTCTGATAATTCCTGGTGAGTTCCATTCATTAATAATGCAAATCTGAAACCATTTTTTTTCTTTTTCTTTTTGCTCCATTTATTTCCTTATTTATTTTGTGTTGGGGACATATTTTGGCGGGAGGCAGTCAGCTATTTCCTCCGTTTCAGAATATAAGGCCTATAGTTTTTTCATTTTTATTTAATTATTCCTTCGTATTAAAAAAAGAAGTCATTTTATCACTAAATTTTTATATAAAAAAGAAATTCATTTTGAAAAATTCAAAACCTACTGTTCATTTTTACCCTCACTTTTTTCCCATTATCTATGCATTACATATTGTTATTTTTTACCGAATGGTGTAAGTGTATTTTTGAGAGTAGTTTTATTAGTTCTTTAAAAAGTGTGCATATTGATAGATTTATATATATATATATATATATTTATATTTTATACGGAGGGATTAGTATTAGTCCTATGAAAAAAAAAAGAGTTTAATGCTATATTACCAAATTCACCCTTATCTTTTTTATCCCTGTATTAATGTATTTGAGAATAATAAGTCTTCAAGTTTCAATATGGGTATTTTGGTCAATTTTGATAATAATTTATTATTTACTATGAAATTCAAAGTCCCTTGCTGAAAAACGGCAGCCCTCTATTGTGTAATGGAGAGAGTATTACTTAAACCTTTCGTACTTCCCTAAACTGAGGTCTGGGAAGGTATCATTGTACCTATTGATCAAGTCGTATTATTTAAAGTCCCTGAAAGCTTCAAGATCAAGTATTATGCTGGCTAGTGGTGGCATTTTATATTTCTTTTGGCTTGTTTGTAACAGATGTAGAATGCCGAAATGTAAACTGGAAGAGTTTTTGTTTCATACATGTCATGTGTGGTTTGGTGATATTTGACATCTACTGTTCACATTTTAAATCTGACGTTCTGTTCGTCCCAGGCATAAAGGAGTGGTGAGTGATGTCACTGAAGGTACGTCGATGTTATCTGTTGATCTTGATGATGGAAGATTTAAGAAAGTACAACTTGAGAACCATAGAATTCGTTTTGCTTCTCAGAAGCAGAAGAGACAGAAGAATTGAAGGACCAGATGATCTGCTTGCAATTGCATTTGCTTCTTCTCAAATGCATATGCACTCTTCAAAAAATTTTCGTATCCAACTGTTGGAGTTTCGAAAAATTTCTATTCGCTTCAGATGGACTGCCTCAGTATATCTTGGCGAACATAATTGATGCTTGTAGCTTTAGGTTTAGGATTTGCCATCCCACCAATGGTTTTTTCAAGGGCCTGGGGCCGGGTGGTTGCATTTTCAGAACCTCCCTTTTCTTTTTCGTGGATGTATTAAGAGTAAGCTCAAAGTTACTGTATTTAGCGTTGTCGGTTCTGTTTCCCAGCATTTGTTGTAAATGATTAGGATTGTGCAGCCCCTCTTCTTTGATACTTTTAGTTTTTTGGGGCGTCAACTAGAATTAATTTAGTCACAGGGTCTGTTTCCTGGTTCTAGAAAGTAATAAAATCTCATTCATTGATCAATTAGCATATTTTCTGCTTGCAAAATGGTAGTAATGCCCCTCAAGAGGTTTTTGTTCTGCATATCTTTGCAGGTAAAGTACGTTGAGTTTTGTTGATGTAAAGGATTTGTGGTTGATCCATGTGGTTCAGTTAGTGAGGATTTACAGTTCGTGTAGTTAATTGCTGTTTCGTCGTAAGGTAAGACATGTAGCATGCTTCGAAGGAAATAACATCGTCATCAGTATCCGCAATACTGAGAATATACCTCTGAGATAAAGACGGCGTCTAGAAAGATTTATTTTTAGTAGAATGCAATGGAGCCCGAGGGAAAGATAACTATGCCACCTTCTGGCCAGTGTTATTTAGAAGAAATGTTCCTCTTACCTTCCAGATTTCTTCACTTTACCGCTTATTTTGGAACGTCATTAAATGATGGAAATATAATTCTATTTGTCTTTTTTAAAACTCCTCAGTTTGATATATCAAAACAAATAAGCAATATAATTAATTATATTCCTTAATAAAATTGAAAAGTAGGAGTAGGGCGTGTCGCTCTCGTTGGTGGAAATGAGTGGTGCACATTATTATTAGCAGCCAATTCTAATTAGGTATGGATATAAATATAAACCCGGTGCTCATTGGTTGGAACTTGGAAGTCTCAAGTCTGTCTAACCCTGCGCCTGCGCGCCACAAGTAGTGTGTGCGACTCAATGTCGCGACATTCCAATCAAATAGGACGTCATTTCCGTCACCACATAACACAACCGGTAAGTAGATGCAGCGGACAAATCATCCGAAGAAGTATCCACCCATATCAGCGTGTCCAGGTAGTCTCTATTAATTAATACTACCGGGAGACTAGCGATTTTTGAGTATCATCTGATTGTGTAGTTTGTGCGCGAACAACTGCCAAATTCCAGGACCCATCAGATAGGTCATAGTAGCAAATAGGGCTGTAAATGAGTTGAGCCAGTTCGGTATTCGACTCGGCTCGGCTCGTTAAAAGCTCTGTTCGGCTCATTCGTTTAATTAAACGAGCCGAGCCCAAACATTATTTTAGGTTCGTTTAGTTAAATAAACCGGATCCAAACTTGGAGGTATTCGGCTCGGCTCGGCTCGTTTACTGTCCTAGTAGCAAACGAGCCATCCATGGTAGTTCCTCAACTCCCACCGGTTTATAAAGTCCATTAGCGAAGAGGCTTGTTGTCCACCCAAGAGTCCAACCAGAAACGAACTATGCTCCCATTCCCCACCCTCCAGTGAGCCCCTATTTTAATCACGTCCCGACTCCCGCCCCTGCGGATACGGCGGTAAGTATAAGATGCTGATTGTTCGACGACTTCCGTAGCTTATGGTTTTGAACTCACGATATCTGAGTTTGTGTTAAATACAGACAAGAAGATTGCACCATGGTCGGGCCGAAAAATTGCTTCTGGGCAGTAATTTATCTCACGGCACAACGAACGTATTCAATAAGTTCTTTGTCATTTGCTGAGTTTTGTTTTTTGCTTAATTGAAATTGTTGCGTGTACTATACTTACATTCTAAAGCGATTAATAGGATAGTATACGCAGCAAAGTTGATTGCCGTTCTTAATGTTTGGTTCGAATTGAGCTCTCTTTGGAATCATTCGTTTCTGCTGAAATCACAAGCGCTGGAGACTGATCTGGTCGATTTTTACTCAGATCGGTGCCGTTTCATTTTGCCTTATCTCTATCGTACGCCAAGTGGTCGTTAATAGTTGTCATTGGAATTTTCGATTACACTTGCTGCTAAACATTCCTGGTTCTGTTTGGTAACCTGAAGATTGATACTTCGGTATTCTGTGCTACAGTTTTCCTCGGATTTAATTTCATCCAATACTGTTGGATTGGATTTTCCGAGTTTCGTCCTACCCTACAATGCCGATTTGTTTTGAATTTGCTATCGTTGTTGGGCGCTGGAATTTACTTTGATCGCTCTTTGTTGCTGCTGAAAATTATTGTTGTCACAATTTCTACTACGGCTGCCTCGATTTGTAAGATACTTCCTAATATGTCAAAGTTAGAACCTCTGAACCATACTAATTAGTAATTACCGTCGGTGGTCCTAAAGTTGGTGTTGCTATTTGAATATATGGAGGTTGACTACATCTTGCTCATTGGCCCTCTTGACGAAAAGGAAGCGGATACAACTCTAGCTACCCTTGCTATTACTCTAGTACCTCTTACAACAAAGAAGGGCGATAATACAACTGAAAAAGAGAAATATGATAGGGATAACAAGACGGTTTGAGAGCACTTTTTATTTCACGCGAGCAACAAGTTGTTTGATTTATTCTTTAGGTTCTCGTCTTCAAAGAAAATCTAGGACACTTTGAAGAGTAGGTAGAGTTTTGATGAAGTTGGCAAAAAGAAACATGTAGTAGAAAACTTGTTGAGGTTTCAAATAGTAGATATCAAGCCCGTAATGGAGTAGATCCATGAGTTTGAAAATTTGGTTGTTGATGTTTTGGGTGAAGGCATAAAGATCCATGAGACATTTCAAGCCAATGTTCTGCTAGAGAAGTTCCCTCTCTCATGGGGTGGTTATTGAAGCCATCTGAAGAATAAGAAGAGAGATATAACCTTGCTAGACCTTATTAGTCATATGAGGACAGAGGTAGTAAACCGTATGAAAGACAACCACACCACCTATGTTTTTGGATTTGTTACCACTAATGTGATTGAGTCTGCTATAGAAAAGGAGAAGTCTAAGGGTAAGGAAAAGATGCCCCAAAAGAGAGGTTAGCTAGAGATTTAATCCAACTTCAAGAAGGGTAATAAGATTCAAAAGAAGAAGATAGCATGCTATGTTTGTGGGAAGACAAGTCATAAGGCATATCAATGCTACAAGAGGTAGAGTTAAGCAAACCAAACTCATAAGGCAGTTACACGTCTAGCACCATGCGCTACAGTTGTTGAAATCAATGAGGTCATAGTTGCGGTGGTGGTGGAAGCGAATCTAGTTGACAACAAGATTAATTGGGTTCCGGACATTGCGCTTTCAAGCATCTGTGTGCCAACAAAGGTCTCTTCCACCTGTTTGAGGATGTTATTGATGGATATCATGTCTTCATGGGTACCTTTGCCACTATTGGAGTTTGGACAAAGGAAAGGTTCTTCTAAAACTCATTTCCAACTAAACTTTATTTCTAAGTGTTGTTCTCTATATGCCCTCCTTGCATAGTAGGGATGTCAATTGGTTGAGTTTTACCTAAGACTCGATGGATTTTCCCCAATGTATATATTAACGGATATGGATATGAATATGGATGAGGGATAAAAAATAGGCCTAGTTCGGGTATGGATATGAGCATCAGGTATCTAAATCCGTATCCACCTTTGTTTACCCATAATAAAAAGACTTTTTTACTCTTCATTTAAATATAAAAATGATAAATTCACTAAAAATGAAGATCAACTAAAGCCCTACAAGTTAACTTCATTCATTTATAGCACACAAATTTGTCATTTGCACTTTGATTTTGAAATCAAAATTGTTTGGCCGTGTTTGTCCTAGAGGACCAAGACAAAATTGGCAAACTCCCTCCCTCTGTGATCCTATCCTAACAATTCACTTCCCACCCACCCCTAGCAACCTCACATACTTCACCAGTGGCTAGTCACCTCCTCCTCAGGACCCAATATTCACTGCTTATGTCTCCTTCTTCTTCTCTTAGTTAGCTAGTATAAGCTTTAGATGGTCATTGTAGTTGGCTAGCCTTATTGTTGGTGTCATCTCATCGCCACCATCAAATTTTTTTTCTCATCATCGCTGTTAGATCTCATTGATGAGTTCTCAATTTTTGCTTCTCCATCCCTTTTGTTCATCCTGTTCTTGCCTTGATTGATAAGCTCATTCGATCTTAGGTACTTATGAGTTACACCTAAGTTTCCCTTATCTATTCGGTCAACCCTCATAACCTTGTTGTGACCTCTTAGTCTCGTTATCGTTTTTATCTTATCATACCTTTGTCTCATCATCGATGTCGGATCTTGTCGTCAATAAGCTAATTTTTTACGTCATTGTTGTTATCAACCCTTAATTTTTTCTTCTATTTTCTTGCAGTTCTTGATCTTGATTTTTACCTTTATTTGAACCTTGTTGATTTTTTCCCAAGTTCTTGAAAAGTTGAGAAAAGTTTATTCTTCTCCTTAATATGTTATTTGAACATAATCAATAAGAATATGTTGATTTTTGAAAAGTTGAGAAAGAAGTTTAAGTCTAACCTGTTATAACTCTACAACTTGACTAGTTTATGTACACGAGAAGCATGGTTGCTTTGGTAAAGGATGGGTTGTCCTCTATAATTGCTAAATTTATGATTGATTGTATTTTTTCTATTTTTTATAATTATTTTAATGTCAAAAAATAATTTCAAGGGTAGATTCAGTGTAATTAGAAATTTTGGCAGGTTAAACAAATAATGGTAATGGGTAAATGAATAATTATAATTTGTCGGGTAACAAGTTTGGTGTGTCATAGTTTTATCCATTAGGTGATAGGTTACCCATCAGGGACTGGGTATTTGATGGATATGGATATGGGTAAGGTAACAGATACATATTAGGGTATGAAAATAGATATAGATAAACATTTTCTTATCGGGTTCAAGTACGGGTAGGGGGTACCCGATCCGTACTCGCTCTGTTATCATCCCTATTGCATATAAACCTAGTTTCAGGTAGTCTACTAAATAAGATTGGGATGAAATTGGTTTTTAAGGTTGTTAAGGTCGTGTTGTCCAATAATGGGGTCTTTGTGGAAAATGTATACTTAGCTGATAATCTCTTTGTTTGGAACACTATTTTAGTTAATGAAATTGCTTCTACTTCTAGTTATATCACTGAGGCCGGTTCAGTATGACATGGTAGGCTAGGGCATTTAAATATGGCTTCTATTGATAAAATGAAACATATGAACCTGATTAATGTGTTATATACTAATGATTATGAGAAGTGTCCTATTTGCGTGGAAGCCAAATATGCTAAAAAATCTTTCAAGTTTGTCACTGTGAGATCATCTAAATTGTTAGAATTGATTCATACTGATTTAGTTAACTTTAAGAACACTATAAGCAAAGGAGGAAAATAATATCATGTGACTGTTATAGATGATTATTCTATGTATACCAATGTTTACCTCCTTAGGTCTATAGATAAGACTACAGGGATGCTCTTAAAATATAATGTGGAAGTAGAAAATAAATTAGACCACAAGATAAAGAGACTTAGGTCCGATAGGGGTGGTGAATATGGAATTAGTTTCGTAAATGACTTTTGTGGTATTCATGGTATTGTGTATAAGATCGGAACCCCTTATACCCTTTAATAAAAAGGCATAGTGAAAAGGAAAAATAGAACTTTAAAAGAAATGATTGATGCTTTGTTATTGAGTTATGGTATGTTTGACCACATGTGGGGGGAAATTTTATTGTTTGCTTATTATGTTTTAAATAGAGTTTCTCATAAGAAGCTAAATAAGACACCCTACTAATTATGGAAAGGATTTGAGCCTAATCTATTTTTTTTGAAAGGGCGGGGGGGGGGGGTATTTAGCCAAATATAGCTTACCATATTTTAGAAGGACTAAAGTGGGAGTAAAGACTTTTGACTATACATTTATTGGATATGGTCAGAATAATGTTGAATATAGATTATTGTGTTTAATGATAACTCTATATGTGAATTTAGAAATGCAGAATTTTTTGAGAATGTGCTTCCCATGAAAAAGATTGTATGTGATATTGTTAATTCTTCAAATACTCCTTCTGTGCCTTTGTCTCTGCCCTCTTCATCAAGTATTGTAAATGAAAATGTGAATGAACCTAGCAGAAGTAAAAAAATAAAGAATAGATACTATTTGTGGACCCTACTTAGTTACTGATTTCCTATTTGAAAATGATGATATTGAAGTATAAATGTGGACATTTTGTCTGCTTATCTAATTGAGGCGGATCCTAAATTCTATAGGGAAGTTGTAACCTCTATTCATGCTAAACATACATGGGATTTTGTTGATTTGCTTAAAATTTGTAAACTAATTAGATGCAAATGGGTCTTTAGAAATAAGCTGAGGGCTAATGGGACCATAGATAAGTTTAAGGCTAGGTTAGAAGCTATAGGCTACAAGTAGAAAAATGACGTTGAATTTTCGATGCTTATTCTCTTGTTACTAAGATTGGCACAATTCGTTCTTTAGCTGTCTTAATCGCTATCCATTTACTTGTAGTCCATCAAATGGATGTTAAAACAACATATTTAAATGATGACCTTAAAGAATAAATTTATGTGGAGTAGCATGAGGGTTGTGTAGTTGAGGGTTATAAGAATTTAATATGCACATTGATGATATCCTTATATAGCCTTAAACAAGCTCCTAAACAATGGTATGAAAAGTTTTATCGAACTTTAGTGCACGACAATTATGTTGTGAATACATCCGATTCTTGTGTTTATTCTAATATGTTTGGACATGATTATGTGATTATATGTTTGTATGTTGATGACATGTTAATTTTTGGTACTAATGTGGTTGTAGTCAACCATACTAATTTATTTTTATCTTTTCATTTTGATATGAAATATTCTTGGTGTTAAAATGAAAAAAATTGAGAATGATTTTCCTAGTATGAGTCACATTATATTGATTTTTTTAATAAAAAAATTGATTGTTTTGATGATAAGTTTGTGAAAAGTGAAAACTCCCTATGACCTCATCATTCATTTGAAAAAGAACCAAGGTTTTAGTATTTTTCAAGCTGAATATGCTAAAATAATAGAAAGTGTGATATTCCTCATGAACTATACTCAACCCTACATAGCTTATGTAGTGAGTATACTAAGTAGGTACACTCACAACCTAGATAGTGATCATTGGACTACACTTCATAATTTACTAAGATACCATAATGGTACTAAGGATTGGTGCTTGCATTTTTATAATTTTTTTCTGTGTTAGAAGGAGTTACAAATGCTAACTGAATTTCGGATAATGATGATGTCTATTCCACTAGTGGTTATGTGTTTTTAAGAGGATGACCTATGTAGTAGAAGTCTACTAAGCAGACATATATATCTCACTCCACTATAGAGTTAGAGTTTATTACCCTTTAACTAGATAATCAAGAGGTAAAATACTTGAGGAACTCGTTGACTGATATGCATTTGTGGCGGAAACCTTGTGTGCTTGTTTTCTTACACTGTGATTCATAGGTATCGGTGTTGCTAAGAATAATGTGTGTAATGGTAAAATGAGACACAAATGTGTTAGGCACAATTCGGTGATACAATAGTTGAGGAATGATGTAATCTTTTTAGTGTTTGTAAGATCTCAAAGAAACTTGACATATCCTCTTACTAAGGGTTTAACAAGAAGATTTGTCCTCAAATCACCAAGGGTGATGGGGCTTAAGCATTTGAGTTGATAAAAGTATGGTGGATACCACTCGTGGTTAAGAAAGCCATATGATTACTCCATTACACTACATTCCCATCCATATTGAATGTGGTAATGCTTTGACTATAGGTTAAACTTCGTCTTTTAATGACTTCAGATACCTAATTTTGGGTGGTCCTAGTGAGATGGACTTGATGAACTCATTGATTGATGTATATGAGGATGTGCGTTCTTATGCTGTTAATGAATCCATATCCTTGTATGGTAATGCTTATGAGACACACTTGATTGATTCACCTAGGTGGGTGCGATGGTGGACCACCTTCTATGGAAGACCAATGTTGTCTTTCTAGAGCACTCATGAATATTCAAGGTGTGCACATGGTCGTTAATAGATCTTGTTCGTCATTGCAAAATTCATGGATTTTAAGATAATACATGTGTTGTGAAGGTTTCAATTGAAGTCTAGTAAGTTCAAGATTAGTTCATTCCTTAGACACAATTGTTGCCTCACTTTACTGCGTATCAATTCAATCATTGTGATATTGTTGCTCAAGTGTTTCATCTTATTTTCTTAGATTATTTTTGTGTTTTCTTTCAATTTTACCTTTGGTGGAGGATTTTTGGGCAATGGTATAACCAAAATTTATAGATTAGATATTATTTCTATTTGTCGGATCAAATATATGATTCATTTGACTTTTTATTAATTGGGATCAATTATTTGATTAAAAAAAAATATCGAATCGGTTATTTAATTTTTAAAATTGGATTGATTTAAATATTAAATTAGTTTTTTAGATATCGAACTAGATGAGCACCATTACTCCTAACTGCAAAAAATATGCAGATATAAAATTATCCATAGGATTATAAAAGAGGAAGTAGTTACGGTGTGTATAATAAGAGAGTTAATAGAGTTAGGAAGATGGAGTTGCTCGACGGTATCATGGACGAATTTCTAGCAGAGTCGATCATATAATTTTGAAAGGTTAATTTTAATTGCCCCCTCTCCTATCTTTCTTTTGCTCTTGCTGAGTGTGTGAGTGAACTCATGCACGTGTAAAATATTATCATTTGTACTACGGTTTGGCAAGAAGCTACTTTGGGAAGGTGACACGAGGCCCTCCGTGAGAGGATTGAGGTAGTTAGCTACCTCCTTAGTGATGATCTTTAGTGACACATTTAGTAAGTTGATAGGGTGATAATCCATTAGGTTCTCTAGGGCATCTATTCTTAGTATAAGTTTGATGAGGGTTTGATTCATTGAGCCATCAATGTAATCCACTCTTAACGCCTCCTGTACTAGCTTCACAACATCCTTGCCAACAATTTCCTAGCTTTTGTGGTAAAACACTTGGGGAAGTCCATCAGGTCCTAGTGCTGTGTAAGGTGCCATGTCAAAAATTGCTTGCGGAATCTCAAGATAGCAAGTAGGGGTGGGGGTGGTGGTATCACTTGTAGCTAGAGCTGGCAAAAATTGACCCGACCCGAAAAATCCGACGAATACCGACTCGATCCGTCCGAAATCCGATCCGATTTTATCCGAGTAATTAAAAGCCCGAAATCTATCCGACCCGATCCGATACATATCCGATATCCGATATAACCCGAGAAACTATAAGCCCGAAATGAACCCGACCCGACCTGCTACTCACTCGAAATCCGATATAACCCGAAAAACTATAAATCCGAAATGACCCGACCCGATCCATTATTTATCCAAAATCCGATATTATCTGAAAAATTATAAATCTATAAAGATTCAACTTGGTACTATCCAAAAATTAATATTAACCCATAACTCAAAATTTTCAAAACTTCATAAAGCATGCAATAATATAGATGTGCAACTAATCCATACTAGCACTTACATCAAAATCTAGAAATCATAAAATTTATATCACTTATGTATATACAAATAAAATATCCATTGATACCAATATAAAAGTGTAGAAATAAAAGTAGAGAAAAAAAGAAAAACTCTACTATGCCATCTAAATATTAGTTCACTTCTATGATTCCATCTAGTACCATAAGATAATAATAGTGCAGCCTTGAACACTATATGTTAGTATCTATATGGCCATACCTTGCAATATAACACCTATAATATCATAGGAAAGTAGGAAAAATCTAGAGTGAGAATATTAGTCATTCATTATGAAAATTGAAGATTAATATTTTTTATTACATCTACAGTGTTAAATAGTAATAAGTCAATATTAGTTGGTCTTTTGTCAATAATAGTCATTATTACTTACTTTATCTAATTTTTATCTTATTTTGCTTGATATAATATAATCAAAATATATAATAAAAAAACTAATGTGTTGTTACTATTATTTTTGCCATAATTGATATTCATTAATTACTATTATTATTGTTATCATTATTTTTGTATTATTATTATTATTATTATTATTATTATTAAAATTATGTTGATATGATGTGATCAATTTCTTATAAAAATAATATGAGAAACACAACCTTAGAAGCCTTCATTTGTTATCAATTATCAATGATTATTATAAGTTAATATTATGTAAGGAGCGTATAAGATATAAATATAATATAAACTTAAAATAATACTCAAACTCAATATGACCAAGCTAATAATGGAGTTGAATTATAAGCTACACCTTAACATAAAAATAAAAGTGATACGATTTGAAAACTTTTAAATTTAAAATGTCAAATACATCTCCAAAGATGAAATAATGATAAAAAATTCTAAGGCCCCAAAACAATTAATATAATAATTCACTTTTAATTGAATAAGATAAATTAAAATAAATGATCTTAAAATAATTAGCTTTTAATAATATCTTGGAATAAAAAAAATGACACAAGCATGACTTAAATATGAAATAACCTAAATCCAATCTAAATTCGACCCGAAAATATAATAATTCAAATTCACCTGAGCCCGATCCGAACCCGAACCGAAATTAGAATAACCGAAATTTATCTGAATCCGAGTCCATCCGATCTCAACCAAACCCGATCCGAGACCTTAGAATGACCCGAGATTATCCGATACTGAGTTGATCCGAATCAAACCCGACCCAGCCCGACCCGACAAAATGATCCGAAATTATCCGAAACTGATATGACCCGATTATCATGTAACCCGATCCGATAGTGATCCGACCCGCCCGATTGCCAGCTCTACTTGTAGCCAGTTGGGTAAAAAGAGATTGGAAATACTCTTTTTCCAGTTCAGCACATCTCTTATCCTCTTCAATCCATGAAACCGAGTCATTTCGTAATCCTAGTAAATTATTTTCCTCGCATCTGATCCCAGTGAAAAGGTGGAAAAATCACGTATTTCTTTCCCCTTGTACTATAAATCATCCCTTTTACCGTTGGTGCCAATATGTTTCTTCTTGATCTAGGACCTCCTCAAATTGTTTTGCGAAGCCTCCTTAATAGTTTAAGTGGGTAGCTGTTGTGTTGAGCTTTTGGCGTCTTTCAAATACCTTCTAGTTGTGCTTGGAGTTTGTTATTCTGTCTAACTGTGCTGCCAAAAGTGTCTTGTGCGTTGTGCCCACTTGCATGCAACTTGTTTGAAAATTTATTCGTTAGCTTCCTAGCTTGAATGAAGGAGCCACTTAAAATCCCCATGTACCTACCAGACAACCTCAAACTGGAAGCTCCCATGGCTACTTGTATGATTTCATCTTGAATGGAATAGGCTAATAAACATAGGTAAATGATCTGAGGAGCACCTTCCCAAATTTCCAATTATGTCTTGGGGGACTAGGACTCTCCAATGTGGATTTGCATAGTCTCTATCAAGCATCTCTAGAATCCTTCTATCCCTATCCCATGAGTTAGAACATGTGAACCTTGACTCTTAACACTCCCATTTTTACAAATTGAAAATCTTTCTTTAAAATAGGTTTTTCACAAGTTAACACGAAAAAATGCAGGGTGTTATGCCACATTCAACATAAAAAATATACTCTCTATCTCCAATCTATGCCTAGTGCAATAATAAAAGTAACCTATATCTAGAGATTAAATATGGGAAACACTTCATTCTATATTGACACAAGATTATGAAACAGAAAAACAATAGACATATACAAAATCAACAGAGGATGAAATTTCCATAGAGGAGAGGTTTAGATGGCCATACGCTTAACTAATCAAGATTCACTCACCGTAGACGTCACATCAAAACATCAAATCAATAATTACTTGCAAGACAAAGTGACATTTTCTTGTAAGAATGAACAATACCCATAAAATAAATGGCCAATACGTTACGTATTAAGTAAGGTAATAATACACATCAATAGAATAAAATATATATGACACCTAAGGTTACATGATAAGAGAAATACTATACATGCACATAAAACTCATTATATGATATGTCTTAAGAGAAAACTATATTAAAGTTCATACTTAGGCAATCACATTGTCCTATTTACTTAGTTACTTGATAGGAACCTAATTTGGAATTTTACTTCCATTCCTTTTTCCCTTACGGATGGGAAATAAGAGTCAAACTATGGTAAAACACGCCTGGTAGCCACTAGTAAACCACTAATTCTTAAATGTGTGTACCTCCTAATAGCCGGTATTTCAAAATTATATAAACTAGATTAAGGTCATATGGTTTCGACCGAACTAGGCCACTATTATTGAGATATTTATAACACTTTGGTCTTGACTTGCGTAATCTTTTATTTTAATTATTAGTGTATTATTATATTATTAGTCAAACAATTAGCACATAATAATGCATCGCCTGATTTACTTATCATCATAACACTGCCACTTTTATGACTACTGTCACTTATCACATGGAATGCTACTTATCACTCGTTACATGAAATACTAATTATTGTCGAATTCATACTAAAAATTGTTATTATTTAAAATACTTTGAATTGCAACGTGGTTAATCAAATCAAACATGCTATAATCACAAAAAGAAATGATCAAACATAAGAAAAGACAACAAAAATAATAGGAAACACTATAAAAATTAAAATACCATAATACCCTCACCAAATCTTAATTCACAATCAACTTTTAATTCCACTCATATGACTCACTAGCTCACCAAATTTAACACAACACTCAAATGTACATATTAAATATTGTTCCAAAAAATTTAGGATTAAACTCTAATATTTTGTACATAAAATAACAACTATACCCCTTAAGGTTACTTATCCCAATTTTAACCATATTCACATAAAATTGCCACTTGTGATACTCATAACTGACCCACATATTTCATATATCACATTTATCATATTTTAAACTAAATGGAATCTGTAAAACCTCAAATTTTTAGATTTAATAAAAATTTCCATTTTACCCCTATTTCCTCCAAACACCCGAAAACTCCTGATTAACATAATCCATAATCAACCAAACTCTATCATATTATATATTAAATTTTATTAAACACCTCAATAATTACAATAACATAATTATATTTCATAAAAACGTGCCAAAATTGACCAAGAAGCTCTTGAGTGATTCTAGCACAAAAATACCCAAAACTCAACCTTCACCGAACTTTACTAAATTTTCACATAATCTCCCAATCGTAATAAAACACCCAATTATTTTCCTATATTAAAATGAAATAGCCTAAAGGCATCAACATGGCCATAAGTCCGAATTACCTAATGCCTAAAAACACCCAAAAATCCAACCAAAACTTACTTCTCAACAAAAATGCCTAAGAAAAAATTAATACACTTAAGCACATACTTATTATAAATAGAAAATTCCATCATTATGTTTGAGAATTTAAGGAAAATCCTAACATGGCCTAAAATATGGAAATATCACATAAAAACATGGAGACCCCATACTTCCATGAAATCATAAATTACACATGAATCCAAGTTAATTTAATCTAAAACATGTGGTATTGCAAAAATACAACATCTTATCATGAGTTTTAATATAAAACATACATTCCAACAAAAATCCCTAAGCTAGAGATGTGTATCCTTACCAAAGGCTACACTAGTATATTATCAAAAATAAATACTCCTAGATACTCTCCTCCAACACTTTAGGATCACCTAATAAATCATGAAAATAAGAGGTTAGAAAGTAGATAAGTATTAACAAAGGAAGGGTAGAAGAAAATAGGGGGAATTAAGGAGAAAAATTAATGTACAAGATGGAAGGATGAGAGGGTGGAGTTTGACCAATTGTAGTAGTAATGATGCTGGAAAGGTTGGTTGATGTGTGAGGGGATAGCACAATTGAAGGCTTGCTATGTGAAGGAATTGTGTAGGAGGAGAGAAGGTAATATGATGATGTGGCAGAGCTGGAGGGAGGTTGTATGAGACAGTGGTACAATTGGAGGGAAGATAACATGAGAAGGGAAGTTAGAAGGATTGTTTGTCAATGGAAGAAGCTAAAAAAATTAGAAGAGGAGAGGCACATATCAGGGATAGATAGATTAGGTAGAGAAGGATAAAAAGAGGGCTTGTTAACATGCATGGGTTTGCATGAACATGAAAAAAAAAGCGTGAGGTGCAAATGGGGTGGCAACGCAAGACAAGGGGATTTGTAAGCTTCCAGGGAGTTGGCATAAAAAATAGAAGGGGCATGGGTTGAGGTAGTGTGTAAGTCAATTGAGTGAAAAGTGTGATTGAGTATGAAAGATTATAGGGTATTTGAGTGGATTTTTGGGCATAGTTAATATTTAGTTTGGGTAACCAAATTAGAAAAGCACAATACTAGTTGGCATGTTAATGAGTAATCATGTGAGAATTGAAGGGTCAAGGGTAATCTTTTCACATTTTTTTGAAATTAAAATATGTATAAATGAGTTAATTAGGATTTTATTGGGGAAAATTATCAAATAAATCTTAAAAATTATGAAAATGTGAAAAATAATTCTAGAAACCGAAATATACACAAACATTGGGCACAATAATTGATTGGGGTTGAAAAGAATTAAAATAAATAGGTTTGGCACAAATGCACAACACATGGTCAACTAAGACTGATGTTAAGGTTTTGAGATGAAATAAGGGGTTAAGAGGTTAAGGTAAGATGATGAATGAATGATAGGATGCTAGATAATTATTAAGAGGCTAATTGACTAGAAATTAGGGTTAGAAAAATTTAGGGTGACCTAATAAAGTCTAGGTCCGTCATATCACAAATATCTAGCCCTAAGGCCATCTACTTGATTTTATTAGAGTGAATCAAGAAACCCTTGTATGTTTGCTGAATTTGCAATTTGGTTGAAATATTCCACAATCAACTATAGGTAATTGTGATGGTGAGTGATATTAGTAAAAGCAGCCTATATAGTCTATCTCGTGTGTGTTGGTTTGGGCTGACATAGATTACGAAGAGTAGCCAAGGCTGTTGGTTTTGGTTGTAGATTATAACATTAATGTTTTGGCTATTATCTACATTATAAGCTTTGCACACTCGCTTAGCTTGGTTTTACATGCTTATAAAGCATATGATAGCGATGGACAATATTTTTCTCTTCTCATTTATTTTTGATCTCTCTATTAGCCTATAAATCTTTTTTTCTATATGGTTCTTGCCTCCTCCCTCTCTCGCTATCTATCTCTACCATAATAAAGTTATTTTGGGACTGCTAATATGAACTATCATTCATGCTAGCTGCTATTTTTCTTTGATTACCTTTACATTCACATTTCTAGTTCCTTGGCTTTGGATAATCACAGGTTTAGTTAGCTTTCATTACCCAAATGCCCTTAATATTGTTCCCAATTGTTGTTTATATTATGATAATATCTTTTCCTTTCATGGTGGTCTTTGAGTCGTCTAATAGGCGAGTGAGTAATTTGAACTAGGTGGTTTATATTTTTTCATGTTGGCATTTAAGACAATTGTGTATACCTTAATTAACATAGAATTGAGTAATATCTCTTATAATATACTTCATCTGTTTCATAATGAAAGTTTTTTTTTAGTAATTTATACATTATTTGATGAGATAATAAATATACTCTTAATATTATAATTACACAACTAATTGAAAAATAATATAACAATTAATTCATGGAAGAAGAAAGAGAAAAAAGTAGGGGTAAAAAAGAAAAAAATAAGCATTAAATAATCTAAAAGATTTTTTTTTTATATCTAAAAGGACTTTATTTATAAAATGGAGAGAGAAATTTTTATGTTGGAGAAAAATACTTTCCACGGCAACTTCATCCGATATTAGTTGAACATTATTCTAAAATAATTGTAAGACTTTTCTTTATAAGCTATTAAATACTTTCACTTTTCCTGAATGTCCTTATTTATCAAGGATTTTCATAAATATGGTTTGAGCTCAAGCAACTCTTTTCAAATACGGAATTTAGCTATAAAACAAATGGTGCGACATTGCAATTAATTTGTTCGTTGGTTCTAGTCTCCGTGATTTTCAAACCTGCAGAAGAGTGAGCACGTGTTATGCCCTTTTCACTAAATAAATCTCAGATGCTTTTTTGTTGAGATAGGCTGTCCTGCTACATTGCTGACTGCTTGTATGTGTGGTTTTTATTTTATTTATTTTTTATGGCAGACTGCTTGTATTTGTTTGTAGACTGAGATTGCAAGGTTCTCTAGTGAGTGAATACTGATGCTGCCTCTGAATCTGTCAAGCCTTGTCTATGATCCCTGGAGCGCTTTGATCATGGCTGGATACTGGTTTTTGCTAGTAGTTGGAGCGTATAATGCGTTTCTGTCTAAAATCCACCACCTGTAGTAGCAGACCTTTTGGTGCTGCTGCATACCAATTTGTGTCTCCATTAATGTTTCTTTGCGTTATACCATGTGATTGGAAAGTACAAATTTTACACTTGAGAAACTTGGGAGAAAAAAAAGTAACGACCGAACTTAGATAATGTAAAAAGTAGTGACAAATTATATTTGTCTCCATAATTTGGTCCAGAAACCACTCTTGTTGTAAGACTCAAGAATCACGCTGATGAGTGAGAGATAGAGCAAGAGTATTTAGAAAAGGAGAAAAAGAAAAAAGGAAAAAAAGAAAAAAGAGAGGAAGTGTTTGTACAAGTTAATCATACCAAACAATTCTGTAACCACATAGCACGCATCAAGTGGCGGCTCCTGATACAAAAACACAACTTAAAGGGTGGATTTGTACCATAAAAAGGTTGGGAGGTAATACTATGACAATATGCGATCTTTGAAAACGTTGCAACTCTCGTTTCCTACCCTAAGATCCTACGCATCTTGTAGCCTCAAAAGATCCATCATTTACACAATTAGTTTGCTTTTTTTCCTATCTTTGCAAGGCTTTTACAGTCAAGGTCATATCGGTCGGTGCTATATAAAACCCATCTAGTGATCTACACCACCTTCTCTTGGAATGTGTTGTTGGATGATGAGAACGGAGGCCGTAGAGGAGAAACTGGGACCAGAAAGAATGTCCCCAAGTGGCCCTAGCTCCGGGCATTGCTCCAAATCATTCATTCCAACGGTTAGCACTGAATTCGACCTCCCTCCTCGTCCCACAATGAATAATCCATACTGCCCTTCAAGCGACTGCAACGTGGAGTAAGCTTGAGCTGAGTTTACGAGATGCTTCTCAAAGTAAGCAACTCTTCCTATAGCTACTTGTTTCTCATAGAAATCAGCAAAGCACTCGTCGTCGAGTTTCATCTGTTCTTCTTGTTCAGCCATTCTTCCTCTTGATAAGGTTCCCAAGGTAGACGAACCTTCTGCATCTGTGTCTAAGAGGAACCTCATAACCGTCAGCCTTACCCCAGGATGGTAGGCTACTCTGCTAGCAAATGCTAATGCTTCCCTGTCATCTGTGCCGCCTATAAATATGACCCCTACATTGAGAGAGACTCGTGATTTCGATATTTTGTAAAGCGAACCGAGACCCCGATCCACCAGGATTGCCACAGAGCATGGAGGATTACGAAGGACCTGTTAACGAGAAGACACATACATATATATATGCCTGATTAGTTGAAATTCTTAGAGAAAATCAATGCAATGCTTTAGTGTTTTTATTTTTTATTTTTTTAGGGAAGTCAATCGTATGAATTTTACCTTTCTATTCACGTATCTAAACCCACTATGGCCAGCATCCATCTTCCCATCAGTTTGTAGGGTTTTGTGAAATGGCAACACAATAAGCGATATCATTGAATCCTCCGCTAAAATACAGATATCCTGGTGCATATTGCTGAACGTCGACAAGGCCAGCACCCTGCGAAGGGTGATGCCGTTGTTATTCTCTTCCGTGTACTCTTGCAGCGACGTGGTGATCTCCCGTCTCATCCGAACCACCGACTCGTCGGTCACGGTCACAGCATCCACTCCATCACCGGGAGCCAACGTCTCAGCAATGCGTTCCGTGAGTTCCACTATGTCGGTTGCATAAACGATAAGTCCAGGATCAGCCGTTCCCTGTGAGATCTCCATCAAACTAATGGCTGCAGGTGCATTTTCCGGTCCATGAAAGCAGAATAGAACACGTAGCTCCATGGAAGGGTCATGCCATTGTAATGCCATACGTTGGTTTGGAAACCGCTGCCTAGCACGATGATGGAGGTATATCGCCACTAAAGGGATGTATATAACCTTAAAAAGCATCGCTAGGATGATTCCAACACAAGTTGAATTGCTTATGACGTTATTCTGCACTTCAGCACAAGGACACGAAATCAGTCTAGGAGAGGGTACTACTACTTGAATACATAAAAGGAGTATATTTCATAAGAGTATAAGATATTCTTACTTTCTTGGCAATGATAGCCGCGTACAGATGGAAATGTCCTTTCACATTCAGAAGCAATCCAAGCGCGATGCACTCTTGCCATGGCAGACCAAACACCAAACCAGAGAGAATAGATCCAAGAACTTTCCCTGAAGTCCCAATGATATAGAAGCAGAACAATCTCAACCACGATTCGTACTCCCCAGCTATGAACTGATTGAATTCCGTCTCGAGGCCTAACCAGAGGAAGAAGTAAGGAGAAAAGATGAAGCTCAAGAAGTAGTTGATCTTGGTGAGCATAAACTTGGAGATCCTGCCTTCATTGGGCAAAAACAATCCAGTCACAAACGCGCTAAGGACAGGACTGAACCCTAAGAAGGAAGATATAGAGCCCGTCCCCACTATGAAAGCAAGGGACAACACCAAATGCGATCCCTTCAGAGGTTTACCCTGTGGGTTTGCATTATTAACCCACCTGGTTACTAACGGTCCTACTGCAGCTGCTAGCACTGCTTGCCCCAACAGTGCAGCACCAATGAGAAGACCAGGTTGAGCTGCGAAGAGCTCATTGAGGGAGATCTTCTTGCCACGCAACGCGAAATTATTTTCTGGCTGGAAGATGACATAACCAACCGAGATCACCAGAAGGGCCACTAACTCAGAATGTACAGCAGAAGAAACCGCTAGCTGCCCGATATCCGATTTGCCAATCTTAAGGTCGGTCAGGACTCGTGTCAGTAAGGGAGATCCAGTGCTGGAGAGGAATATAGCAACAGCAAATATGAAAACCCTGCTCGAAACCTCTTCGTCCGCATAATGCAGAAAAGGGACCGTACCACAGGCCAAGGCGAAAGTCGAGAGCATTCCAGCGTACGCAACCCAAGCTTCTTGTGTCGGTAGTTGTAGAAGGGCGACGGGGTCCATTTCTAGGCCTAAGACAAACATGTAGCAGATCATGCCGAAATCTGTTATGAATTTCATGTTCTTCACTCCAGCAGACTTGTTAATGGCAAATGACTTTATATCAGGTATCTGGGATATTAGTAAAGCCACCTGAAATCAATGGAAGCATTGGATTTTCAGCGCAGTGCTTGCATAATTGAAGAAAAGCAGGAAAACAATGACCAGGTCAATTTAAATGCAGCAGAAGCATCTCTTCCCTTATTACATTTATACATAGAAAAGCATCACAATGCAGGATGACCCCCACCCCCGAATTATGTATGTATGTATGATCCTCAATTGTATTATCAGTGGCAAATGCCCTATATCGTATACATATATTGAATTATAGTACTCAAAGATTAGTGGCAAGGGGGAAACCTCATGCATTCAGCCACCATATCAATACATATTTACAGTTGATAATATTATTATAATAATCATCCGTCATTTTCAAGAGCAAGAACAAGAGAAAGAGGCAGAGATAGAAGTGTGCATTACAAGGGTTTCAGAGATGATTCGAGGCTGAGAAAGCCGTTTGAGATACAAATGCGCCCCATTACATAACGCCAAGTAAACGATAAAGCTGAGAATCAACTTCGCAATGGTCAGAATACCAGAGCCCAAACCATCAAAACCAGTTGACGCACACTTATTTGCAAGACCTGGAGGACCCTCCACCGTCGACGAAGAAGATGCAGATTCCATTGATGGAAAAATCACAACAAATCTGATCTAGTTTTTCGCAATTTCCCTCCAAATGCAATTTTTGAGGTCAATAAATATATTCTCCCCTTTTTTGATCATATCAAAAGATTCAAAACAGAAACCAATCTACAAAATCCCCGTTCAGGAATTGTTCGTAATCAATCAGCCTCCATTATTTTTATCCCATTGATGTCCCCGTTTCCATGAACATCTGCGTCATTGTGCTCACCATGACGGGTGTTAGCTTGAAGATCCAAATTGAAGGTTAGAAGTTAAGTTTGTGGGATTTGGTGAAGATTTCTCGTTGATGATAATGGCCTCTATAAGAAATTTGATAAGGCTATGAGTTGTATCGATTGTCTAATATCGATGAAGCATTGATGATCATCTCCTTCGCAGAATTCTAAAAAATTTCCTGTTTCTCTCCTCTTCACACCATCGTCCCACCAATGGGAGACCCAAGGACGTGAGGGCTTGTCATGTAAACGTGTGAAACACTTAAAACTACGGACTGAAGATATCGTTCGTATAATAAATTGATAACAACATTGATACGTTTTCTTATCATTTATTTGTTTATCTATTTATTTATTTTGAGCCTGTTTGTCAAATTTTGGTGATTAATTATATCTCTCCTGCCGAATGCAGTAATGGTTGCAACGGGCACTGAAAATGGGGACGTCGGAAACTGAAAAGTGATAATTCTAAAAATACAATGTACATTTAGGTACGTTTGAAAAAAAATGAGAACATATGAGATGTGAAATATTTTCTGGACCGTGAAATGTTGGGTTGAAGACGGTTTCATGCAACACAACTTTTCAGTTAGTACATGGTGTACATGGTGGCATTAAGTATATAAAGGAACAATTGTTAGAATATCATAATTTAAATAGTAATTTTTGTGTGGTGATACTTTTATAGATTAAACCAACTTCATATTTCATCATGATATATTTCATATTTCATTATGACAAATTTATGTTTCACCACAATATGCTTTATGTTTCATCATGATATACTTGATGTTGTACTATGATCCAAAATTATGTAATCTTATTTTTCTCCATTGTTATATTTCACCACAATATGGTTGATGTTCTATTGGTATGCTTGATATTTCACTATAGTATTCTTAATGTTTCACTATGATATATTTCATATTTAATTATGGTATGCTTGATGTTTCACCATGATATGTTTGATGTTTTACTACGACATGTTTCATATTTCACCATGATATACTTGATGTTTTATTATAGTCTTGTTTCCCTTTATTATTATATTTCACCACAGTATATTTCATGTTTCATCATAGTATGCTCGCTGTTTTCCTATAGTATACTTGATATTTTACCATGGTAGGCTTGATGTTTTATTATGATATGTTTCATATATTTATCATGGTATGTTTGATGTTTTACCATGATATGCTTTATGTTTTACTATAGTATGCTTGATGGTTCACCATAGTCCAACATTATATAATTCCGCTTCTCTTCATTATTATATTTTTCCACAATATATTTAGTATTTTACCATGATATGATTCATGTTTTACTATGTTATACTTGGTGGTTTACCACGATATGCTTAGTGCTCCATCATAGTCCATCATTATGCGTTCCTACTTCTTTCAATTGTTATGTTTCATTATGATATGTTTGGTGTTTTACTAATATATGCTTGATGTTTTACCATGGTATGCTTGATGTTTCATGCCTTACCATAGTATATTTAATAATTCACTATGGTCTAACATTATGTAGTCATGTTTCTCTTCATTGCTATGTTTCACCATGATATGTTTGGTATTTCACTACAGTATACTTCATGCTTTAGCATGATATGTATGGTGTTTTACTACAATATGTATATTGTTTCTCCATAGTCTAATTAATCTCAGTCATTGTTTCACCATGATGAATCTTTATGCTTCACCACACTATTTCGTGTTATGTACTTGAGATCTAATCATGACCTGTTTGATGTTTTTCCATGATATATTTTATATTTTACCATCGTATGTAGGGGTGTTTAATAATCGGTATATATATGAATTTTGGACCAGACTAATTGATTATTTCGAGTTCCAATCCAAGATCGGACCAGAATTTTGGTCCCATATTAAAATTTTTTTGTCCTTAACTGATTCTGGTCCTATCCGGTCCGGTCTTCCTATCCCATTTGAAATCTTATTAATAGTTTACATAATAAATATATAATTTATCGATTCCAGTCCTAGCTTAAAAAAATTCTGGTTCCTAACCAGGTTTCGGTGCGATCCGATTTTGGACCCGTGCATACCCCTAATCGTATGTTTGATGTTGCACTACTATTGTCTTCATATTTCTATGAAAAAAATTAACATATCATGTTTCACTACTACTATGTTGTGCTTAATTACTATTTTTCATCATAATTTTCCCCTAAAAGCATATCAATATGGACATCTATTTGTAGAAAAAAATTCAACAATATTATGATATTTTTTCTTAATATAACTATTGAGATTTTTTTTACTAACATCAAGATGACGTAAGCACAATATATAATGTTCATGGTGTATACGGTTATATGGTAGAAATTCTTGTGATATAAGCTTTGGTACAATGTAAGATATACTTTCTTTTACAAATTGATGATTGGTTTGCCTTGTTATTTGATTTTCTTACCATTTAAAATAAATTGAAAATATAATAATTATATAATTATAAAATTACTAATTATATTTTAAAACCATTGTATATTTATTTTTTATTTGAATTTTTTATTTGTTTTACACAAACTTGTAAGTTAGTATTCAGTTGAATTACAACATGTTTTTCAACTTTGGTGACGTCAACATTTTCTACAAAGGAATTTGGTATGGAAATAATATGGGACAAAACTCAAAATTTTTTTTATCCCTTGTATTGCACGTTTAGAATGGATGCACCTGTATTCAGGAAATATTCGAATGATGATATAGACATAATCTGGAAAGGTTAAAAATTAGTGGTTGGCTGTTATGATTAGTTATTTTACTTTATCTTATAAATAAAATCACTCAAATTAGTGTGTGTGTGTATATATATACCGAAAACCTACTATTTGAGATTACAATTCTTTCTTAAACCATGCTATAAGATGGGAACTCCTGCACTTCAAAATGGTTTTAATATGCTGTAAGCGCTAAAGTCTAATAATATCTTTTTAAACGCTAAAGTATAAGGATATATTTGTCTTCTTCATTGGTCCTATACCCAGTCAACAAGCATAACTTTTCTTGAATTTAGTTGGATCATAACTTCTTAACAGTTCTATATTGAAGTCATCATTATAATATAATTATCACATGAAGATGAAAAAAAAGTTACAATCGAGCCATGTTAATTTGGAAAATATGTTTTCCACAACTGATTGAAAAGTTAGCTAAACAATAGTAAAAATTATCTAACAACTTAGTGTGCTTGGCAAAATAGAATATAGCTTATAAACTAACTTTTATTTTACTAACTTGATATATATATATATATTAAAAATATAATTTTGGTTGGTAAGTTATTTTTTTTAATTTTATAAGTTAGTTTTTTTTAATATTTTTTTATTTTGAAAATTATTTGAAATTGCTTATAACTTTTGATTTTTCAATCGATTATTAAACTTTTGGCTGATGTTGCCAAACTTACACTAGCAAAATTATCTAAAAGAAAATTTTATGCGTAAAATCGTTTGTCTTTCAAACATTGATACTAGTTCTCATGACCAATAAACTTGTCCAAGCAACATTTTTTTTAATTTAATAGTCTTTTTTTAATCTTACATAAGTTAAAAGTTAGCTCATTTGAACATCTAAGTGTAACCTACATATATAGTAAATGACCCTATTTTTATTTTCCACACATCATGTTACTTCTAAATTGCAGAGCTAATTACACATTATTTTGGGATGTTATATGAAAAGAGTAATATTTCAAGTCTTATTATTTTGTAAACTTTTACATACATTAGACTGTGCATGCTTGAAAAAAAAATGCAAGTCATTTTCATGTTTGTTTTTTCATATAATTATGATTTTTGGTGGCAACTTTTACAAAATTTAATTGGGGCCCATCAATTAGATTTGTAACTTAATTTTTTTCCAATTAATATAAAATTTTATATTTATAATGTTCTAAAACTATTACTTTTTTAGTTTATTTTTAGATAGTTTTGAACAAATGAAAAAAATATTAGAGTAATATATATTTTACATGCCAACATACACCAATTTATCTCATCTTTATTTAAATATATATTCTTAACCAAATAAGGCCTTGATGTGATCAATGAATAATAATTTTATTTTGTCATATTATAATGGAATAAAAACTTAATAATAATACCATATTAGTAATGAAGTATTTAAAATTATGGATAAATTGTTCAAAATAAGAAACAAATAAAGACATACTATTTAGTTCCGAATCTCGTACAAAAAATGTTGGGTAGCATTCCACTTGTACAAGAATTGAAAAGAAAAAGGTGATATATATATATATATATAAATTATAAATTATATTTGTATATATTTTTAAAAAATAATAATGCATAAACAAATGAAGGAAATGTTTTAGGCAGGTATAGGGACAATGAAGTATATTTATATATATATTTAAAAATAATGATATATAAACATTTAAAAAAATATTTTAGATAAGTAATGATGCATCATGTTAGAAACGGTATTTGAATATAAAAATAATTTTTTAATAAATTTGGAACCTTCTTGAATTTTTTTTATTTGAATGGTCCTACTATCTCTATTTTGAAGTTGTCCAAATGTTTTTTTTAAATAATAATAATAATAATACTTATATATATATAAAATAAATTAAAAATACATTTAGAAAAAAATAAAACCGGATACCAAAAAATAACATCGAGCATCATGGTCTGATTTCAGATAAGCAAATTTGATACACGTGGTGAATGGATTGGACATTATTTTAGTTATCGAATTGGCCTATGCCCTGCGGTGATATGTCCAATCCTACCGATGATCCTTTCAGGTTGGGGACATCTAAAAGCGAAACAAGATTGCTATTTTGTCCTATCTTTCTTTATCCTTCTTTCTGTCTCTCTTTCTAGAATCTTCTTTGATCTTTGTATTATACTCAGTGGAAATCGGAAGCCTGAGTAGCCTTCTTCAACTGAACGCGTTGAGCTTGTCCAGAAAGTGTTGCCTAGTTCAGTCACTATAATTTAGAACGACTCAAGTAAGCAAATTCACCTAATTCATCTCTCAAGAACTGAATTCTTTGAACGCAATTCACACGATTACTCAATTGATTTCATGTTTTTTCACTTGTTTATTTATGACTTTCACAACTTTGATCAGGAATGAGTTAAATTAAGTTTCCGTTTACAATTGATTTGATCTATTGATGTGATTTGTAGTTGATTCGTATCCGATTCGATTTACTTGCTTGGTGCTTGTTTTAGGCGATTGAGGGTTCTTGTTTGATTATTTGGGTCAAATGGAAGATGGGTTGGAGCAACATGAACAGAAACCAGGTAAAAAACTGTTCTTTACTTTACTATATTTTTGGATGAAAGTCAACGCTAGAGGGAGAGTTAGGATGATTGGTCCTTTGCTCTTGATGTTTGTATTTATACAACTGCAGGATCTGAATGCGAATTAGAATTACAGATACTAAGGATTTAGGATGCAGCTATTTGCTGTAACATTAAATTCCATAACTAGCATGTTGAATTATAGTGATTATCCAGTTAAAGCAGATAGGTGGTAGAAGAGATCATACATTATCCAAGCCCTTGCTAGCTTGTGTAGATTAGGTAGCAATTTTTCTTATTCTGTCCAGATTTCTGAGGTCCAATATCACCCGGTTCATTTACAGGTGAAGAATTTGAAAATGATATAGTGACTGAGAAAGCTGCATTTTGTCATGGGGAACTACCTCAGGATGGTCTTAGACCTCCAAAAGTGGACTCTGAAAGTGCAATTCTTCACGAGAAAGTGACAAAGCAAATTATCAATGTAGGTCATGGCCAGAAGCCATCCAAATATTCGACTTGCTTCTGTAAGTTTTTACTCGTAATATTTTTTTTTTTTTTGGTTTCCTCCGGCCTCCTACTTCTGCTCATGTATATGCTTTAGTATGGTCTCTTCTCAGTCCTATTTGGTGAAACTGGATCTGAAAGGAAAATAACAGCTGTGACCTATGTTGTTGATAAATAGTTTGAATGAGAAGTTAAAACAAACTGCATTCTGTGTGCTATAATGCCGGCATCTGCCTTTTATATCAGAAACCCTTTTCCCTTGGAGCTGTCTGTTCGAAATTGTTTAAGATGGATCTTGATTGGATGGCCAGAAGCCATCCAAATGGATATTTTGCGATCTTCTACGGAATTACAAATGCATATTTGGGTTATTGAGCTTACATGTTTATGCCGAGGTCCTTGCTTCATTTCACATTCCTTTTCTTTGAGTTGTTTTCCTGTATGCCAACTCTCTGTCAAGCAATAAAATTGCGGTCGTGATTGTGGTTACGGTCGCGCTGTTGCGGTATCGAAGCGTCGTGAACGATATTTTATATGCTGCGGTTGTCGCAGCGTGATTTTTTATTTTTTTCCACAATAAATATTAGCAAATACCAGTAAATATCGGCAAATATCGGTAAATATCGGTCGATAACCGATATATCACCGATAAATATGTGAAATTCTAAATCCGTCGCATATCGTCAATTTCGCGTATCGGCTGACCTAAAATCTGATAAATATCGGTCGATATTGCATATCGGGACTGATATTTAATTGTATGCTCTCTGTATGATGTTGGACAGCAACTCTTGGCTATTTTTATATTGTTGTGGCTGCTCCTCCTGCTTTTTCTCACTTCAATTTGTCTGTGATTCTATATATATAACACCCCCAAAATTTACTACTGAAAAATTTCGTTTTAATTAAAAGTTAAGCGGAAGCAAATGCAGTAAATTTCGGGGATGTTACCGCCACACTTAATACCCGACTGGTTTCTTTCTACCGTTCCAGTACTAAGTGCTAAGGCTTAAAAAGAAAGATAACACATTTTACACAAAACTAAGTTATAAAACTAGATTAGAATAGCGCGTTAAATTACATTACGAGAATAAAAATCCACCATTAGTGGTTATAAGAATGAAATCATTAAACAAAAGAATAAGAAGGTTAAAAGAGAAACTCTAAAAGCTTCTCGAATAATCCTTACGCTCTCAACCCGGAAGGAAACTTGAATAACACCTGTGGGCTAACCTGCAAGAGACACTACCCATTAAATAGGCAGAGGCCCACAAAAGGAACCCTTCAGTACTACGGTACTGAGTAACCCTCCATACAAAACTAAAAGGTAGGGCCTGCATGCAACACATCATTCAAACATAAGAACAATAATATACACAATGCATAGAATTAAACACAACAACATAGGATGGACTTGTACCGCAAAATCATATATCTTAAAGCCCGTTTACTTAGCATTTCTTGAACTTACTTACCATGAGAGGCAGGCACTAAGGCCACATTTATACCATAACAATAGATCATAATGGTGAAATCAACATTATCTGGACTTAAGTCATCAATTAAATATTGTTCATAATCGTCTCTCAAATTATATCGACGTAGCTTCGGGGATCCCACTATTATAACCGGTGGACCAGACACAAGATATCCAACTCCAAGACAACACACACTTGACCACTATTATAACCAGTGGATTGGTAAACATATACCGTCTCCAAGGCAACACGCACTTGACCACTATTATAACCGGTGGATCGGTACATATATACAACTTCTAGGGCAAAATGCTCCCGGCCACTTTTATAACCGGTGGACAGGTACAAATGATATAATCCATCTGGTTTCGACCTATGTGGTGTTCCACTATAAGTGATTAGTATCTTTCTATTTAATTAGCATATTAATTCCATTTATTTAACTAGAGGGGGAGATCACAAACCCGGAGACACAAAGGTACACCGGTAATACTGGCACATACAAGCAATATAGTACCCTCCAACCATCAACCCAGGATGCAAAGGTACCGTGGTCGCACTGGTGCATGAGGACACATAGTATCCTATCGACAAGGACACCTAATCCATAAATATGCATACCCCCTAAGTAGGTTTGTAGAGCTAGATAGAGTAAGATGTAGGGCCTGGTTGGGGTACTAAGGCACACTAGCAAAATCCAAAATAATCGTGGACTAAACCATGTCTTTAGAGTAGCGACCCTTAAAGAGCCACCATTTCGGATCTCGAGTTCTTCCACTTTAATTATTAGTGTCTTAATTAAGGTGACCATGAGAAACACAACAATCATATACTTATTCGTTTTTATTTGTTTACATTATTATTAAGTAATCATTATGAGTATTATTGTCCATGTTAACTTAAATAGTCCACTAAGGCCATCCTAGGTTCCAATGCCTATACTTAGGCTCCTTAAGTTAAAATGATCAACATACCCCTAAGGCTAAGACTTCCTCTTATCATCTACTTCCATCACATAATTTATTTTTATTTATTCACATGCCATAATAGATTATTGTCTCATAATTACACTATTGATCATTGAATCAAGTACTCTACATACCAAAGGATCATTGAACACATAAACCTCAACATGTACTCCTAGCACATCTAACACCCATTTCCATGCATAATTAACAATTAATATACTTTTTGCATGATTATGAAATTGACATAATAACACACCCTTAATTATCCATTCAACCTTAAACCATGCATTTTTCTTATGATACACACCAATTTATTGAAATACCCTTATCCTTATAATATATAGGCTTATACTTAAACAAGTGATGCTAAGGCCATTAACCGTTATTCTATTATTTAATGTCCCTTACGACCTATTAGGAAGGTTTATTAGATTAATTGCCATGTTATATGCAATTTACCAGTTTATCCTTTCTTACTTAAAAAATTACTAAAATATCCTCTTGCTTGTAAAATTACCAAGTTACCCTTTTTACTTGTCAAATTACCAAAATGCCCTTCTTAGTTATGAAATTACCACTTACCCTTCTTGCTTACAAAGATTACCATAGTACCCCTCTTAGTTGAAGAATTACCAAATTACCCTTCTTAGTTGTTAAATTACTATAGTACCCTTCATATTTATACAATTATCAAAATACCCTTAATACTTGTACAATTACCAAAATATCCTTCATACTTGTATAAATACTGAAATACCCTTTTCAGTTGTTAAATACCAAAATACCCTTCATACCCATGAAATTACCAAAATACCCTTTTCTCATGAAAAATTACCAAACTATCATTCTTACTTATTAATTTACCAAATTACTCATTTCTCATGCAAAATTACTAGAATACTTTTCTTACTTATAATTTACCAAATTACCCCCTTTTCATGCAAAATTACTAAAATACCCTTCTCACTTATTAATTTACCAAATTACTCTTTTTATACCGAAAATTACCAAGTTATCCCTTTTTCATGCCAAAACTACCAAAATACCCTTCTCACTTATTAATTTACATGCATCATCTAACACGACCAACCATTATTATTCATTATTAATACCCATTATCACCTACTATGCACATTTATTTAGATCACAACCTATGTACAAGTAAAATTACTAAAATGCCCCTAGGGCTTATATTAGCATTATCTCTACTACAAATGGTTATATTAGCTTATCATTACATATAAATGTATCTAATATTATTATTAACAACAAGGCTCTTTTTGTAAACATCATTACTACACATAACATATTTCATAATATAACATGCTTTCCATTCCAACTTCCAACATACGTTACAAATCATGATATGCTTAAAATCACATAATATGCTCCAAAACTCTAATGTGCTAGCATACGTATATCCATACATTTTAGTAGGGTATAATGGTTATTTTATTTCCAACAATAACTAAACTTTACCGATAACCCAGTTGAAAAGTTTGAGCTTTGATTAGTAAAAATTAGTACCTAGAAAAGTATCAGAAAATTAAAAGAATAGATTTTCATCAAAAATGCTTATTAAATACACACTAATACTAACTATATTATACCTCGAAACTTGGTTAATTAAACTCAAAATATGTAGCAACACTCATGCTGGATGCACGAGGAGGGGGAGGAATATGGGATGAAGAGGAGAGTTGGGAGAAGGGGGAAAAAGGGATCGGGTAAGGGAAAAGGATCTCGGTTAAGGGCTTGTGGAGGGGATTTGGGGTAGTGGCTGGGTGCAAGAAGGGTGGCAGGGTGTAGGTGGTGGTTGGGGGTCAGATAGTGGCGGCTTAGGGCGGTGGAGATGGCGGCGACAGGGCTGGAAAGGAGGTGTGAAAGAAGGGAGAAGAAAAAGAAGGAAGGAAAAAGAAGAGAAGAAAGGAGGGTGCTGCAGGGGGATTTTGGGCAAGGTGAGGTAGGGAGGTGGTAGGGGAGGTGTTAGGTAGTCGAGGGGTGGCTTCGGCAGCGGCAGGAGAGGGAGATGACGGCGCAAGGTGGTGGTGGAGGGTGGGGGTTGAGAAGGGGAAAAAAAGAAAAGGAAGGGGAAAAGTGGGTTGCAAAGGCTAGTGGTGGCTGTTGGGTGGTGCATGGAGGAAGTAGGGGAGGTCAGGGAGTTGGTGTGGTGGTTGGTTGGGCGGTAGAGACAGTGGTTAGGGGTGGCAAAGCAAAAATTGGGGAGGAGAAGAAGAAGGAAAGAAGGGAGAAAAGAGGGCTCTGCAAGGGGGAGAGGGAAGCTTGAGGAGGGGAGAAAATGTGCAGAAGAGAGGAAGAGAAGGAGAAGAAAAGGAAGAGGGAAAGGAGGGCAGGCAGGGTCGGGTTAGGTGGGGGGTGCAGGGGCTGTAGGTTGGTTGTGTAGGGTGGCAGGGAGAGGGAGAAGAAAGGGAAGGGGAAGGCATGCGAGAGGGCTGTACAGGGGGTGTGTAGGGATAAAAATGAAAGGAAAGGGACAAGAGAGAGAGGGAGAGGGTAGGTCTACAATGACAGGTGTAGGGGGGAAGAATTGTAGGGGTAGTAGGTGTAGGTATGGCTTGGCTCGACGTGCAGGGGGGAAAAGGAAGAAGAAGAGAGTGGAGGTAGGTCGGTCGAGCGGGGGAGAAAGAAGAGGCGAGCCGGCTTGCGTGCAAGGGAGAAGGAGAAAAGAAAGAAGAAGGCTGGGCTGGCCCAACCGGGGGGTAAGAAAGAAGAAAAGGAAGGAGGGGGCGCTGGATGGGCGAGGAGAGGGAAGAAGGCTAGCGGCCCAGCGGGGGAAGGAGGAAGAAAGAAGAGGGTCGGGCGGCCTAAGGAAGGGAAGAATAGAAGGAAAAAGAAAAAGGAAGGAAAAGAAAAAGAGAAAGGAAAAGGAAAAAAGGAGAAAGGAATTTTTTTTTTGGGAATTAGGGTTAGAAATTATTTAGATGGAGAAATTATTTTAATAAATTAATTTATTTAAAATTTAAGGTGTTAATTTAAGAGGATAATTTAGTGAAATATGGTTTGGAAATTTATTTGAATAAAAAGAGTACGATGAAATAGTAAAATATTTATTTTACCTTATTAAATAATCATATCCATTTTTATAAATCAAAAGTCCACAAAATAATTAAATTAATAATTTAAGATTAAATTATTCCAAATAAGGATTAATCATTAAATTTTAGGTTTTACAATTTTGGGGTATCACAATATACTTTTGTAAAATGGATGGTGATGCATAGGATAAACAATTGAGCCAAGCTAGCAAGGAAAATGGTGGTTAAGGGAGTCATCCACCACAAAGAGATAGAAGAAGAGAGAATGAAGATCAGAAGAAGATAATATTTGATCTATAAGCAACCCTTGAGATCAAACACTCACAATCATCGCCTTAGGTTAGTGTGAGATTTTGAGAATGTAAGACAAAACTCTTCATTTGAGTTTTGAATGCAATGTTTTGAGAGAAGACTCAAAGTTTTGCCCAAAGGATGAATGATCCTATTCATGTGGGAGCTAACACCTATATGGGTGTGTGTTAGGCTCTTTGAGTTACAAAATGACTCTTCCAACCCTCTATGGCTAACTTAGTTACATTGCCATTCATCTAGTTCCATAATAACCCAACCAACTAGCTAAAATACATGCTGATTGCAATCAGCTTCCTAATACTCTCTAACTGGTTCGAAAATAACCAAAAAAAATTAAAAATAATAATACATCTCCCAAAGCCTTTCAATCGACCTTGGTGGGAGTTACAATGAAGATAAGACTACTACATCAACTTTAAATGACAACTAGTTAAAATAAGTAAAAGCAGATTAACTAAAAAAGGCTAAATACTCCTTTACCCAACCGGTACATCAAGCTCTCTGATTACCCAAAAAATAATGAAGTAGGTACTATCAATATCCGTTAGGTTATGCTTGGGATGAGGGAAATGGATTAAGGGGAAATAATTAGGGGGGGAATTATTAAGGGGATAATGATTAAGGGGGGAAATTTATCCACCATTCTTGTTTAGTATGTAAGGGTAAATTATTCAAGGGAATATTTTCCTTATGTTTGGTTTGAGAGGAATAACTTATGTTAGAATAATATTTTATTTTACTTTATTTGCATTAAAAATTAGCAATATTTTTTTATTAGATATAAATAATTATTTATTACATGAATCAAAATTTAATATATTACATTTTTTAATTTAATTTTTATAAATCTAAATAACATATTACAATAACTAAAAAAAACTATGAAAGAAACTAATTGAGATATATCGCAACAATATTTAAAACACGATATTTAAAATGAATTCACATACTAAATATCCAATAGCTAAAAAGATAACAATTATCCAAAATAATGTAATAAAACTCTACAAAGTTCATCTAATAAAAAAAATATTACTTCAATCCATCTAATACATAATAAAAGCATTTTCATAACCTAAAATTCATCCAATAACATCCTAAGATAATCATATTTCTCATCTTCATCTTTAAATCGACGAAAATTACACATCTTCTTCATTCATTTTTTTCATTAATTTCATTACTTCCATTCTAGATATGCCATAAACTGCTAATAATTCTTCATACAACCCATCTTTGTAAGACCCCGGGCTTCTAACCAGCATACTCATCAACTCCTTAAATTGCTCCTTATTATCGGTAGATATTTGCTTCATAGTTTCTCTTATGATACTATACGCCGATTCCACTTCCTTATTAACTCTAGATTTCTTTGAACTACTAATAGTTGCACTTGATATCTTTCTCTTGCCCCTGGTGTCAGATGCTTGAGCTGATACATTGTCAACATCTTCATCATTTTCATTATCTTCGTGTATCATATGAGCATTTTCTTGAATGGCTTCTAGGATAGAGTCATGTGACGTATCAAGCTCGACTCTATCAAGAGCAGTAGCAGCATTAGCACCAACAGCCCTATCTTTAGCAAAAATATATTCAAGATCATCGAACAAAGGAAATGACTTCATGTATAACCCCGCTGCATCCTTATGACTCTACAATGATTAAAATAAAAGCATAATATATATACACACAAATACAATGAGAAGAGCCATCACCATTTGTATGATCCATATACAACAACAGAAAAACAAAGACAAATTGATATTCGAATATAAGAGAAAAAAAATCAAGGAAAATTTGAATATAAAATTCACAAAGGAAATAAGAAATTACCTGAGCCCATTCATCAAATAGTTTTCGATCACCCGTTACCATCTTTTGTTCCTCATTCCATCCAAAGCCACTCCCTTTCTCCTTAATTTCAAGTAATGCATTGAAGCGTTTTTTCAAGTAGCCTAATCTCGAATCAATATTCGTGGATTTAAGCTCAGAATCAGGCATTGCTTCAGCAAAAAGCTTCTCCAAATGAAGTAGATATCCTGCTTTAAATCCTCCCTTAGCTTTCCACTTTCCATCTTGGCACATTTCTTTCAAAAATTGTATCAACTTCTCATCCTCATCATGTCTCCAAGTCCTCCTCTGACCTTTTTTAGTAGTCATTGAGTTTGAACTCATGGTACTCATTGTTATATATTAGTCACGATATTAAAAACATACAAACAATCAACCATATAATACAACCATCATCTAAAACTTTGATCAATAATTAAAATATAGCAATACAATCATCGTAATCTCATTAATTAAAACTATCGAAAAGTTTCTAAGAGATCAACACAACTATAATAAGTCAACATTTCCAAAATAATACATCAAAACAAATGTCTAAATACTACAAAAAAAAAGAATACAAAATAATCACAATCTCATTCATGTCCTACTCAACACCCCTTCGAAGTCGCCAATTATCAAACATCTCACGTGCAATATCATCTCTCCAGGCAGTCCACGCATTTGAGGTATCAACAATTCTAATTAGATTATCTTCTTCATTTATATTTTCCATGAAAGCGCTCATTATTTCAAACTCTAACTCTTGTTCCATTGGGTCCCACCTCATTTCTCTACGAATGAGATTATGAAGAAGACAACATGCAGTTATAATGTCTGCATGCGTGCTAACATCATAAAACTTGAATTTCGTAGAATTGCCCATCGAATTTTCAACAATCCAAAGCATCTCTCAATAACATTTCTAGCAGTTGAGTGTTTCATGTTAAAGAACTCCTGTGGAGAGTTTGGTTGATACCCATCCCTCCACTCATTTAGATGATAGCGTTGGCCCCTATAAGGAGCAAGGAAGCCATCACCATTGGTGTAACCCGCATCAACCAAATAATAATATTCTATGTACAAGCAGGAAAAAAATTAGTTAACTTTTTAAATGCAAAAAATTTTACAACGCCAAGTTTAATTTCCTTACCATGAGGAACTCTTAATGGATGTCTTCTACTAATAACATCTCTCAATATTCTACCATCTGCGGTAGAACCTTCCCACCCTGGTAAGACATAAGTAAATTGCATGTTGATGGAACATGCAGCTAGAACATTAGTTGCCAACTCTTCCTTCCTTGTTCGATATCTTGGCTTGTTTATATCCGGTACTCTAACCTTGATAAATGTTCCATCTAATGCTCCTAGACAGTTCTATTGATTCAAGATGGACCAAAATTATAACTAGTTAGCAATATGAAAACCTAGTTACGTATTCCAATATATATTAATAAAGTAAGGTTGAATTCTACCTTAAACCATTTCCATCTTTCATTTGTAGAATTTTCTGTCACTGGTTCTGGAGTCTTCATCAACACGATATGTAAACGTAAGACAGCTCTAAGCACTTGATGAAAATTTCTACTTATTGTTTCGGTAGATCTTTTCAATCTTCTTAGAATCATCCTATGCTTCTGATCATGTGCTAGTATGTTTAAAAAGATTGCAACCCTTTCCTCAATTGACATATTTTTGGACTCTTTTAAACCACCTTCATTTCGAAGCAACCCACACAATACATGGAATGTATGCCTATCCATTCTAAGTTGATCAATACAACTAACATCAGAATTAAGAAATGCATCCACATTCTTAATTCCTTGCTCAAGAGTTCTTTGAGCTGAATGTACAGTCCTCTTGGGTTGTTTGATAGATTCTAATACATCAAGTAGATAACTTAATAATAATATCATGTATTGATTCTTCAATCTAATAAACCAAAATGCCACCACAATATTCCTTTCCGTCCTTGACAATGGCAAACGAGCCATGGCTGCATATAATATTTGGTTTACTAGAAAAATCACCACAATGTATGGAATGATCCAAATTATAGTAATTATAAGCACCAATCATAAACCAACTAAAATTTCAAGAAAAAATATAGGAGGGGGAAAATGATGCCAAAGTTTTCCACAGGCACTGGAAACTTACTTGTGATCAAGAAGAAAAGCACCACACAGAATGAATATACCAGTGCCCAAAAGTCAAGTAAGGTTTACCGAACTGCAATAAAGAGCGTAAAACGAATATAATATTTTATTCAATTAAATATATAATTGGATTGATTAGATCTTACAAATTTTTTTTTTTCCACCAAACAAAATTTGAATCATTACCACGTCTTATATCCTTTCTTTTTGCATTCTCAAAAGATCAGTGTGTTGTGGATCGATACCAATTCGGAAAAATAAGATCTAATTAGAATCAATTAGAATACACAAGAATTGAGAAGAGAAAAACACTCAAGAACACAAATTGGGGAAACAGATGATCTTATTGATGTGAAGTGATTGTGATTACAAAGAATTGAAGAAATTTTCACATAAATCACTCAATTTATCAAGGAATTACAAGAGAAGAAGACGGCGTTCGCGCTTCGATTAGGGTTCTAATCGCATGGTATTTATACTATACGAAACTGTCATTAGCGAAAACCGAAGTGGAGCGAAAAATCCAAAAAACACGGATCGTGTTTCACAAACACGAGCCCCCCGTGTTTCTTTCCAACTTTAACAGTCTTTAGTATTTCGGCCACAACTTCTTTATCTGACCTCCGATCGAGTTGATTCTTGATGTGTTGGAAAGCTAATAGAAAGATCTGCAACGTTTATGTTCAAAACATTTCCAAATTCTAATTTATTCAAGGTAAGATATTCACATCTTTTCAGAACAGCTCACAGTTCTACCCTAAATTCCTTCGAAACACTTCACACACCAATCCAAGCTATTCTACACACCAAATACGAGTCACAAGCTCACACAGTGAAAGATCGAATGCGATAATTAGCATAAATGGAAAAATACTGGTACTTAGCTCATCTACTAAAACTCTAAGCAAAAGCAAGAGAGGATGGATTTCTGAAAAAATAGCCAGGCAGTCGGTTATAGCAACTAGCAAGAAATTGCCATTACAAGGAACCATATTACTTGGCTATAACAAAAAATACGAGACTCTAAATTCTATGGTGATAAGATAAATGCTAACAACAAGACATGTGAATTGAAATGCATGGTTTTGACATTTGAGTGATGGAATACAACCTAAATCAGGACGCGTTGTAGAATATTGAAACCCATAAAGGATATAAGGCACAAAAATCTAAAATCACAAGACACCAACCCACGGCTCAATGGAGTAGGTGTATGAGCAGACAGATGACACGTCCAAAACTAATAACGTAGGTGTATGAGGCAATGCTCTTGTTGTTGAAAACAATGGAGTAGTAATTTAATTCTTAGTACAAATCACCCGAAACTTGGAAGAAAAGTCCAATGCTACAGAACATTGAACCTCATTCTAAAAATACTGGGGAATATGTATATGGGGAAGGAAGGCCGAGACTGAAGAGTTGAGCCAATGTTTGGCATGTTCATTTATTCATAATGACCGTAAACCTGAAGGGCTTATTTTTAATAATCACCAAACTAAGAAAAAGACATACTGTGCATTAAAATTAAAATACAGAGGTATCTGGTATAAGATAAGTTTGATCAATAATATGATATATTGCGCATTACATCTAAATGCAAGCACGCACGGTGCATCCATTATACCTAAAAATAAGAACACTCAAGCGGTACCAATGAATTAATGTCCCGCATCATGTGATCTTTATCCCTTTACATTTTGCACCACAAAATTGAACATGGGATAGCTCTCGCCCCTAAATTCCCCTTCAATTTAGGATCGGATCATTCATGCAACAACCACCCCCCCCTCCGCGCCGGGCCCCAGGGGTACATCACCCAAAGGGTCCCTTCTTCCTTTCCCTTCTTTAACATTTTTGTCGGTATTCATTATCAAGATTGTTATTGTTTTTCTATTCATATGAACAATCTATCATACATAATCCAGCCAGCTAGCTCATTATTGATGCAGAACATGGCAACAGAAAGCGCTTCATCCGAAAATGTCGTGTACCATCAGGGAAAAGAACAAATGATACTGTGCAAGCAGGATGAAGGAGAAGCTGTAACCTATCACGAAGATCATCATGTTTCTTCTTCTACAACCAATTACATGCAACTAGAAGACAGCCCTGCATCTCTTCTTTTCCATCTGAATCTTGCTTTAATGGTTTCCTTCTTGAGTACGATACCCAGTGAAGAAGATCTGACACAGTTTAACCAAAAAATGGAGACACAAGATACGAACAATGCCACCAGTCATGTATCTAATAAGATGTTACAGGGTTATCACAGAAAACGAGGCTTTCACGACTTTAAAGTTGCTGAAAGATGAACAGCTAAGTTGCCAATGAGGATTACGGATTCCAGGCATGGAAGGAAGCTATGAAACATCCAAGAAAATTGATTGCTTGCAACCAACCAGCTAATATGGTGCGATGGAACATATGAGATATCTAAGGCCTTATCATCTACCGATATACTTCAAAGAAATCATTAGTGACACAGAACTGCATTCCAACCCACTTGAAGCACAAACCAAAATACAGGTATACATTAAGCTTTACATATCAGACCACAAACCAAGATAAACGAATACAGGGGGCAGCAGGTAAATCAAATAAGAAGCCATAGATCTAAGTTACTATGTTTCAGGTTATCAGCACAAACAAACAAGGGGTCCTTCTCAAAACTGTTTAGGTTCTCGCAGAATTTTCGTCCCAAAGTGAAAAAGACAACTAATTATACACAAATCATCAACGCACAGATTCATAAATAGAACTTACAGATCTGTTGAAGGCAGCACCGGAGAGTAGCTTCGAGAGGTAGGCTTCGGCTTCAAGAGGCAAGCTTCGATAGGCAGACAACGAGCAAGGGCAGGCGACTGGTGTCGAGGATTCGTCCGGCGCAGAGAAGGCACGCTGAGGGAGAGGAGTCAGAAGACGTGTGGTCAGGGAGAATAAAATTACTTGAGAGTTGAATCGGGAAAATTTTTTCCCTAACCTAATAGTATAATTTTACCCCCAAATAAATTTTTTCCCATACCAAATATAAAAGAAAAGGGAAATAATTTCCCTTGTAATTTTTACACCACCTTTACCCCCATACCAAACATAACCTTAATCATGTCAATCAACCAGACATGGATTGAGTTGATTGTTCTCCTCTTTTACATGGCCCAAGGGTGCAAAATAGTTGTGGCATGGCTGCTGCAAAGGTTGATCTTGTATGGCTTGATTTTTTGGAATTTTGGCTTGCTTGTATGGCTGGAAGAATCAATCCTTGTTGGCTGACTAGGATGGGCTTTTTTCGATTTTATTTGTCTGGGAGTAAGCCATGTTGAGCTGACTTTAAGTCATGACAAAGGTGGTGGCTTGGTTGGCTCATGCATGGCTTGCAGCCTTAATAATTTTTGTCCAAGTTAGGAGTGTTTGGGCACTTTCTAGCTTAGAGAAATTAATTAACATATTTATATCATTTGTAGGGGATGCTCTTGCATTAGATGGACTCTTCATACGATGAGTGAAAAAGCTTGTTAGGCCACCCTCACATTGTGATTGGTCTTCATTATTATACTGCATTGTTGCTAGTAATCACATTTGTTATGACAGTGCACTACAGAGCATGGACTGAGAGCACCCAACACAAGTTTGAAGACACGTGGCTGGAGCAGCGACCCTTTGAATTGGTTATTGGAAAAGGTATGTCCTTTACTTGTTTTTGATGAGATTTTTACTTGCTTTTTGGAATAAATAGTTACATACAAATTATTTCTTATAGCCTTAAATCTGAAATTTTCTGGCAAAGATTGGATGGAAAAAGGATGAAGATTGTGTTCAAATTTGGCATATGTTTTGAGAAATTTTTACCCCTCATCCTTTTATCATGTTTTTATAGGTCTTGTTTCCCTATGATATTTTCTGGTATACTTGCCACTTGTTTCTTATGATGAAATCAACCTCTCTTTCAAAAAAAAAAGTAAAAGAAAAAAGAAGACACAAGAAGGGTGCTCATCTTTTATCGTGTCTTGATTCTGTATATATTTAACTACCTTATTGTCAATGCGAATAATATTTCAGGTGGAGCCGTGGAGATATTATGTAATTCAAATGGTGGATCATGTTTTAGGCTCATCGAACCTTGGAATATTCAATTATGCATCTAGTTTTGTTTAGTGCATTAGACATCTAGTTTTGTTTAGTACATCAGATAAAACCTATTCGTAACTTGGCAAAACTGAATGGGGCCAAAAAAAAAAAAAACTATGGAAATCATTTCAAGACAACCTTCACTATGCTTGTTTGCTGGAGGCCATTCGTAACTTGTTTCTGTTAGCCAAAAACCATTGAAGATGCTTTATTGTTATGAAAAATTATTAAATGGCTATTTTGTCGTAAATGCAAGTTCAAGAATTCTATTACGCCTATGTAAGTAGAGATAATTGACATTAAAGAGGGAGAGGAGAGAGTTAATTTGCAAAAATATTAAGGATGGGAGATTTGCTACTTATATAGCCACTTAATATTATATAATAATCTTAGGCTTAGAAGTTATACTAAGTGTGCCTTATGCCATGCCACATTTTTGTGGTAACTGTGATGTTCTTGCTTCTGTTTTATAAGTTTATAATTCTTAGGTAAGTATGTTGAAGATACGATGTGGTCCATGTGAACCATAATATCTCTTAAAATAATAGTTATGAAAGATTTTTATCTTTTTGCAAATTAACTTTTTCAATTTTGACCATGATATGACTAGATTTAAGAAAAATATCACTTTTATAACACTTTAGATCACCTAAACTTGAGTTTATAAGAGAAAGTTATGACCAAAATATGAAACACTATTAATATTCATACGAATTTATCATTTTGCTCAAATTTAATGAAATCAATGAGATTATTAAAATTTGAGTACATAATTATAAATAATGTAACTTCAAATATTACTTAATAAATGATTAAAACTTGAATTAAGAGGGCATAAAATAGATAAGATTATGTGTTCATCATATTCCCCCATGCTTAAAAATTTGGTTTTCTCAAGATGAACAAATCAACACATTAACCGATAGCCCTCCATGTATATAATCATGTTATACACAAAAAAAATAATGTCATACTAATTCCTATCTCTACATCTTATGATCAAAATGACCGCTAGCTCAAAGATTCAATAAAAAATAAATAATCATTTTAAAAACAAACTGGTTGCTAATTGTAGAGAGTTAATTAGTTAGAAATTAGTTTAAAAAAATACAATTAGATTAGGTTCATCCCTTATTAGATAAGTATACCAAATTCCTATTCTTCGTCTTACATTCTACTCATAACATAGACAATATGCGCGATGAGATAATTAAATTTTTTTCACTTCTTTTTTTACCTACTTTTTTGTTTGGTTGAGCCTTGCTTTATCAAAGTAGGTGCATTTTATGCTCTATCTTACACAACACAAAAAATTAATGAATTTTTCATCCCTTGTTTTCCCCATCGGTACCTCAAGTTTTTTTTTCTTCATATATATATATATATATATATAATTTTTTTTTTTTTTGCACCATCAAATAAAATTTTGATTGCTATCTCAAAAGGGTGAATAAGGGTTAGATAAGTTAAAATAATTTTGAATTTAAGTTAGAACTCACCTAATAAGCTAACAACTTAAATCTAAAATGATATATGCTCGAATGAAGTATCAAGGAGTGGTTGCATTTATCAAAATAATGCAAATTAAAGAAGTAGTTACACATCATCTAACTCCAGCAAAACACACCTTCTATACATGGAGTTTTTAATTATTCATTTCTACCTCCTTGCTTATTCTCCCTTTATTTTGTTTTTTTTATAAGGTTAACTAAACAAATAAATAGAAATGTAATACTATGATAAAAAATAAATAAATCTTGGCTCTACAGGAACCCATCATGCAAGAATCTTATCTTGCACAATTTTTTCTTTTCTTTTCTTTTTTCTTTTTTATTTATTTAAAAAAACTATCAAAAATATAGAAAATAATGTGTCCCTCCTCCACACTTAAATCTTAGATTTTCCTCAATGTAAGGTATAATCAGAACTAAATATAATTTAGGTTAATATTAATAGCACACGTCCCAAAAAAAAGCACAAAAAATGAGACAAAAAATATAAAATAAATTGGAAAGATAGAGTTTAAAAATGCAAATTTGGTTATCCTCGAGTTGCCTCCCAAGCAGCGCCTTTGGTTAATGCTATCGGCTCGACATCCTTCTCGCTTTCATGCAGCCTCCAAATCAATATCTTCAACAACCTCCACTTACGCTAGCTCATGAAACACCTTCAATCTATGTCCATTCACTTTAAAAATCTTAGTTGTTTTATGATTTTTAATTTCTATTGCGCCATGAGGAAAGATGTTAGTAATAACAAAGGGATCAAGCCATCGTGATTGAAGCTTACCAAAAAACAACTTTAGTTAAGAACTAAATAATAACACCTTTTGCGCTATATGGAATAATTTTCTAGTTATCATCTTATCATAAAAGGACTCGGTATCTTCCTTGTATATCCTTGCATTATGACATGCCTCTAGCCTCAATTTCTCCAACTCTTACAATTGTAACTTTCTTTCTTTACCAGTATTTGTATAATTTAAGTTACATTGCATCACCGCCTAATTTGAATAATGTTCTATCTTTGCTGGTAAATGACAAGCTTTTCCAAAAACCAACCTATAAGAAGACACCCCAATTGGTGTTTTATGCCGTTCTATAAGTCCAAAGAGCATCATCTAATCTAATACTCCAATCTTTTCTATTGGGTTTGACTATTTTCTTTAAAATTTGTTTAATTTCCCTATTCGACACCTTAGCTTGCCCACGATTTTGGGGGTGATATGTAGTAGGTATACGATGTGTGGCATAATATTTTTCCAGAGAGCACTAAATGTGCGATTATAACAATGAGTCCCACGGGCACTAATAAATGTCTGTGGTACACCAATTCTATTAAAAATATTGTTTTTTACAAATTTCACCACAATTTTAGCATCATCAAATTTGGTGGCTTTGGTCTCTATCCACACAGAGACATAATCAAAATGATATAAATACAACCAAAAGAGGATGGAAATAAGCCTATAAGATTAATACCCTAATTGTCAAAATTTTTGCAAACCATAATACTAGTTGATTATGTTTGTACCCACTTAGAGACATAATCAACTGCAAGAATGATGTAAACACAACCAAAGGAGGAGGGAAATGAGCCCATAAAATCAATACCCCAAATGTCAAAAATTTTACAAACCATAATACTAGTTTGAGGCATTTTATTTCTCCCAGATAAATTACCAGTCCTTTGGTATCACTCACAACTCTTCGTAAGTAAATAAGCATATTTGTATAAAGTTGAACCAAATTTAAGCACTTTATGAGTAGTTCTCTTAAGACCAAAATGGCCTCCAGTATCATAAGTATAGCCAAAATTTAAGATTGACCAATATTTCAATTCATTCACACATCTTCTAATTACTTTATCAGAATAAAATTTTCAAAGATATGGATCATCCAAAAATAATACTTAAAATCAACCTTTATTTTATCCTTTTAAGATTTAATTAATTCACCTGGAAAAGTCCTAGTCACCAAATAGTTCATAATGTCTGCATACCAAGGAGATCTTACAATGAATGAATATAATTGCTCATCACGAAAGAACTCAAAAATCATACGCCAATCTTGTTTAGGTACTATTTTGCTTAGATAATCTATCACTAGATTCTTAACACGCTTTTTATCTCTAATTTTCAAATCAAAATTCTTGCAATTAAAGCATCCATATTAAAAGTCTTGGATTTAATTTTCTCTTTCTCCAAAAATATCTAGAGGTAGCATGATCATAAAAGGCAATCACTTTAGTTCCATGCAAGTACGAATGAAAATTTTCCTATGCAAACACAATCGTATATATTTCTTTTCTAGTCACTGTGTAATTACATTGCGCAAAATCCAAGTGATCTAGAAGCATAATAAATCACATAAATTTCTTTGTCTTTTCTTTGCTCTAATATGACTCCTGCTTTAACACTTGCATCACATATTATTTTAAATGGCAAATTTCAATCGGGAGGGTGAATAACATGGCTAGTAGTTAATTTCTTTTTCAGGTAATCAAAAGCCTTTTTACACTTATCATTGAATTGAAATGGAGCATCTTTTGAAAGAAAATTATATAAAGGAGAAGCAATTTTAGAAAAGTCTGTAATAAAACACCTATAGGAGCCAACATATCCTAAAAATGATCTAATGTCACACACACATGTAGGGTAAAGTAATGAGCTAATCACTTCTATTTTTGCTATATCGACTTCCAACCCTCTTGAACTCACAACATGTCCTAGCCCTACACCTTGTTCTATCATGAAATGACATTTCTCAAAGTTCAACACAAGGTTATTTTCAATATATCTTTTCAACATAAGAGATAGGTTATGGATATCTTTATCAAAAGAAGCACCAAAGATGGTAAAGTCATCTATAAAAACCTTCATATTATATTCTCTTAAATCAAAAAATATGCTCATCATGCATTTTGAAATGTATTAGGAGCTTTACAAAGTCCAAATGTCATTCTCCTAAATACAAATGTGCTAAAGGGGCAGTGAAAATGGTTTTTTCCTAATCCTCTGGAGCAATGACAACTTAGATATATCCAAAGTACCCATCTAACAAGCAGAAAAAAAAAGATTTTTCCAACATTTGATCTATGAAGGAAAATGGAAAGTGATCTTTTCTAGTGGTTTGATTTAATTTCATATAGTCTATGCATATTCTCTAACCATTAGAGACTCTAGTCGGGATAGATTATCCTTTAGCATTTTCTACTATGTTTTTTGTACCACATGAATATGACTTATTGATTTAGAATCTAATATGGGATAAATTAATCTTGTATCTAACCACTTTAGGATCTCCTTGTTGACCAAATCTATCATAGGAGGGTTCAACCCACGTTGTGCATCTTGAGTAGGTTTAGTATTATCTTCTAGGATAATCCTATGTATATACAAAGTTGGGCTTATTCCCTTAATATCAGTAATATTCCATCCTATAGCCCTTTTTTGTTGCCTTAACACACTTAATACTTTATCTTCTTGAGTTGGAGTTAGAGAATTAGAAATAATCACTGGTGAAGTCTTAGATTTCTCAAGAAAGGAATACGTAAGATTAGAAGATAGAGGTTTGAGTTCTACTTCAAGTGCTGACTTGATAGAAGGTAGAAGTCTTGAAGAAGTGAGGGGTAAAGCCAAGAAAGGAGAATGAACCTTAGACCCTATTAGTGTAGGCTTAGTTTCTAAGGTTTTCACTTCCAAAACTAAAGATTCAATAGACTCCAACTCATGAGACAATTCATTCATATAAGTTTCATAAAAAGTTTACTGAACAATCAAATCAAAGATATCAACGGTATCAATTAAGTACATAGAGCTGATATCACTAGGATATCTCATAGCATCAAAAATGTTAAACTTGATGATCTCACCATCAAATTCTTTAGTTAAATTACCTTCATGCACATCAATCTTAGTTTTAGAAGTTTTGAGAAATAGTTTTCCTAAGAGTAATGGCACATTATAACACTAATTTTCACCTATGTCAAGAATAGAAAAATTAGTAAGGAAAACCAATTCATTCACTTGTACTAAGACATCCTCAAGTACTCCTAATCGGTATGCATTTGATAACATCAATTTAGATAGATTTAGGCATAACATTAATTGAAGCACCCAAGTCTAGCATGCTTCTTCCTAAACTAAAATTACCAATCTTGCAAGGAATAGTAAACATACCCGGGTCCTTACACTTAGGGGGCATTTTCTTTTGAATCATGGCAGAAATATTCTCCCTTATACTCACGTTTTGGGTACTCTTAAACTGCCTCTTGTTGGTGCAAAGCTTATTCAAAAATTCTACATATCTGGGGAGTTTAATAGCTATTTCTTTATTATCATCGCCTTTAGGTTTCACCTCCTATTCTTTCTCAATTTTACTCTCTTTACCTTAGGTCCTCTATTTCCTTTCCACTCTTGAGTGTTACAGCCTTTGCATTTCCCTTAGGATTAGGAATGGGTGGAGATTAGTGCATATTTGTCCTATTTGGATGTCTAGCTATTGGTGATGTGAATATGTTTTCTTTTGATAGTCTGAACCTGGAGTGTGAACTTGCCCAATTTGGTTAGCTAATTATTTTACTGTATGCTCTAGTGTAGGACCAGAATTTTTATTTTGAGGGGGATTTGGTATGAAAGAAGGCCTAACATTATTCTGATTGGCATTAAAATTTGTTGGATTTGACCTAGGTCCATATCTAATATTTGGATGATGTCTCCAACCCTCATTGTATGTATTAAAAAAAGGTCATATTTTTGAAAGGGTTGTCCAATATAACCACCAGCAACATTTACATCTTGAACCTACAGAGAATGACATGCATTTGTACTATGAGTCAAATCAGTACAAACATCACAAGCTCGAGCTTGTGGGGTTCCACTTGCAACAAGGTTAGATATAAGAGTAGTTAAATGAGCAACTTGTTGGGTATTTTCTTTAATTTGATCTTGAATAACTCGCAGATCAGCTTGATTAACTCTATTTATTTAGCCTACATCGTTCCTAGTTCCAAATTATTGTGAATTCTCAGCCATATTAGAAATTAGTTTTTTAGTTTGATCGGGAGTTTTATCTACAAAATTCGTCTCCATTTGCTGATTATATCATACACCTATCATGAGGTATTAGGTCTTCATAAAAATATTGGATCAATGATTGGTAACTAATTTGATGTCGACGGCAACTAGCGTAGTCTTTTAAATCTTTTCCAATATTCATATCCTGACTTATTTAAATTTAGCCTAATTCCACATATTTCTTTTCTTATGGAGCCTATTTTACTAGTAGGGAAGAATTTTTCATGAAAAATTTGTTGTAATTGAACCCATGTACTAATGCATCTAATAGGTAGATATTACAACCAATATTTAGCTAAATCAAGTAAAGAGAAAGGATAGGCTCTAGTTTAACTTGTTTTTCTTCTATACTTTTAGACCTCATAGTAGAGCAAATTACTAAAAATTCCTTTAAATGCCTATGTGGATCTTATGCTACATGCTCATAAAATTGAGGAAGCATATTAAGGAAACCAGAATTTAGTTTAAGAGGTCTTACGAGTTTAGGAAAAATGATATATAGAGGTTGGCCTTCCATATTTGGTTGAGAGAGCTAGAGGTTGGCCTTCCATATTTGGTTGAGAGAGCTCCTTGAGTGTAATCATTTCTCCCAAATAATGTTCTTGAATGTATAGCTTCTCAAACAAGAATCTTAAGTTCTTTTCAATGATTTTTCCAATGATCCTACCACTCCGCAATTGCATGCAAAGAAAGAAAAATCAATATCATAAAATCTAATGCTTTAAAATTAACATATAATTTTTTTTTACTTAGTAAGTTAGAGCTTAAAATAAAAATAACATAAGCCTCTCTGGCAACAACACCAAAATTTGGTAGCGTGTAGTTACCACTATTAAATTAAACATAATCTTAACCCAAATAATAGTTAAAAATATAGTATAAGGTAAAAAATGATTGTTTTTATGAGGAGGATGAGATTCTAAATTCTAAAATATTAAGTAAAAGAATTAAATTATTTAATTACATAGAATAAATAAATAACAAATACAAATTAAAATAATGAAATAAAAGTATTATCTACAATATTAATAAGAATTTGAAAAATAAAATATAATAAATAACTAAATCAATAACCAAACTACCCCAGTAACTAAACTAATCTATAAGATAAATAATTAAAATAAAAATTAAAAATATAGGATTAAATTAATTAATAACTAAACTAACATATACATATCATACTCTTCTCCATCCGAACATCTATATTAAATTCATATAACCAATTCTTTTATTAAGTGACAAATATATAAATAATCAATTTTGATAGGCTAACCATAAAGAATTAATCTGCCGACTCTTCCGATACTTAATTTTCTATAATTAGGATAAATTTCATGTTTCTCCTAATACTAATTAACTTCTCTAAATTAATTCTTTGCTATACAAGTAATCTAGATATACATTAATTGCGTTATGTTCTCAAAAATCTCATTAGCCTAGCCAAATTAAAAACCTTGCATTCTTAAGTTGACTAGAATAATTCATATTTTAGTTTAGTTGGTTATTTGTGATGACGCCAAATTAAAGTAATTGCTATTTGTTTCGACTAATTAATAACCCGCTAGAATTAACTTAATAGTTGTAACCTTAGTTTTAAATATAAAATCGATTAGGTTTCATATGAAGGACAAAAATTTAAACATTAATCACAAATATAATTTATATATCAAAACATAATAATCAGGTGCAATAAAAATCAACACTTTATAAAATATGGCTGCGAAAAATTAATATCAATCATATATATAATTATGAATACATAAAAATTAGGTAAATGATTATATAAAAAGAAGGAAATTAATAATAAGTACAAGAACTTTCTGATTTGAAGTGTAGTTGTGAAGATTCCTTCCACCGATTAGTTACTCCCCAAAGTATTAGAAACCCGCTCGCTTACTATGACTATTCCCTCTATTTATATAAATCTTAAACTTTAATTTAATAGATTTCTAATTTACATGTGGGGGGAATAGGGAGAAAGAAAGAAAATTTTCGGTTCTTGATTTATTCAGTAGGGACTTCGATCTCTAATATTTTTCTTCTTCTCGGCAATGCTTGGTGTTCTCCTTTTGTTTCGTCCTTGTACAATATATAGCGCTTTATATCTTTCTTCTTCTTCTTCTTCTTTTTTTCTTTCACAAGCATTTTGTTGACCTTTTATTGGTTTGTTGCAGATTTTATCTACTACCCTCCGTATATCTTTGTTTGACAGAAAGATAATAGTAAAAAAATCTTTCATAACAAATTATTATTTTAGGAGCTATTTACAGTTGTACATTAAATCTCAATATTGACCATGACATGATTGGATTTAAAAAAAATATCTACAAATAAAAGTTGTAGATCTCATTTTTATCTTTGCACAACACTTCAGATCACCTAAATTCAAGTTCATACAAGAAAGTTATGGCCAAAATACGAAATATTGTCATTATTCCTACGAATTTTTCATTTTGCTTGAATTTAATTAAATAAATGAGATTATTAAAATTTAAGCACACAATTATAAATAATGTAACTAACCTTAAATATTACTTAAATAAATGATTAAACATTTAAATTAAGAGGGTATAAAATAGATAAGAATGTGTGTTCATCAGTAGAGATAATTGACATTAAAGATGGAGAGGAGAGAGTTAATTTGCAAAAATATTGACGGGAGATTTGCTCCAATTCGAACAAGGCCAAGGTTGTCATTTTCTATTTTTTAGCAGAAATGGGGCTGGGCCGGTGTTTGTTGGAAATATGTTATTGGTGTTTAAACAGCATGCATATTAAGGATAGCTTTTTTGTAATTGTGTGAAGCTACATGTGGTAAGCCTTTCAGTTATGCAACATGGGTTCTCTTTTACCAATCATTCCATCAGGCATTTTGCCAGGTGCTGAGTAATATTGCATTGGTGTTCATTTATGACAGAAAAGAAAGAGATGACAGGTTTGGGAATTGGTGTTTCCAGCATGGAATCTGGAGAACGTGCCCTATTACATGTTGGTTGGGAATTAGCCTATGGGGAAGAGGGGAGTTTTTCTTTCCCCAACGTCCCTCCCAAGGCTGATGTTCTGTATGAAGTTGAGCTTATTGGTTTTGATGAAGCCACAGAAGTAAGTTTGCGTTACACATCCATGAATGAACTAGTTCATTATATGTATTAGCATGCCGAGTCAGGCTCTTCAATCAGTGGCTGGAAACCCAGGGTCTTGATAGAAGGGATATGATGACATTCTTTTCTGCGTGGTTGATTGATATTTATTCCGTTGCCTTTGCAACTAATATATTCTGCTATAATGCCTTAGGGAAAGGCACGTAGTGACATGACAGTTGAGGAAAGGATTGGAGCAGCGGATAGACGCAGGATGGATGGGAATGGTTTATTCAAGGAGGAGAAACTAGAGGAAGCTATGCAACAGTATGAAATGGTTACTTGATTGTTCTTGCCTGCTTTTTACTTAATTTTTTTCTTTCTTCCTTCCGTTTTGTATTCTCCTTTACTTGAAAGTTTGGTTTCCCTTGATCTGAATATTTGATTCTCTGCCTTGTTGAGAAATTGTTAGGCCATAGCATACATGGGAGACGACTTTATGTTCCAATTGTTTGGGAAATACCGTGATATGGCATTGGCCGTGAAGAACCCATGCCATCTCAACATGGCAGCATGTCTGATAAAGCTCCAGCGTTACGAAGAAGCTATTGTACATTGCAGCACGGTAAGTTCAGTTTTAGTCATTATAGTGCTATGATCTCCAACAGTCCCAAGTGATCAGTGGGAATGCAATATCAGTTCGTGTTGTGATCTTAGAATCGGAGTGCATTTGTATACATTTGGAAACTAAATTGGTTTTGCAGCCTCATTTTGAGGATCATCTGATGAGACCGAGCCAAATTTGTTGTCAACATGTTTCTTAGGTCTTGGTAGATGACGAGAACAACGCCAAAGCTTTGTACAGACGAGGGAAAGCAAGAGCAGAACTGGGACAAACAGAAGCAGCAAGAGAAGACCTTGAAAAGGCATGCAAGTATGCACCTGAGGACAAGGCAATCAAGAAGGAGCTTCGTCTGCTAGATGAACAGGACAAGGCTGTTTATCGGAAGCAAAAAGAGATCTACAAAGGACTTTTCGGACCAAGACCTGAACCAAAATCGAAACAAACTACTTGGCTGATTCAATGTCTGATTTCCTTCTGGCAGTGGTTGGTCTCGTTGTTTCATCGTCATTCTGGGCGTACAACCGTCAAGGCTGATTGATTCAACAGTCCTGCTTGGAGAAAACGTTAATGCATAATTTTGGCATCCTTGAAAGGATTCCAGTTTTCTGTATCGTTCTGTTAACTTGTAACACAACAATAACGAATCAGATTGAAGTTAATTGTTTCCATCATCATTATTCATGGTGATGGGGGCTGTTCTCTGGGCAAATGTACTAGTGAAACCATTTTGATTGCCTCTATTATCTGGTAGAGATTTCGTACAGATCAGAAAGCAGAAGAAATTATAATAGTAAACAGAACAAGGCAACGGGGGAATGGAACCAAGCTCACCCCAAACAAATACAATTACAATAACCCAAAATCCGGTTTTTGTGATCCGGTGCTTCGGCGTGATCTACCATGACTGCTTTAGTATAGACATCCACGCACAGTAAGCACAAACGATCTTCTGAGAGATATATACATAAACCGCGAATGATAAGCTCATCAATACCAAGTCTTTCCAATCACCTTTCTGTTTTGGACTCAAACTCTCCTTCAATCCCTTCCCAAACTTGAAGGCATCATCCAACAGTAAGAGTACTGATTGCCGCAAGCTTCCTTTCTCATTTTCCTTCAGCTTCGAGTTTGATTCGCCTTTTGGCTTATCGCTCTGGCAGGGCAAGACAGAAGAGGGATTTCTGGGGATCCTCGAGTTGTGTTCCTTGATTGAGCTGCTTTTGCTTTGGAGACAATATGTTATAGATGATAAGGCAGCCATGAAAGTGAATTGTTAATGTTCGGAAAACTCCCTAGAATGTTGCGATTGATTCAGGTAGTTTAGTATATGATAGTAGACAAATGGAAATATCTCAGGCGGGACAGCTGGGTAAGTAATGAGGTCCACAGATTATGAATCAAATGGATCACAAGTCAATGTAGAGGGTCATGATTGTAATTGAAAAAGAGAATAGAAGCAAGGAACGTCATTTTCACGTGAGAAATCTTCCCTTCGACATGGCGCGAAGGTCGCGTAAATACCCCAAAATTTTTTCCCCAGTTTCCATTTTTACCTCTCTTTTTTTTTTCAGGAAAAAATATTGGGTGCACCCTGTATATGCATCCAACTATTATAATAACGGTGTATCTATAATTAATTATATTTATAATTATAGAAGTACAATTAGAGTGTATCTTTAATTAATTATAGTGTACTGTTATAATTATAAATATAACACAATTAATTATAGGTGTAACTATATTAAAAGTAGATATAAAATATATTAAAGGTAAACAAAAAGTGAACTGATTGGGTGCATACACCTAGTGTATATAATAATCTTTGTTCTTTCACACCTCTCTCACAGTCCGTTGCTTTCCCCTTTGTCTACCCTCTCTTCCTCTCAAAATCTCTCAAATCCTTAACACATTCAAGTGGTGTAATTCAAGATTATTACAAGTTAGTATAAATTTAGTTTAGTTCTGATTTTATCTTCTTGTTAAATTAGGTGTAAAATTTAGCAATTTTTGAGCGTTTAAAAACCTCCGAAACATCCTTCATTTTTTGTTTTTCATTAGTTTTCTATTTGAATTGAGTAAGTATATGAGTGGATCGGGTCAGTACGCACAGCTTAGGAGAGTACCAATTGCCTCACTTAGACGACAGAGATTGGTCTGACTAATGTGTTGTTGTTTTCTCCCCTCCAAATGGTTTATTAGTAAAAAGACAAAAATGCATCACCAGTGACTCAGCTTTCGATAATCTTCAAAGCAAATAAAAAGGAATGAGTTCAATATATGGTTAGTAGGGGAGCTAGTCATCCATCTCACATAGTAAGGAAGGGAAGGAACTGTCAGATCCAAACGACCATTGGGAGGTGCGATCATCCAGGACACATGGCTACTCTAAGAGGTGTGATAGTGTGGTTGGCCACAATATATATATATATATATATATATATATATATATATATATATATATATATATATATATATATATATATATTGTTGGAGCAATGACACCACAAAATTATATTGCTCAATCTGTGGTTGGTTTCTTTTCAAAGTCCCACATCACCTGGCAAGTGTTTCTCCATCAATTTTTATATATCATCACCTAGAGCATTGTTTGAGTTGAATATTTGGGTTATTTTATGGATGTTTTAGGCTAGACCATATAATCACACACACGCTTGCTGGTTGCCATCTGGCTGGGTTGGGCATGTTAGCATCCTTCTGGTTGTGTTGGGAGTGGTTTCCTTTTGTTCGGTTTTCTTATTTAAAGCTATCATTGCTTTCTTTTCTTCATAGTTAACTCTTATTGGCAGTTTTCAATTCGCTCAATCTAGGATGGAAGCTCGTTATATTACCTTAGGGGCGATTATGGTAAAAGGATTTCACCACAGTCCAGTTGAATAATCGCTTTAGGGAAAAAAATTCAATTTGTGGCACAATTCATAAGTTCTTTACTTTTATCTTTTTATATATTTCTTCGAACATTAATTTTTGCTATGTATGCTATTCTTATATACCAACATTCTAAAGCAATTATTCTAAGTAGTATGTAGCTGTGTTAGATTAAGAATACAGTGTTGGAAATTTGTTTATTCACTACTACAGTAGCCAACATTTGTGGTCTTCAATTTGCTTTATTTGGTTGTTCGACATTCTTGATTTATAAATTTTTGGGTATTGTGATTTGATTTTGGCACAAGAGTTCAAATACAATTCTTGCTAACTTGTTTAGGTACTACTACCGCACACCAATCGTTTGATAATTTGTTGTCATTAGATTTTTGATATTTTTTTTTGTTGTCATCATTATATTTTGTCTGATGTTTTCTGCTTTGGATTTGGATTCAATTTCATATCAACTATTGCTGCTGGTTTAGACTTTGGGTTCATTGTTACAGTGTTTTGGTGTTCTAGTGCTTTCAACGCTATAGTGCTTTTGGTGCTACAATATTTTTGATGCCATAATGTTTGGTTATTGCTCATATATAGTGTTTGAGGTTATTAATTGGTTGCTGGAATTCACTTTCTTCACGGTTGCTTGGTGTTGTCTTCTTTTCAAGTGCTTTTGTTGTTACAAAGATACTATGGATGGAAGTATTCCAAGGGTGATTTCAGACATGTTAAAAGTTGAGTCATTGGACGAAACTAATTATCGAAGATGGTCTCAAAACTTGATGATATTGTTCGAGGCTTTAGAGGTAGATTATATCTTGCACATCGACCTACCTACTGAAATAGAATTAGATCTAACTCCATTGACTCCTACTTCTACACCTGCCTTTCCTATAGCTAATAGAATTGATGAGGTTGAAAAAGAAACATATAAGAGAGACAAAAAGACTGTTTGGGGTCATCTGCTATCACATATGAATAACAAGTTATTCAATATGATCTTCAAAATGGAGTCTTTAAAGGAAATTCGGGATACTCTGAAGAATAGGTGTGTGTCTGATGAAGCGAGACTAAAGAAGTATGTAGTAGGAAAATTTTCTCAAGTTTTAAATGGTTGATGACAAGCCGGTGATGGATTAGGTCCATGATTTTAAGAATCTGGTTGCTAAAGTCCTGGGGTGAAGGAATAAAAATATGTGAGACTTTCTAGGCTAAAATGCTAATAGAGAAGTTGCCATCATTCTAGAATGACTTTAGGAACCATCTAAAGCACAAGAAGAAGGATTTGATACTACTAGCTCTCATCACTCACATGAGGAAAAAAGAAGCAAATCATTTGAAGGATAATTGAGTCTCATATGCTTCTGGATCCATTGCTGCTAATATAGTAGAGACTGGTGTTTTTAAGGACAAGTATAAGGAAAAGGGGAAGATACACCAGAACAAAGGCCAAAAAATATATTTATCCAATTTAAAAAATAGGGATAAGATTAAGAAGAAAAAGGTAACCTACTATGTATATGAAAAAGGGTCATAAGACTTATCAATGCTATAAGAGGTAGGGTTAGGGGAGTCAGACTTAGAAGGTTGTTGCACCTTCAGCTCCTTAGATGTTTTTGATATTGAAGATTACATTACAACTATGGTCGAGGTGAACATGGTGAACAATAGGGAAGCTTGGATTCTGGACATTGATGCTTCAAAGCATTTGTGCACCAATGGAGAGATGTTTAGCTAGTTAGAGGATGTTGATGATGGAAAATTTTCCTAAATGGGAAGCTAAGCCACAACTAGAGTTCTTAGCAATGGAAATGTTCTTCTAAAACTTTCTTATGGCAAGAAATAGTCTTTGAGTGATGTTTATTATGTACTTTACATGTGTAGAAACTTAGTTTCTGGTAGTATCTTGATTAGTGCTGGTATGAAACTTGTGTCTGATGCTAATAATGTCATAATAACAAAAAATGGGGTCTTTGTGAGTAAAGGGTATTTAGCCGATGATATCTTGTATTGAACACTATTCCTTTTGATTTCAATGAAAGAAATTACGGAGATTTTTATTATTTGTGTGAGTTTGTTAATATTTGGCATGGTAGGCTAGGGCATGTGAACACAACTTCCTTTAATAAACTTAAAAGTTTGAAATTGATTAATGTGATGGAGACAAATAATTATGAGAAGTATCATTTGTGTGGAAGTTAAGTTTGCTAAAAAATATTTCAAACATGTCACTAAAAAAATAAATGAGCTACTTGAATTGGTCCATATGAACTTGGTGGATTTTAAGAACACTGTAACTAGAGGAGGTAAACGGTATTATGTAACATTTATTGATGATTATTTGAGATATATCAAAGTTTACTTCTTTAGGTATAAATATGTGATTGAACAAATGTTCTTGAAATATAAAGTAGAATTTGACAATCAGTTAGACCTTAAGATTAAAAGACTTAGGTCTAACAGGGGTGGTGAATATAGAACAACCTTTCTAAAGGAGTTTCATGACAATCATGGTATTGTACATGAGACCAATGCCCTTTATACCTCACAACAAAATGATATAGCCAAAAGGAAAAATGGGGCTATAAAGGAAATGATGAATGTTGTGCTATTGAGCTCTGGTATGTTTGACCATATGTGAGAGAAAGCTATTGTGTTTGCTTGTTACATTTTGAACCATGTCCCTCATAAAAATTGGATAAACACCCTATGAACTATGGAAATATTTTGCACCTAACTAAAAAATTTTAAACGTGTGGGGGTGTCTAGTTAAGGTTGGCTTACTAGATTTTAAAATTACTAAAGTGAGAATTAAAATGTTTGATTGTGTATTTATTGGATATGCTCAGAATAATGTTGCTTATTGTGAGCTTTGAATGGGTATTTGATGTACATCATTGCATTGTATTGGTTCGTGGAGGTGCTGGAAAAGTTAGATATAGGATTGTGTATTATGTGAGAAACATCGGGGGGGAGGGCGTGTTAGTTAATATGGAATGTGTTTTCTCACTGAATATTTTGATGTGTTTTTGGGCGAAAATCCTAGAGTAAGGAATTAACATGGGCCTCGCGTTTTTTAGCGAATTTATGAACACACTATTTTTCTCTATAGGGTTTTTATCTAATATAAAAGAGACATGATAAAACCCTAGCCGTTAAGTCATGTGACCCAACTTCTTCCTCTTCTCCATAGAACTCTCCCTTGATTATAGAATTGTAAATTTATGTAATTGATTGATTGATTGATTAGTTTAATCATATTGTAATTGCACAAGAGAATGAATAAAGATCTCTATTTTTTCCTCAATTATTTTATCTTATGATTGCTCTATCAATTATTCTTCATCTTGTTAATTTTGATTTTGGTTTTGGATCCATTCAATCCAAGTTATTTCGTAACAATTTGGTATCAGACCTATGGTTGTTAAAGAGATCTAGTAATCAGAATGGGCACAAGATTCGATAGTGAGAAGTTCAATCAGTTCGTCAATTTTAAATTATGGAAATTGAAGATGCGGGCGATTATAATTTAGAATAGATTAGAAAAGGCATTATTCGAACAAGCTAGATTCGATAACGGATGAGAGATTTAAAGGCCCTATATACCATATGTAACACCCCCAAAATTTACTATTGAAAAATTTCAATTCATTTACACTATATTTGATTCATGGAAAAAACGAGGAAAGAAAAAAAACTGATGGAAAATATTTTTTATGCGTTTGGTTACCTAAAAAATTAAAGAGAAAGAAAATAGGAAAAAAAATAGAAGGAAAAGTTAAACTGATATACTTTCCTCAACTTTATCAGAGGAAAGAAAGGAAAATCGGTGGAAAATTATTCGACCCGCACCTCATCCATCAACCATAACTCACTCCGCACAACTTCCTTCTCCCTCTGGACTGGCAGAAAGGCCGTGCGTGCGCATAGGTCTTGTACGATAATATCACTATCCCACTACGTGGTGTGGGGAAATGAAGATCTTGTACACGCGCAGGTCTTGTACCTTCCCTCCATTTCCTCATATGACAATTCAATGCACAGGACATGATAAAAGTTTGGAAGACAGGACAAAAAAAATAGAAAATTAAATTATGCGCCTAGGCCATGACATGGTTGTCAGAATTCTTTCTCCTCCTTTTTTCCCACTCGTTCAATTTATTTTAAAATATTTTTTAATTATTATATATATATATATATAATATTTATTATATTTAAACTTAAAAATTGCACCAAAAATATTATTTATGTGGTATTAAAATTATATATTAAAAATATTAATGACTAAAATTTATACCTAACATTAATAAAGAAACAAATTTTTGTTTTTAATTGTGTTCCAAAAATATATATAGTATTATTACTTTTGGTTTCTGCTCCTCTATTTTTATTCCTTCAAAATACTTAATTTCAGTACGATACATTCTTAATAGATGCGTAAACGAACGAAAAAAAATGTCATATACCTCTTATCAAAAGTAAATATATATATAAGTATTTAAATAATATCATCTAATTTTTCTTAGAATTTTATTTCTATATATCAAACAGTAAAAATATTTTTCAAGAATTCAATTTTCCACAAAATATTTTCCAACAATCAAACAAAGAAAAGAAAATTGTTTTTTTTTATTTTATTTCCTTCAATTTTCTTTCCTCTACATTTTCCTTTTCACTTAACTTTCTACAAACCAAACATAGCCTTAAAAGAGTTAGCGGAAGCAAAATATAAGATTACGAATTCTGGGGATATTATCGCACCTTTAGTACCAGACCAGTTCACTCCTACTGTTCCAGTACCAAGTGCTAAGGCTAAAAGTGTAAAATACAATTTACAAGAACTCAAACCATAAATAAATCAGAGTAGTGTAGTAAACCATTTACAAGAGTAGAATCCATCGATGGTGGTTACAAGAATACAAGTTACATTAAAACTAGGAGTTAAAAGAGAGAGAGGTGAACCCTAAAGGATTCTAGATAATCCTTATGCTCTTTCCCATTGTCCACTTGAATAGCTCCTGAACAAGGACTTGCAAGGGACACTGCCTATTGAATAGGCAGGGGCCCCACGATTGGAACCCTTCAGTACTATAGTACTGAGTAACCCTTTAAAAATACACTTAAAAGTAGGCCCACAATATAACACATGATACAACATTATATTCATACATAATGACAGGTGTATACATAATATTCACATCCATACATTCACATACTTAACAAGTCAACCAGATATTAATAGGTCATAATGTATAATCAATACTTCTGGGCCTTAAGCCATTAGTCCATCATTATTCAATCATTTCACGGGTTTTATATATATCCATGTGAGTGCGGGAACCCCACTATTATAGCCGATGGACTGGAATACATACAGGGTAGAATGATTCTGACCACTATTATTCGTCGGTGGACCGGTCATGCAGGGTAAAACGCTCCTGGCCACTATTATTAGCCGGTGGACCGGCTTGGCCCAAATTCACATGGTGTTTCATTGTAAGTACTTAGTGTATTTTTCATGTCTTAGCTTCATTAAGTTTGGTTTGTTGAGCACGGAATCCCTCACTATTATAGTCGGTGGACCGGTCATGCAGGGCAAAACACTCCTGGCCACTATTATTCGCCGGTGGACCGGTCTGGGTCCGACTCAATAATATTCCTCTTTAAGTGATTAGTATCTTATTCGAAAGTATTTCACCCTTGACATGCATGTCACCGACCTCTACTTCTATCCTCCCGAGAGGACCCGTCCCATATCTTGAGACCTTTGAGCCTCTTATCACACCCTAATATCCATTCCTCCTTACATTTACTCATAACAAAGACCCAACTCCTAAGGGTGTGGGTTGAGACCCATTACCTTATACCATTCAAATTCTCTTACTACCACCCTCTAGGGTTTTCCCTTGAAACCCTAATCGGACCTATGTGGCCCAACTTTTCTTTTATCGTCCAATACCTCATCTCATTTAGATTCAACTCAAACTCTATCACTCTACTCACCAATTATACATGTGACCGTAAAACCTTAGTTGGCCGCTCACACCCTAACACCTTTCTTACGTAAGGATCATCCCATGCAAACCCTATAAATATTCCATATAAGAGTTACATCACTCATTCATTTTGATCATAACCTCCTTTTATTTTCCCCCTCATGGATCATGAGATAATAAGGTCACTTTTATGTCCCCTTAGTCAACTTACTTCTCAATTGTTCCTTTTTATCCTTTCACCCCATATCCTATTATTAAACATCCTAGCATGCATGTCTTAGAGGGTCACATCATATAACATCGTACGCACAACATATATAATCATCATCCACATGCCATAAGGAAGTCACATAAGCACACCTTCACTCCAAGTTTCACTACAAATGATTAATCATTAAGCATAAAGTACATAATATGGCATAAATCATGGCACATAAGACACGCAACCCACACATAGTTGTTCTTAGCCATATCCTTACTTGTTTCAGGTTACCAAACTATCTCCCACACTTATTAGGTCACCAATCACCCTTCATAACTAATACACTTATCATTTTTCCCCTTTGGTTGATTAGATTACCAAATTGCCCTTCTCCTTTGTTATCATTACTAAATTGCCCTTTAGTTGGATAAATTACCAAATTACCCTTCTTCATTATCATAATTACCAATTTGCCCTTTAGTTGGTTAAATAATTACTAATTCACCCTTTAGTTTGTTAAATTACCAAATTACCCTTCTTCGTTATCATAATTACCAAATTGCCCCTTTAGTCGGATAAATTACCAAATAACCCTTCTTCATTGTTATAATTACTAATTTACCCTTAGTTGGTGAAGTTACCAACTTACCCTTCTTCCTTCATTATCATAATTACCAATTTGCCCCTTTAGTTGGTTAAATTACCAAATTGCCCCTTTAGGTGGATAAATTACCAAATAGCCCTTCTTCATTGTTATAATTACTAATTTACCCTTAGTTGGTGAAGTTACCAACTTACCCTTCTTCCTTCATTATCATAATTACCAATTTGCCCCTTTAGTTGGTTAAATTACCAAATTGCCCCTTTAGGTGGATAAATTACCAAATAGCCCCTCTTCATTATCATAATTACCAATTTACCCTTTTTGTTGGTTAAGTTACCAAATTTCCTTTCTCCATTTTCATAATTACCAAATTACCCTGCTCTTTAATTATATTATCATTTTACCTTCATTTACACCGAATTACCATTTTACCCTTCTCTTTTATTAAATTATCTTTTTACCCTTCTCCACCTAGACTAACCATCGCCTACTAGGGTTTCTCCTTGAAACCCTAATCTGGACTATATGGCCCAAGCCTCTCCTTATCCTTCACAGCCTACACTTTCCTTTGATTCCAACAACATCACTTCACCCAACCTACTCCAAACATCACAACACAACTCTCTAACTTCCCCATGTGATAATGAACCCTAGTCGGTCACCCCCGAAAAATCCTAATACACCTCTTTTCTTTTATACCTTCCCCTAATACACAAACTTCAATCCCTATTTAACTTGCCTCACACCCTCCATGTGAAACACTCCTAATCACAACCCAAAATCCAACCAAACTCCTTAATCTCTCTCACAAAACCCCTACACTTAGGACTTTTTCCCCAAAATCCCTAATTAGGCTCCTATGCATACTTCTACCAACCCACGCACTATCTCTTCCCCAAGCACTTCAATCACCCAAAATACTCTTTACTCCCCATGTTTAACCCTCAAACTAACTTTTCTTACATAAGCTTTTCCTCCATGCAAAGACTAAACACCCCATGTAAGGCTCACACTTCCCAAGCAAGATTTTACCCTAAATCTTCACTTTATTACTTACTTCCTTTATTTTCTCTCCCATATTTCATAATGCTCTTAGGCCTTTCTCCATTTCTCCTCACTCACTCCACTCTCTTTTTTTTTCTTTTAGTTTCCCCACAACCACTCAAACTCGCCTAAGGGCTCTAAGCATGCATGTCATATCATAACAACCATATATAAGAGAATGTCATAGATAAAAGTCATATAACCCATTTTAAACATAATATAAATCATACTCAACATACCTTAGCTCCTTGAAAGCCAAGCTTCACTACACACATACTTATTTCACATTCAAAAATAAGCACACATCACATACCATTACACCCATAAGCACACAATTCATAATAAAACCCAAAGCCTTAACTATATCTTTACCTAATAGGAAACCAAGTTTGGAGCATGAATCCTATGCCTCCTCACGGGAAGGGTTTTGTTCACAACCTATAAAAATAGCATACTGGTCATTTAACCTTTTTTCTACTCTTTTTTCCTTTTTTTATTTCCCTAATTAAATATTAGTAGTAGTAGTAGTAATAATAATAATAATAATAACAATAATAATATCAAAAAAATATTTAGAAAAAAATATACTAAGTAGGTATAAGGGCACATCCAGAAGGGTTAGCAGGCAAAGGGGTTGTGGCGGCGGCAACGGTGTTGGTGATTGAAAAATAAGGGTTTGGGGTTGGGAAAGAGGAGAGGATTTAGGGTTTCTTAGGTGGTGGTGGAGGCACACGGTAGGGTTTCTAGGTCAAAGGGGGTTATGGTAGTGGTGGTGGCATCTCATGATAGCGACGTAGGTGGCGGCAGTGGTGGTGGTCAAGAGGAAATAAGAGAAAAGGAGGACAAAGGAGGGGAAAGGAAGGGGAAGTGGTGGTGTGGTAAGGTAGGGGTGAGTTTTCTGGGTAAGAAGGGAGGTAGTGAGGGCAGTGGCAGCACAAGCAGCGGTGAGGGGTGTAGCTGCCCACTTTGCACAGGTGGGTCAAGAAGAGGAAGGAGAGTTAGGGGAAGGGAGGAGGATTGTTGGGTGGAGGGTGATGTAGAGAAGAGGAAGGGAAGGTGTGACGATGGTAGCGCAAGACGACGACGACAGTGGAGGGGCGCAAAGGCAATAATGGCGCAGCGCGATGGCAGTAGTGGCCGCGGTTGAAGGGGCTATGCGAGTAAGGTTGGGGGTGTTTGATCGGCATAAACAAGAGAGAATTGAGGGTGCAAGAAGGTGTGTTTATAGGGGAAATGGTTGGGGGAAGTGGATAAATGAGGAAAGAAGACAAGGTGAGGGGGTGGTTGTCTACCGACTAGCGTGCAGGCCAGCATAGTTGCACAACAGAGGGACAGGACAGTGATGTTGTAGGAGGATATAGAGGTTAGGTGGGGGAGTTGGGGTTGCAAGAGGGAGGAGGACCATGTAGGGTAGTACCAGTTGCACGCCTTGCTGGTCTAGATGAGGAAAGGGGGAAGAGAGAGAGGGAAAGAGATGTGAAGCAGCCATGCCCGACAACTCCAATCTGAGGGAGGTTGAAGATAGGGGTAGAAGGGGAAGAAGAAAAAAAAAGAAGGGATAAAAGGGAAAAAGAGAGAGAGTGAGGGTGTGGGCATCCATGCTGAGCCGCGCGGAGAAGAAAGAAAAAAGGAAAGAGTAGGCTGAGGGAGGGAAAGGAAAGGAGAGGAGGGGGAAGGAGGAGTTGGGCCTACGCTGGGCGTGGCCCAATCAATCGAGGGAGGGGAAACTAAGAAAAAAAAAGAAAAGGAAAAAAAGGAGAAAGAAAAGGAATAAAAAGGAAAAATGAGGTGGTTAGGTGGTTTGAGTTTTTTTTTTTGAAATTTAGGAATAATAAAAATCAGTAATAATAATAAAATAATTTTTTTATTGATTAGAAATTATTACTATGATTTAATTATAATTTATTTTAGTTTAGCAATTCATTCTAGCCTCCACTAATTAGATCCGTACATCATTTTTGTCCTTTTATGGCCATAATTATTATTATTATTACAATATTATTATTTTATTAGAAATGGTATATATATTATCCTTATTTTATTTTTGATTCCTAAAATTGGGTTTTGGGGTAGTATAGCTTGCCTCATTGTTTTGGGTTGAAAAATACTTATATGCATCTAAATATCAAACCTTAGCCTCATAACAAAGAAACTAGCCATATATTCTTCTCACAATTTGACCTTATTAAGCACCGCATCAAAGTGATCATGGTAGTCCCTAATAGTGTCATTTTGGATCAAATTTTCTAGCTATACTATCGGATCATCATAAATTTCTCCAAACCGGTCACCAATGATCCTAACATGCTAGCTCCAACTAAGAAGTGATGTAGTCATCAAGGATTTAAAAAAGGTGTGATGCTAATTTCACCTTATGGTCCGCTTGGATTGGGGTGAATCGGGGTAAGCGTAAACATTAGAAATTAACCTAGGTAAAGGGAATAAAGATAAATCGGGGTAAATGTTTTAAAATGCTGTTTGGATGATATTAACATAACCTGAGTGAATTGAGGTGAATGTTTTAAAATTTTCTTTTAGATTGAGGTCAATGAAGGTTAAAAAAAATAAAACAAATGAGATATATACCCTTGTATTAAATAGATAAGTCCTATTGAGGGGTATTTTGGTCCTATTAGGTCAAAAATTTATTTATTCTTTCACCTTCACATCGATTATCCTCGAAATCAGAGTTTAATAAAAAAGAAGTTAATCAAGGTAAATGGAGGTGAAACATCAACCCCGATTCACCTAGGTAGACTAATTAAAATTGGTACTCAAACAGGGCGAATCAATTGATTCACCTTTGTTAACCCCCTTTCACCCCAATCCAAACGTACTATTAAAGTCATCTTGCATATTATCTATGTGGAAAAATTGCTCGCATTTATAAACCCACTCCTTAACTCCATCTCCATTGAATCTAGGAAAATCAATCTTTGATAACCTAGTAGCACAAGTACATGAATTAGTATTACCCGCATGAGTCAAATGAATAGAGATTCCATATTATTCATGCTCCTAATTATGTTTGGTTGTTCTCCAATTTGATGTATCGTGCCTCCTTGGTATGACTTGAAAACTTAGTAAACATGTTCTTAAATAGTATTAATTGCATCCTTAAGTTTATCCTCCATAGAATTGATTCTTTGATTAAGAGGTTCTTCGATCTCCTTGACACTAGTATGTGTTTTAGTACCATTAGTCGTGTTAAATTATCCTAGGTATCGATTTGTTGTAATACAAAATAATTGAGGAATCCAATGAAAATCCAGGAACCACTTAGGAAATATAGATTTTCAAGAGTATAAATTGAGAATAAAGAGGGAAAGAGAAAAAGATGGAATCCTTATTTATCAGCGCAACCTCTCGAAATTGTCATAATTGTCTATTTATATAGAGAGGCTTGGATCAATACAAGTAGTTACTAATTTAAATGACACAACTGCTGAAAGGTAGCTACCTCTATTTACATAATCCTATATCGCCCTTCCCTATCAAAGAGCCTTGTCCTTAAGGCTGGAAGGAGGGTTACTTCTGCAGCAGATCATCAAAACCATAGTCACAGCCTGTCCTTTATACTTAACCATTTTCCTGGTCAGTTGTGGGGTGTGGTGAAATTTGAGAAGATACAGGAGAATGACCAACATGTTGACGAAGTTGAGAGACATGAAAGGTAGGATGAATCTGACTTCCAGGAGGTAAAGCCAATTTAAAACCAACAGATCCCACTTTATCAAAAATACAATAAGGATCAAAGTACTTTGGGGAAAGATAGCTGTTGGAATATCTGAACACATTCTATAGGGCTGAAGCTTAAAATAAACTAAATCTCCTACTTCAAAGAATCAAACGTCCTATCGGTGCGGTGAGAATTTGTCAACTGCATCATCCTATGTTGAGCCCTTTGAAGATGAAATTAAAGAAATCGAATCATTTTCTCCCTTTGCTACAAACTTTGATCTACTAAATCTACCTTAGAAGCTCCTAGTAGGTAAGATAAATGCAGAGGTGGTGGTTATCCATACATTATTTTGTAAGGAGTACTATGTGTAGCAGTTTGAAATTAGATCTTGTACCATTGTCTGGCCAAAGGCAACCACTTAACTTAAAATTTAGGAGAATCACAACACATAGACCTTAAATAGGTTTCTAAACACCTATTGACCACCTCAGTCTGTCCATATGCTCAAGGTGGTAGGATGTAGAAAAATTCAATTTTACTCCCTGAAGAGCATAGAATTCCTTCCAAAATCCACTGAGAAATATTATATCGCCGCCATTGGAAGGCCATGTTATTTATAGATTTATTCAAGAAAAACCTGTGCAAGCAATGCATGAATGTGATAATGCCACAAAATGTGCAGCCTTACTAAGTCTATCAACTACCACCATCACAACTGACCGAGCGTGATAGATAAGTAAACCTTATATAAAATCCATGGAAACATCTGTCCATATGTGATAAGGAACGGGTAATGGTTGGGGAAGCCTTGGAGATGCAGAGTTATCATTTTTTCACCTTTGAAAAACATAACAAGATCTCACAAAATTATGGAATTCCTGATGTATACCCTTCTAATAAAGCAAATTTGAGTCTACGGAGAGTTACATCCCTACCTGAATGACCTCTGGTAGGGGTTGACTGCATCCACTCTGTTAAAGAATTTCTAAGTTGAGAATCATTTCCCACAACCAGTTTATGATGCCTCTAGAATGAGAATTTGGATCTCCCTTCAAATCTTTGATCATCTATTGAAGTGTAGGATCATTTTCCCAGTTTGAATCTGTGCTTATAAACCTAACTGGATGGCTTGAAGGGAAAGTAGTAAAGCTTGAGGACTAGATACTCTTGACAAAGCATCAGCGGCGAAATTATTTTTTCCTTGCTTATATAGTATTTCATAGTCAAAATCCATCAGTTTTTCCAACCATGACTATTGAAGGATGTATTTTAGACCGATGATAAAATGCCTATTCAACAAATAATTCCTCCATTTTAACACAGCAAAACCCACCGCTAACAACTCCTTTTCATACACTGAAAGACCTTGATGAACATATCCCAATGCCTTCCTAATGAATTATAATGGATGATGATCTTGCATAAGCACTGCACCTATTCCATAACCACAAGCATCATTCTGCTACGAAAGTTCTGTTGAAATCTGGTAGTTCCACTACTAGTACAGGTACTATGGTGAGGGCAATTTTAAGTTGCTGGAAGGCACTGGTAGCAATGTCAGACCAAGAAAAATATTCTTTCTTCAGCAATTGAGTTGCAAATATCCTGTACTAACAAGTAAGGCCCAAAAACCATCTCAATTGCTTGGTTGTTTGAGGTGAAGGTCAATTCTGTATAGCATCAACTTTTGAAGGATCCGTAGCAATTCCTTCTTGTGAAATGATATGTCTTATGTACTTCGCTTGTGAAACAGCAAAGAAACACTTGCTATGCCAGCATAAAGGTGGTGTTACCTCATCAAAGAAAATATCACAAAGTGGTGAGTCACATGTTAAATCAATGAGGAATTATATACCAATATATCATCAAAGAAAACTAAAACAAACTTCGTCAATTGTTTTTAAAAAATGGTATTCAACAAGTGGTGAAAAGTGGAAGGAGCATCAGCTAATCTGAAAGGCGTCACTAAATACTCATAATGTCCATTACGAGTCTTCAAAGCTATTTTGAAGATCTTTTGGTTCCATCAGAAGTTGATGGTAGACTGCCCTAAGGCCATTTAGATTAAACCTTAGAACCACCCAACTCATCCTTCAAGTCTCTTTCATTAGCGGAATAGGAAACCTATCCTTCATTGTGTTCCCATTGAGATCCCTATAATCAACACCAAGTCTCCATGATCCATCTTTCTTTTCTACCAACACTAACAAAGAAGCATAGGGATTGCTACTGTGTTGAATAGTGCCTGAAGTTAGCATCTCATTCACCAATTTCTCAATAGCATCTTTTTGATACGAAGCTTATCTACAGGTTCCTTCATTCACAGGATTGGGGCTTCTAGTATGCTATGATTATGACCTTTTCGTAATGGTGGAATTGACAATGAAGAAGGTTTAGAAAATACATCAGCATAGTCTTCCAATATATCAGTTATGGATGATGACATAGTAGTGACAGTTCATGGAGCATGGGTGCTGAGGGAAGATAACAAAGCTGATGTGTCACCTGTAAGGATAGAAGGGAGACTTGAATCATAGATAACTGCGCTCCTTGAGAAATAATTGTACTTGCTGGTCATGCTTTGAGAGTTTTTAATGCAGAAATGGAAGCTCCCCTCAACACATGCTTTTTCCTTTTTACAACTCAATAGTTAACTTGTTAAAATCACAAACACTGAGTCTCAATGTAGCTAACCATTGTATTCCTAACACCATGTCACAACAACCTAATGGTATCACCATCATATCAGCCTGATATCCCACTGCACTAGTAAGGGCACTAAATGATATATGGGGTTTATTATTAGGACAAGGATTCCCTATTTCAAGTTCGGCACTACTGAATTCACCTTCTTCTTCCCCTGATTCTTCTCCTACTTCCAACAAATACCACTTTGCCTAAGGGCGGGGATATGCTTATTTTTATTTTTATGTTGATTGGAGTGTTGGGTTTTAATTTGGACAAGACAGGTTTATGATCAGATTTGCTATGGTAGAGTGTAATCCCCCAAAAATTTCGAAAACCTATATTTTAATAAATTACTTTTATTTGGAATATAATTGCTTTTATATTATTTATTTTCATTATTTTATGGATTTTAGAGTATGTAAATTTGGATAAAATTATTTAATATATTAAAAATAAATAATTTGCTATTTATCATATCGTTTTATTTAAATAATTTTTCAAAACTAATATTTTACTAACCTTATCTTTTTTTTAAATCAATATATTAGATTATAATGAATTAAATTATTTAATTAAATAAATTATCCAGAATATTATATTTTATGATTTATAAAATTAATTTAAATTATTTCCCCTATTTTCCCATTTTTCCTTTTTCTTTTCCTCCTCCTTTTCTCCTTTTCTTCTTCCTCCTCTTTTCCCCCCTTGGGCCGCCCGCCCGGCCTGCTCCCCCTCTCCCCTGCGCGTTGGGCCTTCGGCCCGCCTCTCCCTCTCCCCCTCGGCCCTCTCTCTCTCGCGTGCCCAGCCCGGCCGGTCCCCCTGCTTTTTCTTTCTTTTCCCCCTGGACCGGCCAGCCATTGCTTGCCTTTTCCCCGACCGGCCGCCACAGCCCTTCTTCCTTCTTCTTCTTCCCAGGCGGCGACAGCCGCCGACCTGCCTGCTGCTGCCGACCACCTGCAACCGCCACCCTGCCACAGTGTCCCTTCTCTCTCTCTCTCTCTCTCTCCCCCCTCTCCTTTTTCTCCACCTTTCCTTGCCCATAATTTCGGACCTCCTTCCCCGAGCTCCCTTTTCCCTCCATTTTCCTCCCCACCATCTTCTCCCCTTCGTTCGTGCGCCGCCGCCCTCCGCCGCTCCGACCGCCGCACCCAGCCCCTAAACCACCTCCTGCACCCTTCTTCTACCACCCTGCACCACCCTAATAACCCTCCCGCAGCCTCTTTCTCCCCTTCTTCCATTTTTCTCCCTGTTTTCACCCTTACCACCGAGCCACCTGCAACCGCCTATTCCGCCGCCTTCCGGCCACCTCTGCCGCCACCCAGACCACCAATCTCCTCCCTGCAACCCCCTCTATAACCGCCAGGCATTATTTGGCTGAAAACAGCCCTTGAAACCTTCCATCTTTCCTCCTTCTTTTCCTTCCTTCACAACTCCTCCACCTCAACCCTTTCTCGGCCGCCACCTTCGCATCCCTGCTGCCGCCGCCTCCGCCACCATTAGCCACCAGCAACACATCCCCGACCACCTCTTACACCCCCTCTTCACTTCTGCACCATCCACTTGCCTTAGAACCTCCCCCAACTATCTCTTTTTCTAGCCTAAAGTCCCTAAACCGAGCCACCCTTCCTCCCTCCCATTTCACCCCTCTTCGAGCCTCTCCCCTTTCTTCTTCTGCATGAAACTCACGCTGCTCATGCAGCGTGAGCTCTCCTCCATGTAGAAAAAAAAAAGAAATGATTTGGCTAATTTCTAAGGTATAATGGTGTTTTATGTTAAGTATTTTTACTAATTAAATTTTATAAAGTTTTATACTTGGATTTTATTTCTAACATGTATATGATGGATGTTATTTTAGGTGTTGAATTGCTAATTGTGCTTGGTAAGGTTTGGTAATTTTGGCGAGATTAAGGTAACCGTTAAATCTCGCTTAAATGCATGGATTAACGCATGTTATCACATTAGGCATTATCAATATGTATTATGCTTGAGATATGTTACTTAGCATTATCATATGCGGTTAAGGTGGTTGTTGATGGAAAGGAAGCATGATAGATTGATGATGTGTATGGGAATAATATTTTGTGTAATAATTTGGTGGTTAGGGAAAATATAAATTATCATCCATGTTGTGATATGCTATGGTGATTTTTATTACATGTGTAACATTTTGTTAGCATTAGGGGGAGATTTTAATAATGTATATTGTATGTGAGTATGGCCTAATACATGGATATATGCTATTAAGCATTACCTTAATTATAGGAGTCATGGGTGAGACTTTAGGGTTAATACTTCTTGTAGTATTAATAATAATTTAATAATAAGGGTATGTGTAAGAGTAAAATGGTGAATGTGTTAATCAAGGGAGAAAATAGTAATTTTGGAGGTAGGGGTAAAATTGTAATTTTGTGAATAAAGGATGGAAGAGTAATTTTTGTATATAAAAGGGGCAATTTGGTAATCTTGTTAAAAAGGAATGGCAATTTGGTAAATTGTAATAAAGGGGCAATTTGGTAATGTTATAATAAAAGGGTAAAATTGTAATTTTATAATTAAAGGACAAAATAGTAATTTTATGATTAAGGGGCGAAATGATAATTTTTACAATCTAAGGGCGGAATGGTAATTTGGAAATTAAAGGAGGTAAGATAGTAAATTTATAATTAAGGATAAATGGAAAAGGTATAAGTAAAAGGGCGATATGGTAATTTTGGGAGTTAAGGGGGTAAAATGGTAAATTTGAAGGTAGAGGGGTAAAACTGTAATTGTGTAAATCAAAGGGGTAAAAGTGAACATTGGAAAGGAGTAAATTGGAAATAATAATTATTGAGAAGGGTAAAATAATAAGTTAAATAACACAAGGGTAACTTGATAATTTAATAGTAGAGAAGGGTAAAATGGTAAATATGATAAATGTGAGGGGTAAGTTGGTAATTTAACCGACTAGAGAGTATTTTCGTAATTTTGGATAATGGAGTAGAGTAGTTTGATAATTATGACAATTAGGAAGGGCGATTCGGTAACTTAAATAACAAAAGGGTAATTTGGTAATTTCACCAACCGAAGGGCAATTTGGTAATTTTGACAATGAGGAATGGTAGTTTGGTAAATGAGAATAAAGGACGGTGAATTGGTAATTAACTGAATAAAGGGTTAATTTGGTAATTAGGATAAGGAGGAAGGGTAATTTGGTAATTTGCCCAACTCAGGATAATTTATTAATTATAATAAAGGAGAAAGGGGCAAAGTGGTAATCTAACCAATTAAATGGAAAGTATATTAAGTGTAATAATTATTAAGGGGAAATTAATGTCCTAATAAGTATGATAAATAATTTAATAACCTAAATCGAATAAGGGATAACTTGGTGATTTTGTAACAAGGAGGGTAACATGGTAATTTATCGAATAAGGAAGGGTGACGTAATGATTTTATAAGTAAAGTGGTAAATAAGTAGTTCATATCTATTGTATCATTATGATTGTGGAATTCGTAACATGGCTCTAATAGTGTTGATTAACGAGTTAATAATATTTGATGATTAGTGAGTATCACGAGAATGAGTTTTAATTTGGAATTAGACGAGTTTAGGATGGCTTTAATGATTCTCCTATGTTACTTTGGGTGACCATCTGAATAAGAGATTTCTGATGATATCTGAACGATTAAAAGAGGATAATTATCTTATTCTTGTGCTTTTGTGATCACCATTAATTAAGACACTATTACTTAAAGTGAAAGACCTCGAGATCGGGAATGGTGACTCCTTAGGGGTCGCTACCCTAAGGACGTGGTTTAGTCCACGATGGTTTGGTATTTGCTGGTGTGCCTTTGTGCCCCAGCCAGGCCCTATATCTACTCTTTCTAGCTCTACGGACCTAGTTAGGGGGTATGCATACTTAAGGATTAGGTGTCCTTGTCGGTAGGGTACTGAGTTAGCTTTATGCACCAGTACGACCAGGGTACCTTTGCGTCCCTGGGTTACTAGTTGAAGGGTACTGAGTTGCTGTTATGCGCCAGTGCGACCGGTGTACCTTTGTGTCCCGGGTTATTGATCTCCCTATCGAGGCAAATAAATATGATTGATGTGCTGATTTAAGAAAGGAAAGATACTATAATTGAAAGTGGAATATTAATGAGCCGGGCCCAGCGATTTATGATATTGAGTACCGGTCCACCGGTTATAATAGTGGCCAGGAGCGTTGTGCCCTGGGTGATGATTCTTTATATATCCCGGTCCACCGGTTATAATAGTGGCCAGGAGCGTTGTGCCCTGGGTGATGATTCTTTATATATCCCGGTCCACCGGTTATAATAGTGGCCAGGAGCGTTGTGCCCTGGGTGATGATTTTTCTTATATATCCCGGTCCACCGGTTATAATAGTGGCCAGGAGCATTGTGCCCTGGATGATGATTTTATATATATTCCGGTCCACCGGCAATAATAGTGGAGGTCCCGAGCTCAATAAAACTTATTTTGGATGTGAATGAGTTATGGAAAAATACTAGTCTTTGAGACGATTGATTAATGGCCTCAAGGCCCGAAAAATATCTCGATTACTGATCATTGGCCTATTTGATATTGGTTGATTGATTATTGAATACATGAAAGTGAATTTTACATATACGGTATTAATGTATGATTGAGTCATTGGATGTACAAATAATTGGATCTGAATACCATGTTTATACCTATGGTCATATCTGAATGTAGTAGTATCATGTGTAATATGTGTGCCTGTATTTTAGGCGTGTTTTTAAAGGGTTACTCAGTACCGTAGTACTGAAGGGTTCCCTTCCTGGGGCCCCTGCCTATTCAATGGGCAGTACCCCTTGCAGGTTGTGTTTCAGGTGCTATTCAAGTGGGCCATTGGGGGGAGCGTAAGGTACTGTCCGGAAATTCTTTTAGGGTTTTAATTTGTCTCATTTAAATTCAACGTATTGTTATTTCGTAATCACCGTGATTGAATGTTTTCTCTCGTAAAGTATTTACTGTGCTACTCTGGTATTCAAATGCTTAAGTTCTCGTGAAATTTTATTTTACTCCTTTAGCCTTAGCACTTAGTACTGGAACGGTATGAGTGAACCGGTCTGGTACTAAGTGTGGCGGTAATACTCCCAAAATTCACGGTTTATCAAATCGCTTCCGCTAAATTTCTTTTAATTAACGAAATTTTTCAGTAGTGAATTTTGGGGGTGTTACATAGAGTTTGAAGGTAAGGGATAGAAGTTACTGATTTTGTAAGAGGACATATATCACTTTGTCAATGATTGAGGATGAGTTGTAAGTGTAAAGGTCTATCTCACTGATTTTGGTTGGAAAATTCTACCATGACTCTGAATATCCATTTTCAATCCAGTAATGAAGCAACTTACTAGATATTCTTCAAGCAGATCAACTCTGGTCAATACTTAGCCAAAATGATCATGATAATCGACAAATGATCCCATTTGTTGCAAATTCTTTAATTCTGCCATAAAGGTCATCATATACATCTCCAAATTCACAAATGACACAAACATATTTATTCCAACTAGGGAGCATAGTACTTATCATGTTAAATCCTTGCCCTCTAAATGTATTTTCGCTAACTAGACTTTCACTAGTATTGTCGATTAGAAAAAAATGCTCACATTTTTATATCCAAACCTTAACTCCTGTCCATTAAATTTGGGGAAGTCAATTTTTGATAATCTGGTTGCACAAGAATCAGAATTAACTAGAGATGGCATATGGTTCCTGTTAAAGTTCCTGTAAGGCGAAAAGTAAAAGAATACACAATTTTACGTAGTTCACCCAATGTGGGCTACGTCTACGGACTACAACGAACAAGGATAATTTTACTATGTAGAGAAAGAATATAAGAAATCCTCAATTGGATAGAGGATTATAAAGATCTATCACTCTCAATTATTCTAACTCTCAAATGTGTGTAGAACTATGATGGATATTGTGAGTCATGTTTTGAGAAAGGGCCAGAGACTACATATATATAGTCTTCAAAAGAAAACCCTAAAAATTTCTAATTGATGGAGATTAAAAACTATAACTCTCTATTGATGGCAGTTAATACTACCAATTAATTTAGTAGTAAATTATTTGGTTACTTTAGCTTCATATTTAAGTCTTCCATAACCTCAGGTTTTAAATTCTTCATTGATGGTAGTAAATACTACTAATTAAAACTCTTCAGTTACTTCAACTTCACATTAAAGACTTTCATAACCGTAAGATTTGAGTCATAAACTTAAGAGTTCCAAAATCAATAATCCTGGATTTATTTACTAATTTTGGTGTTGGTGGCTAGTGCTATATATCGATTGCAGGGCTTTCTATGCGATTTTGGTTGTCTCATAATAGTGTAGGGTGATTTTTGTTGTACATGAACCCAAGAGCTTCTAGGACCTTATATGTATGAATGTTTGCTTATCGAAAAATTTATACTGAAGATAAAATAAAATCGAAGCTTACACAGAGGAAGAAGACCAATTGAAACAGAAAATAGTAGAACGATACTTATTAATTTTGTTATGCCGTGAAACCGATTCACTGCCCTGAAGTGAATATAGACCGGACTTCGGTGTTGATCCCTTCACGGTCGGTCCACCCCCAAGGGTTTACACAACGTCCTTAATCTCTTGCACTCGAGATGTAAGGATTGGAATTGCAGAACTTTGCCCAGGAAATATTCGAATTGAAATTGCTTGGTGGATCGAACAATACTTCTCTCTTAATTTTTGTTCTTTCATATATACGTAAAACGAATGAAGAGAACGGTTAAAAAGGAAGAAAAATCTGGAGGAGTGAAATGTCTCTACCCCTCACACACCCGGAGGCAACGTTCCAAAAGGCCACGAGAAAATAGTAACCGCTGAAGACCAAGTTTGAAAAAAAAAACTGTTCGAAAATTATTATTTAAAAAAAAAGAAAGTTAGGTCTTATCTAGATCTATGACTCACGAGCGGCGGCGTGCGCACGCGCGTGACTTATAGTCCAGTCCATTGGTCTACTCAAAACAACCTAAGCTTTTAACTCAAACATGTCAAAGAGTGAGGGAGTATAAAAGCTAGTTAAAACAAATATTTCTCACCAATGTGGGATACCAAAATTCAAAAAATAGGAGCTTAAGTTCTGCCATTTCCCAACATATACTACTAAATGTCTTTTTCTGTTACACTATATGCATTGAATTTGGGAAGTGATGTAATATTGGGATTTATAGTAGGAATAGTAATTATTAATTGGTAAATTTGTTAATATTTTTGTTGATATCTTTTAATAACTGTGTTATTTTTTTAGTATTATAATTTTTGGATTTGGTAGCACTTAGTTTTTCTTTTTAGTACTTCAACCTTGGGTAAAAGTTTCTTTATTTTTAACAACTTTGATGAATGGATGTTGTTTAATATTAATTGCCATTTCCCATTGGTGTTCTCTCCTCATCTAACTAGTTTTCTTTTCTTTTTCTAATTTCTTTTTTATCCTAACCCCGCATCAGGAACTCAGCTACAACTTATACATTGGAGCACATCTTCTTGGAAAGAGAAGAAATGTTGTAACTAACATATCAATTCAAGCTTGAGGTTTTGGTTTCAAACTTTCAATTTGATTCAATGTCATTGGTTCAACCTAGCATTGATGACTTGTTTGCGGACATACTTCAATCGTATGCCTTTACGAGATGTAGTAAGGACTAGTGTGTCGTCAAAGAAGTGGCGGTATTAATGCAGATATCTTTCTTGAGTCATATTTGATAAGCCACTTTATTATGATATCAATGGGATCATCTACATGAGTATATCAATGTAGTAAGCACCGTTCTTTTATCTCAAATTGATCCCATTCTTGACCTCTGTATCTCCGTCTCAGGTTGGCTTCAAGAGGATGTTGAGAATTTGATGCGGCCTGATTCTCAAAGCTGTGTTAAGGATGTCAAGCTAGAGCAATATTATTCGTCTTCTCGTCCTTTTGGAGGACTTGTTTTCTTGTTCTCATGTCTAAATTTAGAACATTGGTGCTTTCTCATTTTACGATTAAACCAACTGTATCATTTAAGGGTTGTCACACATTGTAAGCCATACTCTTGACATAGAAAAACCTAGGCCGGATAAACCTGAGTGTTTAATTTCATCTTGACTTGAACTCCGAAAGCTTCACTTGGCTATTCTCCTGGGCAGTCGGAGCTCACCATCACTTGAGTACTTATGTATTTCCGCTCCTACACTCAAGAGGCTGGTTCTTTCTAGTCATAGTTGGTTTTTACACATAAGATTTGGAGGTGCAACTGAAAATATAAAAGTAGTTTCTCTGAGTGTGGATAGCAAGACTTATGAGGGGGTGGAATTGTTACATATGGCAAAGTTATTCAAAAACTTGTGAAACGCAGAGGAGTTTAGTTTGATTTTTTTTGCTATTGGAAGGTAATCAAATGTTTGATATTGGAGTTTTGATTTCCAAACGCAATAGTTCTTTAATTCGTACAGTTATTTTTTTTCTTTTCTTTGTCTTTTGTTTGTAGTTTCTATCATGTCAAAGAGGTGTTCTCAATAAGTTTCCACCATAGCTTTCACAAATTAAGAATTTGAACTTATTAAGTTGTTTGATTTAGGGTGAATTAGCTGGATTCGGTTGCATTCACCATAATTGAGAACAAAAAAAAATTACTTAGATTAATGAGGGTGAAATTTTTTTGCTTTATTTATCTCATTTCTAATCATTTTTATTAACCTCTAATTTAGGATAGTAGGGGTGAAGGAGAAGAAATAAATATAAATTTTACCTAATTGGGCAAAAATATCCTCACATTAATGTGTTGCAGAAGAGACTTCTCTATTTAATAAGATGATATAAATGTCATTTATTTATTATTTTTTAACTTTTATTCATCTCAATCTTAATATAATTAAAATAACATTTACCCCGATTTTTCAGATTATACTAATTTCATATAAATATTATTTTAAAATATTTACTTTAATTCACATTCATTCTTATCACCTAGGTTAATTTTTAATATTTACCATCATCACAATTTACCACAATCCAAACAAATCATAAATCAAAGGTTTTTTGAAGATGTGTGTGAACATAATAAGATATTATTAGCACTTTGTGTTATCAAAAGCTCCTTTAATTTGCAGGAATTTGACATTTTTGTGAGTTTTTCTTCATACCTAGTTTTAATTACATTGTGTTAAATCATCAAACAAAGTACTCTACATTTACTTAGCTATTCGTTGTAGTTCTTGCTTGCCTCTAAGAAAATTAAATACCCATTGCAAGTTTGAAATGTTAGGTTTGCCCTATTTACTTCATAGATATTGCTTCTTGATTTTACAATGGAATGCAATTTTTGAACCCTATCATCATGTGTTTGAGTTTGCACTGAGTTGTATGTGTAAAGTTAAAGGATGGTGATACTTCTATAATAAATCTTTGAAGAATGCTGATAGTTCTATAATTTATACACACACACACACACACACACACACACACACACACACACACGGGGAGAAAATCATGTACATCGAGGTAGAAGAGAGACCCAAACCTCTGTTTACCAACACAAAAGATCGAATAAGGACCATCCATCCATTTGAATAGTCCCAGTTCTATTATATTTCAAACATTTATTCCACTAGTGAATTAATAAGATGATTTGAATCATGAGACTTTGCTTGACCGAAAAGGAACATACTCCAACTATGCTTGAATTATTTCATGGTGCATGCCAACAACATAAGCCATATTATAATAATGAGATAATTGATAACTAAGGAAGAAAATTTGGAGGTATTTCTTTTATTGTATAAATTTATTAGGAATTTACTTTGATACTTGAAATACTAACAAAATAGTTAACATTCTTTTTGTAGGCCTTTTCCCCTCATGAGCATAGTTACAATTTAGACTTTATCATAGAATTTTAAACTTGAGAACTTTTATAGATGATGCTTTTATATTTAATCTCTTTAAGTTTTTAGTGATGCTGTGTAAGTTTTGATGTACAAAGTATATTTTCTCTAAGTTTTTTTTTGGTATAGTTAGATGTTTAATGTGAATGTCCAATTGAGTTGGATGTGTAAATTTGGTGTACACAAGTGATGATGCATGTGTACAAGCACACTAGGAAGTATATGCAAGTTTAAATGCAAGGAACATATTTGGTATATATTGTAGGTGAAAATTTTATATAAAAAATGGAATTACAAGACAGTTCTATAAAACTACAATATATACCTTATTTCCATTATCGTGTATGCCTTTTATTTATAGCAATGACTTTTTCTAGACATTTTATCTTTTGCCTTATCTTTACCTCTTTAGGATGCATTTACGCCTTTGCTACCTCTTCGTCACAGATTATTGCATAATTCTAGCTATTTGCTTAAAGATTCAGTTTATTCTTTATAATTAACTACTTACGTATGGGGTATACTGTAACACCCCCAAAATTTACTACTGAAAAATTATGTTTTACCTGAAAATTAGAGGAAGTAAAAACCGTAAATTTCATGAATGTTACCGCCACACTTTGTACCAAACCAATTTCCTCCTACCATTCTAATACCAAGTGTTAAGGCTAAAAGGAACATAATATGATTTGTACAAATTTAAACTCCATTTAAATCAGAGTAGCGCATTAAATTTGTTACAGAAGATAAACACTCACTATTAGTGGTTGCAAGAGTAAAATCATTTACCAAGGAATTAAAAAGGTGGAAAGAGAAACCCTAAAAAAATTTCGAATAATCCTTACGCTCATACCCGATACCCACTTGAATAACACCTACAACAAACCTGCGAGGGACACTACCCATTGAATAGGTAGAGGCCCACAAATGGAACCTTTTAGTAGTATGGTACTAAGTAACTCTTTATACCAAATCGAAAGGTAGAGCCTCATGCAACACATCATACAATAAGAAATGCATAACACAAATTCCATGTACTTAGCAATTCCATCATATACCCAAGCAATGACAGTCATCGAAGCCAAACTTATTTCATAACAACATATCATAAAGGTGAAATCAATACTTTTGGTCTTAAACCATTAATCAAACAATTAATTAAGATCATCTCTCAAATTATATCCATGTGAGTGCGGGAACCCCACTATTATAGCTGGTGGACCAAAAATATATTTTAGGGCATAACACACATGACCACTATTATTTGACGGTAGACCAATCTCCAGGACACCCTGCACTTGGCCACTATTATTCGCTAGTGGACCAGTTTGACCCTGACTCATATGGTATTTCACTATAAGTGATTAGTGTCTTCCCGTAATTTATTAACATCCAATGTTTGGTTTATTGAGCTCGGGATCCCCCACTATTATAGCTAGTGGGCCAAAAAATACTTCAGGGCAAAACACACATGACCACTATTATTAGCCGATGGACCGGTCTCTAGGGCATATTGCACCTAGCCGCTATTATTTGTCTGTGGACTGGTCTGGGCTTGGCTCAATAATCTTTCGCTTTACGTAACTAGTACTTTATTCATGTCTTATTTAACAAGTCCATTTAATTATTTCGAGGGAAGGGAAAATGTCACGAATCTAGAGACACAAAGATATACTAGCCATAGAATCAAGCATTCTATATCAAAGATCATAACATACATAAAACCCTAACACGTACTTCGAACATATCTAACACACATTTCCATGCTTACTTACCAACCAGACACCTCTTGCATGATTATGATATAAACACCATATCACGCTCTTAATTATCCATCTAACCCTAGGTTATGCCATGTTCTTGTGATACCCACCGACTTATCAAATTCCCTTATCTTATTATTTGGTATTACTTATGTCTTATTAAGGAGACTCATTTAATCTATTGACATATTATATGCAAGTTACCAATTTACCCCCATCATCATTACAAAATTACTAAAATACTCATTGTTTGTAAAAATACCAAGTCACCCTTTTTTATTTGCTAATTTACCATATTACCCTTTAAGTTTGCATAATTACCAAAATACCCCTTGTATTTGTTAGATTATCAAATTATCCTCCATACTTATTAAATCACTAGCTTTATCCCTCATACTTGTTAAGTTACCAATTTACCCCTTTCACTTGGTTAAATTATTGTATTGCCCCTTATACTTGTTTAAATTACCAAACTGCCCATCAAGCTTATTAAATTACCAAATCACCCATCATACTTGTTACATCTACCAAATTGCCTATTTGGTTAGTTAAATTACCAAATTTCTTTTCATACTTATTCAAATTACCAAATTACCCTTTTGGTGGGTTAAATTATCAAGTTACCCTTCTTACTTATCAAAATTATCAAATTGTCCTTTTGGTGGGTTAAATTACCACATTGCCCTTCTTAATTATTATAATTACCATTTTTCCCCTTTTACTTACAAAATTACCAAAATGCCCTTCCTTTATGCCAAATTACCAAAATACTCTTCTTCTTTATTAAATCACCATTTTACCCCTTTACTTTACAAAATCACCCAAAATATCCTTCCTTTTCGCCAAATTACTAAAATACCCTTCCTTTATGTCAATTTACTAAAATATCCTTATCCTTTATTAAATCACCATTTTACCCCTTTACTTTACAAATTAACCAAAATACTCTTCCTTTATTCCAAATTACTAAAATGCCCTTCATTTATGTCAAATTACTAAAATATCCTTCTCCTTTATTAAATCACCATTTTACCCCTTTTACTCATGAAATTACCAAGTTATCCCCTTTTCTATGTAACATTACTAAAATTCCCTCCTTACTTATCCATTTACCATTTTACTCCATTTACTCTTATAAATTACCATTTTGCCCATATTATACAAATTTTACTAAAATATCCTCACTAAATAAATATTAATATACATGGTCCATATACATCATCCAACACCACCAACTATTATTATTTATCATTAATACTCATTATCACCTACCACACACACATATTTAGGCCACACCTTTTTACACAAGCAAATTTACCAAAATGCCCCTAGGGCTCATATTAATATTATCTATGCAACAAATGGCCACACTAGCATATCATATCATACATATGTATTTAACATTATTATTAACGACGAGGCTCCTTCCTTAAGTATTATTTCTACACATAACACATAAATTAACATGATTTCCTTATCATCAACCAACATATGCCACTAACCACATTATACTTATCAACATACATCACGCATATAAACATATGAAGGGGAGAAGAAAGGAAAAGAAAAGGAAAGGTGGGAGATGGGCTAGGGTGGGTCATGCGGGAGTGGGCCGGTGGCCCAACACGAGGGGGAGGAACGCAGGCCGACAGCCTGAAAGGGAAAAGAAAAGAAAAAAAAGGAAGAAAAAGGAAAAATGAGAAAGGAGAAAAATAAAATAAAATATTTTTTTTGGAATAATGGCATTTAATATTTTTGATAAATAAATTAATTTAATGATTTAATTTATTAAAAGTTAATATATTGGTTTAAAAAGGGTAATTTTATTAAAATATTGGTTTGAAAAATTATTTAAATAAATGAGTATGATAAAATAACAAAATATTTACTTTAATTTATTAAATATTCATATCCATTTTATATACACAAAAATCCACAAATAATTAATTTAAATAAATCTAAAATTTAAATTATCCCCAAATGAGGGTTATTTATTAAATTCTAGGTTTTAAATTTTTTAGGTATTACATGTATGTAGTTTCATTTTTAACTAAACCTAGCCATATTTTATGATTAATTTTTTCCTTAAATTAAACCTAACCATATTTAAAACTAACTTAAAAAATCAAATTATAATTTTTTGGTTTGATTTGGTGCGATTAACGGTTAACCAAATAAGTAAAGAGAATATAAAATTGTTGTCACCTCCTATATATCATTCATAAAAATTTATAAGAAAATATAAAATATATCCATGCATTAAACCACAAACCCTTGTAGTTTTAAACTACCTGCAAGAACATAAGATCCACAACAACCTAATATACCAAATTATTACATATATACAAAAAATCTATAATAATACATATTGCAAAAGAACTATAAATAATACAATTTTCAAGTAATAACAATCTAAAAAAAGTTATCATAGTTGTAATTGTTTTTAGCAATAAAAAAAATTAAGCAAGCCTTAATTTCTCATAGTTTTTTCATTGGCACCAAAGACAATCTCTTCCAACTTCAAAATTTGATGCTGATATTAGGCGTGTGTGGGGGTGTGTGTGTGTGTAGATGATGGTTAATTAACCAAACTTTTAAACCTCTAAATATTAACCAAATCGTTTCAAACAATTATTAATCAAACTATATTTTTCTCAACCATTAACCAAACCAAACCCCAAAATTATAGTTTAGTGTGGTTTGGTTAACAGTACCATATTCTAAGCACCCCTAATTGCATACATTGTGGGCTAATAAAATTTTCTCATGAAGTTATACTCCCTCTGTGCCATTTTGGTCCCACTTTAATATTATATATATATATATATATATATATATATATATATATATATATATGATTCCTTATTATATAATATTTCTTATTTTATATCATTGTTAATGGCGTATATGTATTTCTTTGGGTAATATACCATATATATTTAGAAAAAAAAATCATGTATTCATTATCATTTTGACATTATCCTAGGCCCCATATATTTGGAAGAAATTACACAATATACACATTCGTTCACTCTACGTTCACTTTCTTAACTTTCTATTACTTAAATAAAATTTTAACCTAATATGAAAAAAATGGCCCCGATCACCCCACCCCTTCTAATTTCATTTCCTTCATCCTCAATTTTTTGGACAATAGCATGTTTTTAAGTGATTTTGATATTGTTTGGAGTTTTTCCTTATCCCACATTAGTGGGAAGGAAGAACTTTTCTGATCATAAATATCCTTTTTCTCACCTTAGTATTTGAGTTCATTAATATGGGTTATTTTATAGTAGTGATAGCCGGATCTAATAAGCACACTCACACGCTAGCCGATTTGGGCTAGGCTTATTTGTGTGAATGGGTTATGGTTCTAGGAGGCCTGAGCCCAACATTCTTTTACTAAAATTTTATTTATTTTTTCCTCTTCTTTCCTTGACTTGGTTTTACTATTCTAATTTTTTCTCCTATTTGAACATTATAACTTTGCATACAATGTGTGGGAGCACTGAGTCCATTGTGATCGATTATTTTTTTGTGTAGTTTTCCTCTTTATATTTTGAATTTTATATTAGTGTTTTGTACACAAAAACCAAGCACTCTTCTTGCACTCTCGATCTCCATTTTTTATTTTTTTGACATTAATAGGGAAAAGTTCTAGAGTTCCATACTCTTTAATCTTGGGGGTGAATTGGCAAATAGGATTACACCAGATTTCTAGTCATAATTCACTTTAAGGCAATGACTTTGTTCATAGCACATCATTGGTTCTGATAAGTTCTTCTGACAACTTCATTTAATCTAGTGTTTTACTTTGTTATTTATATTACTATGTATATTATTCCAATAATGTGAAGCAAATTATAAGTATACATAGTAATCTATGTTCAAATTAGTGTTGTTGTTGGGATTCAAGAATTGGTACTCTCATTGTGTTCGACTGTTGTTGTTGTTTGTTTGGTCTCATTGCTTTTATCTAGCGAACCATATTGATTTTGTTCACTGCTATGCTATTTTCGGTTCTATGCAGGAATTGTTGCTTACAAAGTTCTTATTCCCTTCAACGTTTTACATAACCAATTTATTGGGTTCATTGTTAGACTTAAGTTGATTTTGGTACTAAGTTGATATGGTTGCAGTAGTATCAAAAATTGTTCTTGATATCTTTAAGGTTGAACCACTCAATGGCACTAATTACCATCGATGGTCATAAAGGGTTATGATTTTAATTGAAACTTTTGATTTTGATAATGTTCTGATGACATATCCACCTATCAAAGATGTTGTTGCAGCGACTCCTACTACTACTCTAGCCACTCTTACAATAGAGAAATCGGATAAGGCAGATAAGGAGAAGTACTATAGGGATAACAAGATAATGTGGAGCCACTTATTATCTCATATGATAAATAAGTTGTTTGATACTTACTTTGATATGGGTTCGTCTAAGGAGATTTAGGATTTGTTAAAGATGCGGTATGGACCTAATAATGCTGGTATGAAGAGATATGTGATTGGCAACTTCTTAAGAATCCAAATGGTTGAAAACAAGCCCATCATGGAGCAAGTACATGAGTTTGAAAACTTAATTGTTGATGTGGTAGCAGATGGGATGAATATATGTAAGACATTCCAGGCTAATGTTTTGCTAGAGAAGTTTCCAACATCTTGGAATGATTGCCAAAACCACCCGAAGCATAAAAAAGAGACCTAACTTTATCAAACCTGATTAGCATATGACGATTGAAGAGGCCAACCGAGTGAAAGATAAGCAAGGTTCTTATGCTGTTGATTCTACCAATGCTAAATTGGTTGTGTTTGATGCTAACACTACAACAAAAGGTGGCATAGGCCACGAAAATGGCTATGGAAGGAAAAAATTGGTGGGCAAAATGTTTATCCAAATTATGAGATTGTGGTTGTAGTAAAAATAGCCACGGAAAATAAAATTTTAGTGGCTATATTTACTTTTTCGTAACAAAAAAATAAATTTGTGACTAATTTGATAGAGGAAAATATTTTTATGATGAAATGACCATGAAATTGCCATAGAAAAGTTTCTTCATGTCAAACTCATCATGAATTTATCACAAGGAAACTTATCATGAATTGCCACGAAAAAGTTCTTTTGTGGCCAACTTGCTATAAATTTGCCAAGGAAAAATACTTTTGTGGCTGAATTGCCACAAATTTGGCACAAAAAAAAACTTTTGTGGCTAACTCACCATGAATTTGACATAGAAAGATATTTTCATGGCTAACTCATCATAAATTGTGCATGACAAAATATTTTTTGTGGCTAACTTGCCACAAATTGGTCACAAAAATATTATTTAGTGTCTAAATTGCCACAAATTTGCAATAGAAAGATATTCACGTGGCTAATTTGTCACAAAAGGATATTTTCACGGTCAACTTGTCATGAATTTGCTATAGAAAGATATTTTTGCAACCAACTTTCTACGAATTTGCTATAGAAAGATAGTTGTGGCTAACTCACCATAAATTTGTTACGAAAAGATATTTGTGTAGCTAACTTACCACTAAATTTTCACAAAATTACATTTTTATGGCTTACTCGCCACTAATTTATAATAAAAAAATATTTGTGGCTGACTCATCTTACATGTCATATAAAAAAATACGTAGTGAAAGTTGATACCTTTTTAGCTATAGCTAAAAAAAATATGACTATAGTATGAATTACTTTGATTAAGTTTTTTCAAATGTATAATACATTACATTTTCATTGTAGCATTTTGATTATTTTGAACAAATAGTAAAATTAAATAATTATTAAGTTGGATCATAGTTTAAATTTATATAAAGGTTATTGACTAATATATATATATATATATATATATATATATATATATATAATTCAAATGTTCATATGCCAAATTAAACACCATATTAAGAATTAAATAGGTCATTTAAAATAATTATAGTATATTATTAGTACATTTTCTATCTTTTTTTTTACTAATTTAAAAAAATTATTAGTTTGTGTCCTAAATTAAATATGTATATAAATTATAGAATAGTAAATAATATATATACACATAGAGACTTACAAGCATATATATCACTATATTATAGTTATACTTACCAAAAAATATATTATGGTTATAAGAAAATTTGTTATTTTAACTATGAATCAAATGTGTAATCATATAAATAAATATGGGACTATTTTAAAACTATATATATGTAATACCTAATATAAGCAATATATAATTGAGATAGATTAAAAGGTTTGATACATTTATATGAATAAAAATGCATATTCATTATGGAAAATCAATTGTTAAAGAACTTCATAGTTAAGTGTGCTTGGATGGGAGTAGTTTAAGGATGGGTGATCTCATGGGAATTTTCTTAGGAAACATGCTATAAATACTCACAATCAGTATTGAGATGATATCTACCCATGGTACTAGGATGGGGCGGTTAATAATAATAAACATTGATATGTGTACCACGAGACTACTTGTGGTTATTATTATTATTATTAGTATTATTATTATTATTATTATTATTATTATCTATACGTGTGTCACGTGACTACTACTAGCAATTGATATTTTAGCCACGAGACTAATTATAGTTATCGACATGTGCGCCATGGGACTACTCATGGCCATTGGCATATGTGCCGCTAGAATACTCGTGTGCACCAACACCTGCACCATGGGACTACTCGTGGTTGTTATAACATGTGTCTCAAGACTACTTATGGCTATCAAGATATATGTCACTAATTACTTGTGGCTAATTTCATCAATTGCAGCCACCAAATCACTTTTTCCATAGCCAACATTTTCTTCATGGGCTTATAGGCCACATAAGGTGATGCCTAAAATTTCCGTGGAAAAATATTATAGCCACAGAATTTTTAATTATTAGCCACAAATGTTCTAGTGGCCTATGTGATGATTTGTTGTAGTGTGATAAAGACAGGATCAAGGGAAAGGGGAAGATGCCCTAGAAGAAAGGCTAGTAAAAGACTCAATCCAACTTGATGCAGGAGCATCTAATGATTCTCATATTCATATTGATTCTCAAGGTAAGGAAGAATTAGCTTTCTTAATATTGGAGCCTATCATATTAAATATTCTTGATAATTTGTCTATGCTTGGTGTTGAAAACAATTCAAGTTGTTCTTGTAGGTATGTTACATATTTGCAAGAAGAAGATGTTAATACACCTTAAAGTGTACAAGCATTCAAAGCATGCAAGACTATAGCATACATGGGATGATACTTTACAACAATAAGATATGGTGATGATTATCATTAGTTGTATTAACTTTTTGTAAACCCTAAGTGTATTTTATGTAAGTTAGGGTTTGATGTAATTTAATGTATGTATTATAGTTAATTGTATGGCTTTGTAATGTTAGTCATTAATATCATTTAGACAATGGTATTGTGATTAAGATTAGGTATTATATGGGTTTAATTCAAGTAGGATAATTTAGCTTGAATTAAGGTAGGGAACCGGCTGGTTAAGCTTAAAGGTGTCAGCTACTTCCTCCTTATATATACCCTTGTACACGCCTAAATGATAAGAAAGACTAGATAAAATTTTTGAACAAGAAATTAACCAGCCAAGTTGTGTTTTATCCTCTCTTTGGAGTCTCCTTTGATCAAGGAAAGCGCGAGGCATTCCTTCCTCTATTGTCCTCCTTTATTCGAATCTTGAAATCAGCTTCAACCTTTGAAGAAGTCCAGCCAGGTTGCATCATTTGTGATAGTTTAATCAACATTAAACCAAATCTTCCTACTGCATAATCTCGTGATTGACACAATCAAACAATAGCAACTGATCCAACTCTTCCCTCCACTTTGATTACACATCACAACTTCAAAAGGGAAGACAAGATTTAGAAGAAGAAAGTGACATGCTATGTTTGTGGGAAGATGGGTTATAAAGCTTACCAGTGCTATAAGAGGTAGGGTTAAGGAAGTTATACTTAAAAGGCTCTAGCACCTCCAACTCCTCAAGTCAATATTGTTGAGACTAAAGATATGATTCTTGTTGTAGTTGAAGCTAACATGGTGAAAAACCGGGTATTTATGTGATAGTAGAGAGTTATTAACCTAGTTCAAGGATGTTAATCAGGTCGAGCTTGTCTACATGGGCAGCCAAGCCACAATCAGCATTCTTGGAAAAGGAAAGATTCTTATAAAAATAAATTTTCATTGAGTTATGTTTACTTTGTAGCTTCCCTCCATAGGAACTTGGTTTCTAGTATCTTATTGATTAGAGCTGGTATGTAACTCCTGTTTAATGTTGATAAGGTAGTAATAACAAAGGATATTTATGGGTAATGTTCTTTTTTATTTTAATTAAATGAATTATGATGGTTCTGCTTATTTGTGTGAGTATGTTGATATTTGGCATGGTAGATTAGGGTATGTGAACATAACTTCCTTGATCAAACTTAAAAGTTTAAAATTAATTAATGTGATAGAAACTAATAGAAAATCCTTAGGTAGAGGAGGTAGATGGTATTAAGTGACTTTTATTTATGTTTACTCGAGATATACTAAGGTTTACCTCCTTAGGTCTAAAGGTGAGATAGAAGATATTTTCTTAAAATATAAAGCAGAAGTTGAGAACCAATTAGATCGTAAGATAAAGAAGCTTAGGTTTGACAGGAGTGGTAAATATGGAACTAGCTTCCTAAAGGAATTTTGTGATATTCATGGTATTATGAATGAGAACCATGCCCCTTATACCCCACAACAAAATGGCATAGCTGAAAGAAAAAATAGAACTCTTAAAGAGATGATGAATGATATGCTTTTAAGTTCTGGTATGTCTGATAATATGTGGGTGGAAGTTTTTTTTGTCTTCTTGTTATATATTAAACCGTGCTCCTCATAGAAAACTAGATAAAACACCATATGATATATGGAAAGGATTTGCACCAAATATAAAAAAATTTAAAAGTATGGAAGTGTCTAGCTAAAGTTGGCTTACCTGATTTTAGAAGGACTAACTTAGGAACTAAGACATTTGATTGTGCATTTATTGGTTATGCTCAAAACAATGTTGCTTATAGATTCTTATGCTTAAGTCATAATTCAATTTGTGAATCTAGGAATGCATTGTTCTTTGAATACATGTTTCCCACGAAAAATAATGCATGTGATATAGCTAGCTCTTCTAATACTATTCCTATGAATTTAACGGTGACTTCTTCTATTTCTATAAATGATGATGTTGTTGGCGAACCTAGGAGAAGAAAAATACATAGGATAGAAAATATCTTTGGACCTAATTTCATGACTCATTTTTCTTATTGAGAATGATGATATAGATAGGATCAGTGAGGAATTTTTTTCTGCCTTTTTGATTGAAGAAGATCCTAAATCATATAATGAAGCAGTAAATTTAGTTCATGCTAGTTTGTGGAAAGAATAAATTAAAAATGAGTTAGATACAATAATGTATAATTACACATAAGATAGTTGACATGCCTAGAGGAAGTAAACAAATTAAATGTACATGAGTCTTTAAAAAAATTAAGAACCAACGGAACCATTGATGAGTTTTAGGCTCATTTGGTAGTTGTAGGCTATAAACAAAAGAAAGATGTTGAATTTTTTTATACTTATTCTCTTGTAACTAAGATTGCCACTATTCATTATTTAGTCACCTTGGCTGCTATCCAGAGACATGTCGTTCATTAAATGGATGTTAAAACTGCATTTTTGAATGGTTACCTTAAAGAAGAGATTTATTTAGAGAAGCCTAAGGGTTGTGTGGTGGAAAGTAGGGAGAACAAAGTGTGTAGATTGAGAAATTCATTGTATTGCCTTAAGAAACCACCTAAATAATGGTATGAAAAATTATACCAAACTTTAGTGAGCGATGGTTATGTGGTAAAAAGATCTGATTCTTATGTTTACTCCAAGATGTTTGGACATAATTGTGTGATTATATGTTTGTATGTTGATGACATGTTGATTCTTGGTACTAATGTGACTGTGTTCAATGAGACCAAATTATTTTTGTCTTCTTACTTTGATATGAAATATCTATGTGAAGCGAATGTAATTCTTAGTATTAAAATGAGAAATACCGAGAAGGATTTTTCTTAAGTCAGTCACACTATGTTGATAAGATATTTGAAAGGTTTGATTTTCATGATAAATTTCCTATGAAAACTCCCTACAATCGTAGCATTCATTTGAAAAAGAACCAAGGTTCTAGTGTTTCACAAGAAGAATATGCTAAAATCATAGGTAGTGTGATGTTCCTCATAAACTATACTAGACCTGACAAAAATTATGTTGTGAGTAGACTGAGTAGATATACTCATAACCCAGATAGAGATCATTTTACTGCACTTCAGTGTTTACTCAGATGCCTTAAGGTTATTAAGAATTTGTGTTTACATTTTTTGTAAATTTCCTACTAAGTTAGAAGGATTTACTTCTGATAATTGGATTTTAGATAACAATGAGTTCAACTCCACTAGTGGATATGGTTCACACTAGGAGGAGGATTTGTGTCATGGAAGTCCGCTAAGAAGACTTGCATTGTTCAGTTTAAGATAGAGTCTGAGTTTATTTCCCTTGAGTTAGTTGGTCAAGAGATAGAATGGTTGAGGAATATTTTTGGTTGATATGCCATTGTGGAGGAAATCAAATGTGATAGTTTCCTTGCACTATGATTCACAAACACCTATTAGTGTTACCAAGAATAGTGTATATAATGGTAAGAGGAGACACATTCGTGCAAGACATAGTTCTATAAGAGAACTATTGAGGAATTGTGTGATCTCCTTAGAGTTTGTCAGATTAGAGAAAAATATGGCAAGTCCTCTTATAAAGGGTCTAACGAGAAGAGTTATCCTCGAATAGTCGAGGGGATGGGGCTTAAGCCTTTGAGTTAAGAAAAGTGTGTTGGATACCACTTGTCTTCAAACGAAGCTATATGATTGCTCTATTGCATTATATTCCCATCCATATGGAAGTGGTAATGCTTTATTAGAAAGAGATTAATCTCTAAATGAGTTCATAGCTCTATTTTGGGTGGCCTTAGAAAGATGAACTCATTGCCAGATATAACTAAGGTTGAGCATTATTATGCTTTTAATGAATCCATATCCTTGTATGGTAGTGCTTACGAGATGCACTTGATGGATTTTCCTAGATGAGTGTGAAAGTGGCGGTGCATTTTATGAAAGACTAAGGATATCTTTATAGCGGACTCATGAGTACCTAAGGTATGCACATGGCCATTAAAAGCATTTCTTTATAATCATAAAAATTACAGAATTCTAGGTTAGACATGTGTTGTGGAGGTCTCAATTGAAGTCAAGGTAGTTAAAGACTCATTTACTTCCTAGATACAATTGTTTTCTCACTTCACTATGTATCAATTCGATCCTCGTGATATCGATACTTAAGTGTTATACCTTCTTTGTCCATTTTTTTGTGTGTTTGTTTTCGTTTTTCCTTTGGTGGGGAATTGTTAAACAATGGCAAAATTTATATTGTTTTTTTTGTTGTTGAGAGTTTTTCCTTGTCATACATTAGTGTGAAGGGGGAACTTTTCTCAACATAAATATCCTCCTACTCACCATAGTGTTTAACGTAATCGATATGGGATATTTTATAGTAGTGATCGGAGGGATCTAATAACCACATGCGTGCGCACTGGTCGTTTGGTCTAGGTTGGTTTGGGCTTATTTGCATGGGTGCGTTATGGTTCCAGTAGGCCCAAGCCTTATATTCTTTTTACTTAAATTTTATTTCTTTTTCCCTATTCTTTCCTTGACTCAGTTTAACTGTTCTGATTTTACCTTCTCTTTGAACGTTTCAACTATGCACACAATGTGTGCATTGTGGGAGGATTGAGTCCATTGTGATTGGTTATTTTTGGGTTCAATTTTTCACTTTAAAATTTGGATTTTGTATTGTTGTTTTGTATACAAAACCAAGCACTTTTATCACACACTCAACCTCCATTTTTTCATTTTTTTTACATCAATTGGGAAAATATGTACAATTCCATACTCTTCAATCTTGAGGGCAAACCGAAGTAAAGGATTACACTGGATATATGACTGTGATTCACTTTAAGGTAGCAATTTTGTTTACAATACAACATCAATTCTGATAAGTTCTTCTCTCAATGTCATTTAATTTAATATTTTTAATTTATTTTTTTATATTTCTATATATATTATTCCAACATATTCAATTGAAATTGTTCATTTGGCACATTTGAAAAAAAAATTCAAATGGAAAAATCTAGGGCTAAAAAATAGGTGAAGTTGAAATTATTGATATAGGTTCAAATTTATTAGTGGATGTATCAAGAGAAGAATGATCTCATATAGATCTAGTCTCGGTAATAGATTCGAAAAAACAAGGATCAAAATTAGTGGCCTCAAAATTGAAAGACTCGAAAAGAAGTTGAGAAAATTATGTTGATGTTCTCCCTCCCTTCTCACATACTCAACCAGAAGTTAATTCGAGTAATAGATCTTTAATTGACAATGCTAATTACTAGATCTAGGAAATAAATTCAAGCTATGAGATTTAGGGTTCACGACAGCCTATACTAGAAATTAGAGTCCCATTCTCCTTATTGATAAAGATTAGAAGTTTCTGGTGATCTTTCTTAAGTTTGGCGGTGCTTGTTAAGGAAGTGTTACCTTTGTATGCTTTCTTAGCTTCCATGGCATAGAGTTAGATGGAGTTTGGGTGTCATTAGATTTGTTACCCTCATTGTCTTTTTTTTCCACTTTATGACGGAAATAGTTAGATTGGTGTCTCATTGTAGCAACACTGACAAGTAGCAAACTACTGAGGGAGAGTGTGATTACTATGTGCTAAGTTTGGCAATCGATAGCTAAATATATATATATATATATATATGTGGGGTTTTATAAGCACGCCCAAAGTGTTGAGTTTACACCCCTCAAAATTCCTTGGTGTTTTTTTTACCAATTTGAATCTTTCATCTATGTACAACTCTTATTAATACTCTTTTTTCTCCTCTCCTCAATTAATCACACAACATTTAATTCTTTCAACCTTGAATAGAATAAGTATAGATGAAGATAATGAATCTAACGATTATTTTAGCCAAGATGACTCAACAAAACAATAGTAAGAGAATTTCTTTTCCAAAAAATTTGAGCTTGATGGTTAAGTTACCTGTAATAACTTATAGTCAATGAGTAATTCACCCATCAAAAAACAAAACTGATGGATGATCCAGCCATTAGAAGGGAAGGCTGACGGGTGAGTCACCCATAAGAAGGTAAGCCTAACAAGTAGATCACCCATCAAAAGGTGAATCTGATGGGCAGCTCATCCGTTAGGTTCTAATATTAATAGGCAATTTACTCAATAGCAGGTAAGATCTTTCAACATATTTTCCTTCAATTTTAAACTTTGGTGGGCGAATTACTCAAAAATCCTCCCTCTGTAATTTTTTGCTATTCATTTTTATATTTATGTAGTCCTTATAATTTCATATTTTGAAGATTAATTACATAATCAAGATCTAGTTTACACTTATTGGAGTGGATTATTTGCTATAGATAAGATTTTTAATGACCATGAGTCATTAATTAGATGGGTTAACGTAATTGAAAGGCCACATAATACAGTTTTAGGTATCTAGAGGTCAAAAAAAAAGGTAGGGTTTGGATACGTTGTGAGAAAGGTGGTGCTTATAGAATACAACCTTAAGTTAATACAGAAAGTATTCGATCTACAAGGATCAAAAAGTATGGTTATGAATTCAGGATTCATTGAAGGGAAGATGCTTGTGGTGGTTGGAGACTAGTGGTAGAATGTGGAATACATAATTATATATTATTTGCAGGGTCATTCATTTGCTTATCAATTATTTCCAAAAGAACACAAGTCGATGCATAAGCTAACCCAAATAAATGTCAAACCAAGGGAGGTTATCCACAAGTTAAAATGGGGTGGTGGGGATGATACTACAATGCTTAGGACAATCTATAATGCTAGATATAAATTCAAGGTACAGAGCTTGATGAGGCATACAGTTATGCAATAGTTATTGCACTTCATGGAAACTAATGAATACTGTTCATGGCATCGTCAGTTTCCTGACTCTAATGTGGCTAGTGATAATGAATTTGTGCACCCGAATTATGTTTCTTTGTTGCATGAGTTTCCATATGTAATTTGTTTGGATTGCACATACAAAACCAATAAGTACAACCTTCATTTCTTGAAGGTCATTGGTTGTGTATCTGGTGGTAAGAATTTTACTATTGCCTTGGCATTTATGACAAATGAAAAATAAGATAACTATAAATGGATGCTTGATAAGGTAAAGAGATTGATGGAGCCTCATGTAGTGATCATTGATAGGAAATTAGGACTAACACAAACAGTGCCAAAAGTATTTCCTAATGCACCACCCTTCTTATGCAGATGACACATTAGTAAGAATGTTCTCTCTCATGCTATAAAAAAACTAAGAAGTATAGTTGTAACACCCCGATTTTTACCACTAAAAAATTTCGTTTTACAGCGAAAATATATAAGTAAAATATTAGGGGTTACCGTCGTAATTGACATGAGTCTAGTTTATTCAATCATCCGTACATCAATCACAAAGATAAAACATTTACAGTAACACAAGGAAATTAAAAGTGAAAAAAACATTTATAATACAATAATGAGTTTGGAGTTTAATCTCGAGTTACAATAAATTAAATACAAAATAAGGAATATAATGGATCAAGTGTCTAAAAAGGTATCCGAATAAATATATCTACTGGATAGCATTACTCTTCACCCAAACACCCAGTACAAATAAAGTCACACATCCCCACATAGTGCATCAATAGGCAGCATAATCACCTAGGGAATATTATAAGACCTGCATATAAGAATTAGGGTTTCCTACTCATGAGAATCAATAACACCCATAAAACGGGTAGTCAGTACGCTACGTATTGAGCAAAGGAATAATATAATCAAAACAAATATACAATTAGAACATGATTTCACAATGGATGATAAGTATACATTCAGACAAATGAAATATCTCATAAGACAGATAATGATCTAGGTCTTTTTATTAGATATAATCCATTTTCATTCTTTTATATAGGTTGAGTGTAGGAACCCCACTATTCTTAAACCCATGGAACAGTCTGAAACACCTTCTTAAGGACAACACACCTAATCCACTATTATCATCCGGTGGAACGGATATGGAAACACCACCTTCTCTGGGAAGAACACTCTTAAGCCACTATTCTCTCCGGTGGAACAGAATCTATATAAAAACAACACCTTGGTCCTGACTCACATATTCCTCAACTTTAAATCATTAGTATCTTTTCCATAGGTTATACTATTATATTTTCATTTCATGATGAGTAGGACCCCACTATTCTTAATCCGGTGGAATAGAATGAAACACCTTCTCGTAGCAAAATTCTCCTGAGCTATTATTCTCTCAAGTGGAACAAATATTAAAAACTTCATCTTCTAAGGGCAGAACGCTCTCAAGCCACTATTCTCTCTAGTAGAACGAAATATAAAAAATCACCTTAGCCATACTCACGTGCTCTTTCACTTTAAGTGATTAGTAGTTTATGCATGACTAATTCTCAAGCATTTAAATGCATTAAAGCAGATATACACATAACACAGGCTAAAGTCCTTAAGTATTTTCAAACCCTAATTACACACCCCTAGTATTCATTCTCCCATATTGATTATTCCACCATAAATTATATTATATCATCCTTGAATTTCATCATTATTATCATACCCATAATTCATGGTCTAACACCCACATCATACACATACATTAATAATATTATTTAAGGTACTATTCACAGAATTACTAATAACCCAAATTTCATAAGTAGTCACAATTCCTCCTATAAGACTCACATGATTACCAAGTCCAATAAACAACCTCATAAGGTCAATCATTAGTAACATATCCAGAATCCAAATAACCTCTAGATTTTACACATGGAATGATAGCATTATCATTTTAAGTTATTATGCCTTAATTATATCATTATTCCATTCTGAAGGACCCCAAATCAACAAATAATACTTCCAAACATTTCTCAAGATATCACTATTATATTTTTAATCTACCTAACACATAAAATACCACAATTGCCTTATCATCCCATAATGACCAAAATTTCCTTAAGGATAAAATAATAACCTTTTATTTTATAAAGTCTTTTACCTTCCACACACATTATTTTCCAAATCCACCAATCATCATCATACCTCATAAACATGCTTATTTCCTTTATCATAGCTTATTTAGCCCACATTCATACCATAAAATATATTTCCGCAATTATGTCATTATCATAACAAAATCATAACTATACCACTTACCCATTTTTACTTTCTTTCAAACATAATATCCATATCATCACAAAATATCACGATCAACATATATTAAATCATATAGTAATGATATCATGAAAAACATACGTAACCATCCAAGCAAATAACATAAAACCCTAAATATTGATTAGTATCCTTATCAACTAGGATACCAGGATCTAAGCATGTAAATCTTAGACTTCCTCCTCTGAGATTACCAAAATACCACCTATAGAAAATAATAAAATCCATAGTTAGGCTCAAAGAGTACAATTGAGGGAGAAATTAGGGTAAAGAGGGTAAAAATGGAAATAACCATAGGAAGATGGAAGCTTGAGATGTATGGATGTGTAGTGGAATGTGTGGTGGAGCTATAATAAAAATTTTGTGGTGTTTGGATAAGGTTTGGGGTGAAAATAGGGGTGCACAACTGAAAATGGGGGTTGCACAAGCGTGCTGCAGGTAGTGCACACCTTAGTCAACCGCTCTGATACCAACTTGTAACACCCCAAAATTTATACTTTTTTTTAAAAGCAATACTCATAAATTAAAACTGTAAATTCTGGGTATGTTACCGCCACACTTAGTACCAGACCAGTTCACTTCTACCGTTCCGACACCAAGTGCTAAGGCTAAGAAAACATTATCAGTAATACCATATAAATTCAAATTTAAAAAAAATGAAAATTAGAGTATGCGCAAGTCTTACATAATTCGAAATACCAAATATTGTTTTTCAAATAATAATTAAACAACATTAACAAAGTTGTTTCGGCAACTTAAACATAATAAAAATAACATGAGTTATAAATTAAAAGAGAACGGCCACGTCTCTCTAGAAATCGATCCAGTCCAACTATCACTCTACCCCTCCTATTGTCCCGTAGACATCGATAGAATCAAAGTAGGTATCTCCTACCTGCAACAAATTAGACGGGTCTTCTGCTCGTGGGAATGAGCAGCACTCATGAAACGGGTGATCAGTATGCTACGTACCGAGTAAGGTAACCAAATACTAAGGCCGGCATATAACACATTAATTCATGTAGGATAATGATCACATACAATTATAACCCACACATATGATACATAGAAGCATAAAGTGAAATCCATAACTTATAATCAACAGTCCACACATAAGGCCCAAAAAGATCCGGATTAATCATTTAATCTTTCTTTTATCAAAAGTCAATACACACCATGCCTTTTATCAATCCATGCGAAAACAGGAACACCCCACTATTATAACCGGTGGGCCGGACACACATAGGGTAAAACCCTAACCACTATTCCTGACTGGTGGATCAGTCTGGTTCCTGCTCGCATCATATCCATGCGAAAACAGGAACACCCCACTATTATAACCGGTGGGTCGGACACACATAGGGTAAAACCCTAACCACTATTCCTGACCGGTGGATCGGTCTGGTTCCTGCTCGCATGGTGTTTCACTGTAAGTAATTAATGTCTTTTAAGAGCTTTAACAATTCTGGTTTGTATTTATTGAGCTCAAGTCACCCCACTATTATTGTCGGTGGGTCGGTCACACATAGGACCTCATGTCCTAACCACTATTATTACCGGTGGATCGGTCATATATAGGGTAAAACCCTAACCACTATTCCTGACCGGTGGATCGGTCTGGACCCGGCTCAATAATCTTCCACTTTAAAAGATTAATGTCTTAAGTATTTTAATCATAACATTAGCCACTCACAAACATTTGCCCAAACATGCATAACTAATTCCATGCAAACCTTAACTCATCGTAACCCACACTTCCATACAACCCTAGCTCCCATGCAAACCCTAACTCCACATAGACTTATTTCCATGCAAACCCTAACCCACATGCAAACCCTAGTTTCACGTAGACCACACTTCCATGCAAACCCTAATTCACATGCAAACCCTGGCTCCACGTATACCACACTTCCATGCAACCCCAATTTATATGGAAACCCTAGCTTCACATTTACCTCACTTCCATGCAAACCCTAATTCATATGCAAACTCTAGCTCCACGTAGTCATGCTTCCATGAAAGTCCCAACCTCAGGTCAATTTATGCAAACCCTAACATCATACCATTTCATGCAAACCCTAACCTCATGTCATTTCATGCAAACCCTAACATCATGTCATTTCATGCAAACCCTAACTCCCTGCCATTCCATACAAACCCTAGCACCATGCCATTTCATGCAAGACCCTAACACCATGCCATTTCATGAACCCTAACATGTCTCAAGTCATATCATACAATAATGACATAAACATATGCATAGTTCTCATGCCACAATTTATTCACACCAACATACTTCAACTCTACAATCAAGCCATATGCGAAATAATTAATAATAATGAACATAAAATACATGGCATATCAAGCACATAGTACATTTAGACACATAAATGGCCTTAGTAGTCCCTTACCTAAAACATCACCGGTCTTGTGCACGCTCCTATTCCACTTGAGGGATTTGATTGGGTTCACCTATTATATCAAAGCATACTAGAATTAGACTCTCTTATATAATTTTATTATCCTCTAACTTATTCCAAGATTTGGTTTTTAATTAAAATACTACTACTTAAAAATTAACTATAGAAACTATTACAATTAATTTATTATTTTCATTCGAAGAGGGTGGTGATCTAAGGGTTTCTATCCTTCACCCAAAATAGAAATGATAGTATAATAATGATGATGATGATAACAATAACAATAATAATAGTAATAATAATAGTAATAAAAATAAATAATAATATTAATAAGGTATAATACTATTAATGATACTTTTTTTTATTAGTAGAATATTAAATATTAATAATATCAAAATTCTTAAAATTACAATTTGGATTTCTAACCACCCCACTTTAATAATACTAACATCATTCGAAATTGTAATAATGATATTAACAATATATATACTTATAATATAATTTAATAAAGATAATAATAATAATATAATTAAAATAATGTTAAAAATGTTAATAATACTAATGAAAAGTAAAAGTGCGAGACCTAATTAAAATTTTAGGTCTCTGCCCCTCCTGAAATAATTACAATATCAATCCAATAATTACACTAATAATACTAATATTATTAATATTATTATTAATAATAACATTAAACATGTAAAAATTTAATTAAATAAGTAAAGGTCGAGATGAATAATATATCTTACTCAATAATACTCCCAGACCTGTCAACAAAATTTAGAAATTAGAATACAGTCGATATCAATAATAATAATAATAATAACAATAATAATAATTAAAGTTGAATTAACACTAAAATTTAGGCTAAAAATAGAATAATTATCAATAATTCAAAACTAAGTGTTTAAAATGTCTAGGGTTTCACCTTGAGTCGGAGGATGTAGGTGGAACCGGTGGTGGTTCCCGGAGGTGCCCGGAAAATGGATCTAAGAGGGTTAAAAATGAAGAAAAAGAGGTGAGGGGGAAGGAGAAAAATAAAATAAATATATGGGGCTGTAGAGGAGATTTATCAGGAGTTAATGGTTGGTTTGGAAGGTGTTAGAAGTGGCACATGTGGTGGTGGAAGGTGGTTCAACGTCTCGGGGTGAAATTTTCTGTCGAAGCAACTAACCAACTTTGTGCGATTATGGAGGCTTGTACAAGATGAATCGAAGGTTTTGGTTAGTTTAGTTAATTAGAGGGTGTTGCAGGGAAGAGATTGGGAGCAAGAGGAGGCGTTGAAGTTGGCCGGAGGTGGAGTAATAGTCGTCTAACGGGGCGATGGTGCACGGTCTGAACTTAGGGTTTCGGGGAAATAAAAATCTTGAATCCAGGTTATGAGGATGGTTTTTATAGTTGTGGAGGTTAAGGTTGAATTAGGGAGGTTACCAAGAGTTGAAATTGGGAGGGAAATTGGTTTATTCAAGCTGAAGGTCGACGGCAATGTTTTTAATTTTATCGACCTTCGCGAGAGAAATGGGACAAAACGTGGGGAAGAGAGGGGGAGTGGAACAGTTCAAACTAACGGGAAGGTCGAGAGGAAGAAAACGAGCGGGAGAAGAGCCGGTCAGGCCACGTGTGGCCGGCGGCGCCATTTTCGGGGAGAAATGGAGGTGCTGGCGGTTATGACGTCGGGCTGGAGGAAGAAGAAGAAGGTGGGGGTGCTGGACCGGGTGGTTCGTGGGGGAGAAAAGAAAGAAAAATGGAGGGAGACCAGGCAGTTCGGTGCGAGGGTGAAGGAGATTAAATAAAACAAAGTGTTTTGGGTGCAAAACGGAATAAAGAACGGCGTTCCGGGTTGTCGGGCGACGGTAAAGAAAATGAAATAAAACGCGGCGTTTAAGTGGGAGAAAGAAGTCAAACGCGGCATGGAGAGAGGGAGCGCGGCGACGACGCGCGGGCTGGGCCGTGCCAAAGAGAAAGGAAAGAAGAATAGGAATAGGGCCGCGCAACAGGCCCAATTCGGCGAAGAAGAAGAAAAAGAAATAAAAGGAAAGAAAAAGGAAAAGAAAAGAAAAGAAAAGAAAAGAAAAGAAAAGAAAAGAAAAGAAAAGGAAAGAGGGAAAAAGGAAAAGAGAAATAATTAGGTTGGGTCAAATTAAATAAATCTGAATATTCAGGATATTTAAAATTAATAATATTTAAATAAAATAAATTTTAAATCCCTTTTTAGGCTAAAATAGGATTTTTAAAGGATTTTTCCAAAATTTTCATTTTAAATTAATAAATCGCTCAAATTTAATTTAATTTAATTATTTATAAAATTAAAATTAATTTGAAACTATTTTATATTTCTTAATTTAAATAAAATAATTTATTTAAATAAATTTCCAAATTAAAATATTTAATTAGATAATATGCCCAAATTTCCTTTACCTAACATATTTATAAAATTTCTTATTAATTTACCCTAATAAATTTTCTTTTATTTTAATAAAATAATTTATTAACTTAAATTTTCAAATACAACCTTATTTAAATATAATATTTAAAATTAGAAAATTTCGGGGCATTTCACCATGCTCTTTATCAAAATCATACGAGTACGGGAACTCCCACTATTTTAGTTGGTGGCTCGGTCACATATAGGGCAACATGCACCTAACCACTATTATAGCCGATGGATCAGTCACATATAGGGTAGAACACCCTAACCACTATTCCTTATTGATGGATCAGTTGGCCCCGGCTCGCATGGTGTTCCACTGTAAGTACTTAGTGTCTTTTATGTGTCTTAGCAAACTCAGGTTTGGTTTATTGAGCTCAAGATCCCCCAATATTATAGTCGGTGGGCCAGAAACACATAGAGCATAAAGCTTCTGATGACTATTATAGCCGATGGATTGGACACTTATAGGGTGGAACACCCTAACCACTATTCCTAACCTATGGATCGGCTTGGACCCGGCTCAATAATCTTTCACTTTACATGATTAATGTCTTGAGTTTCTTATTCAGAATTTTTTAACCCTAGACATGCATGACTAACTCCCTCTACGCTTATCCTCCAAAAGAACCCGTCTCACATCGTAAGACTCATGCACTTCCTAACTTGGTCCAACATCCTTTCCTCCTCACCTTAACTCACACTAGAGCCCATCTCCCACGTATGTGGGTTATGGCCCACTACCTTACACTTCCAAGTCCACCCACCGTCTCACTCTAGAGTTTTATTCCGAAACCCTAATTTAGATGAAATGCCCTGAAAATTCCTAATTCTAAATATTATATTTAAATGAGGTTTTATTATAAAAGTTAATTAAGTATATTAATTTATTTAAAATAAAAGAAAATTAATTAGGGCAAATCAAGAATAAATTTATAAGTATTTTAATTAGGAGGAATTTGGGGTATTTTAGCTAATTAAAGATTTTAAGTTGGGAATTTATTTAAATAAATTATTTTATTTAAAATAAGAATGAGAAAATAGTTTTAATTTAATAATAATTTTATAAATAATTTAATTGGAGGAATTTAGGGTGTTTTGATAATTAAAATGGAATTTATGGAAAATATTTTAAATATCCTAATTTAGCCTAAAAAGGGATTTAAATATTATTTTATTTAAATATTATTATTTTAAACATCCTAAATATTCAGATTAATTTAATTGGCCATAATCTATTTTTTTTCTCCTTTCCTTTTTCCCTTTTTCTTTTTCTTTCTTCCTTTTTTCCTTTCCTTTTTCTTTCTTTTTCTTCTTTTTCTTTTTCCTCTTCTTTTCGTCGACTGGGCCAGCCGCGGCCCAGTTCCCCTTTTTCTTTTCTTCTTCTTCTTCGGCACGGCCCAGCCCGCGCCGTCGTCCTGCCTCCGCCCTCCACGCTGCGTTTCGCCCGTTTTACGCCCGAACCTCGTCGTTCCATTAAACGTACCCTCGACTCGCGCCCGAACCGCCCGGTTCTCCCCTTTTCTTTTCTTTCCCCGGCCGACCCGACCGCCTCCCTTCCTTCTTCCTTCTTCCTCCTTTCTCCTCCGTCGACGCCGCTGCAACTCCCTCCCCCGTCAATGGCTTCTCTTGCTACGGTGAATAATACCGGCCGTTTCTTGTCTCATTGCCTTCCTCTTAACTCTAGGAATAAATTGGCATAATTTTCGCGCGTTAACTCTCGCCCGTTTCTCCTCCCCAACCTCTCGAAACCCCGAAGCAAACCAAACGTCGGCCGATCAATTACCGCCACCAGCCACCCAAATTATTGCATTTAAAACTTCCATGTCGACCTCCAGCTCCTCATTATCCATTCCAACATCTATAAATAGCCTGATTGTAGGAGTTGTGGAATATTTTTCTTCCCCGAAACCCTCGGCCCGAGCTGTCGCCACCCCAACTTCAGACGCCTCTTCCGCCGCCGTCAGCCAACCTCAGCGCCACCGAAACATTTCATTCTCTTCCCTGAAATTTCCTCTAATTAACTAAACCATTTTCACTTCTCGATTCTTCTTGTACGAGCCTCAATAATCATGCAAAGTTAGATGCTCGTTTCGCCGGAATTTTGACCCTGAAGCCTTAAACCGCCTTCCACCGCCGTGCGCCGCCACCTTTGGCTGCACCATCACCATCATTTTGTCCCTCTCCTCCTGGGCAACAATAAACACCTCTTATATCACCTCAATTCTCCCTATCTTTTTCCAACATCCATCTTTTTCTCTGTCTTCTATTTTTCCGGCCACCGCCGCCGCCGCCGTGAACCACCGCCGGTGCCACCTATCCCCACCAGCTTAAGGGTGGAGAATGGTAATAAAATAATTTTATTGTTAGTTTCGAATTTTAAGTTATTAATTGAATTATTATGGGATTATTATCATTCTTCTTCTTCTTCTTATTATTATTAATATTATAATTATTAGAATAATTATTATTAACGTTTTATTATTTATTCTGGAAAATCTTAGGCCCTAATTTTGTACTAACATTTGCACTTATTTATTTGAGTATTATTATTTCTACTGTTCTTATAACCATTAATAATATTATGATCATTATCTTTATTATTTCAATATTATTATATATGTTATTAATTTTATTATTAATATTAAATAAATGGTAAGTCATTAGTTATTTTAAAACTTATATGTTATTGTTATTGTTATTATTATTATTATTGTTATTATTTATATTCTCATTGATATTAGTTTTATTATCCTTGATATTATTATATTAGTATCATTATTATCATTAGGGTAAAATCTTAACCCTATATTATCAAGGTTTATAATATCTCTATTATTTTTATGTCTTTAGCAAAGTTAGAATTTTGTTAAGGTTATTATTTGGTCAAAGCCCTAAGGAGGCGTAGGAGCGTGCTCCAAGACCGGTGTCGTTTTAGGTAAGGGGTGCTAAGGCCTTTTATGTGCTTATGGGCATTATGTGCTTCGCATGCTATGTATCCTATGTATTATTATAATCATTCTGTATGTGATATAACGTGGATGATATAACGTGGAGTTGAAGAATGTTTTGCATGGCATGTGTATTATTTATGTATGATGATATGTGTTGTGATACTGTAAGACATGCATTTGAGAATTTCGATGTGGTTGTATGGGGAAAAGGATGAAAATTGAGGATGGAGAAAGAAGTTGATTAAGGGATGTGAGTTGACTTAAGTATTCCATTGATTCATGAGTAAAGGAATAAAATGGAGAATTTTAGGGTTTCGTGTGTGAGAATCTGATTTATGATTTTTGAGGTTTTGTATGGAGAATATAATTTATGGTTTTATATAGGGAAGTTTAATTTATGGTTTTGTATGGTTTCGTGGGAAAGAATATAATTTATGACGTTATATGGGAGAATTAAATTTATGGTTTGTTTGGGAGAATCTAATTTATGATGTTATTTGGGATAATGTAATTTATGATATTATATGGGAGAACCTAATTTATGATTTGATTGGGAGAATCTAATTTATGACTTGCTTGGGGAAATCCAATTAATCCAAATTATGATTTTGCTTGGGAGTTTCTAATTTATGATTTTATGTGGGAGAATCTAACTTATAGTCTTGTATGGGGGAATCTAAATTGTGGTTATGAAAGGGGAGAATCTAATCAATTGTATTATGTGGACAAATCTTGGGTTTTGCTATGGATTGAATTTAGGGTTTTATATGGCAGAATCGTGGGTTGTATGATGTTACTAAGGTTTGTATGGTGGTAATTATAGTTGTTTGGTGGTATTAGGGTTTACATGTTGGCATGGATGGTTGGATGACGGTATTAGGGTTTGCATGATTGAAATTAGGGTTTCACATGGAATTTTAGGGTTTGCATGAAAAATGTTCGAAGGTTTGCATGGGGAGATTAATGTCTGCATGGGTATGAAATTTACGTGTGGAAAGTTAATTTGGGATGTAAGGAAGGTAATGTAAGTATTATTCGGGTGTTAGACTATTTTGGATGAAAAATAGTACGTGGAGCATTATGAGGGTATGGAAGAGATTGAATTAGGGTTTGGAGTAATGAACTCTGAGTTGTTGTGATTAATTAGGGTTGGAGTGGATAATTGTGGTTTGTTATGATTAACTAAGGAGCGGAGTGGCTAATTATGGTTGTTATGATTAAATAGGGTTTGGAGTGGTTACTATGGTTTGTTGTGGTTAATTGAGGTTTGTGGTGGTTGATTAGGGTTTTTGTGTTATCATGTGCATGTGGTAATTAAAGTGTAATTATGATGGTGGAATTTTATGATTCGTGCATACCCATGGTGGAAACTTTTGAATAAGATACTTAAGACACTAATTATTTAAAGTGGAAGATCGTTGAGACGGGACCAACCGATCCACCGGTTCGGAATAGTGGTTAGGGGTTTTACCCTATGTGTGACCGATCCACCGGTTATAATAGTAGTTAGAGCAGGATGCTCTATGCGTAAACCGATCCACCGGTTATAATAGTGGGGGTTCCCGAGCTCAACAATTGCAAACCAGAATTTTGCTAAAAGGCCTAAAAGATAATAATTACTTACAGTGGAACACCATGCGAGCCGGAGCCAACCGATCCACCGGTTAGGAATAGTGGTTAGGACGCGTAGTCCTATGTGTATCCGATCCACCGGCTATAATGGTGGTCAGGGTATGATACCCTATGTGCCTCCGATCTACCGGCTATAATAGTGGGGGCTTCCGTACTCGCATGGATTTGATATAAAGCATGGTGTGTAACGAATTTCGATAAGAGATTAATTAAACAGTTAATCTAGATTATTTATGGGCCTTTGCACTTTTACCTGAATTGTTCATATACCTTTGTATTTCTATGTTGGATTATGCCCTGTTATTAATCTGCATGGATTATTTGCTTCTGTGTCAGCCTTAGTGCTCGGTTACCTTACTCAGTACATAGCGTACTGATCACCCCTTTTATGGGTGTTGCTCATTCCCACGAGTAGTATGCCCTTCTGGTTTGTGCAGGTGGACGAGACATCAGTCGGGGCTGAGTGTTGAGCATGTTTGGCTCAAGTTCGAGAGAGTTGTGGTCTTATTTCAGTCTTTATGTAATTTTATTTCTTGCTATTATTTCTTTGTATTGGAGTATTTATCCTCTTTGATTTCGCACTCTGATTTCTATTTTATTACGTTTATAAACGTTTATGCGTACTCTGATTTTAAGGTATGATCTTTCGAGTTCTTTTATGAACTATTGATTTGAATTTAATGTAAATCTTTTCCTTAGCCTTAGCACTTGGTACTGGAACGGTCGGAGAGAACTGCTCTAGTATTAAGTGTGGCGGTAACATTTCTAGAATTCACGGGTTTTAAGTATTTCTAATTTAATTGCTTCCGCTTTAAAAAAAAATTAGTGAATTTTGGGGTGTTACATTAGACCTAAGTGGCCCATTCTACTCCACCTCACACAACTCAAATCATGTGAACACTCCACACATCACAACTCATAGATTCCACCCTCATCATCACACTTTACTCACTAAGTACACGTGTGACTATGAAACCCTAAGTAGCCACACTAAACCCTAGCTGGCCACACCAAACCCTAGCTTGGTCTCCTATGTACCCTTATACTGTCCCACATACTATTTTTCAGCTAAATTGTTCAATCACCCAAACAACACTTTCATCACCTTCCTAAAATCCCAAATCAACCTTCCATACGTAAATTTCACCCCCATGTAGACATTATACGTTCCATGTAACCCTTCTAACTTTTTCATGTAAACCCTAAAACTCCCATGTGCAACACTAGATTCACCCATGCAAACCCTAGATTCTTCCCTATGTACTTAGATTCTCCCATGCAGACCCTAGATCCATTCATACAAAACCTTAGATTCCTCTATGCAAAACCTTAGATTCTGTCATACAAAACCCTAGATTCCTTCATTTACGTTCATGCAACATTTAGGTCAACTCCACATCATTTCACTCCATATCATCATATTACATAACCTAGCATGCATGTCTTACAGGGTCACATCACAATCACAACACAAACATATGATACACAAATCATAAGATAACACATAAACGTACCTCAACTCCAAGTCGCACCATACATAAAATTGTTATAACAATATACAAAAGGTACATCACATATTATGGCACATGGCATACAAGGCATATAAGACACATTACATACATGCGGCCTTAGCTACACCCTTACATAATATGACACCAGTCTTGGAGCACGCTCCTATGCCTCCTTAGGGTTTTGACTAGTCTCACCTATAAGAGGGAAAAACTAAAGATTAGATTCCCTCCTACTAAAAATACTATAATTTCCTAATTCATTCTAAGATTAGGGTTTTGGATAGAATATTAATATAATAGTAATAACACTAACTAATTACTAATTTTGTTAAAGATAAAAGTAATAATAGTAATATTGTAAAAGATGATAATATAATGTTTGAAAATTTAACCCTAATAATAATAATGATATTAGAAATAATACTAATGATAATAACAATAACAATAACAATAACAATAATAATAATAATAATAATAATAATAATGAAAATGAAAATAAAAATAACATAATTCGAAATGAATGTGAAATAAGGGCTTCGGCCCTTCACCAAAATAATAATAAAAATAGTAATAATAATAATAATAATAATAATACATGATATTAATAATACTAATACTAAAAATCTAAATAGACATAATAGGGTATCAACCCTATATAAAATAATAATACTAACATCAAATAATAATAATAATAATAATAATAATAATAATATATTCGAAATAAGAGAAATAAAGTAAAATAAAATAAATAAAGCTTGTATAAATAGTGTTAAAGGGTTGAGAGGGTTTAGGGTTCCACCTTGGGTTGGTGGTGACAGGCGGCACCGGCGGTGGTGCACGGCAGCGGTGATGGTGGCCGGAAAAAGAGAAGAAAAGAGAGAAAGTTGAGAGCTGGAAAAAAGAGAGGGAGAAAGAGGGTGGAAATCGGGGTGTTTAGGGCTGCCTAGGTGGAGAGGAGTGGAATGATGGTGGCGGCACAGCCAAAGGTGGCGACGCACGACAAAGGTTGTGGTGGCCAAAAGGGGAAGAGGGGAAGAAAGAGGAAAAGAAAGATAGGGGATGTAGAGGAAGGTTTGCATGTGCTTTGGGAGGTGAAAGGGGCAGTGGTTTCGGTGGAAATGGTGGCTAAGGGAGATGTGAAGGGCGACGGAGGTGGAAGGAAGGGCAGATTGAGGAGGCTAATTTGCACAGCCGGGGTGGCTCATGCAGGGTAAATCGAGGGAGAAGGGTGGTTTAGTTAGTTAGAGGGCAGTGCAGGGAGTGATCCTATGGGTGGTTCTAACGGCGGCGTTTGACGATGGTGACAGATGAGGCGTCTGAAGTGGCGGCGGTGCATGAGACAGGAAATTCTGAGTTTTAGAGAAAAGCTCGAGTCCAGGCTAGGTAGGGGTATTTATAGGGCCTAAAGGAGAGGATTAGGTCAGTGGGGCGATGAAGGAATAGGGCAGGTAGGGTTAGGGTTCATTGGCGGCGACGGCAGGTCGACGCACGATTGCATCATGGCCTGCGATTCACCAGGGGAAAAGAGGGGGATCGTATGAGAAGAGAGGGAAGTAGGTTGGGTCAAGGTGATCGGAGAGTTAAGGGGAGGAGAGAGGAGAAGAAATGGCCAGCCAAAACAGGCGTAGTCAGCGATGAAAATCTTGGGAGGTTGTAGGCTATGACGGAGGGAAGAAGAAGGAAGGAAGAAAAAGATAGGGGCGTGGACCGGGCGGCTAGAGAAATGAAAAGAAAGAAAATAAAGACCGCACCGGGCGACGGGGGAAAAGAAGAAAGGAAAAATGTAGCATCTTGGGCCGCCAAAGGAGAAAAGAAAAAGAAGGAGAAATGGGTTGCGGACAGGCCTAGGTTGGGAAGGAGGAAGAAAAAGAAAAGAAGAAGAAGGAAAAAGGAAGAAAAAAGAAAGAAAAGAAAGAAAAGAAATAAAGAAAAAGGAAAAAGGAAAAAGAGAAAAAGAAAATAGGTGGGTTGGGATAATTAAATTAATTTGGACATTTAGGATATTTAAAAATAATAATATTTAAATAAAATAATATTTAATTCTCTTTTTAGGCTAAATTAGAATTTTTGAAAGATTTTTCCTAAATTCCAATTTAAATAGCAAAATACCCAAATTTCTCTTAATTAAAATATTTGTTATTTTTCTCTTGATTTTTCCTAATTAATTTCCTTTTTAAAAATAATTAAATTTATTTATTTACACAATAAATCCTTAATTAGATAAATTCTTAAAATTTGGGTTTTTGGGCATTGCAATCATATTGTTGAAAACATGAATCACCTAATACATAGGAGGGGATCAACTCCAATTGAGAAATGGTGGCATCAGCCTAACTTTGGATTTATTTTAATGACAACGTATAATGTCATATTCATTTTCTTGAGTGTTTATGAGTCAATTACATGTTTACCGCAAAAAGCTCCACCTAATGGCCAATAACTTGATCGGATGATCACCAACTTAAATGTTAACAATTCATCGTACTACGTATCAGTATGTCTTTTACTCAGAATAATTTTGCATACATTTTTATTATTATACTATATATGTTTGATACTCATGTTATGATACTCTATATGCTCGTAGTTAACCTCCATTAATATCATTTGAAGCTTAGATTTTAACCAAAAATTACTACAGATTCACTAATCTAAGTATACAAACACTAAATTCAATAAAATAACAACTAAAATGCGAAAATACTAGCATCAAATCTAGAATTTTTAGCTACTTTAAAAATCATGAAATTTAACAAAAAAAAAAGGGTAAAATTTTGCATATCTTTTGATGTAGAATGTATTGAAATGTTGATTAAAATTTGATTTCTTAAATTGATGGAAGATTTGAGAAGAATTGAGTAATTTTGTAAGGAGTTGAGAAGATGGAGGAGAGAGAAGAGAGAAATTGATAAAGAGATATAAGAGGTAAGAATATGAGAAGTGTAAAATTGGAATGGAGAATAAATTTGAGGGTATATGGGTGTGTGTTTAGTAAATTAGGTGTATAAGGAGAGTTAAGGTGTGTGTGTGTGTGTGTGTGTGTGTGTGTATATATATATATATATTAGAGCTAGGGGAAGGTAGGAAATGTATAATTCTTTCACCTATTTATCTCTATTTTTGGTCTTAATTCCGAGTCACTTAGAATTTGAATCGGTAATAAGTCTTATGTCAGGTAATAAGTCTAGGTATAGTCAAACTTTTGTAGGAATTAATCCCTGTCAGTTAAAACATAATGAATTTATTTTTTAGATCTACGTCTTCTTATTCCTCTTCTAGTAGTTCCACTATATAATCTAAAGCAAATATTGTTAATTTTGAATAATATTAGAAGATTTCAAAGGATCTATATATAACTAAAAACTTCCAATATTTGATTCTAAAATGATTCACAAAACTTAAAAATATTACCATTTTAAAACAAATTATGTCATAAAAACTAAAGAACAAGATATTCAAATTTCAAAACCTTTCGAACAAATAGAACATCTTACAAAAAATACCATGAAAAAACATATAAGTAATCATTTCAAATACATTCACTTAAGATTGGTTCAGGTAGGATTTAAATCCTTAACAAGAGAAAGCTTAAATCTTCTATTCTTGCTATTCTTTGTGATAGAAGACATACAATATTTCAAGATTTCATTCTTGGAACAATTGAATCAAGAATTTGCAATGGTCCTTTTTTTTGTTAACTATTATCCAAATTTCTCTCCCACCCGAAAAGATCCATACCTACTTCAATCTCTTGTCCTCCAAGTCAAAATGAATGGCTACGGAATTCTTAAAGGATCTATACCTTTTACTATGATTTTTCATATTCACTATTAAGCTATGAAAACAGCCTTCAAAACACAAGCTAAGGTCTAGAATAAAAGAGGTGAAACTCTCCTTCTCCAGACAGACCCCAATAGGGCAAACACAATTATCCAAATACCAATTACGTGGAAAGATATTACCCTTCTAGATGAGTGGCTCCTTGAAAATGCTACACCATAAAAATTAACCAGCCTTAGATCCCCACACAACCAAATACTAAGTTGACACAAATTACCCAATTCCAAGGTGGTACAGTCAAGCTCGGTTTTCAAAGAGCCCAGAGGCATAGATTTTCAGATATAACCTCAATCTCTTCTACTATTGACATAGGGAGGATTTCCAAAAATCCCCCTATTATAAATCTCTCGTATGACCAACAATGAAAAACCGATAAAGGCACAATTCAATTAGATCATCATCCTCTTCAAAATATTAAGATGTCTTCAAAAGAAAACTCACTTGAGTTAAAACCTCTATGAATGCCTAGAGAGGAAGATAGTGGAAACATTAAGAATGTCCTCCTCCAAAACAATTTTACCAACATCCATTTAAATACCATCAGTTCACACCTCATGAAGTTTGACAAGTAAATACAAAAAGCCATACTCCCGACTTTCTAGACTACTTCACCTCAACACCCTAAAAATAAGAAGCTTCCTATCTTTAAAACTTTACAACTTTCAAAGTATAGCTAAAAGACTATTCAAGATAGGAAAAATAAATTCTTCCTGACCATTAAGTCCCAGCTAAGCCAAATTAATCTTGTTTCTTCTTCCTCTCTTTAAGCTCAGATTCTTGATAATCCTAAACAAGGTTCTCAAATTAACACTCTTGGTTTCACATCTTTACAACAAACAGAGGATAAGATTGAAGACAAACCAACCCTTTCACGCCTTCATGCAAATTCATCATCTTCTAGGACCCTTATCCCCAAAAGTAATACTTATAACCTTAGCCTTAAGACTTGACCCAATAAAGTTGTCCAGCCAAACTATAAAGACTCATCTCTTTACGAATGGAATATAGATGGTATGTCAGAATACCATATCCTTAACCTTATTCAAAAGATGATCATGCTCACAAATGCTTATAAAACCCAATTTGGAACTTCTAACAAAGCTATAGCAAAACTAGTCATTGCAGGGTTCTCTGACTAACTTAAAGGATGGTGGGATTTTCATCTCACATCCAAAGAATAGAACTCCATTATTGTCACTATCAAGATGGATGAAGGCAACACTATCATTTTCAAAAATGATGATGTCTGTCAAGATGTGGTTGCCTCCCTAATTTTAGCAATCTCCCTCCATTTTGTTGGAGATCCTTCATATCTTAAAAACAAGAATGTTTAACTCCTTTCAAACCTTCACTGCAAACACCTCAGTGACTTCCAATGATACAAAATACTTTCCTCACCTTATTATGCTCTGAGATGACTCTAACCAACCTTTTTGGAAATAAAACTTCCTACATACCTTTTTCATCTTCTCAGAGAAAGAGTTCTTAACAAAATTAGGGAAGCACATGGCAACCAAATTCCTTGCTTTCAATTCACATATAGAGAATTGATCAAATTTAATCAATAGGAAGGTCCTAAGATATGTGTGGATCTTAAGCTTTAAAGGCATTTAAAATGAGAAATGCATAAAACTAGGCAAGAACTAGGTTCTTTCTGCAAACAATTTGACATATTGGGTATGGCAAATACACCTAAAACATATAATGGATCATGCAAAGTAAATTATCGTTTAAAATACCATCACAAAGATATTTCAAAGAAGTAGATTCCTACTCCATAAACTATATCATAGCTTCCTTACTACAAAAACTCTCAACCTAAGGAAAAATAACCCCAGTCCTCTTTCTAAAAATATTCCAGCAGGAATATTATCTGTTATAAATGTGGGAGAAAATGCCACATTTCTAGATTTTAATGACTCAACACACAAATCCGTGAACTAAATCTTAATAAAAAAGTATTAGGAAAGATACATAATCTCCTCATAGAATCTTTTGATAATGATTCTCAAAACGATGACCTTTCTTAATCTGGCCTCCAGATTAATGAACTTGCTTCATCTTCCTCCTCCGAGTCTGAGGATGGAGATATCTCAAAGCAAAAAAAATGTCCTCACTAAGGAACAAAAACTTATGCATGAGGTAGTTCAACACATTTATAATCCCCTCAAACAAAAGGAATATCTTGACAGACTTTGTGAATCCCTTAAAAATAATGACACTCCTCCTTTACCAAAACTCTCTACTAAACCTAAATTACCTACGATTTAACCTCTATTCTCAATAGACAACAGAAATCCAAACAATCTTTCCCAAAAAATTCTAAACTTCAACAAGAAATCAAAGAAGTTAAGAAGGAACTAAAATAGCTTAAGTGGAAATAAGAAAAGGATAGTAGTGTCATTTAGATTCTTCTTTCAAAAACCCTAGAAGAATCCTTCCCTATTCCTATTGAGAAAGATGATGATTCTGATGAACATTCTTTCAAGAACTTACTTACTCCTATTGATTTCTTAAATGTATTAAAAGAAATCACTTCTCAAAAATATATTATAAATATCACTCTCAAAATCTCTAATGATTTTCAAATAAATACCATAGCACTTTTTGACACAGTTGCTAATTTAAATTGTATCAAACATGGAATTATTCCAAAATGTTTCCTTCAACCTAATACAGAAAAACTCTCTACAGTAAATAGTTCTAAGCTCAAAATTAAACATAAGTGTGAAGCTTATGACTTATGTAAGAATCTAAAAATCTAATATCCAATCAACCTATATCATAACCCTCGATATTAGCCATAGTATTATTCTGGGAACCCCATTCATAAATCTAATTACCCCATACCAAGTAAACCATACTAGCATAACCTTTAAAACAAAAGGAATAAAAAAATTCCCTCTTATTCCTTGAAATCCCTACAACTAGAAATATAAATCTTCTAAAAGCTAATTTCATTTATAAACGAACTAATCTTTATTTTCTCAAACAAGGAATTTCTCTAAAAAAATTCAAAATTAATAAGGGATCAATGGTATAAAAATTAGGATTGTTAGTCTCCAAAAGAATATTGAGCAAGAAATCTATGCTAATTTTCCTAGCCCCTTCTAGGCAAGAAAGCAACACATTATTGATTTGCCTTATGAAGATTCCTTCGTTGAGAAAAATATCCCTATGAAAGTTAGACCACTTCAAATGAACATAGACCTAGAAAACCATTGTCAAATTGAGATTACAAGTCTTGAAAGAAAACACCTGATCTCAAAATCTAGATCTCCCTGGTCTTGTGCAACGTTTATGTCAATAAGCAGTCCAAAATTGAATGAGGAACTCCTTACCTCAACATAAATTACAATCCCCTAAATACCGTTCTCAAATAGATTATATACCCATTCCCAAATAACGATATCTTCTTCAAAAACTCCATTAAACCCTTATTTTCTCCAAATTTGATCTAAAATTAGGGTTTTGGCAAATTCGGATCTCTTATAAAGATTGGTACAAAACAACTTTTACTATTCCTTTTGGCTAGTATGAGTGGAATATCATGCCCTTTAGGCTTAAAAGCACCTTATGAGTTTTAAAGAATAACAAATGATATATTTAATCTTTATTAAAATTTTTGTATTGTTTATATTGATGATGTCCTTATATATTCTCATTCTTTATATCAACATTTCAAACATCTTAAAACATTTATCTCTATCATCAAAAGAAATGTTTTTTTTTTGTTTCAAAGTCCAAAATATCCCTCTCCCAAACACAGATTAGGTTCTTAGATCAGTATCTCTCACGGGGTACTATTACTTCAATTGAAAGATCTCTTGATTTTGTGTCAAAATTTCCTAACAAAATCCTAGACAAAAAATAACTATAAAGGTTCCCCAATAGCCTAAATTATATTTGATATTTCTATCCAAATGTTAATAGATTAGCTAAACCTCTCCATGATCGACTTGAGAAAACCCCTCCTCCATGGACACAAAAGTATACCCAAATTTTCAAACACATCAAGGCCCAGGTTAAAAATATCCTAGGTCTTCATCTTGCTGATCCAAAACTTCCAAAGATTGTCGAGGCGGATGCTTCATGCCTCTGACATTAGCTATGGTGGAATCCTTAAACAAGTTCAAAATTAGTGAGGACATATTATTTAATTTACCTCTGCTCACTAGAATGATACTTAAAAAAATTACTCTACCAAAAATAAGGAAATCATTTCCAATGTTCTTTGCATTAAAAAATTCCAAAAAGATCTCCTTAAACAAAAATTTCTTCTTAGAAGAGACTAAAAATCCACAAAAGAAGTCCTACAAAAAGACGTCCAAAATATTGCATAAAAATAAATATTTTTCAAGTGGCAAGCCATTCTCTAGGTATTTGATTATGATATAGAGTTTATTAGAGGAGAATCAAACTCTATCCCTAATTTTCTAACTAGAGAATTTCTCCAAGAAAAACCTTGATATGCTCCCAAACAAAAAGGAAAATAACTTATCTCTAAATCCCTATCACAAAATCCCATCAAAACTTGGTATGAAACTACAATCAAAGAAGAGGAAGAGGCAAATATTGCGAAACAGGTTCCCCCTTCTGATCCACAATAAGAGATACAAAATTAGGTAGAAACCCTTACAAAATTACTAGAAGCATTCTTAGCATTATGAAAAATACTATAGAACATCTTGTCTCTTTCTGTAGGTATAATTTGTTCCCCTATTTTGCAAATTGATTAGGGTTCTTCTTTCTTAAAAATTTCCTTCTCAAAAATTGATTTCAAAATCTTCTTCTACAAATCACACAATTTTACCAAATCCATCTTTAAAATAAATTGTTTTAAAAAAAGGGTTTTCAAAAGACTTTTGATTATTTTCAAAAAAACACATTTTCAAGTTATTACAAACTACGATGAAGGTTTCTTTTTTTTAGACCCCTTTTTTTCCTTCAAAATGTTTTCTCTATATGGTGTTTTAAACGATGGAATTTGTACAAACCACAATCATATTACATGGAAATCCTAGAATACACTGATTCAACTACTTTCAAACATTTTTCTCACTGTGAGACTCCATATGAATGGACAAAATCTGCTTGCAAAATCCATAAATTCCTCCTATCCTCTAATTGGGGCAAAGCCCTTGAAGTTTCAAAATGACTCCGATACACCTACAAAACCTCTCAAAACTTCTCCCTCAACTTTAATTACTAGGACTACCAACAATCATGGTATAACACCTTCTTCTCACAAAACAACCGAAAAAGCCATTCCTAGCTATTATTTTTCCAAAACTTAGCATCAATTGACATCTGAATCAAGTTCATTAGATGGTGGAAATATTTTAGTACTTTACCTAAAATCTTACCTCTACAAGTGTCTGAATCCCTTGATTCTTTCAAAACCCTTTTATGTCCTAGGCCTAAAGATAAACAATTACCACCCTTATTCCATTTTTTTTTCAAGTTCTTCTATCCTTGGATTTTCTCTTAGACGATTGATCACCAAAACACTGATGGGATCTCCACCATCGTTTGATGTTTTAAAGTCAAATGTTGGAATAAATTTCAAGCCTTTGATAAAAATATCAAAGTAGTTTATCCAAATCTGGGCTAAAACACAAAACTGATTAAATTGATTTCCCAAATCCCACTTGATCCTTCCACAACCGAATTTATTGCTCAAAATCTCATATAGCGACTAGACTTGCTGCTATAAAAACCTAAGAAGAGTATCTCACCATCTTTAGCCAAACCCTTTCTTAAAACAAATTCCAATCATCATCTTCGTCATCTGTGCCACTCATTAACTACAGCAATGATAATGAGGATGATTGTTACGAGATTCTACCCCGATCACACCCAACAAAATATGTAAAAAATGACAAAAAATTTACCCAAAAGATATCACCATATGGCATGCCTATAATACCCCATATCTTTATATTTTGATTTTATTAAGCTTAATTATTTTATTAGCGTAATTTGATGTAAACATTTAATTATTTTAATTTTGATTCGTTTTATGGATTTATTGAAGATTTTGACTTCATATTTGAATTTAATTAATCATTGTCAATGCATGTCATACTAAATAAATTTGTTAACGACTATGACTTTATTATATTCATATGATTTCAGTTTTCAGTTAAAAATATGTATTTTTGTTCTTTCTCGTATTTTAATTTTTAATATTGTAGATCTATTTTTTATTATAACTTTGTCATGTAATTACGACTTTGTTTTGGAGTTATATTTCATTAACAAAATATTATATTTTAATTATAAAATTTTTATTTAAAATAGTCAAATTTATTTTAATGATTTTATCCATAGAAAATATTTTCAAATTTGAAATTATTCATTTTCAAGGTCGTTAGATCTTCGAAAAGTTTTAAATTCAAAAGATCTTCGGAGCATATTAATGAATTTCTTTTTGAAATTAATTTCTTCCGTTTTACCCTTTTTGGTTTGGGGAATACTAGTTTTGAAAATTATTTAAATTAGTCTCAGTTTATTAGAATTCGATTTAAATATTTTCTAATATGTTTTTAAATATTTTTTGAGGTCTTATAATGTATTTTCATAAATAATATAGATCTTTACGTTTGTTGATAATTTCTTCTGAAAATTTTTGTGAAATTCTTTATATAGCTCTTATATCAATTTTATACCTTCAGATTCTTACGAAATAATTTTCATTAAATGAGTTTTAGATAAAATCTTAAAAAATTTATCTCTATCATCAAAATCTATCCCTTTAGCTTCATCACCTTCCACCGTTGCTCCTTTCTTTTTGGCATAAGTTTCCCACGAAGCCTTACCTTGTTTGGTTTGATTTTTGCTCTTTTTTTTACTCGACGTTAGCTTAGTGTTTTTTTGGTTATATCCCTAAGTTCTAATTATATTTTATCATTGTTTTCTTAGGTGATTTTATAGATATTCCGAAGGAGGCGGGATAAAATATACGTGCTTAGGGACCGGTGTCCTTTTCAGTAATGATACAAGTCATAGTTTGGAAATTTCATGCTAAATGTTATGAATGGTTGCGTGCATTATCATGTTGTTAAACTAATTTTGTTTATGTTGTGATATGATAATGTGGATCATATGATGACAAGTGTGTGAGAATGAGAAAGCATGTGTTTATATGATATTATCATGATAATTCATTCTTATGTTGTAAACCCTGGGTGATTTATTATGATATATGGTATTTTAATGTGGGCTTGATAAAGTATGTTAAATGGGAAAAGAGTATATTTAAGATGTATGGTGATGTAATAAATTAAAAATTGGGAAATAATGACATTAGATAATGAAATAATGGTGTTTAGCTATCTTTAAGGGTATTTTGGTTAATATAGATTTAATATGAAATTTTGGTATTTCAATGTTTTATATGGTTTAAAACTTGTTAAATGTACATGTGAAATGTTTTGAGTAAATATGAATGGATAAGTTCAAATAAAATGAGAAAATGGTTTAAGTTGGAAGTAGTAACCCTAGAGGTGAGGCTAATATCGCATATGTAATATGTTGGAATTAGACCTTGATTTTTGGGTATATTGATAATGATAATATTTTAGGAGGATGTGTTAGAATTTGTAGGAAAATGATCAATATGGGAGAATTTATGCTCATAATGAGAAATTAGGGTTTCTTAGGGAGTTTATGGATCTATTCTTTAATGATTGTATTGATAGCTATATGATTATACTTTACATGTTTCAAATATGTGTTGTGTATGTCAAACCAATTATAAATAAGATATTAATCAGTTAAAGTAAAAGATCATGTGAGTTGGTTCAAGGTATTTTATGGGTTCGTTCTACTAAATGATAATAGCGGCTCAGGTGTATTTTTCTCTGAGAGGTGCATCAGTTCATTCTACCATATTGAGAATAGTGGGGCCCTAAACTCAACATGAATGAAAATATGATTTGAGATAAATAACTAATTGATAAGATATTAATTACTTCAAGTGAAAGATAAAGAAAGTCAAACCTAAGGGGTTGTGTCTATTCCACCACACGATAATAATGGCTAAGGTGTGTTCTTCCCTGAGAGGTGCTTCATACAATTCCACTAGTTTAAGAATATTGGTTAGGAGAGTTTTTCCCTAGTATATGTTGGTTCCATTTCACAGGACTATAATAGTGGTTCAGTTATGTTGTCCATGAGAGATGCTTTAGTCTATTCCAGTGGAATGAGAATATTGGGGTCGCTAAACTCAACGTAAATAAAAGAATTGATTATGTTTATATCTAACAATGAGATCTAGAATTGGTATTTACCTTGCATCCTTTTATGTTAACATGCATGTATGCTTATTCTTGATGTGAAATTATGTAATTTTTTTATCCTTTCTTGATTATACTGTTACCTTACTCAATACATAGTAGCGTACTAATCATCATTTTTATAGGTGTTGCTCGTTCCCACGAGCAGACGATCTGGATCCTTTCGTGTAGGTTACTGATGACCCTTTAGATGATTTTACTACTTATGATGCTCTATGTGTGGAGGAGTGATATTGTATCGAGGTTGGGTGTAGCGTCATGTGATGCCTTGGTATTCTGGGTCGGGGCCGAAGAGAGTGTATCTCGGACTATTTCTCCTTAGTACTTTATGTTTTTGCCGTTGTGGGACCCTATCATGTATTTCCATTTCTCTTATGTATTGATATTTGGCTTTTGCTTGCTCTAGTATTTTCCATGTTTCAATATTAAACTCTTTCATGTTTTAATCTATTTCTGTTATATTCCTATATTGTGTTGATCTTTTGGCCTCGTGGTTAGTATGAGGTTGGTCAGGGGCCAGACTTATACTGATCATGTTTGTAGCATCCCCTCTTTTTTAGTGTGTGATTTTTGAAACAAACGAAAATTTTTAATTGTAAATTTTGGGGGTATTACAAAGAGTCTGGCAGCCCTAAAGCTCTATAGGAAGTGTGAAGATATATCAAAAGACCAAGACCTTCAAGCAAGGACTCTACAATAGACTATGTGTTACTTTGGTCGGTGGAGAGCCTCTATACTATGATGAGCCCCTCGACGATGTCCATAAGGAGAAGTGGTTGGTTATAATGAAGGAAGAGATGAACTCTCTTCAAAAGAGCAACACTTACACACTTGTATAGAAGTCAAGAGGGAGAAAGATCTTGAAGAACAAGTAGATTTTCAAGATCAAGCATAAGGAGGGAAAAATCAAGCTGAGACAAAAGGCAATGTTGGTGGTTAGGGGGTTTGACCAAAGGCAAGGGGTTGACTATGATAAAATTTTCTCTTTAGTGGTAAAGATGAAATCCATCTGTATGATTTTAGGACTAGCCGCTACTCTAGATTTAGAGGTGGAACAACTTAAAGTCAAGATATCTTTCCTACATGGAGATCTCAAGGAGGATGTATACATTAGGGTTGTTCATGTTATCCGATATCTGTTTATTTGATCTCATCCAAAAAAACATATAATTGATCTGATTTTTTTTTTCAAATCAAATATCCAATGCGGTTAACAGAAAGTGAAACAAACCAAATATCTAATCCGACTAATATAAATGATATCCTATTTTAATGAAAATATTTATATATTTTTTTTATAATTTTTTATTTTATTTATAATTTTATATAAATAAATTTAGATGTGTGTGAATATATATAATTTTTATTTACTTAATTTATTATTTAAGCTAAAATTTAATTTAGTTAAAATTATAATACAATCCCTTTTTAGATATTTATATATATATAAAATAAAAACACTCTGTGTGCCGATAGACCCCACCCACCAATTTCTTATTTTAGTTTTAACATCAATTATTTATTGAGCAAGTCGGATATTTATTGAGCGAATTGAATATTTGCTTCGCAAACAAGATAATATCAAATATATTTGTGATTTGGTGGTTTTTTATATTTAAAACTTTATTCAGATAGTATCAGTTATATTTGACATCTGATCCAAAATTTTGAATATCTGATGTTTCAAATCAAATATCAAATATCATTTTTAGATATCCAAAATTTCAGATATCCAACAATTAGATATCTAAAACATCGGATATTTGAACTGTGAATAGCCCTAGTATACATGGAATAATTGGAGAGGTTCGGGGTGAAAGGCAAGGATGATATGGTGTGTAAACTAGTAAAGAGCTTATATGGAATGGAACATGCGCTAAGGTAATGGTGCGTGAAGTTTGAGTCATTTATGGCTGTACAAGATTACAATAAAATGTTAGCTGACCACTACATGTTTAAGTAAAGGTTTAGGCTCGACAATTTCATTCTTCTACTTCTCTATGTGATAAGATGCTGATAGTTGGCCAAGATTGGCAACAGATTTCAAAGCTAAAAAATATTTGGCCAAGACTTTCAAAATGAAAGACTTGGGCCACACTAAGCATATCTGGGGCATACACATCAAGCATGACCAAGGACAGGACAAGTTATGGTTATCTCAAGAGGAGTATATAGAGAAGATACTCAAGAAATTTAACATGGATCAAGCGAAGCCAGTAGGTTGTACCCTTACTCCCCATTTCAAGATGAACAAGGCATTATGTCTCATGGATGAGAAATAAAGGAAAGAGATGAGCCGGATTTCATATGTGTCAGCCATTAGAAATTTGATGTATGCAATGGTGTGTACAAGGATGGACATTGCATTTGTTGTCGACGTGGTAAGTCGATTCATATCCAACCTTGACAAAGATCATTAGGAGACATCAAGGAACTTCTAGTATAAGGCTTTGTTTCGGCAAGGCTGAGCTATTTTGGTGGGCTATACCGACTCAAATATGAATATAAGGCAATCAACATTAGGATTTCTATTTATCTTTTGTGGGAGAGTTGTCTTGTGGCGGCCAATTATCCACAAAACCCACAACAAAGTAGAGTGGTTGAACATAAGAATAGACACATTATTGAAGCTGCCCATTCTCTCTTAATTGATGTGCATATAACCTCACATCATTGGCTCGGTGTTATCATCACGTGTCAATATATTTTATTTGTTGAGGAAAATGTTGGAAAATTTTAGCAGATATTATCAGGTTAAATAAATTTGCTAATGCATAAATTATTTTATCTTATATAATATAAAAATATGGATTAATGATCAAATTGATTTGAATAATAGGTTGATACTTGCTATTTGTTATACATGGATGATGGAACTAGAGGAACAGTGTTAATTCACACCATAAGTAATAACATATAATATAATAATTTGTCAATTTGTTAGTTGAGTAATATTAATGATTATGTGCATCGGTCTATTTGATATTATAGGAAATTCCAGGGACGGAGCCAATTCAGAGCACATGGGGTCGCCTGACCTCATGGATTTTATGCCAACCATATATTTTATATACAATATAAGAGACGGAAAACATTTCTGGACCAGTGGTCAAAGAGTTGCCAAAAATTTTACCCTATTTTTTTTTCTAATTTCACAGTGTTGTTGACTACTTGACTCGTTGGCTGACTTGCTCGGTTGCTCCTGGTTCGTTCATCTTCCTTTTAATTTTCGTCCGTCTCCCTAACTCCCACTCTCTCCCGCTCGAGTCTCGACCCCAGGCTCCAGCAGATAGGCGCCGCTAACCCTACCCCGCCAGCCGTCGCGCCCGCTCGCTCAGGATTGCTGGCCACCAGGCCCCAGGCACCCACCGCCTAGTCGCACACGGCACACGACGACTGCAATGATGCTGACCTGCTGTCTTGCCTCGCCGTCGCCGGCTATTTGAACTTCATCGGTTGGCTGTTGTTGTCTGTCTCTGTCTCACTGTCTGCTGCTCTGTTGTCTATCTCAACTCTCAATAGAGGCAGCAAATTAGCCAACAGGCAACACAACAGCCTGCCCCGAGAGCCAGAGAGATTGAGATTTGAGAGGGTGAGTTTTTTTTTTAATTTTATTTAAGATGAAATATAATATCCTTTTTTGTTAATTGAATTAGTTTGTATTTTTATTTCTAATTTTATTGTCAATATGTGAAATTGGAATAGTTTGTATGTTATTTGTTAATTAGTTTATTATTGTATTTTTTGAATTAGGTTATGTTAATTTTGAATTAGTATGGTATGAATTATTATTGTGTAATGTTGATTTAGTTGAGTATGAATATTTTTGTTAATTGAATTAGTTTGTATTTTTATTTCTAATTTTATTGTGAATATGTGAAATTGGAATAGTTTGTATTGAGATTTGTTAATTAGTTGATTATTGTATATTTTTGAATTAGGTTATGTTAATTTTGAATTAGTATGGTATGAATTATTACTGTATAATGTTTATTTAGTTGAGTATGAGTATTTTTATTAAATGAATTAGTTTGTATTTTTATTTCTAATTTTATTGTGAATATGTGAAATTGGAATAGTTTGTATGTTATTTGTTAATTAGTTGATTATTGTATATTTTTGAATTAGGTTATGTTAATTTTGAATTAGTATGGTATGAATTATTATTGTGTAATTTTGATTTACTTGAGTTTGAGTATTTTTGTTAATTGAATTAATTTTTATTTTTATTTCTAATTTTATTGTGAATATGTGAAATTAGAATAGTTTGTATGTTATTTGTTAATTAGTTGATTATTGTATATTTTTGAATTAGGTTATGTTAATTTTGAATTAGTATGGTATGGATTATTATTGTGTAATTTTGATTTACTTGAGTTTGAGTATTTTTGTTAATTGAATTAGTTTGTATTTTTATTTCTAATTTTATTGTGAATATGTGAAATTGGAATAGTTTGTATGTTATTTGTTAATTAGTTGATTATAGTATATTTTTGAATTAGGTTATGTTAATTTTGAATTAGTATGGTATGAATTATTATTATGTAATTTTGATTTACTTGAGTTTGAGTATTTTTGTTAATTGAATTAGTTTGTATTTTTATTTCTAATTTTATTGTGAATATGTGAAATTGGAATAGTTTGTATGTTATTTGTTAATTAGTTGATTATTGTATATTTTTGAATTAGTTTATGTTAATTTGGAATTAGTATGGTATGAATTATTATTGTGTAATTTTGATTTACTTGAGTTTGAGTATTTTTTTAATTGAATTAGTTTGTATTTTTATTTCTAATTTTATTGTGAATATGTGAAATTGGAATAGTTTGTATGTTATTTGTTAATTTATTGATTATTGTATATTTTTGAATTAGGTTATGTAAATTTTGAATTAGTATGGTATGAATTAGTTGAGTATTTGTTCACTACATCTTGTATAATTGTATTGTTGCATTCATAATTGCAGATTTGATTTTATCAAATTAGCATGTGGAAATATCTTCAAAAGCGGCCTAAAAACAAAGAACAAGCTAATGGGAACAATTTTAATCTAGTTCCTAGTCCTCTAATTCATGAACAAGTTTCTTCATATCTTCATCAATCTCAAGCTACACAACGCAATTGGGTGGATTTAAATTCTCTGGAACTTGATCCAAGTCTGAGGAAAAAAATTTCAGATTTCCTTCCAAATCAATAAGATGAGGTAAGGAGAGCTTATATTCGTCTTGGTCCTTTCCAACCTCGTGCACACAATTTTCCAATTAAACTTATTGTCGGAAAAAATCGAAGATTTGTTGCATCTTAGTTTGATCAGTATGACTGGTTAGAATATAGTATAGCAAAAGATGCTGCTTTTGCCTATCATGTTACTTGTTTAAACAAGAATTTGAAGCTGGTGGTGATCATTTTGTGGGTCAAGGTTTTGGGGGCTGGAATAAAAAGGATAGGCTTGAAGTTCATGTTGGTAATTGTGATAGTCCTCATAAAAAGGCTGTGAAAAAATGTGATACTTTGATGAATCAAAAGTATGGCATTCAAGCTGCTTTGTCAAAACAATCTGAAATAGTGAAATCTAAGTATCATATTCGTCTAGAAGCATCAGTCATTGCATTAGATATCTTCTTCGACAAGGACTAGCATTTCGGGGGAATGATGAATCGGATAGTTCAAAAAACCGAGGTAATTTTTATGAGCTCCTAAAAATGTTACAAGAAGTTAATCCATCTCAGGCTAGTTTTATGTTGAAAAATGCTCCGAGAAATAGCCAGATGACTTCTCCTGATGTTCAAAAAGATATTTCTTGTGCTTGTGCAACTGAAATAAGTAATGAGATTATTAAGGAGCTTGGGGATGATGTTTTTGGCATATTAATTGATTAATCTGGTGATATATCTGGGAAAGAACAAATGGTTGTTGTTGTACGTTATGTGGATCGTAAGGGTTTTGTGACGGAAAGATTTATTGGTATTGCACATGTAGCTGATACAACTGTCGTGTCACTCAAATCAACACTTGAGACAATGTTAGTGAAATATAAATTATGCATATCAAGAATACGAGGACAGGGCTATGATGGAGAAAGCAATATGAGAGGAGAATATGGTGGTTTAAAAACTTTGATTTATAATGAAAATAATTCAGCATATTATATTCATTGTTTTGCTCATTAGCTTCAGTTGGCACTCGTTGCAGTTGCAAGGTCTCATGAAGATGTTGATTGGTTGTTTTTTATCGTTACTAGTGTTGTTAATGTAATTGGATCATCTAACAAACGTCGAGATATGCTTCGAGATAAACGTGCTATTGAATTAGAAGAAGCATTTGATCTAGGTAAGATCAAACATAGGTGTGGATTGAATCAAGAATCAGCCCTTTCAAGGGCCGGAGATACTCGTTGGGGGTCACATCTTAAGTCTATTTCAAGATTGGTTAAGTTATTTTCTCCGGTTATTGAAGTACTTGATTTTTTGAAAAAAGATTCAAAAAGTAGACAGAAAGGTGAGGCTAGAACTTTCAAAGATCTACTAATGTCCTTTGAGTGTGTTTTCATGTTACATTTGATGAGAAGGGTTCTAGGTATCACGAATGATTTATCTCAGATGTTGCAGAAGCGTGATCAAGACATTGTAAATGCCATGAGACTTGTTCAACTTGCTAAACAACGCCTCCAAGCGATGAGGGATGAAGGATGGGAAGATCTTATTGTTGAAGTTTCTTTATTTTGCCACGATAAGAATATTGTGATTGCAAATATGGATGATCAGTATGTTAAGGAAAACAAATCACAACGGTTGGCTCCATTTCTTACAAATATGCATCATTACAAGTTTGATTGCTTCTACAACATATTAGACTTGCAATTAGAGGAGCTTGAATCACGTTTTGATGTGATAGGCACTACGTTGCTGTCATGTGTAGCATGCTTGAATCCATCGGAGCTCTTTTCTACTTTTGACAAAGCTTCATTGATTAGGTTAACAAAGTTTTATCCTGAGAATTTTTCTGATGTTGATATTGTGATACTGGATAATCAACTGGAGAATTATATTTTGGATGTTCGATCTGATGAAAGATTTTCTGAATTAAAAGGACTTGGTGATCTCTCAAGGAAGTTAGTGGAAACAAAAAAGCAAACTACATATCCTTTGGTTTATATGATTGTGAAGCTGGCTTTGATTTGACCGGTAGTTATTGCAACCGTTGAAAGAGCTTTTTCAGCAATGAATTTTATCAAAAACAAGTTGCGAAATCGTATGTGTGATGAATGAGTACATAATTATCTAATGTCATATATAGAAAAAGATGTATCCGATACCATTAATAATGAGACTATTATAGCTCGGTTTCAAAATATGAAACCTCGATGAATACAATTGTAAACGAATATCTATGTATGATTTTGGATAATATTAAATATATTATTATTATAATTATAATTTCTGTTATTATTTTATATTTAGATATATACTTGTTATTTATTAGGATCCCATACATTTTATATCCTGACTTCATCCCTAGGACATTCGTATGTTTACAAGTTTTGAACTTGTAAATGTAGATAGGTAAAGAAAATAAAATATATTAAAATTTTGCTTGATTTACACTTTAACTATTAAAATTAGTCAAACTCATAGGTATTAAGTTTTGCTTCACATAATTATGTAATTAAAAATATACTATAACTTTTAATACTGTGTTTGTGTAAAAATTTTTTTATTAAGATATTATTCATAATTAAAGATTTCCAAGATAAAAATATAAAAAATAAATAAAATTTATATAATATTATATTTTTAAAAGATTTAAATTAATATTAAAATATATGTAATTTTTTTATTATCATAATAAATTTTTATATCTAACTGGGTCAATATCTTTTTGGATTGATTTTATAGTGAATTATAGATTTTATTCTAATGTAATTAAATTTTGATCAGATTAATTATTATCAGAATAATATTAAATCAGATTAGTATCAAAATTAAATTAAATTAAATTAATAAGCTGTTTAAATTTTATAGGATCAAATTTTTATACGAACAAGTCAGGTGGGAACAAATTTTGTCACCTCCATCTATCTACTTTTTTTTAGAGGAATTGAATAACACTGTCATCAATTATGGGGAAAGATGTCGGTTTGAAATTCTGCAGACAAAAGTCAGACACTGTCATCAATTCCCATTTAAATTCGTCGTGATTCCCGCTTCCTCCTTATCTCTTTCTTCCGATCCCTAATCTTCCACTTTTCTCTCCATACCTGTGCGCCGCGGCCTCCTCTATAAATAATTGTAGTAGTATTATATGCCTCTCCCAGTAAATGCTTGCTAGACCCTGTTCGTTTGATACCTACCTGTGAAAAATGGCAGCTGGTGTGCCTCTTTTCCTCTTTTTCGGCTTGTTACTACTGGTTAGTTCCGCCTTTGCACGCACTTACTCAGAAGGTATTTTTTGCTCGAAGCCCCGTTCTCCCCCCCCCCCCCACCTCATGCTAGTACGTACTGGAGTTGTTGCATTGATAGTTGCTCATTCCTTGAAAATGCTAGAAAAACTTATGTTTTGTGTAGAGTTTGCACAAACTAATTGGAGAAACTGATGCTTTTCTCATTTATAGTAGTGAAAACTGAAATGTTGGGTACTGAAGGAAGAAGTCGACATTTTCTTTTCTTCGTAAATTTAACTGTAGAAGCCCTAATATTTTTTGAACAATGAGATAGCAAGGATCTTTGCCAAACTAAAGCTGGGTATATTGTAATGTCAACTGATAAAAATAACTTATCTTCTTTTATTTAAAGAGAAATTGCAACACTATACATATTTATCTATTTTTTGGGTTGCACTTGTATCCACTGGGTTGTGTTTCTGTCCCTGCTGTCTGGGCTACCTCAGATTTGGGGCTTTTGAGCTGATAAACTTTAGATTATGCTGGCATATGCTTGCTATTTGTAAATTCTAACTCAAAAACATTATTCCTCCTCCGTGTTTCTCGTCTCTCTTAGATCTCCTACCAAATGGAAACTTTGAAGAACCACCTCAGAAATCCAACCTAAAGAAAACAGTAATCAAAGGCAAAACATCTCTTCCAAAATGGGAAATCAACGGCTTCGTCGAATACATCTCCGGCGGACCACAACCAGGCGGTATGTTCTTCGTGGTAGCACACGGCGACCACGCGGTAAGGCTAGGGAATGAAGCGTCGATTTCGCAAACAATTCCAGTAAAGAAAGGCAGGTATTATGCCTTGACATTCAGCGCTTCAAGGACGTGTGCGCAGGATGAGGTTTTGAGCGTGATTGTTCCGCCTTATAAAGGGGATTTACCATTACAAACTTTATATAGTAGTAATGGTGGCGATACTTATGGTTGGGCATTTTATGCTGCCGAGGATTCTGCAAAGATTACTTTTCATAATCCTGGTGTTCAAGAAGATCCTGCTTGTGGCCCGCTTCTGGATGCCGTTGCTATTAAGGTGCTTCCCCCTGCTAGCTACACAAGAGGTATGTGTGTGTGTGTGTGTGTGTGTGTATGTTCAATCTCTTAATTTTGGCTTATTGATTAGCACTAGACTAGATAGTTTCTTATTTTGTATTTTTCAGCTGACTTATTATGTGGAGCAATTATCCGCTGCATTGATACATGGTCAAGGCTCGAATGGTTTGCCCTTGTATATATATGCATTTTTGTCTAATGGTGATACCCAATTTCCTTTGCTCGTGGCTGTAGTTGAGTGTTGAACTTATAGGTTGCATTTTTTATTTTTTATTTTGAATCTGATTGATTTAAATATTTTCTGAAAGAGAGAAGGTGTTTTCATTGATGCAAATCACTTGATAGTTACTGATAGTCAGGGAAGTTTGTAGCATTCATTTGCAAGCTTTTGTTACTTTCCCGTATGTGAAATGTGAAGATGCCAAAGCCTATGTGAAGAGGGGAGCTAAGCTGATTCGTCAATTTTATTATTATTATTATTATTATTATTATTATTATTATTATTATTTTAAATCTGGCCATGTTTAAAGTCTGCAATCTCTCAGTCTATATTGATCTTGTGGGTTGTGATGAATCAAGAAGTTTGCAATCTGATTTTTCTTTACTTCAATATGCCATTGAGTGGATTTGTGTCTTCTGAGCATCTTCAGTGCACTGGTATTCTTCATCAGAGGAGCCGCATTTAATTTGATAATCTTTGCGTGCGTAGGTAATCTAGTGAAAAATAGTGGCTTTGAAGAGGGACCTCACCGACTCCTCAATTCCTCCAACGGTGTACTCCTCCCGCCAAAGCAAGAGGATAAGAATTCACCTCTCCCTGGCTGGATCATCGAATCCCAAAAAGCTGTGAAATTCATTGACAAGAAACACTTCAGCGTGCCATTCGGCAGATCAGCCATCGAGCTGGTGGCTGGAAGGGAGAGTGCCATTGCGCAAATCATCCGAACTGTTGCTAACAAAACCTACACGCTCTCATTCGTCCTAGGAGATGCAAAGAACAAGTGTCATGGGGACATGATGGTTGAAGCATTTGCTGGGACGGATAGCCTAAAAGCTCCATTTGTTTCTCAAGGGAAAGGGCACTTTAAAACAGCTAGTTTCAAGTTCAAAGCAGTTTCTAGTAGGACGAGGATTACATTCTTCAGCTCATATTATCATAGTAAGATTGATGAGTTTGGAATTCTTTGTGGTCCTGTTGTGGATGAAGTCAGGGTATCCCCCACAATGTAGATTGTTAGGATTTGGTGATTATGGGTCTTACTATTGTTGTAAAAGTCGAACCTGTTAGGCAGTCATATGAGATTGCCTTACTCTTTTACATGTAAGACTATTCACTCCGGTCACTGTGTTCTTTGAAGGTCAATATAATTAAAATATGAGCTGAATTTGTATGTTGGGTATCACTTCGAGCATGTTCAACAAATAAATTCAACTTAAGATGTGTTCTTGCTACTTATTTTTGGGATTTATCAATTTTCTTTGGATACGTTCTTTGCTGGTTTATTTGGTGATTATGGGTCTTACAACTGTTGTAAAAGTCGAACCTGTTAGGCAGTCATATGAGATAGTCTTACTCTTTTACATGTAAGCCTATTCACTCCGGTCATTGTGTTCTTTGAAGGTCAACATAATTAAAATATGAGCTGAATTTGTATGTTGGGTATCACTTCGAGCATGTTCAACAAATAAATTCAACTTAAGATGTGTTCTTGCTGCTTATTTTTGGGATTTATCAATTTTCTTTGGATACGTTCTTTGCTGGTTTATTTGCTGAGTTTGTTTGGTTTATTTTTTGTAACAATAGAAATTATTTTAAAATAATGAAAATAATTATATTATAACAGTAATAGTAGTGCAGTGAAAAAGGAAAAAAAATGGGAGGATAAAACCCCAGTTGCACTCCTCCCGGTTTCCCATAACCAATGATTCAAATGAATAGAAAAAAGGGATTGTTATATACATAATACACAAAACCCATTACTACATATAACATATTTTGAGTATGAATGGACTAACTTATTCCTCTTGTTATTTCATACTAAAACTTAAGCTTTATTTTTAGATCTTAACTTGTTGAACGAAATTATTTTTATTGGGTCCTTTCTGATCTCTATATTCCTCTTCTTCCTCGTTCATACTCATGTTCACTCTTCGACTTTCTCAACTATGTTGGCTATTGTCTTTCCTCAACACCTCATCCAGACTATGATCCCATCTTCATCTTCGGGATGAAGCTAGAAAATAAAATTTATAGGGTCTTACCAAATACAAACATATATCTAAATATAAAATAACACGAAATAACAATAATTATAACATCCGTAAAATTTACTACAGAAAAATTTCGTTTTAGTAAATAATTTCGTAGAAGCAAGTAAATCAAAACTTATGAATTTCGAAGATATTACTGCCCTGATCAGTATAAGTTCGACCCCTAGCCGTTCCCGTACTAACCACAAAGCTAAAGTAAAATTTACAAGCATCATAATTCAAACTCAACAAGGCTTCATAAAAGCATTGGACCATTTATAAGACAAAAATTAGGGTATGCGGAAAAGAGTTTACAAACTAGAGTATATAATTAAAATTCCTCAACAAGAATAAAGGTTACAGTACGATAAAAGCCAATTATGAGTAAACCAACACAAAATAAAGGGATATAGAAAAGGTAAATTCGGCCATGGCACTCTCGAATCCCCAGGCCAAGTCCATGCTCAACACTCAGCCACACTCGATGCTTCGTAAGCATTGAAGGCATCAAAAATAGTATCACCGACTTGCATAAAATCAGAGGGGCCTTTTGTTCATGGGAATGAGCAGCACCCCTAAAAATGATGGTCAGTACGCTACGTACTGAGTAAGGCAACCATACAGCTAAGACCAAACATATAAAAACAGGTAACACAAGTATGATCACATAAACAACATACAATCATCATAGATAAATAAGGGCTAAGTTATAGTCCAGATGAACTGATTATTTATTCTCTTGTCAATACTCATTTTACACCATACTCTTTATCGATCCATACGAGTACGAGAACCCCACTATTATAGCAGGTGGATCGGAAACATATAGGAAAGAACACACCTAACCACTATTGTATGCTGGTGGATCGGTCTCCACGACAAGATGCTCCTAGCTACTATTATTCGCCGGTGGACTCTCACGGTGTTCCACTGTAAGTACTTAGTATCTTTTACGTGTCTTATCAAACTTAGGGTTTGGTTTATTGAGCTTGGGATCCCCCACTATTATAGCCGGTGGATCGGTCACGTACAAGGCAGAACACACCTGACCACTATTGTATGCTAGTGGATCGGTCTCCAAGGCACCTCGACAACTGGCGACTATTATGCCGGTGGATCGGTCTAGGCCCGACTCAATAATCTTCCAATTTAAATGATTAGTGTTTTACTGTGTCTTATTCAACAGGTCTCGCCCTAAACATGCATGATCAACTCCATCTACACTTATCTTCCCAAGAGGCCCCATCCCATATCTTGAGATTTCTGCACCTCCTAACACGCCCCCAGCAACCTTCCTTTGTTGCACTTGCTCACACTAGAGGCTCAACTCCTAAGTGAGTGGGTCAAGGCCCATCAACCTACACCTCCAAGTCCACTCACTACCTTACCCTAGGGTTTTTTCCAAAAACCCTAATGTGGGCCTATGTGGCCCACCCTTCTTTGCCTCCCACAACTGAGGTCGTTTAACACCCCACACATCACATCCCTTAGATTCAACCCTCATCATTTCACTTTACTCCTCCAAATATACGTGTGACCACAAAACCCTAGGTGGCCACTGTAACACCCCCAAAATTCACTACTGAAAAATTTCGTTTTATTAAAAGAAATAGTAGAAGAAAAATATAAAACGATGAATTTTGGGGATATTACCGCCACACTTAGTACCAGATCGGTTTACTCATACCGTTCCAGTACCAAGTGCTAAGGCTAAAGAACAAAATATCAATTGCTAGAAATTCAAACCATTTTAAATCAGAGTAGCGCAAGTAAACATTTTATAAGAATAGATTCCATCAATGGTGGTTACATGAACAAGGAATACATTTAAACCAGAAAGTAAAGGCAAAGGGAGAACCCTAAGAGTTTGAATAATCCTTACGCTCTTTCTCGTTGCCCCCTTGAGTAACACCTGAAAATAGATCTACTAGGGACATTGCCCATTGAATAGGCAGGGGGCCCACGAATGGAACCCTTCAGTACTATGGTACTGAGTAACCCTTTAAAAATACACTTAAAAGCAGGCTCGCAATGTAACATATGATACAAAGCTACACACATATATAACAAGATGTGTATATATAACATTCACATAATTAACATTCACATCAAATATCAATAGGTCGTTATGAACAATCGATACGTTCGGGCCTTAAGCCATGTCATAGTGCAAAATCAATACATTCGGGCCTTAAGCCATTAGTCCATCATTATTCAATCAACTCTCATATTTTATATCCATGTAAGTGCGAGAACTCCACTATTATAGTCGGTGGATCAGTCACTTATAGGGTAGAACGTACCTAACCACTATTATATGTCGGTGGATTGGTCTCCAGAGCAAAACGCTCCTGGCCACTATTATGCCGGTGGATTGGTCTGGCCCTGACTCTCATGGTGTTTCACTATAATTACTTTGTGTCTTCCCAATATCTTATCGTTATTATGTTCGGTTTATTGAGCTCGGGATCCCCCACTATTATAGCTGGTGGATCGGTCACTTATAGGGCAGAACACACCTAACCACTATTATATGCTGGTGGATCGGTCTACAGGGCACCCCGGCACCTGGCCACTATTATGCCGATGGATCGGTCTGTGCCCGGCTCAATAATCTTTCACTTTAAGTGATTAGTGTCTTATTCGTATCTTATTCAAAAGTATTTCACCCTTGACATGCATGCCATCGACCTCTACTTCTATCCTCCTGAGAGGGCCCGTCCCATATCTTGAGACCTTTGCGCCTCTATCACACCCCGACATCCATTCCCCCTTACATCTACCCATAACGAAAACCCAACTCCTAAGGGTGTGGGTCGAGGCCCATCACCTTACGACATTCAAATTATCTCACTACCGCTCTCTTGGGTTTTCCCTTGAAACCCTAATCGAACCTATGTGGCCCAACTTTTCTTTTATTGTCCAACACCTCATCTCATCTAGTTTCAACCCAAATCCCATCACTCTACTCACCAATCATACATGTGACCGTAAAACTCTAGTTGGCCGCTTAAACCCTAACACCTTTCTTACGTAAGGATTATCCTATGCAAACCCTAGAAACCTCCCATGCAAGAGTTGCATCACTCATTCATTTTGATCATAATCTCCTTTTGTTTTTCCCCTATGGATCATGAGATATTAAGGTCAATATCGTGTCCCCTTAGTCACTCACTTCCCATTTATTCCTTTTTATCCTTTCACCCCATATCATATCATTAAACACCCTAGCATGCATGTCCTAGAGGGTCACATCAGATAACATCGTACGCACAACATATATGATCATCATTCACATGCCGTAAGTAAGTCACACAAGCATACATCACTCGAAGTTATACTACAAATGATTAATCATTAAGCATAAGGTACACAATACGGCATAACACATGGCACACGAGGCATATAATACACACATTGTTGTTCTTAGCCACATCCCTACTCGGTTTGGGTTACCAAGTCATCTCCTAGGCTTTTTAGATCACCATTCATCCTTCATAATTGTTACCCTTAATATATTTCCCATTTTGGTTGGTTAGATTACCAAATTGCCCTTCTTCTTTTTATAATTACTAAATTGCCCTTAAGTTGGATAAATTACCAAATTACCCTTCTTCATTATCATGATTACCAAATTGCCCCTTTTGTTGGTTAAATAATTACCAATTTACCCTTTAGTAGGTTAAATTACCAAATTGCCCCTTTAGTTGGATAAATTACCAAATTACCCTTCTTCATTATCATGATTACCAACTTACCCCTCTCGATTATTATAATTGTCATTTTACCCTTTCCAATTATTATAAATACCATTTTACCCCTCTCCATTATTATAATTACTAATTTACCCTTCTCCATAATTATAATTACCAATTTACCCCTCTCCATAATTATAATCACCAATTTACACTTCTCCATAATTATAATTACGAATTTATCCCTCTCTGTTATTATAATTACTATATTGCCCTTCTCCATGATTAAAATTACCATAATACCCTTTTGTTGGTTAATTTACCAAATTATCCTTTTCTATTATAATTATCCAATTGCTCTTCTATAATTATAATTTAATTACCAAATTATCCTTCATCGTTACCATAATTACCAAGTTACCCCTTACGACCAAGTTTGCCATAAATACCCTTTTAATTTATAAAATTACCACCCCTTACTTCCAAATTATCATAATATCCTTTTATTTATAAAATTACCACAATACCCCTTTTACTTATAAAATTATCATAATGCCCCTTTTGCTTTACATTTTATTATTTTAACCTCTTACATCCAAAATTACCATTTTTGTCCTTCCTTACAAAATTACCATTTTGCCCTTCTTTTCTAAAATTACCATATTACCATTTACTCTCAAAATTACCATAATACCCCTTTACTTATAAATTAAAATTTTTCCATTTACTTATAAAATTACCATATTGCCCTTTTGCCTCCAAAATTACCACTTTACCCCTTTTATTTCACTACTTTTATTAAATTAACATTACCACAGGGAATAATAATATTAATACTCCATTAACAATATCCAACTCCACCAACTATTATATTTTAATATAATACTTATTAACATCCATACATTTATGCCACATTCTTGCACAATAAATATTACTAAAATGCCCCTAGGGCTCACAATAATAATATTCATGCATAAATGGTCACAATAACATAAAATAACATGGATAAGTACTTAACACTTTCATTAATAATCAAACTCTTCCCTTAAACAATATTTCCACATATGGCATATAAACTAACATATTTTCTTTCTTTTTTATCAATCAACACAAGAAAATATATATATATATATATATATATATATATATATATTATATTAGACCACAAATATCAAGCATAATAACATATTAAAAATTATAATGTGTTAACATACGTTTATCCATGCGTTTAAGTGGGGTTTAACGATTACCTTAATTCCTGCAAAAATCGAATTTTACCAGTATCACGGGTTAAAGATTCAAGCTTTGATTAGCAAAACCAATACCTAAAAATAATATCAATATTTGTTATATTAGAAATAAGAAAATCAAAATATAAGACTTTATAAATTTTACTTAAGGAAATAATTAATTTAAATATTATCATACCTTAAAATTATTAATAAAAATGGCTAATAAATGTAGAAACTCATGCTGCATATGCAGCATGAGCTGCATGCAAAAATAAATGGAGGAAGGCTCGAAGGGGCGTGAAGGTAAGGTAAAATGGCTATTTTCGGGTTGGTGGTTTGGGGCTAGGAAAGAAGATAGATGGTGGAGGTTTGGAGGCAAGGGAAGGGTGCAGGAGTGAAGAGGGGGTGTAGGTGGAGGCTGATGATGGGTTTTTGGTGGCCAAGTGCGGTGGAGGCTAGGTGGCGAAGTGGGCTGCAGGAGAGGATCAGGCTGAGAAGGAAGGAAAAGAGGGGGAAAATGGAGGGGTGAGGGGCTATTTTTGACCAAAGCAGGCATAGGGGTGGTAGAGGGGTTGCAGGGCGTGGATTGGTGCTTTGGGTGGCGGCAGAGGCGGCCGGACGGCGGCGAATGGTGGGATTGCAGGTGGGATGCCGAGAAGGGGGAAAATGGAGAGAAAAATAGGTAGGGAGGAAGAAGGGTTGTGGGGTGGCTTGAGAGGGATATTGTGGTGGTGAAAGGCTGAGGTGGAGGGTGGCAGGGAGCGGTGCAGGGGGTTGGTGAGGCGGCTGGAGTGGTGGAGGGTGGTGGCGATGCAAAAACAAGGGTGGAAATGGGAGAGGAAGAGGAGATCAGAGGTGAGGTTCGATATTAATGGGGCAGGAAAAAAGGGTGAAGAGGAGAAGAAAAAGAAGAGGGAGGGTAGGGGGATATGTGGCTGATCGGGTGGCAGCGTTTAGGGTGGCAAGGAGAGGGTGATGAAAAGGAGGAAAGGGGAGCCATGCGGGATGGGGTGCATGGTTGCCTGATTCCAAAATGGTGAAAAAAGATAGGAGAGAGAGAGGGAGAGAGAGAGAGAGAGTTGCAGATGGTGGTAGTGGTTGCAGGAGGTGGCAGTGGGAGGTGTTCGGGGTGGCAGTCATGGCTAAAGAAGACAGGTCGGGCGTAGAGGTCGAAGAAGAAAGAAATAAGGGAGAGGGAGGGAGACCAGACCGGACCGAGGCAGGGAAAAGAAAAAGAAGAGTTGGGCCGGCCCATGGTGAAGGGAAGAAAGAAAAAAAAGAAGAGGGGGTCTGGGTTGGGTTAAGGTGCACGGGAGAGAGGCGGGGAAAGAGAGGGAGAGGGCAGATGGGCCAGCGGCCCAGTCGCGCGGGGGAGAGGGTTGGCCTAGCGCGGCGGCCTGAAAGAAAAAGGAAAAGAAAAAGAAAGAAGAAAAAGGAGAAAAAGGAGAAGAAAAAGAAAAAGGAAAAAAAGAAGGAAAATGGAAAAATAGAGAAAAATAATTTAATTTAATTTATAAAATAATAAAATCTAATATTTTTGATAAATTATTTAATTTAATAATTTAATTCAATATAATTTAATATATTAGTTCAAAAAGGATAATTTTAGTAGAATATTAGTTTAGAAAATTATTGAAATAAAAATATATGATAAAATAACAAAATATTTATTTTTAATTTATTAAATACTCCAATCCAAATTTATATACTCAAAAATCCATAAAATAATTAAACTAAATAACTTTAAAAGCTAATTTATTTCAAATAAAAGCTATTCCCAAACCCTAGCTAGGTCTCCTATGCATCCTTATACTAACCCACGTACTATTTTTCACCTAAAACCTCTAATCACCCAAACAACTCTTCTCTTGCCTTGCTTACATCCCAAGACAAATTTTCACACGTAAAGTTCGTCCCCATGCAGACTCCATGCACCCCATGCAAAGTTCATCCACTCTTTTATTTTATTCATAGTACCCTCTTATTTCCTCTTTCATGGATCATGAGATATTTAGGTTAATCCCATGTCCCTTGGTCAACTCACCTCCCCTTGGTCAACTTACTTCCCCATTTTCCTTTTTCATCCTTTCACCCATGTCATTACATTAAATACCCTAGCATGCATGTCTTAAAGGGTCACATTACATCATATCATAATCACGGCATATACATAATATACACATGCTATAAGAGGACACATGAGCATACCTCAACTCCAAGTTGCGCTACACATAAAACAGTTATCATGATAATCATAAGATACATAATATATCATGGTATATAACATACAAGGCACATAACACACATAGGGTCTTAGCTACATCCTTACCTAAAACGTCACCAGTCTTGGAGCACACTCCTACGCCTCCTTAGGGTTTTGACTGGTTTCACCTATAAGAGGGAAAACTCAGGGTTAATTTTTCTCCTACCAAAAATACTTATTATTTCTAACTTTATTCTCATATTAGGGTTACAATTATTAAAAGAAACTCTAGAAGTGAAAATAGGGCTTTTAATTATCAAGTTAGCCTACTAGAATATTACTAGTCAAAATAGGTTTTTGTTAATATTTATAGCGATATTTATACCATTAAAGTTAATAGATTTATTTCTCCTAATAAAGGTACTAATACTAGTTGTAGTAAAATAGTGATAATAATAATAATAATAATAATAATAATAATGCCAATAATTAAGGTAAAAGAAACCCTAGTATTATTAAGGTTAAGACTGAAAATAGGGTTAGTGATAAAAATAATAATATAAAAATAGTAATATTAACAAAATACTAATATTGCTAAGGATAATAATAATAATAATATTTGAAATAATGATAATACAAGGGTTTGAATAATTTTACAATAATAGTAATAGTAATAATATGCCTAAGTTAGCATTAATAATAATAATAATAATAATAATAATAATAATAGTGATAATATTAATAATTCTAACATAAATAAAACGATATTAATGATAATAAAACCATGATAATCATAATAATATCAAATAAGTATAAAAATAAGGTTTGACCATTAATATTAATTGTAGTATTAATATTTTTGAGGTTGTATTTAATAATATTAATGATAAAAATAATAATGATGATATAATAATAATAATAATAATAATCAGAATAATAAATAAATAATGATAATAATAACGATAACATAATAATAATAATAATAATAATAATAATAATAATAATAATAATAATAATAATATTGTTATTATTATTATTATTAGTAATATTAATGATATAATACCAATAAAAAGAACAAGGTTTGCATAAATAGGACTTAGGGGTTGAGAGGGGTTAGGGTACCACCTAGGGTTGGTGGTGATCAGCGGCACTAGTGGCGGTGCAAGGCAGTGGTGGGGAAAGAGGGAGAAAAGGGGAAAAGTTGAGTTTTTTGGATAGGAGAGGGGGATTGGAGGTGGTGGAGGTTGCCTAAGCCGAGAGGGTTGGAATTGTGGTGGTGGCGTAGCCAAAGGCGACGGCGGCGGTATGGTGGTTGAGAGTGGTGGATAGGGAGGAAGGTAGAAGGAGAGGGAGGAAGGGGAAAAGGAGGGTAGGGAAAGGTAGGGGAGGTTTGCTTGTGATTTTGGAGGGTGTGAAGGGTGGTGGTAACGGCGGAATCATCGTCAAACGGTTGTGCGAAGGGCGACAGTGGTCGAAGTGGAGCTAATCGAGAGGGGTACTTTGCATGGTCGGAGTGGCTTGTGCAGGGAAAATCGAGGGTGGTGGAGGGTGGTGTAGGGAGTGGTTTAGTAGGTAGCTCGAGCGGCGACGACGATAAGAGGGGGTAGAATTCTAGGTTGAGAAAAAAGGGGCAAGAGGGGGTGGTAGAGGGTTATTTATAGGCTAAGGATGAGGGGTAAGGAGAGAGGGGGAAGAGGAAGGGTCGGCGGCAGGCGTGTAGGTTGCTGGCTGGCGGCCCAATGGTCGGAGAAGGCCTGCGAAAATTGTAGGTTAGGCTGCTCAAGAAGGGAAAATGGGGAGGAGAGAGAGATTAGGATTGGGTGGAGGAGAGATAGGGTGTGTTAGGGAAGGGAGTAGGGGAGGCAGGCTGGCATGCGATAGCGTAGAGGTCGCATGCATGCATAGGGAAATGGGAAGGTTGGGCATCGGGGAGAGAGAGGGAGTCAGGGGAGAAGGGAAAGAAGAAGGGGGTGGACCAGCGGTCTAGGAGAAAAAAAGAAAGGAAAGGAAGGAAGGATTGGACCGAGGGAAGGATGGTGCGGTGCGGGCCTTAGGCCGCATAGGAGAAAGGGAGAGGGGATGGGGTTTTGGGCCACGGTAGCTGGGCTGGCCCAGGTCAGGGGAAGGAAGGGAAAAAGAAAAGAAGAAAGAAAAGGAAAGAAAAAAAAGAAAAGAAAGAAAGAAAAGAGGGGGAAAAGGAAAAAGGAAAAAAATAGGTGGGTTAGAGTATTTAGAATATTTTGGTATTTTGGGATATTTAAAAATAATAATTTTAAATAAAATAATACTTAAATTCTCTTTTTAGGCTAATTTAGGATTTTTGAGAGATTTTTCCTAAATTCTATTTTAATTAGCAAAACACCCTAATTTTTCCCAATTAAATTATTTATAAATTTTCTCTTGATTTTGTCTTAATTACTCCATCTTATTTTAATAAAATAATTTATTTAATTAATTTCCTAATAAATTCTTAATTAGCCATAATTTTTAAAATTAGGGTTTTAGGGTATTTCAATAATAATATCCATAATCATACATAAATATTCGTTTACAATTATACTCGTCAACATTTCATATTTTAAAAGTAAGATGAAATGGTTTCATAACTAATTATGTTGGATGCATCTTTTTGTATATATGACATTAGACAATTATGCACACATTCATTAGACATATGATTTTGCAACTTTTTTTTATGAAACTCATTATTAAAAATGTTCTTTCAAAAATTGTTATAAATACTGACAAAATCAAAACTAATTTCACAAATATATGAACCAAAGGATAGGTAGTTTCACCAAGCCCTTTCAATTTAGAAAATTTATCATCCACTAAAACATCCAAAATATGGTTCTTAAACTGATTGTCCAACACCACAAGATCAACATTAGAAAACTCTTTAGGATAAAACTTTGTTAATCTAATCAATAATTCTTTGTCAAAAGCGGAGAATAACTCAGATATATTCAAGCATCCTACACAACATAACAACGTAGTCTCTATCACATCAAAACAATATTCAAGCTTCCTTAGTTGCAACTCTAGTATGATATAGACATAATCAAACTTGTAATGATGTATGCTTGTAAGCAATAGAGCCTTTCGGTGTAACATGTTTTCCTCAACAAATTTCTCATCCATGTTTTCCAAAACAATCTTCTTAGTTAGACAAAAAAAAAGACATCAAAAAGAACTTCCCATCCTTCATCTTTCATAGGTTGTAGCCGTAACTTAGCAAGTTGAACAAGCTTCATGGCATTCACAACATCCTGATCACACTTTCACAACATCTAAGACAAATCATTTATCCCTAAAGTCCTTTTCATCAAATGTAACATGAAAACACACTCAAATAGCACAAACAGATCTTTAAAGACTCTAGCCTCACCTTTCTATCTACTTTTTGAATCATTTTCCAAGAACTCAAGCACTTCAACTATCAGAGAAAATAAATTAATCAAGCTTGAAAGAGACTTAATATGTGACCCATAATAAGTATTTCCAACCATTGAGAGAGTCGAATATTGATTAAATCCACATCCACTTTCTATCTCGCATGGATCAAATGCTTCTTCTAATTAACTAACATGTTTTTCTCGAAGAAAATAACAATGTTTGTTAGATGATCCAATGAAATTAACAAAACTAGTAAAAATAATGAATAAATAAATAAATCAACATCGATGAGACCTTACAACAACAATGAGTGCCAATTAAATCCGATGAACAAAATAATGCACATAATAAGCTGAATTATTTTCATTATGAATCAAAGTTTTTAACCCACCATATTGTTGTCTCATATTTCTTGCTCCATCGTAACCTTGTCATCGTACACTTGATAAGCATAATCCATATTTTCCTAACATTGTATCAAGTGTTTTCTTAAGTGACAAAATAGATTTATTAGCTACATATGCATTATTAATGAATCTTTCCATAACAAAATCTGTAAAATCTACATAACACAAAACAACAATCATTTGTTCTTTTCCATATATATAACCAAATTCATTAATAAATAGGCTAAAAACATCATCCCCAAATTCATTCATGATCGCATTACTTATTTCAATTGTATATGCATAAGTAATAAATTTTTAAACATCAGGAGAAGTCACTTGATTATTTCTTGGTGCCTTTTTAAACATAAAATAACCCAAATATAGATTAACTTTTTGCAAATATTTTAGAATCTCATAGAAGCTACCTCATTTTTTGAGCTATCCGATATCATGTCCCTGAAATGCTATTCCTTGTCGAAGAAGATATTTAATGGCAATGACTGATGCTTCCAAACCACTATGATACTTAGATTTCACTAGTTCAATATGCTTTGATATAGTAACTTGAATGCCATACTTTTGATTCATCCAAACCACTAAATTCTAACCAATTATATTGCTCAATTCAAGTTAAAATAACGATTCAATTTTTTTGGTAATAAGCTCAACATGAAAATTATGTGTACAAGGCTAGAAAGGCCCAATACCTCATCTTGTAGATTTTGATGAAAATCTAATTTTTTTCCTCAAAACGAGATCGAGCTTTAGTGAACTTAAATCCACGCAATTTGGTTGTATGGCTTGATGTTGTTCATTATAGGAGTTGGATTTGTTATTTGAATAATTGGGCTAGGATTATTCCTATTAGCCCCTTCTTTATTTTTGGGTTGCTTTTAAAGATATTTCCACATCCTAATTTATCAAAGTGAAATGCATAATTAACAAATTTAACTCAATGAACTAATAATCAAAATTGACACTTAACAACAAGCATAGAAAGTTTTACCATGGTACAGACACAAAATCATCTGGCCTATTGCTACAACATTTTAGAATAAACAAATCCTAAAAGCTTAATCAAAATTACTTCATAAAAATTAACTAACAACAAAGAAACAAAAATAAATATACAATCAAATTATAATTAGAATAATTGATAAACCCTAATTCAAAATTCAAACACAAGCACGCTACACACAACAATTGAAAATGTTGCAGAATAATGTGGATTGAATGGATCCAAACCAAAATTATTATTAATAAGACAATGAATAATTGATAGTTCAAACATAAAACAAAACAATTAAGGAAAAAATAGAGATCTTTATTCGTACTCTTGTGTAATTACAAAATGATTAAACAAATTAATAAACCAATTACATAGATCTATAATTCTCTAAAAATGGAGAATTCTATGGATAAGAAGAAGAAGTTGGGTCGCAAGACATGACGGCTAAGGTTTTCTCATATCTCTTTTATACCAGAAAAAATCTTGTAGTACAAAACAACATGTATTGGAAAGTAAGGAAAAAATAACATCTGTATTTATGAAACACAAGTCCCCCGTGATTATTTCCTTACTCTAAACTTTTCAACCAAAAATCATCTAAAACATTTTGTGAATAAACACGACCCCCCCTGTATTTATCAAAAAACTCACAATCTTGACTTGAACATCTCCAACAGCTACACGGACAAACATTATGTTATATTGTGCATAAAATACCTAGTCAAATCTCACAAACATAGTATTTGTAACACATGACATGTAAAGACCTCTACAAAAAACCTTGGCCTTAAAAAAGACCTCATGCCCTATGAACGCCGATCAAATCCGAGAAACACTTGAATTTACCTACGGTCAATGGCTTCATTAGCATATTGATGAGACTATCCAAAGTACACACTTTCTTCAACACAAGTTTACTAGCATTAACAATACCTTAGATAAAGTGATACCTGATGTCAATGTGCTTTCTTTGATGATGAAATTTTTTTTGATTCTTCACTAAACATATAGCAATTTATCTACCACCTTGAATGACTAGAAAACCATGACTAAACCCCAGCTCACGTACTAAACCACCAAGCCACATACCTTCTTGAAAAGCCTCTGTCATAGCCATATACTCTACCTTAGTAGTGAAGAAGGTTGTCATCTCATACAAAGAAGATCTCCAACTAATAGCTAAACTGCTAAGATAAAAAATATATCAACCGCTAGATCTCCTTTTATTAAGGCCTCCACCAAAATCAGAGTCCACGAACCTAACTGGCAGATCAGCTAATCTTCTATACTCTATATAAGCTAATGTACTACCCTTTAGGTACCTCAGAATCCACTTCACTGCTTGCCAGTGAGCCTTCCCTAGATTCACCATATATTGACTCACCACACTAATAGCTTGAGCGATATCAGTTTGAGTACACACCATAGCGTACATGATACAACCAATATCATTTGAATATGGAATAGTAGCCATGAACTCCTCTTCCTCATTGGATTTGGGATAACCCAAAATAGATAACCTGAAGTAAGTAGCCAATTGAGTGCTCACCATTTTGGAATCCAACATATGAAATCTCTCTGGCACCTTATTCACATGGGACTCTTGTAATAAGTACAAAAGCTTATGCTCATGATCTCTTATAATCTTCATGCCAATAACCCTCTTTGAAGCTCTAAGATCCTTCATCTCAAACTCATTCTTCAACATTATCTTCACCTTATCAACATAAAAAATATCTTTTGTTATAACAAAAATGTCAACAATATACATCAAAAGATATACAAGTACACACATCCATCGTACTCACTCCTAGAGAAATCATGCTCAAGTATGAATTAACCAAACCATTTATACCACTATCTAGGAGAATGCTTTAGACAATACAATGACCTCTTCAATAGGCACATATGATCATGCATCAACAAACCCATCAGGTTGTCATATGTAAATCTCTTACTGGAGCTCACCATTTAAAAATGTAATATTAGCATCCAATTGATCCAACTCTAAATCACGTATAGCCACAAGTGCAAGTAAAGTATGAATAAAAGTATGTCTAACCACACAATAAAATACCTCATTATAGTCTATGTATAGAATATGATTGAATCCACGTATAACTAAATGAGCCTTGTACCTTAGTCTCTTTACCTCTAAAGCTCCCTATTTGTTTTTGTACACCCACTTGCAATCAGCTATATTTTTCTTACTGAGTGACTTCACAATTTTCCTTGTCTGATTCTTCAATAAGAACTCCATTTCTTCCTCCATATTAACACATCACTCACCAGAATTAGAACTCTCATTAACCTCTGATAATGATGCTGGCTCATACACATCAACAATAGTCTCTATACTAGATAAAGCATAGCCAATCAATTCTTTTAAAATCATACATGACCGGAGGCTTAAAAATCCTCCTTTCTCTACTTGGAGCAATACCCTTTTGCATGATATACTACTTGGATCCACCTACTTCAGAAATAGTGGATCTATTAGAAGGGTCTCTGATGTCTAACTCAAACTCAACCTCAACCTCCACCTGGCCCAAAGTGCTATTTTGCTCCACCTCCTTAGATACACCATCATAAGACTTAGTCTTTTGGAGGAACACAGACTCGTTGAAGGTAACATCCCTAGTAGTCAATAACTTGGATGTAATTGAGCCCCATAATCTGTACCCCTTCACTCTAGATATAAAGCCAAGAAAAGATACACTTCTTGGCTTTAGGATCAAGTTTACCATCATTTACATAAGCATAAGTAGGGCAAAAAAAGATATCAAATTAGAGTAATCAGCTAGCCTACCAAACCATAAATCCTTAGGTGTCTTCAACTCAATGGATTGATTTGATAACCAATTCACTAGTTATTCTGCTATGTAAAGTTTCCTGACCCAAAACTCTCTTCTTATCCCTCCCTATAATAACATGCAATGAGCCTTCTCCAATAAAGTTCTATTAATCTACTCAATAATCCCATTCTATAGTGGTCTCCCAACACAATTGTGGTATCTCGCTTTCCCATGGTCTTAACAAAAATCGGTAAAACTTTGTTCAACAAACTCAAGACCATTATCTGTCCTAAGATACTTAACTTCCCATTCTACTTCTCTAGCAATGTCTTCTAGTGTTTGAAAACACCAAACATATTATTCTTATAATTTAAGAAATACACCCATACCTTTCTAGAGAAGTCATCAATAAATGTGATCAAGTACCGCGAACCACCTTTGAAAACCACCCTCGTTGGACCCATGAATCTGAATGATATACTCCAAAAGTTCTCTTGTACCATGCTTAACTAATAAAAAGCTAACCCAATTTTGCTTGCCAAACACACAATACTCATAGAATTTGATAGTACATGTACTTTGTCCATCCAGCAACCCCCGTTTAGAGAGTTCAGTAAGACCCCTGATACTCATGTGTCCCAATCTCATGTGCGAAATTCTTGTAACATCTAAGTATGATAACGTTGACAATGTCACAACAGTTATCCCTACAATGGTAGAACCAACTAACTCATATAGTGTCTCGAATTGCTTCCTCTTTATCACTACCAGAGCCCCTTTTATAATCCTTGGGATACCATCCTCAATAACAAGTCGATATCCATTATAATCCATGGACCTCAAAGAGATGAGGTTCTTGGTCATCTCAATGGAATGCATCATGTTGGATAGTGTCCTAACCACACCATCATGCATCCTTACTTTCACCGCCCCAATCCCAACAAGTTTGTAAGAAACATCATCGCTCATCAAGATAGCTCCACCCTGAGTCACATCAAATGTCTGAAACCAACTTTGATTGGGACATATATGGTAATAACACATAAAATTTAAGATCTATCTATCACTGATCTTGGTATGTCTATCAGTGACTGTCAATATACCTCCATCATTGTCACTTTGGGCTATAGCATCATCATCATTTGTATCGGATGACTCACCAAACTTACCACTAGGCTTCCTATGAGGACAAAACTTCCTAATATATCCCTTCTTATGACATCCATAGCATGTCAAATTCTTTTTCCAACTCTTCAACTTAGATCTAGACTTCTTAGGGTCACCAAATCCCCGCTCCTGATTCTTCCCATTGCTACAAGTCTCTCATTGTGTAAGTCCCTAAAAGTAATTCTATTAGTCAATTAACTATCAATCAACTCCCATTGTAGCAAAACGGACTTCATGTCCTCAAGGACTAACTTGTCCTTCCCATATAAAACAATCTCACGGAAATGCTTAAAACTATTAGGTAAGGAACATAATTGACAAATATTTATCATCTAATTTGACTTCTACGTTATGCAAATCCATCATAATAAAATCAATTTCATCCAAATGAAATTTCAAAGATTAACCTTCACCTAATTTTAGGTGTCACGAAACTGACTTTTCAACAATAGTCAATTTACTACTGATTTCATCAAGTACAATAACTCAAGATTCAACCACAAGGCGGCTATTATTGATTCCTTTTTCACTTCCCACAGTACCTCGTTCAACAAGGAAAGTTGTATGGTAGATAGGGACTTCATATATACTTCTTCAAATCTCTCATTCGTCATTGAATATGGCTTATTCGAATGACCCCATAAAGCCTTTTCCAATCCATTCTAAATCCAAATCTCCAAAATCTTCAATTTTCATAATCCAAAATTGATAAACAAATTGAAACTCTTATTATCAAATCTTGTACCCATCCCAATTACCAAATCTCTTCAATAACCACAATTCTGATACCAAATTATTATAGAATAATGTGTATTGAATGGATCCAAATTAAAATCAAGACCAACAAGATGATGAATAATTAATAAAACTGTCATAAAATAGAATAATTGAGGGAATAATATAGAATAATTACAAGATGATTAAATTAACCAATCAATTAATTACACAAATATATAATTCTCTAACAATGGAACATTCTATGGAAAAGAAGAATAAGTTAGGATGCACGACTTGACGGCTAGGGTTTTCTCATATCTATTTTATACTAGAAAAAATCCTATGGGATAAAATAATATGTTTTGAAAATAAGTAAAAAGATATGATCCGTGTTTGGGAAACACACACCCCGATGTTTATTTTCTTACTCAATTTTTTGTCCAAAACTCATATCAATGCATAGTGTGAATAAATATGGCCCGTATTAATAAACATGAGGCACTCGTGTTTATCATAGAACTCACAATCATCCATTAAAATTCTCCAACACTTGCATGAACCAATCTAATATTATGTTGTGTATCAAATATTTAGTCAAAGCTCACATACTCGAAACCATAACCTCATTCACATTTTCAACTTCCATTTTAACATCTCGATCCTCTACCATTTCTAAATCTAAATCTCTATGTTTATCACCTACTTCCAAATATATATTTTTGATGAATTTCTCCCATTTCAAAATCCAATTCTATATTACCTTTTTAGAAATCTGAATCCATATTTTCTAAAGTAAAAAAATAAAATTTTAGTTTATAATAGATTTAAAATGAATATAAAGATCAAAAAATTCACCTATGAAAAGGCATATATGTAGAAAAGGAAGGAAGTCTATGATCAACTTCCTAGACCTTCTGTGACAGCCCCAAAATTTACTACTAAAAAATTTTATTTTGTTAAGAGATATAGCGGAAGCAAGGAAAACAAGACTGTAAAATTTGAGGATATTACCACCATGATTAGTACAAGCCCGTCCCCTGGCCAGCCTCGTACGATTGATAAGGCCAAAGAATATTATCGTCAAATACGAGTTAATATTTAAAACAAGAATTCATAAAAGAACTGAATCGTTCACAATATAGAAATCAGAGCAAGTGTAAAGTAGTTATAATCCAAAGAGTATATGGTTAAAGTTCCCAAAGAGACAAAGAGTACAGTACGACAAAACAACACTGAAGGAAAACAGTACAAGATAGATTAAAAGAGAATCCATCCAAGTCACTCTAGGTCCCCAGGCCAAGTCCAGACTCAACTTTCAGCCCCGCCCGATGCCTCGTAAGCATTGAAGGTATCATCTCCTACCTGCACAAACTCAAGTGGGTCATCTACTCATGGAAATAAGCAACACTTATGAAATGGGTGGTCAGAATGCTACGTACTGATTAAGATAACCATGCACCTAAGGCCAAACAAAGAAGGTATATAACACAAGCATGATCACATAGATATCATACAACAATACAGATAATGAAGGCTGAGCTTTGGTCCAGAGAAACTTATTCTTTAGATCAATGGTCAATATACACATTTCACACCATGCTCTTTATCAATCCATGAGAGTGCGGAAACCCCACTATTATAGTGGTGGATCGGAAACTTACAGGACAGAACACTTTTAACCACTATTATTGTCGGTGGATCGGTCTCTAGGGTAATGCTCTTGGCCACTGTTATTCGCTAGTGGACCAATCTGGCCCCGACTCTCATGGTGTTTCACTGTAATTACTTAGTGTCTTTTCCATGTCTTATCATCATTACGTTCAGTTTGTTAAGTACGGAATCCTCCACTATTATAGCCGGTGGACTGAAAACATGCAAGGCAAAACTCACCTGGCCACTATTATTCATCGATGGATTGGTTTCTAGGGTACCCTGGCTCATGGCCACTATTATTCGCTGGTGGACCGGTCTGGGCCCAGCTCAACAATCTTCCTCTTTAAATAGTTAATATCTTATTTATGTCTTAGTCAATAAATATTTCACCCTTGACATGCATGTTACCAACCCTCTACTTTTATTCTCCCAAGAGGGCCCGCCCCATATCTTGAGACTTCTGCACCTCCTATCACACCCCGACATCCATTCCTCATTCCATTTACTCACAATGAAAACCCATCTCCTAAGGTTGTGGGTTAAGGCCCATTACCTTATGTCATCCAAATCCACTCACTATCATCCTCTAGGCTTTTCCCCTGAAACCTTAATTGGACCTATGTAGTACAACCTTCCTCTAACTTACATAACCATCATTTCTTTTATCGCCCAACACATCATCTCATTTAGATTCAACCCTAATCATATCACTTTACTCACTGATTGCACATGTGATCACGAACCCTAGTTGAACACTCCAAACCCTAGCACATTTCTTCCCCCACAAGTCACATCTCCATTTTTCACCTAACATCTCTTCTTCCCTATGGAACCCATACTCATCCTTCATGTAATAATTTTCCACTCTTATCCCATACTCCACTCTTCATCAATTATTTTTGCTTTCACATTCCCCCTCAGATTAGGGTTTCCTCCCAAAACCTAACTAGGTCCCCTATACACCCTTATACCAACCTACGTATTATTTTCCCCCTAAAGTTTTCAATCACTCCACAATTCTTCCCTTACCTTACTTACGCCCCATTATCACTTTTCTCAAGTAAAGATCATCCCAATGCGGACTCCATCCATCCCATGCAAACCCTAGAAATTTTCCATGCAAGATTCACATCACTCGTTTATTTTGATCATAACCTCCTTTTATTTTCCCCATTATGGGTCATGAGATAATTAGATCCATCTTATATCCCTTTAGTCAACTCAACTCCCCCTTTTCCCTTTTTATCCTTTCATCTTATATCATATTATTAAACTTCCTAGCATACATGTTCCAGAGGGTCACATCATATTAACATCATAAGCATAACATATATAATCATTATACGCATGCCATAAGGGATTCACATAAGCATAGCTCAACACCGACTGCGGTGTACGACAGAGACAGTAGAGGGAGAAGGGACTTGGAGAGATGGTTGTCTAGACTAGGAGAGAGGGAATGAGGGGGTTATTGAGTTGGTGGTGGGTGCCTCAGGTGGAGAGGGTTGGAATGCAGGTGGTGGTGCAGCCAAAGGGGGCGACGCACGACGGTGGGTGTAACGGCCAAAGGTGGTGGAGGGGAGGAAGGGAGAATGAGAGGGAGGTAGGGGAGGTAGAGGAAGTTCTCCTGGTTGTTCTAGAGGGTAGAGGGTGTGGTGGTTGTGATGGAAACGGCGGCGGACGGTTGTGCAAAGAGCGACGGTGGTCAAGGTGTGGCTGATCAAGGAGTGAACTTTGCACGGCTGGGGTGGCTCATACAGGATGAATCGAGGGTAGTGGAAGGTGTAGTTTGGTGGAGGATGTAGGGATTGGTTTGGTAGGCGGCTTGGGCGGCGGCGACGAGGCGGTTGTCAGATCGGGAGATGGTGTAAGGGATGGATTTTTGAACTGTGAATCAAAGGAGCCCAATTATGGCTGCCTATGGGGTATTTATAGGCCAAATGGAGGGAAAACAATATCGGGAGAAGAGGACAAGAGGGGGTAGGTGAGGCAAGACCACCAGCCAGCGGTGGTAGGCCGGTGTAGATCTGCCATGGCAAGGAGGGTTGGTAGTTGGGGGAGAGAAAGGAAAGGGGACAGGCGTGCGTGAGGAGGGAGGATGTTTGGCTGGTTCAAAATGGAAAGAAAACGACAGGGGAGAGAGGGAAAGGACGGTTGGCGTGTGGTTGGTGGTTACCGACAGAATTGAGGCTGCAGGTTGAACTGGGTAGAAGGAAGGGGAAGGGGATGGGAAGGGTTGTACCAGGTGGTCCAGGGAGGAAATAAAGAAAAAAAAAAGACATACCGGTTGGCGACTAGGGGGAAGAAGGATGGGGGTGCGAGTGTAAGCCGCACTGAAGGAGAAGAATAAAGAAAGGGTTTTAGGCTATGAGGGGTTGGCCCAAATCGGGGAAGAAGGAAAAAAAAAAAGAAAGGAGAAATGAGAGAAAGAAAGAAAAAAGAAAAAAAAGGAAAAAAGGAGAAAAAAAAAGAAAAGGGAAAAGGAAAAATAATGGGTTGGTTAGGTGTTTAGGATTTTTGAGTATTTTTGATTATTTAAAATAATAATATATAGAAAAATAATAATTAAATTCCCTTTTTGATTAATTTGGGATACTTTGAATAATTTTTCCTAAATTTCATTTTAATTAGCAAAACACCCTAATTTTTTTCTAATTAAATTATTTATTATTTCCTCTTGATTTGACTTAATTAATTTCCTTTATTTTAATAAAATAGTTTATTTAATTAATTTTTCTAATAAATTCTTATTTTTCCATAATTTTCTAAATTAGAGTTTTGGGGTATTTCACCTTCATTAAACAGAACAGAAAGAAGAAGAAAATGAACAAGATCTTGCATCAATTTCAATATATTAAACCTCTCTTTGATAATGCAAAGATGTAGGACCTACCATTCCACCTCATATTAAAAACATGTTAAACAAAGAAGATATATACTCAAAGTATTAAAAAATAATACTATATAAAAGAGACTTATAATATTGATGGCAATAAAAGAAAAAGGAATGGGGCATATGATCATGCTAATCAAAACTACAAGTATGGTATATTATAAACACCCATTTACCTTCACAAACATTTGTATTTTTGAGGAAAGTGAGAAAGAAGAACCGAGAATGGTAGATACTTTATTAGAAAATACACAAATATATTATTTTAATGAACATAAAACTGTGAATTACTTTGCAAATCATAGAATATAAAGGTGGAAAACAGACCATATATGTTGGGTTTGGGTCGGATCAATTTAGGTTGGGTTTGGGTGGGTTCAAGTTCAATTCAGGTAACAATGGTTCGAGTTGGGTCTATGTTAGGTTGGGTCGTTTTAGGTCATGAGATTATTAGGTTAAATCTAGGTCTAACTCATTGGATTTCTTTGGGTTTAATTTGGTTCTATAAGCTCTGAGTCAAAGCATATTTGAATCAGGTGGATTTGGGTCTACAGACTCTGGGTCGTATCGGGTTTGGGCCAAGTTAGTTTAATTTAGAATTTGTATTGACATTGATTGTTATCAATTTAATATAATTAATAAATTAAATTTTGTGATTTATTGTTATTATTATGATTATTATAGTAATTTTATCACAATATATGTAATGATATAGCAAATTGTTATTATAGAATATGTAGTAGTAGTAGTAGTAGTAATAATAATAATAAATTATCATTACCAGTATTATTATTATAGTTATTATTATAAATAAAATTATAAATATTATTATATACATAAGTATAATAATTATAATCATCATTTTAATTATAATAATTATTTTTATTATTATAATTAATTATTATTCTTGTTATTATCTTTAGAAATATTATAATCATTATAATGATTAGAAATAAAAATATAAATTTTACTATAATAATAGATATGATAATTATGATATTTAAACTTATAATTTTTATGTTTATATAAATAATAATATAAATAGAAATTTCTATGATCTAATTTAATTGGTTCTAATATAATATTAAAATAAAGCAAGGAGAATAAAATCTTACTAATTTTATTTGTTATTATATGGGTTGCATAGTTTTGTTTATATAAAATTTTATTAATAAAATAGTTTATTAGTGTTTATGTATCAATTTATATAAGATAAAATATTATATTTGTAGATCAAATTTGATTTTCGATTGGATCGAGTTTGAAATTATGCCCGAAAATGGGTTGGTTTGAGTCGGATCATTTTCGAGTTTGTATACAGATATGTGTCAGATTCTTATCACGTTATTTGGATTTGATTATTTCGGTTTAGGTCATTTTAGATACGGATTATTATCGGATTGTTTAAATTATGGTCGGATTCAGGTTGTTTCAGATTTTCAAATTAAGATTAGATTTAATTTTTTAAGTTCATATTGAATTTTAGATATAATTATTTATGTTGGATCGATTGGATCGGATCAACTTCTTTAACTTTAATATAATAGCCGATACTTTAAATATACCATTTTTTTTTAACTCAATTATTCACTTCATTATGTGGATGCTTTGAACTTTGAGTCAAAAACCAAAAACAGAAAAGAAAAAAAAAGAGAGGAAGATCTCGATACTTTAAGCTAATCACATGCTTAATATTATATGTATAATTAAAATACACATGATGCAATCCTTTTTGTTGTAGATAGAACTACTGAATAATTAAGGGAGAAAAAAATTAGTGATGAAATAGGTTTGCATGCCTTGGAGAACAATGAATAAATTTGGGATTCTGGCGGTAGCAATTTTTCCCAGATGGAGCAGTCCACAGTCGTTCTTCTTTAGTCAGTAGATTGACTTTTATACTCTTTTACGTCCATTCGATACTAACTGCGGAGGCTGAAGATTTTGAATAGTGGAGGGGGTGGTGAATATTAACAGCAACGAGTGAAACGGCTGCGGGCAGTTCAATCGTTGGGTAGCGGACAGCTACGAACAAAGGAATAAAAGGGGCCCAATATTGAAGCTTGGTGCGTGTATATTTTTAAAACTTTTGCCAAGTAGTGTAGTAGTAGTGTTTTTTCCTTTTTTTAATTATTAATTTGAATCTTAAGTTATAGAAAAATCAGGAGGGGTCCGTGTGATTATCTTATTTTTCTTTTTTAAATTAGAATGGGTATTCATTTTTAAAGTGGGATCCATTTAGGTTTTAGTTTGCTTTACAAATGTGGGTAGCTACTAGCATTACTAATATTATAATAATGATAGTAAGGATAATTGTAACAATAAGTTTTCTCTAACTTTAGTTATTATTTAATTAAATTTATAATCTATTTCTAAATTATTAATATTGGTTTTAAAATTGTTTATATTAAATTCTAGTATTATGCAATTCACTTTATTCATTTGCAAAAAATTATTTTTTTTTACGATTCTTTTGAATTAAGTATTTTCTTATATTTTCAACTCATTTAAAATTGGTAGCTCATTCTAATTTGTTTCTTAACTTATAAACTCATGCCAGTTGATTTTAGTTTACTCTTTTCTTTTGAATTATTGAATCTTAAAAACTTTTTATTATGTGATTAGATGATTTTAGTCTTTTTTATTTGCTTGGGCTCTGAACTTGTTTTGAGATCAAGTATTTTTTGCATATTTTATTTTCTAAAATATTTTATACATTAACCCGTACTCTTCGTTATTTTTTTCGACTGTATATGAAAAAAAATGTTTTCGTTGATTATCCGATATTGTTGTTTTCACTCCTTTTCTATTTTTCAAGCTTAAAAAAACTCCAATACCAAATATTTTTACATATTTAGGGTTCTAAAATTATCTTTCACATTTCCACAAGTTTTGGTAATTTTTCGGAGTTCATTTGCTATTTTTTGTCCGTAATACATATTTTGGGTCTTCTTCATAACTTTAATTTATTAAATTAATTATAACTAATCTTCTAACTATCTCTTTTGCTCCTAAATATCTCCATAACTAAACCAAATCAGATTTGTATCATTGTTACATTTATTGAACTCAATTCTTGGTTAAAAGTACAATAGTTATGATTGTATGACATAGACTTCTGCACACTCAACCTTTATTTAAACTATATTATCATATGATTCCATTCAAGTGTATGGCATGTTAATCACCCATCTCTCTCCTATTGTCTGATTCACAATCCCTTTAACCCCAATATGTGTAAATTGTGCCCCTCAATCCCATTTCAAAAACACCACATAAAATCACAGCCCCCATTTCTTTAATTCTGCAAGTTAATCAAGTTGACACTTTGTAGCACCTTTATCCTCATCATCTTCCTTCCATTTCTCTCGTCTTCTTGTTTTAGATTTCATGGAAACAATTAATTTTTTAGCAGCTTTGACTAGCCACCATCACCTCATTTTGCTTAATTTTAGCTTGATTCTTGCTTGGTTTTTCTCTTTGCAACTCCTAGTTGATTTATAATTATTCTCCTTTAACCTTCCCTTACCTTTTGGGCATGTTTGGAAGCTACAAACAATACCTGCCACTCATTTTTGGTTTGCTGCAATTGTTGTTTTGTTCAACTTTGACCCACTATTTCAAGACTATCTCCTCCTTTTCCATGTTATTTATGCTTAGATTAGCTCCTCACAACATCTCCTTCATCTAAAATCCTTTTCCTTTAAATTCCCTTGCATTTGTTCCTTGTTTGGAAGCCATTTTTGGTTATTGTTGCTGCTATCCAAGCTGTTATTTAGTTGTTTTTATCGGAGCTCTTCTTCCCCCTTTCTCCACTTTTTTAGCATCCATTAACATCCTAACATAATTTCATTCAGCTCCTTAAAATTTTAACTAAGTGTTGGGGGGTTAAACTTTAGGGGATAATGGAGGATAAACTTACTTTCTACCTCAAATTCCATTTTATGCAAGTATTCTTTCCTTGAGATTTTTCCTTTCTAATTTTTATTTTATTTTCCTAACCTTTTATTATTTTTGTTTGAAAGTGAAAAATTCTGGGAATCTTAGAGAAGGTGATTACGAGTAATTTTTCTAAGTAGTTGGTGTAGCCTATGGTAAGTATACATAACTCTAGATTAGGGCTTTTTGTTGATATGTGTTATGTTGTACATAAATTTATGTTAACATGCTTTTGTGATAGAAATCATGTTTACATATATTTAACTCATATTCATGCAATACTTGGCAGGTTCATGATTTTATATGAATTTTCCATGTGCTAAGACATAATTTTAAATTTCAAGCATGATGTTGTAAGTTATCATTTTTTTTAAGTATAAGGTAAAGTGTATTAATTTATGTTGAGGGAATGAGTTGAGGTTGGATTTTATTTTATTTTTTAGAATTTTGAGCTTGGAGTGATTCAACCTTAGGCCCATTTTTGGTGTCTTAGGTAGGGATGACAATGGCTCGAGTCTAGGTCGGGTCCAAACATACCCAGACCCGGCCTAAATCAATCGGATCTCAAAAGGTTAGACCCTGATCCACATCCACCAGGTTTAGCGAATAAATGAGTCCTAAATGGTTCAAGTTATTTTAATTTTTTTTAAATAATCTATGTAAATATAAATACATGTATGTTTTATATAGCTTAATATGTACTTTTTGTTAAAAGAAAATATTCAAGTAAAAAGATAAACAATTTAAAATAGTTACTTTAAATTTTTAACTAGTGTTTTACTACTTTTAGAATAAAATATTATACATAATGTTTATAAAATAAATATGCAGAAATAAAGTTAAAAAAATGAGTAAGTATCTCAAACACAATTACGATAAAGATGACAAACATAATATTAGTATATATGTATGTATGTATATATATGTAACACCCCCAAATTTACTACCGAAAAATTTCGTTTTAATTTCAAAGAGATTAACGGAAATGAAAAGATAAAACTGTAAATTTGGGGGCATTACTGCCACACTTAGTACCAAATCGGTTCACTCCTACCGTCCCAGTACTAAGTGCTAAGGCTAAACTAGATTAACCATCAATTACGAGTTAATAATAAAACACAGTTATAAGTAAAAACACGAGTCATACAAACTTAGAGTGCGGAAAGTCAAAAGTACAATCCAAAGGTACAGTTTTAAGTTTCCAAAATTTTGAAACATCGCACATCAGAACCAGACTAACTTTAAAGGCATAAGAAAGATATCGTGAACGATAGAATCCGGCCACATCACTCTCGACCCCCAAGCTAGGTCCGGACTCAACTCTCGGTCCCGCCCGATGCCTCATAAGCGTCGTAGGCATCGAATATAGAATCACCTACCTGCACTAAATCAGTGGGGCCTTCTGCTCGTGGGAATGAGCAGCACCCATGAAACAGGAGGTCAGTGCGCTTCGTACTGAGCAAGGTAACCGAATAACTAAGGCCAAACATACAAGGTACACAATACATGCATGATCATATAGGCACATAAAACAATACAGATAATGAAGCCGATTATGCTCCAGTTAGACTTATCCTTTTAATCTCTTAATAACATACTCAATTTCACACATACTCATTATTAATCCATGTGAATGTGGAAGCCCCACTATAATAGCCGGTGGACCAGAGATACGAACAGGGCAGAACGCTCCTAACCACTATTATTTGCCGGTGGATCGGTCTCTAGGGCAAAACGCTATTGGCCACTATTATTTGCCGGTGGACCGGTCTGGCCCCAACTTACATGGTATTCCACTATAAGTATTAGTGCATTTTTCATGTATTGTTTTATTACGGTTGGTTTGTTGAGCACGGAGTCCCCCACTATATAGTCGGTGGACCGGAATCATACAGGGCAACATGCTCCTGGCCATTATTATTCGCCGATGGACCGGTCTCCAGGGCACCCCGGCTCCTGGCCACTATTATTCGCCGGTGGACCGGCTGGGCCCTGCTCAACAATCTTTCTCTTTAAGTGATTAGTATTTTATTGTATCTTTTTCAACGGATTCCGCCCTAGGCATGCATGGCTAACTTCAGCTATACTTATCCTCCCAAGAGGGCCCTTCTCATATCTTGATACCTTTGTGCCTCCTAACTCGCCCGACATCCTTCCCTTAACCAGCTTGTTCACTCCGGGAACCCGTCTCCTAAGTGTATGGGTCTAGGCCCACCACCTTATACCCCAAAGTCCACTCAACACCTTCCCTTAGGGTTTTCTCCAGAAACCCTAACTTGGACCTATGTGGCCCACCCTTTTCTACCTCGTACAACCCAGACTCATTCTAGCACCTCTAAACATCACGACCCTTCAATTCAACCCTCACTTCATGTCTCGCTCATTCTCAATTATTTTTATTATTCTCTTTTTCTTCTTTCCCCTACCCAAATTAAGGTTCCCTCTAAACTCTAGCCTAGTTTCCTGCGCACCCTTATTTTGGTCCACGTACTATTTCTCGCCCAAAGCCCCCAAACACCAAAACAACACTTCTCTTACCTTCCACACGCTCCGAGGCATCTTTCCGTACGTAAGGTTTGCCCCCATGCGGACCTTAACCACCCCATGCAAACCCTAGTTCCTCCTATTCCCCTCACTAGCCAACTTACTTCCCCTTGGTTATCTTTCTTTCCAATTTTTCTTTTTCATGCCCCCAAACCACATTACCACATCAAATACCGTAGCATGCATGTCCTAAGGCCACATCATATCACAACTTGTAGCACATCAGCATTAATACATAACAAAAGCGATCACATAGGCGTACCTCGAATCCAAGCTGCGCTACACTTAAAATAGGTAAGATAATAACATGTAAAACACGACATATAATCATGCGAGGCATCCAAGGCAAGTAGATCACATATCACACAAGCGGCCTTAGTTATGCCCTTACCTATATCGGCATCGGGCTTGGAGCACGCTCCTACGCCTCCTAGAAGTTTTCACTCGATTCACCTATAAGAGGGAAATACTATAGGTTAATCTCCCTCTATCGGAATTACCAAAATTCCTAGCTTACCCCTATCATGGCCTAGTACTAAAGCTAATATTAATAATAGTAGTTTATAATCAAAAGGTAGGGTTGTTATTATTCTCAAGATAGTTAATCGAATTACTACTAATCAAGTAAGTTTTAACAATACTCATAGTATTAAAGTAAGGGTGTTGGTTTTACTAATAGCAATAATAATAATAATAATAATAATAATAATAATAATAATAATAATAATAATAATAATAATAATAATAATAATAATAATAATAATAATAATAATAATAAGAAGAAGAAGAAGAAGAAGAAGAAGAATAAGAATATTAATAAAATAAGAATACTAATAATAATAATAATAATGGTAATAATACTAATAATTATAAGACTACTACTACTACTAATAATAATAATAGAGATGATAACAATGATAATAATAGTTAGAGTAGTAAACATAGTAATGATAATACTAATAATTATAATAATAACAATAGTAATGATGATAATAATGGTAAGGATAATAATAATGATAATGATAGTAATAATAATAGTGTTAATAATAATAATAATAATAATAATAATAATAATAATAATAATAACAACAACAACAATAATAATAACAATAGAGACAATAGTAGTAGTAATAATAATAGTAATTATAGTAACGCTAACAATAATAATAATAATAATAATAATGATGATGATGATGATGATGATGATGATAATAATAGTAATATTAATAATAATAATAATAACAAGGATAATAATGATGATGATAATAGTAGTGGAAATAATAATAATGTAATAATAATATCGATAAGGATAATAACAATAATACAATACCAATAATAATAATAATAATAATACTAAGATTAAGACCATAATAATAATAATAATAATAACCATGCCCATGATAGTAATACTAATAATAATGATAATGATAATAACGATAGTAATAACACCCTTAGTAATAAGGATACTAAAATTAATAATAATAGTAGAGGTAATGAAAACGATAATAACGATTAGAATAATAAACATAATAATAATAATAATAATAATAATAAGGATGATAATAATAATAATAATAATAATAATAATAATAATAACGATAATAATAAGGATGATGATGATGATGATAATAATAATAGAATTAATCATAATAATGATAATAATAATCATAATAATACTAATAATATTAGTTAATAATATTAAAATCATTAAAACTTTTATTATTCAGGGTTTAGGGTCCAAGGAGGTGGAAGGCAAACTAGCGGGGTGGTGGAGGAAGGAAGAAATGGGAGAGGTGGAGGTGGAGGCTAGGGGAGAGGGAAGTAGGGGAAAATAGAGGTGAAGGGTGGTAGGGCAGGATCCCCTGGTTGTTTTGGGGCATAGGGGTGGTGCTGCAGGCGGCGGTATGGGCGGCGCTGACGGCGTGAAGGTGGCCCGAGAGGTCGAATGGGCTGTTCGGGGAGGTAGTTTCGCATGGCCGGGGCAGCTCGTGCAGGGCAAGGCAGGGAAAGCTAGTGGTTGGGTTGTGTAGAGGGCGGTGCAGGGAGAATTTTGGTGGCTGGTTCAGGTGGCAAAGGTAGCCAACGGCGGAGGAACAGGCGGTGGTCGCGAGATGATTTTTCTGGGCTGCCAAAATCCAGACTCAATTATGGAAGCCTTCAGGGTTATTTATAGGCCGATCGAGGGGTAAAACGACAAAGGAAGGTGGGAGAGTAGGGGGAAAGGGGTATGGTGCTCCGACCGGCAAGGACAGGTCGGCGTAGGTCTACGGGGGTAGGCCATGCTTGTCGGGAAAGGGGGATGGCGCGAGCAAGGGAGGGAATGGCTGACCGGGACGAATTGACAGGGAAGACGACGAGGAAGAGAGGAGGAGAATGACGGGTCAAACAGTGCGATAGGAGGTGGAAAATCCGACGCCGATTTGGGAGTTGCAGACCTGTCGGGGGAAGAAGACGACACAGGGAAGAAGGAGGCTAGACCGGCGGTCCAGGGAGAAAGAAAGAAGAAAGAAAAAAAACATGCCGAATCGACCAGGAGATGAAAGGAGGGGTGTGGGGCGCTGGGCCACGCAGGGGAAGGGAGGAATTGGGCCAGCGGCCGACCCAGGTCGGGGGAAGAAGGAGAAAAAAAGGAAGAGAAGGAAAGGAAAGAAAAGGAAAAAGAGGGGGGAAAAGGAGAAAAGAAAAAGGGTGGTTGGATTAATTAGTATAATTTGGGTAATTTGGGGTGTTTATTAATATATAATTAGTAAAATAATAATTAAATTCACTTTTTATGTTAATTTAGGGATTTTTTTGAAATAATTTTCTTAAATTCCATTTTAATTAGAAAAATACTCAAATTTTCCTATTTAAAATTATTTATAAATTTATCCTAGATTTACCTTAATTAATTCCTTCTTATTTAATAATAGTATTTTATTTAATTAATTTCCTAATAATTTCCTATTTGGCCATGATTTCCTAAATTAGGGTTTGGGGTATTTCAATATATATACACTAAATGAGTCAGAGTCAGAATTACTAAACCTAAATACAAACTCATTTAGATATATATATACCGAGACCAAACTAAGACCCATCGAGTCCAAAAATATGGACCCAAACCCATTAAAAATGAGACGGGTCTAATGGGTTTAGTAGGTCTAGGTCAGGTCTAGGACCCATTACCCCTAGTCATGGGTTGTGTTAATTAAGAATAATTTCATAATTAGAATATGGATAAAATATGGGAGATTATGTGTTGAGTTTGGTGAGTTTCATTGATGAAGTTGTTAATGGGTTGTGAATTTAGGTTTTGTGAGGGCATTAATACCTTTTCACTTGTGTAATGTCTCATATTGTGTTTGTTGCCTTACTTTATGTCTTATCATTGCTTCATGTGATTATATCATGTTTGGTTGGATTAAGTATGATGCATTCCAAGTGCTTTAAATAATAACAATAGATGGTATGAATTCAATGGTAATTTATATTTCATGTAACAATGATATATAGTATCTCATGTGATAAGTAAATGGTAATATAAGTGAGAGTGTTATAAATAATGATGAGTAGGTCAAGTGATGTATTGCTATATGCAAAGTATTGATTTATGAATTAATAAGACATTAATACTTATAGTAGAAGATCACATGAGCCAATACCAAGTGATTCTGAATGTTGTAATTAATTCGATGAAAGTGTATTTCTTAACAAAACTAGAGGAACATAATCTACTCTATAATTATCCAATTCACGAGCATATAGGTAATCTGTATAGTAAATGATTAATAATTTACTAGTAGCTCATATGTGTTTTGCCCTAGATGTAAAAGTATCAATGAGGTTGCCTATTTTTCATTCATATACGGGGAAAAGATGAGAGTATATGATACAAATGGTTCACAAATCTCAATGTGACTAAGCTAAAATGATTAAGTTATCCTTTGCATGAACTAAAACCAACACTTTAAATGCTCTATTTTTTTTTACAAAGTGAAATAGGAAAATTACTTTTTGCACCAAATAACAATCTAAGCCCCTTAAAGTCCCTAACCCATTTTCTTTTTTGTTGCCTTCTAACTATTCTGATGAAATTGAAATAACAAAATAAAATACCCCAAAATTTTAAAATCTAAAATTTAATATTTAACCCCCTTATTGGGAATAATTTAACCTTAAATTATTAATTTAATTATTTTGTGGAAATTTGATTTTAAAATATATAGGATTATTTAATAAAAGTAATTTAAATATTTTATTATTTTTATCATACTCTTTTTATTTAAATAAATCCCCAAACCCTTAATTTTACAAAAAAAAAATTGTTTTCTTAAATTAATACCTTGAATTTTGAGTAAATTAATTTAATAATTTTTCCATTAACTTAATTTCTAATCCTAACTCTAAAATAATTTAATTTGTCTTTTTTCTTTTTTCCTTTTCTTTCCTTCCTTTATTTCTTCTTTGGGCCAAGCAGCCTTCTCCCTCATTTTCTTTCCTTCTCTTGCTAGGCCGAAGCCCCCTTCTTCTTCTTTCTCCTTCTCCTCTTCCCACCGGTCCAGTCTAAACCTCCCTCTCCCTTCTTTTATTTCTTTCCTTCCCTTTCTCACCATGGGGCCAGCCCAACTCCCTCCCTTTCTTTTCTTTCCTTCCTCACGTGGATCGGCCTGCCCATTCCTTATCCTCCTATGCCCAAGCTTCTTCTTCTTTCCCTTCTTCCTTCTTCTCCCCTGTGATGCTCGACCAAATAGGCCCTCCTCTTGCACCTTGTAGACCCCGGCAACCACATCCCCTTGCACCTGCACACCCTAGCCTACAACTCTCTCTCTCCCATCCCTTCCCTTCCATTTTCGGCCATGCACACCTCCCCTGCACCCTTCCCATGTGCCCTTTTCCTTCCCCCTTCTTTTTCTCCCTGCCATGGCAGGGCATGCGCTTGCAACTCTCCCCTTACACCCACCTAACCTTGCACGCAGAGCACACCTCTCTTCTCTTCTTCTTTTTCATCTCCTTCTCTTCTTCTCCTCTGCCCCGTTTCTCTCCCTTGAGCCCCCTTCCCTTCTACCCGATCCTCCCTTCTTTTCTCTCCCCCTTTCTCCTTTAATTTTGTTACATTGCCCCTCCCCACTATCTCCACCACCTAATAGGCCACCACACCAGCGCCCTTATCCCCCCTACTTCTTCCTTGCACCACCCCAAGTAATCACACGTGCCGCCTATAGCCAACCCCATCCTTTTCTTTTCCTCTCCTCTCAACCACCTCCCTACACCGCCACCTTGTGTCATTATCTCACCTATTTCATCGTCTCCAAAGCCTCTCCTCAGCCACCTGACACCACTTCAACACCCACTTGCCTAAGCCTGCCCGAACTCCCCTACAACCCCTCCTTTTCTCCTCTCTCTTTTCCCTCCTCCCTCTTCTCCCTCCCTTCTTTGCACCCTCCTTATTACAGTTGCCACTGCTGCCACCGTCTACGACCACCGGCCACCACCTACATTGTAACACTCCCAAAATTTACAATTGAAGATTTTCATTTTATTTAAAAATTAGCGAAAGAAAAAATCATAAATTTCAGAGATGTTACCACTACACTTAATACCGAATCGGTTTCCTCCTACCATTTCAGTACCAAGTGCTAATGCTAAAAGGGAATATAACACGATTTACACAAATTCAGAATTTTATTTAAACCATAGTAGCGCATTAAACTTTTTAAAAGAATAAAAATCACCATTAGTGGTTACAACAATAGAAATCATTTTAACAAAGAAATAAAAAATTAAAAGAGAAACCTTGAAATCATTCTCGGACAATCCTTATACTCTTACATGATATGAGCTTGAATATCACTTGTAAGGGACACTACCCATTGAACAGGCAAGGGCCTACAAATGGAACCCTTCTGTACTATGGTACTGAGTAACTCTTTATACCAAACCAAAATGCAGGGCCCGCATGCAACACTTAGTACATAACGAAGTAAACACGATAACATAAGCGAGCACAGAGATAACCATAAGCCACTCAAGAGCTAATACACAGTGCAACACCTTATACAATAGGGAATGCATAGTACATGGCCCGTTCATTTAGCAATGCTGTCACATACCAAGAGAGAGACAGGCACCAGGGCTAAACTTATATTATAATAATAGATCATGAGGATGAAAGTAACTCTTTTGGTCTTAAGTCATTAAATGAATATCATTCAATATCATCTCTCAAATTATATCCATGTGAGTGAGGGAACCCCACTATTATAGTCGGTGAACCAGATTACACATTAGGGCAGAGCTCACCTGACCACTATTATTCGCAAGTGGACTGGTCTTCAGGGCAAAAGGCTCCTATCTACTATTATTGTCGATGGAACAGTCTGGCTCTAACTCACATGATGTTCCACTATAAGTGATTAGTATTTTTTCATAATTTATTAACATCCAAGATTGAGTTTATTGAGCTCAGGATCCCTCACTATTATAGTCAGAGGACCGGAAATACACTTCAGGGCAACACGCATCTGGCCACTATTATAACTGGTGGACCGGTACACATGATATAATCCATTTAGGCCTGATTAAATAATCTTTCACTTTACATGATTAGTGTTTTCCAGTTAATTAGCACAACAAATCCATTTATTTAACTCGAGGAGGAGATCAAGAATCCGGAGATGTAAAGGTACACCGGTTATACCGATGCATACAAGCAACATAGTACCCTTCAACCATCAACCCAGGGACACAAAGGTACCTTGGTTGCACTGGTGCATAAGAACACACAATACCCTATCGAAAAGGACACCTAATCCATAAGTATGCATACCCCCTAAATAGATCTGTAGAGCTAGATAGAGTAAGATGTAGGACTTGGATGGGGCACTAAGGCACACTAGCAAATATCAAAATAATCATGGGTTAAACCATGTCTTTAGGTTAGCGGCCCCTAAAGAGCCACCATTCCCAATCTCGAGGTCTTCCACTTTAATTATTAGTGTCTTAATTAAGGTGACCATGAGAAACACAACAATCACATACTTATTCACTTCCATTTGTTTATGTTATTATTAAGTAATCCTTATTCATACAGTTATCCATGTTAACCTAAAGAAACCACTAAGGCCATCCTTATATCATCTAATTCCAATTTAGGATTTGTTTCCATTTATTCATATTTCATAAGGGTTTTCATATCATAATCATAATATGGTCTTAGAGTTTGGTAGTCTACATTGAAGGGTCATGGAACAATTAACCCTAACTTGCCCTTATATCACATCCAATAAACATTACCATGCATGATTAATGAGTAAGACGCCTCTTTCATGAATATGAGATCAACAACATATCACACCCTTAGTTGTTCATCCAACCCTAGGTTATGTCATGTTCTTGTGATACTCACTAATTTATCAAATCCCTTTATTTTATTAATCAATGTTACTTAGGTCTGATTATGGAGACTTATTTAATCCATTGACAGGTTATAGGCAAGTTATTGATTTACCCCCATCATCCCTATAAATTTACTGAAATACCCCTTGTTTGTAAAATTACCCAGTCATCCCTTTTTATTTGCCAAATTACCATATTACGCTTTATATTTGCATAATTACTAAATTATCCCTTATATTTGTTAGACTACCCAATTATCCTCTATACTTATTAACTCACCCACTTTACCCCTCATACTTGTTAAGTTATCGAATTACCCTTCCAATTGGTTAAATTACCTAAATGCCCTTTATGATTGTTTAATTTACCATATTCCCCTTTAGGTTTATTAAGTTATCAAATCACCCTTCTTACTTGTGATATTTATCAAATTGCCCATTTGGTTAGTTAAATTACCAAATTGCTCCTCTTACTTTAAATTACCAAAAATTCCTTCTTGATGGGTTAAATTACCAAATTTCCCTTCTTAGTTATTAAAATTACCAAATCGCCATTTTGCTTAGTTAAGTTACCAAATTGCCCTTCTTAATTATTATAATTACCATTTTACCCCATTTACTTACAAAATTATCAAAATACTCTTCCTTTATGCTAAATTACTAAAATACCCTTCTCCTTTATTAAATCACTATTTTACCCCCCTTTACTTTATAAAATTACGAAAATACCCTTCCTTTATGTCAAATTACCAATATACTCTTCCTTTATGCCAAATTACCAACATACCCTTCTCCTTTAATTAATTTACCAAAATACCTTATTACTCACAAAATTACCAAGTTATCCCCTTTTCCATGTAAAATTGCTAAAATGCTCTCCCTACTTATCCATTACCATTTTACCTGCTTTACACTTATAAATTATCATTTCACCCTTATTATACTAGTTTTACCAAAATACCCTCACCACATAAAATATTACTATACATGGTCCATATACATTATCCAACACCACCAACTATTCTCATTTATTATGAATATTCATTACCACCTACTTCACATACTTATTTAGGCCATAAATTTATACAAGAAAAAAAATACTAAAATGCCCTTAGGGCTTATATTAACATTATCTATGCAACAAATAGCCACTTTAGCAAATCATATCATACATATGTATTTAAACATGATCATTAATAACAAGGCTCCTTCCTTAAGCATTATTTCTACACATGGCACATAAATTAACATATTTTTCTTTTCATCAACCAACATATGCCTCTAACCACATTATACTTAACAACATACATTATGCATATAAACATATTATAAGTCCTAATGTGCTAGTATACGTATATCCACACATTTTAGTAGGATATAATGGTTACCTTATTTCCAACAATAATCAAACCTTACTGGTACCCCGGTTAAAGGTTTGAGCTTTGATTATTAAAATCAATACCTAAAATCAACATTTATCATATCAGAAGTAGAAAATAAAAAGAATAAATTTTATCAAAAGCTTAATTAAATACATACTAAGATTAACTATTGTTATACCTCAAAGGATTAGCCAAAATTATCAAAGGAGAGCAACAGACTCACGCTGCATGCAAGAAGGAAGGAAGAAGGGTCGAAGAGGGAGAAGTGGGGAGAAAGGAAGGGGTGGTTCAGGTAGCGGTTTTAGGATTTGGGTGGAGGGCTTGTAGAGGGGAGTTAGGGTGTTGGTTGGGTGTAGGGATGGAGTAGAGGTGTAGGTGGTGGTCGGGGGTTGATGATCGGTGGCTCAAGGTGGCAGAGATGATGGCTATAGGGCTAGAAAAATGGAGTGAAGGTTGGGTAGAGGAGAAGAAGGAAGGGAAAAGAAGAAGAGAAGGGAGGGATTGTTGGGGGGATTTTCGACTAGATGGAGGAAGTGGGGTGGTAAAGGAGATATTCGGGAGTTGATTGGTGGTTGTAGAGGCGGAGGAAGAGGAAAAAGGGCGGCAAACAATGGTGGTACAGAGTGGAGGCTAAGAGGGAGAGGAAAGAAAAGGAGGTTGAAGGGGTGTCAAGGAGGTGATTGTGGTGGTCAGCTGGGCAGCAGAGGCGGTGGTTGAGGGTGGTGAAGCAAAAATAGGGGAGGAGAAGATAAGCAAAGAAAGAAAAGAGAGGGGACTCTACCGAGAAGGAAAGAAGGAGCTTCGGGGAAGAAAATGGGAAAGGGAGAATAAGGAAAAGAAGAGGGAGAGGAGGGGAATCAGGGTTAGGTGGTGGCAAGGGGAAAAAAGTTGTAGGTCAAGTAGGGTGGCAAGGAGAAGGAAGGAAGAAAAGGAAAGAAGAGGGTGCGCGAGGGAGGGGTGCATGGGCATGTATGACCCAAAAATGGAAGGAAAGAGATGGGGGGGAGGGAGAGAAAGTAGGGCTGAAATGGTAGGTGTAATACCTTGTGTTGATAAATCCTTAATTTAAATATATAAGACTTAAGATTTGATTAGCAGGCGTAATAAATCATAGGATTCTTTTTAGAATGATCGTCTTGTCATTATGAGTAAGTCTATAGTTATTAAAATATGATAATAACCCGGACTCGTGTATATATGAGTAGAGGAAGATAAAAGTTGATGACGGTAATAATAACGTTAATAAGAAGAGAGTAGATAGTAATCAAAATAGAAAGGATGGTAATAACAATAGCCTTATGATAAGTAACACTCTTAAAAATAATGCCGATAAAAATAATTGTGAGAATAATAATGTTAGAAATAATTGTGATAATAAGGAATGGTAGCGAAAACACTAATAATAATAATATTGATCATGATAATAATAGTGAGAATAATGGTGAAAATAAAACCTTGAATAGGTAGGATTTTTTCTTAGTGTTTATACTCTTAAAAGCCTAATATTATTGGGTATTTTTGCTAACTAAATTCTAACCCAATCACTATATTTTTTCCACTCTAATCTTAGCCTAACCTCCCCCCAACCTATCGAGAAACCCTCTTCCCCATGCAGCCTATTTCTTTTTTTTTTCTTCTCTCCATACATGCACACACTCCACTTATCCTAGCAACCACCCAACAATGCAGCCTTACCTCTCCCCCAAACACATCCCATCACCCTCCCTGCTGCACTCCTTCCTCACACCATCCCAGCCCTGAAAACCACAACAACCAGCCCAGCCAACCTCCCTCACGCCAACCCAGCCACATGCAACCACAAAACCACACATAACCCAACCCTCCCACCAATTGGCAGCCATCATCTTCTCCTCCTCTCAACATGCGCACCTACTCAATGTTTCTAGCCATCTACCTATCCATTTCTTTCCTTCTCCACTCAACCAACCTGCCCTTGCAGGCCCCCTTCCCATCTCCCGTGCATTTGTCACCCATCTCTCCTCAACCGACCTGTATCATCCATCCCATCCAGCCCCTGCAGCCACCCATCTTTTCTCCATTTTCCCTTCCCTTCTTCAGCCCCAACTTGCAGCAAAAGTCCCTCCTCCTTCTCCCTTTTGGTCCTCTATTTTTCTCCCTGCAAATCCTCTCCTTCTTCCCCTTACTTCCAGCATTTGATACTCTTGTGTGTAGCCCCCAAACTTCTCCCTTCCACCATAGAAATCCTGCTCAAAAATCACCCAACTTGCAGCCTTGCCAAGCACCCCTCTCCCCTCTTGAATTGCCTGTCCGAGCAGCAACCAATTCCGGCATAAGTATTCTACCTTCCAGTGTGCGTGGTATGTAGAAATTCCATGCACCGACAACCTTAGTTAATTCCCTAATCGTATTTTGGGTATTAGTTCGCATAGGTTGTCATTTTATTATTTTATTTAGCATAGATACTAATGCATGCATAATTGTGGATGGTGTGATTTATTTTTAGCTAATACTGACCTCACTTAAGGTATCCTTGGAAGAAGCTCTTCATGGTATTATTTTTCTTAGCTCAAAGGTAAATCCAACTAATCCGTAGATGGTAGAATTTTATGTGAAAATGATAGGTTAGTTTTCTAGGATAAAAATCATGCTAGGTTGAGGATATCAAATTACTTGTATTTTGTGGGAAATGGAAGCTTGTCGTAGTTCGTTTCAATGTAAATATTATGATGTGTAGACTAATATGTTACCATGCTAATATTTATATGTCTAGGTAGTATTCTAAAAAAATTGAGAATGTATGCTTATGACAACGTATATGGATTTATGTTAAAAAGAAAGTGTGCATGTTTAGGGTTAGAGTCCAACCGAAATTTTTTCATGTTTCATGGTAAGACCTATAAATGAATTAAATGTGTTTAAATGGTGATTATTATGTGTTTCATGTTCTAGAGTAAAAATGTAAATTATATATACCATGGTTCATATTTGAAAGTTAGTTGTGGAAATTGCATGAATTTTATGAGGTACTTGAAATGCATGCTGAGAGTGTATACATATACTATGTATGGTGAATGCTTAGGGGTAATATGGTCTTTTGTTGTACCGAAGAAATTATTGTATGTTAAATTATCATTGGCTATTTTATGTTAGCTTTTTCATGACAAATATCCTATGGAGATAAACCTAGTAATAAAGTAAAGAAATTGTAGTAGTTATAGGTCAAAGGGTATTTTGGTCATTAGGGAAAAACATGATTTAAAGTAAATAACTGGACTAGTTGACTTAAGTGTCGGCCTAGGAATAATTTTGGAAATAATTGGACAAATGGATTGAATAACTGAATCGGATAATTATTCGGGCTATGGCATAATGCCTAACCCTATATCGTGTTGGCTTGGAATTTTTGTGACCCTCGTGGTCTTTTGGAATTGACATTTGATGGTTGATTGTTGTGACCCTCGTGGTCCCTTGGTTGATTGATTGATGGCTAAGTTGTAATATTATGAGCCTTGTTGTTCTCAAATTTATAACCTAGAATTTCATAAGACATTAATCACTTACAGAGGAAGACTTAAGTTTGGAAAGGAATCTCGTGCCTCGGATTTGGCCCCCGAGTGCATAGTTTGGGCCTTCGGGTCAAAAGGTTCACTTATTCTCTATAATTATTCCATACACCCTATAGGGAGTACATGTACTTAAGGACTTGAGTTCTGAGGTTTAGTATGAACGAGTGATATGTCGTGTAGCTTCCTTGGCGAACTTTACCTTGGAATTGAGTGAATTATTTTGGTACCACCTCCTTGATGATCATTATCATGGATATGAGATTGTATTCCACTCGAGAATTATTATATAAATGATATAACTAGATTAGACACCCACTATAATACTTCTGTAATAATTAGATTAGGCATGATTTGACCTTGGTTAGATTGTTTGGAATGCCACCACTTCTTCCTATTATGCTATAAGTATGGTCATTGATGAGTTATAATGGTTGTGAGATTTACAAGCATGTCTTCAATGCCGTTGCTAGGGATTTTGATTTTGATCTAATTAGTATCATTAATTATGATGTGGACTTATGTCATAAAATCATGGCTTTGCATGTGATCGTATGTTTTATTTGAATGCCTTATTTGTATGATAATTGTATATGTGGGTATACTACCTCTCCGGAGGCATTGTGATTTACTCAGTATGAGGAATTCGTACTGATGCAATCACTTTTTAGAGGAGTAAATCCATAACATGCAATGGTTGAAGGATTTTGAGAAGCATCATCCAGACAACTAGTTAGGCTAAGGGAGTGAGTGGACCCTGTCCCTATTTTCCTTTCCTTGTAATATTTGATGGACTAGATGAGTGTAAGGCAAACCAATTTTTCACCTTCGTGTGCCCCCTTTTATTTATTTTCCGAAAATTGCTAGCTACTTAATTATCTAAACGGTCATATTATATGGATAATCTTTCTTTTGCAAAATCCTTGATTATGTATTGTACTTCTCTCACATTTTGTTGGTTTGACTTGTTTTAAGCCTTAGCACTTGACGTAAGGATGGTGAGGAGACCAAACTTATATTCATTGTGGCGTTAACACCCACTGTTTTAAAATTTCCGCTTCCGCAAAGCAAGATTTAAACGAAATTTTCAAGTCGTGATTTTGGGGTGTTATAGTAGGTTGCAGGGAGGCAGATGGCAGTTGTAGGTTGTCATGGCCTCGTTGATGAAGAAGGAAGGAGAAGGGAAGAAGAAAGGAGGAAAGGGCTGCAGGCCGGTCGGGTGAGGAAGGAAAGAAGGGAGAGTGGGTCGGCCAGAGCGCTAAGAGGAAAGGAAGAAAAGAAAGGGAGTCGGGCATGCCCAACTAGGGGGAGAAAGGAAAAGAAAAAAGAGGGGGAGATAGGGCTGAACACGAGGGGGAGGGAGAGGGAAAAAGGGAGTGGGTTGGTGGCCTAGCGCGAGGGAGGAAGGAGGGACACAAGCCAGTGGCCCGAAGGGGAAAAGAAGAAAAGGAAAAGGAGGAAAGATAAAGAAGAAGAAAAAAGGAAAAAGGAAAAAAAAGGAAAATGGAAAAAAAGAAAAAATAAAATAAAAGAATTTTTAGAATAATGGTTTTTAAATTTTTTCATAGATAAATTAATTTAATAATTTAATTTATTAGTATTTTAATAAATATTAGTTTAAAAAGGATAATTTTAGTAAAATGGTGGTTTGGGATTACTTAAATAAAAAGAGTATGATAAAATAACAAAATATTTTTTTTTAATTTATTAAATATTCATATTTATTTTTATATACTTAAAAATCCACAAAATAATTAAATTAAATAAATTTAAAATTTAAATTATCCCAAATTAGGTTTATCTATTAAATTCTAGGTTTTAGATTTTTTGGGTATTACATATACCCTGCCATCCCTCCTACACCCAACAACCAGCCCAACTCCCTCCATCACCCCCTCAACCTCATTTCCCAAACAAACTTCCCCCTCACCCATTTCTTTCTCCTTTCCACCCTTACGTGTGTGCATGGTACGCTCACATTGCTTATGCAATGTGAGTATGCTGTCACGACCTATTCATATTTTTTTCACATTTTTTTAGAAGGTTCTAGAATATTTTAGAGTTATGTAGACTATAGTAGAATTGTGTAGAAATGTATATATCCTTATATAAATATCTAGAGACCTCCTAGAATGGTATGAAACTCTCTAGAATCCCAAAGGCTAGAAGGATCATGAAGGAATCTAGAAGAGTCTTTCAAAATAGCTTATAATCTAAAAGGGTCTCTAGAAATATCCAAAGGTTGTGGAAGATCTAGAACCTTCCACCAAAGGGTAAAGGGGAGGGGGACCTCAACTATAAATAGAGGACTGCCCTATTTGCTCCCACTATCTCTCAAGTTGTAAGCTATCTCCTCTCTCACCAGTAAAGTGTTCTCTTCTTACACACAAACACTCTCACTCTCTCCAAGTCTCCTAAGATCTCTAGGTGTCATTACTCATCCTTAAAGGCTTGGTAATAGCCTTAGTGTGGGAAAGATGACTTAGTGAGCACTAAAGGAATTGTGATTCTAAGTGCTGCATAGGAAGACTTAGGTGAAAGGAGTCACCCTGTAACATGTGGTATCAGAGCCAGGTTTAGAGGAATCATTGGTTACAAGGGATTGTAGCCATGGAAAACGACGAGTTGGTAAAGAACCTAAGTGAGACGATCGTCTCTATGGAGACCTGAGGTAGGGAACGTGAGAAGAAGAACAAGGGAATTGCCAAAGATAAGTCAGTGTCCAAGGACCGACTCTCTTCACTTGAAGAAAGGGTTTTTCAGGTGGAGAGAAAGGATGGATGAGTCGGTGGAGAGACTCGATATGTTGGATGAATATCTTGGTGAAGATAGTCATGGGGAATTCCTTGGTGGCATTAACCTCTTGTTAGAGGATTTATGTAGGGATATTGGCACCCTAAGGGAGGAATTCCACACCCTTAGGGCGGATCATGTTGCATTGAGGCGGGATCTCGACCAAGGAAGGAACATTGGTCATGTTGGAGGATCAAGGGTCCAAGGCCCTAAGCCACCCAAGTATGGAGGTAAGCGCGAAGCTAAAGAACTTGATGATTTTATTTGGATGGTAGAAAGATATATGTGTCGTGTAGGTATGGATGATGATGCTGACAAAATTGATACCGCCACACTTTACTTGGAACACGATGTTGTGTTATGGTGGAGATGCCGTAGCGATGAGATTGAAAGGGGTGTGTTGGCTATCAATACATGGGAGGAATATAAGAAAGATCTTAAGGCCTAATTCTATCCCATGAATGTGGAGGAGGTTGCAATTAAGAAGCTAAGGAGCTTAAAGAAAAATGGTACTATCAAGGACTATGTCAAAGAGTATAGCTCCTTGATGCTTGAGATACCAGACATGTCAGAGAAGAACCAACTCCTCTACTTTATGGATGGGTTACAATCTTGGACGGAGCAAGAGTTGAAGTGTCGTAATGTCTAAGATCTTACTTCAACCATAAGGGAGGCGGAGTCCCTCATTGATTTTAGGAAGGAGAATAAGGATAAGCCAATGAAGGGTGGCCCATACAAAGGTGGGGGAGAGAAATCACACAAGAAAGCAGACCCACCCAAGTAGAAAGGAAAGCATGAAGGGGGAAATGACCATCCCAAGAAAAAAATGTGTTTCATTTGTCAAGGGGATCACATGTCCTTCAACTGTCCCAAGAGAAAATAATTAAATGTCCTTATTAGCTCCCTTGGAGAAGAAGGGATCTCCAGTGAGAAGAAAGTCAAGATGGGATCAATGCGCTTCTTGATCTCACTTGAGACCAGAGCTAATGAGGAGCCCAAAGTGATGGCCAAGGATATGGAGGTGCCAAAGGCCTCGAAGGGCTTGGTTTATGTTGAAGCCCAAGTAAATGGTGGAGACACGAAGGTATTAGTGGAGACAGAAGCCACTCACAACTTTGTGGCTGAAGGGGAAGCCACAAGACTTGGGATTTGGTATGCTAAAGAAGTGGGATGGATGAAGGCCGTTAATTTAGCTTCAAGGCCAATCCTTAGTATCGCTCAAGGAGTACCCATTCAGTTAGCCAAATGGGAAGACATGGTGGATTTGACAGTGGTACCCATGGATGAATTAAAAATGGTGCTTGGCATGGAGTTCATCAACAAGGTACGCCCACTCTCCTTCTTGGATGCTAACACCATGAACATATCTAAGGGGTAGGAGTCCTATGTTGTGCCCCTAATTTGGGAAAAGGTGGATTCCAAGATGTTGTCAGCCATACAAATATCTAAGGGACTCAAGAAGGGTGAGGTCACACTCTTGGCCGCATTGAAGGAAGAATTCTCACCTAATGGAACGGAAGTGCACGAAGATATTAAAAGAGTTCTCAAGGAGTACGAGGACGTGATGCCGCCCAAACTTCCAAAGAATCTCCCACCTTAGAGGGAGGAGGATCATGTGATTGAGCTGGAACTAGGTTCCAAGCCTCCAGCCATGGGTCATTACCGGATGGCCCCTCCAAAATTAGAAGAGTTGAGGAAGCAACTTAAACAAATTCTAGATGCGGGATTCATAAGGCCATCCAAATCCCCATTTAGTGCCCTGATATTGTTTCAAAGGAAGCACGATAATAGCCTCTGAATGTGCATCAATTATAGGGCACTAAACAAGGTGACCATAAATGTAATACCCCGTATTAATTAATCCTTAATTTAGATGTGCAAGACTTAAAGTTTGATTAGTAGGCGAAGTAAACCATGAGATTATTTTTAAGCAATTGCCTTGTTGTCTCAAGTAAGTCCATAAATGTTAAGTTATGTGAATAAGCCGGTTTAAATGTAAGAATGAGTAGAGGAAGGTAAAAATTGATGTCGATAATAATACCGATAACAAGAAGAGAGTAATTAAAAATAGAATGGATGGCAATACTAATAATATTTTTATAAATAACACTTTTAATAATAATACCCATAACAAGGATTGTAAGAATAATAAAAATGTTAGCAATAATTACAAAAATAAAATAAAATAGGGGAAGTGATAAAACAATGATAATAATATTGATCATAATAATACTAGTGACATGTTTTCTTTTTGAGAAAATTAAACCTTGCTTAGGTGGGGATTCTTTTCCTAATAACCACACTTGCAAGCTTAATACCTTGGGGAGGCTTTTTCTAATCAATTCCTAACCAAATTCCCCATCTTTTCCCCACTTAAACCGAGCCAAAAAAAACTCCCAAACCTGTCGAAGCATAGGAGCCCCATGCAGCCTGTCACCTTTCCTCTCCTCCCTATGCACGTGTCTCTTCTTGTCCAGCAACCATCCTCCTTTTTGCAGCTTTTCCTCTACCCCAAACACACCCCATCTCCTATCTGCATTACCACCCTCTCACGCCACAACCCATCCCCTACACGTCGCAGTACCAACCCAGCTACCCCCCCCCCTCACACCACTCGGCCAACCTGCAGCCAAGCCTTCAACACCCAGCCCTTCCCCCCAACTTGCAGCCTCACCTTTCCTTTCCCCCAACCTGCACCCCTACTCTATCTTCTAATCATCTACCCACCTATTTTCCCTCCTTTCCCATGCCACTCCACCTGCAAAACCGCAGCCCATAACCCCAGCCATCCTCCATCACATCATCTAGTAATTTGCAGCCATGGCTCATGTAACCCTAGACTTCCCTCAACTTGCAGCCCCTATCTTTCCCTCCTCTCAACCTGCACACCTACCCCACCTTTCTAGCCATCTACCCCTCCATTCCCTTCCCTTCTCCATGCTTCAACCTGCCCTTGCAAGCCCCCATCCCCATGCAGCTTGTCGATACCCTCACCCCCCCCCAAAACAACCCACTTGCAGCCCTTAGCTTCTAACCCACGCAGCCCCCTTTTTCCCCTCCTTTTTATTAAGTCCCAATCTGTATAAAACATCCTCCTTTCCTCTCCCTTTAAGCCCTCTAATTTTTCCCCTTGCAGCCCTCTCTTTCCCTTCCCTAAATTCCAACAACAAAATTTTAGTTGCAGCCCCAAACTTCCCCTCCCCTTCACCGAAATTTTGTCTCAAAATAATCCAGCAGTTTCCTTGTGTTTCACCTCCCCAAGCAGCCATTTTTCTTCCCCAACATAAGTACTCTATCTTTCGGTGGGTTTGGTGCTTAAATTCATGCACTGGCCACCTTGTTTATTTTCCCTAATCGTTTTTCAAGTATTAGCTTATATAGGTTGTCTTTTGATTATTTTAATTAGCATAAATATTAATGCTCGTAGTTTGGATGGTGTATTCATTTCTAGGTAATATTGACCCCACTTAGGGTATTTGTGTAAGAAGCTCATGGTGTTAATATTTCTTAGCTCAAGGTAAATCCAACTAATCCGTAGACGGTAGAATTTTATGTGAAAATGATAGGCTAGTCTTCTAGGATAAAAATCATGATAGGTTGAGGATATCAATTATTGTATTTTTGTGGGAAATGGGAGCATGTTTTAGTTCATTTCTACATGAATATCATGATGTGTAAATTAATATGTGTTATCATGCAATCTTTTTATATGCCTAAGTAATATTCTAAAATTTGAAGGAGTGTATGCTAATAGTAACGAACTTGGATTTATGTTAGTAAAATGAGATGAGTATGTTTAAGGTAAAATGTAGTTTTATATGGGAGCATGTTGTAGTTCATTCCTACATGAATATCATGATGTGTAAATTAATATTTGTTATCATGCAATCTTTTTATATGCCTAAGTAATATTCTAAAATGTGAAGAAATGTATGCTAATGGTAACGAACTTGGATTTATGCTAGTAAAATGAGATGAGTATGTTTAAGGTAAAATGTATTTTTATATACCATGATTGTATTTGAGATTTATTTGAGGAAATTGTATGAATTTATGAGATATTAGAAATGTATGCTAATAGTGTTTACATGAACTATGTATGGTAAATGGTTAGGGATAATATGGTCCTTTGTAGTACCGAAGAAATTATCGTATGTAAAGTATCATTAGCTATTTTATGCTAGCGTTTCATGATAAATATCTTATATAAGTAAACTTGATAATAAAAGTGAAGGAAAACGTGATAGTTATAGGTTGAGGGGTATTTTGGTCATTAAGGAAAAAAGGTATTCCAAAGTGGATCATTGGACTAGTTGAATTAAGGGTTGGCCTTAAAATAATGTTGGGAATAATTGGACAATTGTTTTGAACATTGAATCGAATAATTATTCGGGCTATGGCATAATGCCTAACCCTAGGCCGTGTTGGCTTAGAATGGTTACGACCTCGTGGTCTTTGGATGTGACATTGTTTGTTGATTGTTGACTAAGTTAAACTTTGTGAATCTCGACATTCTAAAAGAAAATAATAACCCGGAATTTCATAAGACAATAAATACTTAAAGAGAAAGACTCGAGTTAGAAAGAAATCTCGTGCCTCGTACTTGGCCACCGAGTGCATAGTTTGGGCCTTCGAGTCAAGGGGCTCACTTCTTCTCTATAGGTATTCCATACACCCTATAGGGAGTACGCGTACTTAAGGTCTTGAGTTCTAAGGTTTAGTGTGGGCGACTGTTATGTCGTGTGGCTTCCTTGGCGAGCTTTGCCCTGGAATCGAGTGATTTATTTTGGTATCACCCTCCTTGACGATCATTGTCATGGATATGGGATTGTATTCCATTTGAGAATTTTTATATAAATTATATAACCGGATTAGACACCCACCATAATACTTCTGTAATAATCAGATTAGGAATGACTTGACCTTGGTTAGATTGCTTGGAATATAAATAATTCTTCCTATTATGCCATAATGTATGGTCGTTGTTAAGTTAAATTGGTTGAGAAATTATAGGCATGATTTAAATGCCTTCGATAGGGATTTTGACCTAACTCGTAATGTTAATTGTGATGTGGATGTGTGTTTTGAAATCGTGGCCTTGCATGTGATAAATGTTCTATTTGAATTCTATATTTGTATGATGATTGCTATGTGGGTATGCTACCTCTCCGGAGGCGTTGTGGTTAACTCAGTATGAGGAAGTCGTACTGATACTAACACTTTTTAGAGGAGTACGTCCACGGCATGTGTTGGTTGAAGGATTATAAAGAGTGTCACCTCGGTGAATAGTTAGATTAAGGGAGCGAGCGGACTCCGCCCCTTTTTCCCTTTTTCTTGTAACTTTGGCGCCGGAAGAGTGTAAGGCAAACCATTGATGACTCTTGTGTACTCTTTTGTTATTTTCTAAATGGTTGGCTACTTAATTACCTAAACAGTCATTTGTCATGGATAATCTTTCTTTTGTAAAACTCTTGATTACGTATTGTACTTCTATTATCTTTTGTTGGTTTGACTTGTTTTAAGCCTTAGCAATCTCTGGCGATAACACCCACTGTTCTTTAATTTCTGCTTCCGCAAAGCAAAATTTAAATGAAATTTTCAAGTCGTGATTTTGGGGTGTTACAATAAATAACAAGTACTTGATCCCATTAGTGGCAAATCTGTTTGATAGACTTGGGAAAGCTCGATGGTTTTCCAAGTTGGACTTGAGATCAGGGTACTGGCAAGTCCTCATAACCAAGGGAGATGAGTCCATGACTACTTGTGTGACCAGGTATGGATCTTATGAGTTCTTGGTTATACCCTTCGTTTTAACGAATGTACCTTCTACTTTTTGCACTTTGATGAATAAGATATTCTATCCCTTCTTGGATAAGTTCGTAGTTGTGTACTTGGATGATATTGTGATATACGTGAGACCTTGGGTGAACATGTTGAGCACCTAAGGAAGGTGTTCTAAGTACTTAGGTAAAATGAGCTCTTTGTGAAGGTGGACAAGTGCTCATTTTCCCAAGAGGAGGTGATGTTCTTGGATCACAAAGTTGTGAAGGGGAAGATCTTAATGGATGAGGCTAAGGTGTAGGCTATTGCAGAGTGAGAACCACCTAAGAGTGTGTTAGAGCTAAGGTCTTTTCAAGACCTTGTTACCTATTATTGGAAGTTCATCATGGGGTATTCGACAAGGTCCATGCCCTTGACCAACTTGCTTAAGAAGAAGGTCACTTGGGAGTGGACGGAAGAATGTCAAAGGACCTTTGAGAATCTCAAGCAAGATGTGATGGAAGAGCCTATCTTAGCTCTTCCTAACTATTCAAAGCCATTCAAAGTACACACTGATGCATCGAAATTTGCTATAGGGGGTGTGTTGATGCAAGAGAACCATCCTATAGCCTACAAGAGCCGAAATCTCAATGACACAGAAAGAATATATACGGTGCATGATAAAGAAATGATGGCTATCATCCATTACCTTCAAGTGTGGAGGAATTATTTACTTGAGAGTCAGTTTGTGATCAAGACCGACAATGTTTCCACTAGCTATTTCCAAAGACAAAAGAATTTAAGCCCCAAGTAAGCACCGTAGTAGGAATTCTTAGCGGAATTTGACTATACCATGAAGTATAAGCTAGATAAAGCCAACGTTGTTGCAGATGCATTAAGTTGGAAGGCAGAGTTAGCAGCTTTGAGCCAGCTACATTGTGATCGCACAGATCAAGTTTGAGAAAGATTAGCCTAGGATCACTTAGCAAAGAACTTAATGGAGATGGCTAAGGAAGGAAGGACTCATAGATTTTAGGTAGAAGACATAATTCTCGACACCATTGGCCACTAACTCTATGTGCCGAAGTGGGGAAAACTAGGGAGGGAACTACTAAAGGAGTGTCATGACTCGAAGTGGACTGGTCATCTTGGCATTAGACGGACCCTTACACTTATTGAAAAATCTTATTATTGGCCTAACATGCAGGATGATGTGGAGGCACATGTCTTGTTGGAGGCATATGTAAAGAATTTTCTTATGTGCCAACAAGACAAGGTAGAACAAAGCAAGCCCGCGAGTCTATTAGAACCTCTTCCTATTATAGAGAAGCCATGGGAGAGTATATACATGGACTTCATCTCAGAACTCCCTACTTTAGAAGGATGTGGTTCCATCATGGTGGCGGTGGATCGATATTTTAAGTATGGAACATTCATCCCTGCCCCTCAAGATTGCACAACCGAGGAAGTCAGGCGCTTATTCTTCAAACATGTGGTGAAGTATTGGAGCATTTCTCAGAGTATCATCAGTGACTGAGACCCACGATTCACAAGGAAATTTTGGAGGGAGTTGTTTAATCTCATGGGCTCGGATATTCACTTCTCCACAAATTTTCACCCACAAACTGATGGGCAAATGGAAAGGGTGAATCATTTGTTGGAGATCTACTTGAGGCACTTCGTGAGTGCCAGCCAGACAGATTGGGCAAAGCTGTTGGATGTGGCCTAATTCTCCTATAATTTCTAGCGGAGTGAGGCAACATAGAAGAGTCCATTCTAGGTGGTGATGGGCCAACAACCTACTTCTCTATAAGAGCTTGCCAAAGGATACACATGACCTAGCCCTGCAGCCCTCAGATATGCTAAAGGGTGGGATGAATAACTGGACTTGGCAAAGGCAAACTTGTCCAAGGCAGCAAAGAGGATGAAGGATTGGGCGGATGATAAGAGGAATCCTAATGCATTTGAGGTTGGAGACGAAGTAATGGTTAAGCTTCCAACCCAACAATTCAAGGCCTACAAAAAGGTGCACAGGGGCTTGACATAGAGATATGAGGGGTCGTACCCCATTGTGAAGAAGGTTGGAAAGACTTTGTATAAGTTGGAGTTACCCATGAAGTTGAAGGTTCACTCTGTTTTCTATGTGAGTCTTCTAAAGCCTTATCATAGGGACAAAGATGATCCAAATAGGGGTGAATCATCTCGAGCTCCACCCGTAAATGTAGTGTCCTATGAAAAGGAGGTTGCAGAGGTGATGGAAAATAGAGAGAAGTCGACAAGAGGATTTCCCAAGCACATCGAGTACCTTGTGCGCTAGAAGGGCTTATTAGATAGCGAGGCGAGCTGGGAACGCGAGGAGGACTTGTGGCAGTTTTGTGACCAGATCAAAGATTTTAAGACCATCAATGTAACACCCTCATTTTTACCACTTGAAAACTTCTTTAAAAAGAGTTGATTGCGGAAGCTAAGCCAATAAAAAAACTTAGGGTGTTACCACCACACTTAGTATAAGTCTGGTTCCTCTACCTTTCTTACACTAAGTGTTAAAGCTAAAACGTTTATCCAATTAAATTAAGAATAACAATGGATAAGAAGAAGAGAAAGGTTTCATTATAATATTAAATTGTTCTAATAACACAAGATTAAACAAAAGAGTTACTATTGACAAAGGAAAGAAATACATAAGGGGACATAAGAGTCCAAAAGATATCCAGATCAAAAGATGAGGGAATGGACACTGGATAGTCCTAACTCTCAAACCCCACCAAAGGCCATCATTTTGTACCCTCAAAGTACTCCTGCAAGGTAAAGACTTCCCTTTGAATAGGCAGGGGACCATAAAACGGAACCCATCAGTACAACGGTATTGAGTAAACCAATATACAATACTAAACAAGTAAATATCACATGGAGCACATAGAAAGTAACACAAAGTATCATGTCATAACATATTAAATAGTATATACCATAGCAAAGTGCCACATTCATACCATAACTCATATCATGCCATATGCCACATGTCCATCACAACAAACTTAACCATATTACAAATATTTCATTAATCCAACTATACCGAAGGTGTTCCACCAAAAGAAAAACACCAAACCATAACTAAGGCCTTTCACAATAACCACATCTATTTCACTTATAACATGATAAGGAAATCACCGAGACAATTACCAACCAATGTGCCAAATCCAAATGGTGCACGAATGTAACTATCAAACCAACATACCAAAACCAAGTAGTGCACGAAGGCAACTACCAAATCGACAAATCACAAAAATCCATTTACATCCTTATACAATAATTTTTCATATTTTATTTACTCGAGGGGATATAAATAATAACCCGGAGACATAAAAGTACACCGGTTATACTGGCGCATTAACACAACACAGTATCCTCCCAACTTGTAACCCAGAGACATAAAAGTACTTTGGTCATATTGGTGCAATAAAGCAACGCAATACCCTCCCATCCTTGAACACCTAATCCTTAAGTATTGATACCCCCTATAGCGCCCGTAGGTCACCTATAGAGTAGACTAGGGCCTTACCGGGTTACAACCGGCACACTAGAAAACCAAACAAATCGAGGAATCCTACCTCGTCTCTAGGGTAGCTACCCCTAGAGAGAAACCATTCCCAAATATCGAGGTCTTCCACTTTAAGTATTAATATCTTAATAAGGTGATCATAAAATATCACATAATGCACAATGATTCTAGTTTCATTCTTAACCATTTTTATTTTATTTCAATTATTCAAGTCGATCATAAGGTCAATAATCCACACCAAAATCAAAGTTAACTCTAAGGTCAACCCTAGAATTCATCAATGTCATCTTATTCCAATTATTCACATTTTGAGGCATAATAAGTCATAAACGACCAAAATGCCATTATATGGTATTTACTCAATAGGTTCCCACTTCAATACCAATTTTTATTAGAATCAAGAGAAATTCATGGTATGACTATATAACATTAAAATAGGTACATTAATATAAAATAACAATTCTATAAATTTTTGGGAGTGACAAAAATACCATTTTGCCCCTAAAACACAATTAAGCTCATTTAGCACATAAAATTGCCATCATGCATAATTATTTTAACGCAAGAAACCCTATTAAATATGCTATCATACATATATTTGAAATGCATAAATTTAACATAACCTTGAATAAAAATACATGGTCACACACTTAGAGAAATTAATAACAATACATGATGCATGCATACTTTTTATGAGATTACAAGAAAGTATAAATTACACTTGAGCATAACAAAAGAAAATTTAAACATGTTATCACATGATTTTTATATATTTAGTATAAGCATATGGGTTACCTCTTTACAAGCACAAATAGCAAAATAACACAAATAATTTCCAAAAGAATATCAACACCTTCGAAAGATGGAGACACAAGAGGAGAAGATAAATGATAGCAACTTCACAACTTAACCAAAAATCTAACCTTCTTTACTTATTTAAAAATAAATAAAGGCTAGATAGAATGATATTTTAGAAGTAAAAAAAATAATAAGGATAAAGAGAGGAGGATGGGTCTTGGTTATAAGCTCAACAAAGCTTAAGAATACTTAGCAAAAATAACCAAAATGAAGAGAAAGGTGGGAGAAACCAAGAGGAGAAAATGAGAGAAATGATGAATGAAAATAAATAGAGAAAATGGGGTATAATTAGGGGATGGGGGACCAAAAATCTGCAGCCACAAGAGGGGGGAGAGATAGCTTGTTCAACACTTGAATGATAAAGGACATGATGGTTGAGTGTGTAAGGTGGTGGAGTGTAGTTAGGTTTAAATAAAGTTATGAAAACCAATCAATAAATCAAGGGATGGGGCAGGTGATGGTGTGAAATTCCAAAATCAGCTTTAATCATGGAGAATGTAAGTGAAGAAGGTTGAGTGCAAGAAAAGCCAAAGTGATACAACAAGTAAATGTAGAAAGTGTATAACTTTAACTCAAAATTTGGTTGAATGAATAAGAAAATGGTCAAATTGATACAAAATATAATCACATAAGTGTAAGGAAGTAATTTCGTGCATAAACAGTAATTTTAGGATTTATAAATTATTTTTAGTGGTGGAAAGATCAATAAAGAGGATAAAATTAATAAAAATAGAAAATAAGCTCATAAAATTACGAAACTTTGTAAAAACTCTGGAAATAATATTTTAAACTCAACTGTAAAATTTTATGAATTTAAAACAATATTTGATGTATAAAATATTGAACTTATGGTTAATTAATGAGCTTAGAAGGTAATTAATAAAATAAATACCAACCTTATTCCTAAAATCATGAAACTTTCCGTATCATCCTACTTAATCATTTAAAACCTAAATATAAATTTTCATAATTTTTGACACACATATGATATGATATTTAGCTAGCATACCGTAATTATATATTTTGCATATAAAATTCAAAAGGGATAACAAACACAAATAAAATTAAACCAAAATTTCTAGATTTATATTTAATCACATTTAGGACCTGAATAAAATTTTATAAGAACATTTTACAAATTTTAACGTAAAAGTACACATATATAAATAGTATTTTATAAACAAAGTACGCCTAGCCGTAAAATCGCAATTACTCCCGAATCACTCAAAACAATCTTGAGGCTATAAAATGTTCTATAATAATTTATGTAACTAAGTACACATAATTAGAATTAGTTAAAAATAGGATATTACAATCAAGGCCTTGACGATGACGTCAATGCATTAGGTAGGGGAGGATGTCACAGCCTGCTCATTTTTTTTCTAGAAGGTTCTAGAGTTTTGTAAACTCTAATAGAATTGTGTAGAAGTGTATGGATCCTTATATAAATATCTAGATACCTACTAGAATGGTATAGAACTCTCTAGAATCCCAAAGGCTATAAGGATTATGAAGGGATCTAGAAGAGTCTTCTAAAATATCTTGTAATTTAAAAGGGTCTCTAGAAATATCCAAAGGTTGTGAAAGATCTAGAACCTTCCACCAAAGGGGAAATGGGAGGGGGACCTCAACTATAAATAGAGGACCACCCCATTTGCTCCCACCATCTCCCAAATTGTAAGATATCTCCTCTCTCATCAATAAAGTGTTCTCTACTTACACACAAACACTCTCACTCTCTCCAAGTCTCCTAAGATCTTCGAGTATCATTACTCGTCCTTAAAGGCTCGGTAATAGCCTTAGTGTGGGAAAGGATGACTTAGTGAGCACTAAAGGAGTTATGATTCTAAGCGCCGCATGGGAAAGACTTAGGTGAAAGAAGTCACCTCGTAACAATATTGTCTACTTTTTATCTCATTTAACTAATTTTGAGGTAAATTATAGTTTGGTAATAATATGTATTTAATAAGTATTTTTAATAAAAAAATTATTCTTTTAATTATCTACTAATAAAATGTTACTTGTGACACTATTTTTAAGTGCAATTTTTATTAATCAAAGCTTAAGCTTTTAAACTGAGATACTAGTAAAGTTTGGTTGTTGCCAAAAATAAGATAACTATTATTCCCCACTAAAATGTATGGATTTATGTATATTAGCACATTAAGGTTTCGACTTGTATTTTGTGTGTGTATAATGTATTACTAATCATCTCATGACTTTTAATGTTATATTGAAAGATAGGAAGAAAAGTTTGATATCTTATATGTAATGTGACATGTGTGGAAATGGTGGTTTAATAATGATGTTATGTGCATATGCATACTATGCTAAGTAAATATGGACACTTGTAGTAAAAATAATAATAATATGAACCCTAGGGGCATTTTGGCAATTTGGACATATTATGATGTCTAAACCTAAATGGGTTAATTAATGTGTTATGTATGAGGTTAAAAAGGGATATGTAAGTTTGGTGGAGTTTAAGAATAAGTGTTAGTAGAAATATCCATATTTCATTACCTAAGGATAATTTGGTAATTTTCATATATAGTATTGGTTATTTTAATGAAAACACATACTAAGTGTTGTGGGATGTAGAAAATGAAGATAGGAGTTTATAGTATTAAAAATACTTGTTCCATCATGAAAATGACATTTTATGTTCTAGTGGCATTTTAGAAAGTTTACATGTTGAATGGGAGTGACCTAAATAAATGTGCATGGTAGGTGATAATGGGTGCTAAGAATAATAATAATATTTTTGTGGTGTTAAATGATGCATGTGGGTCATGAATATTGATATTTTATGTGCTAGAGGTATTTTAGTAATTTTGCATGTAAAGTGGAGGTTACTTAAATAAATGTGCATGATAGGTAATAGTTGGTGCTAAGAATAACAATATGGGTTTTGTAGTGTTAATAAAGTATATAGGGCATGATCAATAATAATAAATGACCTAGGGGTATTTTAGTAATTTTACAAGTAAAAAGGATATCTTGGTAATTTTACAGGTAAGAGGGGGTATTTTAGTAATTTTTAAAGTAAGAAGGGTATTTTGGTAATTTTATATATAAAAGGGAATTTTAGTAATTTAACAAATAAGAATGGTATGCTCATAATTTGATAAGTAAAAAGGCCATTTTAGTAACTTTACAAGTAAGAAATATATTTTGATAATTTTGCATGTAAGAAGGGTATTTTGGTAATTTTGCATGTAATAAAGGCACTTTAATAATTTTGTATGTAAAAATGGCATTTTGGTAATTTCATAAGTAATAAGGGCATTTTAGTAATTTTGTAAGTAAGAAGGGGTAATTTGGTAATTTGGCATATAATATGACAATTTGGCATATAATATGACAATTGGCATATAAACCTTCATAATAAGTAAAAAGTGATGTTAAATAAGAGAATAAGGGTTTATTGCCTTAATATCACATGTTTAAGTACAATCATGTATCTTATAAGGCTAGAGGTATTTTAGTAAATTCAAGTGCATCATATTGAATATGCATGGCCTAGGATTAAACGGGTAAATTAGGATGTGTTATGTTGTTATTTTTATAAATATGCAAGAGGTGCATTAATTGCTAATTATACATGACATTGCATGCTAGTTGTTCTAGAAGTACATGTTAGGGTTTATGTGTAAAATGATCATTTGGTGTGTAGGGCACCTTAACTTCATAATCAATAGTACAAACATGATATGTTAACTTATTATGGCGTGTTGATAATTAAAAATGAATTATGTGATGGAAGTGGATGAGAAGAGGAAGCCTTAACCTTAGGGCATTTTGGTCATTTTAACCTAAGGTGCCTAATTATATGATTATTGGAACCTAGGATGGCCTTAGTGGACTATTTAAGTTAACATTGACAATAATGTTGATATTGATTACTTCATAATAATGGAAGCAAATAAAAATGGTTAAGTATGTAATTAATGTGTTTATCGTTGTCACCTTAATTAAGATACTAATACTTAAAGTGAAAGACCTTGAGATGGGGAATGGTGGCTCTTTAGGGGTTACTACCCTAAATACGTGGTTTAACTCATGATTATTCTAGATTTTTCTAGTGTGCCTTAGTGCCCCAACCAGGCCCTACATCTTACTCTATTTAGCTCTACGAACCTACTTAGGAGGTACGTATACTTATAGATTAGGTGTCCTTGTGGGTAGGATATTGTGTGTCTTCGTGCACTAGTGCGACCATGGTACCTTTGTGTCCCTAGGTTGATAGTCAGTAGGATATTGTACCGCTTGTATGTGCTAGTATGATCGATGTACCTTTGTGTATCCAGATTCGTGATCTCCCCCTCGAGTTAATAAATGAAATTTGGTGTGATAAATAAATGGGAAGACACCAATCACTTATAGTGGACCATCACATAGGTCGGGACCATGTGAATAATATCATATGTACCGATCCACCTATTATAATAGTGGCCAGATACATTTTGCCCTGGGGTTATATATATATTTACTGATCCATCGGTTATAACAGTGGTCAGGTGCATTTTATCTTGGGGTTGTATATGTTTATTGATCCACCGATTATAATAATGGCCAGGTGCGTTTTGCCCTGGGATTGTATATCTTATGCCCGGTCCACTAGTTATAATAATGGCCAGGTGCATTTTACCCTGGGGTTGTATATCTTATGCCTGGTCCACCGATTATAATAGTAGAGTCCTTAGACCTACGTGGATATAATTCGATAGATGATTATGATTAATATCTAATTAATGACTTAAGTTCGGATAATATTAATTATACCATTATGACCTGTTGATATGATATAGTAGCGACCTTAGTACTTTTCTAGAGTTGAGTGGTGGTGTGCAATGGTTGATTATGATGTTGACTATTTAATTATACTATAAAGAGCTTCACTTGGATGCTCTCTTGGTAAGTGTTGTTAATTCTAAGTGAATGAACTTTGTGACATATAACCTTGAAGTTTGTGTCCATTCTAATGATTATTGTATCTCGTTCTATATATACATGTGTAATTTATTGTTCATGTGTTTGATTAATGTGTTGAATGTGGGTCTTATCTTTAAGTTCTTTATAAAGAGTTACTCAGTACCATAGTACTAAAGGGTTCCTTTCGTAGACCTCTACCTATTTAATGGACAGTGTCATTTGCAGATTAGCCCGTAGTTGGATATAGGTTTTACCCTCGAATTAAGAGTATAGGACAATCTAGGAAGGTTTTAGTTTTCCATAAAACTCATATACTCCCCTTTTGTGATTTTATTTTGTAACCCCTAATAGTGGATCTTATGTCATATAATTTAACTTATCGCGCTACTCTAATTTAATTTTGTAATCTTCGATTTCTGTAAAGTTAGTTCCCTTTTCAGCCTTAACACTTAGTACCGGAGTAGTGGAGGGAAAGCTGTCTGGTACTAGGTGTGGTGGTAGTATTCCCGAAATTTACCTTTTTTGTTTCCGCTTAAATTTTAAAAATAAATTTTTTCAGTAGTGAATTTTGGAAATGTTACACAAAATACTTGTTGCACCAAACTAACATGATAGAATTACTCCTCGTGTCAGATGATCTTATATATATATATATATATATATATATATATAAGGAAAAAAACAAACAGGAACATATATGTGCATCAATATCATTGCAAGGTAACTAATATTTTAGGTTAAGTGAGTGACATATAAAATATTGCATACATTCATTAATTTATTTATCGAGTACATCATATTACATTAATTACATTATGAGCCAGATTTATATAATAATTTATTATTTATAGAGAGCTGCTAAAAGCGATCACAATTCATAATATAGGTGTACAAATATTGAGAGAATAATACTCCCTCTCTCTCTTTATGTATTTGTTTATTTTAAATTCACTTACTTGAGAATAATACTCCATATATGCAGCATCCATGCTGTTTATAATTAGGTTGTTATAATAATGAACCAAATTTATATCATCATATCAAAAAAAATATTAATAATATACAGAGAAATCTACAAGTACAAGCTTTCTATGAGGAGGTTTTCTTAAAGAGAGAGAGTGAGAATTTTTTCTCTCATCTCTCATATTTTTATCAATTTATCTCAAATTTAATTATCTATTTTACATCATATTACTTTAAATTTACACCATTAAATTATTTTTATCAATCACATTACCAATCATTTATACTTTATAATATTTAACTTTTAATTTATATTATTCTATAAATATTAATTAATAATCTTATATAATCAAATTTTATTAAATATAATTTTACAAATAATTTAAATTAATAATTATTATTAAAAAAACTAAATAAAAAAGTATTTTATATACACTAACATTAAAAAAATCAGTAAGAAAAGTATGTCAAATCTATCTCGGTTTTCAAATTTTAAACATCTCAAATTCGAGCTATTTTTTTAAATATAAAAAAACCGGAAAATAGATGGGCAAAACGGACAAAGTACGAAAGTCAGGAGCGTACACTTTTGTAGATCCGATTATCATTCACCGCTGATCTGGACGACGGGCCAGCCGAAAAAAGGTCGGGCACTACTAGGCAACTAGCAGTGTCCCGCGAATCACGTCCTCTTTTGCTGATCTCGTCATAGACTCATAGATTCGCTATCTTCCTGGTTATGAATTTGAAAAAGACTAGTAGTTTCGGGAGGCCTACGGAAAATATCAAATCATCACATGGAATCCAGCGAGGAAACGCAGCTAGATGGATGTCACCTCATGTCCTCCGCTGTAAATTAAATGGACTTGCCTGACTAAAATTTTGGAACCCATTTAGATAGTTAACCTATTTAGTATTTAATTTTTTTTTTATCTTTATATATATATATATATATATATATATATATAATATTATTTGTATATTTATAGATAATATTATCTGTATATTTATATATAATTAGGTGTAGATATTAGTATAATTATATGTGCATAAAATTTTGTATTTAGAACTAAATACTTTAGGATTATTTTAATTTTTATCCTATTAATATCATCTAAATGGACTACAAAGAAATTTTCCCTACTTTAAACGCATCTAAAATAATTTTTGGCGTACTGTATTATTATGAGCATCATTATAAATATTTTTTTATTATATCTTTATAATTATAATTATAATAAATGTAATTATATGTGCCCTATAAAAGTACTTATAATTATATAGATTTATTAAAAATATATCTAAAATATACTTAAACATACTAATTAAGCAGACATGTATCCAATGCACCTACTAATTAATTTCTCCAATGGAGTGCTACTTGTAATTGGGAGTTTCATATGGCTAATTAAAAAGGTAATTATATATTTAAAATCTCGCCATCATTTATGTTTTTAGTCTTATATTGATCAGGACTAAAAATATATATACATTTGGATAAAATGTTCAATAGTTTTTAAGTTAGAAGGAATACTAGATAAGATAGGATTGAACCTTGTTATGGACCATATATATATATATATTACTTTCTGATTGAAACTTGAAATAATCGATAGGTTCGGTCTAAATTTTCAATCCCAACCGAATATTGAACACCCATAACAATGATGTCACTGTAAATTCTCTTTGTTTTAAGGCTGACCTATATATAGTTTTCAAGGAAAAAAAGAATTAATATTTTATGTGTAACATTATAAATAATGAATAAAAATATAAAATATGTACATAATATCTTGTTGAAGCGAAATTCAAAGATTGATGATAAGCCATAGTGGTTGGGATATTGTTGCTTGGCTTTGTTTTTTTAGTTTCTTTCAATCTTTTTATGCACATTAAGAACTATTAGAAAAAATTTAATTGGCAGTAATAAATTTATAGTTTATTAATTTATATACAATTGCCTTTTCTTATTGAAAATCTCATATGTCTTGAAACTTCTTTCATTCTTCCTCACATTTGTTAGTTTCTTCCTTAGGTGTTTTTTGCTCCAAGTCTTGAGATGATTCCTTTTGCTTTGATAAGTGTCTTGAAAATATCTATTAATTATTTGTGGCTAATGCAAAGTCTTATTCCACTCATCCAAATTAAAGTATTTCCTCAAAGATAGAAAAAAATTACATATTTTTTGTTTAACAATATTTTATATTAGAAGTTAAATTAGCTAATTATAATATACTATTACCTTAATTGTAGGGTAAATCATATCCCTCTCTTGTTGTGAAACATGCTCTGGATATGGATAATATATGAGGATCAACTTTCCAATCTAGTTTTCTATGTCTTTTGACATCAGTGTAGCTATATGACTAATGACCCTAAAGGATTTGTCAACCATGGATAACTTGAGGCATAATTTAACGTAATCATTATTCTTGAACTCAACACACATGTTTAGTAACTTTAACTTCTTACGTATGACATGTGCTAGAGCTAGGGGTGATAATATGTTGGGTCTAGATTAAATTAAATTTAACCAAATCTAAACCCATGACCACAACCTTTTGGAATAACTAGATCTAGACTCATCGGGTCCAAAAAGTTCATATTTATAGCAAACCCACCAGGCCTAGTAGGTAAGCAAGTCTTAAATGAGTATGCCATTTTTTCTAATAAAATAAGTAATTTGTGTAAAAGATATTATATTTATGTTTTATATAACGTAATATATAATGTTGGTAAAACAAAATCCTCTACAGAAAATGTAAATATGTAGTTATTTTACTTATTTTGGAATCAAGTGTCTCAAAAATTACTGATGAGATAAATATGTAAAATTAAAACAAAAAAAATGAATTAGGAGCCCAAGCAATATCGCAAAAAATATGACAAATACGAAAATAGTATGTGTTTGTATGATATACAACATACATACTTATAATAAATGGGTTTGGAGAGTCAGTTTTGGGCCTAAAAGTACTAAATCCAAACCAATTTAGATATATATGGTCCCAAACCCATCCCTAAATAGAGTTGCAACGTAAATCACATTAGTTATCTAAGTAAGGTATAATATATCATTACTTTACTATTTGATATATAATTATAAATTTTATTACCTGACATGCATTGATTAGAGGATATCTTGAAGGGGAGTTGAGAGTGTATCATTTCCCCCATTCCCCTCCATGATGTCTCACCATAATATGAATAATATTTGACAATCTTTAAAAACAAATGGATATACATTAGTAAAGATTACTTGATAATAATCACATGTAGATAATTTACCATATGTTGAAGATAACAGTGGTTCTTTCAGCTACTTTAGAAGTAAATTGAATGACTGATACTCCATTTATTCAACAACTTGTGATGCATCAATTTCACCAAAAAAAAATTAAGGAAGATTTTTTTTTACACACAACATATAAATTTGTCTCCATATTTTAAAACAACTCCTCAACACATGCGGATCTTTATTATCCCTGGAGTTTTCATCTATGGTCCAAGTAACATTCAATTCATCACTAATAGGCTCGCCATCATTACTACCATCAACATGTGGATTGTTGCCTAATAAATCACCTAATATATATGTCATCTCATCTCATACCTCTTCCTTCACATGTAATGGTTTAGGTTTATCATGATACACCCACTTATCATAAATCATCCATGAACCCAAACTGTAAATTATGAGATTCAACCAAAACTAATGTATCCCATTCAAAATTGGCACACCTCCTACAAGGATAATGCGTCGGTCCATCCTACCTTAAGTTATTTTTTACCAATCCTATAAACAACTAAAGGTCATCCCAAAACTCATTGGATTTTTTATTCTCTAACCTTATCCAACTTTTATCAATTTACATTATATCTATTGAAGCAATTAAAAGATGTATTAATTTTTGACATCTAAACTTTATTATAACAAGTTAGACATACTATGAATATGAAACCTTTTGATTTGTCACTTTAGTTATCATGACCAAATTTTAATTTTTTTAACATGCATTACTTTTATAGCAATATTTCAATAACCACAAACATTAGAATAAGATTCTTTTGTTTGGCATGGCAGATAAGACATCATTATTACTATAGTTGGTAATTATGTGGTACTAGTGGCACCACATGTAGTTTATGTTTGTGTTCTCGTCCTTTAGGATTGATTTTGATCAAGTGATGGGAAAACCGAGTTAGTAAAAATTAGGAGAGGTGTGCAAGTTAAGTGTCGCACAAAAAGATTAAGGAAAAGAGTCATTTTGTGACACTTTTCCCTCTAGTAGGGGTCATCATCACTAAGGATATACCGAATATGGTTAAATAGTTAACCAACTTATATCAAACTATAATTTTAAAGTTGGTTTAGTTACAGATTAAAAAAATGGTTTGGTTAAAGATTTTTGAAAAATGATTTGATTAATTGTTAGGGGACCAAAATTTTAGCTAATTAACTAATTAACCATAGAATATTTTATTAAGTATGCATACAACACACACACACTTATTATAATTATTTTTTTAATCATTATTATTATATTATTTTTAGTTAATTTTATATCTATATTATAGCACATTTGTTGGATATATCTAATAATTGGTTGTATTAGATTATTATGGATATGAATGGTTTAAAAAGAAAAATAGTTGGTGGTTTGATAGTTGAGTATATTTGATATTTTATCGTAACTTTTTATGAATATGGAAGCAATAGTTTTGTGTTTTGTTTAATTTTTTAATTAACTATTAATCACATCAAACTAAATCAAAAAATTATAGCAGTTTGATTTAGTTAGATTAATTTTAAAATATATTTTAATTTAGTAAAAAAATATTAGTCATAAAATATGATTTAATTTTATTAAGAGGATTAACTATCAAAAACCAAACCTTATACATCTACTAGTCCCTTAATCATTTCTGCCATCAACTCCTCACACACTAAGGTGTCAATTGGGGTCAGCTTTGGATCTGGTTGTAACGAGTTAGGTTGTTTTAGAATTGGGTTCTTTGTTGGTCATTTTTCTTTATGGGTCAAGTTAGATTATTTTTGGTTTTGGGTCATTTTATTATTCAATTAAGGTTCAGGTCGTTGCAAATCCAATTCATATCGGATTAATTTATCAAGTTGTGTTGGGTTGGGTTGAACTAGCTTGAGTTTAGGTCATTTTAGGTTAACTTGATGAGTTAGGTTCGTCTGAGTTATTTTAGGTTCACGTAGTGCAAAGTTAATTTGGTGGATCAAGTTCAAGCTCACATCATTTTGGGTTAGCTTAATAAGTCAAGTCGTTTAAAGTTAATTTGACAATTGAGGTTGAATTTGGATCGAGCTAATCCCTAGTTAGATCATTTTAGGTTCAGGTCTTATCGATTTAATTTAATGGCACAAGACATGTTTGGATCGGGTTGCTTCAATTCATGTTATTTCGAGTTTAGGTCAATTCAAGTCAAATTTGTTAGTTGTTAATTATTATGTTATTATGACATTTTGATATTATTATTTTTTGTGCGAAAAATTTAGGTTAACTTTATGAGTTGGATCGAGCCTGAGTTGTTTTGGGTTCATGTAGTTTCGGATTAATTTGGTGGGTAGGGTTCGCGCTCATATCATTTTGGGTTAACTAAATAAGCCAAGTTGTTTAAAGTTAATTTGACAATTTAGATTGAATTTGGAACAAGCTAATATCAAATTAAATCATTTTAGGTTAAGGTCTAATCGAGTTAATTTAATGGCACGAGATAGGTTTAATCGAGTTAATTTAATGGCACGAGATAGGTTTGTATCAGGTTACTTCAATTCAATTTATTTTGAATTTAAGTCAATTCAAGTCAAATTTGGAGTTGTTAATTATTATGTTATTGTGACATTTTGATATTAATTATTTGTGTGAAAAGAGTGATACATTTAGATAATAACGACATATAGGATCAAAGTCAGAAAATAAGATTTATTTTTAATAGCTTTAAATGAATAATAGAATTGTGTGTAATTTTTTTTCCTTATTAAATTTTAATCTTGTTAGATTATATTGAAATAAGGTTTCGGAGTGGCTAGTGTCGCGGGCTGAATTCAGGTTTATTTGAATCAGATTGTTTGTTATGAAGTCAGCATCAAATTGAATTTAGGTTGAAGTGGATCAATAAATTTGGCTTTCGCCAGCTCTACGGACGTAGCCACTCCCACTTGGGGACTTTGAATAGAAAACGAATACGACGACGATATTAAAGTTGTTTAATCCAGCTCCAATCAGGAAATGCCAAAATGCACAGGAAAAAAAAAAGGCTCGACAACCCGACGCCCTCGCCACCTTGCCTCAGTGCGTCGTGCGTCATGATTTTTCCAAAAACCTCCAAACGCTACACAGTCCACTCTTTATCTGACTAATGGACTATGGTGATCTGATCTCCACGATTTTTATTTTTTTATGTTTGTATTTTTCTAGCCTATTATTTTTATTAAATAAAGCACAAAATTGTATATATCCGATATATGATATATCACTCACATTATGTTAATCAGAAAAAGAAAAAGAAAAAGAAAAAGAAAAGGAGAACTCCTTCTACTCGATTACTGCTAATAAATCCCAGACGCCTTTCATTTTTCTTTTCTTTTCTTCTTCCGAATCCTCCTTTCCCTTCACTGTAATCATCTCTCTCTCTCTCTTTCTTTTCTTTTCTGTTTCTCACCTTTCTACTCTTAATAATCTGCTTGCCTGATAGATAGCTGTTTCAGATATGAGTTGATTAAAGGACTGACATTGGACTTCAATTTTATACTTTTTTAACAGATATTTCCGTGCTGCTGCAGTTGACGATCGTGTTACCCAGATGTCTAAGACTGGAACATTTGATCTTGCTTCTGGCGTCGGAGGAAAGATCGACAAAGGCAATGTCCTTTCCGCCGTCGACCAGTATGCACCCGCTCTCTATCACTCCGGCTTCTTTATTTTCATCCAACCGTTTCTTATTACGCCCCTACAGTCGCATTATCAATGACTGACCGATTGCTGAGTTTTTCTTTTCTTTTCATTTTTAGTGTGTTCTTTTTGGGTTACTGAGGAGTATATTCCAAGCTTCAATTTTCAATCGAACATTTCTATAGCAACCTTCTTCTTTTTGGGGGGGGGTGTTCCAAGGTCTGAATGTTTTTCATCAACGACTTTAGTTAGAACCAGGAAATTTTGCTTGTGAATTAATGCACTGAGTTTTCATCCTTGCTTCTATATTTTGTGATTTTACTAAAGCATTTTGTCATGTATATAAATCATAAAGGAGATGCCTACAATAATTTTGTTTCTTCGTTCCTTCATTTATATTTTATGAAAAGCAATTATTTATGCGGATCTGGACCACTTCGATAATTGAACATAGATGTGTTACATTTCATGAATATTGCTTGCTTTCATTTCTTATTTTCAAGGCCTGTCATGTTACACTCCCCGTGCCTATTTCTATGTGCAAAGCTGAACAGACATCTGTTTGCTGTTCCCCTGCTCCCTCCCTGATCTATCCCTTGCTTTTCTCATTAAATTGTAACTTTATCTGATATCATGTCAGTTTAATTAGAAGTAACTAGATGACACTTAATAGTCCTTGATGCTCAAGTCTACTGTGCACATCTTATTGCAAGCTGATGGATGTCATTGGCGCTTTAAGCTCAAATTTTTGTGTTGTTGCATTGTGATGAATATGAAAGCTTATTAAGGAACGATTATCAAGGTTTTGAATTTTAGTCACGTCTTTGACACTTCAGCTCTTTTTATCTTTCTGTGCATATAATTGAATGCTAAGAATGCTAAGAATGCTAAGTTGTGGTTTGTGGTTTCAGGTATGAGAAGTACCATACCTCCTTCGGAGGTGATGAGGAAGAGAGAAAATCTAACTACACTGACATGGTAAAATGTTTTATTTTGCAACCTTTATATACAATTTGTTACATACTGCATAAACATCTTCTACCAAAAGTTCCTCTTGCAATAGCCCGTTCATGATACTCCCCCCTCCCCATGACTTCATTGTGACCAGCAGAGTCATTGCTTTTTGTTGTACCTTTAATTTACTGCTCGATATAGAGAGGAATATGGAGGCGGACTTATTGCTTTGCATTTGATAATATATCTTTACTGTTTGACCTGATGAGAAAGCTATTGTGTTTCAGGTGAATAAATACTATGATCTTGCTACCAGCTTTTATGAATTTGGGTGGGGAGAGTCTTTCCATTTCGCACACAGGTTATCTTCTTAATGTCATTGCAAAAGAACAATGGATGATTTGCTTGAACTTTTGAGTTTTGGCACCATCTTTCACTGTTTGTGGGTTCTCCTTACTTATGTGAAGAGTTTTATCTATGGATGTCTCAGATGGAACGGGGAATCTCTTAAAGAGAGCATCAAACGTCATGAGCACTTTCTTGCTTTACAGTTAGGGCTAAAGCCTGGAAATAAGGTTCCCTTTTCCCCTCATCCGATATTGTCCTTCATCATAACATATACTTGTTTGCAGCCAATTCACAGTCTGGTGTCCACTTTTCGGGCTTTAATTTGATAAGTTGCATGGTTTATAGGTTTTGGATGTTGGATGTGGTATTGGTGGACCTCTCAGGGAAATTGCAAGATTCAGGTTGGATCTTTTGTGATCTCAATTCTGTCTTTTTTATTATTAGTATTATGTATTTGTGTTAGCATCTAGTCCTGTCATCCTCTGGGATACTAGCGTGCCTGATAAATCTGGTTTAAAAATTCTCATATTCTCTTGCCATAATCTTTGCTAATAATGTGACTATTGTACATTGTCCAAATATAAGGGTTCCTGCATCTAAATTTGTCACCCGCACAATCAAAGTGCTGGAGGTCATGTCCTATTGCTTGTATATCTTAACTTGGGAGATTGATTTACACTGTCATCCCCGTGTGATTATTCACTGAACAAAACTGATTACCGTCTTGTTGAATATTGTTTATGTGGCAGCTCGACATTTGTCACTGGGTTGAACAATAATGAATATCAGATCACAAGGGGAAAGGTACCCATCTCTATTGTTCACCCAACCTTCTCAAAAACGGAGTCTTGTGGATAGAGCACACTATTGCTTATTACCCTTATGCGACAGATAATACCATTCTTTACCAGCACTAGTGCTATTTCCAGCTGAAAGTTTGGCTGCAATGCAGGAATTGAACAGAATTGCTCGAGTGGACAAGACCTGCAATTTTGTGAAGGTTAGAACTTAGAAGAAGTCTCCAGGAAGTTAGATCCGGTCTTTATATTTTTCATGGTAGTGTCAAAATGGTGAAGGCACGGTAAAAATAAAAATAAATAATAATAAATAAATTTGCAGTGCCCTTCATTTACTTGGTAGATTTTTTATCAGTCGCTGTCTGTGAAGGCGATTGCTTTTCCGGTTTCCTCCTTTTCGCTATTTCTGATTGTTTCCTCATCACCATTCATTTGGTATTATTGTAGGCTGACTTCATGAAAATGCCATTTGATGAGAATACCTTCGATGCAATTTATGCAATTGAGGCCACATGCCATGCACCAGATGCGGTATGTTTATTGGTTGGATTGGATTCCTGATTATGAATCATCTATACCAATAACTTCTTTCATCTTTTTAAGCATCCACTGAAATTCTTTTTTCTCTTGTATGGAGGTTGGGTGCTACAAAGAAATATACAGAGTATTGAAGCCCGGACAATGTTTTGCTGCATACGAATGGTGCATGACTGATGCCTTTGATCCCAACAACCAAGAACATCAAAAGATCAAGGTCAGTAGAAGCACTTAAATATATTGATTCAAATATGTGAAAGGAGACAAAATGATGAACTCGCGTCTGCAAAACTCGAAATGCTAAATGATTGCAGGCGGACATTGAGCTGGGTGATGGACTTCCAGATATCAGGTCAACAAGACAGTGCCTTGATGCTCTGAAGAAAGCAGGGTTTGAGGTGGGTAAAATCGAGGAATCCTACTTATAAATAATTAGCTCACAGTTTACTGAGATATATACTTACTGAAATTATGATTTATTACAGGTCCTGTGGGAAAAGGATCTTGCCGCTGAATCCCCTGTTCCATGGTACTTGCCATTGGATAAAAATCACTTATCTATAACTACCTTCCGTCTAACAGGAGTTGGTCGTTTTTTCACAAGAAACCTGGTAAGCACTGGAATGCTAACCCATTCATCATTTGTGGTGAAAATTGTAGTAATTAACCATATATATACTGCATGTGATGCAAATCACTTTGGATATCGCGTAGGTCAAGGCTCTTGAGTTTGTGGGACTTGCCCCAGAAGGAAGTCTAAGAGTTCAGGCTTTTCTGGAGAGAGCAGCGGAAGGGCTTGTGGATGGTGGAAGGTGAGTGATTCGTAGTATTTCGGTTCATAAGACAGATTGTACTGCCGGATAAAATTTGTAACTGAAACGTATTGCAGTGAATGCTTATTAGTTATGCAGTGAGAATGGTATGCTTGGATATGTCAAAGAAACAGAAAATTATTGCTCTGATGATCATAACATGGTTTCAGATAATTTATTATGTTGGCTGATTTGATGAACTAACAGATGTGTATTCTTTTTGTCATCTTTTCAGGAGAGAGATCTTCACGCCAATGTATTTCTTTCTCGTTAGGAAGCCTGTTTCAGACAGTCACTGATGCTTTGAATGCAAGGCTCCCTAACTTGTGGTTTCGAGCTTGCAGTACAGCTGCTGGTTCAAAGGATTTACTATCCCTCCCCCTTTTTCTCCATCTTGTTATGCTTCACTTCCGAGTTCCGACCCCTATCAAAGCTTGTTAAATCTGACCTTTTTTATTTATTTATTTAAATTATGTTGTTGAAGCAGCATTATGCTCTCTTTGAAGCAGTTTTTCCCTCTTGCTTTCTAACTCAATGTATGTCATATTGCAGACATTGTAGGACTTTTGAGTTTTGACTTTTGTTTTGATTAGTTCTAGGTTTCTCCTTTTGTTTTGCCCTGGTTAATGGTAAATCCAATAATTTTTATGCTACTGGGTTAAATAATGTGCAATTTTCTTGATTATAATCTTTTATGAAACCATATATATAATGCACGTTCTATTCATAATTTTTTCTGCTTAAAATTTGAGAGAAGTTGAGTGAATACAAAGGGACTAGGGTCACACATAGCAAGTGTAGGATGACTATCAGTATCTACCGGTACTGGTAGGGTAGCTGATTTCCTTGTATCACAAGAAAGATTTTTACTCCCGAGTGTCGAAATGACTTGCCGCGGACCTTGGGGTCCTCACGACGAGTGTGGAGGAAGGACGGAGGATGCCGGGTAAAAGTTTCTTTTCTCTTCGTCATTTTCGTCTACGTTTTTTCATTTCACAATTTTAGTACACCCATCAAGGAGTTCTATTTAAAGTCGGATGTACAGTAATGAAATTGCAGAGGGTTATTTGAGAAAAACGGAACTCCATATGGTCGTGCTACAAAGAGATTTTTATTTATTTATTATTTAGATATCTTAATATTTAATTTAATATTTGTTAAGTATCGTTTACTTTTAACAAAGTGACTAAGTTACATTTACCTTTCAACGTGGTTTTATTTGAGTTTCTATATAATAAAAATAAACTATATTCTTATTTTTCTTTAGGTACTAGGTAAATACTTAATTAAATTAAAATACAAAGATATTCAAGTAGATATATTAAAAAAATATATATATATATATATATATATATATATATATATATATATATATGCCCAACTCCTAATAGCTCTGATGATCCGTACGAATTTCATTATTGAGATGAGATGATCGACGTATGTGCGCCGGAGCTCCCGACGATGATGAGAATTCCCGACGCCAAAACCATGAGAACGTATTTCTTCCGAGTTGACAAAAACGAAGTGTATTTTGGTTAAAAGCTCCAGCAAAAGTGGGAAGCCAATCAAAGTACTAGAGAAAAATATTATGACCACACACTTGCACCGTAAGTCCGTAGCTTTAAAATTGTTTGGTACAAAAAAAAAATTGTATTAGCATTTTGGAGCGGAAAAGTTACTACTATTTACTGTAATATGTAGAAAGGCACCCTAATTTTTAATGATAAAATTTGGCTAATTTTTTTAAATATATATTAATAAAAATTATAAACAAATAATATCATATTATTTTTTAATACGAATATAATACTTATATTATAATGTATTATATTAAAAAAAATTGTCAAAACTGATCTTTGCAAGACATAATAATCTTTTTATATACTAATATAACAATTAACTTTTTAATAATAAAAAAACAGAAGAAGTAATATATATTAAAATAGAAGCATATCAGATTATTTTATTCACAATTAATGTTTTAAAATTATCTTATGTATTTTAGCTATAATCCAATGCGCCAAACATGACAAACAGCTCCTCGAGAAATTCAAAGCACGTTGCTTCTGTCTCTCTATGTAGGAATATTCCATCATTACAAAGTTGTTGGAGAAATTAGTGTAAAAAATGTATTAATATAATAAATAAATTATTATTGACAAACAATAATAATAATATCTGTGATATAATAATTATAATAAAGAGTCGTAATAATATATAATTAGAGTTAAAATATAATAGACTAAATAATAAATATATATTTAAATTTAATAAATTCACATCGTAATCTTAAGACATGATGTTTAAGGCATTCAATAAATGTAGAGAATAATTTTTTGTAAGTATAGTAAGTAGCGCTTTAATATAATAAGACTATGGCAAATGCAATGTTATAATTTGTACTCAATTAATGGAGAGAATAATGAAAACTACACAGAAGTAGACAAGTATCATGTTCTTTTATTTCTCTATTTATTTTCCAAACAATGGAGATGTACAAAATTTGGCATCTTAAAATCTGATCTCATATTTAAAAATTTTGACTTGATAGTTTGAGATATTAAATTAGTTTTTTTAAAATAAAAATAAATATCTGATATTTAATTTTTGAATGGATTATCTAATCTAAAAAAATATCAGATATTTTATTGATTATTTCAATAATATATCATAATATTGTAATTTTATAGTGATGATTTTTTAATTTAAAAATTAATAATAATATTTAACTCTTTTTAGATAAAATATGACTCTCATATGAATATAACTATAAATTTTAAAGGATATATACTTTTTTTTTAGTAAAAGTTATTAACATTACTAAAATAATATTTTTATATAAATACTGAATATTTCTATTATTCAATGTATATTTTTAAATATCGGATATAAAAGACGTATAATGAATATCCAACTCAGTTATGATCGTCTGAAATAACTATATATAACTTTATTCACGGTCATTTGAATAGCCATGATGAATATTCATAGTTAGTCACAACCCTCGGCATCATTAGATTCAATTAATCAAAGATCTAAATATTTCAAATAGATATAACTATTCAATTTGAATATTTAATTAAATAAAAATGCTCAAGATTTTGGCACCAACTAATGGGTGGTCCGCTTGATGATTTGCTTTCAATTGAAGCGTGATGCTTCATATTTTTCCTAAGTTACCTGTTGTGCGCAGGACTACTTTTTATGTTAAATTTTTTGAATATTTGTCCAAAAAAAAAAAAGGACTCATTCTCATAAATAATTATTTATGAGGTCTTACGACTTAAAAAATAATCATGCACTAGCTTCTAAGCATGCAATATTCCAACCCAAAAGTTATGTCCGTGAACTTCACAAGACCACGTCAAAGCATACTTAATCATCAAAGCACCAATCCAAATGCATCATTTAACTTATAAATAATACGAAATCAAAGCCAAGTTCTTATTTATATTACATTCTATTCCAACAATAGCTAGTTGCCGGAACATCGGAACGTCCGCGTCTCTTCAAAGCAGAGGCAGCGGAATGATACCCTCCTATACTTTTACCAATTTTCACGTCTCTTCAAAGCACCAACCTGAATCAATATCGCTTTAAATTTGAGGATTGATTTTCTGCTCTAATTACACCGAGACGCATTCCCGTTAATCAATCACAAGATCTATAATAAACATGAAATTGGAGAAGAAAATTTTAAAAATGAACAAAAGAAATGCAAACAATTCATACGAAGCAACGGCATCAATCATTCATTAGTTTGCTCGATTTTTCACCACTTTTAAATCTGGAAAAAAATTTCAAACGATAGAATAGAGAATCAAATCAGCATTCGAACTCGTCTCTTTCCCCATCATAACGTTCTTGTTCGCCATCATAGCCTTAGATCCACAAAAATTTCCTGACACATCTCCCGCAACAGCGTCACCGCCGCTATGGTGGTGGCTTTGGTGGAGGAGCTGGAAGAGAAAATTGACGCTGTGGTGGTTGTTGTTGCAATGGTGGCGGCTGTTGTTGCAATGGTTGTGGCTGTTGTTGGTATAGTTGTCAATCTCGTCCGAGTGAGACGGCGGGTGGTAGTACATCCGGCCGGTTTGTGGACAGTGAGAATGAAATCTTGCCGCAATTCTCACACCTGCATCCAATAACTCAGTGTATTTCCCCATCCTTTTCTCTTCGACTCGCCTTGTTAAGATCCTCAATTGAGTGATTGAAGGTTTGAATCGAAGGGATGGGAAAGACTGACAAGCAAAGAAAATTATCACTGTCAGAATACGTCGAAGATGTGACCGAGAGAACTGCCCATCAAACGGGAGATTAGGAAGAAACCTGTAGCTTGCGGAGTCGGTGAGAGGGAAAAGGGCGCTGTATTTATAGGCGATTCGTTTGCTTATTCCGTACCAGATTTTCTATTTCTTCTCTCCGACCGTTCTCTGGAGGTTGCTTATCCTATACCTTGGCGGGGATTATTGGATAATATTTAATAAAATATTTTAGATATTTGGTAAATTTTTTTGGATGTTTAATAATTTAAAATATATAATAAAAAATTTGTTGGATATCCAATATATATTTTTAGAAAAATATTAAATAAAAAATTATTAGAATAAGAAATGATTAGCCGATTCAATATAAACTGATTTGATCTAATATTTTAATTTGTGTCTCAAATTAAGTTATATTTAATTAAAATTTTTAAATTTTGGATAATAAATATTTAATAAAAAATAATAATTAAAATATATAAAATTTATTTGCAATTAAAAAAATTATAAACGACGTACAACAATATTTGTATATTGATACAATTTTCTACCATTAACTCTCTAATGCAAGAACATCCGCTATCATTCTAGTTTTGCTAACAAATATTTATTATGATTTTTTTTTATCCTTAAGTTCACGTATGAATATCAAATTTGTTTTAATTTGATTCAAGGGTTATTATGTGATCATATGAGCTTTTAATTCTTCTAAGTTTGAAGGCTATAAATATTCTTCTTACATGGAAAAGTTAAACTACCTAAATGTTAGCCATGAAACCGGTCACTTCCTTTTGTCAACTTTTAAGTGGCTTAAAAGATACTCATACATGGCTTTATAAGTCAACCATGAAGGACAAAAATCTTTCTTTTAATTTTTGAGACCGGTCTAGCACAAAAATGGAGGCCACAACCATCAACTTGTAGCTACTACAACAACAAGTTTGGCCAACAACTTTTGGGGTCAAATAACATAGAGAACATGCCTAATATGGAAGGAATTTTTGTAGCATTTTTCTGACACAAAAATATGTTAATTGTATCTTATAAATTAGCCCTATGCAATGCAAATAAATAGTAGCAACAACAACCTATAACTATGATTTTGGTTAGCTTTTTGGCACAAAAGTAGAGGTAAAGAGGAAAAGAAGCAATACGTACAACCTACTATTGACTATGGAAGAACAACAACACAAAATCAAGCTATTTTGCAGCTACTATAGCAACACAATCATTGGCTAGATTTGAGACACTTTTTGGGCACAAAAATAGAGGAAAAGCAAGTACAATAACATGCCTGATTAGGGAAGTGTGTTTGCAACACTTTTATGACTTTTTAGATGACTATTGTACTTAGAATAAACTCTAGTAAGAAGTTATCCCTTAATCTTACTTTAATTGATTGAAATGATGGTATAAGCTAGCTAGATTAGCCCTTAACTTGTAAGCAACCTCATAGTTAGCCTACTTGGCATGGGAGGGTTGCTAATGCACTAAATTTTGAGTTGAAGAAAGCCGATGGTTAGTTTGCTTTCTGTTAGACTTAAACTAGTCAACTTATCCCACATTAGGTAACTACTGGTTTGATTCTAACCAAATTAGCCATTTTGCTTTTTTTTTTATTCTAGTTAATGTGTAGCTAAATCGAACCATAGAAGGTCATTATGGTTTTTTTTTTTCGTAATTCAAAGGGCCTAACATTTCCTTATAAATGTTAGAGTCACATATGAATGAGTATCAAATTTGGTTGCCTCATGTTTTTCTCCCTTTTAGTGAGATGAACCTTCAAACTTGAGTGAAGAGTTTTATTGATTTTATTTTCAAAATCTTACCTTCTTTATTCCAAGAGTTGAGTACTTTGGATGGTGATTGTGAGTATATGAATTTAAGGGCTACTTAAGTTTATATTTTCCTCTTCTTCTACTTCCTTTTATTTTTTAATTTTGGTGGTAATTATTCTAATCCACCATCTTCCTTAGCATGACCCAATTTGTATTTTATATGCTTCACTATCCCTTTTCAAATTATACGCACAAATATGATTATATATAATAAAATGCTATAGCCATTGATTGAAAATATAAGATTGTAAGTAAATTACTTTTATCTCCCTGTAAGTAATGAACACTACAAAAAACAATACCTATTTTCTTTTATCAAAGTAATATTGTTCAAATATTTTTAACATCCCAATCATATCATTATCACAAGTAAAAAAACATCTAACTCAATGACTTGAAAAAAAAAACTTATTGACTTGTATTTTTGTAAGTTATATGAAAGCTTTAGTAAATACATAGATATCCCTAAAGTTGAAAACGTTTTTGTTTTCTAACTATGGATGATGAATAATCTAATAGTTGTTTTGAAAGTAATATGATTAACATATATGTTTAAATCCCGGACCATATTAAGGCCCTAATCATATTATGTTGATCCAAAATATAAATTTGTAAGTAAATTGCTTTTTATCTCACTAAGTGATGAAAATCTTAGCAAATAATACTCAATCATTTTTCAATGTAATATTATTAACATATTGTGAAGACCCTCATCATATGACTATCACTACCAAAAATCTTAGTAAATGTAGGCATGAAAAAATATTCTAAGTGAATGAATATATTCTTTTCTAATCTGTATAAACCATAATAAATAATAAAATAATTACTCTTAATCCAAACAAATGATTTATAAGTTATCAATATTGCATGATAGTATATAATAACACCATTTATGTAAAATATTTTTAAAATTTATAGATAACATTAGAAAATAGGTACATTTTCTTTTTACTTGCCTCTTTTGCCTTGGCATTATGGGGCATTTACTACTTAGGAAGGCAAAAATATTGCAGTCTCTGTTGCCATTCGTGGCAGCGTGCAACTATATGAATGGAACATGGTCCATATGTTAGCCCAACAAATTTGTTTATAAGAAGGAAAGAGTATAATTAACAATAGCATAGTTGGTAAAATGATTAAGCTAATATGAAGTAGGTTCCACGTTCAATCATTTTAAGTATCTACCATCAAACATTAATTTGAGGTATTAAAGATTGTATATTATATTATTATATTAAGGGCATGTTTGGTATGGGGGTAATAGGGGTGGAAAATTTTTCCCTCTATTTGATACCTCTTATATTAAGTATTTAATAATAATAAATATATTTTTAATAAAATACCCATTTTAGATTAAGTTAAGATCTCAAATGGATATTTATTAGAATAAAAATATTTAATTTTGAATAAATTATATAAGATATATAAAATCTGGAGATAATTTTTCCACCCCTATTACCCCCATACCAAACGAGCACTAAGATGCATAAAAGTGGGGGGGGGGGGTAAAAAGAGGCTCGTGGTAAATTGAGAGATAAATATTATTTTATTATTATTATGTGTATTAAAGAGTGTAATAAGAGACAAAATAAGAGGTAAGGTTGAGGGATCAAAATTTTATCAATAGAATATCTAATTGCCAAAAGAAAAAAAAAAGTTCATTATTTATTTTTCAGACAAAGCCTAAGAGCTATCATATATAGTCTTCTAAATTACTTATTCTTCTCGGCAAGAGGCTGACCAAGCCACCACCGATTGCCATGAATTTTATGCTCGAAGACGAATTCTTTGGATTGTATGGACATGAAAAGATGCTAACTGCCGGTTAGCACCTGCACAAGTTATACCCATTTGTCTTATTCATTTGTACTAACAAGAGATTTAAATCGACAGGAATTAAAAGAAAACGACGTATAACATGAATTAATGGATGGATTGAATCCAACCTTTGTGCTCCCGCTATGATTCTTCACAAATTGCGGCGACCATTACCCTCACGAACCTTTCTCTCCGTGGTAGCGATTGGTGAATGGTGACGGAATAGAAAGAGAAGAGTATATTCCTTGCATCGGTCGCGGTCCGACCGAAAGAAAAGGTAAAGGCGCTTACGTCGTAAGCTCAAAATTGATTATGCGCAACATATTTTTCGGGCAATGAATACCTTTTTATTTTAAAATGACATATTTAACGAAAAATCAATGATATATAAAGCATCAATTAAATAATTATATATATTTTAAAGTTTGAATATATTCTCATACAGTGTTGCATTGAGTACATCGACTACCATCTATTGAATGCACATATATATATCTGTCATATGTGAAATTGTAACTTAGTTGTCATATTTGATTAGTTCTGATCGGTTTATATTAGATTAATGAAGTCTTAATAAATATCAAAGTAATGTAAAATAAATACAAAGAGAGCAGTTATTATCTTAAGTGATCACTTTAATTATAAGGTTAATAAATGCAAGTGTAAGGAAAGATAATCATTTTTTACCTAAAGAATGTAGAATATCATCTATATTGAAATAAAACAAACATTTAAAACACCATTTATTCTAATTAGATGGGATTTTTTTATTACTCTTTTTAGTCGATTGATGTCTTCTTCTTCTTTAAAAAAAAAAGATTATTAATTAATTTTCATGGATTTTAATTATTTTAGAAATTAGTTTTCAAAGACATATCATCACTTATTTTAATCACGCTCCTTGTCTTTGAAATGTCCGTAGAAAATATGGCTTTGCTTGACTAAGTTTATTCTTTATTAGCCTACTATTAGGGGGGTTAAATTAATAGAATAAATTTATATTGCTTTAAGGCATTTAGAATATTATCTTAAATGTAATATTACTGTAATAACTTACCCCTAGAATACAACAAATTATTTATATAATACTTTTTCAATAATTGTATTAATAGGCTTCAACCAAATATCATCAAATATCTTAATATGTCTCTAACTATTGTAGCACTATTATGACTATGTACTAATTTGATTCATGGATATTTATATGAGTTAAACTCTACAAACCTCTTATTAAAGCGGCATCATTTCTATATCCAAATAGATGGAGTTATTTTATTTGCACATACATAAATGTAAAGTAAATTTTCTCCATTAAGAGTTATAACTCATTAAGTACAAATGCAATATTTATGAACATTGAATTAATATTTCATGAATCACTTATCAGCAACTGGTTATTAACCATTAAACATTTAGCTAGTTTCACTAGGTAAATGTTGCAATCCTATTACCAATGTTTTCATAGAATTTCAATCCCGTTCCAATTGATATCTTCCTTACCATATCTCTTGATAATCCTTTTGTAAGGGAATATACTAAATTATTACCCGTTTTGACATAAACAATAGTAATAATATCATGTGAGATTAATTCTTTCATGTACTCATACCTCAAACTTATATGTCCATATTTTTCATTATAAACATGACTATACACTTTAAACATAATCGCTTCACTATCATAATATACTGAAATAGCTGACATAGGTTGTAGCCACAAATTTATTTTTGTTAACAAATTTTTTTAGCCATTCTACTTCCTTGTCTGCAGCTGCAAGGGCTACAAACTCTGACTCTATAGTTGAATTTGTACTACACATATTTTTTTTACCCAACTAATAGCACCTCCTACTAATGTAAAAATCCATCATGTTGCGAATTTATTATCATTAGCATCTGTTATCCAACTAGAATCGGAATAAATTCCTTGTGCATTAGGAAAAGAAGAATAAGTTAATGCTAAACTGGAGGTTCTTTTCAGATATCCCAGTATCCTACTTAATCCTTTCCAATGTTCATTACTAGGATTACTTGTATACCTCGAAAGTTTGCATACAGAGAATATGATATCTGGTCTTGTACAATGCATGGTATAAATAAGACTTCCAATCGCACTAACATATTCTAACTATGCAACCCTTTGACTATCATTGGTTAAAAGCTTTATGCTAGAATCATATAGAGTGTTTGCTTCCTTCACTCTAAGATAAGAATACTTTTGAAGTGGCTTATCTATGTAGTACGATTGAATTAAAGTGAAACCTTTATCCTTTTTTTTTTACTTTAATCCCAAAAATAGTATCAACTTCATTAAGATCCTTCATCTTAATCTTAGAAGTTATATATTTCTTAGTTTCACTCACACCAAGGATATTTGTACCAAATATCAACATGTCATCTACATAAAGACAAATTATAACTCTATAGTCTTTGGTGAATTTAGAATATATGCATTTGCACACACTATTATTTTTTAAAGCATTTGACAATATTCTTGTATCAAATTTATCATGCCATTATTTTGGAGCTTGTTTCAAACCATATAATAATTTTACTAGCTTACAAACTTTCTTTTCATTACTAGGGAGAACAAGTCCTTTTGATTTCTCCATATAAACTTCTTCTTTGAGATCTGCAGTCAAAAATGTATTTTTGGCAATGATTTGATGCACATGGAGATTTTATATGGATGCTAATGCCAAATGAACTTCAATAGAAGTTATCCTTGCTATTGGTGCATAGGTGTCAAAATAATCTAAGCCTTCCTTTCGCGTAAATATTTTGGCTACCAATATTGCCTTAAATATTTGTATATAACCATAAATATTATATTTTATTCTAAATCTCTACTTACAACCAATAAGTTTAGATCCCGGAGATAAATCCATTGAGACCCAAGTATTATTAGATAATATTGATTCCATATCATCATTTATCAATTATTTCCAAAAAGCCACATTTCTAGATGACATTGCTTTACTAAATGATTTGGGTTAATCTTCAATGTTAAATGTCATGGGTATTTTATTCAACACTTTGGTTCTAGTTCACTCAACCAAGAAAACTATTAAATCGGTTTAAACAAAGAAAGGACCCAATTACTTCTCTTTTCTTGTGCTTTGACTTCTTTGAGGTTCACTTACATTCTCAGTTTGCTTCCTTTTGTTTCTGATAGAAGGAACAATCACACCCTCATTTTCATTAGTCACAGAATCATTAATTAATTTTCTTTCAATAAATTCAGCATGTATTGTTTCAATAATAACATTTAAACTTAGATCAAAAAGTCTATATGCTATAGAATTCTTTGCAAAACCAAAAAATACACTGTTAATTCCTCTTAGTCCTAACTTACTTTTATAAAAATCAAAAGTTTTATAAAATGAAAAACACCGCTACACTTTAAATCATTCAAGTTAGGTTTTCTATTATTCCAAATTTCATATGAACTAACATTAATTTTCTTGGAAGGAATTCTATGGTAGATGTAACATGTTGTTAAAAGTGCTTCACCCCATAAGTTGAAAGGTAAATTAGCATTCATAAGCATAGCATTAACTATATCCATTAAGGTTCTATTTTTTCTTTTAGCCAAACCATTTGTTGAGGAGTGTAAGCAGAGGATGATTAATGTATTATACCAATTTTTGAACAACATGTAGAGAATTTTATAGAGAAATATTTAGATCCTCCATCATTATAAAGAATCTTAATACATCTCCCCTTTTGATTTTCAACAATAAATTTGTATTTCTTGAATATACTAAATGCTTTATCTTTAGTGCTCATTAAATACACATAAGTAAAACATGAATTGTCATTAGCTAATACGCCATTTAGTTAACATACATCTATATGCACAAGATTCAAAATATTTATATTTCTTTCAAACTTAGGAAATGGTTTCTTAGTCATTTTCTCTTGAATGCGTATTTCAGACTTTTCACTATGGCCACACTTAAAATAATTATATCTATGTTTTTGCATGTGATCTAGATAAAGAAAATTAATATGTCCTAATCTAACATGCCATAAAGAGGAAGAACGCTTAATAAAGTAAACAAAAGAATTATTCACTTTATTATTAATACTAAGTTCAAACATTCCATAACAAGTGCACCCCTTCCCTACAAACAAAGTATTCTTTGTCACTATGACCTTGTCAGACTCAAGTACTATTTTAATCCCTTCTTAAACAGTAAATTAGTATATACAAGATTTTTTTTTTATAATATTGGGAACATGAAATAAATTGATTAGAGTCAATTTCTGTCCTAAAGTAAAATCCAAGACAACAAATCCTTTGCCCAAAACCTTGGAAACATTGTTGTTTCCTATAATAACCTCCTCTTGATTTGATAATTCTTCATATGACTTAAGCATTGTTGTTGCACATATGAATGATTACGCCTGAATTAAGCCACTAATAGGATGACTTACTCATAGTGGCTAATATAAACTTCTATTACGATACCAATTTACATTTCATATATTATTGCCACAAGCTCTTTAACTTCACTTTCTACAATGTTGGCCTTCTTAGATTTTATAGCATCAACCTTCTTCTTGATTATGTATTCATGAATGTACTGCCATTTATTTTCACAATGTTGATAATGCTTATTTTTCTTTATATCATTGAACTTCTTGAAGGAATTCCCTTTCTTGTTAACTTTTAAGTTTTCTTGAGATTTTTCATTTTGATTCCTTCTATTTCTATTCTCACTAACATAATTTACTCTAGAATTCAATAGCAATACATCACACAAATGGGATTCTGCCTCAATTTGACGATGTGTTTGAAATTGTTCTATAGTCATGGTTTCAAGCACATGTAGAAATTTCTTCTTGTAATCATTCCAACTAGGAGGCAACTTAGATAAGATTGCCCTTACTTGAAGTGATTCAAGGATCTTAACTGCAAGATCACTATGTTTGGATACTAGAATTTGAGTTCATATATTTAATCCATAATAGATAATTCTTTAGAAATTTGAAATTTGAATTATTTCGAAGCTAAAAATGTATCCGTACCTCTTTTCACCTTTATGTATTTGGCTTCGAGGGAATCCCATATCTTCTTTGGTGACTTCAAATTTGAACATAAGTCATATAATATCAGTGAGGAAGTTGATTATATGACCGTGACACACTAATTCATCTTTTGTATGCTTCTCTCTTTGTAGTTTAACTTCATCGCTATCATTTGACTTTAGTTCAGATAACTTAGTTAAACCTGTATCGAGCACATAAAATATCTTTAAAGTGGTAAGTAAAAATGCCATTTTATCTTTCCATCTTGTAAAACTACTTCCATCAAATTGAGTCAACTTTATTAAATCCTGGTTTTCCAATTTGAACACCAAAGTAGAATTAGTAACACTCTGAATTTTTATAACCTAAAATTTAAATGTTTAACCTTTTATTTGGAAATTTTTAATCTTTAATTATTGATTTAATTATTTTTGTGAACCTTTGACTTACAAGAAATAGATAAAATTATTTAATAAATTAATATAATTATTTATCATTTTATCTTACTCTTTTTATTTAAATAAACCCTAAACCCATAATTTTACCAAAATTATTATCTTAAATTAATACCCTAATTGTTGAATAAATTAATATAATATTTTTCCAATAGCTCAATTTTAATCTAAATTCTAATCCTAACCCTAAATATATTTTCCTTTTCTTTTTCTTCTTTTCTCGTTTCCTCTCTTTCCTTTTTTTTTTCTCCTTCTCTTCTTTTCTTCTTTCCCTTTTTCTCCCTGTCTTCTTCCTCACGCTTGTCTCTCTCTCGCATCATTGTCCTTTCCCTTCCATTTTTGTCCCCTACAACTGCTCTCTACATCCAGTCAGACCTTTCCCCCTTTCCCTTCTCAGCCATATAGGGCCATGCATGCTGGCATGTACCCCTACACACCCCCTATACCTGGCTACCCACACCCCTACACCTACTCTTCCACCTACACCCATCCTTCCCCTTATATCCTAGCACGCTGATCATCCTCTGTCATCTTCCCCACACCCTCAAAAATTTTCCCTGCCTATAAATACCCCCCTTCGATGTTCCCTCTCTTATTCTCCCCCTCGATAAGCCCTTCCCTTATTTCTGCACAACCCCCCTTCCGGCCCACTCTAGCCTTACTACAACCGTCGCATCTTGGCCATTCCCCCTTGCCTCCCCTCTTCCCTACTTACACCCCACATATGCCTATAGAGCTCACTTCCCCCCTCCTTCTTCTCTTTTTCACCCAACCTAAAACCGTTGAAGGCCTCACCTCCCAATGCCGTCACCGTTGAACACTCCTCCCCTCCACGCCACCATTACACCTTAGCCACCCTACACAAGTCCCTTAGCCCATGCAACCACCTATAGTAACCCCTTTATCTCCTCCCTCTCCCCCTCCCTCTCAGCTACGTGCGGTGACCACCTCCGCATCACCACCATTTTCTTCCCCATTTAGGTCACCACTACTTCCTTTCCTCTCTTTGATTTTTCATTGGATTATTCTTTTGTTGTAGAAAAAAGAAAAGAAAAAGGAAAAGATAGTCTAATTTTGGATATTTTCATTTTCTAGGTACTGTTTTACTGATAGCGGGAGAGGAGGCTTAGGTCATTCATGCTTAGAGACAAGAGCCGTTTTGTTAAAGATACACTTATAGTTAGAGCCTTATTTCTTTTTTTAAAATATGACATTTTTATGTGCTAAGTGGAGACATGCATGCAATGTTAGATGGTTATAGGATTATATGTGCAGCTTGGCTTAGTAATGACTAAAAATAAGAAGATGTGAAAGCATGATTATATTAGTTTAAGTGTTGATGTGTATCTCTATTTCATGGCACTCCATGTTTGACAAGTTGGGGAGTCCATATGTTAGATGCCTTGAGACTTAGGTAGGGCTCTAAGACCTAAGGGAATTTTGGTCAATATGGTGAAAAGTGTCATATAGAGTACTCTAGGATGTAATTTGGCCTAAAATCAATTAGAGGTTCTATGCAAAATCGTTGTGGTAAAAATAACTAAGTTTAGGGGAAATATAGTGTGGGAAGGTTAACCATGCATGGAGTGATTTTAACCTAATATGAGATATGACTAGGGGTGATTAGAGTAAAGGTTGGTTGCTAATAGTGCATATGGGGGGATTAATGATGACATTATTGGGTATCCTTGCACATTTGGAGAATCCTTGGGGTGATAAGGGATGAGAGGTTATCAAAAAGGTGGAACTAGGGTTTTAGGTAGGTTAAAGCACAAAACCCTAAGTATAGGTTATTACCACGTATAAGAAACGAGGGAGTTGGGCTCTAACCCTAGATTATGATATTAATCACGCTATTTGGGGATTGTTTACCATATTAAATAGCCATAAGGGATAAGTGGGAGCAGTGATAACCACAACGAGAAATTAGGGTTTCGAGAGGGGTCTAATTTCGTAAGTTGTTATCATATGTTTGAAATGGGGGAGTTAGGCTACAAAATTTTAGGGGATGGATAATCTAGTAATATATGCCTAGGTATGGAAAATGATGGCTAACCATGTAGTAGAGGAGGGGCTAGGGCAACTAGGGTTTTAAAGAGTAACCCTAGAGGTAAATTGTTATCATATGTGAAAAATAGGGGTAATAGGTTATGACTCATGATAAGAGGGGTGTATAATGAAAGTTTTGGGTTTGTTGGATAAATTGGGGACTCAAAGGAACATTGGGGGCATGGATGTACCCGGGATTATGAAATTAGGGTTTCCAAGAATAAGGTTGTCCCAGTATGGTAGTAGGGCAAGAGTTATCCATGAGTTGTTCATGTTTGTGTGTTGTATCTGGAATAAATACAACATTAATAAGAAACTAATTACTTAAAGTGGAAGATCACTTGTGTTGAGCCCAGTTTTATTTACTTGTCCACGGGTGAGAATAGTGGTTAGGACCATGCTATCCTAGGTTTGTACTTACTAATTCACGGTGAGAATAGTGGTCAGGAGCATACTACCCTGGGTTTGTACTTTGAATACGGTTCCATCGATGAGAATAGTGGGGTCCTGACTCAAGTAAATAAAACATTAGATGATATCAACTTTTAGGAAGACACTAATTATATATAGTGTAACACCACATGGGTCAAGACCGGATGTACTATATTTACTGCTCCACCATTGAGAATAGTGGCCAGGAGTATACTACCTTGGGTTTCTACTTTATTTACCGGTCCACTAGTGAGAATAGTGGCCAGGAGCGTGCTGCTTTAGGTTTGTACATTGATTACCATTCCATTGGTAAAAATAGTGGGGTCCCTAAACTCACGTGGATAAAATTCATGAGTTGACAATAAACACCATTAATATCTTGAGTCTAGATAATAACGAATGAGTCGATATAAACTGCCTATATGCATTTCATTTATTATTGTGGTGTTATTAATATCTTTAACCCGATTGATTGTATTGTTACCTTACTCAGTACGTAACGTACTTATCACTCCTATTATGGATGTTGCTTATTCTTACCCTTTCTGAATTTGTACAAGTGACTTTGGCGCATATGATTATATGATTGGGGCAGAGTAATGTTGTTGTGTTTAGGGTTGGGGACTGAAGAGAGTGACATCTGAATGTTGTCTTTTTCAATTCCCGCCCTTTATGAGTATGTACAAGTTAATGTTTTACTTTTGTTGAACAATGTTTGTGTATTTTATTTTTTCTTTTGGAAACAAATACTTAACATTATTTATGTTATAAATTGCTACTTTGCTATGCTTGTCATGGTTTGCATACCATTTTTGGTTTTGCCTTGTATTTGGTACAATGATGGCCTGGAGCAGACTTATGCCAATTATGGCAATAATACTCCCCCTTATGGTTGGATGATCTTATGTTAAAAATAAAAATTTTCAATGGTAAATTTTGGAGGTATTACAGATTGTGTCTACATATTATTACCTTTAAATTGTTAGGGGGTTGAATTAATAGGATAGATTTATATTTTTTTTTAGGTATGTAGGATACTATCTTAAATATAATATCGCCACAATAATTTATCTCCAAGATACAATAAAGCATTTATACAAATTTTTTTCAATAATTGTATTAATAGTTGTTAACTGAATATCTAAAAATTAATTTTTTATCCCATAATTATAGATTTTTTATATTATTTGAAGATTTATAATGAAAAAATATATATATATTTAAAGTTTATAACTTTTTATTCAAGTTATAGGTTTTGTGTCACTCATCGCGGGAACCTCTAATGTACACTAGAGAAATATATAAATATATATATTACTATTTATTTTTTGGGTAGTAGAACATGGCCTTGGAACATGCCAAGATAGATCATTATATGAATTTCGTCCCATGTATGATGTTGTGATGTGAACTTGGATCTATTGAAACTCAAAGACAGTCTAGAATTATCAGAGTTGAGAACTAGATTTTATATTTCATTAGTTAGTTCAATATACTTTATTAGTTGAGAATGTCCCAGAATCTATGTATTATCAAAGTGAATTATCAATTGTGTTCGTTCTGAAAAACAAACCTGCAATCACCTAACCCAACAACTACATTCTCAGATCCACAACGGTTCATTCTGGCAGATTCGGATGCAGGTTCGTTCTTGTGGCCCCGTTTTGTTCCCTAGGTTTGTTGATATGTCCGTTACAAATTCACAGTGTTGTTTTGGAACTTCAATTGTTTCTACTTCTTTTCTAGCAAGTTTGATTATCATTGTTATTAGGCGATTATCAGTGGTTTTCATCCTTGAATGGCTAATTTAATAATTTGTTAGTTAAATGTGTATTTGCCGCGGTCTCTTTGTTACTAGATTCTTCATGCAATAATATTGGATTTTCAATCCTATAGGGGTGGTTTTTACAAATGTTACTCATCTGGGTATGTTCAAAATTATATTCAAGTGGCTTGGAATGCGAGGAATTAAATAGATTTGTTTGCTCATTCTTGGTTTTGCTTTTAAAAATTTAGTCATGTGAAACTTGGGGGGATCGGAAACTTCGTTGCACTTCTCTGGCATAACCTTTATTGAGGATTGAACTATAGCAAACTTTTTTGGCGGTGTAGCCATCTGTAAGTGCGTGTTAAGGTTTAAGGATTCAGGTTGGGATGAATTTGTTTCAGGTGTTCAATGGGAGGAAGTGATTGGTGATTGATCTTCTTAGAAATTTAGTGTCTAGTTTGTGTTAGAAGCAGTGCCTTATCATGACTTCGGCTTCGACCAAAAACTACTATGCTATGTCTTCTTATCCAAGGGCACTGACTTCCACCATAATGTCAGTGGGATTACTCGTGGTGTTCATAACTTTTACTTCTTGGGTATTCCTGTCATCTGCGGTCGGCACCACTATTAGTAACTATTTCTACAGTGTTGATAAGACGAGGGATATGTATAGACAGCTAATGAATCAAATTCCCATAAATGAAAAAGCAGATGTGTTGGGTAAAAACACATCGGATTCCGTAGAAAACGGTGACAGTAAAACAGTAAACGCTAGCCAGCCTAGCCCAGATGCTATGAATAAGATTACTACAGATAATAAAATTCTAGATCTATCATTTACTTCACCAGATGAAATAGCTCCTTGGGAAGAACATGAAGAGAAGATAATTGTGCCAGAAGTTCTTCTGCCTCCCAAGACAGATTTAGTTGACTCAGGTCAGGACTTCTCCACATTTTTCTATCTGTCATCTCCATATTTCTATGTAAATATCTTCTAATGTTTGATCGGTCATGATCATTGTGTTAGATATATGTTAGATGATATTTTCATCTAGTAGTTAGAAGAAGTTAGAAACAGATTTGTAAAATTGTTAGAGGTTGTCATATCCCGTTGGCACCACTTATATATAAGCTCAAACATGCTGTACGAAATCATTTCAATCAGTACAATTAGCTATCTCATAATTTTACTCCCTATTCTCTCTCTTTAGCTCTCTCATTTCCTTCATTAACACATAGTGTAGCCATGATAGGGATAAATCAATTTCTAGAGCCATGCTTGGTATCGTCATGTAGTTTGTTGCTATTGACATTCCTATCCATTACTGTTTGGCTACCTTGCAACTTTGGCGATGGCATTCTGAATATATATATATATATATATATATATATATATATATATATATATATATATATATATATATTGATAATTTTTTTTCATCTACATATAATTGGATGCATGATATAAGCCCCTTATTTCTATTTCAGGAGTTTCATTCGGATTTATGAAATACAAGTGCTACTGTGCTGGACTACTCTGTTCATGACCCTTAGGTGAATTAAAAAGGGAGATTATTTTAAGAAGAAGGTAATAAGGAGAAGAATGGCATTAGAAAGGGGACTAAGGATGAGGACAGAAATATTTGAAAGCAGGAGAGTGATCTCAGAGGGAAGAAATAACTCTAGGTCATTTTCTATTTTCCTTTTTTGTTCTATCTCTCTTTTTTCTTTTTCCTTTTTTCTATCAGGAGTCTTGGTGCTTGATTACCGAAATTTAAACAAACAAATGGAAGTAGTAGCTTATTAGACAATCATTTGTTTCATTAATGCCTAATGCTACGCTGCATTGGTTGATGTCCTCACTGAATGTTGCAGTCTAGTTCTTATATTTAAATCTGTCTTTCAAGGTGCTAGAGACTTATTTTCTTGGGGCATATACTAGTGTCCTTTATTTAAGATCTATGGAATTATAATAGGGGAAGCACCATTGAATTAGCTTATTTGGCAAGTCTTCTAGTGCCACAGGTCTTCGTTCAAATAATGATTTGCTATGGTGTTGTCGGTCTTTTGAGAATCAATACAGTCCAATTATGTTTTTTTTCATTGTCAATGATTGTTCTTCATAGACAACAATGTTTCTGTTATTTTTACTATGATGTTTGAATTTTTCCAAAATCCTAAAATATGCTTGAAATGTCATTTCATATTTTGATTCTAGACTCCCCTGATAATATTGTAGGTTGTGATCTGTTTCATGGGGAGTGGTTATATGATTCATCTGGACGTCTATACTCTAACAACTCATGTCCTGTCATCACACAAATGCAAAATTGTCAGGGCAATGGAAGGCATGATAAGGAGTATGAAAATTGGCGTTGGAGGCCATCTGAATGTGAGCTCCCAAGGTTTAACAACACCAAGTTTTTGGAGTTTGTGAGTAGAAAACTTTGGCATTTATTGGTGACTCGATTGCTCAAAATCAAATGGAATCATTGTTGTGCATACTATGGTAGGTAACTATCTTGGGCTACGATTACACCTGTTGGCTTACATGTGCATACGTATTTGAAGTTGTCAAGTCCATCACTGTGTAAAGAGTCATCATAATAGCTCCAAGGATAATATTGCTATTGAGGGTATGAGTTTCTAGCATTACCTGTTCTTTCTTGTTCCTTATTTCGCATTCCTGGCACTATCGGTTCTTTCATTACATGTATAGTACTAGGTCTATAGTGTTTTTCTTGGTTGCTTTTGTACCTACATGTTTATTTAATTATAGGTTGAGGTTCTAAAAAACAGAGGAAACCGGCACATATAGCATTGGTTTTTCAGATCAAAAAATGTGATGATTGTTCGTATTTGGTCATCGTGGCTTGTTCATTAAACGAGCGAACCTTTTAGCTATGTTCTAGAGGGTGTATCCAAGCTCCACCTTGATGCTCCAAATGAAACCTTTATGCAGTACATCCCGAATTTTAATTTTATCGTCCTATCTTCAAGTCATTGGTTCACAAAGCAGTCGATCTATATGCTGAACTATGAAATTGTAGGAACATAGGTCTGGTCACCACCAAAGGGTACACCTGCTATGCCCGAGAAAGTCAACAATGTCAAGGCACTTGGAATCTCGGTTGAGACAATCTAGACAGCCCTGGCCACACATCCCAATTACACCGGTTTGACCATAGTCTGATCTTACTCACCTAATCACTATGAAGGTGGTGCATGGAACACTAGTGGGTCATGCACAGGTAAAGTAAGGCCTGTATCGGTAGGAAATTTGGTGGACAATGGCTTTACAAATGGCATGCATGAGGAACATATGATGGGTTTCAACCGCACCATAAAGAATTTATCAAACCATTCAATATTGAAGCTGATGGATATCACTGAAGTTTTTTCATACCGCCATGATGGTCATCCAGGTCCATATCATAATCCTAATCCTAATAAGATCACGAAACAAGGCCTAGATGAGAGACCTCCACCTCAGGATTGCTTACATTGGTGTATGCCAGGGCTGGTCGATACATGGAATGAATTTATGCTTGAAATCATTAGAAGAGAGTATGAAGGAGGTAGTTTAAGCAACTAACTCAGAGGAGTATTCTTTTTTGATAATCTCACTTTTAGTTTCAAGCATGCTTCAGTATGATGTTGTACATTAAGGTGAATGTCGGTGCTAGGATGATGACTGATCTATCAGCGTTTTTGAATTAACTTACTTGCTGCATTGTGTTAAGGGGCTAGGGTAAATTACATTCTTTGAAATAAATGTTCTGTATTTCTGAATTTCATGTTCATGTACTTTTCCACACCAATGAAGTCAAATTTACGTTGCTATTCTCACATAAGAAATCCCCTCATACATTTCTACTCTTGGTTTTGTACAGAAGTTATTTTAACATATTTGTTTAATCGAGATGGAAGATAGGTTGTTGGCAGATCAGTATCCTTTCTAAGAATTAGTATTTGCAACTTGCAAGTGTAAATTCATCGTGTACTTATCAATTTGATGTTAACTATTACTTCTCATCAGAAGATGCATTTGATGGCTACTTTCAATTTGTCTGACCAAGACGAAGAGGGTGAACACTGAAAAGACTAATGTTCAGTTTGAGGACATGGATGATAACAAAGTCTGCCAGCCCCTTGAGGTTGAGGATGGGTCTCATTGTATATCTCTCCTTTTGATCTAATTATGTGGCTTTGTTAGTGCTAAAAATGTCAGCAAAAACATCGTGAATAACAAATAGACAACAACAAAAACAAATTTTTTAAAAAAATATATATTGAACCCCGTACTTTTTGGCAGATTTTGTAATTACGGGCACAGGTCAAGAAACTCAACGTCGAACTTCCTCATCTTATCCTAAGATTTGTGGGAACTTTGGATATTTTTTTATAAAAAAATCCTATATATTGACAGAAGTTTTATAACCTGTTCGTAGTAGGAATCATTGTAGCATAGGACCCTTAACAATGTTTAAATATGCAATTTTTTATACTATTATTACCAATTGTTATATATATATATGTCATATTTAGGGAGACCACCAATTATTTAAGAACCGAAAACCATATTAGTTTTATAAACTATTTATGGTAGTTTACACTACCTATCATAGGTATTTTTTTAAGTTGAAATATAAATATCTAATATTTATAAAAATATTACCATAATTTTTTTCTTGTGATACTTAAATATAATAGTTTGTTGATAGATTTACAATAGTGTAATCCACCCATTAAAGGTAGTTTTTATGGTCTACTATAGATTGTTTCCTAGCCTAAAATATAAATACCTAATATATATAAAATAGTATTTTTTTAGCACTTAAATATTATAATTTTCTAAGATACTTATAATAGTTTATTCTATCTGCTGAAAATTGTTTTCATTGCCTACTATGGATGGTTTTAAAACCTAAAACATAAATATACAATTTTTATAAAAATACAGTTTTTTTATTCGTAATAGTCAAATATTAAGTTCTTGAGTTACTTACAATAGTTTTCTCTATATACTAAAAATAGTTTTTACCACCTATTATGAATAGTTTTTTTAAAACTAAAAGTACTAGTTATCGGTTCTCACCCGACATAGCTAACATTAGCTTACTTTGCCAATACTCTTGTCAAGTTTGGGTCATTTGGCTTCGCTACCCAAAAAAGTGACATATTTCAGGCACCCATCAACCAATCACATAGATCCTTTTGAATAAATTGAATAAAATATAATATAATAGGCAAATAAATTAAGTTACCAAATGGAGCCTAATTTGATCCAAAGCTAGATAGCTATGAAATAGTTACTATAATTTTCTATAGATTATTAAGTTATCACTTGATATTAACTAAGATAAGTGCACATATAGTTAATTAGAATAGTAGAGGTTGAAGACTAGCATGCCTTAACAATTTCAAAATATACAAGGACATCCAATTAAGATTTCATGGGGTTGCCTTACCCTATAGATTGTTTTTTCATTATATATTATATATAGAAAATTAAATATTCAAAAATGATTTAGTGCACTGGTGTGGGGATTAGATTCATATGTTAAGTGTTGTAAAATGTCCCAATTTCAAAATTAAGTGATGATATTGTTTTTCTTCCTCTTATTTTTTCCCTCACACCCATGACTCGTTCGCCCCCAACCCGTCACCCCGACTTGCCGCCTTCTCCTCAATTTCGAGTCTCAATTGTTAGGCTTCAAGGCATCGACTTCATCTTCAACACCCTTCAGTCTTAGTCTCGAGTCGACCACCACCTCTACTACACCACACTCACTTCACTAGTTACCACTTTTAGCTCCACCAACAAGTGTTGATGTTGCCTTCTATAAGAGTTCAACTCGATATGGCTATATGCTGCTGCACCACCAACGTCTACTTGCTTCACCATCATTCGTCCTTCCATCCTAGCCACCGACGCCCAACTCAACACTTAGCACAACAATGAGTTTTTATTTATTTATTTTTGGATGAATTTGAATCTAATCTTATTTTTGTTGGTTGAATTAGTTTGTATTTTGATTTCAAATTTCATTGTGAATTTTTGGTATTGTATATTTCTTGTTGTTGTTATATCAATTGCAAGGTAATCTTTAATTAGGATCACATGAATTAATTGATACTGTGTATTTTGAATTAGGATATGTTAGTTTTAACTTAGTGCAATTTTTAGTTGTTTGTGTTTCTTGAATCAGCTTGGTTACATAAATTGGTTGATTACCTTGTAATTTTAAATCAATTGAGTATATATTCACTATATTGTGTATTGTTATATCAATAATTGCATTTTTTTAATAAAAAAATAGCATGTGGAAATATCTTCAAAAGCAGCTTAAAAATAAAAGAAAGGTCTAATGGGAACTATTCTAATCTAGCTCCTAGAATTTATGAATAAGGTTTGTCGTATCTCCATTAAGATCAAGCCACACATTGTAATTAGATGGATTTAAATTTTCTAGAGCTTGAACTAGGTTTGAAGGGAAAAAAATTTCAAATTTCCATCCAAATCAGCAAGATGGGGTAAGGAGATCTTATATTCATCTTTGTCTGTTCCAACCTTGTGCATACAATTTTCTAATTAAGCTTATTACTGAAAAAACTCAAAGATTTTTTGTATCTTGGTTTAATCAACATAACTAGTTAAAATATAGTAGAGAAAAAGAAATATCTTTTTCTTATTATATTACTTGTTCAAATATGAATTTAAAGTTGGTGGTGATCATTTTGTGGGACAAGGTTTTTGGGGTTGGAATAAAAAATGTAGACTTGAATTTCACGTTGGTACTTGTGATAATCATTGCAAGAAGGTTGTGAAAAAATATGATAATTTGATGAATTAAAAAAATGGCACGCAAGCTACTTTCTTGAAGTAATCTGAACTAGAGAAATATGAGTATCATATTTGTTTAGAAGCATTAGTCATTGCTATTAGATATCTTCTTCGACAATGACTAGCATTTCGGGAAAATGATGAATTCAATGGCTCAAAAAACTAAGGTTTTTTCTTTATGATATCCTAGACAATTTGCAAGAAGTTGATCCATTTATGGCTTCTTTAATGTTTAAACAAAAAAACTCTGAAAAATAGCCAAATGACTTCTCCTAATGTTCAAAAAGACATTGTTTATACTTGTGCAACTATAATAAGTAAGGAAATTATTAATGAGCTAGGCAATTATGTTTTTGTTATATTAATTGATGAATATGGTGATACATTTGGGAAAGAATGAATGGTTTTGGTTCTATGTTATGTGGATCACAATGGTATTGTGATGGAAAAATTTATTGGTATTGCACATATAACTAATACAATTGTCGTGTTACTCATTAAAATATTTGGTACAATGTTAATGAAATATGAGTTATGCTTATCAAGAATATGAAGACAGGGTTGTAATGGAGTAATAAATGTGGGAGGATAATATGGTAGTTTAAAGACTTTGATTCATAATAAAAATAATTCAGCTTATTATATTTGTTGTTTTGATCATCAACTTTAGTTGGCACTTGTTGCAGTTGCAAGGTCTCATGATTTGTTGTTTTTTTTATTGTTACTAGTGTTGTTAATATAATTAGATCATCTAACAATGTCGAGATATACTTTGAGATAAAAGTGCTCTCATATTAGAAGAAACATTTGATCTAGACAAGATATAATGTGCGTGTGGATTGAATCAATAATCAGCTCTTTCAAGTAAAAGAGATGCTCATTGGGAATCGCATGTTAAGTCTATTTCAAGTTTGATTAAGTTATTTTCTCTAGTTGTTGAAGTACTTGTTTTTTTTTTAAATAATAAAAAAGTATATAAAAATATGAGGATAGAGCCTTTAAAGAACTATTAATATCCTTTGAGTGAGTTTTCAAGCCATATTTTTCGAAAAGGGTTTTAGGTATAACGAATGATTTGTCTCAAATGTTGTAAAAGTGTAATCAATATATTATGAATGAATGTCATGAGACTAATTCAACTTGCTAAATAAATCCTCAAAACCATGAGCGATGAACGATGAAAATGTCTTATTGTTGAAGTTTTTTTATTTTGCTACTAAGAATATTATGATGTCAAATATAGATAAATAGTATGTTACAAAAAATAAGTCATAACGGTTGGTTCCATTTCTTACAAATATGCATCATTATAAGTTTAGTTATTTTTACAACGTATTAGATTTGCAATTAAGGAAGGCTGAATCACATTTTGATGTGATAGGCACTACATCATTATCTTATGTAACATGCTTGAATTTATCGGAATGATTTTTTACTTTTAACAAATAATTATTGATTAAGTTAATAAATTTCACCCCAATAAGTCTTCTAATATTAATTTTATGATACTTGACAATTAACTTGAGGATTATATTCTAAATATTCAATCTAATGATAGATTTTATAGAGTAAAAAAGCATAATGACATCTGAATAAAGCTAATGAAAACAAAAAACACATTACACATTTTTTTGTTTTATATGCTTATTAAATTAACTTTAAATTTGCCAATAGCTATTACAACGGTTGAAAGAATTTTTTAAATAATAAATTTGATCAAAAACAAGTTATGAAATCATATGTAATAAATATATACATAATTATCCAATATCATATATGTAAAAAAACCATACGATACTATTCATTATAAAGCTATCACAACTCGCTTCTAAAATATGTAACATCAACAAGTACAATTATAAATAAATATATATGTATAATTATGAAAATTAATAAATATATATATATATATATTTTTTATTATTGTTATTTTATATTTTAATATATGTTTGTTATTTGTTAAGACCCATAAACTTTATATCCTTCTCGTCCTTGGAAGTATATAGATAAAAAATTATTTCCCCTATTCTTGGGGCAGCTGGACCTGTGTCCTACTCTTCCTTTTTTTTCCCAAGTTGTAGCTCAAATAATCTATGGTCTAACATTGGGTAGCCAGTACAAGGGAAACAGTATGACAATAATGACAGTCCAATCAAACTTCTGATTTCAGGAGCACCGTAATCTTCTGCGTTTTCTGCTCAGGGCTGTAAAAATCGCCCCTTTGATTCGACACGCTCAAGCAATCAACCAGATGAATGAATGCCATAATGTCTAGACCATATCATAGAAGGTAGGACTCTACAACAGTTCTACCGAATTTTTCTTCAACATCTTTGGGCGTTTCAATCTGCCAAAAAAAAAACAAATATCAAATAAGAGAGCATAAAGGAACAACTTAAGAGACTCTAAATAGCGGGGTTGGGCGTTCTAAGCTTACCGCATTCAAAGCTTGAAACAGGGCCTTCACGGTGTTGTAGGGATTCCTGGAGCCAACAACCTATAATAAAAGGATGCAACAGTGAAGGCTATGCGAGGAAAAGAAACACAAGCAAGACTAAGGCAGCTGCAAACCCATTCATGACAACCAGTCGCTGCTCATTACCTTTGATTTCACATTCTTGTAACCCGCTAAGTTCAAAATTGTTTGGACAGTTCTACCGGCTTTCATGCCCGTCCAGGTTGGTGCAGGCCAAAGGTACACCTACAACAATCAAAACGGGTCTCATTTACACAGGCAGGGGGCAAAAATATAAAGGAATAGGAAAAGAGCAAACAAAAGAACTGAACTTGTGCCACATTATTTTAGAACCTTGGTTTTCTTGTACGTTGTTTGCATTGCATGGGCAATTGTGTGGTCCTCGTACCGGTCCACGTAATGCAGATTCTGGAAGCATTTCTCGTATGCCTAATTGTAATCCGAGTCATACAGCAAAGCAAAAAGATCAATAAATCTGCCGGGTGGTAGTGTAAATAAGACTACATTTGACACAACTGAAAAATTCAACGATTGAAATGGAAGTTGTTTAGAAATACTCTCCTAAACAGCCTCCCCCCCCTCCCCCCCCAAAAAAAAAACTACTCAAAAAGCTTTAAAAAGGAACTTTTCAGCCCAGGAGAGCATATGTGACAAATAAAGATTTGCTTAGTCACAAGAGCTTTCTTAGTGGTAAATTAAGGATTAATTGTAGATGAATCTGTTAAGGTTACAAGTGTTTGGTAACTCAACTAAAATAAAATGAAACAGGAATTGGAGACAAAATTCGCTCATTGCATTGCATTCAATAATCTGAGAAAAATTTACGAGGCAAGAAAATGTGGCATTTGAATAATTTAGACAGAATCAAAATTGTCACAAAACTAATTGTGTATCAGCAAGTACAGTATAGATTAGCAGAATTTCATAAATTACCTTCTGGAGAGCAACGGGTATAGCAGGGCCTTTTGCTTTTGCAAAGCCAACTACACCATTATAATTCCCACAAGCTAAAATGGCAGTGTACTTCACCACTTGGCCTCCCTGAGGACATAAATACCTCAATTATTTTCCCAAATAAAAAGGTCAGCCATGCATAATCAAGGTCCTCAGAGAGAAACGCTGGTACCTTTGTCACTTTACATGTACGGTTGACATCAATTAGTTTAACATCAAAACCCTGTCAAAAAATTACACCAAGTCAAACACTTTCACCCAGTTCCTGTAATTTGAAAGTCACGTTGACTAGCACAGCCGACATTCATGAACTGGCACATGTGGAAAGAGATAATTCCAAGTGGAAAGCAGAAGTTTTCAACTCTTTCTTCATGAAATATACATCATAACAAAGGACACATTAGGAGTCTCAGCAGTGGATTCTTCATGAAATATACATCATAACAAAGAACGCGTTAGGAGTCTCAGCAGTGGAGAGTAGACATGGTACAATGTCCTAAATTGCTACAAAAAGACACATCCTACTCAAAACTAAACTAAAGAGCAAACCATTGCTGACCAGAATAAGCACTGATATTCATACTGATGCTCTGGAATTTCTAAGTAATCTAAAAAATACCAAGGACAGTACAAAATCAAGGTAAAATAAGAATATGATGATGCAATGGAGTACGCAGGCTTTCTAGATGGCACACAGGAAAGATAATTGAAACAGAATACATAAATCCACATGCAATAGAAAAACAAAACATAAACCATGCAAAGAAAAAAAACAAAAAAAAAAAACTATTTGGCTTGGTGTGTTCTCACATACATGAAAGAACCAGAGTTTTATTTCAAGTCATCTTAACGAAGAACACAGCAATCAGAACTTAACAAAAAATCACACACACTAGCAGGGAATTTCCCTTCATTTACACCACAGGATTTTAATGGAAGAATAATGAGCCCTGCACTTACTTTCCTGTAAAGAGGTATTTTCTTCTTTTCCACAAGAGAGTTTCTCTCCTCAGCAAGGTCTCTTATCTCTTCTTCCAAACGCATCCCTTTCTTTCCGAAAGTATAATCCAACGCTGCCAGTTTCTCTTCAAGCTGTTGGTCAATGGCAGTCAGCTTCCCCAAAAGTATATCATCTCTCTCTTTCATATCATCAAATTCCTCCTCCTCGTCATTGTCCAACGAGGCTTTTATCATCTGCTCATCTCTTTCAAATTCAGCACCCTCTCGGATCTCTGAAGATCCAACTTCCTCCCGCTCTATCACTCCATAATTGGCAGGATTGTTAGGATCAAAAGCTTCTTTCCACTGCACCATTCTCATTGCCCTGTTCAACTTCTGGGTAAGTAGAAATTTTTCCTTTCCTGTGACTTCTTTTAGACGATTCATCAAATCACCAATGACCCTGTATTCAGGTCGGAGAGCAAAGTGCTTCTGCTCAAACTTGTCAATCTTGTTCATCCATTTGAAAGCATCGTCAATTGTTTCTGAAAGAATGTTCAAATATTAGACCAACCCCTTCAGTTTATCTTGATATACAGGTAAGTTCAGCAGTAGCAATAGTACTCCTCAAAGCAATGAAGCCTCACAAAAAAGCTGTTTCATTGCATTTTTACAAAGAATTAAGCACTTGTTTAGATCTCCTTATAAAAAGTAATTATCTATGATAATTACTTATTTTCAGAAATTTTTAAGCTAAAATGTTTCCAAAATAAGTAATTATTATAGATAATTACTTTTTGTAAGGAGATCCAAACAAGTGCTAAATTAACCGTGTTTCACAAGAACGCATCCCCTTAAATCTGCTTTACAGTCTCATATTCTTCATGAACTCGACTACACAATTATACAAAACTACAAGCACTCCATTTTCATTTTATTGGTACACTTAATTACAAAATTACACCTGAATATTCATCATGTTGCTAAAAATTATTTCAGAGGACTTAAAATAAGTAGCTTCCGAATAAACTTGCAATGGGATACAATACTACCATTATAACAACCCTGTATAGATGCTGGGTTTGAGAAGGTCTAGATGCAATGCAATCAGATATTATACAGTGTTAGTTTTGATGGTGAAACAAATGAAAATTAAAAGAGTGTAGCTGAATCTAACTCTGGCTAACTTACCAGCATCACAGAAGCTCTTAAGCAGCTCTTCAAACCTGTTAAACTTTCTCTTTAACTGTTTCTCACGTTTTTTAACCTCCTCAGGAACAAACATCTCATCATCTTCACTTTCAGAATCAGTCGGCTCTTCGAGCGCATCATCAAAAGTATTTATATCCTCCAGCTTTTCCTTCTCCAGTTTCTCAATCAACGGCCCAACACCCATAAAATCCTCTTCTTCATCCTCGTCGACAATGATTCCAGCCTTCCTCTTCTCTTCTCTCTCCTTCTGCTTCTCTCTCTCTACCTCTGCGAGTAGCTCTCTAACCGTTTGAGAGGCCATGTCCGGGAAGTTGTCATCAGAGGAAAATGGTCGGAACTGGCCAGAGGATAATGAAGGTAAGGGGAAATGAGAATTGAGATTTGAAACGGGCCTAAAGGGATAATGATAAACAGAGAGGTTTGGGGATTTAGGCCTCCAGCGAAGGAGGAAATAAGATAGCCTATTCGCTGCTCTTGATTTGCTCATATTTTCTGCTCACTACATTCATCAAAGAAAAGTTGAACCAATGATATGCTTAGTAAAGGATGCCAAATACAACATTATAAAATTGAAAAATTAAATGATGGGAATTATCAAGTACAAAAAGCAAGCAAGAAAAATGAATATTTTATCAATCAACATACTCCAATTTCATATGTCAAGCTATAAAAATATTGAACAGAAAAACTATGAAAAAGAAAAACATAGCAGCTGCAGAGACTCTGAAACCCACCAAATTAAACTATGGAAAACTAACACAAATGGAGACAGCTAATCACGATAATCACAAAGCAATTAAAGAAATAAAAAGTATAAAATAAAAACACTCTTACTCTGCTGATGAGCGAATGTCAGCGGAGGCTGCTAGAAGAGAAGCCATTCAAGTGATGAGACAGAACTACACGATACAATTAACAAGAAAAGAACAGCAAGTAGATAATAAATAGCAAGTGGAACCGGTTGCAGCATGTGCAGGTGAGAAATGAGACAAAGTACAGGAGAAGTGGCAAGACCAGGATTACAAGCTGATGGGGTCCAGGGACATATACAGAAAAACTAATAAAACATGAACGGAGGTTTAAAACCCCGTCAAAATTTTGTAGACAATGCACTGTAGATAGCTGAATTGTCTTGCTATCGAATGATATATCTATATGTCAACAAGACCCTTTTTCCAAATACCTTCCACTTCTAAGCTGCAGCTTTTATCCAGTTTCAAGCTTTACCAACAGTATTATTCCTGAGCAAACAATTAAAAACGAGCTCTGAGGAAAGTGGCTCAATAAATATACAATTAAAAACAGAAGTAGTGAATAATATTCAGGACAGGTCCTGATGGTATGGTGGCCCAGGTAAAAACACATAGTAAAGCCTATTGTTAAAATATTTTGTTAGTTATAGTGAATGCCGAAAATACAGAGTTCATGTTGTTATCCCGAATGATGTCATTAAACCCAATAATAAATATAGGGTTGTTAATGAATCAAGTCGAGCCAAACCCCCAAGCTCGAGCTTGGGTTGTTTACATTTTGTAAGGCTCGAGCTTGGTTCAAGCTTGGCTTGAGATGCTCAGAAAAGCTTATTTAAGTGGAATGAGCCAAGTTGGCTCTTTTATACTTAGCCCCTTGAAATATTCATCTTGTTCAGTTTAAAACTGAGACGGTCCAATTAACTATTCCATTTGACTAACAGTTTGTTTGGGTAATCAGCATGTTTATTATCTAAATCCTAGCAGCCAGCAGATCAATAACAATGGCAGCTTCCACAGCCACTATACTTAAATTGGCACCACGCCCACCTCCAATTCCAAAGCCAATATCAATACATTTCCTCAGTAACCGAAACTCATACCATCCACTAACCTCACTGTAACGTTATCCAGTGTATCTCTTTCAATGACCTTAGACGCCAATCTCTAAATCTTCCAAAAACACATCACTAGAACCACGGGATAAAAAATGACAGGAAACTGATTTCTCAATATATTAGCCGTATTCATGATCCCTAGACAGAGATCCCTACCTGTTATGTACACATTCATCAATGAATACACTCTAACTCAAGTAACGCTAAATAACAGCAAAAATCACTTTAAGAATGGACGCAATATGAGAATGAAATTAGAAACTGGGAATAAAGATATTAACCTGAATAGAAATCGAATTCAAAATAAAGGTCGACAAAGAGAGTCTGCATTCAAATAAATCGAAGCATTAGCCTTAAATTGAAAACAAATCGAATGAAATTAAACTTAAACTAAAATGAAATAGAAAACAAAGCAAATTCACCTAATAGTAGGGGGCAAGACATGATGGAGAACTTCAAGACGCCCGATCTCTCTCACACACAGCTAGAAAAAGACGACTAAGAACATGAGAAATCGGTCCGGAGAAGCAGGACGAAGAAGACGACGAGTCGGACGGAATTCCAGCTCTACGGCTACAAGTAGGGTTTTGTGCAGTGGGGTAGTTGGAATGAATGATAAAAATAAGAAAATTTGCAACACAAATTACATTTTGTCTGCGGTTAATATTTGATTAAAAAAAAATAGGACGTCTAAAATTACTAATATTCTTGTATAAAATAACCTTAAAATTGAGTTAATTAGATATTAAGCTTGTTTACTTTTATTTTCTCAATATGATCTATTATAATTTTTTTATATCATTTAGATAATTTTTTTAATTTTTTTTTATTATATCCTTTTTTAATCTACCTAACTTAGTCTATAAATTAATTTTAAGGAAAGTTATTAATTATAATTTTGAATAAAGTAATATAAAAATTGAGCATAATTAAAAAATTAAATTAAAAAACTAACTTAATTGAAATAAAAAATGACTAACCTAATTTAAAAAATAAAAGTGTAATTAAATTTAATCTATACTTAACTGCTAAATTTTTTACTACTATTTCAAGATAGTTTAAAGTCTTAATAAAACGGATAACAAAACAATATAATGAGAAATGAGCATTTAACTTATAATTTTTTTGTAATGTGAATTATAGTACAAAATAAATTTAAAAGCTAATATGATCTCTATTATAAAATAGATGTTGTAATGAATTTATATTTTATATATATATAAATTGAGCAATTATTTATCAAAATTCTATATTTTCTGAGATGTTCTATTAAAAAAATTCTAATAATAAAAGGTAAGATCATAAATAATATGAATGTCAGCTTAACTTAAATCAATTATAAGTTTGTTTATAAACTAACAACATAAAACATATGGATTTCTAACTATACTTGTTTATGTTACTTATATATATATATTACTTTTAAATTAAGGGTCTTTATAGTATGCAAATTACATGTCACCCATAATACCCTTAAATTTCTATTCAAGTTTTATTCTTAGATGCTTTATGGTTTAGTAAAGTATTTTTTTTCCTTTTTTGCAATATATAAAACTATCCTTTGTTTTTGGCAAACTCAAACTACATATTCCTAATTGGTCACAATGAATCTCCTACTATTACATGACATATGTAAAAATTATTACTTGTAGATCCTCAAAATTTATGATAAAGGTGTGGATTTGATTCATGTGACCCACTATCTATTTACTTGTGAGAAAATTTGAAAGAATTTTATTAGCGTTAGATGAGCATTGATGTAGTATTAACCAATGACACTCCAACAATCAAGTTAGTAATGTAAGATACAAATAAAATAAAAGAAAAAAGGAGTTGAAGTCACTTATCCATCGAACTATGTAGGTGTAGCCGCCAACGATGAGAGGTTTGTGGTTCCTAACCGAAGGTATTTATAAAGATGTCGTTTAGGCTATAAAATAAAATGGATGGTAAAGAGTAATAACAAATTGCTCAAAGTGGTTAATGGGTGCTTAATAGATTGCTCGAGTATAATTTCTTAGATTTTGTCTACCTCAAGACTTTGCAACTTCAACATTTATCAAGACTTGGGCTCACAACTTTCCTCCGCATAAGCAAGATAATCTTTTTTTAGAGGCGATTGATACTGAGAAATCAAAGGAAAGTTGGGTCATGTTCAAATGTTGTGGAGTTTGAATGACTTTGAATCATTTTTGCTAATTGTTGTCCACACAAAGTCCATTCATGTGACTGCTAAGTGGGTTGAGTCAACCAAACTAAGCGATAATTGTATAAAGAACCTTAGGTTGACCAAAGTGTATAAACCCTTTGGATTTCTAAGTTATGGGCTAAGCTAAATGACTAAAATTTATCCAGACACTACCTATGTGTATATTTTCAAAATACAAAAAATATACACTTCCATCAATGTTATTTATGACCACACCCCATCCCTTTTCTTTTCCAATAAATTGTTATCCTCTCACCCCATTTGGCAAACTTATGATTTTCATTCAACCATTCTCCCTTTGACTCTTCCTAGTGGAATACATTTTGTAGTCCTCATTCAACCATACTTTGTCCAAGCCATATTTAGGATTTAGGACAATGGTGGGTTTTAAATTATGATAATTTGTTTAGTATGCAAACATTAACAAAGATAATGTGACGGAATTGTGATAGTATTTTTGGTTGCCCTTCTTGGTTTGGTTAGTATAATTTTTATAAATTATTTTGCATATTGTTTTCTGACATTGCAATTCAAAAATTGAATAAGAATGTCATTTTGTTCAATTTGTTTATCTCTAATAGTTTGTCATGCACTAACATAGCTCTTTAGAAACTTATATATTTATTACTACTTTTAAATAAAGGATCCTTATAGCGTGCAACTTAAATTTATTTATTGTAGGAAATCATACACGACAAATATGTTCTTTTATATTTATATATTATTTTTTATCTCATATATGTTACCAACTAATTCAAGAGTTAGTTTTGTAAAATACTTTTGATATAATGTGTAATTGAATATTAAAATATTTAAATAGCAAACTAAAATGGTTGTCCTTTGTTTTTTAAAACTATGGTTTATAAACGAATACGTATTATATCTATCTATTACTACTCTAAAGTGTCTATCATTTATTCATTAATTTAATTAAACCTAAATGTTTATTGACTTAGTACATTAGTTAGTATAAAATTAAGCAATACAAACTACCAAATTCAAATAGTATGCATTGGTGTACTAAGCAAAGCTAGTGAAGCTAGAGAAGTATAGATGAAGAATAATTATCCATCCCCTAATTAATCCCCACATAATGATCCCACGATAATTGATACAAATTTTTATTTTTTTCAAAATACAAAAGGCAAAAAATGGAAAAAGAAAAATGATTCATAGGCTACCCATCCGTAGAGGTTGCAATCCAACTGGGCAAGTCGGGTGTGGGATAGGTTTTGCCGGATCAGCCTGTTCTCAAGGTGGGTCATGCAGTTACTATTTATTTATGGATCAGTTATAGAATATTTCTAGTTTCGGTTATATAGTTGATTGGTGCAGGTTTGGGTTGTATCGAATTAATTTGTCTTCTCGGGTCGGATTGAGTTAGTTTAGAAGTGAATCGTTTTAGGTAAACTTATCAGGTCAAATTTGGGCTGAGGTAACTCACATTTAGGTTAACTTGATAGTTCAAGTTCAGGTCATTTTGTGTTAACTTGACAATCAAAATCTTTTCAAATTTGAAAGGTTAGATTGAATCTGGATCGAATTATTTCCAAATCGATTCACTTCTAGTTTGGGTTAAAGAAGACATGAAAAATCAAAATTATTCCAACTCATTAAACTCATAAGCAAGCATTAAGTTTGATTCTATTTAATCGTGTAATTAAAAATATGTTATTGATTGTTACTTATTTATATAATATTTTAACTTTTTAATGTTGTGTTTTATGCTAAAAAAATTATAAAATTAGAGTATTGTTGGTGAATAAAGATGTCCATAGTACAAAAAAAGATAAAAATTTATAAAAATAATAAATTTTAAAAAATTATAAATAAATATTCAAACATGTGTAATTTATTATTATCCTAACTATAGTTAATATCCAAGTTGGTATTATTACGTTGGGTTAATATCAAATTTTAGATTAATTTAGATTACGGATTGAATTAATAATTTTTTATGTCGGGTTGGATTGGAAGGGAGGGATTAATTTTTGCCATCTCTATCCATCCACTTGTATCTTCTCTTCGAAGTTCTCAACCACTCACTCCATTTAGTTACTTTTTAAATTTGAAACGTGTATTCTTTGTTTCATTTAGTTCACATCACCTTTTTTTTTTTTTGATATATTTTATAACTTGGGTTAAGATCTATAAAATTTTAAAAACACTACGATTGACAAAACATTTGATTATATTTTTTATATAAGCCTAAATTATGTATCGATAGCTTTCATTCATACTCAAATAATTACCATACATGTTAGGACATTAGGCACGCATAGGGTGCTCCCAAATTCTAGTATTTTGGAGGGGAAGGATTGCAAGCTAAAACCACAATAACCAAATATTAAACAGTTGCATAGTGCTAATAGCTTCCACCCAATGCCAACAACGTCAAACAAAAGTTAATTGTGTATACCTGCTAGCAAGGCATCAATTACACGATAATCAAGTTCCAAATCATGACAAATGATATGGGCAGTCTCGTGTTATAACCTATCATTCTATTTTAATCAAAGAGGTAAGAGAAATTTTTATCAAGTACGCCATTATTTAGGAATCATTTTTTTCCTTCTTGGTTTGATTTGAAATTAGTCAAATAAAAATAACCCTAACAATTGGTTCTGGTAACTAGTAAGTCTAATTTTTTACTTCCTACATCACAAGTGATGTTTGTGGGTTCGTTTTTGAGACACCTAATGCAATTCAGAGCCTTGGCTTAATTATCCTCAATAATCGCTAAAAGTTCAGAAAGATAAAATGGACACATTTTATTGTTGGCATAGAATTTCTTAGCTTACATATAATTATTACCTGCATTTTTATGTACTATTTACATAATGAGAGAAATACTTCTATAAGATTGAATTATCACAATTAGATCACAATTACAGACAGACAAATAACCTATTTATAGTGTCTGCATCTCATTAGTTTGGACTCAAAGGATTAGCTAAGATGAAGAAAGTAGCGAAGAGAGTAGCAAAGAAAGTAGATATTGTGGATACTTTTAGTGTCCATGTGATTTAGGATCATGAAGAAACTCTAGAGCTACAAGGGAAATGAGGGAAGGGATTTGTTGGTCTGTTGTTATGAATATATATATATATATGTGTGTGTGTGTGTGTGATTGGATTTGTGTTAGGGTGCATCATAGATCATTTTACGTTGAATTGTTAAGTCTATGCTAAGGGTCAATAGTACCACAAGAATTATATTTTATTTATGAAACCATTGATTTTATTTGCACATACTAATATAAAGTGACAGAACACTAAAGTTGAGTTAAATTTTTTTTTTTCTATTTATATAACTTTTTCTATTAACAAACTACAAGCTTCCGTACTAGTTATGTAAAAAAGAATACATAATTCGCTCATTTAAATATATGTATAGAACATATTTATATCATTGTATTTAAAACCCTGTCCTTCCCTCTCTTCTCCGCCGCCATTCTCTCTTCGCTCTCTCACTTTCTTTCCCCATAGATTCACATATTTTCCTCCTTCGCCCCTTTTCATGCGCCACGGATCACTAAATCAGTAAATCTTCAAACAAGCATTTTCGGTGCTTCGGACAGATGCGTATGTCCTACCACAAAGTGTACATGCTCTTCAACGCCACGACTCCAACCCCAAATTACAGAACGAATGATTTCCTCAAAACAAAACATCCATTTGCCCTCTCCGACCAAGCAACCGCAGTACCAAATGAACAAAATAAGGAGCGGCAGAGCTACATAAATGAACAGGAAAATATGAAAAGGAAGAAAGAGATGTGCATGAGCACCTATGCTATGCGTACGCAACTCCTGTGCCTGGGCAATGAGATTGCCGTATGACTAGAAATTAGCAAGATATGCTTTTAATAATAAATAGTAAGTGGAAGGAAAAAAGTGTGCAAAATTGCAAATACAGCATTTGCACCTTCTAACACTATTCTCTCGTTCGCTTAAAGTATAATTTGTTAACCAAAAATAGGAACCCAAAAATTAAAATTTATTCTACACATAAATTTTGATATTTCATATGGATAGAGTTTAGTCTAGATTTTAAGTTCGAATCAAATTACCTTTACAAACTTCATATGAATCAAATTGATCAATTCCTTTTAAAAAGAAGTAAATTTTTAGATTATAATTATCATAGTACAACCAAAGCATCATCAACTACGTCGATATTACCTACGGTGATATATGCAAAAACTCTTCAAGCTAACAAGCAATTTAAATTATAATAAGGCCAAATTAATTTACTGGATTCTTGTGCCCTCCAATGAATCAAATATAGAAAAACAAAAACAGCAATATGAATTACAGAACATACGACCAAATTATTTGAACGGCTTTGCATGCTCGACCTTCATTTATGGTTCAGCTGAAATATTTCTCATATAGGGTGTTTGCAATATCAAAGGCATTTCCTCGAGCCTTCACCGGATAGAGCTTAGTGTCCGCTTGCCAATTATTCGAATAAGAAATCCATTGCCTTCTCCATTCAACCAATCCAAAGCTTTGGTTTTTTCTCAGGCTGCTCAGCAGATGATCGAAATAGAGTGAAGCTCGTGGGAGATAGTAGTCCTCTAACAACCCACTCCAAAACTTGTTCGCTGATGAAAGACAGGAACACAAACAGCAATTATATAAAATGATTCTCTATACAAAGAGAATGAATTCATTCACTGGAATAACAGCAATCAAATCTAACTTTACCATAATCGTGAAGCTGGCTCTGATTGGTTTCTGTGTTATCAAACCACATGGTGATTTGCGCTCTTGCATTCCACTCATACTGAAGTGAAAGCATATCCAATGTTATCACTTAACTTTACAACGAGTTTCGAAATGCACAATCTCAAGCCAAAAGATTTACGGGCAAAGTCCTTGAAACAAACTCCCTGACATAGATGATGAAACTTGAAAGATAGTTCATGTATTTACCTGCGTTCTCTCGCTTGGATTTGCAGCCAAACTTTTTGCACTTTCTAGCCAAGTTCCAAGAAGGAAATTATCATCAGCAGCAAGAAGTCCATCAATATCCTTGATGAGTTGAATAAATTTCTGGCTATGCATTTCTAATGCGCCTACGTCCTTGTTGCGGTAAGCGACCACTGCTGCCAAGTATACCTCATTTCCCAGCTTTGAGAGTACTTGCCGAGTCAAATCAACCAAGTCATACCTGTAATTATCGTTCAATCATAGACGCTTAAGGCAGAAACCTAAGAAGGCATGGCCATAGTTGTGACAGTCTGGATCAACTATATTGTGTCTGGGACTTCCAAATGATACAATTGAATATAGCGCATGTTCTTATGGATACTACTGTTTCCTAAAACAGCTTGGGTTATTGAGGAAACAGAATGATTCAACTTGTGTGATTCACTTTCTATTCATAAGATATTTAATAAGTACGTTACTATAAATGGGGATTTGGCTACAGAGGATCTTCTACATGCCATTTTTATAAAACATACAGCACATAATATTAATATAACTTCGTGATCGATCAAATGGAATTTAATCAAACAGAGCTTTCAATATTATTATTCTTTTTTAGCATACAAGGGAAGAGGGAGTCCCCATTACAACTACCGGGATTCGACCTGGTGACTTGGTGCATGAAAGTCATAACCTGATACCGTTAGAGTATCACACTCAATATTCTTGTTTTTCATGTGTGATGCCTATTTTCAGTATATGCTTGCTTTTTAGTATTAATTACAGGTCGCACAGCTGACAAATAGGACATCATTCCGGTTTATCTTATAATAAAAGACTAAAGTACTAAAGAATAATTTTAGCCTTTCGGATTTACCATTTTAGAATTCTAATGGAACTGTGTATAATGGCCTGAAACCCACCTATTTTTAGTTATTAAACCCAAACTTCTTGGCCTATCGACCTCTATATTGGCTGATCAGCCCGGCAATTTTTTTTAGTTTATGTTAATGTGGTCCACCCAACCTGACAAAAGACGTTCTATTTATAACCTGAAATTCCCAAGAACATTTTATCCACCCCTAGCTACACTAGATCCTTACAATCAATAGGTCAACATTTTTGAAACTCCAGCACTTTTCTTCCAAAGGGCATCTATTTCATGCATGCTATGCTCTCTCCACCTCACATTAGTTATGTGAACTTTACTTGAAAACTAGCATTTTTGATCTTTTAAAAAACTTGGCCTAAGAACATTTTTTTTATACCTTCAAGTTTGTCAAAACATTCTCAAATAAAAATGGAAAAAAAAAAATCATCATATTATGCTGCCACTAAATTCCTCTCAATAACTACATCCACTGTTTCTTCAGCAGTAAAAGAGCTGCCAATAAAGTCAAACTGTGAGGAAGACATTGACAGTAGACTAATACACTGAATTCGTACCTGTAGGTAAGGCTTCCTAGAAGAACCTTTCCTGCATCAAGGAATAGACGTAAAGCTTTGATGGCATCCTCAGGAGGGTACCATAAATGAGCCTCGGGCAGGGAAGACTGGGACTCGAGCAAAAAGTATCTGGGGAATCTATATGGCATGAGGAATTGATTCTGTCTTCTTCTGGGTGGATCAGATCCGGTATCCACTGATGGGTCCCAGTCAGGAAGCTTCACTATGAAATCTGTGTTATGGTCCTGACACATACAGATAAGAAACAGCAGAAAATTCAGCACAAGAACACAGCCATCTAGTGAACTCTATTTAACACAACCATCTTCTGAAGCACCAATTTAAGTAAGATGAACATACAGCAATTGCATCTGTACAATTGTAAATGGTGCGATGAAGACCTTCCCAAGCTGCTTCCATCTGATGAACAGATTTACCATAGCGTCCGCTGGAGTAGCTCTTAAGCCATTCCTTCAAAAACAAACAATACAAGATAAGTTACGAGAACAACTCTCCAGGTGCTTTATGCTATCAATAAGCCACTAAAATGCATTTTAGTAAGAGAAGAAATGCTAGTAAACAACAATGAGATCTTCATCTCTTCCAAGTCAGAATATGTAACAAAGCCAATTTCCCTCTTGAAACATTATTAGTATGAGTGGTTATGAATTTTATTACTGGCAGTGAGGAAAGCTAGTACCAATGATGCGTTAGCTAAGACTAAGATTTCTACGTACCTAAAAGCACATGGTTTAAATCCCCCTTCATGCGTTATTTTTAGGTCTTTCAGATATAGTACCTCTACTAGCCCACAAGCTAGTAGAGGTGTGGTTGCACACGTCTGAACCTTTCCCATACCCCACCAGTGATGGGATTCATACTGGTAAAGACAAGTGTAGCCAAAGTGGAATCTCAAATTCTCAACTTAAGTGGTGCCTCGTTGGTTGATAGAAGGGGCAACCAAAAGAATGGTTCTCTATACTATTTGAAATACCAATAGAAATGTTCAAGAATTCGTAGACAAAGGGTAGTAAAATAGTAAGTCACCAGAAATTTCAATTTTTGATTGAAATTCCTATGCAACCATCCAGATTATGTTTCCCCATCAATTGAATAAGCACAGCACATCATCTACAACTGGAACTCACTTCTCCATCATGCGGCAAGCAGAGAACATAATTATTCATTCCATTCTTGAGAAGAAAAAACAAATAAAAAATGCATTTGATCCACCCTGTGAAATTCTAAATAACTTCATGTCTGCGGTAGAGTTCAGTCAGAAGCCATGTACCATAAGTTGGACTTTATCACTTCGAAACGCCATTTCAGACATCAGCTCATAAACAACTGGATTGTGTTCTATTCCTTCCATACACATACCAACTCCAACCTATGGAACGTGAAATGATTAGTTAATATATGTATCTGCATGTGGCTGTTTTTCTGGTGCAGGAGGCCAGAGGGGTTATATGCTCATGGAAAAGCATACCATTGTTGAATTGTCACTAACACGGGCATCAACTGGACCTGAAGAAACTGAGTCTAGTAATCCATACATTTCAATATTTCCTCCAAAGTTATGAAGCATGCACCTACAATAAGAAGATAAACAGGCCATTACGAGAAGATCTCAGCTGCCCAACAATGGATAAGCAATAAAAATTAGTAACATACAACTCTTATGTATTTACATTTTAATGTGGAATTGATCAAACTAACAGAGAAGAATGGAATACCAGATATAAGGAGTGCTATAAAATTGAGAAGATTTTTTCCAAATCGGTCTGACTTCAGCAAATAGATCAAGAACTATCATCTTCCCAAAAGGAACAGAATGAAGAAGTGCCTGGAATAGGAAGCTATGTCAAGTAAATAAGCAGAACATAGTTTTTCAATGCGGAGAGCATTTATCATATCCACTGCACATGCATAGCACATGAGATAACAGGAACTGAGAATGGCATTGGACCCAACACAATATTTAATAAGTGAATGGCATTCCAGATGAGTTAAGCTACCCATCAGAAAGCTTGGTTGGAAACAATATTCTCCGACACCAAATGCATTGTAGCAAAGAGGAAAAGGCGAAATTAAGAAATACGACATGGATATCTATGAGCACAAAAGGAAACTGGAAAGGGAAGAAGAAAGGAGCAAACTTGCAGTAAGGCATGAATGATTGTTAAAGAATAAGAAACATCAGCGGATGCAAGCACATACCTTCATCTGTGGCGGCTTCCAAAATTTGGAATCTGAGTAGAAAAGCCATCCCTGATTGGAAAAACATAATAATAAACAAACTGAGACTATCACGCATTACTAAGCAACAAGGAAAAGCCTGGAGTCTGATTAAGACAGTAACTTAAGTGTTGGACTTGGTTATTTTCTGGTTTAGTATTCCCTATAGCTACATTTTACTGGACTCCTTTTATTTCTTTCTTTTTCTTAGTCCAGCTCATTACAGCATTTGTGGTGATTAATTAAATTTGTCACCTCACCCAGTTTTCAGAACCTTGTCTCCCTCATATATGAAGGCTGCCTTTGTATGCCACTACTTTTTGTGATGAATAAGAAATATACAGCCGATAAAAGCTTGCCCTCCATTTTTTCGTCTCTGCTCTCATTTTCTTGTTGTTGATCAATCGACATGGCTTCACCCAACATGCTATCAGAGCGTCGTCTAACTCTAGTTGATCATCTTTCAGGCTTCTTTTAACTTCTCTCAATTGCACATTATTTTCCCCTTTTTCTCTTTAGCTATTTGCTGATTCTGCCATACAACAAAACCGCTGTTGCGATTACGGTCACAATGTCACAGTATTGGAGAGCCGCGGCCGATAAATTATGTATCACAGTCGTCGTGGTGTGATTTTTTTTTCACAATATGGTATAAATGTTATTTATTCATCATTTAATTACTTGTACAACTATACATTAATGTTATATATTATATTAAAAGTCTTTAAATGACTATGTTAAATTATCTTAATAACACTACATTTGCCTTGTAATGAGAAATAAGACGTGTTTGTATTGAATCTCACACTCACCTCTTCTTTGATTGTCCTATTGTTGTATCTATTTAGAAGGAGATCGACTTGATATTGCAAAAGACTCTACAACTACAACCCTCTATAGTGTAATTCGAGCTCTTAGAAGAAGTTAAAGAGGTTCTAAATTTTCAAGTTCGTTACTTTTGCCCGGTGCTTAGCCCTCGCTGCTACTACTTACCTAGTATAGAGATTGGAGAATAAGGAATGAAGATGCTTTTGATTCTAAAGATCTAGATACTAATGGTTTGGTTGTACAGATTAAAAAGTATGTATAGTGATTTATTTATATAACCTTTTTGTAAATCTCAAGTCCTAGATCATAACTTTTAACAAGGCAGAGCAACTATTTTGTTGCAACCATAGTCTCCATGCATGAGATGAGGAGGCACAGATTCAAAAGGTTAATAGGCACCACGATTAAATTGATGGAATCTTTGATCAGAGTAAGCTGAGTGGCAACCACTAGTGCTTCTACAACATCTTCTACCACGACCATGAGTTAGTCGATCATCACCATCTCCATGAAAAGCTTAGTTGCTTTGCTCATATGATTCAATGCTGTCAAATCCATACATAGCCCCCTTCCTCCAATACAACCACCACCACCACCACTACCATCATCATCGTTATCACCGTCACTCATAATCAGACGAGAATCATAAGATGCGCCACTAGGTTCATTTGTAGCATAGGAGTGATTAACAACACTGTATTGGATTGGAAGATCTTCTCCCAGTTTTGGTGCTTGAAGGCTACTACTACCTCCTTGAACTTTATTATCATCGTCCAAGCCATTCCACGAAGATGTTTGAGTGCAAAGGATCCTCTAGTTCTTCTAACCAAGGATCCAAAACATCATCTCCATGAAATATATAATCCAAATTAATAGGATTATATGGTTTTTCCATCTCATCTTGGGTCTTTCTTGTAAAACCTCTTATTCGTGGCCTCAAGTTGTAATGTACATAGACAAGAATATTCAATTTTCTATATTTTAACCTGTTTATGGATTTCGTATGCATCAAACTAAAAGCACTCCAATTTCTTTCATAATTTAATTAGGAGGTAGTAGCACTTAAGACTTTCAATACAATCCTCTTAAGATGTGGAGCAGAATCCCTATATATATTCCACCATTCTGCTAGAATTATAAGATTTTATAATTAGTATAAAGTTATAAGTTACATCCATAAAAAATTAAGATAATATATACCCTAAGTACCTGGATTGGTGAATTTAATAGCTCTTTGTACCGTAACGTCACTAAAGTCTTCTTGTTTGAGACTGTATCTCTCCAACTATACATTAAAGTTAAAATAATAAGTTATCATCATTACTCTATACAAGAAAATGTATTACAAGTTAGGTTTACCTCATTGAGAGTTTGAATCTGATTATCAGTATTTGACTTGAGCCTTTGTATTACTTTTTTCAACCCTCTCATCACTTCTCAATCCTCTCTAATATCATTTACATGACTTCTATATGCAAATTGAGGGTTGAAAAAATATCCTTTTAAAACTCACGCGTAAATGAAATGACAATTTAGTGATATATTTTGCATCGACATGTGCATTGCTAAATAAAATAGAAATAAAAAGAAATTTTACCTATAATATACAACTCATAGTGAAGCTAAGAGTTCCATCTAGTGTCAACGATCTTCCAATAACATTCCCAATATCAGCAATTCTTTTGGATGGCTAACTTTACTCTCTCCATTGCTTCATAGAGAAATCCTATTATTGGTTTCTCATCTCCATCCATTAGTCTTAAAATCTTCATAAGAGGCTTTTGCACCTTAAGAACATCATTAATCTTAGTCCAGAACTTTCTTCTTTCGTCTATAGGTTGGAGAATAATATCTTGAACTTTGGTTACGTGATCATCATTCATTTTACCATACTTGGTACGCTTCCACTATTCTGACTCCTATATGTTTCTAAGACTATGGTTATGCCTCACAATACTATCCAACGCAATAAAGTTGGTAGCGAATCTAGTTATGCTAGGTCGAAGAAGCTAACGATCATTTGTGAATTATAACATTATGGCCACTACCTTATCACATTTGTATATAAATGGAGTGATAATTTGAGTCATTTTAAGTATCTTATGAATGTTAGTCTTCTATGAAATATCAATCGATATAAGATCTATGCAATGAGCAGTACAACCTGTCCAATATAGATGCGGAAACTCTTGTATCAATTTCTTTCCTCCAGCCTTGATCATAACTTCGCTACCTATCACAACTTGTACAACTATCTTGGGACCAACTTCCTCAACTACGTTTTTCATCAACTTAAAATAATAATCTGCATCCTTGGATGGAACACGGGTGGCATCAACAGATTTATGGAAAACTGTCCCACATTTTGAGTAAATCAAAAGTTTAATCAAGTGCATTTTTTCTTAGCTCAGTCCATCCATCACACATGATAGTAACACCCCATTACTTCCATTGTGGTGACAAAGAACAGATCTATTCCTTTAGTGACTGATATTTTTCCTTTAGATATACCTCTAAAAGCTCATAAGAGCTGGGTGGTGGCATACAATCTCCTACTTTACAAATAACGATCATCAATGGCTTTATAAATGGGGATTCTATTACACCGAATTATACTTTATTATGAGTAATCTAGTTTCCCTATGCCTTTATCAACTTTCATTTGGGACTTTTATACGCCTTTTTACACGTATTGATTTTGGTCAGTTTCTTCTTTTAATGTTCTCTTTCTAAAGAAACATTCATAGTTGCTAATATTTCTACAGAAGTCAATGAAGGTGCATGTCAATATGAACCCTGGCTTCCTCTTACATTTAAGCTAGATAAGCGACTCATTGGTCGAGAAGGTTGTTGACGACTGCTTCCACCTTTGTCATAATATTCACGATGTTCCATCCTATACATGTTTTTTTCATATTCTAAATCTACTTCAAAACTACTCCTCCTTAAAGTCACTTGAACATCTTCTTCTTCTTTATATTCATCTTAATCACCAAGTGTCATTCTTGTAATTTCTCCTTCAATGATAATATCACTTCTCTTTTTTTCCAACTTATTCTTTTTCATTTGTTTTAACATTTGTTCCATATTTCTTTGCATGTCAGTTGACACTTGATCACATTTTGCAACATTTCATTTAACATGACCTAAATATTCTTTTAGTCGTGTGATTTCTCCATTAATAACTTTGCCACAAAAAATACACTTAATTTTTTGCCGACTTCCGTCCACAGACTCTCCAAAATTTCATTCACCATCTCTAACTGTACCATGACCACTAGCATTATCATCACCACTTGTTCAACGAAACATGTTTAGTGTATATGCACTATGTATATAATATATCTAAAAATATATAGGAAAACTATAATTAGTAAATAAACTATTAAAGTAATTATTTATAGAATTACAAGTGATGAGTTTTTAATATAACACACTTAAATTGTTATGTATTAAATAAAGAAAATACTATGTATACTAAATCTAACTCTTCTTAGTATTAAATAAACACTACTACTATTAGCCACTTTCAAATTATTATTAATTGATTTTTTGGGTAGCTAATCTATAATATTAAAGTTATTGGCAATAAATTATCATTATGCTGTATTTATACAAATTTACAATAAATTAAAACTATATAAAATTATTTATTATCCATCCATTAATCTTAATCATGTACTAATTTAGTTAATATTAAAATTACTTAACTAATCATACAAAATAATTAATAATAAACTATTATTATAGTACATGTAAATATATTAACAATAAATTAAAATTATAACAATTATAAGTATTAATTTATACATATACTAATTTAACTAATTATTAATATAATAACATTACTTGACTAAGTACTAATATTTTACGTAAAAATATTATAGATGTAGCATATAAAAAGTAGCAACACATTAGTATATTATTAAACTAATAGCCAATTAATAAAAAGTAGATAGTATTATTTAAGTGGACTAGTTAGCTAATTAATATAAAACATATAGTAATGTAGCATAAGACATTTTATATTTACCAACTCAGAGAGATTGAGAGATTTAAGGACGATTGAGAGAGAGACTTTCCACTTCTAGTCATAAGCAGAGGCTGCAACTCGCTCAACCCCTTTCTCCAAGTTCGTCTGTTGCGCCTCCTCGGTCCTGTCCAAGCTGTGCTACAATGGCCAAAGAGAGACATCTTCACCTCTTCAATTCATCTTTGTCTCTTTAGTTGGTCTTCGCATCTTCAATTCCAATCCGGATGGGGAGCAACGTCAACAACGACCAAACACAACTAGGCACTAGCGAGCGAAGCAAATACTACTGAGAGCCAAGATAGAACGACGAAGCTTGGAGATGGCAAGAGAAGTTGCGCTGACAGTAGCCCACCGCCGGATCTATTTTTTAATTAGGGTTAGTATTTCTTTGCTTCTTATGTCTGATTTCTTTTCTATGCAGATATATATAACCATTTTCACTCTATTATTGTCATTTGTTGTTTGTAAATTATTGTCCAAAATCTGCTTGCTTTGTCTTCTACTTTTTTCTGTTCAATTTTACTTTTTGCTAAGCTTCACTTTCAGTGGTGACTTAGTTAGCATTACAGTCAATAGTGAGGGAATGGGGTTAGGGCAGGGTAAGGCACCATCTTGGCAGATAACTTTGAAAATGTTTTCGTAGTTTTGTAGGGTATTGATATTTTGGTAAAATATCGACGATGTTACCTGAAATCCAATATTTTACCGATATATCGGCGGTATTGGTGTGAATTTTTTTACATCACGTTTCAGTATTTTTGCGTCGCGGCTGAACTATAATCAGCGGCCAATATGCAATTTCAGAGTCGCAATTTCATTGTATGGATTCCGCAGCCTGTTTCTTTTTGTGCACGATCACCTGTCCTTTTCATTTGTTAACATATTCATTAATTGATCAACAACTTCCTTCTATCTACCTCACCCCATGAGTGATTTTCATTTGTTCACATATTCATTAATTGATCGACAACTTCCTTCTATCTACCTCACCCCATGAGTGATTTTCATTTGTTCACGTATTCATTAATTGATCAACAACTTCCTTCTATCTACCTCACCCCATGAGTGATATAACCAACAATGGGCCTAACACAAGGCTCTGTGATAGTCACAAAGGAAACTACAAACCCAGTTTTAGAGTCTTCTCACTACCTTTATCTTCACCCTAGGGATTATCCAGGGTCGATCCTAGCTTCCAAACCTTTTGACGTGACTAGATACATTACATAGAGAAGGTCAATGATGATAGTTTTGAATGCTAAGCATAAGAAAGAATTCCTTGATGGGTCTTTGATAAGCCTCTAATTAAAATACCTATGTGAAGAGGAAGAACAAGGTTAATTGAGGTGGGCATGTAAGAGCACATGGGAAGGAGTGTTGGCATGCAAGGGCTGAGTTTCTTAAATGCTGAGTTATTGTAATTTCTATTCCCTAAGAGTCGGTTAGAGTCAGTTGGAGGGAATATCAAATTTTCTCTATTTTCTTTATTTTTTTCTTATTTGACCAAACAATTATGTATGCGACTATTAAAGGGGAATTTGTAGTATAAAGGTGATTCGAGGGAGAGGGAAGAGTAGGAGGTCGACAAAAAGCAGTCTGAGTGGGAGGTGCCAGGTCCTTAGATATCCCGGAGCATTAGATTTCCATCACTAGAATGAGGATATTTCCCCCTCTATTACTAACTTTGCACCTCTAAACCTATCATTTGGTATCAAAGCTCCCTTCAATTCCAAACAAAAGCAAGCTGGTTTTGGAAGATATCGCTATGCCCTTCATCTAAGGACTACCCAAGTCTGAGGAATACAACTGCTTACCGATGGTAGAGTAAATATGCTCATATAATTCCACTAAGGCATCCCTTAATAGCTCCTACCATTACTGCCATATTTGTGAAGGAAGTAGTTCAACTCCATGGGATGCCTTGTTCAATTGTCTCTGATCGAGACAAGGTTTTTATTAGTAATTCTTGGCCAAAAATGGTTAAGTTGCAAGGTACCACCTTGAATAGGAGTTCGGCCAACCATCCTCAAATAGACAGACAGTCGGAGGTGATGAATAGAACTATCGAGTCATATCTCAAGTAGGGATGACAATTTTCCCTGCAAGTTCGGGGCTCCTTTCGAGTTCGGGTTCAGGGAGAAATTTTGGGGATCAGATTCGGGTATTTTTTTGTAGGGACGGGTTTAGGTCCCCATCCTTGAACCCGGCCCGAAATTTTTTTATATATTTCTATATAAAAACTTATATATATATATATATATATAAGTTTTTATATAGAAATATATAAATTGAAATATAATGTAAAAAAATAAGATTGGGTATCGGGTATGGGGTAGGATTTCAAGTAACGAGTTGAATTTTAAGGTCAGAGAATGATCGGGAATGGAGAATAGTTTGGGAATCGGGTTGAGTGTGGGGATTTAATCCCTATAGGGATCAGGTCTGAGATTCCCTAATAAGAAAAAAACGAGTATCGAGGCTAGTTCGAGGATGATTTTACTTATCGGGTTCGAGGATGAGGATGGGGTCTCCATCCCCGGCCTACTCCATTGCCATCCTAAATCTCAAGTGTTTCGGGAGCGGCCCAAGAAGTGAGTAAGGTGAGCACCTTGAGCAGAGTACTGATACAATACTTTGTATCATACTGTTATTCACACCACCCTATTCATAGCGGTATATAAACGAGAGCCACCACCTCTAATCAGATTAAAATGGGGTGTTGCTTCAGTTGCAATTGTGGATGAGGAGCTTAAGGCACATGAACTGATTTTAGAGAAACTTAAGGTTCACTAGGAAAAATCTCGGCAAAGGATGAAGGCATCAGCTGATAGGAAGAGGCGTAGAGTTTGCAATTAAGGAATGGGTGTGCATGAAGCTCAGGCCTTATAAGCAGAAGTCACTAGCAAAACGTGGTAATGAGAAGCTGTCACCACAATACTTTGGGCCTAACCAAGTGAAGTCCAAGTGGGCAGTGTGGCTTATTGTTTGCATCTGCTAACTTCCATTTCGATCATACAATTAAATCGCGGGTCCGAAATTGCGTATCGGCTGCAATTTCGCAGAATCCCAACCTGCCGCGACGCAAAACAGCCGAAACGCGATGGAAAAAAAATCACACCGATATCGCCAATATATCGGCGCAATATCGGATATCGGAAAATATCGCTGATATTGCCCCAAAATATCCGTTACCCTACCAAAATACAGTGAGATTCGAAAATACCCAGCACCATCCATGGTGCCCTGCAAGTTTGCGACCGACCCTACCCTATCCCCGTCCCCTCAACACCAAAAGTAACCCACCCACCTAGTCAGGGCAAGGTAGTCACTGAAAGTGAACTGCAGGCCGCAGCAGTAGAAAGACGAAAGTAGGAGTAGAAGACAAATGAAAAAGATTCGAGATTCGACCATTCACATTCAGGCATTGAGGACAATAATTTACGAATTACGGTAACTAGCAATTATTGACGAAAATGCTTATAAAAATCAAATGGAAGAAGGAAAAGAACACTAACCCTAATTCACAACAAACCCGCAACACAGAAACCGGAGAATCGAGCGGCGAGGGCTGACGGCGAGCGACGAACGGCGATGAGGAGCTACAACCTTGGATTGGAAGTGTGGGAACTGGAAGTGAAGTCTGCGAAGTGCGAACAGGAAGACCGGAAGAGTCGACCGTCGACTGTCAAGCACTCGAGGTCGATTGTCAAATAGTCGAAGGCTGGGAGTCTAGGACTGAGTGTTTGAGTTGAGACTCTAACACAGTATTCGATATCAGCTAATAAGATAAGTCCCTCAAGTCTAGCAAACCGTTGAACATTCGAACAACTGCCTCAAAAGTTAGTATAAACATTTCTTATTTAAGTAGATATGAAATATTTAAATGATTTATGCTAAATTATGCTACTAACATGTTATAATATTATCTATGTTTTGTTAATTAGCTAACTAATCTACATAACTTATGCTATCTAATTTTTATTAATTAGCTATTATTTATTAGTTTAATAATATATTAATATGTTGCTATTTTTTATAATGCTACATATATGAATTTTTTAAATAAAATATTAATACTTAGCCTAGTAATGATGTGATATTAACAATTAATTAAATTAGTATATGGATAAATTAATACTTATAATTATTATAATTTAAATATATTGTTAATATAAGTAGTTATGTACATGTAATCATTTACTATAATAAATTAATAATAGTTTATTATTAATAATTTTGTATGATTATTGAATACTGATTAGTTAATTAATTTTAACATTAATTAAATTAATACATGATTAAAATTAATAGATGGATAATAAACAATTGTTATAGTGTTAATTTATTGTAAATTTGTATAAATATAATATAACGATAATTTATTACTGATAACTTTAATATTATAGATTAGGCATCCAAAAATCAATTAATAATAATTTGAAAGTGGCTAAGAGGAGAAGTAGTATTTATTTAATACCAAGAAGAGTTAGAAACTTAAATACTTATATTTAGTATATATATTATTTTCTTTATTTAACGTATATAGTATATACATAATAATTTAAGTGTGTTTGTGTTATATTAAAAACTCATCATCACCTATATAATTTTATAAGTAATTACTTTTATAGTTCACTTACCAATTATAGCTACCCTATATTTTATAGGGTAATTTAGTACTTAGTATTACTTATTTAGTAGATATGAAATATTTAAATGATTTATGCTAAATTATGCTACTAACATGTTATAATATTATCTAGTTTTTATTAATTAGCTAACTAATCTACTTAACTTATGCTATCTAGTTTTTATTAATTAGCTATTACTTATTAGTTTAATAATATATTAATATGTTGCTATTTTTTACATGCTGCATCTATGAATTTTTTAAATAAAATATTAATAATTAGCCTAGTAATGATGTGATATTAATAATTAATTAAATTAGTATATGTATAAATTAATACTTATAATTAATATAATTTAAATTTATGGTTAATATATGCAGTTATGTACATGTAGTCATGTACTATAATAAATTAATAATAGTTTATTATTAATAATTTTGTATGATTATTGAATACTGATTAGTTAAGTAATTTTAATATTAATTAAATTAGTACATGATTAAAATTAATAGATGGATAATAAACAATTGTTATAGTGTTAATTTATTGTAAATATGTATAAATATAATATAACGATAATTTATTACTGATAACTTTAATATTATAGATTAGGCATCCAAAAAATCAATTAATAATAATTTAAAAGTAGCTAAGAGGAGGAGTAGTATTTATTTAATACCAAGAAGAGTTAGATACTTAAATACTTATATTTAGTATATATAGTATTTTCTTTATTTAATGTATATAGTATATACATAACAATTTAAGTGTGTTTATATTATATTAAAAACTCATCATCACCTATATAATTTTATAAGTAATTACTTTTATAGTTCACTTACTAATTATAGCTACCCTATATGAAATATTTAAATGACTTATGCTAAACTATTAACTATGTTACTAACATGCTATAATACTATCAATTTTTTATTAATCAACTAACTAGTCTACTTAACTTATGTTATGATTGCTATCTAATTTTTATAAATTAGCTATTATTTATTAGTTTAATAATATATTAATATGCTGATATTTTTTATATGCTACATATATATGAATTTTTTAAATAAAATATTAATACTTAGCCTAGTAATGATGTGATATTAATAATTAATTAAATTAGTATATGGATAAATTAATACTTATAATTATTATAATTTAAATTTATTTTTAATATATGTAGTCATGTACATGTAGTCATGTACTATAATAAATTAATAATAGTTTATTATTAATAATTTTGTATGATTATTGAATACTGATTAGTTAATTATATTTAATATTAATTAAATTAGTACATGATTAAACTTAATAGATGGATAATAAACAATTGTTATAGTGTTAATTTATTATAAATTTGTATAAATATAACATAACGATAATTTATTACCGATAACTTTAATATTATAGATTAGGTACCAAAAAAATCAATTAATAATAATTTGAAAGTGGCTAAGAGGAGGAGTAGACTGAGTAGTGTTTATTTAATACTAAGAAGAGTTAGATACTTAAATACTTAGACTTAGTATATATAGTATTTTCTTTATTTAACGTATACCATTAGTCTATTACTATATACATAACAAGTTGATTGTATTTGTGTTATTAAAAACTCATCATCACCTATATAATTCTATAAGTAATTACTTTTATAGTTCACTTACTAATTATAGTTATCCTATACTTTTATAGTTCACTTACTAATTATAGTTACCTTATATATTTTCAGATATATTATTAGTAAACATATCTCGTCAAACAAGTGTTGATGATAATGCTAGTGGTGCTGGTATGATTAGAGACGCTGCATGGAATTTTAGAGAGTCTGTGGATGGAAGTCAGCAAAAAATTGTGTGTTTTTTGTGACAAAGTTATTAATGGAGGAATTACACGACTGAAAGAACATTTAGGTCACGTGAAAGGAAATGTTGCAAAATACGATCAAGTGTTAAGTGAAGTACGAAAAAATATGGAACAAATGTTACAGTAAATAAAAAAGAATAAGCTGGAAAAGAAGAGAAGGGATATTATTATTGAAGGAGAAATTACAAGAATGACACTAGGTGGTGATGAAGAATATGAAGAAGAAGAAGATTTTCAAGCGACTTTAAGGAGGAGTAGGTTTGAAGCGGATTTAGAATATGAACAAAACATGTATAGGGCGACACGTCATTAATATTATCATGAAGGTGGAAGCAGTCGCCAACAACCTTCTCGACCAATGGGTCGCTCATCTAGCTTAAATGTAAGAGGAAGCCAGGGTTCATATGGGCATGTACCTTCATCGACTCCTGCTAAAAGATTAGCAGCTATGAATATTTCTTTAGAAAGAGAACATCAAATGAAGAAACAGACCAAAATCAATACGGGTACGAAGGCCTATAAGAGTCTTAAAAGAAAGTTGAGAAAGGCATGGGGAAAGTGTAATAGAATCCCCATTTACGAAGCCATTGATGATAGTTATTCGTGAAGTAGGAGATCGTGTGCCACCACCCACCGCTTATGAGCTTTCGGAAGTATATCTAAAGGAATGGATCGGTTCTTTGTCACCACAATAGAAGCAATGGGGAGTTACCATCATGTGTCATGGATGGACTGGGCTAAGTAAAATGCATCTTATTAACTTTTTAATTTACTCAAAATGTGGGACAGTTTTCCATAAATCTGTTGATGCCACCCATGTTCCATCCAAGGATGCAGATTATTACTTTAGGCTGATGAAAAAGGTGGTTGAGGAAGTTAGTCCGGAGATAGTTGTACAAGTCGTGACAGATAATGAAGCTGCGATCAAGGCTGGAAAAAAAAAATGGATGCAAGAGTTTCCACATCTGTATTGGACAGGTTGTGCTGCTCGTTGCATATATCTTATATTGGCTGATATTTCAAAGAAGAGTAACATTCATAAGATACTTGAAATGACTCAAAGCATCACTCAATTCATATATACAGATATGAAAAAGTGGTGGCCATAATGTTACAATTCACAGATGATCGTCAGCTTCTTCGACCTGGCATAACTAGATTCGCTACCAACTTTGTTGCGTTGGAGAGTATTGTGAGGCATAAGAATAGTCTCAGAAATATGTGGGAGTCAGAACAATGGAAGCATACCAAATATGGTCAAATGAATGATGATCACGCAACCAAAGTTCGAGACATTATTCTCCAACTCACAGACGAAGGAAGAAAAATCTGGACTAAGGCCAATGATATTCTTAAGGTGCAAGAGCCTCTTGTAAAGGTTCTAAGACTTGTGGATGGAGATGAGAAACCAACGATGGGATTTCTCTATGAAGTAATGGAGAGAGCAATATTAGCTATCCAAAAGAATTGTCGATATTGTTATTGAAAAATCATTGATAATAGATGAAACTTTCAGCTTCACCACGATTTGCATGCTGCAGGAAAATTTTCTTTTTATTTATATTTTATTTAATAAAGTACCTGCCGAATGTCGATGCAAAATATATTACTAAATTCTCATTTAATTTACATGTGAGTTTTAAAAGGATATTTCCTCAACCCTCAATTTGCATACGAAATTCATGGAAATGATATTAGAGAGGATCAAGAAGTGATGAGAGGGTTGAAAAAAGTGATACAAAGGCTCGAGTCAAACATTGATAATCAGATTCAAGCTCTCAATGAGGTAAACTTAACTTGTGATACATTTCTTTATATAGAATAATGATAATAACTTATTGTTTTAACTTTAATGTATAGCTGGATATATATAGTCTTAAAAAACAAGACTTCAGTGACAATACAACACAAAGAGCCATTAAATTCACCAATCCAGGTACTTACGTTATATATCTTCTTAATGTTTGATGGATATAACTTATAACTTTATACTTATTATAAAAATTTATTATTCCGGCTGAATGGTGGAATATATATGAGGATTCTGCTCCACATCTTAAGAGGATTGCAATGAAAGTCTTAAGTGCTACTACCTCCTCATCAAATTGTGAAAGAAATTGGAGCACTTTAAGTTTGATGCATACGAAATCTAGAAACAGGTTGAAGTATAGAAAACTGAATCTTCTCGTCTACGTACATTACAACTTAAGGCTACAAATAAGAGGTTTTTCGAGAAAGAGCCAAGCTGAGATGGAAAAATCATATAATCCTATTAATTTGGATTATATATTTCATGAAGATAATGTTTTGAATCCTTGGTTAGAAGAACTAGAGGATCCTTTGCTTGATACTAGAGATGGAAATAATCAAACATCTTCATGGAATAGCTTGGATGATGATGATGATAAAGTTCAAGGAGGTAGTAGTAGCTTTTAAGCACCAGAACTAGGAGAAGATCCTCCAATTCAGTATGGTGTTGTTGATCACTCCCAAGCTACAAATGAACCCAATGGCACATCTCATGGTTCTCATCTGAGTATGAGTGATGATGATAACTATGATGATGGTAGTGGCGGCGGCGGCGGCGGTGGTGGTGTTGGAGTAGAAGGGGATACGTATGGATATGACAACATTGGATCATATGGACAAAGCAACTCTGCTTTTCATGGACATGGTGATGATTGACCAACTTATGGTCATGGTAGAAGAGGTGACAGAAGCTCAAGTGGTCGCCACTCAGCTTACTTTGATCAAAGATTCCATCAATTTGATTATGGTGCCTATCAACATTTTGAATCTGTGCCTCCTCATCTCATGCATGGATACTATGGTCGTAGCACATCTAGTTGGTCGGAGACAGAGAGATATCAAGGACAAAATCCATATTTTGATTATCGATCTTCCTCCTCCAGCTATAACAACTACGGAAATACTAGGATACCATTAGTACGACCACAAAATCCACATCCAAATGACTATTACTATCATTCAAATCAAAATCAAAACCCAGAGCATCCGTCTCAACTTGTCGTACCACCACCACCACAAGATGATAGTTCTTCTTCTTCAACACAATATCCACAATTTCACTTATCATTTTCTAATTTCGGAACATTTAATATAGGAGATGTTCACAATGACTACAGTGTTCATTATAGACCAGACCAACAAGATGATTACGAAGATCCTCCATGACACTCTGTTTGGTGGTAGCCATTGTGGAACGTTTTATGTAATAATTTCCTGTTCTTCATTTATTATATATACATTACACTAAGTTACTATTGAATATTTGAATTGTAATAAAGTATTGTTGTTTATTAACTTTGCATCTACTAGACTACCACCAAATAACATGTCTTGTTTATCAAGTAAATAGTTAAAAATATATTTTAAAATTAACATGTGATTTGTACAAATACTCTGGGCATACCTAGGAGAATAAACAATGAGGTAGACATACCACTTAATGGTAGCTCTACTAGGAAAAATAAAAATGAAGTAGGCATACCACAAAATGGTTTCTCGACCTAGTTAAAAGTTTTGATCTAGAACTTAAGGTCTACAAAAAGATTTTATAAGCAAATCATTGTGCACATTTTTTAATCTGTACAACTAAACCATTAATATATAGATATTTGAAATCAAAAGCTTCTTTATTCCTTACTCTCCAATCTCCATACTAGGTAAGTAGTAGCAGCTTGGGCTAAGCACCGGACAAAAGTAATGAACTTAGAAGTTTGGAACAGTGGAACCTCTTTAACTTCTTCTAAGAGTTCTAATTACACTATACACGATTGTCATTATACAGCCTTTTGCAATACCAAGCCAAGACCTGATCTCCTTCCAAACAGACACAACAATAGAACAATCAAAGAAAAGGTAAGTGTCATATTCGATACCAACACGCCTTATTTCTCATTACAAGACAAAAGTAGTGTTGTTAGAATAATTTAACATATAATAAGTCATTTAAAGACTTCTAATATAACATATAACCTCCATGTATAGTTGTATAAGTAATTAAATGATGAATAAATAACATTTATACCATATTGTGAAAAAAAAATCATAAATCGCGCCGCGATAGTGGTGACACATAATTTATCGACCGCGATCGCGGTTTTATTGTATGATTTCGATCCACCCACTCTTCCATGTTTCTATGCTGAAGCGGGCTCTAGGGACAAGCCACCAAGCCAAGCCCAACCCAGCCTAATCCTAATATTCTCACTAAAGAGTTAGAGTAGAGGGCCTAGCCAAAAGTAGTCCAAGGGCTACAACACAACTCCAAGGGGCAGCTGAAGATTCTAACTCGGTGGAAAGGGTTACCTTCCGTTAAATCATCATGGAAAGGATTTGAGGTTGTCAATGAGCAATTCCCTAATTTTCACCTTGAGGATAAGGTGAAACTTTGGGAGGGAAGTGTTGATGAGCCTCTAATTAAATATACCTACGTGAGGAGGAAGATAAGGCTAATTGTGGTGGGCATGTGGGAGCACATGGGAAGGAGTGTTGGTAGGCACTAGCTGAGTCTCTTAAATGCTAAGTCATTCTAATTTATGTTATTTATATTCTCTATCGGTTAGAGTCAGTTGAAGGGAACATTTTACGTAAGCGACTATCAGGGGGAATTGGCAATCAAAAGGTGACTAGGAGGAAGGGAAGAGAAGTAGGCAAGCAAAAAGCAGCCTAAGAGGGAGATGCAAGGTCCTCGGATAACCTGGAGCATTCGATTTCCGGTGCTAATACGAGAGTATTTCCCCCTCTGTTACTAAATTTGCACCTCTGAACCTATTAGTCTTACACTAAACTAGGATTGTAAATGAGCAAGCCGAACTGAACACCCTAAGCTCGGTTCAGCTCGTTTAATAAAATGAACAAGTTAAACCGAACTTTTACCAAGCCGAGCGGAGTTCACAAGTCTTAGCTATAAATGAGCTGAAATAAATTTATTCGAGCTCGAGCTCAACTCATTTACTAAACCAGCCGAGCCAAGCAGTTCACAAGCCAACCCAAGTCATTTACAACCCCTTCAATAAACCTAGCTCAGACTCTCCTACCTATGATGCATGAACTAGGTGTAATGACATGGTGATATTGTGGTTGTTGAATTCCCTTGTGAAAGAGTGTGATTTATTGTGAAATGGCTAAAGAAATTTGGGAGGGACTAGAGGATCTATTTGGCTAGACCTATGAAACTTGATTGTATCAGATCCAAAAGGAGCTTAGTCAGATAACCTAGAGAATAGCAATATTGCCTCATATTTTACTAGAATTAAAAGGCTGTGCTTGCGAAAATTAGAACCTGTTGCAACTACTTAAAGGCCTAAATGAATCCTACACTTACCCTTTATTAACCACGCCGAATCTCTCTTGCTTTAAGAGGAGAAGCAGATAAAAGTTAGCACTAGGCATACAATAAAACCGCGGTCGCAGTGTCGCTATATCGAAATGTAGCGGTCAATAAATTATGTGTCGCGGCATGATTTTTGATTTTTTTTCATAATATGGTATAAATGTTATTTATTCATCATTTAATTACTTATACAACTATACATGAAGGTTATATGTTATATTAGAAGTCTTTAAATGACTTATTATATGTTAAATTATTCTAACAACACTACTTTTGCCTTGTAATGAGAAATAAGGCGTGTTGGTATCGAATCTGACACTTACCTTTTCTTTGATTGTTCTATTGTTGTGTCTGTTTGGAAGGAGATCAGGTCTTGGCTTAGTATTGCAAAATGTTGTATCATGACAATCGTGTATAGTGTAATTAGAGCTCTTAGAAGAAGTTAAAGAGGTTCCACTGTTCCAAACTTCCAAGTTCATTACTTTTGTCCGGTGCTTAGCCCAAGCTGCTACTACTTTCCTAGTATGGAGATTGGAGAGTAAGGAATAAAGAAGCTTTTGATTCCAAATATCTATATATTAATGGTTTAGTTGTACAGATTAAAAATTGTGCACAATGATTTGCTTATAAAATCTTTTTGTAGACCTTAAGTTCTAGATCAAAACTTTTAACTAGGTCGAGAAACCATTTTGTAGTATGCCTACTTCATTTTTTATTTTTCCTAGTAGAGTTACCATTAAGTGGTATGTCTACCTCATTGTTCATTCTCCTAGGTATGCCCAGAGTATTTGTACAAATCACATGTTGATTTTAAAATATATTTTTAACTATTTACTTGATAAACAAGACATGTTATTTGGTGGTAGTCTAGTAGATGCAAAGTTAATAAACAACAATACTTTATTACAATTCAAATATTCAATAGTAACTTAGTGTAATGTATATATAATAAATAAAGAACAAGAAATTATTACATAAAACGTTCCACAATGGCTACCACCAAACAGAGTGTCGTGGAGGATCTTCGTAATCATCTTGTTGGTATGGTCTATCATGAACACTGTAGTCATTGTGAACTTCTCCTATATTAAGTGTTCCGAAATTAGAAAATGATAAGTGAAATTGTGGATATTGTGTTGAAGAAGAAGAACTATCATCTTGTGGTGGTGGTGGTACGCCAAGTTGAGACAGATGCTCTAGGTTTTGATTTTGATTTGAATGATAGTAATAGTCATTTGGATGTGGATTTTGTGGTCGTACTAATGGTATCCTAGTATTTCCGTAGTTGTTATAGCTGGAGGAGGAAGATCGATAATCAAAATATGGATTTTGTCCTTGATATCTCTCTGTCTCCGACCAACTAGATGTGCTACGACCATAGTATCCATGCATGAGATGAGGAGGCACAGATTCAAAATGTTGATAGGCACCATAATCAAATTGATGGAATCTTTGATCAAAGTAAGCTGAGTGGCGACCACTTGAGCTTCTGTCACCTCTTCTACCATGACCATAAGTTGGTCAATCATCACCATGTCCATGAAAAGCAGAGTTGCTTTGTCCATATGATCCAATGTTGTCATATCCATACGTATCCCCTTCTACTCCAACACCACCACCGCCGCCGCCGCCGCCACTACCATCATCATAGTTATCATCATCACTCATACTCAGATGAGAACCATGAGATGTGCCATTGGGTTCATTTGTAGCTTGGGAGTGATCAACAACACCATACTGAATTGGAGGATCTTCTCCTAGTTCTGGTGCTTGAAAGCTACTACTACCTCCTTGAACTTTATCATCATCATCATCCAAGCTATTCCATGAAGATGTTTGATTATTTCCATCTCTAGTATCAAGCAAAGGATCCTCTAGTTCTTCTAACCAAGGATTCAAAACATTATCTTCATGAAATATATAATCCAAATTAATAGGATTATATGATTTTTCCATCTCAGCTTGGCTCTTTCTCGAAAAACCTCTTATTTGTAGCCTTAAGTTGTAATGTACGTAGACGAGAAGATTCAGTTTTCTATACTTCAACCTGTTTCTAGATTTCGTATGCATCAAACTTAAAGTGCTCCAATTTCTTTCACAATTTGATGAGGAGGTAGTAGCACTTAAGACTTTCATTGCAATCCTCTTAAGATGTGGAGCAGAATCCTCATATATATTCCACCATTCAGCCGGAATAATAAATTTTTATAATAAGTATAAAGTTATAAGTTATATCCATCAAACATTAAGAAGATATATAACGTAAGTACCTGGATTGGTGAATTTAATGGCTCTTTGTGTTGTATTGTCACTGAAGTCTTGTTTTTTAAGACTATATATATCCAGCTATACATTAAAGTTAAAACAATAAGTTATTATCATTATTCTATATAAAGAAATGTATCACAAGTTAAGTTTACCTCATTGAGAGCTTGAATCTGATTATCAATGTTTGACTCGAGCCTTTGTATCACTTTTTTCAACCCTCTCATCACTTCTTGATCCTCTCTAATATCATTTCCATGAATTTCGTATGCAAATTGAGGGTTGAGGAAATATCCTTTTAAAACTCACATGTAAATTAAATGAGAATTTAGTAATATATTTTGCATCGACATTCGGCAAGAACTTTATTAAATAAAATATAAATAAAAAGAAAATTTTCCTGCAGCATGCAAATCGTGGTGAAGCTGAAAGTTTCATCTATTATCAATGATTTTTCAATAACAATCCCAATATCGACAATTCTTTTGGATAGCTAATATTGCTCTCTCCATTACTTCATAGAGAAATCCCATCGTTGGTTTCTCATCTCCATCCACAAGTCTTAGAACCTTTACAAGAGGCTCTTGCACCTTAAGAATATCATTGGCCTTAGTCCAGATTTTTCTTCCTTCGTCTGTGAGTTGGAGAATAATGTCTCGAACTTTGGTTACGTGATCATCATTCATTTGACCATATTTGGTATGCTTCCATTGTTCTGACTCCCACATATTTCTGAGACTATTCTTATGCCTCACAATACTCTCCAACGCAACAAAGTTGGTAGCGAATCTAGTTATGCCAGGTCGAAGAAGCTGACGATCATCTGTGAATTGTAACATTATGGCCACCACTTTTTCATATCTGTATATATGAATTGAGTGATGCTTTGAGCCATTTCAAGTATCTTATGAATGTTACTTTTCTTTGAAATATCAGCCAATATAAGATATATGCAATGAGCAGCACAACCTGTCCAATATAGATTTGGAAACTCTTGCATCAATTTCTTTCCTCCGGCCTTGATTGCAGCTTCATTATCTGTCACGACTTGTACAACTATCTAGAGACCAACTTCCTCCTTTTTCATTAGCATAAAGTAATAATCTACATCCTTGGATGGAACATGGGTGGCATCAACAGATTTTAGGAAAACTGTCCCACATTTTGAGTAAATCAAAAGGTTAATAAGATGCATTTTACTTGTCCCAATCCATCCATCACACATGATGGTAACTCTCTATTGCTTCAATTGTGGTGACAAAGAACCGATCCATTCCTTTAGTGACTGATATTCTTCCTTTAGATATACCTCTGAAAACTCATAAGCGGTGGGTGGTGGCCCACGATCTCCTACTTCACGAATAACTGTCATCAATGGCTTCGTAAATAGGGATTCTATTGCACTGAATTGTACTTTATTATGAGTAATCTAGTTTCCCCATGCCTTTCTCAACTTTCCTTTGAGACTCTTATACACTTTCAAACCCGTATTGATTTTCATCTATTTCTTCATTTGATGTTCTCTTTTTAAAGAAACATTCATAACTGCTAATCTTTTAGTAGGAGTCGATGAAGGTGCATGCCCCCTGGCTTCCTTTTACATTTAAGCTAGATGAGCGACCCATTGGTCGAGAAGGTTGTTGGCGACTGCTTCCACCTTCATGATAATATTCATGATGTTTCACCCTATACATGTTTTGTTCATATTCTAAATCCGCTTCAAACCTACTCCTCCTTAAAGTCGCTTGAACATCTTCTTCTTCTTCGTATTCTTCATTACCACCAAATGTCATTCTTGTAATTTCTCCTTGAATGATAATATCCCTTCTCTTCTTTTCCAGCTAATTCTTTTTCATTTGCTATAACATTTGTTTCATATTTCTTCGTACGCCAGTTGACATTTGATCACATTTTGTAACATTCCCTTTCACATGACCTAAATGTTCTTTTAGTCGTGCAATTCCTCCATTAGTAACTTTGCCACAAAAAACACACTAAATTTTTTACTGACTTCCATCCATAGACTCTCGAAAATTCCATGCAGCATCTACCAGGACCACTAACATTATCAACACCACTTGTTCGACGAGACATGTTTAGTGATAATATATCTAAAAAGATATAGGGTAACTATAATTAGTAAGTGAACTATAAAAGTAATTACTTATAGAATTATATAGGTGATGATGAGTTTTTAATATAACACAAACACACTCAAATTGTTATGTATATACGTTAAATAAAGAAAATATTATATATAATAAATATAAGTATTTAAGTATCTAACTCTTCTTGGTATTAAATCAATACTATTCCTCCTCTTAGCCACTTTCGAATTATTATTAATTGATTTTTTGGGTACCTAATCTATAATATTAAAGTTATCGGTAATAAATTATCGTTATGTTATATTTATACAAATTTACAATAAATTAACACTATACCAATTGTTTATTATCCATCTATTAATTTCAATCATTTACTAATTTAATTAATATTAAAATTACTTAACTAATTAGTATTCAATAATCATACAAAATTATTAATAATAAACTATTATTAATTTATTATAGTACATAACTACATGTACATACATTTAAATTATAATAATTATAAGTATTAATTTATACATATACTAATTTAATTAATTATTAATATCATATCATTACTAGACTAAGTATTAATAATTTATTTAAAAAATTCATAGATGTAGCATGTAAAAAATAGCAACACATTAGTATATTATTAAACTAATAAGTAATAGCTAATTAATAAAAACTAGATAGCATAAGTTAAGTAGATTAGTTAGTTAATTAATAAAAAATAGATAGTATTATAGCATGTTAGTAACATAATTTAGCATAAGTCATTTAAATATTTCATATTTACTAAATAAGGAATACTAAATTACTAACTCTTGTGGGTGAGTGGTGACCGGTGAGGCGGTGCGTGTAAAATTGTAAATGAAAGTCTCGATGGTTTACTGTTGAGTGTTGAGAGACTTATCTAGTATCTGTTAGTGTTCTCTAGGAGTCTCAAACTCTCAGTCTTCGAGCTCGAATCTTCCCATTCCCAGATTCACAGTTCTTCCCAGACTCCTAGTTCCCATACTTCCAATCCAAGCTCGCAGCTCGTGCTCGCCAGCCGCCACTTCCTGCTCGTCGTTCGCCGCTCGCCGATTGATTCTCCGATTTCGTGTGTTGCGGGCCTGACTCCTGAGACTTTTCGATTCCAAGTTGCGAGCCTACGAGTCTTAGACTCTTAGCTTCCTTATGGATGACGACCAAACACTCAAACAGCCAAATAGAACCACGAAATCGAAGTAAATTCTAGAGCCAATAACGAAGGTCTTGAGTGTCGGTTGTCGACGAACCAGACACCGCCGGATTGGTTGTGAATTAGGGTTAATGTTTTTTTTTTTGCCTTCTTACATCTGATTTGTTTTTTATGTTGTCGATATTTATAAGCATGTTCGTCAATAATTGCTAGTTATTGTTGTTGGTAAATTATTGTCCTCAATGGCTGAATGGCCGAATCTTGTTCATTTGTCTTCTACTCCTACTTTCTGCTGATGCGGTTCACTTTCGGTGACTGCCTCAGCCTGACAGGGTGGGTGGGCTACTTTTGGTGCTGAGGGGACGGGGGTAGGCAGGGTCGCAGGGCACCATGGATGACGCTGGGTGGTTTCGAATCTTTTTGTAGTTTGGTAGGGTCACTAATATTTTGAGGCAATATCAGCGATATTTTCTGATATCTAATATTGCGTCGATATATCAACGATATCGACATGAAATTTGTTTTTCCGTCGCGTTTCGGCATTTTTACATTGCGGCTGACTGGGTTTCTGCGAAATTGTGGCTGATATGCAATTTCGGAGCCGCGATTTTATTATATGGCACTAGGTCATATTTCAACATTAAGGCAAGCTCTATGAATGTCGCTCTACCTTTCAATGAAGCTAAGCTCAGCCAAAACAATAACAATGAACAGTCTTTGAGGTAAAGGAATGATGGAAGGAAACCTAATTATTTTTGTGAGTTCTGTAAGAAACAATGACATACCAAAGAGTCAAAGACAAATGCTACAAGTTTCACGGGTTCCCACATAACTCAAAGCAAGGTAGAGGAAAGCGGGTGGCTATCTAAGCCTCTTCAAATTGCCATTCTCATGACGCTTAGGGCAGGCGACAAAACCGCAGTTGCAGTCGCAGTATTGTGAACGACATTTTATAAGTTGCAATTGTCATGGCATGATTTTTTTTTTCACAACATATATTGGTAAATATCGATAAGTAATGGTAAAATATCAAACGACAACCAATATATATCCGATAAATACATGAAATTCAAAAACCGTTGCATATTCTCAATTCCACATATCGACCACCCCAAAAATCGATAAATCTCATACGATATACGCGAACTCCTCTTTCTGTAGCAACCTAACTCATTAGAACCAGAATCTACTTGCCTCCATTGATCATATGCAAGAACCGACATCTTTTTATAAGGCCGCCACACAACATTTGTAGCAAGAAGCTATGTGCTGTGAATTTGACGCCTTCACAACCAATCACAATTGGGATTTGGTTAAACTACCTCCTCACAGAAAACCTATAAGTTATAAGTGGATATATAAGGTCAAAAAACATGTAGATGGAACCATAGAAAGGTGTGAGGCAAGGCAAGTTGTGTAAGGATTCACCAAAGGCAAGGCATAGACTACACTGAAATGTTCTCTCCTGTTGTCAAGATGACCACAATTTGTGCACTGATAGCTACTGCTGTGAAGTTCCACTAGACATTATCAACTAGATATGAGCAATACCTTTTTACACGGAGACTTGTATGAGGAAATTTACATGACTATACCTCCTGGACTCCCTGTTTCTTCTCCTAATATTTTGTGCAAGCTTTGCAAGTCCTTGTATGGGCCTAAGCAAGCCTTGCAACAATGGTACTACAAGCTTTCAATTGATCTTCAATCTTGGCGATATATTAACTCCAAGAATGACTACTCCCTTTTAAGAGGAGGTTCGAGTGTAAGGTTGTGTATCTAGAAGTATATGTAGATGACTTTTTGGTCATAAGGAATGACATGGATGAAATCAATGCACTGAAGGTTTTCCTTGATCATCAGTTCAAGATTAAAGACCTTGGTGCTCTTCATTATTACCTAGGCATTGAGGTGTCACACGAGCCGCATGCTGATCCTCACACAATGAAAGTTTGCTAAGGATTTGGTGGATGAGTTTGGCTATACAAACAAACTTACCTCTGTCCCTTGCAGACTGGGGTTAACTTCAATGGATGGAGCTCCTCTACCTGATGCTGAGGTATATTGTAGCATGGTTGGGAAGTTGAATTATTTGGTTCCCGCTTGTCCAAACTTAGCCTATGTTGTACAGTATCTCAGCCAATTCATGAGCTCTCCACGCATATCTCATCTTGAAGCTGCCATGCATACATTGTGCTATGTCAGCCATGACACTTCACTTGGGCTTTTCATGAATGATCATTCATCCTTTGTTTTGGAGGCCTACTGCAACTTAGATTGGGCAGCATGTCCCAGCACACAACAAAGTATTAATGGGTTCTACATCACCATCAACCATAGTCCCTTGTCTTGGAAGTCAAAGAAACAACAGATCGTGGCACTCTCGTCCACAGAGGCTGAGTACCTCTCTGTGAGAAAAATCACAGCTGAGCTTGCATGGCTTTCTCGTCTTCTCTCTGAGCTTTCTGCACCCTCCATCACCCCCATACCTCTGAAATGTGATAGTCAAGCTGCAATTTACACCACCAAAATTCCCATTTTTCACAAACGGACCAAACACATCAAACTTGACTGCCACTATGTCAGGGAACAAGTGCAGTGTGACCTTGTAAGGCTCTCCCATGTTTCCACAGGATTGAAGCTAGCTGAAATGATAACTAAAAGCCTCCCTGGACACATACATCATACCATCCTTAGCAAGTTGGGGATTCTCTCATCGTTACCACCTCCAACTTGAAGGGGGTGTTTGACTAAGTTATTTTCTGATTTATTATTCCCTGCAGCTACATTTTACAGGACTCCTTTTACTTCTTTCTTGTTCTTAGGCCAGCCCATTACAGTATTTAGGTGATTAAGTAGTTTCGTGTTGTTGATCAATTGGCATGGCTTAACCCAATAGTAAGATCCTGTCAATAATATAGACTATGTGTTCATTATCAATAAGAATTGACACAAAGAAAATTTAAAGGGAAGCAAACACTGTGATGCTTCATCTGAGATATATAGAACAACTGTAATCATAAAATCTAGCATGAATAAATCTCTATAGTCACCTCAACATGGCCGTAATGTTGGGTATTTCACTCAACAACATACAATAAAACCACGGTTACGGTCGCGATTGCGGTTGCAGTCGCGGTATCGGGATGTCGTGAATGATATTTTATCGCGGCGTGATTTTTTAATTCTTTTACACAATAAATATCGGCAAATATCGGTAAATATTGGCCAAAATCGGTAAATATCGGCTAATATCGATAAAATATCGGCCGATATCCGAAATTTCGCCAATATCGCAGCAATAAATATGTGATTTTCTGAAACGGCCGTATTTTCGGAATTTTGCGTCGCGGCTGACCCAAAAACCGCAAAATTGCGGCCGATACGCAATTGCGATACCAATATTTCATTGTATGCCCAACAGCCATCCAGCTTCCCTAAAATTTCGGTAGAAATCTAAGCATTAACATACCATGTGATACATAAAACAACAACTTTTCTCACAATACTACTGATACAAACAATTATAACCAGGTTTCTTAAGTCATTTTAACCTTACTTTCAATGTCAGCATATGGGTGGGTCTCCTAATTGCTTGATCATTTCAGTTGCGCTAAATTTGATGCTTTGGAACCACCAAATTTGTCTCTCAATCCCAAAAAAGGAATATAGGACAGACAAGTAAGAGAATGCTTATAAAAAAAGGATGCTCGCTTCAAAAGCTATTCAAGGGCTGTACCATGTATGATCATCATAAAGACAAGCTTAGTCTTTTGAAGACATAATGATATGACACAGTGATTCAACTTGATGGTCTAAAGTAAATAAGCCGTCATTTATCAACATAATGAAAATCAATATGTCTCAATCCATTATGCAAGTAACTCAACTTCTCCATCTGCAGGGTATTTTTTTTAGTTTTCTTTGGATAAATGCATAATTTTGATTTCAAGACAGAAAAATAAAGGCATACAAAGCATACCTGCATAAGCCAGATCGCATCTTTATCACCTTTCACCATTGCTTTATAAACAGCAGTCCCAAGCGACAAGATATATTGGGGATCATTAGTTGGTGGAGAGTTTTCATTGAATGTATCGCTGAGGGAAAATGATGAAAGAATCATAAGGGTGACAAAAGCATTAGATAGGAGCTGGCATAAACCAAACATCATAATGCCATTAATGCAATAGACTAACAATTGTTCCAAGAAAACATTTGTCTGCCAACACTGATCAGCCTGTTTTGTAAACATAGATGACTAAATTCTATATTATAACTGCACATAGCCTCAACTTTCTAGGACTAGACTAATGGACTCCTATTACAACTATGATCAGTTAACATATGATGAGCTAACTGAGACCTAGAGAAACAAAGTAAACCCAGTGTACCATCCTCAACAATTTAATATGTAGATGGGTAAGTTTATTTGTTGAACTAAACTCTATGATATGTAAAGAGCATAATTAGTAGATTACCAGTTGTAAATGTCGGTAACATCTCCATATTCTGTAATAACCAAGACAAAAAGTGCATTTGCTATAAGATAGTAAGAAAATGATGGCATCAAATAAAAACTTCTACATCTAAGTTAGCAATCAATTACTTCCTGTCATAGAGATGGGCTGAATTTCCAGCCAATCACCAAAGAAGTAAAGCCAATTATCAAACAAAAAAGACCAACCATCAAGTTCTTCTGAACAATCCGAGTATTACAAACCAAAATTTCAACAGCAATCAGTAGGCTTTGCAGATATGACGGTGACTACATAGCAGAATGCTGATGCGTGCAGAAAGAGGAGCATACCATGCTTAAATGTGCTAAGAAATCAGACCCTTCCAGCCATACATATTACTTACAACCAGCAGGTGATAATCCAGTAACATCTGATCTCAACTTTTCACTTCATAATACTACAAAGCGTCCAGCAAACGACACACAAAGCTATCTACATTGCTCAAATGTGATGATCATCACCTGGATGACAATGTAGTTAAATCAGGCAACAGACCTTTTATTTGTCTTTTAATGAATGCCTCTCCAATTTTAACAAATAGAGGATCAGAAGGATCCAAAAGAAGTGTGCAGCACCATCTAGGGTCACCGTCAACAGTATTCCTGGAACAAATAAAGAAAGATAATAACTGATTTGAGAAACAAAAGAAAACTCGATCACTCCCTTCAAATTTCGTTTCAGATGGAACCCTATTTACAGCAAATATAGCCACATTAGCATATCAGAGAGACCATGTGATGGAAGAGACATACATATGTGAGTGATAAAGTGGAACAGAATATTAAATTGATGCAGTTTTACCATTTTGTCTTCCTTGGTTCTTTGGAGTTCAAGTTTATCTAATGCAGTGAGAGAAATTTCTTAAATTTCTTAAATTTCCTGAGAGAGTGATGTAAGGCTAATCCAGCCTTAGGTTTTCACATAAACCTCAACTTATTATGAATACACTCTGTAAATATTGAAGTACATGGATGCCTATGCATTGGCTAAATGAAGCAAACTGATAGGCTATAAATAGACCTAAATCCTAACTGACATCACATAATAACAAAAGATAACAACAAATAAAGATTTGACTAGACCTAATATCTCCTAGACCCCAAGGACCTAGGAAAGAGGCATACACACATGGACGGGAATGATTTGTAATGGATCAACAAAGGGTTTGGGATAAGACTTTGATCCCTATAGTGAGATGGAGTGTACCTATGGTGAGATGGAGTGTAGATCGCATCAAATAACCCTTCAATATTTTATATGTAACCACCATGATTGCATATCAGTAACAAGACCGCAATATGCGATTGCTAAATTATCGCTCAAAAAAATGATGTGCTAACAATAAATAAATATAAAAGATGTCATGTAAACTTAGTAATAACAAGGCAGGACAGGCCAATACCAATTTCCTAGTCTAGTTATATTTGCTGAAGGGAATATCGTTTTCATTGCTTCTGGAACATTCCCAGAAAATGATGGCAAGACTGTGCGAAAAAGAGACAATGATCATTAGATTAGCCAGAGAAAATAACATTCCTTTCATTAGATTACAGAACTGCAGAGATAAATTTACAGCAGATAACAATCACTGAAGCTATGCGATAAATAATACCAGGAGTCATGCCCAGCTCCAGCATTCGAGATAATATTTGCTTCTGTAGAACCAATTGCTGATCCAGCCAATTTTGTGATAATGGCCCACCCCACCTGCCACAAGATAGAAATCACTAGAAGTTAAATTTATAGCCCAAGTGAACACAATTATACATATGACATAGCAATATCAGGATTGGGATCATTGAAAAACTGTCGGCACACAGCAGAAGCCACATCCAACTTCACTAGAACCAGGATTCCAAGTCTGACCATCAGCTCAGACATTAACAAGATCTACAAGTGTAATTTAAGACAACCAATGAAATACAGATGCAAACATTATGCACTTACCCATGTAAATTTCCCATGCGTGCCCATGCAAGAAAAGCAGGGCCCCCAAAGAAATCATTTAAATCTTCCTTGTTAATGTTGAAGTCCTACCATGAACATATAGTGCAATTGAATAAATTAATGACAAGTTGTGATGTCTGGGAGCTGCTGCACCCAACAAGAACATCACTGGAAACATGCCAAGGAGATTTTGAGAATCAACTACAACATTTCACACATTTTTGTTGCAAAAATTATGCCAGTTCATCAAGTATCAGTCCAAGGGTTGCTAACCACATCCGAGAAAATGAGCCTTCAAATATAATAATAATCTAACATTCAAAAACCTAAAGTCTAGGTCAGGTTAATCATGTACAGGTGGTCAGGATCTAATATGGTCGAAAATGATAAGTATATTACTTGTTGCAATCGATTTGACACCAAATTCTACAAGGTATTATTGTATCAACAACTTACCATAAAGACCTTTTGCCAAATAGCTTCTTGACCGGTAAATGCTAATGGCAGATTAACTCCGTGAAGTGCCATCCAATCTATCTCTTTCTCCCATCTTTTCCAGTCCCACCAAACATAGGAATCTGATATAGAAAGAATGGTGAACTATCAACCTAGTGGCATGCTTGACCAATTCCAAGATGAAGAATGTTTCACTTGGAATGTTGCACAGGGCAGACCAATACTATCAGTTAATACATATAGTGTCTTTCATATTTTATTTTATTTCTTTGCTTGCCTTCCTTTTTCATCCAACTTTGTCTAACAGGATTTATTTACCATATATAACATCTACAACAGATGACAGTAACATGAAACATGTTCACATTTAAAGCCCCTGATGACCTCCATCATCATCAAGAACATTAATAATCTATGCTATGGTGTCCTTTAATTTGTGGTGTAGCTTAAGACACGCAGGATATATTTGCTTTCAGATTTGAGTATCAATAAAGGGACTTCTACACCGGTGTGGTATCTCATAAGTCTAGGAACAGGCCTACAACATTTTGCTAAAAGTCAATACTTTGGCTAAGCCCAGCATCAAGTCTACAAGCAAGAAGGAAAAGTGTAATTCTCAGAATATTCCCAATCTCTCCATTAGAAATAGCACGGGACTCAATTTATAAAGTAGCCCATGAATATCTCACACATAACACCTAGAAGAAGCTTAGTATGCCAACCTCCAAATCAGCCATTTTTAATGCAGCATATTTGACAAAAGCAAAATAATACCTTGTCCTCATTTAACAAGTAAAAAATGTTGAAATGTGATGCGTTCAATTCTCATGGAGAAAACAATGTGTGCAAACAGAATGCCTCAAGTATAAGTAGCACAATCTAACATATTTCAAGCCTGCATGTGGAAAGAAGATTGAAGAAGAAACTAGAAAAATATTCAGATTGACAATATAATTACAATTACACAAGAATATGAACTACAAATACTGTGGCTTTCTCTAACGAGCAATAAGCCAATAAGTGACCTACGCTAAGTCCTTCATCCAGGGAATAAGAGAATCAAAGAGACACAGAGAAAGCTGCAAACTCACAACTTGAAGTGACCACATTTTGGTAATAGTTCCATGGAATTGGTCTTTTAACGGTCATCCCATGACCTTCTACTGAAGGAAGCAACCCTGGCTGAGGGATAGAAGCTATCTGAATTCCCCCAGTCTTGTCCCAAGAGATATGAGCGCCACATACATACTTCAAGTACCAATGAAGGCCAGATGCCATTTCCACCCCTGTGGTGCCCTTAATCCTGAGAAAAATATAGTGGTTTGTTAAAGTATATGAGGATTAAGGATTAAACACACAAAACAACAAAGGTAAGTACAAGGAGATAACATACAATGTCACAATTAAAAGACTCCAAAACCATGGGTTCAAATGAAAGTTTTGGATAATAATCTGACAACAAAAGGCCCTTAAGCACAATGAAGCGGGAAAGGAGGGTGGGATTGGATAAAGAACTTGAAATGTCCCTTTTCTTTTGAATACACAATAGGGTTTTCCTTTCATCAAATAACAAAGAAGGTGCCAAATGTTGCAGCTTTGACAGAGTAATTCCCTCCCAATTTACAGCCCACTAGTCTGAGATTTCTAGCCTAAAATATATGCTATTTATAAGTATCTACAACACAATATTGTGCTCTAAATGTATTGCAAATCATGTATTAGGAAAAAAATTATTTTGTCATAAATTAATTCCATTCTGTTAACATCCCTTCAAAATGACATGGGCGAATCAAAAAACATCAATCAGTCAATTAAGAACTGATGCCAGGACTGAGGAAGAGCTTTAGTGAAGATGTTCGTTGTTTGATGTTCAGTAGAAATGTGACAGCAAGTAATCGCATGGTGTCGGGTTAAGGCTTCTCATAATGAAATGACAATCAACTTTGATATGCTTTGTAAGGTCCAGATTAGTAGCAATTTGAATAGCAGTGTAGCCCTAGTATTATCAAAATGAGGAGTAGACTGCAGCTGAGGAAAGTCAAGCTCACCCAAATAACCCTAGGAGCCATGAGATGTGATCTCAGATATAGAGCAATACTCAAACTCGATGGAGAATGTACCTCACCTTATTTTTGGATTGGATGAGGTCCCCCGGGGGGAATCATATCTCAAATAATAATATTACTGATAATAATCGTGGAACCTTTTTTTTTTTTTTGGTTCTTCAAACAACAAAAATGTCTTTCAGTATTTTTTTTTTCTAACAACAAAAATTAGACAAAGAGAAGGAATCTTTAGAAACTGCCTTACTTCTTACTCTTCAAAGAACCTCAGAGCACATAGCTACAATAAACAAAGAGACAAATAATCGCACAACCAGCCAAAGCAACATCATATATCACACAACTATAACGATTGTTATGAATTTCATAATAGTTATAATTATCATGTTAATTAAAATAATTATTAATATTATTATAATTAATTATTATTGTTATTATTATATTCTTTAGAAATATAATAATCATTATTATTAGAGATACAAATAGAAAATTTATTATTGTCCTTATAATAATATATATTATAATTATTATATTTACAATTTTTTTTTTATGTTTATAATAATAATAATAGAAATTGTTATGATCTAATCTGATCAACATGTATATGGTATTAAAATAACGTGAGGTAAATAGAGTGTTACTAGTTTTGTTTTAGTTGTTGTTATATGGGTTGCATATTATTATTTTTGCTTAATATTTTATAACTAAGATAGTTTATTGCTATTTATGTAGCAATTAATATGAGGTAAAATGTTAATTTTGTGGATCGAATTTGGATCAAGTTTGGAATTATATCTGGGTATGGGTAAGGTTCGAGTCGGGTTATTTTAGGTTGGGTAAGTTCATGTCGGGTTATTATAGGTTTCTATCCGGATATAGATCAGGTTCAGGTCAAATTATTTTGGTTTGGATCATTTGGGTATGAGTAAGTATCGCGTTGGTTAAATTCAAGTCACTTTCGGATTGGTTAGGATTTTTGGGTCCAAATGAGATTTTAAATATGGCTATTCGGATCGGATCAGCTTTTTCAGACCTAGCTTAATGCCTCATCATGGTCTTAGCAGTTCCTAAGGGCCACAAGATGAGCCTTATATCAATCAAGAGAGTTATCGGAGTGAAACGTAACTTACTACACCCGTTTACAACCTATAAATTTGACACCAAATGGACAAAGCATAATATCCCAAGTGTGATATTCATGAGACCCTGTATCTCCCTGGACATAGCTTGCTGACAACATGTTTTAGAGGGCGCCTTGGCATAAGATTGAGAATACAAATATTATACACAGTGGCAGTAAGGGTAGTGTAGAAACTCCATCCTCGTCAAGGATGAGAGTAGTTTGAGTGGAACGTAGTGGATTCGTGGTAGAGGAACCACAAGATAATGCTGTAGACCCATGTCATGGAGGGGCATTGGAGCTAGTGGGATACATCGATGATATATAAGCCCCACATCAAAAGGCAGGAGAGAAACAATAGTAAGTTCAAGAAAAAATTTAAGTCCAGAAGAAATATTGTTTCTCAAAGAAAATCACATTACGCTGAGATATATTTATAATTTACATGAGCAGAAAAACAATTTTTTCTTTTTCTTTTTTTTTTCCATGTAGTACTATATCCCATAAAGGCATAAGTGATGGACTAGGCAATGACATTGTGATAATCAACAAAGAGTAGATGAACAAAGCAAACACAAGCAAATCTTCTTTTTTCTTAATTGCTTCAACAAGGAGTGCTACATCTGTGAATTCTAGGTTGCTGGTTTTTTTTGCACTCACAGGTCTTCATGACCTTAATCTTCTCACCTCAGTTTCTATTTTATTTTCTTCCAAAAGCCTGTTTGGGTAACCATACTATCTATATATTATCTAATAATATAGAATTCAACTTGTTTGTTTTGCTATTATTCTCATACCATTATATTATGCTTACTATCTCATCATCTATATATTATCTAAATATATAAACTTCATATTCATTTTAGTTTAGATAAATTACCAATCAATATTATTACTTCAGTCAGATTCGTATATAAATAATTTGTCTACCAACCACTTTATATATAATTAATTCAAAACAGATTCAATCAGATATTATGTTACCCAAACAGGCTCCAAAAGCAACAGATACTCATATTAGTCGAACACTACCATCATGCATTTCCCTGCCCTTTATTAAAGGTAGTACATTTGTTGATGGTTTCTGTGAAATAAAAGAGGGAAAAAACTTTATCTTATTCATAGGGAGGAAGGTATTTATACAAGAGGAGAAGAAGAAAAGAAACAAAAATTACATGGAAACTACAGTCTAGGGACTGTACAGCAGTTCCTTATAATGTCAGAATTAATTACCTAGGAACTCACAGTCTGGGAACTATATATAGCAGTTCCTAATAATAGTAAATAACAACACACTTAAACCCAATAGTGATAAAACGTTAGCCAAGGAAGACAACAGTAATCAACATCAATTATAATTAAATGTGGAAAATAAAACTAATTATAGGAACGGATTCCAACAGCTTCTACGTACAAAGATTGATACATTGGTAATCAATACACCATGTATTATGTGAGAGTGAAATAATTTACAGTAAAGAATTATAAACCTATAGTGACATTGAAATATAGCTTTTGACTTTCCCTGTAAATTAGGGACAAGCAGAGAGAGAAGGGCGGGGAAAAAGGGAACAGCATGCACAATGTTTTGTTGTTCAAAGTGTGGTAGATGGCACTAAAAAATTGAATTACTTTGGGCATAATAATCCTCTTTTGTCTTCATCATGTGTTAAAGTCTTATATTCTAAGTAAAGCCTTGTTTCAGCTTCAGACAACAAAATTTAATATTTTTTATCCTTGTTTTCCCTGACAGAGTTCAATATTTAATAGCAGAATAAGCCTTGCTTAACAACCAATTAACAGATTTAGTGAGCCAACATTTGTTACGGGTTCACATTAGTGAATATAAGTTTGAAATGAAATATATCTTATATTTTATTACATAAAGATTTTATAAATTATAATTATTTTATTTTTACGCTATTAGTTCAGTATTAATTTATAATTTATCCCAAACCATAGGTCCAACTAGTTGAATAACGGGTTCAACCACTAAACCAGTAATGAGATCAAACAATGTTTAAAACTATAATGCTAACCACCTAATACCCACATAAAAATATATATTGCTCCAATAAAGGACAAAAATATAAATTGACATCAGATAATATATTGTACTAAAATCCATTTACCTATATCCATATCAACATCCATTGAATTTAGGATATTACCTACCCTGTGGTTATCCCTAAGCAAGATGACAAGTAGTAGAATTAAAAGAAGCTGAAAAAGAAATATGTGAATCTTTATTTCCTAATAAGCCATGCTTCATAAGATGAGTTGGAATAACAAAATTGAGATGACCCAACCTTTTGATGCCCAACGTCATTATTGAGACAATACTAGCAGTCTAACAACATGTTGGGACTTTTAAAAAAATCTTAAATTGAATTTCCCATATAGCAAAATTCTTTCAATGAAACAAATAATATAGTTTTCAATTGACATATTTGAATCAAGCACAAATTAATCCCATGAGGAAAAAAAAATGATTTCCCAATAAAATGCTTCAAAAAGGAACAAAATAGACCCAAAGAAAAGTAAAATAAAAAAATCTGAAAGAGTATACCAAACAGAATTGTTGAAGCAATTCTCCACCCAGATTCCATAGAACAAAAAAAACACCCTAGTGATGTCGAAGACTGAAACAAAAAGGTAAACCAACACATGGAAGCGACAAAGGAGGACAACATCGACAAAAACCGCACACCAACGACCACACAGAAACCAAAGAGGGATATGGCAATCACTATAGGAAATGGCAAACACAGAAACAACATATCACATAGCAGAGATCAACCAAGGAGTGCAACGATGACACAGGCAGCAACTGACGAGCACACAACCATCAATAGAACAGACCGACCGACACTCCTTTACTAGAGAAAGAATATCACACCTCTAAGCACCACCAGACAGTCCACCGAAAAAATATAAAGATGGGAAAATCTTAAAAGAGAGGATTTACAAGCACTCTGTCACCAAAAAACAAAATGCATACAGAACACCTCTGACAACTATAAAAGTCCACCAAGAGATGGACTGAGAGGAACGTATCCAATGAAGGCCTGCCTGTGTAGAAATATACAAAAGAAAATATTCTGTATTTCCATCCATGTGTATTTTTGTTTAGCTAGTTAGACAGATATTGACAGTATATATACCATCTGTCAATACATGTTATTCAATAAGAAAAGGATTAATAAAAACAGAATATACGGGACTCTCCTTCTCAAGCTTCAAGTCTCTGTTTTCTACCATTTTCTTGGTTTCTAATTACAGCTTAAGTTGCTGTTTTACATGGTATCAGAGCCAGGTTTCGTCGATAATCTTCACTTCCGTTTCATCCTCTTCTACACTCTTTTAATCGAGTCATGATGTCTGATAATAAAGGCTTTCCAATTCAACCGCAAGAAGAAAATACAGTTCGAAATCAAGAAAATCGATCTGTTAATCATGCTTATAATGACCCCTACTACTTGACATCCGGTGATCATCCTGGATTACAGTTGCTCGTATCTACCTTTAATGGCTCGAACTACCTGAATTGGAGCCGAGGAATACATAGAGCCTTAAACGCAAAAAACAAATTAGGGTTCATTGAAGGTACAGTTCTGAAACCTCAAGAAAATTCTCCAGATTACCAAGCATGGCTGAGATGCGACTATATTGTTACATGTTGGATAATTAACTCAATGCAACGTGAAGTAGCAGAGGATTTCATGTATGCATCATCTGCTAAGCAGTTATGGGACGAAATAGTTGAACGATTTGGTGAATCAAATGCTCCTTTTATATTGCAAATCAACTGTGACCTTAGTCTATTAAATCAAGGAAATCTTTCCATTGCTGAATATTACGGAAAGATTAAAAGACTATGGGATGAGATTGAGAGTGTGGATCCATTGCCTAAATGCAATCGTGGTGCGGTTGATAAGTGTACCTGTTTATTGCTGAAAAGAATTCTGGAACGAGATGGAAGACAAAAATTGATGCAATTTTTGGTAGGGCTGAATGATAACTATGAGAATATTAGAGGCTCAATCATTACTATGGATCCCTTACCCAATGTTAATAAAGCCTACTTCATTCTTCAACGTGTGGAGAAACAGAGAGAGATTACTAGCATTGCTGGTTTAAACAGTGATGCAAACGCCATGGCAGCTTCTAAATTCATGGGGTTCAACTCACAGAATAAAACTCGAGATTCAAAAAGGGAAAAGGCCCTAAGAAGATGCTCTCATTGTCATCAAAAGGGACACACAGTGGAACAATGTTTCAAATTAATAGGATACCCGGATTGGTATGATAAGGTGAAACGAAAACAACCAAACACAAAGGTAGCTGCAAATGTGACTAATGGAAGGGAGATGTTGGACAATCCCTTAGACACTGGTGCAACTAATAGTGCACCAATTGTTGTTGACCCTGCAATTGTGCATGTTGTATATCAAGAAATCATGAAAAATATGAAACAAAATGGAAATGAAATTGATTTCTCGACTGCTAATTTTGCAGGTACAGATGCCATTACTTCTTACACTGCCTCTATTCCCACTTGGATTATTGACACAGGTGCATCTGACCATATGTGTCATGATGCATCTTTATTTGTGTCACTTCATACTCTTTCTATTCCTACATACATTAGCCTACCTGATAAAACAAAACAGAAGGTCACCAAGACTGGTGATGTGCATCTCGACTCAATCATCTTGAAGGATGTTTTATACGTTCCTGAGTTTAAGCATCATTTGTTAAGTGTAGGTAAACTCCTTGACTCCTCCAATCTGGTTGCCTATTTATCCTATTAATTGTTCTTTTCAGGACCCTACATCTAATGTTGTAGTGGCTTCGGGCAGTAGACAGCATGGTCTATATCTTCTTGATAACAACAGCAGTGCATCCAACATCAATAAATGTAACAGTGTTCATGATTGTAAACTGCCGATATCTCTTGCTCATGCTAGACTAGGTCTCACTTCTTTGTCTAAGATGAAAACATATAGAGATCTGTAATTCTGATGGATTGTCCACATACATTTGTGATGTTTGTAATCTTGCCAAACAACACAAAAAATCTTTTGTTCCTAATCCCTCTATTGCTGCTACTTGCTTTGAATTGATACATGTTGATGTATGGGGTCCTTACAAGACAAAGTCATTATGTGGAGCCACCTATTTCTTCACAATTGTAGATGATCACTCAAGAGCAACATGGACCTTTCTTCTCAATAACAAGCATCAAGTCCCAGCTACCATCTCTGGATTTCTGTCGTATGTAAAAACCCAATTTGACTCCAAAGTCAAACGAATACAAAGTGATAATGGCAGTGAGATTCTTAATCAAGCTTGCTCTCAGATGTTTTATAAGGAAGGAATTCTTCATCAAAGATCTATACCTTATACACCACAGCAGAATGGAAGAGTTGAACGGAAGCATAGACATCTGCTTGACAATCATAGCTCAAGCTATCAGATTTCGTGCACACCTTCCCATCAAATTTTGGGGTTATTGTGTTCTTGCTGCAACTCACATAATTAACCTCCTACCCTCTTCCATTTTGTCCTGGAAAACACCTTTTGAGATTCTTCACAACAGAACTCCAACCTATGATCATCTCAGGATCATAGGTTGCCTCTGCCATGTTCATAACCCCACCACTGATAAACTACAAACCCGTTCTAAGAGATGTATTTTGCTTGGATATCCAACTGGACAGAAAGGATATTGGGTATTTGACATTGAAGCAAAAAGGGTTCTTATTTCACGAAATGTTATCTTCAGAGAAGATATATTCCCATTTCAAAATGGGAAAGATGACTCATTATCATGCACCAACTCCTTACCTTATGTAAGTCCTGTACCTGACCCTATTACACCTCCTGTTCAATTATCATCTTCTGAACATGATTTAACAGTTCAATCTCCTACCTTTTCATCCTCACACAGATCACCACTGCAATCAACACCTGATACATCAGATCATTCATCATCCTCCACTTCTCATAACAATCCAGAATTGTCAAACCCACAGTCCATCTTACCTGTTCGTCGATCCAGACGTGTCAGACATCCCCCGTCATTTTTTAATGATTTTCATTGTCCAACTTTACCGTCCACTGATTCCCCTTGTTGTTCTCTAGTCAATACCAATCTGGATCATTTTTCCACAGAATATAATTCCTCCTTAGCCAATGTTCTAGCTGTGCGAGAACCTTCAAGTTATTTTCAAGCTAAAGATGACCCATTATGGGTTGCTGCTATGCAAAAGGAATTATAAGCTCTTGAAGCCAATAATAAATGGGAAATTACTACACTCCCGCCTGGCAAGAAAGCAATTGGGTCCAAATGGGTTTATAAGATTAAATTCAAACCAAATGGTACCATTGAACGGTATAAGGCACGAATGGTTGCAAAAGGATTTAATCAAGAGAAGAATAAAGACTACAAACACACCTTTTCACAAGTAGCAAAACTGGCTACAGTTCGAATTCTTATTGCTCTTGCCACACTTCAGCACTGGCCTTTGTATCAATTAGATATCAACAATGCTTTCCTACATGGTTTTCTCGATGAGGAAGTATATATGCAGCCTCCTCAAGGTTACACTAAGGCTCTTCCAGGACAGGTCTGCAAACTACGAAAGTCATTATAAGGCTTAAAACAAGCCTCTCGGCAATGGAATGTTGAACTCACCAAGTGCCTGGTTAGTCTCAAATTCAAACAATCCAAACATGACTATTCTCTGTTTGTCAAACATGATCATACACTTATTACCATTGCTCTAGTCTATGTGGATGATCTTCTTCTGACTGGAAATGATCATGCTGATATTCATACTACTAAAGCTCCTCTTGACAAGGCTTTCACCATCAAGGATCTTAGCTTGATAAGATATTTTTTAGGACTCGAAATTGCTCGATCCTCATCTGGCACTTTTCTTAACCAACGCAAATACATCATGGACATCATCACTGATACTAAGATGCAAGACTGCAAACCAGCTCCTTTTCCCTTACCTCGAGGTCTCAAACTATCTGTTGACAATGGTTCCTTATTAGATGATCCTGACTCCTATAGACGTCTTATTGGCCGACTTTTATACCTCCATATGAGCAGACCAGATCTTTCTTATGCTGTGCAACATTTGAGTCAATTTGTGCAAGCTCCTCGAGTGCCTCACATGCAAGCTGCACTTCATGTTGTTCGTTATTTACAAGGCACCAGTGATAGAGGCCTATTTTATCATGCTACGTCAACCCTTGAACTTTCTACATATTGATTGGGCCACATGTCTTTTTAGTAGCCGTTCACTTACAGGCTATTGTGTTCTTCTTGGATCATCTTTAGTTTCTTGGAAAACAAAGAAACAGAAGACTGTCTCATGGTCTTCTGCTGAGGCTGAATACCGGAGCATGTCAGCTACAGCAAGTGAACTTGTTTGGATTGCTGGATTACTTGCTGACTTACATGCTCCTCCTCCTCAACCTATCCAACTATATTGTGACAACAAGGCTGCCTTACATATTGCTGCTAGTCCAGTGTTCCATGAACGAACTAAACACATTAATGTTGATTGTCACTTTGTTCAAGACATGGTTCAATCCGGTTTTCTTTATACCTCTCATGTTAGCTCTGGCTTACAGCTTGCAGATTTGATGACAAAGCCACTTGGGGCTCAACAACATCATTTTTTAAGTGTCAAGCTTGGCCTTGTTCAATGCCCCAGTCCAGCTTGAGGGGGGGATGTAGAAATATAAAAAAGAAAATATTCTGTATTTCCATCCACGTGTATTTTTGTTTAGCTAGTTAAACAGATATTGACAGTATATATACCATCTGTCAATACAAGTTATTCAATAAGGAAAGGATTAATAAAAACAGAATATACGGGACTCTCCTTCTCAAGCTTCGAGTCTCTGTTTTCTACCATTTTCTTGGTTTCTAATTACAGCTTAAGTTGCTGTTTTACAGCCTGACCATAAGAAAAATATCAAACTCAACAGAGAAAACAAAATACAGTAATCAGAGAATAGAGAGCTCTGATACCACATCACTTGTATTGATTTGGTTTGAGTGTCCAATGCACTGGGTTTGCCTTTCATCAAATAACAAAGAAGCTGTCATCTGTTACAGCTTTGGCAGAGTAATTTCCTCCTGATTTACAGCCCAATAATCTGAGATTTATAGCCTACTCTATATGCTATATATAAGTATTAAATTAAAAGTATTTTCTAAAAGTAGTTCAAATCAAGTATTAGGAGAAATATTCTCTTTCCTAAATTAATCCATTTCAGCGTAACATTAAAGTCATCCAGGATGCAAAACACAATTAAGCTAATGCATGACACCAACTGGAAAGCAAAGATATAATTCGCAGCTGACAGGAAACCGCCACAAGTTCATCGAAATGGCTCCAAATTTTCCACCATTTGAGAGCTTAAACAGAAACCAACTATGCAACAGAGTAATGATATAAAATGAATCATCACGGAGGGAGAAAAACAAATCAAGAACTAAATGCATCAAAGATTCAAAATTGACATTTAACGATATTCTTAACCCTTCTGGAGCTGTGTGCCTATAGTCTATAGCATCAAAGAGACAGATTGGATAAAGATTCTAGTTTACATCATTATTTATTTATTTATCAGAAACAACCAGTGAGGACTGAGGAACCGTTAAGCATATATTACCCCAGGATCAGAACCACATTTTCAAAATCTCAATAAGCAAAACACTGACTAAGATCCCAGGGACCTGTTCAAATGCAAAATATCAACAACAATATTCCAATACCACATAAATTAATAGTGAATAAAGCAGACCGTTGCGGTGATGTAGAAAGAACACCACTAAAAACAAATAACATACACTATCTGTGGCCCATTCTTGCTTGAGTTGTGGTAATTCTCTACGATGAAGCAACTACACCCACCGCAATCATCCTGACATCAACAAGTTTACCAACACAAGATATAAGAGCAAATAAATATGACTAAAAGCAGATATATATAAGAACAGCTACAAAAGACGAACAAATGAGACATGACGAGGTCAAGGTAACAACTAGTATGATGGGCTCTCGGAGTCATATTTAAAGTCTCTTGACTATGGTAATGGGAGGCTAACATGTTTTGTACAATGTACAAAACCTCACCTCCACTAATTTGTGGGCTCTTATGGACTGATAGAGGGACTTTTCGAAAGATCGGCAGAGAATATGGCAGAAGGAAAACCCGAGTCATTTAGACTCTATTTGGCAAGTAATTTGTAGAAGTACAAAACTAAATTTACCTTTTATCACATTTTGTTATCAAGTGTCTTTAACAACAAAAAAAAGTACATATCAAAAACTGTCATTGTGTATCAACTTAATTCGATCTTCATTCCAGCACTTAATTTACTAACTTACCAAAGTGAGATTTAGCTACCCAACCTCCTTAATTGTTAGCCACTCACACAAATTCCTCTTTGGAAAAATGTGTGAACCTCAAAAGATAAAATTATGAAACCAGACTCAAATTGAAAAGGACTGAGCACCTGTAAATGGGGAGTCCAGGCTCATTAACTACACAAAACAAAGCTCAGGAACATGCTAGCAGAATTCAGCCAAACCAAAGTAAAATTCAACACAAAGCAGTAAGCGGAGTGATCAAAAACCAAAACTTCCCGGAATTGATGGTAATCCATGATGAACGAGAGCTTAAGCAACATAAAGTTCAATTCCATAATTGAGATGGGAACAGGCATGATACAGAATTTAAGATACCTTGGAAACTATCTTGAACTCAAAACTGAAAAAGTGGGCCGGCAAAAGCCTCTGTAGGACACCACGAGCTGCAGCTTCCTGGACTGCAGGAGATGGCTTCTGTTTGTCCAAACGGTGGATTAAGTCATTTATTGGCCCTGAATCCTGTGATGGATTAACGAATGGGTACACCAAAATCAATAACAGAAGCCAAGTTCTGAAGCAATTCCTGGTATTTCTCATTTTCGTAGCAGCAACTTCAACGAGTTTTTCGACTACCAGCAGAAGGTGTTCCCGTCTATCTCGATCATTTTACCGCTGTGCGACTGATACGCAGCGTAGATCTCAATTTCTAAGCCCAACAAAGAGGGGAGGTTTTATCCCCACATGCAGCCTACTAATTTAATTAGACTTAAGGGAGGACGGTTTGAAGGACTTTGGTTTGCTACCCAATGAGCAATGACTAGTGGCTGTAATAAGGGCACCTAAGAGAAAGAAGAAATTAAGAGGAATTCCTCTTATTATTTTATACTATTTATTTATTATTATTTTAATGGCTTATTTGGTATGAAAGTAATAAGGATAGAAAAAAGTTTCCCCTATTTTGTAATTTTTATATTAAGTATTTAATAATAATAAATATATTTTTAATAAAATACTCATTTTAGATCAAATTAAAATCTCAAATGGGTATTAATTAGAATAATAATATTTAATTTTAATTAGATTATATAAGATATATAAAATATGGAGGTAATTTTTCCACCCTTATTACCCCCTAACCAAACGAGCACTAAGTTATCTATATTTTACATTATTTTTATCATTTTATTATCAATCTTATCTATTACATTTTATTATTTTATGGTTAGATATTGCTATATTTCTTTTTAAAGAATAAGCTATTTTATTAATTAGGAAACATTATAATTTAGAGACTAAAACTTGTCTACTGAACGAATACAATTATCAAATTTAGTCATTCTATGACCATACAAGCATCTACAATATATACTAGTATCTTTAGTTTTAAGCATTTCACTCCAAGTACATGGAATGTCATTAAACACCTTGGTGTTCCTTGTTTTTCATATGTCGTAAGCTTAAGTGACAAGCAATCCTCTTAAGTGCTTCAATTTATGTTTCAAAAGGCCTTACGTGAAATTAAAGTCATGTAGCAAACTACTCCATATAAGTGGAGCTTCTCTAATCCTTATGATATGTCTTAAAGTGCATAGGATTTCTCCTATAACCGAACAATACATAAAGAGGTGACTAATAGGTTCTTAATCTTTACAAAATAGGCATTGTTGATCACCTATAGATGTATACTTACTGATTCTGTCTTTTGTGGCCAAACATCCAACATTAATAAGCCAAGCAATGAATTGGTAACTTGAGGATACTAGATTTTGTCAAATGGTTAAGATCCCGAATCAAACCCTATTTTACAAATATACTATGGATCCATTTGATCCATAGTGTGTCTTTCTTTTTCATTTTTACCAAGCTCTACATATGCTTTCTAAGGGTAGCCTTATTCCAAATGCAAAAGTTTATGATGCCAAACCCCCTTCATTCTTTGGTAAGAAACAAGTAGACCAAGCTATAGGTGCTTTACCACTAAAGATGGTGTTGCTAGTCCAAAGGAAATTATGACAATTTGTAATGAGATAGGAGAGACCTTTCCTTAGTAATAAAAAGACTCGGCTCCAATACATTTGGATGTCAAATATGACCAACTTCAAAAGCTATAATCTTCCTATATAGAATAACATTTTGGTGGCCCAATGGTCCATTCGACGTAGGACCTTAGCAAAGACGATGGACGTATAGTGAGAATTCAATCAAGTGTCTACAAATGGTACTCCCAAGTACTTGAAAATGAGTAAACAGTGCGAGAAGTTGAGGTACTGAAGAATAGATTCTATAGTTGGTTTTGGGATCCCTCCAAAGATAATAGAGCTTTTATGTGAATTTATTGTTAACCCAAAAATCTTGAATAAAATCTAAAAAAATTTCATAAGACATTGCACTAAATGAATATCACCATGACAGAAGAGGAACATGTCATCAGTAAATGAGAGATTCATAATTTTTTAGGGTTTTGCATTGAGAATAGCCTTTAAATCTAGGTTTATGCCAGAGTGTTTTCATTAAACTAATGAAGTATTCCATCACAACAATGAAAATGTAAGAGGGGAAGGGGTCACCTTGCCTCAAACCCCTTCTCCCTTCAATTGGATACAAGATAGAACCATTACGGATAATGGAGTATTTGACACTAGATACACAAATAGTGATCACCTTCACTGAATAAAGGGGGAAATGAATTGCTAACATTCCTTTTCAAGGAATTCCCAATGAATAGAATTGTATGCTTTGTGTAAATCAATTTTCAACATACATATAGGAGAAGTATTATTTTTTCTTCTATAGAACCTCACAAATTTCATGTGCTAATTGGACATTTCTCCAATTGACCTTCCTTTGATGAAAGTTGACTAGGAAAGATCAATCAACTCAAGCAGAATCTATTAAAATCTAGTTGTTATAATCTTGGTGAAAGCTTTATATAAGATTGTGTAGTAGGCTATAGGTCTAAAGTCTCAAACCTTTTTTTAGCATTGTTCACCTTAGGAATGAGGACCAACAAAGTAGAGGCAATGAAGATTCTCAAGCTAGCATTGATAAAAGATCCATTCAGCACTTTCCATAAATCATCCCCACTATGTTCCATGTAATTTTGAAAAAACACAATGTAAAGTCATCAAGGGTTTGTGCTTTCGAATCTCCTATAGCAAAGATAGCATCCTAAACTTTAGTTTAGGAATAAGGTCTCACCAACATATGTTGATGAGTTAATGGAAGCATAGAGCCTTGATTCACCACTTGTTGTGATAGTTCAACTCATTGAGTGTTTTGTTGGCTGAGAATGTGGGAATAATAATACCTAAAGGCTTTCAAAATAGTTTTTTTTAATTTACAAGCCATTCTCCGTTTTGTCCTCTGATTTTATTAAGTAAGCTTTCTTTTTGCTTAACTTTCATTGTTGCAAAGAAGAAGTGATAGTTAGCATCTCCCTCATTTACCCAATGAATTGCAGCTTTATCTAAGAAAGCTTTCTTCACACTAAGAAATGCACTCATGAAGAAGCAAGACATCCCTTTCTTGTTGTTGTAATTTAAGACTAGAAGGATTAGTTATTTGTTTATGTTGTATCATGCTAAGGGTATATTTTTGTGTCGCTACTCTTTAAATGATACCATTGTAACGTAAGGCATTCAATTGTCTAAAACTAGGTTTTAGGGCAAGAAATTAATGTTTTAGCTTTGTATTTGTTGTGAAATTGTAAGATTGATACCAAAAATTAGATACTATCTTTAAAAAAAATTGATATTTACACCACATATTAAAGATTTTGAAAGCCTTCTTCTTTAATATGGTTATTTGTTGAAAGGTGAGGACGGTTGCACAATGATCATAAAAGGATTCTTCTTTGAAAACCATAATTGTAAAAGGTACCAAGCTAACTCGGGTTAACCATTTCCCTATCAAGTCTACATATGATTCGCTCTTGCCCCAATATTTTGTTACACCATGTAAGCATGGGACCTAAAAGGGTAGTTCATGGATGAATAATTGATGCAAAGAAGTTCTGGATTCAGTGACATATTGTTGATTGGGTTCATTTCCTTGAAATTTCTTGTTAGGTTCTATAAAAACATTAAAATCACACATGAGAAGCCATGGGGTTAAACAAAATGTTGTGGTTCAAGAGCCATTCCCATAACTCCTTACGACCACTACTAGAGTTGTAAAAATAGATGAAGGCTGCATATAAGGGTGGTCCATTTGAAGCTAAGGTATTAACAAGTAAAGCTTGAGAACAAGCTAAAATGAGATTTAACTTGCCATTGAGAAGTATTCCAAAGGAACTATATGCAACCATTATCATGGTGAGAATAATTATCTAAACATCCCCATCCAGGGAACATTTTATCCTTAATAATTTTGGCCTTATCAGGCTTTATTCTTGTTTCTAAGAGACTAAGAAAGGATAAATTATTACTTCTGTACCACTTCACTACTTCTTTTGGCTTGTGAGGCTTATTCAAACCTTTAACATTAAGATGGGAGATCACTAAGTTGAGTGGCGTGGTGTGGTGAGTATCCTACTCAATCTACTTTATTGCCCTACATGGGTTGATTATCCTCTATTGATGACGACATGTTATATTTGTATCTTATTTTATGCCATCAACTTTAATCCCATCCTGATTACTTGAATTGGAATTTTCACCATCCGTGTTTTGTCTTACTACCCTTCTCCATGCTAATTTTGGTCTTTTATCAGGGTTATAACCAACATGTCGGTGTGTTTGTCTTATCTGTGCATTGTTAGCTTGATTAGGTAGGCTCTCCGTAACTGTGGGTTGCAATTTTATTTTTATTTTTTTATTGTAAAGTTGATGTGTTATGTCCTAAATAATCACAATCAGAATAATATGATGGCCTCCACCTATATTCTATTAATTGGATCAATATATCACCATCAAGATCAAGGATTTCAACCTCCAAGCATTTATTGGTGGCATCCACTTCTATAGGGAGTCTTGCACGGGATATACATTCTTTACTATATGTAATAGCATCCGCATGAATAGATCATCCCACTATACTTGCTATCCTGCTAAGAGAATTAGTGTCCTAATCATCTAAAGGGATATTAGGGAGTTTAATCCATAATGGAAAGAATTAGAATTTCTCCTTGATGAATTGGAATTTCCTATGCCATGATTTAAGTATGAAAAGCCTATTTGCATAGGTCCAACTTATAACACTCCCAAAATTTACTATTGAAAATTTTTGTTTTAATTAAAAGTTAAGCAAATGTAAAACAATTATTTCAGGGATGCTACTGCCATACTTAGTGCTAGACTGGTTCCCTTTTACCGTTTCAATACCAAATGCTAAGGCTTAAAAGGATCAAAACACAATTTACACAAATTCAAACTTTCATTTAAATCAAAATAGCGCAAAAATTTATATTACAAAAGGTAAGACCCACTATTAGTGGTTACAAGAAAAAAGAATAATTACACAAGGAGTTATGAAGGTTTAAAAGATAAACTCGGAGACTTTCCGAAAAGTCCTTACGCTCTTACCTGATAATAGCTTGAGTAACACTTGCGGCTAATCTGTAGGGGACAATGCCCATTGAATAAGCAATGACCCACAAAGGGAATCCTTCAGTACTGCGGTACCGAGTAACCCTTTATACAAAACTAAAAGTTAGGGCTCACATGCAACACACCATAATTAAACAAATGTAAAGATAATAGCATGCATATATAAGAACAATACGTTCACGAGACATAGAAATAAACACAACAAACATAGGATAGACTCGTACTGTAGGAATCATATATCACAAATCCATTTACTTAGCATTTCCAGCACTGACCACGAGAGATAGGCGCCAAGGCCATATTTATACCATAACCATAGATCAAAAAGGTGAAATCTATAACACCCCAAAAATTTACTACTAAAAAATTTCATTTTACTTAAAAATTAGAAGAAGCAAAAACCAAAAATTTCTAGGATATTATCGCTACACTTAGTACTAGACTGGTTTTCTCCTACCATTCCAGTACCAAGTGCCAAGACTAAAAGAATCATAACATGATTTACACAATTTCAAACTTTTATTTAAATCAGAGTTGTGCATTAGAGACGTTACAAAAGGTAAAACCCGCTATTAATGGTTATAAGAGTAAAATCATTTAATAAGATATAATAAGTTAAAAGAGAAACCCTAAAATCCTCCCGAACAATCATAACGCTCTTACCCGATAACAGCTTGAATAACACCTGCAACTAACCTGCAAGACACGCTGACCATTGAATAGGCAGAGGTCCATAAATAAAACTCTTCAATATTACGGTACTGAGTAATATTTTTTACTAAATTAAAAGATAGGGCCCGCACGTAATACATCATACTTAAACAAGTGTAAACATAATATCATACGCGATCATATAAATAATCACAACCACATAAGAGTGATTACACATAGCAACCAATAAGGATTGTACAATACAAAGACCATTTACTTAGCATCTCCGGCACTTAACAAGAGTGACAGGAATCAAGGCCACACTTGTAACACCCCCAAAATTCACTAGTGAAAATTTTTGTTTTATTAGAAGAAATTGTAGAAGCAAAATATTAAATGGTGAATTTCGGGGATATTACCGCCACACTTAGTACTAGACCGGTTCACTCATACCGGCCCAATACTAAGTGCTAAGACTAAAGAACAAAATATCAATTACTAGAAATTCAAACCATTATTAAATCAGAGTAGCGCAAGTAAACATTTTATAAGAATAGATTCCACTAATGGTGGTTACAAGAACAAGAAATACATTTAAACCAGAAAGTAAAAGTAAAGGGATAACCCTAAAAGTCCGGATAATCCTTACGCTCTTTCCCGTTTCCCACTTGAATAACACCTGAAAAGACCTGCAAGGGACACTGCCCGTTGAATAGGCAGGGGCCCCACGAAGGGAACCCTTCAGTACTATGGTACTGAGTAACCCTTTAAAATCACACTTAAAAGCAAGCCCGTAATGTCACACATGATCAGTGGCGGAGCTAGGGCTTCCGCATGGTGTCCCGGGACACCACGGAGCCCTGGCTCGGAAGGTAAAAATATGCTTGATTTTTAGTTATTTGATATATATTAATTATGCAGGACACCATGACAAAGAATCAAAATGGATGAATGGCTAGGCACGTTGGGTGTCCCGTGTATCGACGGCAAAGGTCGCAGGATCAAGTCCCGTAGACGACTTGTTTTGAATTTTTTTACATCATCAAAATGACGTCGTTTTGATGAATTCCCCCCCCCCCAAACCCTTACCCTCCTCTTCAACTCCTGATGCGGGCGTCTGGTTGCCTGCGTGCTGGTTTCGACCCTCCTCGACGCATGACGCCATCACACTCCCTGCACACAGCACATAGCTCTCAGCCACTCAGCCGTCCACCGGAGGTCTGGAGCTCGCCATTTCTGTCGTCGAACGCCGCCCATTCTTCTTCTTCCAGCCTACTATGGTGCGACTGCACTGTGCACTAGTGGCCTGGTGCTGCAGTGCTGTTGCCTGTTGCTCGCTGGTCGCTGCTAGGCCGCCCGCCGCTGCCTGCCGATCTCAATTCTCAACCCTCAACCGTCGCGTGCCACCGGAGCCACCCAAGAGAAGAAGCTGCAAGCCTGCAAGTCTGCAACTGCAGGTTGCTGCCTGCCTGCCTTCATTCATTCTTCAATCTTCAACCGAGCCACGAACGGAGGCACAACATGTCCCAACCGGCCAACCCACAAGTTGATCAGGTTAGATTTAAGTTAATTTTTAGTTTGTTAAATTATTTATCATAAATTTATACATTTGTGAAATTAGAATGCAATTAATTTGTTTATATTTATTATATTGATTGATTATATTTTTTAGTTTATAGAAATTCTAATTAATCTTATTAATGTAGAAAATAGAAATTGGTTTATTGATTAGGTAGAAATCAAAATTAGTTTGTAGAAATCAATTTTTTTAGATTTATAGATTGAATTGTTTAATTTATTAGTTAGTTTTTGAATTAGTTCGTTATAAAATTATATTATCAATTAAGTTTTAGTAAATTTCTTAGTTAATTCATTAAATTGTTTGATAAGTGATTCTAGTAAATAAATTGATTAGTGATTCTAAATATTTGATATTTTTATTATTAAATATGGATATATCCTTTATCATTTTTATAATATTTTTATTGTTTGATAAGTCGTTTGAGTTTTAATTGAAAGACACAAAATCAAGCTAATTATTTTAGTCACTAAATTGTATGAAATAAATTACCCCAATTATCTATAATTTTTTTAAGATCAAGGTATAAAATTTAATGAGAAATCGGTAAGTGAATATATTCTTATGATAATTGCAAATACATTTGTATTTGATATCATTTGCAGGAAAACTTATAGCTAATATGAAAAAAAAAATTGAAAAAATATGTATTAATTTTATGTGTTCATACATGACACTACGGGACACCATGGGATTAAAAGTCTAGCTCTGCCACTGCACATGATACAAAGCTATATACATATATAACAAGATGTGTACATATAACATTCACATAATTAACAATCACATCAGATATCAATAGGTCATTATAAACAATCGATACTTTCGGGCCTTAAGCCATGTCATAGTGCAAAATCAATACATTCGGGCCTTAAGCCATTAGTCCATCATTATTCAATAAACTCTCATATTTTATATCCATGTGAGTGCAGAACCCCACTATTATAGCCGGTGGATCGGTCACTTATAGGGCAGAACGCACCTAACCACTATTATATGCCGGTGGATCGGTCTCCAGGGCAAAATGCTCCTGGCCACTATTATTCGCCGATGGACCTGTTTGGCCCCGACTCACATGGTGTTCCACTATAAGTGATTAGTATTTTTCCATAACTTTATTCACATACACGACTGGTTTTATTGAGCTCGGGACCCCCACTTTTATTGTCGGTGGATCGGAATACATATCAACATCATCCATGGCAACACACTCCTGGGCTACTATTATGTCCAGTGGATCGGTCCTCATAATCACTTGCCAGGGCAACACGCTCCTGGGCCACTATTATATCCGGTGGATCGGTACTCATAATTACTTGCCAGGGCAACATGCTCCTGGGCCACTATTATAACCGGTGGATCGGTACTCAATATCATAAGTCATCTGAGCCCGGGTCATTAATCTTTCACTTTCATGATTAGTATTTTTCCTTTCTTTAATCAGCACAATAATTCCATTTATTTGCCTCGGACGGGAGATCCAGAACCCGAGACACAAAGGTACACCGGTCGTATTGGTGCATACAAGCTACTCAGCACCCTTCAACCATGAACCCAGGGACGCAAAGGTACCCTGGTCATACTGGTGCATAAAGCTACTCAGTACCCTACCGACAAGGACACCTAATCCATAAGTATACATACCCCCTAAATAAGTTTATAGAGCTAGATAGAGTAAGATATAGGGCCTGGCTGGGGCACAAAGGCACACCAGCAAATACCAGAATAATCGTGGGCTAAACCACGTCTTTAGGGTAGCGACCCCTAAAGAGGCACCATTCCTGATCTTGAGGTCTTTCACTTTAAGTATTAGTGTCTTAATTAAAGGTGATCACGAAAAGCACAATGATCAGATACTTATTCACTTTCAATCATTCGGATATCATTAGTCGTTTCTTATTCAGGCAATTATCCAAGCTAACGCAGGGAAATCATTAAGGTCATCATAATCCCATCTAATTCCGAATTAGGATTCGTTCTCGTGATACTTAATTATCAAATACTTTTACCTTGCTAATCAGCATTATTTGAGTCATATTATGAAATTCCACAATCACAACGACATGTTAGATACAAACTACTCATCTACCCCTTACTTATATAATTACTAAGTCATCCCTTCCTTACTTGACAAATTACCATATTACCCTTAAGGTTGCATAATTATCAAATTAACCCTTGCTCGGTTTATGTTATTAAGTTATCTCCTACGCTTTTTAGATCACCATTCACCCTTCCTAATTGTTAACCTTAACATATTTCCCTTTTTGGTTGGTTAGATTACCAAATTACCCTTCTCCTTTGTTATAATTACTAAATTGCCCTTGAGTTGGATAAATTACCAAATTACCCTCCTTCATTATCATGATTACCAATTTCCCCTTTAGTTGGTTCAATAATTACCAATTTACCCTTTGGTCGGTTAAATTACCAAATTACCCTTCTCCATTATCTTAATTACCGAATTGCCCCTTCAGTTGGATAAATTACCAAATTGCCCTTATCCATTATCAAAATTACCAAATTATCCTTCTCAATTATAATTGCCATTTCACCCTTTTCAATTATTATAATTATCATTTTACCCGTTTCCATTATTATAAATACCAACTTACCCTTTTTCCATAATTATAATTATTAATTTACTCTTCTCCATAATTATCATTATTAATTTACCCTTCTCCATAATTATAATTACCAATTTACCCTTCTCCATTTTTATAATTACTATATTACCCTTCTCCATTATTAAATTACCATAATGCCCTTTAATTGGTTAATTTACCAAATTATCCTTCTCTATTATTATAATTATCCAATTGCCCTTCTATAATCATAATTTAATTACCAAATTATATTTCGTCGTTATCATAATTACCAAGTTACCCCTTACTCCCAAGTTTACCATAATATCATTTTATTTACAAAATTACTCTTCTACCCCTTACTTCCAAATTACCATAATATCCTTTTATTTACAAAATTAGCACAATACCATTTTACTTATAAAATTACCATAACACCCCTTTTACTTTACATATTACTATTTTACCCTTTTACATCCAAAATTACCATTTTTATCTTTCCTTACAAAATTACCATTTTGCCCTTCTTTTCCAAAATTACCATATTACCCTTTACTCCCAAAATTACCATAATACCCCTTTACTTATAAAATTAACATTTTGCCACTTGCTTATAAAATTACCATATTGCCCTTTTTACTCCCAAAATTACCACTTTACCCTTTACTCCCAAAATTACCATAATACCCCCTTTACTTATAAAATTACCATTTTTCCATTTAATCATAAAATTACCATATTGCCCTTTTGCCTTCAAAATTACTACTTTACCCCTTTTGTTACACCACTTTTATTAAATTAACATTACCATATGGAATAATAATATTAATACTCCATTAACAATATCCAACTCCACCAATCATTATATTTTAGTATAATAATTATTATCACCCACACCTATTAAGCCATAATCTAGCACAAGGAATATTACTAAAATGCCCCTAGGGCTCACAATAATATTATTTATGCATAAATAATCACAATAACATAAAATAACATGGAAAGTACTTAACACCTTCATTAATAGTCAAACTCTTCCCTTAAGCAACATTTCCACACATGGAATATAAACTAGCATACTCTCCTTTTTATCAATCAATACAAGCAAATATATGCATTATATCAAATCACAAATATTAAGCATAACAACATATTAAAAATCCTTGTGCTAACATACGTTTATCCATGCGTTTAAGTGGGGTTTAACGATTACCTTAGATCCCATAAAAATCGAATCTTACCAGTATCCCAGTTAAAGATTCAAGCTTTGATTAGTAAAACCAATACCTAAAAATAATATCAATATTTATTATATTAGAAATAAGAAAATCAAAACATAAGACTTTATAAATTTTACTTAAGGAAATAATTAATTTAAATATGATCATACCTTAAAATTGTTAACAAAAATGGGCTAATAAATGTATCAACTCATGTTGCTCATGCAGCATGAGCTGCATGCAAAAATAAAAGGGGAAGGCTCAAAGGGGAGGTGAAGGAAGAAATAATGGTTATTTTCGGGTTGGAGTCTTTAGGCTAGAAAAGAGGGTAGGTGGAGGATGGTTTATGGCAAGGGAATGGTGCAGGAGTGAAGAGGGGGTGTAGGTGGTTGTTGGGGATGGGTTCACGGCGGCCAAGGGCAGCGGTGGCGGCGGCAGCGAGGTGGCAAAGTTGGCTGCCGAGGTGGGTCAAGGTGGAGGGGCTGAGAAGGAAGGAAAAGAGAAGGGAAAAATGAAGGGGTTAGGGGGCTTGTTTCGGCCAAACAATGTATGGGGTTTGTAGAAGAGGTTGTAGGGAGTTGAATGGTGGGTTTGGTGGCAGAAGAGGCAACCAGATGGCGGCGAACGGCGGGGTTGCAGGTGGGCTGCCGAGAAGGGAGAAAAATGGGGAGGAAAAGAAGAGAGGAGGAAGGTGGAGTTGCGGGGTGGCTTGGACGATGTTAGGGCGGTGTAGGGTGGTAGTAGAAGGGTGCAAAAGACGGTGCAGGGGCTGGGTGCGACGGTTGGAGCGGCGGAGGGCGGAGGCGTGCAAAAACAAGGGTGGAATGGGAGGAGAAGAAGTGGCAGAGAGAGGAGATCGGGGGTAAGGGCTCCAAAGGATAGGGTAGAAAATGGTTGAAGGGGAGAAGAAAAAGAAGAGGAAGGGTAGGGGATAGGTGGCTGATTGGGTGGCAGTGTTTAGGGTCGCAGGGGTGGTGGTAGGGTGGTAGGGAAGGTGGTAGGGTGGCAGGGAGGGGAGACGAAGAGGGGGGGAAAACAGAGTAGTGGGATGGTTTGCAGAGCTGGACAGGTCCGAAAATAAGAAGAAAATGACGAGAGAGAAGGAGGGCAGGTGGTGGCAGCGATGGGTGCAGGCGGTGGCAGCGGGCATTGGTGTGACCGTAGTCGACACGCAATTTAAACCCTCTTGTTGTCAATTGTAGCATTGGTAAATAAGGGTATCGTTCTAAACCGGGGATTGAGAGGGCTCACCTTTTTTTGACTAGCTTGAAATTAAAACTAAAAATAAAAAAATCCTAAATAACACAGAATAAATAAATAAGAAAAATATTAATGGGGGTTATAAAAATAATAATAATAAAAGGAATAAATAAAATAAACTAATAATGAAAATAATAGGAAACCGCAGATATGAGAAATATGTTAGGGAAATAAAAATCCACCATTAGACTAGGTTGTAATATAATATTTATTTCTAAGTCAATATTTAATCGTGAGAATGAGATCGACCAAGTTGCACACCAAAAGCAGGTCTATACACCCTATATTACTTCCCTTAATTAATTAATACGACAAAGCGCCAATATTAACCCTATTAAATACTAGCAGTATAGCAGCAACAAGCGGCTCCTATATTTAACTAGATTTAATGCATTAAGTGTAAGTGGAAGGCTGTCAATCTAAGTACCCATACTAGTACAAAAAGCATGTCTAGCTGTATTTCCTTTCCTTGACCCACACGTATCGAAACGTTTTACCACTTCGGTTAGAATCACAAAACGATTAGGTGAATTGTTATCTAACCTAGCTGCAATTTATACATATAAATTCTAGTATATTTAGATGGCCACCTAGCAAGCTATTAATCCTACATACTGTCACTTATGAGGTACCAGAACAAGGCATGCACCAAATAAACTATACTTAACAGAATTATACATATAAACGATAGCAATTAACATAGAGTCAAGAAACAATCTCACGAAACAAAGAAAATAAAATTATAATTTAAATCCTAATCCAGGGTTTCAAATTATTCCCTAACAATAAATAATCAACTAGCCATAATTAAAGAATTAATTACACAGAAATATATATCTAAATTATAAATTAAAAATAAGAGAAAGAAATAACCGGAATTAATTTTAAATAAAAGATCAAGAATTTATTTAGATAAAAATTAATTTTATCTGAAATAAATTCTACCGGGTATTAAATTCTTCCTCTATTTTTTCTTCCTTCTCGGCTTTGATTTCTGAGCAACAATTCTTTTTCTTTTTTTTTCTTTTTCGCTGACAGGGTTGACAGAGGTTGTGCTGCGGACGACCTGTGCTGCCTCGATTTCCGTGTGTCGGCTGTCCTCTCTGCTTTTCGTTCCACAGAGCCTCGGTAGGCTCTACCGCTCACTTCCGAGCCTGAGACTTTGACGTCCCCCCTCTCTGCCGCACACTTCCGAGTCTGAGAAGGCCCTGCCTTCTCTCCGCCTCGTCTCTCTCTGCGTCTTCTTTTTTATAATTTTCTATGCCCTCCGTTTTACTTCTATCGCTACGCCCCTCCTTTCCACGTCAGCCCTTATTGTGGCTGACTCTCTTTTCCGTGCTAAGCTGTGCGTCGAGGTCTGCTTGGCTTAGTTTTGCTTGTTCCAGGCCTTTGGGCCTTCGGCCGTTGGTCCAAAGGTTTTTTTTTAATTTTAAAATAAAACCTGTAAAATAAAATTAATAAATATTATTTTATTCTAAATTTACTTAATTTATATCATTTTAGCTCAAATAATAAAATTTATGTAATTTTTACCACTTAAGCATAAAACAATAATTATTTCCCTATATTAGCTAAATAAACTACCAAAAACTAAGATTATAAAGGTATAAAATGTGTCAAAATATGAAATCATCAGGCATGGCGTCGACCATGCAGGTGGTCGGGCGTGGAGGTTGAAGAAGAAAGAGAGAAGGGAGAGGGAGAGAGACCAGGCCAGCGTAGGGGAAAGAAAAAAAGAAGAGTTGGGCCGACCTAGGGAGGAGAAGAAAGGAAAAGAAAGAAGAGGGCAGGGGTTGGGTCGGCTAATGCGCATGGGGAGGGAGAAAGGGCATGTGGCCCAGGCAGGGGAGAGGATGAGGTTGGCCTGGCGGCCTAAAGCCAGGAAAAAAAAAAGAAAAGGGGAAGTAAGGAGAAAAGGGAGAAAGAAAAGGAAAAAGGGGGAAAGGGAAAAGGAAAAATAGGGAAACAAAATAATTTAATTTATAAAAATAATAAAATATAATATTTTTGATAAGTTATTTAATTTAATAATTTAATTAAATATAATTTAATATATTGGCTTAAAAAGGAAAATTTTAGTAAAATATTAGTTTAAAAATTATTTAAATAAAAATATATGATAAAATGAAAAAATATTTATTTTTAATTTATTAAATACTCCTATCCAAATTTACATACTCAAAAATCCATAAAATAATTAAAATAAATAACTTTAAAAGCTAATTTATTTTAAATAAAAGCTATTTATTAAATTATAGGTTTTATAAAATTTTGGGGGATTACAACACTTATATTATATCAATAGATCATAAGGATGAAAGTAACACTTTTGGTCTTAAGCCATTAATTAAACATTATTTAACATCATCTCTAGAATTTTATCCATGTGAGTGCGGGAACTCCACTATTAAAGCCCACAGATCAGAACACCTAGGGTAGAACGCACCAAGCCACTATTATTCGTTGGCGGATTGGTCTTCGGGGCAAAAGACTTATGGCAACTATTCTCAACGGTAGATCGGTCTGGCCCCGACTCACATAATGCTCCACTATAAGTGATTAATATATTTCCCATAATTGGTTATCATTCAAGGTTTGGTTTATCGAGCTCGGAATCCCCCACTATTATAGCCGGTGGACCAGAAACACTAAGGGCAGAATGCACCTCATGACCTGACCACTATTATTCACCGGTGGATCAGTCTCCAAGGTAAAAAGCTTCTGATCACTATTCTCGCCGATGGATTGGTCTGGGGCCAACTCAATAATCTTTTACTTTGCATGATTAGTGTCTTAGTCAACAAGTACCTTCTTACTAGACATGCATGCCCTATCGGGTTTCCCATTTTCACCCTTTCACACATATTGTAACACATACACCACTTACCTTAGTTCCATGCATAACAAGCTGCAATTCACGTATTTTAGCCCATACTCACATATAATACACGTGTATATCAAAACACCCATTAACACATAAAACATACAATTTAGTCTTAATCACATCCTTACAATATATATGTTTATATTTAAACAAGTAATACTTAGGCCATAAATCCTTATCCTGTTATTTAATATTACTTATATCTTATTATGGAGGCTTATTTAATCCATTGACATGTTATATGCAATTTACCAATTTACACATTTATACTTACAAAATTACTAAAATACCTCTTGTTTGTAAAGTTACCAAGTTACTTCTTTTTACTTGCCAAACTACCACATTTTCCTTCATACTTGTATAATTACTAAAATACCCTTTGTACTTGTTAAATTACCAAATTACCATTCATACTTGTATAATTACCAAAATACCATTTGAACTTGTTAAATTACCAAATTACCCTTAATACTTGTATAATTACCAAAATACCCCTCATATTTGTTAAAATTACCAAATTATCCTCCAGGTTTGTTAAATTATCGAATTACCCTTCATGCTTGTTAAAATTATCAAATTGTCCTTTTGGTTAGTTAAATTACCAAAATAATTATCTTGCTTATTAGTTTACCATTGTACCCTCGTATATTTATAAAATTACCAAGTCACCTTTCTTTGATGCCAAATTACCAAAATACTCTTCTTCCTTATTAATTTACTATTTTACCCCTTTTACTCACAAATTACCAAGTTACCCTTCTTTTATGCCAAATTATCAAAATACCCTTCTTACTTATTGATTTACCATTTTACCCCTTTTACTTACAAATTATCAAGTTACCCTTCTTTTATGCCAAATTACCAAAATATCCTTCTTACTTATTAATTTATTATTTTACCATTTATGTTTATAAAATTACCAAGTCATCCCTTTTTATGCTAAAATTATTAAAATACCCTTCTCATTTAATTAATTTACCAAAATACCTTTTTTACTCACGAAATCCCCCTTTGCCATATAAATTTACTAAAATGCCCTGCTTACTTATTAAATTACCACATTACCCATTTTATTCATATAAATTACCAATTTTCCCTTCTTATGCCAAAGTTACTAAAATACCCTTACCACATAAAACATTAACACCCACGGTATTAATACCCATTATTACCTAAGAAAAAAGATCACATTTTCATGGTTATAAGTATTTAATTTAAGTATCAATCATCTTGTAATGACATATGTCTTATATTTCATGACAAAATCGCCACAGCTCCTAAATTAAGTGAAATGTACATACCAATTTGTTAGAAGTATACTAAAAAGTAAACATTAAAATATAGAAATGAATTAAATGATGTAATTGGTGTATAGAGATAGAATAATTATAGAATATAACAAGTAACTCATGAAATAAATTTATTAAACCTTAAAATTAATTAATTACCTATTAATAACTTTTTGTGGATTGTTATGCCATGTTAATTTCAAGGGGTTAAACCAATGTGCGAACCTTCTTGACGGATGTAAAATGACCAAAACCCAATGTGAATTTAAAAGGGGGGCATTAACAAATCAATGTAGAACTGGTCTCATCGTATACTTACCCTATTATTTGAGGTTCCCGTAGGATATCAACTAAGAATATAAGAATCAATACATATGGCCATCCTCTTCACTTATAATTATGTCTTCTATTAACATGTAAGAAACTAATTATGTAACCATGTGTTACTAATATTTATAAAGTATAATAAAATTGTGAATATAATTATATATAAAAAATGATTAAAATTATACCTCCTATATGACTTTATATGTTAGACTTATATATTTACCTTTTCATTCTTGAAAAACAATCACAGTGGTAATTCAACTTATATGCTCAAGTCTTTATTGTACAAGACTTCATCAAAATACATCTTCGTCCTATGGGACAACTCTTGATAGTTGATAGGAGGTGTGTTGTGCTTTATACACAATTCCACCTTTGACACATCTAATTCCTTCTCTTGTTTCTCCTTAGGACTTAGCTTCCTACATAAAAATTTACCATCCAAGTTAAAAAGAAGGAAAATATATTAATACATAATAATTAAGATTTATTATTTTAACTCTAGCTATTAGCAATATTACCACATCCTTGTGGATAACTAAATAAAATGGTCATCCAAGTAACTCACCTTTAAAGCATAGGAGATCACGATTATCATTCTTCAAAAAAGAAAAATTTAAGAAAGCATATTTATTGTAGTGTTCTTGTGAAATGCCCCGAAAATATTTACTTTAAGAAATATAATTAAATAAGGATTTATTAGGAAATTAATTTAATTAATTATTTCAGTTGATATGGGAAGCATTTATTTAGGGCAAATTAATAAGGAATTTATAAATATTTTTATAAATGAAAATTTGGGTTTTTTTCTAATTAAAAAGGAATTTAGGAAAAATCTTTTAAAACCCCCAAATTAGCCTAAAAAGAAATTTTAATATTATTTTATTTAAATATTCTTATTTTAAATACCCAAAATATTCTAATTAATTTATTTAACCCCAAGCCACTTAAATTCTCCTTTTTTCTTTTTTCTTTTTCTTCCCTCCTTTTTCTTTCTTTTCTTTCTTTTTCTTTCTTTTTCTTTTTCTCTTTCTGCCGATTGGGCCTGCCGACGCGACCCAATCCTTTTATTCTTCTTCTCCCATGGCCTAGCGCCGTTCCTTTCTTTTCTTTCCTTCGGAAACTAAGATGTTGTGTTTTGTGCCTTCTTCCTCTGAAACTCCGCGTCTCACTTATGGATCTTATACTTAGCGCCAGTTGGCCGGTTCTTCTCCTTTTCTTTCCTTTCTCCCAGCCGCCCGGTTCACCTCCTTCTTCCTCCCTCCTCCTCCACCGTCGACCTGCACCTTTGAAGGTCCAAAAATGGTGCTGCCGGCCATGCGTGATTTGACATGCCATTTTCTCTCTCTCTATCTTCCCCTTGACTCACAGATCACTTGGTATAATCGGTTATCCTCATCTCTCGCTCGATTTCTCCCTATTCCTTCGCGAACAGTCGACCTTGACCAAAAATTGTGCATACCGATTAACGCCACCGGCTACCCCAAACCCTACACTCATTGCCCTCATGCTGACCTCTAGAACCCTACCATTCCCTTTAAACTCTATAAATACCCCTAGTTTGTGTGTTTTCGAAATTTCTTCTCCTCGAAACCCTAAGAGCTAACCTGTGCACCACCGTGATTTCAGACGATTCATCCACCGCCGTTAGCCAACTTCGCCGCCACCTCTGCCTACCAAAATGTTCCCTGCACCGCCCTCTAGCTAACTGAGCCATCTCCCTCGATTCTTCTCGCACGAGCCACCATAGCCGTGCGAAGTTCTCTGCCCATCAAACTAAGATTTTTACCCCCTCAACCTTCGAGCCACCGTTCGCCACCACATCTGCCACTGCTACTGCCTTCTACACCACCCAAAAGCTTCTACTAATTCTCCTCCACCTAGCCATAACCTTCTTTTCTCCTTTCTCCTTCTACTTCCCTCTTTTTCATCACCTTTTCCATTCGGCCGCCACCTTTGCCCCTGTGCGCCGTCGCCCCTTGCCGCGCCACCACCCTCACTTAAATCCTCTCAACCTAGGCTACCACCAGCACCTCAGCCTCCACCCTCATTCTCCACCCTTTCTTCTCAAACCCCAACTTTTCTCCTTTTAACCCTCTTTTTCATCCACCGCCGCCGCCACCGTGCACCACCGCCGGTGCCACCCATCTCTGCTGACTCAAGGTGAAACCCTAGATCCTCTCAGCCTTTCTTTCCTATTTATTTTGATTTATTCTATTTTTATTCCAATTTTTAATGTTTATTTGATTATTATTATTATTATTATTATTATTGGATGTAATATTAATGCTAAATTTTCTTGGCAGGGTTGAGAGTAGTATTGAGTTAATTAGATTGTTAGTTTCAAATTTTAGGTATTAATTGAATTATTATAAGTTTTATTATCATTATCATTATTATTATTATTATTATTATTATTATTATTAGTATTATTTTATTATTATTGTTAACTATTTAAGGAGGGCCGATGCCTTAATTTTTAATTAGGATTCACAGCCTTGTATTTTATTACTATTATTACTATTTTTACTATTAATAATAATAATATTATTATTATATTTATTATTTTTAATATTATTATAAGTAATATATGTTATTAATATTATTATTACTATTATTGCATAGTACTTTCATTATTTGGAGGTAGGGTCGAAAACCCTACCTTGTAATTTTAGGCTTATATTATTATTATTATTATTATTATTATTATTTCTATTAATATTAGCATATTACTAATATTTTATTATTATTAAAATTATTATTATTATTATTATCATTAGTAGCATTATTTTGGTGAAGGGTAGAAACCTTTATATCACCATTCATTTTAAATTACGTTAATATTATTATTAAAAATTTTATTAGTATTTTATATAGTAATTTTAGTATAGTATTATTTTAATTAAAAACCAAGTCTTAGGATAGGTTAGTAAATAATAGTATTTTTTGGAGGGAACTTAATTCTAGTTTTTCCCCCATAATAAGTGAGCCCGGTGACATTTTAGGTAAGGGAGTACTAAGGCCGTTTGTATGATTATGTGTTTTATATGCCATGCATGCCATGTGATGTGAATTATAATGTATTTTATGTGCATTTGTATATCTATCATATGTGCAGCATGATATGGAGTTAAGGTAAGATCGTACATTAATTTGTGGCATGTGTATTATATGTTGGAGTTGTGACATTATTGTATGGTGTGGCCCATAAGACATGCTTGATAGGGTTTGTAAAAAAATATGGTGGGAGTGTCATAATGTTTGCATGGAATTGGGGGTTGGCATGGAGATATTGTTCGCATGGAGTTTATGTTTGCATGCATGGTTGCATTAGCGTTCGCATGGCAGTATTAGGGTTTTGCATGGAGGTGTTAGGGTTTGCATGGTGGTATTAGGGTTGCATAGTATTAATGGTTGCATGATGGTATTAGGGTTGCGTGGTGGTGTTAAGGTTTGTACGGTGGTGTTAGGGTTTGCATGGTGGTTGTAGGGTTTGAATGGGAGCTAGGGTTTACGTGTAGCTAGGGTTGCATGAGAGTTAGGGTTACGTGGAAGTTAGGGTTTGATATGGTTACCATGGGTTGGTGTGGTCAACTAAGGTTTGGAGGATAATAATAGTAGGAGTTAGTCATGCATGTCTGGGAAAAGTTTTGAATAAAATACTTAAGACACTAATTATATATAGTGGAAGAGTATTGAGCCAGGTCCCACCGATCCACCGGTTAGAAATAGTGATTAGGAAGCGTAGTCCTATGTGCCTCTGATCCACTAGCTATAATAATGGTTAGGGTATGATACCCTATGTGTCTCCGATCCATCAGCTATAATAGTGGCGGACTCTGAGCTCAATAAACCAAACACCTAAGTTGCTAAGACATTTAAAAGACACTAAGTACTTACAGTGGAACACCATGTGATTTGGGGCCAACCGATCCACCGGTAAGAAATAGTGGTTAGGGTATGATACCCTATGTGTGACCGATCCACCGACTAATAATAGTAGGCAGGAGCATTGCGCCCTGCTTGTCTCCGATCCACCGGCTATAATAGTGGGGGCTTCCGTACTCGCATGGTTTTGATAAAAAGCATGGTATAAATCGATTTCTGATAAGAGATTAATTAAATAATTAATCTGGACCTTTTGAGCCTTTATGTGTGGGCTTGATCGTTTATAAGTTGTATAATACTTTGTTGACTTTATTTATATGTGTGGGTTTGAAATTGTAAGTTCGATATTATCATGCATGATTTTATGTGCTTATGTGTTGGCCTTAGTGCTATGTCACCTTACTCAGTTCGTAGCGTATTGATCACCCTTTTCATGGGTGCTACTCATTCTCATGAGCAGCAGGCCCGTCTAACGTGTTGCATGTAGGAGATGCTTATTTTGATGCCATTGATGTCTATGGGACATCAAGTGAGGCCGAGTGATGATTGGGATGGATTCAATATCCTAGGAGTGGCGTGGCCGGTTTTTCCATTAAGATTATTATCCTTGTTATCTATTATTTATGTTTGAGCCTTTAGAAACAATTTTATTTATGTTACTATTTTTCCTCTTTGAAAAACAATAGTTAGTATTTCGAATTATGTAAAGACTTATGCGTACTCTAATTTCCGTATTCATGAAGTTGAATTATTTAATAATGTTATGTGTAGTTTTCCTTAGCATTAACACTTGGTACTGGAAAGGTAGGAGTGAACCGGTCTAGTACTAAGTGTGGCGGTAGCATCCCCAAATTTTACGATTTTAATTTATAAGTCTTGTTTTAAAAAAAAATGTGTAAAATTTTGGGGGTGTTACATCTTGAGAGTCACTCAAACTGTGTTGGACTCTAACGATTTCTTCTCAAAGACATGAGTGATTCCTTAAGCGATAATAACCCTTTCCCCTGATTTCTTGAGATAGCATGGATATTTATCCTATATTCAAGAGATTCATTAATTTCATTTATCTCAATTGCATACACACTTTACATAAGAAAATAATTACAAGTAAAGTATACTACCTCAGGTATTTTGGGGATATGCCTAATAATAGGGGTTGTATGAGTAGAAGTATATGCGACCATGTCAATCGACGATGATGTCTTTTCATTCATGAAATTTAGCATTATTCCCTCCATCCTTTGTTACTTGGGAGTTAACTATGTTTTACCTAATTTTAAAGTATCCGCTCCAATCTTTAGACGATTGACATCTTCTTAGGAGTGTAGAAACTAGGGACTCGACCTTTATGTTCCTCGGTTCCCAAATCTTGAGTGAGGACATCATCTCGGCCATTTGCCATTATTGTTCCTATTGTATGGACCTCCTCAAGCTAGAGAAAGTTTTGTAATTAGGGGTAAAAAATTATACTCAAACAATATTGATAGGTAGATAATGTTAAATCCTTACAAGTATATTAAAGATATGATGGATTAGTGTAACACCCTAGATTTTATGAACCCTAATTCCTAGGTAATTAGTATATTAATCCCTTTATTAACCCTTAAAATGTGTTTAAACACCTTACCATTGCCTCTTAAACCTTCCTTTTTCTACCTTTATACCCTTCAGACCATAGTTTTCAAATTAGTAAACTAGTGGTTGAGCAACCATCAACACTCCAAATCCTTTCTTCTAGGGTATTTGGTGGTCGACCAGAGTTGAGTATTTTCATCATTCTTGATTTTCTTAAATTATTTTGAACTCAAATCAATTCATATGCCCATTATTTTATTTGAATTCCTAGATTAATTTTTCATATTTCTTTGATTTTTCACGATTGTTAGAAATTACTTGATTATTTTTCCCCATTTATTGGGCATTCTACTTTACCTAACCCATTTTTAATACTTTTTTTATTTTATTGGGCTTGAGAAATTCAAGGTTCATACCCTCTTATATCCTATGATATGTTAGTTAATTACCCCTACCCACTCAATCAAAAATGTAGCCATAAATACCTCAATCATATTCTACTAATTCTCTTACACTTGCTCACTCATGCTAATCACTCCCCTATCTTACTTCTCTCCCTATCTCATGCCTATTTTCATATCCATAAGGGGTTTATACCCTTTGGTTAGTCATTTTACATTTAGCCAAATTCCTATCTTATGCTCTCTCCTCTATTAGTGTTCTTAGTTTGTGTTTGTTCTTGGGCTTTTACCTCGTGGCCTAACCTCTTTCCTTATATTCTCTCCATTTTCTTTCAAGTTCTTACTTCTAAAATCTTAAATTTAACTCCTTAGTACTTATTTTTGAGCAAAAGAGAGTTAATGTTATAGATTGCTGAAGGTTTCCCAATCTTGTGCAATCCTCCATTTTTTAGCCCAAGGTTTATTCTCTTCCCTTTAATTTTTCTATCATATTATAATCCTTATTATAATTATTTTACCTATTTTTTGTGTTTTTTGGTTCTAGGTGATCAAAGTGTGGAAGGAGGTTATTAGGAGTATTTTACTTCGAGATTAGTGTAGCCTTCGGTAAGGATACATGCTTCTATTTTAGGGCTTAATTGTTACTATGTATTTATTCTATGAATTTTCATGTTAGCATGTTTTATGCTAGAACTCAGGGTTAGGTTTTAATTTTATTTATATACATATATTGGTTAGTAAATTCATGGTATTATGAGTTTTGTGATTTTATGTAAAATTTCAATATTTTATGCTTTTCTAGGCTTTGATATAAAATTTCAAGTATGATGGTATATTAGGTTATATTAATATGTCCTCATATTAGTAGAATTAATTATGTTTAACAAAAAGTATAACGTGAAGCTCAAATAGAATTAGCAAAGTTGAAACAAACAAGGCAGAGGAGCTAAAATAAAAGAAGGAGAATCAATGTTTAGCAAATCAAATACAATGGGATTCGAATTAGGAAGAAATACATACTTAAAGTCAAAACAAATTACGAAAATACTATTCTTGAAAATAAGGTCTTACAAAAGAATAACAAAAAGTATAACGTGAAGCTCAAATAGAATAAAGGAATGAAAATTTTGAAGATTACACACTCTAACAGTACAACTAATACATAATATGTACATACACTTTATACAATGAGTTATCTCTATAACATTATACAGGAAAACAAGGCTAACACTGGCCCAACGACTCATAACAGATTCCCGAAACACTTCACTAACAAGATCCCTAATCTACGCTATAACCATGATAATCTAGACACTTAAATTCGAAAATGCTACTACTATAGCAACTATAGCATTCAAAGCCCAAAATTTTTATTTATCTATTTATTTATTTATTATTTTAATTATTCGTTAATAGTTCTCCTCATATAAGTAAAAAAAACTTAATACATTATCATTCACCAACAATTAGAAAAGAAAATATGCATATTTTACAAGGAAGGATTTTCATACATTAATGTTGAAATTACCAACACGAAATACAAAACCGAAGCAACATGTAAATGAATGCTAATTAGCAGAAAATTAAAATATACACATATAATGAAAGTCATACAAAATCATTGAAATCACTAGAGCAATTTGGGCACCCTACACACTGCTTATTAAAACTAACACCTCTATCTAAGCCTCGACATTATCATTATCACAATTCTAGGTTTCTCCTAATCGAAAAAGACACATCTACTTAAACATCACTATCAGGGTTACAAACCTAAGTTTCTCACAACTCCAAAAATTTAAAACAACTCAATAAAAATATATTACAATTTATGTCACATCATATTACATCCAACAATATACACCTTATGATTATCAATCCAAAAAACTACAGGACTAGGGTTAACCTAGTGGGGTTACTACCCCCTTAAGAGCAAACTAATTACAAAACGATAATAATTACAACACATAACATTTCAGAGTTAACACAAGTCAAGCATGTAAAATAACAAGTAACCATATTTAAAGACATAATTACAACAGCAAATCACAAGACCACTTACACTACCCAATTATACTATCCTCACAAGCTAATCCAGATTTAAAATTCACTTGAAAGAAGGTAAATACATTTTCAGTTAAAACATTTAGGATCATGAGAACCAAATCTCTAACCGAAACTCGATTCTCAACAACCAAAAGCTCTGATACCAACTTGTAACACCCCCAAAATTCACTCCTGAAAAAAAAATTGAAAGGATAAAGCGGAAGCTAGAAGAGAATTTGGGGAATGTTACCGCCACATCTAACACAAGATAAATGTCCACCATCTATCTTATGCTAGATGCAAGGCTAAAACCTGTCAAACAAAACTTTAAACATCAATGCCATAAGGATAAACTCCCACAAGGAGGTATCCACAGGCAGATGGCAAGTGAATCAATTCACTAAATAAAATCATTGCTGAATTGATCAGCGGAACCTGTGAAACAAATCCGAATTTTAAAAGCTTATCAGAGTACGAGAAACTGAAAGGTAATTACAATACCCCTGATATTTTAAATACAACACTTGAAACTTCCAGACATAAATACAGTTAAACAAGACCAATCCCGATAGATCAAATTCCGGATTGCCTACTCTCTCAAGTCAAGTCTTCCACCCAAATATAATATTCAAACTGAAACCTGCACAAGAGATCTGCTCCCCACCATCAGTGGATCATCACAGGACCCATTCAATCAAGGTAACATCAGTACGGGTCCAGTACTGAGTAAATCAAGACAACCCAACTCAGGGAAGGAAACATGAAACACATAAGATATGAAAGACTATAGCTTACAATTCTTATACTCAGTTATACATGTATTACATACAATAAAATATAGGATCACAGATTCATACTCATGAGTACATTACTAGACATGACAACACATAAGATATAAGCGTATAAGAAATCACGATTGCATGCTAAGCAACACCTATCCAACAATCTGATAATAGTCATTATTACATCTGATTTTACTTATTTACGATGAGTTCAGGGACCCCACTATTCTTAAACCGGTGGAACGGTCTGAAGCACCTCTCGGGGACAATACACCCGAGCCACTATTATCATCTGGTGGAACAGATCCTACACCTCTCAGGGCAAAACGCTCCTGAGCCACTATTCTGAACCGGTGGAACGGTTTGAAGCACCTCTCGGGGACAACACACCCGAGCCACTATTATCATCCGGTGGAACGGATCCTACGCCTGGTCTTGACTCACGTAATCTTCCACTTTAAATAATTAGTGTCTTATTCATTACTTAATTCATATCATATTCTTATTCACGATGAGTGTAGGGCCCCACTATTCTTAATCCGGTGGAACGGACTGAAGCACCTCTCAGGGACAAGTCACCTGAGGCACTATTATCATCCGGTGGAACGGACTCTACACCTCTCAGGGCAAAACGCTCCTGAGCCACTATTCTGAACCGGTGGAACGGCTTGAAGCACCTCTCGGGGACAACACACCCGAGCCACTATTATCGTCCGGTGGAACGGACCCTACACCTCGGCCCAACTCACGTGATCTTTCACTTTAAGTTATTAGTATCTTATTCCAAGATTTTAACCGACCATAAATCAGGCCCACATGAATAATTCCATGACATAAGAATACAACATAAGGTATCAAATAGTTTCAAATCCATACTCAACCATTCACATACTCAAATACATACCATATTCAACATCATACTAACATACATTGGCATTGGGACTATGAATTCATACATACATAAAATTACCACACAGAAAACAACATACACTGGACAGGATTAAATGATCAATAGGCATACTTATCACCTTTCACTTCAAGTAGACATACATACAAATTCCATCATAAGTAAAGGTAAGTATTGACTTACCTCAAATCCGAAGCTAGCTAAGCAAATTGAGAAAGAGGTAGAGCTATCGAAAGCTCAACAATCCACGAGAAAGTTTTTCCTAGATCGCCGATAGAAATCGGAACTTGGTTAGAAACTATTTTATCAATTAATAATTCACATATTCAAATTAAATAAACACAAACGAACCCAAACGATCTTTCTTGGGAAACGCGTCCAAAACTTAGGACTCAAGAGCATAGCTCTATTAAGATTAAGATTAAAATATAAATCAAATGATTTAAAACCGAAGGACAGAAATCGATTTGATAAAAGACACACAGCACAATCAATTTTATAAAACCATCCCCGAATATTAGGGTTTTAAATGCCTAAACTACGAATCGACCAAATCACATTTATTATCTCAAATTGGTAGTTTTAAAACACAATTAAACTAATTTTAGATAAATCTAGAAAATCAATTTCAACAAAACAATCTTCCGAGTAGCCAATTTAAGATGACCCGTTTTCAAAATTAGGGTTTTAAAGCCAACGACAAAACTCAGGTAATTCAAATCAATTAATTCCAATTAAAGGTATTAGAATACAATTAGGATCATTTCCACTACTTCTATAAATTCAATTTTAGAAAAACAACTATACAAATAACCAATTTCATAATCTCACTTGAAATCTAGGGTTTTAGCCCCGAAATTACAATTCGGTTGAATTCTATTAATTTATTTAAATTGAATGTTTAGAATTGAAATTAAACACATTTTATAACATATCAAATAATCAATTGATCATAACTAATAAAAGAAATACCCAATTTAGCACAATTAGGGTTTTTGAGCCCGGAACGCAAATCCGATCAATTTTTGCTAAAATGTTTAAATTGACGGTTCGGAAATGAAATTAAATATATTCTAATATAAATTATATAGTCAATTGAATAAAATAACCCGATTACACAATCCAATTTACTCCCATAAGAGTTTTGACCTAAAAATCTAATTCCGATTAATTACATATAATTTTTTCAAATCAACACTTCCGATATGAAATTAAATATATTTCAAACGACATTATAAAATCAATTGAGCAGAACGACTCAATTACGCGATCCGATTTCATTACACGCAAATTTTGACCTAGAAATCAAATTCCGACTAATTCCACATAAATTTCTCAAATTGACGGTTCCGACATGAAATTAAATACATTTAAAAACATATTGTATAATCAATTTATCCAAAATCGCCAAATTGATCGGATCCAAAAAATTTGGGCATAACCCGGCCTAAAATTCAATTTCCCAAATTTTCAACACAAACCATACAATTAACATATTCAAATCAATCTTACATCACATATATACATAATACAACAATTAATTTAACTTATCACAAGCTAAATCACACTCAATGAATCAAATTCAATATTAGGGTTTTCGGATATTTATACCAAATGAAAATCATCGAATCGGGACAAATGAAGGTCGGAGGAGCCTCGTTGGAGGCCGGAGGTGGCTCGCTGGTGGTCAGCGAGGCTCGCCGGTGACCGGGCGATGGCGGCGCAGCCTGCATTTGCTGCTCGTTGCTGCTGCGGTGCGCGGTTGCTGCTGCCTTCTTCGGCTGCTGTGCGGGGCTGCTCTCGGCTGGTCCCTGCTGCGGTGGTCGGGAGATGTCGACGACCGGCGAAGGAGGAGCAGGGAGGAGGAGGTCGGGGCTGGGGTTTCTAGCGCAGAGAACAGGTCGGGAGCAGGGGAGACGGGAAAAGGAAAGATAAGAGAAAAGGAAAGAAGAGGGGGGGTCGATCGGTCGGGTGGGGTTTTTTTTTGCAGATACACACATATAAATAAATACTAACATCTAAAAATATTGTTGGAAAAATTTATCTAAAATTTATTTAACGAAAAATCATTTCGTAAGGTTCCGAAGTCTTAAAATCAATATAAAAGCTATATAGAGAATTTTAGAAGTATTTTCAGAAGAATTTAGCAACGAACGTAAAAAATTATATTATTTACAGAAATAAATTATAAGACCTTTAAAAATTATTTAAAAACATATAATAAAATATTTAAGTTAAATTCTAATAAACCGAGACTAATTTAAATAATTTCTGAAACCGATTTTTCCGCAAATCAAAAAGCGTAAAACAGAAGAAAATTAATTCGGAAAATAAATTCATAATTAAACTCCGAAAACCTTTTTAATTTAAAACTTCCCAAAAATATTAACAATTTTTGGAAACAAATAAATTTAAAGTCAGAAATATTTTCTACGGATAAAATCATTAAAATAACTTTAACTATTTAAATAGAAATTTTATAATTTAAATAATATATTTCGTTAACGAAATATAACTCCAAAATAAAGTCGTAATCACACGACGAAGTTATAATCGAAAATGAATCTAAAATATTAAAAATCAAAATACGAGAAAGAATGGAAATACATATTTTTAACCGAAAATCGAAATCATAAGAATATAATAAAATCATGGTCGTGAACGAATTTGTCGAGTATGGTTCGCAACGACGACGATTAATTAAATTCAAATATGAATTCGAAATCGTTGATAAATCCATAAAACGAATCAAAATTAAAATAATTAAATATTTACATCAAATTACGCTAATAAAATCATTAGGCTTAATAAAATTAGGTTTTAAAAATACGGGGTATTACAGTTATTGTATTCCTTGAGTTCCTTACATTAAATTTGATAGATAATATATTAGGATTTGGATGAGTATAACCTAAGTTATGAAAATAATAAATTTGGAGATGTTTAGGTGAACCAAATGCATTTTAGTTCATTTGTGTTCAATATGGAATTCTGGTATTGTATAAGTTTTATATGGGATAAAATATGATAATTTTGATATGTGAAGTGTGTTTATATATTGTGAATAGCATAAGGTATGATTTTATGAAAAATGCTTTAAATTGGGAATAGTAACAAAAAGGGTAGCGTTAATATTTAATTATAAAATGTTAAAGTTAGGTTCTGATTTTTAGATATGGTATTGTTAATGATATATTAGGATAGTGTGTTAAATTTGGTGATTTAGGGATCTATATAAGTGGAGTTATAAGTTAGTTGTAAATTATGGTTTTAATGAATGCATTATGGTTTTTATTACCTTATGCAATATGACTTTGTGCTTGTTGGCTTGCCATATAAATTACTTTTTCTTCATGTAGTTATAACATGTTAAATTTGATTAACCTTGGTACATTTCTAAGTATTTAAAATAATTTGATTAACCGTAGTACATTTGTTCATGTTTAAATAACCAACTTATGTAATTGTTGAATCCTTAGAAACTTCTAAAAATCTTAGATTTAGCTTCTTAGTGCATAATCTAAGAAAAAGGGAGTTGACTCTTTGTGTAAGGTGAAAATTTTCCTTTCCTTTCAAGATTTTGGATAATCATCTTTCCTCCTCCATACATTGAAATTTGAGGTTCTATTCTCTTCTTTTTGCTTTGGGTTTAATTTACCTGATTTGATTTGGAAATAAGAAAGTTTAAAATATATTTTGTTATTATGTTTGAAGGGATGTCTCCAATATAGCTTTTGAATATCTTTCATTTATTTTTTGTGAGCTTGGATTGTAGTTAAATAAAACCTACTCCTCAGATGGTAGGATTTGTATGTGATATACACATCTTAGGATATTGATATGATTAATGTTCTTTTTAGCATGACTTATGTTATTTTATATGAAAATATGAGTCCAAACATGTAATAATATGTTGTAGAATTTTGAGAAACTTGTTCTTATTATGTAAAATGAGATGAGAGGTATTATCATCTTCCATGATATTTACACGAGTATGGTGCTAAATTATAGAAAAATTATAACACTCATCTTCTCAAAAACCTAATTTTTATAAATATCAATTTTGATTTATGAGTTTCTAATGCAAGAGCAAGCACTAAAAAATTGGCTTGCATAATTATGGAACCAATTATTCTCCATTTGAAAAGTATCTCCCATAAATTTGAAGACCAATGGATGGTTACGTTGCTTGAAATGTAACAAACAAGTAATTAAATGTCTATGTACATGTGTATGGAATGCATGATATGGAAGGAGGGAATGACCATGTGCATGAGGAGTATATTGACAGGATTTTTTAGCATGATTAATTGATTTAGCTAATTTATTAATTAAGTAATAAAATAGGATAATAAAGTTAGCATAAAATAGCATAAAGGGAGCATAATATCTTTTAGCTTTAAATCTTTTGGAATATACTTTAGCTAGTGGTAGAAAGTTTATATTATTCATTAATATCGAGCATATTGAATGTATTATGAAGAATTAAAGTTGAAGATCAACATTGAATGAATTTTGTGTGAGTTCAAGCTCAAGCAAATTGAATCTGTGTAAACGGTTTGGCTTAAAAGTTTTAATCTCTTTGTTTGTGCGAATTAGAGATTAATTCATATTTTTTCTACTATTCTTAATCCATATTTTCCTGCCCTAATTACCATCCAAATCCTACTCTATTTCGTGGTTAAACTAAACCCTAAATTAGTATACAAAACCGAAGCCCTAAACCATTCATTCAAAACCCTAAACCATCCATACCAACCAAACACCACCATGTTTCCCTCTTTTTAACCCTAAACCACAATTCCAACCTGCATCTAAACCCTAAGTTTTGACACTAAGCATCATCATCACTCCATCACCAAATGCATAGATGAATTAGTGTGCTCCATTTGAACCATCATCATTGTTAAATATTTATCACCGAGTCACCATCATCACTCTTCTATCATAATTCGAATCACCATAATCTTTATTCCATCACATTTGAATCTTTAATTTCCTAATTCACCATCAATGAGCCTTTAGCCTAATATCTAAACCTAATTAGGGCATTAATCCTATATAGCTGAGAATTACACCCTCCCACACACACCAGTTTCAAATTTTAATATTATTTAAATTAGCTTATTTTATTTAAATCACGATTCTGCTAAATATTTGTTAGAGTTTCAGATTATTTTTATGGTAAACATCTCATGAAAGGATATTGAGTTAGAAAAACGTCTCATGCCTCTAGTTAGGCCTTGGTGTGAAAAAGACCTTGGGATTGAATAACACATTTCTACTTCATAGATTAAACCACAAACCCTATGGGGGCATACATACTTAAGATTTTGAAGCTCTAGTTATTATGGTTACGACTTGCAGCCATGTGCTTTTTTAATACCCCATAATTGTAAACATAAATTTTATTTTTTTAATGACTACTATTTTTATATTATTTTATAATGATGTAGTACTTGTAAATGATCATAATATTTCTTGAAGGATAAAGGGTAGACACATATGATTATTGATTTAATTATATAAGTAATTAGTTATTTATAGACCAGATTTCTTTTATTTTAAATGAATAGTTATTAAATATTTTACATATTTAATGCAATGTAATTCAATAATAACTAGGTCTTTGACTAATGAAATTACATTTACTAACTATTATTTCGTACTTTAATAATTTTCACTAATTTTATAAGCTTGTCAATAAATTACGTATAAAGGTAGCCCTAGATAAGAAGCATAATAATAATAATAATAATAATAATAATTATTATTATTATTATTATTATTATTATTATTATTATTATTATTATTACGGAAGAATACCCCTTAACTGATTTGATATATCTAATATAGGGTGCAAGGTTGTGTTAGCACGCTTTTACCATCACATGTAATATATATTATTTTTCATCATCCACACTGATAATTGATAAGATATGATGAATTGATATGGTTGTGTGTTTTGGATGTTCTATATGATCATTAATACTTAAATTAAAATCCTTGAGTTGGGTTTAGGGTTCTCTAAGGTTGGCCACCTAGGGTTGAGGGTCACCAATAACTTTTTATTAGATTATAGTAATGTGTAGTCATTTGATGTATTAACCATACTAAGAGCTAGTAAAACTTCATATCCACTATATTACAATCTTTAGACCTCTTAGGGTGTGGACACTTAAGGATTTGATGAACGAGCTTAGATTTTTTCCTTTGATGTTAAGGCCACTAGGACCACCTAGTATGAGGATCTCTAGTGGTTTGTTTTCATTATTATTGGATGTCTTCAAACTTATTCGCTAGGTGACCCTCCTAGTTGGGCTTTACCCACTCCATAATTCAAAAATAATGATTTACTTATGTAGCTACTAATTAAAGAGCCTTTATAAATGCTGAAGTAGTATTTACCTACTTTTATTTTTCTTCTATATAATGAGTTACTTAGTTATTTTCCTAGATAACTTTTTGCACAATTTAAACTGGGTTGTGATGATCTGTGATGTACATGGTAAATATATAACCTACTGTATATGTTATGTGATCATTCTTGATGACGAGTACATGACTATAGGATAAGTGAGAGAGTAGTTTGGCTTAAGTTTAGGGATAATAGCTTTAGGTTTTAGGTTATGGTTAAGGCCAGGGTTAGGATTAGGGTTTAGGGTTTATGGTTTAAACGTTAGGGTTTAGGTTTATGGTTATGGTTTAGGGTTTAATATTAAGGTTTTAGGTTAAGGTCTAAGTTTAGAGTTTTGTTTTAAGGCTTAGGGCTTAGGATTTAGGGTTTGGGGTTTATGGTTTAGAGTTATGGGTTAGTGTTTAGGGTTTAAGGTTTAGGTATTAATGCTTAGTGTTTAGTGTTTAAGGTTAGAGTTAAGGGCTTAGGGTTTGATGATATGGGACGAGCCCTCTTGGGAGGATACCAGTAGATGGAGTGTGAAATGCATGTCTAGGGTGAAACTTGTTGAATAAGACACAGTAAGACACTAATAATTTAAGGTGGAAGATTATTGAGCTGGGCCTAGACTGATCCACGGGCATAATAGTGGCCAGGTGTTGCGTTGCCTTGGAGACCGATCCACCGGCATATAATAGTGGTCAGGTGCATTCTGCCCTGTACGTTTCTGATCCATCGACTATAATAGTGGGATATCCCTAGCTTTATAAACCAAACCCTAAGTTTGATAAGACACGTAAAAGACAGTAAGTACTTATAGTGAAACACTATGAGAGTCAGGGCTAGACCGATCCACCGGCATAATAATGGCTAGGAGTGTCTTTCCCTGGAGACCGATCCACCGACATATAATAGTGGTCAGGTGTGTTCTGCCCTATACGTTTTTTATCCACCAGATATAATAGCGGGGTTTCCGTACTCGCATGGATTGATAAAGAGGATGGTGTAAAATGAATATTGATCATAGAATAAATAATCAGTTTATCCGGACTATAACCTGGCCTTTATATATCAGTAATGATTGTATGCTATTATGTGATCATGTTTTTACTATGTGCCCTTGTGTTTTGGCCTTAGTTACATGGTTACCTTACTCAATACATTGTACATAGCGTACTGACCACCCATTTCATAAGTGTTGATCATTCCCATGAGCAGAAGGCCCCTCTGACTTTGTGTAGGGTTTTGATGCCTTTGATGCTTACGAGGCATCAGGCGGGGCTGAGTGTTAAGCATGGACTTGGCTTAGGGATTCAAGGGTGTCGTGGCCGGATTTGCTTATTATGTTCCTTTATTTTATACCAGTTTACTTAAACTTAATTTTTATCGTACTGTAGCTTTTATTCCCTTTGAGGAATCCTAATTATGTAATTTGGATTGTAATTCCGCGTACTCTGGTTTCTGTCTTATGTATGTTTCAACGCTTTTATGAAACCTTGTTTTGAGTTTGAATCATGGTGGTTGGTAACTTTTCCTTTAACCTTGTGGTTAGTAGGAGAGCTGTCGGGGGCCGTGAAATACCCCAAAGCCCTAATTTAGAGAATTATAAAAAATTATGGATTTATTAGATAAATTAATTAAATAAACTATTTTATTAAAATAAGAGGGAATAATTAAGAGGAAATTATAAATAAATTAATTGAAAAAAATTAGGGTGTTTGCTAATTAAAATGGAATTTAGGAAAAATCTCTCAAAAATCTTAAATTATCCTCGAAAGGAAATTTAATTATTCTTTTATTTAAATTATTATTATTTTTAAATATTTTAAAATACCAAAATATTCTAAATACCCCAACCCATCTATTTTCCTTTTCCCCTCTTTTCTTGCTTTTCTTTTCTTTTTCTTCTTTTCCTCTTCCTTCTTCTTTTCTTTTTTTTCCCTCTTCCCCGATTGGGCCAACCCTTCGTAGCCCAAAACCTTTTTTGTTCTCTTCTCCTTCGGCATGGACCAGGCCCGCGCACCCTTCCTTCTTCCTCCCCCGTCGCCTAACCCTGATCCACCTTCTTTTTTTCCTTTCTTTCCTTCCCGAACTACCTAGTCCAACCTTTCCCTCCCAAACTACCTAGTCCAACCCTTCCCCTTCCCCTTCCTTCTCTCCTGACTCTCTCTCTCCCCTCATTTTTCCCTTCCCGATCAACCAATCCTTTAGAAGTTGCAAGCCTATTCCAGCCATAAGTTGTTGTTAGGTGACCTGCAATCCTACCTCTTACCCTCCCTCTTCTCCCTCTCTCTTTCCCCCTCATCCCTAGCCTATAAATACCCCTCTACCAACCCCCTTTAAACTATTTTTTCTCTCAACCTAGAAACCCCAACTCTTGTCACTCCTGCCTATTCACCTGCTCGTTTCTCCGCTGTTGTCCATCATCGTCACCCGAGCCACTTGCCAAACCACTCCCTGCATCACCCTCTACCACCCTCGATTTTCCCTACACGAGCCACCCCGACCATGCAAAGTCCCCCTCCCGATCAGCCCCACTTTGACCACTGCCGCCCTTCGCATAATCGTCCGCTGCCGATTTCGCCACAACAACTATCACCCTCGGCCACCATAGCACTGTCGCCTGCACCACCGCCTTTGGTTGCGCCGCCACCACCACTCCAACCCTCTCCACCTAGGCATCCACCACCACCTCAACTTCCACTCTCATTCCCCCTCTCCTACCCTAAACACTCAACTTTTCCCTTTTTCTCCCTCTTTCCCCGCCACCGCCGATCACCACCAACCCTAGGTGGTACCCTGACCCCTCTCAATCCCTAAGTCCTATTTATGTAAACCCTATTCTTTTTTATTTGTATTATATCATCATCGTCGTCGTCGTCATCATCATCATTATTATCGTTATTATTATATTATCCTTATTATTATTATTATTATTTGCAACCTCAAAATATTAATCTTATTATTATTAAGGGGTAGAAACCCTATTTCTATTATTATTTCAATTATCATTATTTTTATTATCATTATTATTATTATTATTATTATTATTATTATTATTATTATTAATGTGGTTATTATTATTATTATTATTATTATTATTATTATTATTATTATATCATTATTATTATTAAATATAACCTCGAAAAATATTAATACTACAATTATTATTAATGGTCGAACCTTATTTTTATTATTATGATTATCATGGTTTTATTATCATTAATATCGTTTTATTCTTATTAGTATTATTATTATAATTATTAATGCTAATTTAGGCATAGTATTACTATTACTATTATAGTAAAAATATTCTAACCCTTGTATTATCATTATTTCGAATATTAGTATTGTTATTATTATTACCCTTAGCAATATTAGTATTTTGTTAATATTACTATTATTATATTAGTATTTTTATCACTAACCCTATTTTCGGTCTTAACCTTAATAATACCAGGGTTTCTGTTACCATAACTATTGGTATTATTATTATTATTATTATTAATATCACTATTTTACTATAACTAGTATTAGTACCTTTATTAGAAGAAATAAAGCTATTAATTTTAATGATATAAATATGTCTTTAAATATTGACATAAGCCTATTTTGACTAGTAATATCCTAGTAGGCTAACTTGGGAATTAAAAAACCTATTTTTACTCGTAAAGTTTCTTTTAATAATGATAACCCTAATATTAGAATTAAGTAGGAAATAATAGTATTTTTGGTAGGAGGGAAGTTAATCCTTAGTTTTCTCTCTTGTAGGTGAACCCAGTCAAAACCCTAAGGAGATGTAGGAATGTGCTCCAAGACCGGTGACGTGTTAGGTAGGGATGTAGCTAAGACCATACATGTGTCATGTGTCTTGTATTCCTTGGATGTTACGTACCATGTTATGTTGTGTATCTTATGGTCATCATTAAACTTGTTTTATGTGTAGCATAGCTTGAAGTTGAGGTAGGCTCATATGTTTTCTTATGGCATGTGTATAATATGTAAATGTTATGATTATGATGTGATGTGATGTGACCCTTTAGGACATGCATGCTAGGATATTTAATGTATTGATATGGGGTGAAAGGATGAAAAAGGAAAATGAGGAAGTAAGTTGACCAAGGGGAAATAAGTTGACTAAGGAATGTGGGATTGACCTGAATATCCCATGATCCACGAGAGGTAAAATAAAAGGGGAGTGTGAATAAAATAAAAGAGTAAGTGAACTTTGCATGGGAGAATTTTAGGGTTTTGCATGAAAACTTTGAGGGTTTGCATGGGGTGGACAGAGTATGCATGGGGATAAAATTTACGTATGAAAACTTGCCTTGGGTGTGAGGAAGGTAAGGGAAGAGTTGTTTGGGTGATTGGAGGCTTTGGGTGAAAATAGTATGTGGATCAGTATAAGGGTGCACAAGAGACATGGCCAGGGTTTGGGAAGAAAAATCCTAATTTGGGATGGTGGTGAAAGTAAAAACAATTGAGGGTGAGTAGAGTATGAGATGAGGATGGACGAATGTCATGTGTAGGGTGAGCATAGGTATCATGGAAAATAAGAGTGGAAGGTGAGAAATGGAGGGGTGACATGTGGATAGAAGGATGTTTGATGTGTCCAGATAGGGTTTGGTGTGGCCACCTAGGGTTTTGTGGTCACACGTGTATTTGGGAGAGTAAGGTGAAATGATGAGGGTTAAATCTAAGGGATGTGATGTGTGGGGTGTTAAACGACCTCAGTGTGTGAGGCAGAGAAGGATGGGCCACTAAGGCCTAAATTAGGGTTTCAAAAGAAAACCCTAGGGTAAGACGGTGAGTGGACTTGTAGGTGTAAGGAAGCGGGCCTTAACCCACACACTCAGGAGTTAGGCCTCCAGTGTGAGTAAGTGGAATAAGGAAAGGATGTTGAGGTGAGTTAGGAGATGCGGAAGTCTCAAGATATGAGATGGACCCTCTTGGGAGGATAAGCGTAGACGGATTTAGTCATGCATGTCTAGGGTGAAACTAGTTGAATAAGACACAGTAAGACACTAATCATTTAAAGTGGAAGATTATTGAGTCGGGGCTAGACCAATCCACCAGCATAATAGTGGCTAGGTGTAGGGGTGCCCTGGAGATCGATCCACCGGCATATAATAGTGGTCAGGTGCATTCTGTCTTGTACGTGATCAATCCACCGGATATAATAGTGGGGGATCCTAAGCTCAATAAACTAAACCCTAAGTTTGATAAGACACGTAAAAGACACTAAGTACTTATAGTGGAACACCATGAAAGTCGGGGCTAGACTGATCCACCGGTATAATAGTGTCCAGGAGCATCTTGCCCTGGAGACCGATCCACCGGCATATAATAGTGGTCAGATGCATTTTGCCATGTACATTTTTGATCCACCGGCTAGAGTAGTGGGGTTTTTGTACTCGTATGGATTGATAAAAAACATGGTGTGAAATGAGTATTGATTAAAAATTAAAAAAATCAGTTGGTCCAGACTATAGCTTGGCCTTTATTTATTTGTAATAATGGTATGCTATTTATATGATCATGTTTGTGTTATGTGCCTTTGTGTGTTGGCCTTAGTTGTATAGTTACCTTACTCGGTACGTAGCATAATGACCACCCGTTTCATGGGTGCTGATCATCCCCACGAGCAGAAGGCCCCTTTGACTTTGTGTAGGTCGGTGATACTATTTTTGATGCCTTCGATACTTGTGAGGCATTGGGTGGGGCTAAGTGTTGAGCATGTACTTGACCTGGGGATTCGAGAGCACTATAGTTGAATTTACTTATTATGTTCCTTTATTTTATACCTATTTACTTAAACTTAATTTTTATCGTACTGTAGCTTTTATTCCCTTTGAGGAATCCTAATTATGTACTTTAGATTGTAATTCTACATACTATGGTTTCTGTCTTATTTATGTTTCAACGCTTTTATGAAAACTTGTTTTGAGTTTGAATTATGGTGGTTGGTAAATTTTCCTTTATCCTTGTAGTTAGTATAAGAACGATGGGGGGTCGGACTTGTACTGATCATCGCAGTAATATCCCCAAAATTCACAAGTTTTGATTTACTTACTTCCTTGAAATTATTTACTAAAACAAACTTTTTCAGTAGTAAATTTTGGGGGTGTTACAGGTAGGGATGACAATTTTCCCCACGGGTTCGGGGCCCCGTCGGGGATTCCCCGTTCGGGTTCGGGTTCAAGGAAGTATTTCGGGGATCGGGTTCGGGGTTGGGGATTTTTATCGGGGATTAATTCGGGGACGGGTCGGGTATGGGTTTGGGGTCCCCGAACCCGAACCCGACCAGAATTAAAATTTTCATATTTTGCGCCGGCCGAATTGGGATTTTGGCTTTTGGGCGGGCTGACTGAGCGAAGTCCAAACGGACCGAACGGTCCGAACCTCACAATGGCTGTCAGTCTGACTGTTCAATGAATCAAATCTTCGATCTTCAATTCTTCATCTTCCTCCCGGTCAGCGTTAGGCTTTGGCAATTGGCACCCCGCAGTCCCGCACGCAGACCGACATACCAGACGCAGTCCACTGCCTCCACTCTCGCCTCTCCGATGTCCGGCGACTCCACAACACCCATGACCTATTGACTTGTAAGGTTGTAAGTCTGTAATGTTAAATTCTTAACCTAATTTTCCCCGAATCCCGTCACTCCCCGTTGTTTGCCTCTGTAAGTGTAACCCTCCCTCTTCCTTCCAGTCTTCCTGTTCGTCAATCGTCACCGTCGCGGACCTCGCGTGGCGTTCTTGCGTAAGCTCTCTCTCTCTCTCTCTCTCTCTCTCTCTTATAGTTTTACACTTGGAAGCAACGGTTGTAAGATGAGCTGAGAATAGTTGGCAAATTCCAGCTAGGTGTTGTGACTAATCAATGTAGCAGGCAACGATTGGGGTCCAAGCCAAACGCTGATGTCAGGTAACTCACTCTTCAAGTTTGCCAAAGCACCTATCAAAATCACAAATCCAACCTCAATCTTCTAGTTCATTGCCTGAATGTCCTCATCGCCAACCATCTCAAGACTACCAATATTGATTTAATGAAAATGTACATGGTGCGACAGTTACCAGCAAAGGTAATCGGTAATAGGCTACCAAGATCAGCAGTGTTCTTAATACTCTTTGTCCGACAGAAAACAGGTATAAAATCCAGCATGAAACAATTCAAAAATTATCTCCATCAAAATAACATGAAAAACCAATTAAATAGGCCAATATGTCTAGGGGATTTGGGAGGATTTGGGAGTTTATCGGGGATCGGAGATCGGGGATCTTATCGGGGACTAGGGATCGGGTATCGGGGATCGGGGATGGAGGATCGGGGATCGGGGCGGGTATGGGGATTGCATCCCCACGGGGATCGGGTCGGGGATTCCCTGTTAAGAAATAAACGGGGATCGGGTCGGGTTCGGGGATATTTTTCCTTATCGGGTTCAGGGATGGGGATGGGGATGGGGTCCCCATCCCCGACCCGCCCCGTTGCCATCCCTAGTTACAGGCGGGGCTTATACTGATCATGGCGGTAATCTCCCCGAAATTGACAAGTTTTGATTTACTTACTTCCGCGAAATTATTTACTAAAATAAAACTTTTCAGTAGTAAATTTTGGAGGTGTTACACTAAATGTGATGCCTTGATATTTTGGGTAACCTAAATTATTGAAAATTGGCATTGATTTGGGTTAAGTTCCCTTATTTTGGTGATTTATCATGCCCTTATAGGGTTTTGAAATCCTAGTATGAATATTTTTGTTTTATCCTTTTCTTACAGATTTGTGTTTTACCAGACTATAAGACACTTCTAACCTCCAAAATATTTATAAATTATTCTTTTGTGTGGATATTGGATATCCTCAAATTTGTTTGAGTCTTCTAGATTTAAAAAAAATATATAAAACCAAGTTGTTGACAAAAAATTACTATTTATCACTCCACTAGGCCTTAATCGCTTGCTGTAATACCCCGTATTTTTAAAATCTAGATTTATTAAGTTTAATGATTTTACTAGCGTAATTTGATGTAAACAATTAATTATTCTAATTTCGATTCATTTTATGGATTTATCAACGATTTCGAATTCATAATTGAACGTAATTAATCATTTTTGGGAAGTAATATTTTATCGACGTTTTAATTAATTGAATGTAATATTTTCGGGAAGTTTAAATTAAAAATATTTTCGGAACTTATTTAAAAATTTCTTTTTGGAATTAATTTTCTTCCGTTCTACGCTTTTTAGTTTGCGGAAAACCGATTTCGGAAATTATTAAAATTAGTCTTGATCTATTAGAATTTGACTTAAATATTTTATTATAGGTTTTTAAATATTATTTCAGGGTCTTATAATGTATTTTTGTAAATAATATAAATTTTTACGTTCGATGGTAAATTCTTTCGAAAAAGTTTCCGAAACTCTTTATATAGCTTTTTATTAATTTTAAGCCTTCAGATCTTTTCGAAATAATTTTTATTTAATAAATTTTAGATAAAATCTTCCAATATTAATTTTTAAGTTTTAATAGTTTATTTGATATTTTTTTTGTAAAAAAAAAAAACCTGTTGGGACCCCGAGCCCCCCCTCTCTTCTTTTTCTTTCTCTCTTCCCTTTCCCGGCTCCCTTTCTCCTTGTCCCCTACACCCCAAAACCCTAGCCTCCCTCGCCCCTCTCCATCTCCCCAGCTCCTCCTCTCTGCCCCTCCGTCGTCGATCATCAACCTCCAACCGTCGGCCACCACCGTCGGCCGCTGTAGCAGCAACAACCACTAGCAACAACGCGTGGACAGCAGCAGCGGCGACAGAGCGCAGCAGCAACGAGCCGCACAGCTCGCGCTACCGCCCGGTCACCGGCGAGCTCGGGCGATCACCGGCGAGCAGTCCTTGGCCCCCGATGAAGCTTTCCTGGCCTCCCCTTGCCCCGATTCGTTGATTTTCGTTTGGTATAATTTCCGAAAAACCCTAACCTTGTTTTGATTAATTGGGTATGAATTAGCTTATAAAAAGCTAAATTGATTGTTTGTTTATGTATGTATATGCTGTAAGATTGATTTGGATAGGTTAATTGTATGGTTATGTTGAGATTTTGGAAAAATTGGATTTTTAGTCGGGTTATGCCCAAATTTTTCGGATTCGCTCGTTTTTGCGGTTTTGGATAAATTAATTATACAATATGTTTTAAAATGTATCCAATTTCATTTTGGATCCATCAATTTGAGAAATTTATGTAGGTTTTATCGGAATTTGAATTCTAGGTCAAATTTTGGGTGTAATGAAATTGAGTCGTATAATTGAGTCGTTCCGCCCAATTGATTTTATAATACCGTTTAAAATGTATTTAATTTTATATTGGAAGTGTTGATTTGGGAAAATTGTGCGTAATTGATTGGAATTGGATTTTTAGGTCAAAACTCCCGCGGATTTAAATTGGTTTGGGTAATCGGGTTATTTTATTCAATTGATTATATAAATTACATTATAATATGTTTAATTACATTTTCGAACCGTCAATTGATATATTTTGGCAAGGATTGATCGGAATTGCGTTTCGGGCTCAAAAACCCTAATTGTGCTAAATGGTGTATTTCTTTTATTGGTTTTGAGCAATTGACTATTTCGTATGTTATAAAATGTGTTTAATTGCATTTCTAAACATTCAATTTGATTTAATTTATGGAATTTTAACAAATTGTATTTTTGGGCCTAAAACCCTAGATTTTAAGTGAGATTATGAGATTGGTTATTTGTATAGTTGTTTTGCGAAAATTAAATTTATAAAAGTGGTTGAAATGATCCTAATTGTATTCAAATACCTTTAATTAGGATTAATTGATTTGAATTAGCTGAGTTTATGTCGTGGGCTTTAAAACCCTAATTTTGAAAATTGATCATCTGGGATTGATTTATTAGAAGATCGTTTTGTTGAAATTGATTGTCTAGATTTATCTAAAATTAGTTTAATTGTGTTTTAAAACTATCAATTTAAGGTAATCAAAGTGATTTGGCCGATTTGTGGTTTAAGCATTAAAAACCCTAATTTTCGGGGATGATTTTATAAAATTGATTTTGCTATGTGTATTTTATCTAATCGAATTCTATCTTTGGGTTTTAAATCATTTAAATTCTGCTTTAACCTAATCGGTTTGGATTTGGTTCTATGTAAATGGTTAGGTTACCTATTTAGTTGTAAAACCTAATAAATAAGTTATTTTCGATAAATTAGCTTATGATCGATTATTATTTCTCGGGCTTTCCAAATTAAGTTGAAATGTCCCAAGTGATATTTGTATTAATTCGTTTTGATTTAGTTTTAACCTTAAATCTTAATAAAGCTATGCTTTTAAGTTCTAATTTTTGGTCACATTTTCTAAGAGAGATCATTTGGGTTGTTTGTGTTTGTTTAATTAGAATATGTGAATTATTGATTAATAGAATAGTTTCTAATTTAGTTTTCGATTTCTATCGGATCTAGGAAAGCTTTCTAGTGGATCCACGAGCTAGGGATCTCTCTCCCTCTTATCTCGCTTAGCTAGCTTCGGATCCAGGTAAGTCTCTACTTACCTCTACTTATGGGTGTTTAGTAAGGACGAAGCTAATGTCATTATGTTATGTGTGACGTGGATGTGTTGAATGTTGTGTATGCCATGCTATGCCATGTATTATATGGTTTGTGCATAACTTGTCATATGTGTAGCGCAACTTGGAGATTGAGGTATGTTGTATGTGCTCCCATGATATGAGCATGACATGTATATGTATGATGTTTATGATGTATTATGTTATGGCCCTCTAGGACCTGCATATTAGGATAAACGGTAATATGAGTTGGGAACCATCATGGGAGTCTTGAAGTTTGTATGATGGTATTAATGTTCTATGGCGGTCCTAATGTTGTATGGTGGTATTAGCAATTTTATGGAGGTATTGATATTGTATGGTGGTATTAGTGATTTTATGGAGATATTAATATTGTATGGTGGTATTAGGGTTTGTATAGTGGTATTAGTGATTGCATAGTGGTATTAATGGCTTATGGTGGTATTAGGGTTTGCATGGCGGTGTTATGGTTTGCATGGTGGTATTAATGTTGGTATGGTGGCATTTGGGTTTGCATGGTGGAGTTAGGGTTTTGCATGAGAGTTAATGATTGTACGGTAATAGGGTTTGGAGTAATTAACTCTGGGACGTTGTGATTAAGTAGGGTTGGAGTAACTAATCGTGATTGTTGAGGATAATTAAGGTTTGGGATGGCTAAGTATGGGGGTTATGGTGAAATAGGGATAAGAGTGGCTAACCACGGTTTGGTGTGGACAATTAGGGTTGGTATGCTGCTTGGAGTTGCTTGGCGTTATCATGTGTTTTTATTGATTAAAATGTGGTTATGAATGTGGGTTTTTATTAGTTGGGATGAGTATAGTATAAAGAGAATGATTTATGCATGTCAAGGGTGTGATGTGATTCAATAAGACACGAATAAGACATTAATTACGTAAAGCGAAAGACTGATGAGCCCGACCGAGTCCGGTCCACCGGTTAGAATAGTGGCCAGAGGCGTTTTGCCCTGGGTGTTTATTTCCGGTCCACCGGCTATAATAGTGGTCAGAGGCGTTCTGCCCTGAGTATTTATTCCGGTCCACCGGCTATAATAGTGGGGGATTCGGGCTTGACAGACCCAAACGAATAAGTTAATCCACAGGAAAGATACTAAGTACTTACAGTGAATCACCATGTGAGTCGGGGCCAGTCCGGTCCACCGGTTAGAATAATGGCCAGAGGCGTTCTGCCCTGGGTGTTTATTTCCGGTCCACCGGCTATAATAGTGGTCAGAGGCGTACTGCCCTATGTGTTTATTTCCGGTCCACCGGCTATAATAGTGGGGATCCCGCACTCACATGGATTAATGAAGAATGCTTTGAATGAATATGAATGAAGTAATCTATGGAAAAATACTAAGTACTTACAGTGAAACACCATGTAAGTCGGGGCCAGTCCGGTCCACCGGTAAGAATAGTGGTCAGAGGCGTTCTGCCCTGTGTGTTTATTTCCGGTCCACCGGCTATAATAGTGGTCAGAGGCGTTCTGCCCTGAGTGTTGATTTCCGGTCCACCGGCTATAATAGTGGGGCTCCCGCACTTACATGGATTATTAAAGAATATGTGTGGAATGAACATATTATTAATGAGAATAAAGAATAAGTCTAATTGGACCATTGCCAGCTTTTATTATATGTGTTACCACATGCTGCTTATGTGCATAATGAGTCACTTTATATTTCGATTATACCACACTTATATGTTAGATGAGATGTTACGTATGTTTTATATGTTACTCTAGGTGTATGGTAAGATTTATGCTATGGGTTGTGAATATGCATGATATTGTATTAACGTGTTGTACCCGGATTTAATATGCACTTGATGATATCTCTCCTATAAGGTAGGGTAGTGGGACTTACTCAGTATTGGACCCGTACTGATACTACACTGGTTGAATGGGTCCTGTGATGATCCACCAATGGTGGGGAGCAGACCTTTTGTGCAAGTTTAAGATCGGATACTGTGTTGGGGTGGAAGTCTTGACTTGAGTGAGTAGGCAATCCGGATATTGATTCTTCGGGATTTATTTTTGTTTAGCTATAATTTGTATTACGTTCTTGTTTTGAGAAACATATTCTGAGGTTGTAATCCCAAATCGTATTCTAACTTCTGTTTGACTTACCTCTTATTAAGGATTTATGTTAAATGTCATCTTGCGTTTTTTTGATACTTCGTACTAAATGTTGATCGGATTTAGCCTTAGCACTTAGTACTGGAACGGTAGGAGTGAACCGGTCTGGTACTAAGTGTGGCGGTAATACCCCCTAGTTTACAGTTTTATCCTTTGCTTCTGCTAAGCCTTTTGATTTTAAACGAGATTTTTCAGTAGTAAATTTGGGGGTGTTACACTTGCTTTGAACTTGTATATCTCTTTATGATTATCTAAATTTCATAAAATTTTAGGTATCATCTTTGTAACACCATAAAATTTTGTGAACTTCATTTTAGGTTGTTTAGTCTTTTATTCAAAACTTAACCCTAAATATTCATTTAATTATTTTTTTACCCTTAAATCGTGACCCTAATTATTTCTTAAATATTTTATCCTAATTTTATTCCTTTTATTCACCCCTCTCCCTTAGTCAATTATTTTTCCTGCTCTAGATTTTAATGAAAAATCTTAGTCTAACAAAAAAAAATCTCAAACTAACACTCAACGCATAACTCTTTTCTTTCTCACACGACCCTCCTATGACTTCACCCACTCCTCTACCAAACCCATACTTACACCCTCCTTCTCTACAATCATCTTGGATTACCCAAACACACACAATCTAGTGCCCCGACTTGTTTTTTTTCTTCTCAGGCAACCAAACCTTTAACCCTTTCTTCCTTCTTTCTTTTTCTTTTCTTGATTATTTAATTCCTAGCATTACGAAATCCCTCCTTCCCCTTCCATTTTATCTCATCTAATCACCTAACCCACTACCCCCATTGTTTCTGAATTTTTTTTCTATTCACATGCCACCACCCCAAGTCTCCTTTTCTTTTCTTTTATTATACCACCATTCTCCTTCCTCTTTCTCCCTGGTTTCTCTGACACCCCTATCATTCCTATACAACATTTTTTCTCCCACCATTTTTGCTACCCACGACCTTATGCCAACTTCCAACCCACATTCAAAATTTTAACACCCACCATCATTCCACTACAACCTCCCCAACCTCCTCTACATTTTCCCCCAATTTAGCACCACCTATTGTGCAGCCATCCCATCACCGTTCTATCACCCACTATCTTCTTGGGAACCACCCTTTGCACCCCTTCTTCTATGTAGAAACACATTGTGCAACCAACCCAGCACCCACCACCTTCTCATGAACCACCATGTGCACCCCTTCTTCCATGTAGAAACACCATCACCACACTTCTTCCTCCTCCTCCCTAGTTCACTTTCTTTATCCTTTACCCTTTGCCCAATCACACCCCTGGTTTGCACCACTATTTGGCCCTGAAACCAATCCAACTTCCACCCTACTCTTTTCACTACACAACCTCCCTTGTGCTACTGCACTCGCCTAGCATACAAAGCTCATAAAACTTAGCCCCCTCCAATGTGTGATGTGTAAGATATTAGATTAATATCTTCACAATTTTAGGTCCTTTGAATTTGGATTGATCTTCAACAAATTTGACTTAGAAGTAAAGAAGGACTTCTTGTGGACAATTACTTTATAGGTTTGAATGGTGTATTAATTTATCTAGAGAATTATTCCTAAAGTTCACTCCTCACTTAAGATAAAGATAGGAAGAAAGAAAGCTAGATTTTATTCTTGCTCCTTTGTTCATTAAGTGTTTGATTTCATTATGGTCATTATCCTCAATCAAACATACAAGGCTTTATATATACACATATGACAAGAGACCGAGCTTAACGCTCCTTAATTAAGCCCAAATCAACCATCCTAATTATATAATAATTAAACCAACTCATGTATATATGGTATACATAATGAGTTATAATTACAATGACAAGATACTACAAAGTTTACATAAAATATCAAAACTACATAAAACCTAATCATGATAATACATGAAATAATCAATAATCAAGCTTCATGTCTTAGAGCCTTATCTTCCATGCAACTTTGTAACCCTTGCATTGCCATTTTCTTATATATTAGATATTATTGGTGAAGTTCTATTCTTGAAAATATATGTAATCATATAAGAATCACTTAATAAAATATTATTAGTATTATTATGAAGGTGTTCAAGATTTTTCAAAACAATTGGTAGTACCTCCAAATATGCTAACTCTTGATCTTCAACTTGAGAGGAATGAGATGGATATGCTCCTGCATTAGTGTGTATGTAACACCCCCAAAATTCACTACTGAAAAATTTCGTTTTGTTAAATGATTAGCGGAAGCAAAATAACAAACTGTGAATTTTGGGGATATTACCGCCACACTTAGTGCCAAACCGGTTTACTCATACCGTTCTAGTACCAAGTGCTAAGGCTAAAGAATGAAATATCAATTGCTAGAAATTCAAATCATATTTAAAATCAGAGTAGCGCAAGTAAGCATTTACAAGAATAAAATCCACCAATGGTGGTTATAAGAACAGGGATTTCATTTAAACTAAACAAGAGAAGAGGAATGATGAAACCCTAAAAGCCGGATAATCCTTACGCTCTTTCTCGTTGCCCACTTGAGTAGCACCTGAAATTGGACCTGCAAGGGACACTGCCCATTGAATAGGTAGGGGCCCCACGAATGGAACCCTTCAGTACTACGGTACTGAGTAACCCTTTAAAACACACTTAAAAGCAAGCCCGCAATGTAACACATGATACAAAGCTATATACATATAGAACAAGATGTGTATATATAACATTCACATAATTTACATTCACATTAGATATCAATAGGTTGTACTGTACGATCGATACTTTTAGCCTTAAGTCATGTCATAGTGAAAAATCAATACATTTAGGTCTTAAGCCATTAGTCCATCATTATTCAATCATATCGGATTATAAATGTCCATATGAGTGCGGGAACCCCACTATTATAGCCAATGGACCGGTCATGCAGGTCAAAACGCTCCTGGTCACTATTATCCGCCGGTAGACCGGTCATGCAGGGGAAAATGCTCCTGGCCACTATTATTCGTCAGTGGACCGGTCTGGCCCCGACTCACATGGTGTTTCACTGTAATTGATTAGTATTTTTCATAACTTTATTCACATCCATGACTGGTTTTATTGAGCTTGGGACCCCCACTATTATTTCCGGTGGATCAGAATATATATCAACATCATCCAAGGCAACAAGCTCCTGGCCCACTATTATATCCGATGGATCGGTACTCATAATCACTTGTCAAGGCAACACGCTCCTGGACTACTATTATATCCGGTGGATCGGTACTCATAATCACTTGCCGGGGCATCACGCTCCTGGGCCACTATTATAACCGGTGGATCGGTACTCAATATCATAATTCAACTGGGCCCAACTCATTAATCTTTGACTTTCATTATTAGTATTTTTCCTTTTTTAATCAACACAACAATACCATTTATTTGCCTTGGAAGAGAGATCAAGAATCTGAGACACAAAGGTACACCGGTCATACTGGTGCATACAAGCTACTCAGTACCCTTCAACCGCAAACCCAAGGACGCAAAGGTACCTTGGTCGTACTAGTGCATATAGCTACTCAGTACCCTACCGATAAGGACACCTAATCCATAAGTATGCATACCCCCTAACTAGGTCCATAGAGCTAGATAGAGTAAGATATAGGGCCTGGCTGGGGCACAAAGGTACACCAACAAATACCAGAATAATCATGGGCTAAACCACGTCTTTAGGGTAGCGACCCCTAAAGAGCCACCATTCCCGATCTCGAGGTCTTTCACTTTAAGTATTAGTGTCTTAATTAAAGTGATCATGAAAAACACAATAATCAGATACTTATTCACTTTCAATCATTCTGATATCATTAGTCGTTTCTTATTCAGGTGGTTATCCAAGATAACACAGAGAAATCATTGAGGCCATCATATTCTCATTCTAATTTCGAATTAGGATTCGTTCTCGTGATACTTACTTACTAATTATCAAATACTCTTACCTTGCTAATCAACATTATTTGAGTCATATTATGAAATTCTACAATCACAATGACATGTTGGGTGCAAATTACTCATTAACCCCTTATATAATTGCTAAGTCATCCCTTCCTTACTTGACAATTTACCATATTACCCTTCAGGTTGCATAATTACCAAATTACCCCTTACTCGGTTTAGGTTACCAAGTTATCTCCTACGCTTTTTAGATCACCATTCACCCCTCATAATTGCTACACTTATCATATTTCCCATTTGGTTGGTTAGCTTACCGTATTACCCTTCTCCTTTGTTATAATTACTAAATTGCCTTTGAGTTGGACAAATTACCAAATTACCAAATTACCCTTCTTCATTATCATGATTACCAATTTCCCCCTTTAGTTGGTTAAATAATTAGCAATTTACCCTTTAGTCGATTAAATTACCAAATTACCCTTCTCCATTATCATAATTACTGGATTGCCCCTTTTGGTTGGATAAATTACCAAATTGCCCTTATCCATTATCAAAATTACCAAATTACCCTCCTGTTGGTTAAATTACCAAATCACCCTTCTCCATTATCATAATTACCATTTTACCCTTCTCTATTATTATAATACCAATTTACCCTTCTCTATAATTATATTTACCAATTTAACCTTCTCCATATTTGTAATTATTAATTTACCTTCCTCCATAATTATAATTATTAATTTACCCTTTTCCATATTTATAATTATTAATTTACCCTTCTCCATAATTATAATTACCAATTTACACTTCTCCATACGTATAATTACCAATTTACCATTCTCCATTTTTTTATAGTTACTATATTGCCCTTCTCCATTATTAAAATTAGCATAATGCCCTTTTTATTGGTTAATCTACCAAATTACCCTTCTCTATTATCATAATTATCCAATTGCCTTTCTATAATTATAATTTAATTACCAATGTATCCTTCGTCGTTATCATAATTACCAAATTACCCCTTACTCCCAAGTTTGCCATAAATATCCTTTTAATTTACAAAATTACCCTTCTACCCCTTACTTCCAAATTACCATAATATCCTTTTATTTACAAAATTACCACAATACCCTTTTGCTTATAAAATTACCATAATACCCCTTTTACTTTACAAATTACTATTTTACCCTTTTACATCCAAAAATTCCATTTTTATCTTTTCTTACAAAATTACCATTTTTCCCTTCTTTTCCAAAATTACCATATTACCCTTTACTCCCAAAATTACCATAATGCCCTTTTACTTATAAAATTAACATTTTTCCATTTGCTTATCAAATTATCATATTGCCCTTTTACCTCCAAAATTACCACTTTACCCCCTTTATTACACCACTTTTATTAAATTATCATTACCACAAGGAATAATAATATTAATACCCAGTAACAATATCGAACTCCACCAACTATTATATTTTAATATAATACTTATTAGCACCCACACATATTAGGCCACATCCTAGCACAAGGAATTTTACTAAAATACCCCTAGGGCTCACAATAATACTATTCATGCATAAATGGTGACAATAACATAATATGACATGGATAAGTACTTAACACTTTCATTAATAATCAATTATTCCCTTAAGCAACATATCCACACATGGCAAATAAACTAGCATACTTTCCTTTTTATCAATCAATACAAGCAAGTATATACATATTATATTAAACCACAAATATCAAGCATAATAACATATTAAAAATCCTAATGTGCTAACATACATTTATCCATGCATTTAAGTGGGGTTTAAATAGTAAAATCAACACCTAAAAATAATATAAATATTTATTATATTAGAAATAAGAAAATTAAAGCATAAGACTTTATAAATTTTACTTAATGAAATAATTAATTTAAATATTATTGTAATACCCCAAAAATCCTAATTTAGAAATTATGGCAAAATAGTGATCTATTAGGGAAAATTAAGAAAATAAATTACTTCATTAAATAAAGAGGAAATTAATTGAGGAAAATAAGGATAAAATAATAAATAAATTATTTAGAAAATTCTGGACATTTTACTAATTAAAATGAAAGTGGAGGAAAATTTCCCAAAATAGCCAAAATTAATCTAAAAAGGGAATTAAATTATTATTTTAATAATTTTTAATTATTCAAGAATATATATATATATATATATATATATATATATATATATAAATGTATAATAACCCAAAAACATTCTAAATAAATTGTGCAAAAATCCCAAAACCCTAAAGAAACCCTTTTTCTCCCTTTTCACTTTTTCCTTTCCCTTCCTTCTTCCTTTTTCTTCTTCCCCGCCGGATTTGGGCCTCGCCCGGCCCAATCCCCCATCCTTTCTCTCCTTCCCACGGCCCAGTGTTGTCCACTGGCCATCGCACGACCGCAACGCAATGTTTCACCCATCAAAGCCATTGAAACGCCGCGTTGCGTTTAATGACCCTTATGATCGTTGCCCATGCAGCGACGCAACGCCGCGTTTTGCTCCTCTAATTACTGAAGCGCCACGTTTCGTTTTAAAAACTTACAATTGTTTCCAAAACGGCCAGCTCTCCCTCTTTTCATTCTTCCCTGGACCGCCGATCCACCCCACGTCGTTGTCTTCTTCCTCGCGACCTACGACTGCCACGACCTGCAACCTCCGACAATGTCTGCCGTTCGACCGTCCTTCCCCTGCCATTTCCGTCCCTTTCTTTCCCAATTCGACCCAACACACCCGTTCTACCCCTCATGCATCCTGTCGTCTTTCCTTTTTCCGCACCCAGCCAAACAAACCCTGCCAAACCATAGGGCATGCGCCGGCTGCCACCACCGGACGGCGGCCTGCCGCACATGCCCCCACGTGCCATCACTCTCCTTCGTCGTTTTCCCCTTCACAATTGCCTATAAATACCCCGTCCCGAATGGCCAAAGCAAGTCCTCTCTTTCAGACCTTGCTGAAACCCTGCCTCGCCACCGCCAGAAAAGACGAGCTTTCCGCCGCCGCCAGGAACCGCCACGACCACCGCCACACACCAAAGCCCTCCCTGCACCATCCTCCACACAACCAAGCCATCGCCGCCCCCTTCCTTGCCCCGCACATGCCGCCTTAGCCGTGTGAACCTCCCTTCCCAAAAAAACGACCATCGCACCCTGTCGTCGCCTCGCGCCACCTTCTGCCGCCACCTCCACCGCGATCACCCCCAACCACCCTCCAATATAACCAGCAGGCCCTCCTCTACCTTCCTATACCCTCCTTAATCCCTGGCTCCTTCTCCACCAACCTCCACCATCTTCCACCACCCTCCACCACCTTCGGCCGCCGCGTCAGCCATCGCGCGCCGCCATCCCTTGCCACGCCACCACCCTCATTCCACTCCCCTTCACATGTTATTTCTTCCCCCACCTCAAAATTCTTCTTTTCTCCTCCCATCTAACCTCCACCTTAACCTTTCCCTCTCTTCTCCTCCTCCACCGCCGCCTCCGTCGCCGCCACGCGCCGCTGCCAGACCACCACCGACCCTAGGTGGTTTTCCACTCATCCAAACCTTAACATTCCTTTTTATATAGCTGCTATTAAATTTAACTAATATTAATGTTATTATACTTATTATTATCATTATTATTATTCCTTTTATTATTATTATTAGTATTACTTTTATTATTATTATTATTACTAATATTATTATCTCTGTTATTAAAGTTATCATTTTTACCAACACTATCATCCCTTCGAACCTTAACTTCTATTATATATAACTTTAGTGTTATTATTATAACTATTAGTATTAACATTATTATTATTATTATTATTATTATTATTATTATTACTATTATCATTATTATGGTTATTATTATTATTGCTTAACCTTACTTGGTTGTTATTATTGTTATTATTGTTATTATTATTATTACTATGATTATTATTATTATTATACTTAACACCTTATCATTTTTGTTAATAGTAATACTACTTTTGTTCTTATCCATGTTATTTAAATCAAAGTTAGTGAATATCATGTTGTTGTTAAATAAGAAGAGTACTTGAACCTTATTACCCTACCACTTAACATTATCCCTAATGCCTTTAACCCTAACCTCATTACTATGGTACCATTGTTAGCTATTACTATTATTAATACTATCACTACTTTATTATTGTAACCAAAAGCATTGAACCCTTATATTATTCAAGAATATACAACTATTATCATTATCACCTTTAGGAATGTTTTACTTGTAGTATTGTGATTTTATATTAATATTATTTCAACTCTAACACCATTAATAGACTTGACCTTAAAAACACTAGGGTTTCTATCACTAAACATTAGTGTCACTATTATTAGTTTTATTATTAATGCTATCACTAGTTTCCTATAGTTAGCATGAACACTATTACTATAAGAATAGAGCTAACAGGTCTAATAATATAAGGCTAACAATAACTATCAAAAATAAATACATTTTGACTAATAATATTTAGTATACTAAATTTAAGATGAAAACCCTAGTTTTTGTATAATACCCTCTTTAGTGATAAGAACCTTAATCCTAAACTTGAATAAAGGGTTTATGGTACTTTCAAGGGAAACTAATACTTAGCATTTCCCCCCTTTTTTTAGGTAATCCTAATCAAAGCCCTACGGAGTTAGAGGAGCGTGCTCCAAGCCCGGCGTCGCCTTAGGTAAGGACGAAGCTATGGCCTTGTGCTATGTGTGACATGGATGTGTTGAATGTTGTGTATGCCATGCTATGCCATGTATTATATGATTTGTGGATAACTTGTCTTATGTGTAGCACAACTTGGAGATTGAGGTATGTTGTATGCGCTTCTATGACATGAGCATGACATGTATATGTATGATGTTTATGATGTGTTATGATATGGCCCTCTAGGACATGCATGTTAGGTTAAATAATAATATGAGTTGGGAATAAGGATGACAAGAAATAAATGGGAAGTGAGTTCACTAATGGGGATATGAGGTTGACCTAAGTACCTCATGATCCATGAGAGAAGATTTAAGTGAGAGGAATGTCCAAAATAAATGAGAGTTGGTAACCATGCATGGGAGTCTTGAAATTTGCATGGTGACTTGGGGTGTTTGCATGGGATGGCTAAATCTTGCATGGGGGTGAATCTTATGTGAAAAAAGTTGAATTAGGGTGTAAATAAGAGAATGGGAGAGTTGTGGAGTGATTGGAAACTTGGGATAAAAAATAGTACATAGGTTGGTGCAAGGGTGTATAAGGGATCCGATTAGGGTTTTTGGGGGAGAAAGTGGAAATTTGGGAAGTACAAAAGTAAGAATGATTAAGGAAGGGTGGTGTATGGGTTAAGAGTGAGAATTCTATTATATAAAAGATGAGTATGGGTTTCCATGTGAACGAAGAGACTTGGGGATGAAAAGATAGAGATTACTTGTGGAAGAAGTAAGGTGTTAGGGTTTGATGTGGCCAACTAGGGTTTTTCCGGTCACATGCGAGATCGAGGAGTAAAGTGATATGCCTTGGGGTTTGACCTAATAAGGGTGAGATGTGGGGTGAAGAACAAGTGATGGTAAGGTAAGTGAGAAGAAGTTGGGCCACATAGGTCCAACTAGGGTTTCCAAGTGGAAAACTCTAGAGGTTGAGAATATGCGAGATCGATGTCATAGGGTGTTGGGCTTAACCTACACTTTCAAGAGTTGGTCTTTCATTAGGTGTGAGCATAAGGGGGAAGGAATTTCGGGGTGTGATAAAGGGGTGCAGGAGTCTCAAAATATGGGACGGGTCCTCTTGAAAGAAAAGCAGTAGAACATAGATGACATGCATGTCAAGGGTGGAATGTGTTTTAATAAGACACGGATAAGACATTAATCACGTAAAGTGAAAGATTGTTGAGCCGAGCCCAGTCCGGTCCACCAATAAGAATAGTGGTCAGAGGCGTTCTGCCCTGTGTGTTTCGTTCCGGCCCACCGACTATAATAGTGGTCAAAGGCGTTCTGCCCTGTGCGTTTCATTCCAGTCCACCGGTAATAATAGTGGTCAGAGGCATTCTGTCCTGTGTGTTTATCTTCCGGTCCACCGGCTATCATAGTGGGGGTTTTCGGCTCGACAAACCCAAGTAAATAAGTTAATCCATGGGAAAATACTAAGTACTTACAGTGGAACACCATGTGAGTCGGGGCCAGTCCGGTCCACCGGTAAGAATAGTGGTCAGAGGCGTTCTGCCCTGTGTGTTTACTTCCGGTCCACCGGCTATAATAGTGGGGTTCCCGCACTCACATGGACTATTGAAGAATATGCGTGGAATGAGCATATTATTAATGAGAATAAAGAATAAGTCACCAAAAAAGTATTCAGGCCTTATCTTGCGTGTTATCGCATGTTGCCTATATGATTGTGCTATGTGTGCTATGTGGTATGATTGTATGCTTGGCCTTAGCGCACCTTCACCCTTACTCAGTATTGGACCCGTACTAATACTACCTTGATTGAATGGGTCCTGTGATGATCCACCGATGGTGGGGAGCAGACCTCCTATGCAGGTTTATGATCGGGTACTATTTTGGGGTGGAAGGCTTGACTTGAGTGAGTAGGCAATCCGGATATTGATCCTTCGAGACTTGTTTTATTTAGTTGTATTTTGTACTACGCTTCATGTTTTGAAATCGTATTCTTAAGTTGTACTCCTAAATCGTATTCTAGATACTAATTTTTTGTTTTAGCCTTAGCACTTAGTATTGGAACGGTAGAAGTGTACCGGTCTGGTACTAAGTGTGGCGGTAATGCCCCCGAGTTTACAGTTTTATCTTTCGCTTCCGCAAAACCTTTTTGATTTAAACAAAATTTTTCAATAGTGAATTTTGGGGGTGTTACAATTATCATACCTTAAAATTATTAATAAAAATGGGCCAATAAATGCAGCAACTAATATTGCATATGCAGCATGAGCTGCATGTAAAAATAAGGGTGGAATGGTCGAAGGTTGCATGAAGAAGAGGGTGGAAGGGGTGTTTTCGGGTTGGGGTCTTTAGACCAGAAAAGAGGGCAGGTGGGGGAAGATTGGAGGCAAGGGAAGGGTGTAGGAGTGAAGAGGGGGTGTAGGTGGAGGCTGGTGATGGGTTGTTGGCGGCCAAGGGAGGCGGAGGCGGCAGCGGCGAGGTGGCGAAGTGGGCCGCAGGAGGGGATCGAGTTGAGAAGGAAGGAAAAGAGAGGGGAAATGGAGGGGTGCAGGGGCTGGTTTCAGAAAAAGAAGGTGTGGGGGTCGTAGAGGAGGTTGCATGGATTTGAATGGTGGTTTGGGTGGCGGCAGAGGCGGCCGGATGGCAGCGAACGGTGGGGTTGCAGGTGGGCTACCGAGAAGGGGGAAAATGGAGAGAAAATAGGCGGGGAGGAAGAAGGGATGCGGGATGGCTTGAGAGGGTGTATTGTGGTGGTGCAGAACGGTAGTAGAAGGTGGTAGGAGGCACTGAAGGCGGTGGGTGTGGCGGAGAAAGCGGCAGAGGGGCGTTGGTGCACAAAATAGGGGGAAAGATAGAGAGGAAGAAAATGAGAGAGAATAGGAGATCAGGGGGATAAGGGCTTGAAAATATGGGGCAGAAAAAGGCTGAAGGGGAGAAGAAAAAGAAGAGGGAGGGTAGAGGGATAGGTGGATGATCGGGTGGTAGGGTTTAGGGTGGTAGAGGGTCGTAGGGTAGCATGGAGAGGGTGATAAAGAGAAGGAAAGGGGATCCATGCGGGATGGGGTGCATGGCTGCCTGGTTCCAAAATGGTAAAAAAAAAAAGACAGGAGAGAGATAGAGAGAGAGAGAGAGAGAGAGAGAGAGATAGGTGGTGGCAGTGGCTAAAGGCTGCGGTGGCTGGGCGTGGCGTTTGGGGCGGCAGACATGGCGACGGGGATAGATTGAGGGCATTGGTCGAGGCAGGTGGAGAAGAAGAAGAAAGAAAGGGAGAGGGGAGGTGTAGTAGGCCAGCGCAGGGGGAGAAAAAGAATTTGGGCCGACCCGGTTGCTGGGGAAGGGAGGAAGAAAAGAAGGAAGGGGGCTGGCTTGGCATCAATGCGGCTGGGGCGAGGGAGAATGGGCCAGCGGACCAAGGGCCCAAGGAGGGGAGGCCTGGCAACTCAAAGCCAAGAAAAGAAAAGAAAAGAAAAAAGGAAAAAGGGAGGAATGAGGAAAAAGGAGAAAACAGAGAAGGAAAGGAAAAGGAAAATGGGGGAAAATAATTTAATTTAATTCAGAAAATAATAAAATGCAATATTTTTGATAAATTATTTAAATTAATAATTTAATTCAATATAATTTAATATATTGGTTCAAAAAGGATAATTTTAGTAAAATATTAGTTTGGAAAATTATTTAAATACAAATAATGTGATAAAATAACAAAAAAAATTATTTTTAATTTATTAAGTACTCCTATCCAAATTTATATACTCAAAATCCATAAAATAATTAAACTAAATAATTTTAAAAGCTAATTTATTTCAAATAAAAGTTATTTATTAAATTATAGGTTTTCTAAAATTTTGGAGGATTACAGTGTAACCTTCACGCTACTCAACCCCTCTTGCATCCATCCTCCATGTTTCTAGCCCTAGCCAACACAAGCCTCTTGCGTAGCTCCACTACTTTACTGCTTGCACTCCATATAACTGAGCCTCCCTTGTGTAACCTTGAGCCATTTATCAATAACCCCAACCCCTCTATTATGCATACTCTAGTGCAAGCATCAAACCATCACCCTTCCAACTTTGTGGCAAAAACCTTTGAGCCACCATACCACCACCTCTACACAAGAAGCTTCACATCACAAACATTTAATCATGAAATGTTATCCCCTTACGCCTTTCTTCTCAAGTTGTGTTGAAGGTCCACATAGGTGGCCCTTGCGAACTAGAGTTCTACTCACCTTTCCCTAGTGAGAATAGCCTTAGGTTGGTTGTGTGTTGTTGTTTTTTATTGAGCTATTATAAATAACTTAGCTAAGTATTGTTTGGTTACTAATATATGTGTGTTTTGTTTGGTTTTGTTTTTAGGAAGAGAAGGAGGATCGGTAGAGGCCAAAATTTTATTTAAATTTATGGAATTTTTATTTTTATATTTTGCTTGGAGCTAAGGAGTAATACCCCGATTTTAGAAACCTTAATTATAAAATGGTAATTAAGTGTAATTAGTTATAATAATTATTTTAGAATGACCTATATTAAATGTATTATTTTTATGTATATTATTTTAGTGTATTAAATATATACATTTAATTAGGTTAAAATTTGGAAAGAATTTAGGTTATTAGTTTTAACTATAGTTGGGATCTTGACCCGTATCCATTTTACTGAGGAACCTTGATTCTTTTGACAAGATATTTTTCCCGGTCTAGCTATTCAACATCGCATCCTACCCTATTTTGTGTAGCCTACCCCATACCCTCCTTCCCTGACTCAAATTTCTCCTTCATGCTAACACTCCCCCTATTCACACCATCTCCTATACCTCGTGATCTTCTCCCCTTGTATTTCTCAACATTATCCCTATTTGCATACCCCTCCTCCATTTAAGCCTCCCCTCCTCTTATCATGGTGTTTTGATTCAACCCTACCAATCTTCTCTAGTTTTGTTTGAACCAGCACTAGCATCCATTGTCACCAACAACCATGGCACCTCGCCACCAACAGCAATCTAATCACCACCTTTTCCCTTTGCAACAACGAGTATTACTTCCCCATCAGTACCCCTCATCATCGCCAACCATTACCAACCTAAGCTATTCTTTCTTCTCTCCCTTTCATGCTCTTATTCTTCTTTTTGTTGTTAGAGCGCATGCCTTGACCGTGCCTCTCTCACATGGCATGCACACAACCCTCACACACCCATGAGCTTCTCTTATCATTTATCCTTGCATGCCCATGTGCCTCACACACATCTAGATTATGTGTGCCTATTTCTCTCGACCCATGCATGCATTACATTTACGGCTGTGTGCCATCCTAGCACAAGCATGCTTGTCCCCATGCACAAGTCATCACCCATCTATCGTTCCTATTTATGTTTTATTTTTTTATTGATTTATATATTATATTAATTGAATAAAAATATATAACTATTGTTTACTATTGTTTCATAGGTAATCCTTGAGGTATCTTAGAGTAAAATATCTTTTGTGCTTTTGTGTAGGTTAGATTTAGGTAAATACAGTCACTCATAAAATGGTAGAAACTATGTGTGAGCATTTTAGGACTATTTAGATTTCGATTCATGCTAGGGTTTTATATTATGAAAGTATTATGAAAATACATGATAAGATGATAATATGCTAAATAGATGGTACATATAAATCATTGTTAATATGTTAAATGACTAATGCATGCATGCTTAAGGTTTGCTAGGGATTGAAACCTTATTAAATTAAGATTTAATTACCATGATAATTGTTCCATGATTATCACCGTATGTGTAGTTAGGGTTGGCATGAATAGTGAGACACGTTATAAAAGCATGATTAAGGTTTGTACGTGTAACTTACTAAATACATAAAAAGTAAAAAATTATAGTCGATCACTAAAAATCGTAAAAACTACCTATGTTATAAGATATTTTGAGTTATTATATTATATCCTTTTCATGACAAAAATTCATAATAATAATGTTTGGTATAAATTTTAATAATAATGATGAAATTAAGGTTTTGAGGACATTTTGGTCATTTTTGGTCTATTAAATCTATTGTGAATAATTGAACGTAGGATGACCTCAAACTTTTGATAGGTTGACCTTAATGTTGGATTTAGCACAGAACAATAGTCTTAGGGACTACTCAAATAATTGAAAATAAAGGAAAATGGTTAAGTATGTATATAGGAATTATTGTGCAACGTGTGTTATTTGTGATCAACTCATAAAATATTAATACTTAAAGTGGAAGACCTCAAGTTTGGGAATGGTTGTTCTTTAGGATTAGCTACCCTAGAGATGAGGTGTAACCCTGGTTGAGTTGGTTCCCTAATATGTCGATGTGCCCTAGTAAGGCCTTAGTATATTCTATATGCGATTTATGAGCCCTATAAAAGGTATCAATACTTAAGAACTATGTGAATGAGGTTGGAGGATATTATGTTGCCTATGTGTGCCAGTATGACCAAGTATACCACAATGTCCATGGGTTCTATGGTAAGGGTATCATGTTGCCTTTATGCACCAGTATGATCTGGTGGACCCTAGTGTCCTTGTGTTGATTGTTTGCCCCTTGAGTAAGATGAATAATAAATAAGTATTTGTTGATGGCCTTGGTGCCAATTTTGGGTTGCTAGTTCGGTAGGAGCCTTAGTGCCCTATCTTCTTATCTGGAATTGAGTTGATAAGTCAATTGTGGTTAGGTTTTAATATAGCTATTTTGTACCTTGGGGTCAAGTGAATTGTTTAAGTAAGATTAACTGTCGAGCATGAGACTTTGATGATATATATTATCCCATGATTATTGTATATCGTCATGTCATGTGCTTGTGTGTTTGAGCATGATTTTTAGATTATTGCATGATTATGTGTAATGTGGGTATGATACCTCTTATGAGGTACTATAATTTTCTCATTACGAGAAAATCTTGATGGTACTACTTTTATATAGGACTATGTGAAGGGAATAGAGTGGTTTGAGGCATATAATAGTAGCAAGGATTAATGAAGGCCTTAGAAAGACGTCATATTCTTGGAATCAGTTTATAGGAGTAAGAGTCAAAGCAAACTAGTATTTTACTCTCGGGTACTAGTTTTTGTTGTAATCGATTCTCCTTAAACTATTATGTCCCTTGTATTTTGATTAACTTTGTTGTACGAAGAATATTTATTTGTAGCTCTTATTTATATATTGTCTCTTACTTCATATGTTTTGATCTAGTTATGATTTGTTTTAGCCTTAGCACTTGGTATAAAAAAAGGTAAGGGAATTAGACTTATGCTAAGTGTGGTGGTAACACCAAATATTTTTGTAATTAAAGCTTCCAAAAAATAAATTTTTTAAGTCGTAAATTTGGGGGTGTTACATAAGATCACCCATATGCCTTACTAATATGTATAAAAAAATCATATAAGAGCATATAAGGGTTTGGTGCGTTAAGTTATAGTTATTATCCTATGCATGCCTTACTATGTTGTAATTATTTGCTTGAGCATGCTAACATGAAATTATGTATCGTTAAAAATGTTAAATTATTTATAATATTAAATGTATGAAAGCATGATATAATAGGTTTGTTATCATGAATAAATTATGCATGATATATATGTATAACATGATAGGTTAAACATGTTTAGGCTTATTTTTGCATGATTACTATTATGTATATGCCCTAGGGATATATTTATCTTTTAAGTGTATCATGCTTAAATTATTTTATCATGTATGCCTAACATGTATTATATGATGTTAAGTATGAAAATATATAATTTATGACAAGTTAGATATATATGTTATTATTTTATATGATTAATCATGTGTAGGGGAAAAATAGTTATTTTTCATGTATTTTAGTTTACATTCATGCTTAAATATTTCAATTATCATATTTTAGCCTCTTCATGAAATATTATTAATTCAAATAAACTTCACATTTAATAGACAATATCGTGATAATTTAGTTTTAAAGGAATTTTGGTCATTTATAGCCTAATGCGCCTAAGTATGAATATTTAGACATAGGATGTCCTTAGTAGATTGCTAGGTTCACTATAGTATTTACTTTAACTTTGGTTTAGTTCATTGACCTTAGTATTAACTTGAGTAATTGTAAACAAATAAAAAAATAGTTAAGTATAGAATTTGAATTGTTATGTATTATGTGATATTTATGATCATCAAATAAAATACTCATACTTAAAGCGGAAGACCTTGAGATTTATGAATGGTTTATTGTCTAGCATTAGCTACGCTAGAGATAAGGTAGGAATCCTCATTTTAAACTGGTTTTCACTAGCGGGCCTTAGTGACCTAATAAGGCCTAAATTTACTTTATAAATAACCTATAGGCCCAAATATACTTAAAGATTATGTGACCTAGGTTTGAGACTATTGTGTTGACATTAGTATGTCCATATGACTGGTATACTTTATACCTCTTTAGGTTGTATGGTTTGAAGGGTACTATGTCACCTTATCGAGTTGGTATGACTATAGTACTATATACATCTCTAGGTGGTATTTTATATCTCCTCGAGTAATAAAAATGATAGTAACTAATGTGTGATTTTCAATAATGTATTTGATTATTGGTTCGGTAGTTGCCTTGGTGCCTATCTATGGGTTATATGGATTTATTATGATGGAATGGTTAGAGGGTATTGTGCTGCCGTTAGTGTATCAGTATGAGCAGAGTACTTTATTCTTTAGTTTTTTTCAATCTACCTATGGTGTTTTGGAATTTATTGGTATGGTTGTTTGAAATTTATAAGATATGAGGTGATTATGATACAAAATGATTAAGTATTATTGTATGATGAGAAAGTTCCTTCGTAATATATATAATATGGCATTTTTATTCTACTTTGTTGTCACATATATGATTCAATATGTTTATGACATGTTCTCGTATGTATGATTCAATGTTTACGCCATGGTTCACTTATGATACCTCCTATGTCCTCCATATAACCTTTATTTTCTTATTACCGTATAGTGGTTTACTCAGTACCGTTGTACATATAAGTTATATTCCATGGTCCCCTACCTATTCAATGGTAAGTTATGACTTTACATAATCACTTATGAGTTTATCTTGATGGTTTGTATTTTGGGGTTTGAGAATTAAGACTATCTGGTACCTGCTTTGACATCTTTTGATTAGGATATCATTGGACTCTTATGTCCCTTTTGCATTTATTTTCTCTTATGGGCTATAAATATATTAACTAAATACCATTATGTATATTGAAACTAATGTAAATTTGCAATATAATCTCTTATCTATTTCTTATGGTGGTTGTTCTTAACTTAAACGGATTAACATTTTAGCTTAAATACTTGGAATAAGAATGATAGAGGAAATCAGATTTATACTAAGTATGGCGGTAACACCGAAATACCCCAAAAATCCTAATTTAGGAATTATGGCAAATAATGATTTATTAGAGAAAATTTAAGAAAATAGGTTACTTTATTAAATAAAGAGGAAATTAATTGAGGAAAATAAAGATAAATCAATAAATAAATTATTTATAAAATTTTAGACATTTTACTAATTAAAATGGAAGTTAAGGACAATTTACCCAAAATAGTCTAATTAATTTAATTATTATACTTAAAATAATTATTATTAAAATTAAATATCTAAAATAAATATATAAATAAATAAAGACCAATACCCCAACCCAACCATTTTATCATTTTCCCCTTTTTCTCTTTTCTTTTCCTTTTTATTCTTTCTTCCTCCTTTACTCAATTTCTTTTTCCCCATTTTTCTCCCCCGACTGGGCCAGCCCACCGGCCCAGATCCCTTCCTTCCCCCCCCGTCTCGCGAGACCAGGCCCGCTCAGGCTCCTTCATCGTCCGTTGCCCCCAGCCGGCCGAACCGCCCTCTTTTTTTTCTTTTCCTTCCTTCCCCTAGACCGACCGGTCCACCCTGCCTATCTTCTTCTTCCCAGCCTGACCTGCAACGTCGACTTACAGCCCCGATTCCGCCGGCGGCCACCAGCCAACGACCGACCGTCCTCACCTGCCCCTTTCCCTATCGTTTTATTTCTCTTTTCGACCCCGACCAAGTCCCTCTCTCCCTTTCCCGCGTGCCATCTCTTTCCCTTTTCCTCTCCCCTTCCCTGACCCAACTTGCCATGGCAGGACCTGCACCGCCTGCCATCGGCCGGCCACCTACACACCTGCCCCGCACGCCTCCTTCTCCCCTTGTCGTTTTCCCTTCCAATTGCCAATAAATACCCCCATTGGCGGCCTCGATCAGCTCCCTTTTTTATTTTTGCCCCGAAACCCTGCCTCACCGCCGCCTCAAAAAGACGGGCTTTCCGCCGTCACCGGAGACCGACGCCGCCACCTCTGCCCACCGTTATCACCCCTGCGACTCCCTCGACAAAACCAAGCCACCGCCACCCTCCGCCTTGCCTTGCACTTGCCACCCTAGCCGTGCAAAGTTCCTATCCCGAAAACCACCACCCCCAGCCTTCGCCGCCCTTGCGCCGCCTTCCACCGCCAACCTTGCCGCCACCAGCACCCCCTCCACCCTCCAAAACACCCAGGGAAGCTTCCTCTACCTTCCCCTGCCTCCCTCTCCTCCTTCCTCCCTCATCTTCCACCTCTCTCCACCCCCCTCGACCTCCGCGCCAACCACCGTGTGCTGCCACCCCTTGCCACGCCACCACCCTCACTCCACTCCCCTTCACCTGCTGTTTCTTTCCCCACCTCAAACTCCTCCTTTTCCCCTCCCATCTAACCACCACCTCCATCTTTCCCCCTCTTCTCCTCCTCCACCGCCGCCACCCGCCGCCGCCGGACCACCACCGACCCTAGGTGGTTCTCCACTCATCCAAACCCTAATATCCCTTTTATATAACTGCTACTATTTTTTACTAATATTAATACTAATATAATTATTATTATTATTATTATTATTATTATCATCATCATTACTTTTATTATTATTATTATTATTGTTATTATTATTATTATTATTATTATTATTATTATTATTATCATTATTACCATTATTATCGTCTCTATTATTAATGTTCTTATTTTCTTACTAATACTAACATCCCTTTTAAACCCTAACTTGTATTATACTTAACTTTGGTCTTATTGTTATTAGTATTAACATTTTATCATTATTATTTCTATCATCCTCACTATGGTTATTATTATTATTACTTACCCTTACTTGGTTGTATTATTATTATTATTATTATTATTATTATTATTATTATTATACTTAACACATTTATCACTATTGTTAATAATAATAATACTTTTGTTCTTATCCATGTTATTTAACTCAAGCTAGTAAATATCATGTGGTTGTTAACTAAGAAGAGTACTTGAACCTTATTACCATACCATTTAACATTAACCCTAACCTCATTACTAGGACACTATTATTAGCTATTACTATTATTACTACTATCACTACCTTATTATTGTAATCAAAAGCATTTGAACCCTTTTATTATTCAAGAATATACAACTATTATCATTATCACCCTTAGGAATAGTTTACTTGTAATATTGTTTCCTTATAATATTATCATTTCAAATATAATACTATTAATAGACTTGACCTCAAAACGCTAGGGTTTCTATCACTAGACATTAGTGTCACTATTTTATTAATACTAACACTATTTTCCTATAGCTAGCATAAACCCTATTACTACAAGATTAGAACTAATGGGTTTAATAAAATAAGTGTAAAAATAAGTATCAAAAAAATAAATATATTTTGACCACTAATATTTAGTATACTAATTCTAAGGTAAAAACCCTAGTTTTTGTATAACACCCTCTTTAGTAATAAAAACTCTAATCCTAAACTGGAATAAGGGATTATGGTACTTATAAGGGAAACTAATACTTAGCATTTCCCCCTTTTATAGGTAATCCCGACCAAAGCCCTAAGGAGTTAGAGGAGCGTGCTCCAAGCCCGGTGTCGCCTTATATAAGGACGAAGCTAATGGCCTTGTGCTATGTGTGACATGGATGTGTTGAATGTTGTGTATGCCATGCTATTCCATGTATTATATGATTTGTGTATAACTTGTCTTATGTGTAGCGCAGCTTGGAGATTTTGGTATATTGTATGTGCTTCCATGACATGAGCATGACATGTATATGTATGATGTTTATGATGTATTATATTATGGCCCTCTAGGACATGCATGTTAGGATAAATGGTAATATGAGTTGGGAATATAAGGATGACCGGAAATAAATGGGAGTGAGACCACTAAGGGGGATATGAGGTTGACCTAAGTACCTCATGATCTATGAGAGAAGATTTAAGTGGGAGGAATGTCTGAGATAAATGAGAGTTGGGAACCATGCATGGGAGTCTTAAAGTTTGTATGGTGGTATTAGTGATTTCATGGTGGTATTAATGGCGTATGGTGGCATTAGGGTTTGCACGGTGGTGTTATGGTTTGGTGGTATTAATATTTGTATGGTGGTATTAGTGATTTCATGGTGGTATTAATGGCTTATGGTGGTATTAGGGTTTGCATGGTGGTGTTATGGTTTGGTGGTATTAATTTTTTCATGGTGGTATTAGTGATTTCATGGTGGTATTAATGGCTTATGGTGGTATTAAGGTTTCGATGGTGGTGTTATGGTTTGTATGGTTGTATTAATGTTCTATGGTGGTATTAATGGTTGCATGGTGGTATTAATGGTTGCATGATGATATTAGGGTTTGCATGGTGGTATTATGGTTGGAATGGTGGTATTAGGGTTCCCATGGTGGTATTAGTGATTTCATGGTGGTATTAATGGCTTATGGTAGTATTAGGGTTTGCATGGTGGTGTTATGGTTTGGTGGTATTAATATTTGTATGGTGGTATTAGTGATTTCATGGTGGTATTAATGGCTTATGGTGGTATTAATGTTTGTATGGGGGTATTAGGGTCTGCATGGTGAAGTTAGGGTTTTGCATGGGAGTTAATGATTGTATGGGATTTAGGGTTTGTATGAAAAGTTCGAGAGGTTGCATGGGATGTGTATCGTTTGCGTGGGAGCAAAATTTACGAATGAAAGGTCGATTTGGGATGTAAGAAAGGTAATGCAAGTATGATCTGGGTGTTTAACTATTTTGGATGGAGAATAGTACGTAGAGTATTATAAGGGTATGGAGGAGGCAGAATTAGGGTTTGGAGTGATTAACTCTGGGCTGTCGTGATTAAGTAGGGTTGGAGTAGCTAATTGTGATTTGTTGAGGATAATTAAGGTTTGGGATGGCTAAGTATGGTTTTTATGGTAAAATAGGGTTAAGAGTGGGTAACCACGGTTTGGTGTGGACAATTAGGGTCGGTTATGGCTGCTTAGAGTTGTTGGTGTTATCATATGTATTTATTGATTAAAGTGTAGTTATGAATGTGGGATTTTATTAGTTGTGATGTGTACAGTATAAAGAGAATGATTTATGCATGTCAATAGTGTTGCGTGATTCAATAAGACACGGATAAGACACTAATAACGTAAAGCGAAAGATTGTTGAGCCGAGCCCAGTCCGATCCACCGGTTAAAATAGTGGTCAGAGGCATTCTGCCCTGTGCGTTTCGTTCCGGTCCACCGGCTATAATAGTGGTCAGAGGCGTTCTGCCCTGTGCGTTTCGTTCCGGTCCACCGGCTATAATAGTGGTCAGAGGCGTTCTGCCCTGTGTGTTTATTTTTGGTCCACCGGCTATAATAGTGGGGGCCTCGGCTCGATAGACCCAAAGTAAATAAGTTAAACCACGGGAAAAATACTAAGTACTTACAGTGAAACACCATGTTGAGGCGGGGCCAGTCCGGTCCACCGGTAAGAATAGTGGTCAGAGGCGTCTTGCCCTGTGTTTTTATTTCCAGTCCACCGGCTATAATAGTGGGGTCCCCGTGCTCACATGAACTATTGAAGAATGTGTGAAATGGACTTATTATCATTAATGAGAATAAAGAATAAGTCACCAGAAAAGTATTCAGACCTTATCTTGCGGGTTATCGCATGTTGTTTATATGATTGTGCTATGTGTGCTATGTGGTATGATTGTATGTTTGGCCTTAGCGCACCAGCGCCCTTACTCAGTATTGGACCCGTACTGATACTACCTTGATTGAATGGAACCTGTGATGATCCACCGATGGTGGGGAGCAGACCTCCTATGCATGTTTCATCGGTTACAAATTGTGGGGTGGAAGGCTTGGCTTGAGTGAGTAGGCGATCCGGATATTAGTCCCTTGAGATCTGTTTTATTTAGCTATATTTTGTACTACGCTTCTTGTTTTGAAACAGTACTCTAAGTTGTATTCCTAAACGATATTCTAACTGTTGTTGACTCGTGTTTTCGTGAATGACCTATGTTAACTACGCACCTATGTTTTGATGATGGTTTAGCTTAGCCTTAGCACTTAGTATCGGAACGGTAGGAGTGAACCGGTCTGGTACTAAGTGTGGCGGTAATACCCCCAAGTTTACGGTTTTAATTCTTTCGCTTCCACTAAAACCTTTGTCTTAAACAAAATTTTTCAGTAGTAAATTTGGGGGTGTTACAAACACCCTATATTTTTAATGTTCTAGCTTTTGCAATCAAGTATTTTAAAGAAAATTTTTAAGTGCTGAAAATGGGGGTGCTACAATCTTATTTTAGTATTCTTGAGCTAAATATGATCTAAAAACATTACATTATTATTTATATCATTTTTTTAGATTTTTTTAAATAGCTTTAGAATGTAACGGTCTTCAAATCACACTTTTCCTCATCAAATATTATCCAAACTTCATGAGAATGCATACAAGCCTTTCATTTTCATAAGAATACATGAGAAACTCTCATCATTCCCTTCATTTTGTGGCTCCCTTAGTTGGAGTATCAAAACTTTATTTTTATTCCTTTAACCGTGATTTTACACTTTTACCCTTAGCTAAAGTTTGATCCCTCTTTCTAAGTCTTTCTTTTTTGTGATAAAGATGAATATGGACCACTGATCCCTTTCTCTAAGTGATGGTGCCATCTACCCTTCCAATTATGTTGGATGTTTGGATATTTTTGCATGTTAAATGGCATTTATACTCTTATACCCATAACTTAATTCATAATTATTCTAACCTAGAAAACTTGGGACATTTTTCTTCTCCTTCTTCTTCCCATCACCGGAAATTTCTCCCTTCATTACTCCCTCTAACTTTTGTATCTTCCATAACCTACTCATCCATGGTTGAAGATTGATCATGCTTCCACATTCTACGGATGCCTCCTTCTTTTATTATTATTTCGTGGCCTTACTTTGCTAATATTTTCTATGGTTTTTCTCGGTTTTATGTTGTTCGTTTCTCAGTGTTAAAGCTTGGAATTAAAGGTAAACCTCCAAAAAACTTAGTACATAGAATTGATACATGTTATATGCTTTGGTTTCAATTTAGCATGATTTTTGGTGGCTTGTGGTGGTTCAAACTTTTAGCCATGATTTGTGATTTAGGGATTTTTTTATTATATTTCTATTTTTTAAATTAATAATATCATGTTAATCCTAATAATTTGTAAACCAACTCTAATATATATATATAATTTTTTATTATATTATCATAAGCATAAGTTATGTTTGATTTAATATTTGAATGATTTAGGGGGTTTTAATCCTAATATTGTTTTATGAAATTGAGTGTACCATGTTATAAAATACAATTTGTAGATAATATTTCATATATAACTTATTTTAATATATAATCATTTTAGTACTTAAACTTTTTGAAAGAAGTTCTTAGCTGATGACATCCTAACTACCATTTGTGAGGTTTAATATTGTGTTAATCATGTATTTGGTTGGTAAAATATAAAAATAACTAAAATACCACCAAATGTTTTTAGCATGATTTTGGGAAAAAGATAGACCGTGACCTTTGACTATTTACATTGACCCTCATGAATAGTAATATAATGTAAATAGCAAATCTCTATAAATAGGAATTTCTAATAATCAAATAGTTTTTGTTTTTGTATTTAAACATTTTGATATAAAACAATATTCCGGTCGATTGATGAATGTTGATATTTTTCTAATTTTGGTATGGGGCCTTATTTTAACTTAGTTAAGTTAAATATATCTGGTTTGTATGCCAATTTTAGCCCTAGAGACAAATGGTGGTATTTGGCATTTTACTCTAATTTTGAGGTATCTGGACTCATAGATTATATTTCAAATCTTTAAAGTATATTTTAGCCATTAAATGATTAATGATGAATCAATGAGGTTAGACTAGCCTTATCCCACTACTAGTTGATTTTGAATACCTATGTAAAGGCTTGTTAAAATTTTATGATTGGACCTTTATATTCTTACTTAATAATGTGGATTATGAATAAAACACTTATTATTATAGTGGAAGATCTCAAGGTAGGAGTGATTTGGTGTTCTCTAGGGGTAACTACCATTGGGATGAGATTTATGCCTCAATTTGTGGTTTGAGATGTGTTAGATGTAATCATTAATGGGTACCCTTGTGGTATCTGTAAGGCACTGTAAGGCCCTAATTTATTCTATTTAGTCTTCTAGACTTCTTAGAGTTTACCAATATTTAATAATTATGTGTCCTAAGATAGGTAGGTGCCGATTAGAGAGCCCTAGTATGACTGGGGTATCTTAGTATCATCGGATTATATACTTAGGAGAGTGCTGCTATTATATGGCTTTATGATTGGTGTTACTTAGCATCTTCAAATTACATCTAGATATAATTGGGGCATCATAGTTATAACACCCCCAATTTTTAAACTAAAAAAAATTATTTTTAAGACAATGTGAAAGCAATTTAAAAAACAAAACCGGAGAATATTACCGCCACATCAACTATGAGAGAGGTGTGATCATCATCTAACCTATACCTGATGCAAGGTAAAATAAAACAAAAAACAAAGAATGTATGATCATAGTAATAATAATGTGACAATACAAAGAAATAAAGACTAGAACCATATCATAGATAGAATGAACTTGATAGAGTTTGCAAAATCAAATACAGGAGTCCGACCCAAGAGTTTAAATAATCAAAAATACAAAAACATTCCAATGCAGTGGGCAAAATACTAATAATCAGCTAACTTAACTCTCAGGCACATTCATAAATCTCGAACCTCAAGCAATGGTCCACATCATCACCCTCAGCATACTCTAACTGAGAGTTATAACCCTATAAATCGTCATTTGCTTCTCGGACCAAAAGTCAGATCATCACAGTAGCTATACAAGTGTAATATCAATGCGGTGAAGTACTGGTAAAATATACTATCTAAAACATGGAAGGTTCATGCAGCACATTAAAGTCACATAATAGCTTGATGATATTCTATTAATTCAAGTCGGATACAACATAGCATGCTTGCATGGAAATCATGAAAGTATAGAAATATAGTAATACATGCAATGAATAAAATGTAAACCATATTAGAATTCTTCCTTTAGTGACCACACAAGTTCTAGTTAATAAGATAGTTCGTTCGACCACACTTAATTCTCCACCATGAACAAAAGTTATGGCAGCACAAGATAATCACAATGGAATACTACATCCACAACACAAGGTCGAGATACATCAAAGGGGCTTTCTTCGGGGATATCAGACTCACTACATATTGAGTGCACTTGCCACAAAAATTGGGATACCACACCCACCACACGTGGTTGAAATACACCAATGGGGCTTGTATTGGGATACCTCACCCACTACACCTTGAATGTCTCCGTCACGAGGGATAAAAAGTTGGAATACCACACCTGCCTAAGAAATAGACAATACAAAATGCCAAGGGGCTTGTAATGGGATGCCTCACCCACCTATATTGGACATCGATGCTATACCGACCTCCCATAGTATAATACTATACTTCAAAGATATATGCTTACCTCCTATCAAATGTAACCTTGTAGAGAAGGAAATAGGTATTGGTTGAAAGAATATAACCAAGGATATCCCACTCACTAACTCTGGGAAGCTATCCCAAGAGCTGGAGAAAACATTCGAATGAAATCTTAAACCATTAATTTATGTATAAGTGATATCACAAATCCCAACAAAGTCTGCATATAACCAAATTAGGTGTTTCCAAGTAATAATGCCAAACACAATTAAAATCCATTATTTGATTAAATGGACATTAAGTGATAGCAACAAATACATCACAAGGCATTAAGTCACCATTTGAGTATTAAAGATGACACCAAACTCATCCATAAGACATGAAATCCACCAATTAGGTGTTTAGAGATAACAACAAACTTAACCAAAATCAAGTCTCAAATACCACCATAGTGGTTCATATTAAATTAGGTCAATCATGGTTGGAATCATAATAAAAATGTTGTAAATACATGGAATGATCAACAAAAAAACCCAATAGAAACACAACAAACTAGGAAGCTTCCAATTGGACTAGTCAATCAATCATTCGGACCAGTTGACTGGTCTGGTCATATCAGACCTAGAACAAAATAAAACTATAACACCATTTGACTATTTATATGGATCAGTTGACTGGTTTGGTTCAACTAACTAACGGGTCTAAGCAGAGACCAACCTATTTTGGCCTGCAGAAAAATCGATCAATGGGTTTGACCAACCGATAATAGTAACCAATCAATTAGTTTGGTTTAATCGGTTAACGGATCTAAGCAAAGACCAAACCACTTTGATCTGTAAGAACACCAATCGATGGGTTTGACCAACCAATCAATTGTTCATCAAGACCTGTCGACTCGTTTACCAAACATATAGACTAATCTCACGACCAACCGGTCTAAAACACCAAACCATTCAACTACTTTCAAAACCAGCCGACTAGTCTGGATAAAACATAACCCAACCTCCCAAACTACACACCAAATCTTACCATATTAATCCTAATTTTCTTCTATGTCAAAACACACGTCAAATTACATGATGCAGGAATAGAATCATATGGACACATGGTAATATACACACTTAAAAAATCATGATCAAACAACCCATTTTATGCTTAAAATTAGAGAATCTCAAAAAACATACTTGAGGAGAATTATACTACATGCTCATAACATGTAACAACATTAGATCATACTAATACAAATACTAACACATGGAACCATAGTATACTACAGAAACCTAGTTACGTTAAAGGTATGAATGCCTTACCTTGAAGCAATCATTCTAGTAGAAAACTCCTACTAGATAGCTATCTAACATAACTTTGATTCCTAATAGAATTAAAGCAAAAAACATCAAAATCGTCTTCCAAAACTTCATTAAAACTATGAAAATAAAAAGAAGAAGAGAAACACAAAACACCACCTTTGGCTCAAAATAGGGTGTTAAAAGAGAAGTTGAAATCTCCAACTTTTCTCAACCTTAATTCTACCTTACTTAATGAAAGCAAGGGAGAATTAAAGAAAAGATTAGAAGAAGGAAAAGGAAAAAAAATGCTTGCACAACTCAAAGGGAAAAATCAGAGAGGATCTCTGTTTTTTCTCAACAAGAGGAAGAAGGGAGGAAAATGGAAGGGTGCTCAACACTTAATAAAATTTCCACAAGGAGAAGGGAGAAGAGAGCAACAACACAAGTGATGAATGATAATGGATCATAAAATGAGAATTATGGGAGTAGGTTGGTCAACATTCTCAAGGAAAAGAGGAATGAGATAGGTGAGGTTGAGTGTGGGTAAGGCAAGAAGTGAGGGATGACTTAATAGGGGTGGGGTTGAGTCCAGTTAGAGATGGCATGGTAGTGGGTTGGCAAGCTAGGGATGGTGCACAAAGTCAAAAATTGCTGCTCCCTCTGCCAGAAGAGAAGTAAAAGGGAAGCTTGCCTCCAAATGTAACTTTTTGAAGAAAAAAAATTGCTAATTAAAATCATAAAGTGGTACAATTAATGTAAAAAAATATTAGAACACTAAAACATTCTTATTAGCATAATTGAACTCAAATTATAAGTTTTCATAATCATTAGTGGAAAATTCAAATAAAAAAATTTCTTAAAATCGTAGACAAAGCAGATGATCGGTTTGGGAAAACCATTTGACTGGTTTGTTGAGGATAAGAATATAAGCTTCCTCAGAGCATCAGTCGATTAGTACGCCTAAAATTCACCTTTTTTTAATAATTTCAAGACCATTTCAAAACCAAAACTTATTTATTTTTTATTAACATAATTTTATATATAGTTTGAAAGATTTTGGGATAAGGCATTGCATTAGTATCCTTAGTTTACAAGGTTATGATCCCTCTAGTGCAATAAAAGAAGTTAATTTGGGTGTGTGCTTTATTTTGCATTATGTTCACTATCACTTATTATTATTTTTTGTTGAATAATTCATGTAATTGTTGTGTTGGTCATCATATGTTTGTTGAGATGTGATGGTTATCTATATTGGATCAACTTACGGTTCTAACGCACCCATGTTTGTTGAGACATGTTAGCTATCTATATTGGGTTAGTTGTTAGTTTTAATCCACCTATATTTTTTGAAATGTGTTATCTATCTATATTAGATTAGATGACGGTTTCAATCCACCTACAATGTTCATTTGTGGTCATGCTAATTACCTATATTGGATAAGCTTGTAGTAGATAATACACTTTATTTGAGCAGAAGATTGGTATGGCTATAGTAATATTTACGTGACGAACATTGTTCACAAGATGTATGAGTGGGTACTACCCTTGGTATGTGGTTTATTAGTTGATTCATAATTGTTTTCTTGATATTGTTGATGGTATTGCATGTTGGTACATGTATTACTTGAAGTTGATGTAGGAATTGATGTTATTACAAGAGAGTTATTAACTATACATAATTTTACACTTATGTATTGTGTGATTGTATGAACATGTTATTTTTTAGGGTTAGATGTATTTAATTGGTACTTTTATACTGAACATATTCTTCCTGAGTTGAAATAAGATATTAGCCCTTCTAGTGTTTTGTTTTGTGCTGGAACTTTCTAGTTTTTGTTATAATAAGTGTGAGTAAGCTTTGTAACCTTTTATAAAGACTTTGTAATGTTAAAAGTTCTACCTTGTAACTTTGTTCCCGTTGTTATTGTTTTTTAGACCTAGCCTTGCATCTGACACAGAATAGGAATGTGCACGTCTTTATTCATAGTAGATGTGTTAATAACATTCCTTTTTTTTTTGCTTCTTCATTATACTTTCAAAATGAAATTTAGGGGTGTAACACTAAGGATAAATTAAAGAAAAATTGAATCATTAAACATTTCTTTCTATAAATTTTGATGAAATCCACTCCAAACATTATTGAGAAATAGCACAACTTCAAATAAAACTTTAATTGAATTATTAATAAATATAACTAAGTACAATGAAAAACAATCACCTTTTCACTCGGTCCCAAGCAATCACAATATGACAAACATCCAATAAAGTCATCTGAAAAATTGGTTCACGGCTAGTGAGGAGTAACTCATAATCTAAATATACACATAATACAATTTGAAAATAAATTATAGATCTTTAAATAAATATTACAAGATCACTTATCAACTCTCATTTTATTTCATTTAAGTTCCATAATAAATTAAGGCAATAAACATAAATTTTAATTTCCATCTACCATAAAGGTCGTTATATAAATATGAATTCTACAACTATTAAATTTACCCATGATCCAATTATATCGTGGGAATAACAAGGAGGGAAGATAATGCTTGTAGAATTGAGGAGGCCCTCTAGTCATTCTACCAAAGATGATCGAAAAAAAATATCCTCTAATCAGTCACAGATATAAAAGTTGGCCAACATAAAGATAACAAAGTTACTAGTGTGCACAGACTCTAATTTATAGCCATAAATGCAACTCGAAGAAACCTTCTAGTTGGTTGTGACAAAAAACCAAGTGACATAAATGTAACAAAAGAATAGAAAGTAGGCTTGGGGAAGCCTTCTAGTTGACTTACTACTTGCACGTTCTTCACTTCTAGTAATATAATAGCAAAACATGAAGCCAAAAATAAATATCAGCTAACTTATAGAAGGATTCATATAAACATATTTAAAATAACTTCATGTACACATAATTTAAAAGGAAGGATTAATAGGAGCAGTTTATAAGATAGTTGACTTAATTAATTAAGTATTAAGTATAAATATGTAAATATTTGAATATAAAGTATGATGATTTTTTTGATTATTATAGAGAATGAATGATTATTGAAAAAATAAGAGGAAAAATGCAGGTATTTTTTAGGAAATTTTAATATTATTTTATCTATAAAAAAATAAGTTAGAGAGATTGAGGTGGGTGTTTATGAAGAAATAAGAAGATAAACCTACATATATCTCTAACTATTCACAAAAATTTAATATTATTTGTTTTTTAAAAGAGAAAGAAATAGGGTATGTAACACCCCCAAATTTACTACTGAAAAATTTCGTTTAAATCAACAGGTTTAGCGGAAGCGAAAGAATTAAAACCATAAACTTGGGAGTGTTACCGCCACACTTGGCACCGGACCAGTTCACTCCTACCGTTCCGATGCTAAGTGCTAAGGCTAAACCAGGAAATCGTAAATAAGAATCATCAAAGCATAAGTGCATCGTCATCATAAAGCATCCATGAAAACAAGATATCAACCATCGTCAGAATGTCGTTAAGATTACAACTTAAAAGTTCCACTTCCAAAGTACGAGCATAATATAAATACGAAAAACTAAGATAGATGAAAGCGAGGATTGTAAAAGAGTCCGGCCAACTCGCTCTCGGCCCCAACCAGGATGGCCTCAGCACTCGGCCCCACCCGATGCCTCGTAGGTATCGTAGGCATCGAACACAAGGTCTCCTACCTACACAAGGTCAGAGGGGCCCTCTGCTCGTGGGAATGAGCAGCACCCATAAAACGGATGATCAGTACGCTACGTACTGAATAAGGTAACAGACAAGCTAAGGCCCACACACCAAGATACACAACATAGCAAACATAGCATAATTACATAGATAGCATGCAATAACACATATAAACAATACAGGTTACGAACCAGATAACTTTTTCATCAGGTCTCTGATAATTATAATCGATTCACATCATCGTCCTTATCAGTCCATGTGAGTGCGGGAACCCCACTATTATAGCCGGTGGAACGGTCACGAGAGCCATGCCCTGCCACTATTATAGCTGGTGGACCGGTCACGAGGGTAACATACCCTGCCACTATTATTTTCCGGTGGACCGGTCTAGCCCCGACTCACAAGGTGTTCCACTGTAAATGTTTGTATCTTTCCATGTCTTATCATTATTCTAGTTAGTTTGTTGAGCACGGAATTCCCCCACTATTATAGCCGGTGGAACGGTCATGAGGGCCATGCCCTGCCACTATTATAGCCGGTGGACTGGTCACGAGGGTAACATATCCTGCCACTATTATTTGCTGGTGGACCGGTCTGGGTCCAGCTCAACATCTTTCTCTGTAAGTGGTTAGTGCCTTAACATGTCTTATTCAAAAGGTTTTCACCCTTGATATGCATAAATCATTCTCTTTATACTTTCCACCTCACGAACAATGTTCCACATCCATAACTACACTTTAATCAATAAATACACCTGATAACACCAAACAACTCTAGGTAGCCATAACCAACCATAATTGTCCACACCAAACCGTGGTTAACCACTCTTAACCTTATTTTACCATATCAACCATACTTAGCCATCCCAAACCTTAATTATCCTCAGCAAATCAGAATTAGCTACTCCAACCCTACTTAATCACAACGTCCCCGAGTTAATCACTCCAAAACCCTAATTTTGTCTTCTCCTTACCCTTATACTACTCCACATACTATTCTCCGTCCAAAACAGTTAAACACCCAATTAATGCTTGCATTACCTCCCTTACATCCCAAATCAACCTTTCATAAGTAAATTTGTTCTCACGCAAACGTTACACATCCCATGCAACCTCTCAAACTTTTCACACAAACCCTAAATCTCATACAATCATTAACTCTCATGCAAAACCCTAACTCCACCATGCAAACCCTAATACCACCATACAAATATTAATACCACCATACAACCCATGACACCACCATGCGAACCCTAATATCACCATAAGCCATTAATACCACCATGCAATCATTAATACCACCATACAAACCCTAATACCGCCATGCGAACCCTAATACCACCATACCAACAAGAATACCACCAAGCAAACCCTAATACCATCATGCAGCCATTAATACTACCATGCAACCCTAATATCATCATGCAGCCATTTATACCACCATGCAACCATTAATACCGCTATAGAACATTAATACCACCATACAGACCATAACACCCCCATGCAAACCCTAATACCACCATAAGCCATTAATACCACCATGAAATCACTAATACCCCCATACAAACTTCAGGACTCCCATGCATGGTTCCCAACTCTCATTTATCTCAGACATTCCTCCCACTTAAATCTTCTCTCATGGATTATGAGGTACTTAGGTCAACCTCATATCCCCCTTAGTGGTCTCACTTCCCATTTATTTCTAGTCATCCTTATATTCCCAACTCATATTACCATTTATCCTAACATACATGTCCTAGAGGGCCATAACATAATACATCATAAACATCATACATATACATGTCATGCTCATGTCATGGAAGCACATACAGCATACCTCAATCTCCAAGTTGCGCTACACATAAGACAAGTTATCCACAAATCATATAATACATGGCATAGCATGGCATACACAACATTCAACACATCCATGTCACACATAGCACAAGGCCATTAGCTTCGTCCTTACCTAAAGCAACGCCGAGCTTGGAGCACGCTCCTACAACTCCTTAGGGTTTTGGTCGGGGTCACCTATAAAAGGGGAAAAAGCTAAGTATTAGTTTCCCTTGCGAGTACCGTTATCCCTTATTCTAGTTTAGGATTAGGGTTTATATTACGAAAGTGGGTATTATACAAAAACTAGGGTTTTTATCTTAAAGTTAGTGTATTAGCCATTACTAGTCAAAATGTATTTATTTTTTATACTAATTGTTACTCTTATATTGTTAAACCCATTAGTTCTAATCTTGTAGTAATAGGGTTTATGCCAACTATAGGAAAATAGTGATAGTAGTGGTAATAGTAAGAGCTAATAATAGTAATAATACTATTAAGGATGGTAATATTAGTAATAATAACAATTATAACACTAGTAGTAATAATAACAATAACAACAACCCAGTATGGTTAGGTACTAATGTTAATAACCTTGGTAAGATTATAGAGATAATAATAATAATAATAGGGTTGTTAATATTAATACTTATAAAAATACAACTAAAGTTGAGTATAATAGAAGTTAGGGTTCCAAGGGATGTTAGCATAGTAAAAATGGTAACCTTAATATCAGAAGTCACAATATTAGAAATGATAATAATAGTAATAATAATAATAATAATAATAATAATAATAATAATAATAATAATAATAAAAGAATAATAATAACAATAAGCATAATGGTATTAATATTAGTTAACTTAATAGTAACTGTATGGAAATAAAGTTTAAGGCTTGGGATGAGTGGAAGACCACCTAGGGTTGGTGGCAGTCCGGCGGCGGCGCGTGGCGGCGATGGGGGAGGAGAAGAGAGGAAAATATGGGGGTGGTGGTTAGATGGTAGGAGAAAGGGGGAGTTTGATGTGGGGAAGGAGACAGCAGGGAGAGGGGAGTGGAATGAGGGTGGTGGCGTGAGAAAGGTGGTGGCGCGCGATGGTAGGCGCGACAACCGAAAGTGGAGGAGGGTGGTGGAAGATGGTGGAGGTTGGTGGAGAAGGAGGCAGGGAGTAAGGATGGTATGGGCAGGTAGGGGAGGACCTGCTGGTCACTTTGGGAGGTGGAGAGGAGGTTAATCACGGCGGAGGTGGCAGCAGAAAGTGGCGCGAGGTGGCGGGGGTGCTTTTGGGCAAGGGATTTCACACGGTGGTGGAGGCACGTGCGGGGTAGGAACGGGGTCAGCGACGGTTTGGTTGCGTGGAGGGTGGTGCAAGGAAGGTTTTGGTGCGTGGCGGTGGTCGCGGCGGTTACTAGAGGTGGCAGAAAGGGCGTCTGATCTGGCGACGGCGAGGCAGGGTTTCGGCAAGGTCCAGAGGGGAGGACTTGCCTTGGCCGTTCGGGGAGGGGTATTTATAGGCAATTGAGGAGGGGAAAATGACGAAGGGAAGAAGGACGGCACGCGGGGGCAGGTGCGGCAGGCTGCCGTCCGGTGGTGGCAGCCGGTCGCAGGTCTGTGGTTTGGTAGGCTTATTTGGCGGTGTGCAGGAAAAGGAAAGGAAATCAGGACGCGTGAGGGGCATGACGATTGTGCTGGGTTGATTTGGGGAAGAAAAGGACGGGAATGGCAAGGAAAGGACGGTCGGGCGGCAAGGTTGTCACCGGCGGTAGGCTGCGAGTTGCAGGCTTGCGTGAGGAAGAAAACGACGGGCGTGGGCGGACCGGCGGTCCAGGGAGAGAAAAGAAAAGGGAGAAACCGGCCGGTCGGAAACGGTTATAATGTTCATAACCTCGACGCGTCGTTTCATTAATTATACAATCAAAACGCATCGTCGTGACGTTGGCTGGTAACGGCTATAAGATCCATTAATCGCGACGCGGCGCTTCGGCAGATTGACAACCAAAACGCTGCGTTGCACGCAAGCGTCGGCCAGCGAACGACGCTGGGCCGCGGGAAGGAAGAAAGGTTGGGCCGCGGGGCCCAATTCCGGCGGAAGAAGAAAAAGAAGAAGAGAAAAAAAAAAGAAGGGAAAGAAAAAGGAAAAAGGGAGGAAAAGGTTTCTTAAGGTTTTGGATTTTTACACAATTTATTTAGAATGTTTTTGGGTTATTATACATTTACATATATGTATATTTATTTTCTTGAATATTTAAAAAAAAATATTTTAATAATAAGTTAATTCTCTTTTTAGATTAATTTTGGCTATTTTGGGAAATTTTCCTCTACTTTCATTTTAATTAGTAAAATGTCCAAAATTTTCTAAATAATTTATTTATTATTTTCTCCTTATTTCCCTCAATTAATTTCCTCTTTAATTAATGAAGTAATTTATTTTCTTAAATTTTTCCTACTAAATCCCTATTTTACCATAATTCCTAAGTTAAGGTTTTTGGAGTATTTCAGGGTAATTGTGAGAATACTAATATAATAGATAGTATAGATGTAACCAATCATTTTGGAGTAAGAGGGAGCAAGAAAATCAATGGAGGAAGGAGTAGAAAAGTAGAAATAACAAGAAAAATATAGAGGAATAACCTTTATTTATTTTTATTTTTTTAATAATTTTATTAGACCAAAAGTTACATAAACATCTTAGTTTTATAAAATAAAATAAAAAATTTAGGTAGAAAATTTTCTTCAAATAAATGTTTTTTTAGATTAATTGATGTTATTTTCTATTTTCACCTTTATTTTTTCTCTTTTATTTTCCATTCATTAATTGTTATATCATTTTTTAATTAAAAATATAATTATAATATTAGTGATATATTTATTTTTTTAAATAATAATAAAATAATAAAATAACCTATCTTTATATATAAAAAAAAGAAGGAGAAGGAGCATTATAGATGACAATTTTTTTTGAATGGTTATATGTTTTTTTTATGTATCTATTTTTCATTCATGTTTTTTATTTGTACAACAAGGAATATATATTAGGTTGTATATTTTATGTGATATGTGATGATCTAATCTGATTTGAAAAATTAAATAATTGATTCCATATTTTTTTCAAATCAAATAATTAATCTGATTAATACAAGATCAAATAAATCGGATATTTAATTAGATAAATACAAATAATATCTTATTCGATAAATGATATATATATATATATATATACTCTAAATACTACTTATTTTTTATAAAATTTAATTGTACATAAGTATATATCTGTGTATATAACTTAAAATGAGAGTATTTATTATAAGTAAAATTTATACTTTTAAATTTTTATTTGTGCTAAATATTTAAATATTATTCAAATTTTAAATTTATTAATTAAATATCTTATGAGTTCAAATGGAATTGGTATGTGTATAACTTAAAATACGTGTATTTATTATAAGTAATTTTTATCTTTATTAAATATTTAAATATTATCTAAAATTTAAAATTATTAATTAAATATAGTATAAATTAAGATTGAAATTAAATTATTAACTCTTATTGATTCAAATAAGATCGGTTTATATTTTCGATCCGTAAACACTAAATATGTGTATTGATTTGTATAAACGTGTGAAAAGCTCCCTATAATTTGAAATAAATATACAAATTAGATCTTGGTACGAACAGCTACCGGCCGAGTCCCCGCCAAATAACATGTGATTGATTCGGCGTTATCACAATTCACAACCTCCAGAAAATCTCAAATATCAATATTCAGCCCTCCGCCCATTCTTTCTTTGCAAAAGAAAATCAATCATTTCTCACGTCATTCCTTTCCCTCCTACCATGGCGTTTGTGACTTCAATTCCATCACTCCAGCTATCAATACTCCAAAAGACTAGTCACTGCGCACCCAAAAACAGAGCCCGAACCTACTGCCCAAGAGCGTCGCTTACTTCACCAACTTCACCTGAATCTCCATCGGCAAGGATAAGTTCTTCTACCCCTCCAGCTGCTCAAACACTCGGCGAAAAGCCTATAACCAATCCCCATAACGCGAATTATAACTATGCCTCCGCGAGCCCGAATGGAAATCCCGTTACTAGATTTGTTCAATCGGCCGAGTCTACGATTGAACGGGTAACGATTAATTAAGTTCGAGGGCTTTTAAATCTGGGTCTGCCGTTCGTTATCGGCTGCGTGAATTACCTTTTTTTTTTGTGCCTGTGTTTAGTAGGTGATTCAGGTTTCATTCTGCCTTGAAATTCGTTGAGAATGATGTGTAAAATATCACATTGATACGAAGTAATAACTTTTATATCGTCGTGAGCTATGATTTAACTACAAAGCATATTTTGATTATTACTTTTTGTGTGCAGGTCATATTCGATTTCAGGTTCTTGGCACTGCTTGCAATCGGAGGTTCACTGGCTGGTTCATTGTTGTGTTTCTTGAATGTAAATGTTTCTTAAACGATTACTTTTATTAGCATATTGTTTCATTTAATCATTGCTCAGTTTTGATATCTGATGGAACATGGTTAGAATTTGAGCAAAGGAAATGTAAATCCAAGCATCATTTCCGTGATTATTCATACTAGCCAGCAGCATTCTTGTACAGGACGCCATCTGTCCATGTTGAGGGCTGACAATTTACGTATCTCCAAGGCTTTCTACTAGTAACCCAAATATGATGTATTCTTTTCGTTCACTTTTCCATGGATAACATAAGCTCGGTGCATCTAGTCTTCCCATGATAAATTGCATCTGAACCCTGTGTCGCACTCCACTTGGGGACCATATTAGTTTATTACTCTACATGGATATGGGTAGATGCCCGAGTTTGGTGCCGCAAGTTATGCCACAACATTTTCTTTGCAGGGTTGTGTTTACATTGTCGATGCTTATAAAGTGTACTGGACAACCTGTGTCAAAGGAATTCACACAGGGCAGATGGTTCTGAGATTAGTTGAAGCTATTGGTGAGTTCTCAGTTTGTTTGACTATCAAAACTCAGTGTTGATTCTCCTTACCTGAGAATTGAATGTAGATCCCTTCCCCTCGAGCTAGAGAAGAAAGGAAGGAGAAGAGATGGCTAAATGGGGTAAAAATGTGTAACAAGAATACTAGTTGCTATGCTCCTGGACCATGGTTACATGATATCAACAAGTCATATAGTCGTGATTAACCCCTGTTTCTTTTTGCTGTTATGTTCTTTTGGATGTAGATGTTTATCTTGCTGGGACAGTAATGTTCATATTCGGAATGGGCTTATACGGATTATTCATCAGCAATGTTCCTCTTGGCTTACCTCCCAATGACGATCGTGCTCTGAGAGGATCCTCCTTGTTTGGGATGTTTGCTTTAAAGGTAATGAATTAATAATGGTCTTGTTTGGTAGTAGTTTCTCCTGGGCTCCCAGCTACTAAGGTTAACAATATTTAAGTCGCTTAAGAATGCATTTTGTTTGGTCTACGACACCTGTGAATTGCATTGTTCCATTTATCTCTGATAATCTGCAGGAGCGGCCAAAATGGATGAAAATAAGCTCGCTTGATGAACTGAAAACGAAAGTGGGGCACGTTATTGTTATGATCCTTCTAGTAAAGATGTTTGAGAGGAGCAAAATGGTGACGATTGCTACAGGAACGGATCTGCTGAGTTATTCCGTTTGTATTTTCTTGTCTTCAGCTTCATTGTATATTCTTCATAATCTGCATAAAGAGTGAGTGTACGTGGATTTAGTTAGCTGGCTATAAAATTTGATGATGTAGGTAACACGGAATGTTCTGTATGTAGCAGATGGAATTATTTGTTGGATGATACTGCCAATTCTGAAAGTCTTAAAAGCCCCACTGCAAAAATTTTCCAAAGAGGCAGCCAGGCGCTTGACATTTGCTTTTTAAACAGAAGTAGGTTGTCCTTTTAGGGATAAAGGGAAAAAGTAAATTGCGTTTGCCGGGAGTCGAACCCGGGTCTATTGCTTGGAAGGCAATTATCCTAACCGTTGGACTACAAACGCTTGATGAGCGAGTTTGATCTTCAAAAATATTTAACTAATTTCCTTCCTGGTTCATGTGCCCTTTTCAACTCTAAGGTTACGTCAGCAAATTTATAACCACTAATTTCTTAGTGGGGGGGGGGGGAATAGTCCTCGTAAATGGCTCCGGACAATATGAAATGGCAATAACATACCAAGTTACTAAATGTATGTTGCTTTAAAATTTTCTACTCCTTTGAGCATTTCAACCATCTTGGATAAGTTTTGAGCAATTTGTTCAACATGGATGGTTGCTATCTAAGATTCTAAGCAAATTTGCCAACAAATTATTTCATCATACGGACTTGGTTTTTATGTGTAGTAGAATATCATCTTTGTTGCCATGATTCAGTGAGGATCGTGGAGAATCCAGAGAGGCTTTCACGAGATTGTTGAACATGTACCAATGTACCATCATTAGCCAGTAAGAACCCCGCTACAATGGGTCACATGAACTAGGCTGTATGTTCTCTCTACTGCAAATCTGTTGTAAATGCAATTTTCGTAACTACCGTATTCTGTTGGAATGGGTAATCTGGGTATACAAATATTAAGGAAAACAGAAACTTGGTTCACAACTTGAACATTTGATGGTGCGAATCAAAACCTAAGAGATGAAAGAAATCGCAACCTAATTATGTTCATGACATTTGATGGTATAATTATGCTTAAAACAGCAAGTCAAGCAACCAGAACATATAAATCACCCGGAATTCTTATCCGAGTCTTAATATTATTGCAACTATATATGCACCGATCAACTGGGTTTATTCCACCCAGTACAGTGAAGAGAAGTTTTAATCCCGCACATTTTCTCATAATCTAAACACCAAAGCAGGCTAGCAAATATAAGGGTATGAATATATATGATACTAAGCAAGAAGGCAAAGAAATTAGCTTAGAGGATTTTTTTTTTTTAAGTAAAAATAAAAATAAAAAACAAAACTGCATATGGTGCAGTGCTAGCCCCTCCCTATAATATGGTACTGTGTAAATTGTAAAGTCCGAGCTGACAGTGATTCTCATCACGTAGTTGGCCTTCACAATATGTTGCTCTTGAATGCTGAGATCATCTTTGGTGAAAAGAGTAGTATAAATGCCAAAAATGACCCAAAGAACATTTTGACAAGATAATTGAACGGATCTTGATCAGTTTCTTCGGGAGTGCTTGTTGATGGAATTATTGATTCTGCAGAAGGTAGGGCTTCTACAACTGCATCAGCTAGGTCCGTTATGAAAGATGAGGTGCAGTTTAGTGCAGGGACACGGCCCCAATTTTTAATGCCAGATTCAAGAGCCAATTCCTTGTACTCCATATCAATCTCTTCAAGGGTCTCAATGTGCTCGCTCACAAAGCTGCAATTGTAGATTATGGTCTGTCAGTTCACAAAAAAGGCACACAAATGTATGCAATGCAGCAACACATGCATAAAGACAACAGTGAATACTAGTGAACTGCTCATATGCCAACAATCATCTGGAAGTTTAATGGCCTTCTTAATCTCAAGAATAGCTCCCGAATGCTATTTCTCCAAACGCTCTCTGCGACTCGCTAATGTATGAACCATAAAGCCTAGTCATTTCATATTTAACAGACATCATTACTGCATTTATGCACCCTGCTGATATTTTGCTTCTAATGACCCCTGTAGGGAAAATATACGACCATTACAACAATCCAACTCATCTCTAACACAGAATAATCTCAGGGAAACAGTAAATTATGCAATCAACATTGCACAAGATACCATTATATACATCATAAAGTGTTCCTTCAACATTCAACGCAATGATGCCTAAACTGCAACTTTTACAAGGATTAACGGGTAAATATGGATCATTTTTTTTTACCGAATAAACTGCAATTTTTACAATTATTAACAGAACAATTGAGGATCATCTTCAATATGAAACTGGCATAAATGCACAAAATCCACGACTATAGACATGGAATATCTGAAATGATACATAATCTAGCATGCCAGTGCTAATATTAAATTATTAATCCTCACCTCACAGGAACAGCCACTAGACTTTTGACCCCTTTTTGACCCAGCTCCACAAGAACCTCATCAGTGTAAGGTTTCAGCCATTGCACAGGACCAACCCGGCTCTGGCAGTTAAGAAGAAGATGGAGTTAGAGCAACTCAACCAACGTATTGTTGATAGCCAAAAAGATGCAACCATGCCCGCCTAAAACAACCACATCCTCCCCCACGCAACACATCATATGCAGAAATGAAGGCTTTCAGACATTGACGAATGTTAACCCATTGATTCGGAAAACAAATCCAGGATTCGAGTCATAACAAACCTGGTAAGCAAGTTTATGGTCGTTGTTGATTCCCCTGACTTTCAACTCTTTCATAATTAAAAAGATACAATCCTCCATCTGGTCTCTATATGGATCTCCTGCCTCCTCAACATAACTAACTGGCACTCCATGGGCACTAAAGAATATCATCACCTAGGGACTCAGCAGCAGAAGTATGAATCAGTTCTAGGTTACAGCTTCAACCCAAAGCAATAGTTAGGCGCAGGCATAGAGAGAATGCTGAATAGAAATCAGAGAAAGAATAAAACTCACCTCATCAGGCTGAGCAAAGCTTTGTAGCTCTTTCTCAATCAAGTCAGCCATAGACTTGATATAACCTTCTCTCTGATACCAGGATCTTATGATAGCAACAGAGAGCTTCGATAGATATGGATCCTCCCTGACCGTTACCAATGACTCAAAATCAGCATCATAAAAAGGAAACGTCAAAAAAGTAGCAACGAATAACTGCATACTAACAGCATTTTTCAGCAGACTTTATGAAGATGTGAATGTACCTGAATATATTTTGGAGAACTCTGAGACTTGAACCAGTAGTAGAGATAGAATACTGAGGATAAAGTGGTAACACAACAAGTTTTGTAATCCTATCCCTTTTAATCTGTCACAAAAGATAGAGAAAAATCACAAATATCAACTACTGTTCACGACAAACGACAAATAGAAACTACAAGCATCAGAGATACCCAAATGAAAAAAGGTTAGAGCAGGGAGAATACTGTAAATGCTGAAAAGCTACCTGGTCAATTGCCTCTTCTGTGAATGGATACCAGTACCTCATTCCTACGTAGACATTAACATTCTTGTTCTTTGCTCCCAACGCCATTTTAAGTGCTTGTGCCTATGAAGAGAGCTAAAAGGTTGAAATTTGGTAATATTGAGCGACTAAAGTGCACAAAAAAAAAAGTAGCTTTTAAAAGACAAGCGTACACACACCAAGAACAAAAGGAACCTAAGACTACCTGCTCATCGGTTATCTTTCGCAGAGGTGAACCGCCTCCAATAGCAGCATAGCCCTCCTTACTTTTAGGAGCTCGGAGCACAGAAATTAATTGAGCCAACGGTCGCTGGAGAAATTGAAATAGCCTAGGAAGTCGAATGATGTCCTGTACCAAATAGTTACAACCACCATATCAAATCCAATCTTTTATCCGCAAAACCGCTGAAGCATAAGAAATCAGTATAGTAACATACAGGGTCTGCAAATAAATTAAACAAGAAAGGTTGAACGTCATGAAGTGTATCTGGTCCTCCAAGATTAAGGAGCAAAACACCAATCTTCTCCTCAGCGACAAGTGAAGTAGCCTCCCCAAGGCTTTCATCATATGTGGTGATTCCATAAGAGAAGTTTGTTTTTCCTACCGCAACCCTCTTTTGAACGCCCCTGGAAGCAAATGATCTGCAGCTAACAACAGTGTTGCCATCTGCCAACTGTGAGCAGGAAGATGGGAATGAAGCCACATTGCTATATGCAGCGATGTAACTTCTGGTCTGGAAACATGACCTGACAATAGACGTATATGGATAAATAAACAAAAAAGGGTCAGCAAAAGGCACTGCAAAGTATTCAGGAAATAAATAAAAAATTAATGCCAATTCAATGGGATCCTTATTCTATATTAACATCATTCACTCCAGGTTTGGTACTTATTCAGTAAATTAACATCCATCCGTTAAGGAGGCATACGCAAGATTTTACGAGTGACCTAATTAAGTAAAATAATAGAAGCTCAAAAAGGGGGAAATTAATCTACTGATATATGCAACATTATTGAAACAGGTGACATTACTACAGCATTAAATTTGAATATATCCGTTTGCACAAATATTACATCATATTGTTTTATCAAAACAGTTTGATAAGTTTCTCTGGTTCTTTAACCGTCAGAGAAAATCTGAGGCAGTTCAACAATGATTTGCCGCACAGCGATCCCCTTCCTGAAAAATTCCGCCCATTCAGGAATGTTGCTGGTAGCCAACCACCTCACACAGAGCAGGTCAATTAGCTAAACTTAAACTAGGGCTTATGTTTGGATCGTGTCAATTCTGCTTCTCCCACATAAAATTAAAGCTGATCTTAGAATGACGCGCCCGACAATTCATACTGAATTACAGAAATCGTGATTATCGAAAGGGCAAAGAGAGAATCGTTTACCTGCCACTATTCCACGTTACAGGAGATTTTTGACTAACTATGGCTGATGAAATCATGGAGCACGAGAGAACAGGCAGAAATCGAGCAACGATTGGATGAAAACGCGAAAGAGATGGCGAGCCGGATCGATGAGGACGAAGACGAGATCGATGAAGGCGTGTGTTTTTTTGACCGGAAGGTCCTAACCGTGTTGTGCTTTTAAAATAAGCTCTTCACTCGCGTGTTTGATTTTGTGCCTTGCCTTGGAAACGAATTTTTAAATCAGAAATTTCTTCCCAAAAAGCATGGCGGTGGAGATGAGTCAACGAAGGAAACTCAAGTATTTCAGGCCACGTATGTATGTTCGCAGCTAAACAGCGCATACATCATATCGTATGATTTCTAATATTTTATGTATATTTTTCATTACTTGTCATCCCGCTTTCGCTGGACACACCCCACACGACTCTAGGAACGAAGTACGTTTGGCTGAGTTAGTGCATGATAAATGTGTAGTCTTATAAAATAATATATTAGAGTATTTAGTTGACATATATCGCTTGCATATAAATATATTTACAGTAATAATAGATTATGATAATATATCTAAAAAATAAACAAATATATGAATATGATTTTATTCATAGAATTTTATTAATTATTATTTATATTTTAAAATTTAACAGATAAATTCTACCATTTAAATCTTAAATTTAAATACCCTCTAACATAAAATATAAATCAATAAGGTTATATCAAGACTTCTTAAAAAATATATTAGCATAAAATTAGGTCCCGTGTTTAATTCTCACTAAGAGTATAACCCTCTAAAAAACTAATAATGTTATTTATAATAATTGATTAGCAACTATTATAATGAAATACTATTCATAACAATATACTATTATTTAATAATTAATGATTAATAATGATCAATACTAATATATTAATTATTATGGATAATCATATAATCAATAATAAAAAAAATTATTTTATTATTATTGTCATTAAATTATTAATAATTAATTTAAAATATTAAAACAATATTGATAATTGATAATTCATAATAATATTAGTATTAATTATTATTCTACATAACATTTAATAATATAAAAAATATTAAAAAGAATTCATTATTCATAACAAATTATACATTTTGATCATAATATTTAATTATTATTATTCATTAATAATAACATATTATTTATTGATTATTAATAATAAAAATATGTTTAATAATTATTAATAATAATTTTATATTAAAATTATTATATAATAATTTATAATTAATATTATTATAGTTATTATTACTAATATTAATTATCAATTATTAACACTAATGTATTATTAATAATAAATAATAATTATAATTATTAAGAATGAATAAACAATCTTATTAATAACAATGATATTACTAATAATTAATATTCATTATTATTACTAATTATTATATTATGAATATACATATATTATAGTTTTGATACTCATTATATAATATCTAATAATTAATAAGTAAATACATACAATTCATTATTAATTATTATTATTATGACAATAATAATTTGTAACAATTGATGATAATAACTATTATAATAATAATAAATAAATAATAATTACTATTAATAATGAATAATATTTCATAACTAATATTATTAATAGTAATTCATATGAATATAAATTAATAATAATAATAATCAATATTTATTCTTATTTTTATTGATAATATTAGTTTCATAATATATTAAAAAAGAATAATTCATAATGATTATTCGTTATTATAATTATTATTATTTCATAATTATTCATAATAGTTGATATTAATATTCATTATTTTAAATATATTTAATAATAATTAATATTGATATTAATTTTGATTGATATATTTAGTAATAATATATTAATAATGAATGCTTAATAATTAATATTTGTTCCTTAAAGTTATTGTACTATAAATACTTTATATGTATTTTTCATTATTATTATATAATAATTAATAATATATTAGTAACTAATAATAAATAATATTAACAAACTTAATTACAATTGTTATTTAAAATTAATTTTAATAATAATGAATAATAATAATATAATAGCTATTACTATAAATAATTATTAATATATTATTATGATTAATATTGATAATAGTTAATTTAAATATTAATTATTATTGATAATTAATACTAATACTAATTATTATTCACAAAAATGAATATTAATGACAATTATTAATATTGGTAATGATAATAAATGATATGAATAATTAATTATAGTAATAATGATTATAATTATAATTATTAATAATTATGAACAAATTTTTACTTTTAAATTATTATATAAAAATTATTGAGAAGATATTCATAATGCTATAACAACTACTACTACTACTAATGTATCAATACATTGATATTGTTACTTAATCAAAAGTTTATTTGTAATAATTAATAATACTATAATAATAATAATAGAAATTATTATTATTATTATTATTATTATTATTAAAATATAGTAATATAACTTTGAGTAATAATATTATTTGTAACAATGTTCAAATTACTTAATAATCAATATTTCATCAAAAGTATTATTATTATTATTAAGTAATTATAAACATATTATCTTAACTATCATTAATAAAAGTATAAGAAGCATTATTCTAATTGATTAATAATTAGTAAAGTGTTGTTTTTTCTTTTTAGCTTATGGTTTTTATATTAAATGTTTAAAAATAACAAATATTTTTATAATAAAATAATTATTTAAGATAAAGTTAAGATGTAAAATAAATATTTATCTAAAATAATATTTAATTTTAAATAAAAAATAAATTATATAAAATAGATAAAATATAAAAATAATTTTTATACCTATATTATCCCTATCTTCGACCCGCAGTTTTTGTTTATGATTTTCGTTGCTAGATTTGATACCCTGATTTTGTGGATCTACTGTACAATTGTACTCGGGGTCGGGCTTCTTACACGTCCAGGCGTCAACATACTGATCGAATGCAATTCCTCTACATTAGCGAATTGTTGAGTGGATTAATCTTGGTATTAATTGAGGAGTAGTGGCTGGTTTTCTCACTGATTGGGGAAGAAATGGAAGACACGTAGCCTGACGGGGCCATATTAAATAAAATGTATCGTTGCTTGCGAGATGTACATATTGCACCTTTTTCTTTCTGCACACGTCTGAGCAGTGAAATGATGCACAACAACTCCACCAGATTTTGTATCTCCGAAACGTGCACATTGCCTTAGTAGTAGCAAGCTATGGTCAGAACAAAACTGAGTGCAGTCCAGGATGAATTTTTGGTCATTAAAACCTTAGATTAGTTTCATTAATTGAAATGATTAGTTTCATTAGAAACTAAAAAATAGTCTCATAAATTGAAATGATTAGTTACATCAATTGAAATGAGTAATTTTATTATAAAACTGAAATGAGTAGTTTTATTATTACCTTAGGGTAATTTAATTAGTTGAAATGAGTAGTTATATTAGAAACTTAGAGGACAGTGAGCTTTTAAGTATTTCCATAGACTCAAATGGCTAATTTTATTATAAACTTAATGTGATTAAATAGATTGATATTAGTAGTTCATTGTAAACTTATAATAGTTTGATGAACTAAAATGAGTGGTTTCATAAATTAAATTGACTACTTTTATTATAAACTTACGCTAGCTTTACAGAGTGAAATGAGTAGGTTTATTATAAATTTAGAGCAGTTTTGAAAAACTAGTAGTTTCATAAGCAACATAGAATCAAATTGTAACACCCCCAAAATTCACTATTGAAAAATTTCGTTTTATTAAAAGAAAATTGCGAAAGCCAAAATATTAAACGGTAAATTTCGAGGATATTACCGCCACACTTAGTACCAGACCGATTCACTCATACCGTTCCAGTACCAAGTGCTAAGGCTAAGAAAAATGAAATACAATTTGAAAGAAATTCAACATACATAAATCAGAGTAGCGCATCAAATCGTTTACAAGAATAAAATCCATCAATGGTGGTTACAGTAACAACATAACATTAAAAACCACGAATTTAAAAGAGAAAGAGAAAACCCTAACGATACCGGATAATTCCTTACTCTCTTTCCCGTTGCCCACTTGAGTAGCATCTGAAAAGACCTGCAAGGGGCACTGCCCATTGAATAGGCAGGGGCCCCACAAAGGGAATCCCTTCAGTACTATGATACTGAGTAACCCTTTAATACCACACTTAAAAACAGGCCTGCAATGCACCGCATAATGCAAGCTATATACATACGAAATCAGAGGTGCATACATAACAATCACACATATAACAAGTTATAATTCACGATCGATACTTTTGGGCCTCAAGCCATGTCATAGTGTAAAATCAATACAGTCGGGCCTTAAGCCACTATTCCATCATCGTTCAATCAATCTCATATTTTATATCCATGTGAGTGCGAAAACCCCACTATTATAGCCGGTGGATCGGTCACTTATAGGCCAGAACGCACCTAACCATTATTATATGCCGGTGAATCGGTCTCCAGGGCAAAACGCTCCTGGCCACTATTATTTGCCGGTGGACCGGTCTGGCCCCGACTCACATGGTGTTCTACTATAAGTGATTAGTATTTTTTCATAACTTTATTCACATACATAACTGGTTTTATTGAGTTCGGGACCCCCACTATTTTAGCAGGTGGATTGGAATACATATAATCATCATCCGGGGCAAAACGCTCCTGCGCCACTATTATATCCGGTGGGCCGGTACTCAATATCACTTGCCAGGGCAACACGCTCCTGGGCCACTATTATATCTGGTGGATCGGTACTCATAATCACTTGCCAGGGCAACACGCTCCTGGGCCACTATTATAACTGGTGGATCGGTACTCAATATCATAAGTCATCTAGGCCCGGCTCTTTAATATTCCACTTTCATTATTAGTATATTTCCTTTCTTTAATCAGCACAACAAGTCTATTTATTTGCCTTAGACGGGAGATCAAGAACCCGTGACACAAAGGTACACCGGTCGTACCGGTGCATATAAGCTACTCAGTACCCTTCAACCACGGACCCAAGGACGCAAAGGTACCATGGTCGTACTGGTGCATAAAGCTACTCAGTACCCTACCGACAAGGACACCTAATCCATAAGTATGCATACCCCCTAACTAGGTCCGTAGAGCTAGATAGAGTAAGATATAGGGCCTGGCTGGGGCACAAAGGCACACCAGCAAATACCAGAATAATCGTGGACTAAACCACGTCTTTATGGTAGCGACCCCTAAAGAGTCACCATTCCCGATCTCGAGGTCTTTTACTTTAAGTATTAGTGTCTTAATTAAGGTGATCACAAAGGCACAATAATCATATACTTATTCACTTTTAATCATTCGGATATCATTAGTCATTTCTTATTCAGACGATTATCCAAGACAACACAAAGAAATCATTAAGGCCGTCATAATCTCATCTAATTCCGAATTAGGATTTGTTCTCGTGATACTTACTAGTTATTAAATACTTTTACTTTGATAATCAGCATTATTTGAATCATATTATGAAATTCCACAATCACAACGACATGTTAGGTATAAATTACTTATTTACCCCTGGTGTGGCCGTAGCCGGCACGCAATTTAAACCCTCTTGTTGTCAATTGTAGCACTGGTAAATAAGGGTATCGTTCTAGCCGGGGATTGAGAGGGCTCACCTCTAATTAACTAGCTTAAACTAAAACTAAAAATAAAAATCCTAAATAACACAAATTCAATAAATAAATAAAAATACTAATGGGGGTTTATCAATAATAATAAAAGGAGTAAATGAAATAAAATAAACTAATAATGAAAATAATGGAAAATAATGGGAAACTAGCAGATAGGAGAAATATGTTAGGGAAATAAAAATCCACCACTAGATTAGGTTGAAAATATAATATATATTTCTAAGTCAATTTTAATCGTGAGAAAGAGATCGACCAAGTTGCACACCAAAAGCAGGTCTATACACCTTATATTACTTCCCTTAATTAAATTAATACGACAAAGCGCCAATATTAACCCTATTAAATACTAGCAGTATAGCAGCAACAAGCGGCTCCTATATTTAACTAGATTTAATGCATTAAGTGTAAGTGGAAGGCTGTCAATCTAAGTACCCATACTAGTACAAAAAGCATGTCTAGCTGTATTTCCTTTCCTTGACCCGCACGTATCGAAACGTTTTACCACTTCGGTTAGAATCACAAAACGATTAGGTGAATTGCTATCTAACCTAGCTGCAATTTATACATATAAATTCTAGTATATTTAGATGGCCACCTAGCAAGCAATTTATCCTACATACTGTCACTTATGAGGTACCAGAACAAGGCATGCACCAAATAAACTATACTTGACAGAATCATACATATAAACGATAGCAATTAATATAGAGTCAAGAAACAATCTCACGAAACAAAGAAAATAAAATTATAATTCAAATCATAATCTAGGGTTTCAAATTATTCCCTAACAATAAATAATCAGCCAACCATAATTAAAGAATTAATTACACAGAAATTTATATCTATAATATAAATTAAAAATAAGAGAAAGAAATAACCGGAATTAATTTTGAATTAAAGATCAAAAATTTATTCAGATAAAAAATTTATTTTATCTGAAATAAATTCTACCGGGTATTAAATTCTTCCTCTAATTTTTCTTCCTTTGGCACCTCAATTTCCGTGTAAAAATTCTTTTTTTTTCTTTATTCTTCTGGCTGACGGATGACGGCTGACGGATGACGCTGCCTCGGACCCCGTGCGAAGCTGTGCTCTTTCTGCCTTGCTTTTCCGTGTGGCGGCTCGTACTCCTCAGCGTCGAGCCCCGGTTTCCGTGCCGCCTTCCTTCACCTGACGTGCGGCCTGTTCTCTGCCAAACGGCAGAGGCTGCCTCTCGGTCTGTGGCGCTTGACCGAGCCTTCGAAGGCTCTGTCGCCCACGCTGCACACTCTGTCCTCTCTGTGCCTCCCTCCTTTTATAAAATTCATGCGTCGATTTTTTGACTTTTCTCCGCCACGTCAGCCCTATTCGCAGGCCCCTCCTCGCCCGGCTTCGTTTCGTTTCCATGCGCCGAGACCTGTTTGGTTTATTTTGCTACAGGCCTTTGGGCCTTCGGCCTTCGGCCGTTGGTCCAAAGGTCATATCTTTTTTTTTTAAAATTTTAAAATAAAACCTGCAAAATAAAATTAATAAAAATTAATAAATATTATTTTACTCTAAATTTACTTAATTTATATCATTTTAGCTCAAATAATAAAATTTATGTAAATTTTACCACTTAAGCATAAAACAATAATTATTCCCCTATATTAGCTAAATAAACTACCAAAAACTAAGATTATAAGGGTATAAAATGTGTCAAAATATGAACTCATCACACCCCCACACTTAGCTTCTTGCTTGTCCTCAAGCAAGTTATTATTCTAAATAAATAAAATTAAATTAACTAACCACTTTTGTAGGTCTCACGATTACACTTAGCATATGCAACAAGCCCTTTAAACCCCTAGGTCACCCATCGAGGACGAGTAAGGTCTCGTGAGGGTTTCGCAGATGATATACCCACAAAATCACACACAAAATAAAATAAAATAAAATAAAATAAAAACATACCTAAATAAAAATAAAATATAAATAAATAAATAAAACCATATACCTAACACCCTTAACCATATTTGTCTCAGAATCTTTTACTTTCAAATGTCAAGATTAGCAATCAATCAAAATTCAGCATTGGGAGATTTAAAGAATCAATTTCAACATATGGTTCACACATAAACATGACAGGTATGAACAGATCAATATTATGGATAAAAATCTACCACGCCTTAGTCACATCAAGATCCATCCTCACTATGGATACCCTCTATTTTCTCTCTCTTAGATTCATGGCTACAAATGTTTAGAAACACTCATGTATGTGAGCTAAGATGATAAAAATAACAAACGACTCACATATATAAACAAAGAAAGCTCATATTCTTGTGGATAAAACCTCATGAAAGATATCAAATATTTGCCAAATGCACCAAACCATATGCTTAACTCTTGTGACTAATCTCCAACAGATCAAAGGCTGCTCATCTTAAGAATCAAATAGGACTTATTTATTGGTTGTAGTGGGGTTTAAGGTGAAGTAGGGTATGGAGTATTTTAGGAGTGTGGTGCTAAAAAGATCAAGAGCTAGTGGAATCTAATAATTAGATGAAATATAAGCATATCTCCACATCAATGATTAATGACACACCTCTCCACCTTCACAATAAAATGTAACATGAATAGAACTTTCTCAACATAATCTCCATAACTCCCTCTCTTCCTTATATCCTAACATTTTTTTTTCTTCTCCTTTTTTTTCTTTTTTTTTTCCATTTTTTTGACAATTTTCTTTTTTTTTTCTTTTTTTTTTCTTTTCATTCAATTTTTTTTATCTCCACCAAACATAACCAATCCCTTTCTTAGCATAAATACATATATTTCTTTCACACACACACATACACAATAACTCTTTATATCCATAATGATTTGATTTCCTTCCACTAGCTTTAAGCAAAGGTAAGGACATTAAGGCCCGAAGGTTATTTAATGTGGGTAATAAAAAAAAATGTATGCTCCATGTATAGGCTCAAAAGGGTTTCTATGGGGTGTACATCCTGTATACACAAATCAGGTTAAGCTATTTGGTCATGTGATGGAAAATTCCTAAGCTGCCTTTATCATTTTCTCAATCAGAGCATGTTTTGACTATAAGCTTCGACTAGCACAAGAGTAAGTTCTAGTAATTTCTATAGTCCATTACAAGATCTATGGCAAATAATTTGATCAAAGCAATTAAATATATATGAGGTTTACAAAGAAATTTTGAAGCCAAGAAATAGTATATGATTTTATGTAAATTCGCTCAGAAAAAGAAGGTACATATGGTTCAAAAGCTCACTGAGGAATGTGATGAATCTCAACATGCCATGTCGGTGGTTAGAAAATCATACACGTTCTTTCTCCATTCACATTTAGGCACATAGATATGTGTTCCCTATATCAAAATCAACACAAAAAATCTCCACTTACTTTATCTCGATTTCATGATCCTCTTTTCGTTAGATTTCAAAGATATATTCCTCATTAACTAGTTAAGGGTTCCTACAACTCTAAAAAAATTAAACACTCTAAAAAATAATAATTAAACACTCTTAAAAAAAATCAAAACAATTTTTTTTTAAATAATAAAACACATACACCCCCACACTTAAATCACACATTGTCCTCAATGTGTAAACAACTAAAGAAACGTGTAATTTAAAGTATGGAGAAAACAAACTAAATAAATATATAACTAAAGGATAGAAAAACTCCCTTATCACATTGGGTTGCCTCCCAAGTAGCGCTTTTTTTTTATGTCTTCAGCCTGACATGATCTCGGTTTACTCGTTCAAGGTGGATACGTCCACTTGAGAGCTGCTTCACCAAATCCTTCCTTGTGATGATCATCTTTATCCTGCAAGGAAGAAAAAGACAAAATGTTAGATTTAATGAAAGATTTGATCCAGCAAGAACGTAACTTACCTAGTATGGAATTTAAGCTCGTGTGTAAAGAGAGAATGTTTTGCCCAATATCCATGTACGGTAATCTCTCTATCGAAGGAACATATTTTCCCATCTTAAAATCTTTAAACACATCCTTCCAACATAACCTCTCCTTTGGAGCATCACGCTTTTTATTAAATGTATCCAAGGTGATTTGATTACTCTCTTCACTCTTGGATCCATACAATCTACTAAAAGAGGGAAAACAATGAGTGTGGTTAGCATATATAAAATCAAAGTGGATCAAAGGCTTACCTTGTATCTCATGGTCATCTCCAAGCAAAAGTGGGGAATAAATGTTCAAAGATGGTATATGGGAGGTGAAAGTGATAGTCTTGTCATCCATATACTTCTCTTTGTTCACTTGATCCTCATTTTGATGAGATTCTTCTTCTACTTTTATAAGCTCTTCTTCCACTTGATCTTGATCTTGCTCTTCAATGTTTTTCATGGAAACCTCCTCAACTAACTCATCCTCACATTCAGATATGGCATCATCATACTCATAACTCTCACTTGAATTTGGAATTGAAGTACTAAAGAGCTCTTCTTGTGCTTGTAATTGATTCATCATGTTGACCATATCACCCATTTTCTCCTCTATCACTGACACCCTTTCATTTTGTCTAACCTGACTTTGCATCAGTTGATTTAGGCTTTCTGCCAACTGGTTTTGATCATTTATCAATTCTTCAAGAAGCTTATCCATTTTTTCTGAACTTGAGGGTTCCGAAACTGGAGAAAATTCTTGTTGAGGATAATATTTTGACGCTTCATATTCACATATGTAAGGCTCTTGATATGGCACTGAATAATGATCATTCATTTGTATCAGTTGATTTTGGCTTTCTGCCAACTGGTTTTGACCATTCATCAGCTCTTCAAGAATCTTATCCAATTTTTCTGAACTTGAGGGCTCTGAAACTGGAGAAAATTCTTGTTGAGGATATTGATAATATTTTGAAGCTTCATATTCATGCGTGTAAGGGTCTTGATATGGCACTTGATACTGATCATTCATCTCCCATCCAAAGTTGGGTTGATGCCTCATTTCTGAATAGTATGTGCTTGTATAGGGATTTTGTCCTTGAAAACCATTGAAAGATTGAGCACCAGATTGTGTCCATCCTCCTCCTCTCATAGCTTGTTCATGGTAAGCATATGGATTTCCTTGTGTATGACACACTCCATTTGTATTCATAATTCCAGTAGCTTCAGCTGCCTGCAAAACAAGATTGGAGAATAGGTGAAGTCTATCATCAAAATTGCTTAAACTTACCTCATTTACTCTTGAATTAAGATTCATGCCAAGTTGTCCATAACCCAAGGATCCTCTCATAGCTACCTGAAAACACTAACACTTCAAAGGAAAAGGTTAATAACAAAACACACCAAAACTCCTAAGAAAATCTAAAACAAACTAAAAGAAAAAATACAAAAACACTAAGAATAAAAACACACTAAAAATACTAGCAAAATAAAGGTGAAGTTACCAATCCCCGGCAACGGCGCCAAAAATTGGTGTGGCCGTAGCCGGCACGCAATTTAAACCCTCTTGTTGTCAATTGTAGCACTGGTAAATAAGGGTATCGTTCTAGCCGGGGATTGAGAGGGCTCACCTCTAATTAATTAGCTTAAACTAAAACTAAAAATAAAAATCCTAAATAACACAAATTCAATAAATAAATAAAAATACTAATGGGGGTTTATCAATAATAATAAAAGGAGTAAATGAAATAAAATAAACTAATAATGAAAATAATGGAAAATAATGGGAAACTAGCAGATAGGAGAAATATGTTAGGAAAATAAAAATCCACCACTAGATTAGGTTGAAAATATAATATATATTTCTAAGTCAATTTTAATCGTGAGAAAGAGATCGACCAAGTTGCACACCAAAAGCAGGTCTATACACCTTATATTACTTCCCTTAATTAAATTAATACGACAAAGCGCCAATATTAACCCTATTAAATACTAGCAGTATAGCAGCAACAAGCGGCTCCTATATTTAACTAGATTTAATGCATTAAGTGTAAGTGGAAGGCTGTCAATCTAAGTACCCATACTAGTACAAAAAGCATGTCTAGCTGTATTTCCTTTCCTTGACCCGCACGTATCGAAACGTTTTACCACTTCGGTTAGAATCACAAAACGATTAGGTGAATTGCTATCTAACCTAGCTGCAATTTATACATATAAATTCTAGTATATTTAGATGGCCACCTAGCAAGCAATTTATCCTACATACTGTCACTTATGAGGAACCAGAACAAGGCATGCACCAAATAAACTATACTTGACAGAATCACACATATAAACGATAGCAATTAATATAGAGTCAAGAAACAATCTCACGAAACAAAGAAAATAAAATTATAATTCAAATCATAATCTAGGGTTTCAAATTATTCCCTAACAATTTATAATCAGCCAACCATAATTAAAGAATTAATTACACAGAAATATATATCTAAAATATAAATTAAAAATAAGAGAAAGAAATAACCGGAATTAATTCTGAATTAAAAATTAAGAATTTATTCAGATAAAAATTAATTTTATCTGAAATAAATTCTACCGGGTATTAAATTCTTCCTCTAATTTTTCTTCCTTTGGCACCTCAATTTCCGTGTAAAAATTCTTTTTTTTTTCTTTATTCTTCTGGCTGACGGATGACGGCTGACGGATGACGCTGCCTCGGACCCCGTGCGAAGCTGTGCTCTTTCTGCCTTGCTTTTCCGTGTGGCGGCTCGTACTCCTCAGCGTCGAGCCCCGGTTTCCGTGCCGCCTTCCTTCACCTGACGTGCGGCCTGTTCTCTGCCAAACGGCAGAGGCTGCCTCTCGGTCTGTGGCGCTTGACCGAGCCTTCGAAGGCTCTGTCGCCCACGCTGCACACTCTGTCCTCTCTGTGCCTCCCTCCTTTTATAAAATTCATGCGTCGATTTTTTGACTTTTCTCCGCCACGTCAGCCCTATTCGCAGGCCCCTCCTCGCCCGGCTTCGTTTCTTTTCCATGCGCCGAGACCTGTTTGGTTTATTTTGCTACAGGCCTTTGGGCCTTCGGCCTTCGGCCGTTGGTCCAAAGGTCATATCTTTTTTTTTTAATTTTAAAATAAAACCTGCAAAATAAAATTAATAAAAATTAATAAATATTATTTTACTCTAAATTTACTTAATTTATATCATTTTAGCTCAAATAATAAAATTTATGTAAATTTTACCACTTAAGCATAAAACAATAATTATTCCCCTATATTAGCTAAATAAACTACCAAAAACTAAGATTATAAGGGTATAAAATGTGTCAAAATATGAACTCATCAACCCCTTACTTATATAATTGCTAAGTCATTCCTTCCTTACTTGACAAATTACCATATTACCCCTTTAGGCTGCATAATTATCAAATTACCCCTTATCCAATTTAGGTTATCAAGTTATCTCCTACACTTTTTAGATCACCATTCACCCCTCATAATTGCTACACTTAACATATGTCCCATTTGGTTGGTTAGATTACTATTTTGCCCTTTTCTTTTATTACAATTAACAACTTGCCCTTCAATTGGATAAATTACTAAATTACCCATCTTTGCTATCATGATTACTAATTTGCCCCTTTAGTAGGTTAAATAATTACTAACTTACCCCTTAGTCGGTTAAATTACCAAATTACCCTTCTCCATTATCATAATTACCGAATTACCCCTTTAGTTGGATAAATTACCAAATCGCTCTTATCCATCATCAAAATTACCAAATTACCCTTCTCAATTATTATCGTTGCCATTTTACCCTTCTTAATTATTATAATTACCGTTTTACCCTTTTCAATTATCACAAATCCCAAATTACCCTTCTTCATAATTATAATTATTAATTTACCCTTCTTCATAATTATAATTACCAATTTACCCTTCTCCATATTTATAATTATTAATTTACCCTTCTCCATTTTTTATAATTACTATATTACCCTTCTCTATTATTAAAATTACCATAATGCCCTTTAATCGGTTAATTTACCAAATTACCCTTCTCTATTATCATAATTATCCAATTACCCCTTTTTAATCATAATTTAATTACCAATTTATCATTCGTCTTTATCATTATTACCAAGTTACCCCTTACTCCCAAGTTTACCATAATATCTGTTTATTTACAAAATTACTCTTCTACCCCTTACTTCTAAATTACCATAATATCCTTTTATTTACAAAATTACCACAATATCCTTTTACTTATAAAATTACCATAACACTCCTTTTACTTTACAAATTACTATTTTACCCTTTTACATCCAAAATTACCATTTTTATCTTTCCTTACAAAATTACCATTTTGCCCTTCTTTTCCAAAATTACCATATTACCCTTTACTCCCGAAATTACCATAATACCCCTTACTTATAAAATTATCATTTCGCCATTCACTTATAAAATTACCATATTACCATTTACTTATAAAATTACTATTTTTTCCCTCTACCTCCAAAATTACCATAATGCCCCTTTACTTGAAAAATTACCATCTTTTCCTTTACTCATAAAATTACCATAATACCCCTAACTTCCATAATTACCACAATACCCCTTTTCACTTGTAAAATTACCATATTGCCCTTTTCCTTCAAAATTACCATAATACTCTTCTTTCTCACAACTTACAATTTTATCCTTCTACTTATAAAATTATCATTTCACCCATTTCTTTTGAAATTACCAAAATACCCTTTTGCTACAAAATTTCCAAAATACCCTTTTCACTTATAAAATTTCCACTTAACCCCTTTATTACACCACTTTTATGAATTTACCACCACTACATAAAATACTAATATTAGCACTTCATTCTTATCATTTAACTCCACCAACTTGTCATTATTCAACATAATACTCATTAGCAAATACATATATATAAGATCACATACTTACATAGGCATATTACTAAAATACCCTTAGGCTCACAATAATATCAATGCATGCATTAATGGCATAATACATCATAGACAAGCATTTAACATTTCCATCAAATATCAAACTCATTCCTTAAGTATCATCTCTACACATGGCACAAAAGCTATCATAATTTTCTTTTCTTTTCTTTTTCAATCAATATAAGCAACCATATATATATATCATACTAGGCAACATAAAACATGCATAAAATCATACTAAAATCCCTAATGCGCTAGCATACATTTTTCCATGCATTTAAGTGAGGATTAATGATTACCTTAATCCTGCAAAAATTGAACCTTACTGGTATCCCGATTAAAGGTTCAAAGCTTAATTAGCAACTCAACACCTAAAAATAATATCAATAAGTATTATATTCGAAGTAAGAAATTAAAAGGATAAAACTTTATAAAAAAATTATTTAATAATAATACACTTTAATTAATTATTAATATACCTCAAAATTTAGATAATAAATTTCCAAATCAAGTAGGAGCTCACGCTGCATGAACAGCGTGAACCACATGCAAAATAAGGGTGAATAAAAGGGTCGAAAGGGGTGAGATAGAAGGGAGGAGAGATGGCTCGGTTTAGGGACTTTAGGATAGAAAAGAAGATAGATGGGGGAGGTTTCAAGGCAAGGGAATGGTGTAGGAGTGAAGAGGGGGTGTAGGTGGAGGCTAAGGATGGGTTGTTGGCGGCCAGAGGTGGCGGAGACGGCGGTGGCGAGGCGGCGAAGTTGGCTGCCGAGGTGGGTTGAGGTGGAGAGGCTGAGAAGGAAGGAAAAGAGGAGGGAAAAATGAAGGGGTGCAAGGGCTGTTTTCGACCAACCAAAGCATGGTGGTGGTAGAGGGGGTTGCAAGGTGCCGAATGGTGGGTTTGGTGGTAGCCGGACGGCGGCGAACGGGGTGTTTGCAGGAGGCTTGGCGATAAGGGAGAAAAAAGAAGAGGTGGAGAAGGGAGGAAGTGCAGGGGCTCGAGGGGGTGGCGTGATGGTGCAGGGCGGTAGGAGGTGGTGGCAGAAGGCGGCGCAGGGGCTGGGTGTGGTGGTTGGGATGGCGGTTGGTGGCGGCGAGCAAAAAAAACAGGGAAGAATGGGAAGAAGGAGAAAGGAGAGAATAGGCTCGGGGAAGGAGGAAAGGCCTTGAAAATTATGGGGAATGAAGGCTGGTGAGGGTAAGAAAAAGAAGAGGGAGAAGAGAGGGGCAGGTGGCTGGTCGGCGAGAGGACGAAGGGTGGCAGATGGTGGTCAGGTGACAGGGAGGTGAAGGGAGAAGAAGAGGAAAGAATTCAGGCATGGATGGAGGGTGCATGGGATAGTTTGGCTCGAAATAGGAAATAAAAGGACGGGGGAGAGAGAGAGAGAGGGAGAGAGGCAGGGGTGGTTAGGATGGCAGCTGCAGGTGGTGGTCGGGCGTGCATAAGGTGGCAGGGGTGCATGGACAACGGGAGCAGATCGGGGCAGTAGAAGAAGTGGGAAGAAGAAGGGGTTGGGCGAGCAGACCGGCGCAAGAAAAGAAAAAGGTAGGTCGGCCGGTCCAGGGGAAAAAAGAAGGCTGCATCGCACGGGCCGCGAGGGAGAGAGAGGAAGGAAGGGAGAGATGGGCTGGTGGCCCAGTGCGCAGAGGAGATCGCCAGGCCGGGCGGCCCAAGGGAGGGGAAAAAGGAAAAGAAAAGGAAGAAGAAAAAGGAGAAAAAAAGGAGAAGGAAAATAAAAAGAAAATGAGAAAATAGGGGAGAATAATTTAAGTTAATTTAGAAAATAATAAAATGTAATACTTTTAATAAATAATTTAATTTAATAACATTTAATATATTGTTCGAAATTGATACTTTTAGTAAATATTAGTTTGAAAAGTTATTTAATTAAGAACACTATGATAAAATAATAAAATATTTATTTTTAATTTATTAAATACTCCTATCCAAATTTATCTACTCAAAAATCCATAGAATAATTAAACTAAATAATTTTAAAAGCTAATTTATTTCAAATAAAAGTTATTTATTAAATTATAGGTTTTCTAAAATTTTGGGGGATTACACAAATTTTATACTTGGTTGAGTAGTTTTAATAGAAAAACATAAAATATTTTGATTAACCTAAACTAGTAGTTTCATTAGCAACTTAGAGTAAGTTTCATAAATTAAAGATGCATTTACTTGTTATCTTTATATATATAGAGAGAGAGAGATCAAGTTTTTTATGTTGTGCTTATACGGGCTAAAGTAAAATTGAATTTTGACATTTATTTTGTCCTTGCAGATAATAATTGCAACATTTCACTTCTCCAAAAAAAATTATATAAATTTTGGTGTTAATTTATGAGTTTTGAGTTTTAATTTTATTTAAATTGGATTATTTTATTTAAATCGTGCTTTGATACATTTTGTTAAAGTTTTGATTCGTTTTATGATTTTATTCACGGTTTTAAATTTATTTTAAAATTGATTTAATCATTTGTCATTACAGATAATTTTGGATATATTTATTTACCATTACGATTTTATTAAATTTATATGATTCAATTTTCATATAAAAAATATTTTTGATTGTGTCGCATATTTTGATTTTAATACTTTAATTCGTTTTTAAGTATAACTTTATCGTGTGATTATGACTTTATTTTAGAGTTATATTTTATTAACAAAAATAAATTATTTTAAATTATAAAATTCTTTTAAAGTAGTAAAATAATTTTAATAATTTTTATCCATAGGAAATACTTTCATCTTTAAATTTATTTATTTTTACGAGGTTAATAAAATTTTTGAAAATTTTAAATTAAAAAGATTTCTACAACTTATTTATGATTTCATTTCTAAAATTAGTTTTTTTCTATATTTTCGTTTTGGTTTACGGAGGACATTTTTGAAAATGTGTTCAATTATTCTTAGTCACTCAAACTTTTATAAAAATATTTCTCCGATATATTTTAAATATTATTATAAAATCTTATTTCTATTTTAATAAGTGTTTTAATTTATTTTAAATAATAATATTTAGTTAGATAAACTTTTGCTCTTTAAAAAAAATTATTTATGAAGTATTTTTATTACAAGTTAACTTAATTAAAAAGTTATTTTATTTAACTTATATCCAGATATTTATATATAAACAAATTTGTCACTCACCTTTTTCTTTCTTCTTCTTTCTTCTCCTTCCCTTGTCTCTAGCTCATCCAAACCCAGCCCCCTCTCGCTTGCTTCTGTAATACCCTATTTTTAAAAACCTTAATTATAAATTAATAATTGTATGATTAGTTATAATTATTATTTTATGAGATTTAATATTAAAAGTGTTATTACTATCGTATTATTACGACAGTTTAAGTATAAAATTTAATCAAGTTAAAAATTTGATAGAAATTAGGTTACTTAATTTAATCCTAGTTATACTCATAAATCTTATCCTAAATTAGTTTACTGATAATCTTTTAATCCATAACCCAAAAATAATTTTTTAAAATTTATTTTTGATTATTTTAATATTTCTGACCCTTTTTAAACTTATCCTAACCTGAATTATTTTTTCGGATTATTTTTCTACCCGATACCCTAACCTATCCAAATTAAACCTAAAAATAAATAAATAAATTCCTACCCTATCCTATTATTTTATCCCCTATCCACCCTCTTTCGTGCCCCAAATATATCCCCCAAACATTTTCTCTGTCTTCTCCTTATTGCACACTACCATCACCTCCATCCTTTGCACATTTATACATACATACACACTCTACACATTCTCGCACACTCCAACCCAGCCCCCTTCTTCCTCTGTTCCTTTCATCACTATTCGCCCCAACCAAATAGCCTCCTACATTATTCATACACGTGTATACACCCTTAACAAACACCCCCAAGCCAAATTTGGCCTTAGCTCTCCCTTCCTTACCCCCATTTGTTTCCCATGCACATAACCTTTCCATTTCTCTATGTTTCGTTTGACTTTCCCCAGCCTCCCTCCTCCACTTCCGTGCCGCCCAAAACCCAACCCCTTCTCCTATGCCCCATTTTGCTCGACCAACCACAGCCCCCCTCTCTGCATATACATACGTGCATACTCCCCGCCTCCCCTAACCATTTTGTACAACCCCAACTTAGGCAACCATCGGCTTCCAGCACCCCAGCTGCCACCAACCCTCCAGCCCATCCTCACCACCTCGGCACCCTAGCCCCTACTCCCCTCTATTTTTGACCGCCTATCATCACAACTCTAGCGTCCAGCAAAACCCTAGTCCACCGAGCCATCCCTACACAGCCAGACTTCTCCCTCCTTCTACACCGCACCTCACACCCTCGACCATCTACCCAACCCCCCTCCCTATCTATGCTCAAATTTTCTCAGTCCACCACTTTGTAGCTACCCTCCAACCACTAAGCACCTGGCAACCCTGAAGCTCCATCCACATCACCCAGCTCCTGCGCTACCCTTGTAACACCCCAAAATTCACTACTTTTTTTTTAAAGCGGAAGTAATTAAAATAGAAATACTTAAAACTTGTGAATTTTGGGAATGCTACCGCCACACTTAGTACCAAACCGGTTCTCTCCGACCGTTTCAGTACCAAGTGTTAAGGCTAAAGAAAAGATTTACATTAAACTCAAACCAACAGTTCATAAAAGAACTCGAAAGATCATACATTAAAAATCAGAGTACGCATAAATGTTTATGAACCATAATAAGATAGAAATCAGAGTGCGAAATCAAAGAGGATAAATACTCAATACAAGGTAATAAATTAAAGAGGATAAATCCGATACGAAATAAATAATAAAAGGAAATAGAATCGCATAAATGTTGAAATATGGCCACAACTCTCTCAAACTTGAGCCAACCATAAACTCAACACACAGCCCCGACTGATGTCTTGCCCACCTGCACAAAGTCAGAAGGGCATACTACTCATGGGAATGAACAGTACCCATGAAAAGGGTGATCAGTACACTACGTACTGAGTAAGGTAACCGAGCACTAAGGCCAACACATAAGCACATAATCCATGCAGAATAATAAAAGAGCATAATCATAAATGCATATGATCAACCAGGTAAAAGTACAAAGGCCCAATTATAGTCTAAATTAATTTTTAAATTAATATCTGATCAGAACTCATTTCACACCATACTTTTTATCAAGTCCATGTGAGCATGGAAGCCCCCACTATTATAGCCGGTGGATCGGAGACACATAGGACTACGCGTCCTAACCACTATTCCTAACCGGTGGATCGGTTGGCTCCGGCTCGTATGGTGTTCACTGTAAGTAATTAGTATCTTTTAGGCATTTCAGCAAAACTCGGGTTTGTGTTTGTTGAGCTCGGGAACCCCCACTATTATAACCGGTGGATCGGTGACACATAGGACATCATGTCCTAACCACTATTATAACCGGTGGATCGGTCGCACATAGGGTAAAAGCCCTAACCACTATTCCAAACTGGTGGATCGGTTGGTCCCATCTCAACGATACTCCACTTTAAATAATTAATGTTTTAAGTATCTTATTCACAAGCTTCGACCCAGAACATGCATGACTCATAAATTATAAATTCCATATTCATCACCATACTTTATTCACCAAGTACACATGTGCTACCACCAAACCCTAGACATGCATAAATCACTCCCTTTACACTTATCCTCCAATTCAACTCCACATCTCACTCTAGGGTTTTATTCCAAAACCCTAATTTAGGCCTTAACATCCCCTCTTACTCCACCTCAAATCATCCAAATCATTTTAACACTCCACACATCACAAATCATCGATTCCATTCTCATAATTACACCTTAATCACCACATACACATGATAACACAAAAACCCTAAGCAGCCACACCAACCCTAATCAACCACAACAACCCATAGTTAATCACTCCAAATCCTATCTAACCATAACAACCATAATTAGCCATTCCAAACCTTAGTTAATCACAACAACCCATAGTTAGTCACTCCAACCCTAATTCAGTCTCCTCCATACCCTTATAATGTTCTACGTACTATTTTTCATCCCAAGTGTTCAAACACCCAAACAACACTTACATTACCTTCCTTACATCCCAAATTAACTTTCCACACGTAAATTTCATACCTATGTAGACATTAATATCCCCATACAAACCTTCGAACCTTTTTCATGCAAACTCTAAAATTCCACGTGAAACCCTAAATTCAACCATGCAAACCCTAATACCACCATACAACCATCAATGCCACCATGCAAACCATGATTCCGTAATACAAAACCCTAAATTCAATCCACACAAAACCAAAGATTCACCCCATACCAAACCTAAATTCAAACCATATAAAACCCAAAGATTTATCCATACCAAACCAAATATTCATCCTTACCAAACCCTAGATTCAAATCACATAAAACCGAAGATTCATCCTTACCATACAATTGATTAAATTCTCCCATTCATAACCATAAGTTAGATTATCCCACATAAAATCACAAATTAGAATCTCCCAAGCAAAACCATAAATTGGATTCCCCCAAACAAATCATAAATTAGATTCTCCCAATCAAATCATAAATTAAATTCTCCGAAATAACATCATAAATTAAATTCTCCCAAACAAACCATAAATTCGATTCTCCCATATAACATCATAAATTAGATTCTCCCAATTAACATCATAAATTAGATTATCCCAAACACACCATAAATTCGATTCTACCACATAAAACCATACATTAGATTATTCCTTATAAAACCATAAAATTAGGTCAACTCACTTCCCTTAGTCAACTTATTTCCCCATCCTCCTTTTTCATCCTTTATCCCACACAAACCACATCAACATCCTCACATGCATGTCTTACAGGGTCACAACACATATCATCATACATAAATAATACACATGCCATACAAAAACATTCTTCAACTCCACGCCATACCATATACGACATAATTAATAATCATAAACACAGAATGCATAGCATATGAAGCACATAATACATATAAGCACACAATGGCCTTAGTAAACCCTTACTTAAAACGACACCGGTCTTGGAGCACGCTCCTACGCCTCCTTAGGGTTTTGATTGGTTTTACCTATTATGAGAGAAAAGCTAAAATTAGACTCTCTCCTATCAAAATAATATTAAACACTAATTTAATATAAGACTAGTTTTTTGATAAAATAATAATAACAAAAATACCAAAATAATATCAATATTAATATTGATAAGAATAATAAAAATAGTAGAAATAATAATAAAAAGGCATTAATCAAAAATAAAGTGAAATAAGGGCTTCGGACCCCTTTACCAAAATAATACTAAAAAGATTATTTTTAAATTAAATAACCCAATTCAGAAATAATAATAATAATAATAATAATAATAATAACGATAATGATAATGATAATAATAATAATGATAATGATAATGATAATAATAATAATAATAATGATGATGATGATGATGATGATGATGATAATAATGATAATAATAGTAACATTATTAACAACACTAATGTTAAAATATTTGTATTAATAATAATAAATAAGAATAATGGAAATTTGAAATAAAAAATAATAATAATAATTATACTTATAACATTTTAATATTAATAATAGTAAATATAGAAATAATAAGAAGAATAATAATAAAATCGAATTAAAATATATTAGGCTTCAGCCCTCAACATAAATAATAATAAAAATATTAATACTAATAATAATAATAATAATGCATATTAACAATATAAATATTAAGAATAATAATAATAGTATTTATATGCAAATAATAGAAATAAAATAATTTAAGGGTTATAAAAATAGGGAAAAAGGCTGAGAGGGTCTAGGGTTCAACCGTAAGTTGGTGGGGATAAGCGGCATCGGCGGTGGCGCACGACGGCGGCGGCGGTGGCCGAAAAAAGAGAAGAAAAAGGGAAAAGTTACATGCTGGGAATAAGATAGGGAGAATGGTGGTGGAAGTTGGGCTGTTTTGAGTTACCCATAAGGAGAGGAATGGAATGAAGGTGGCGGCATAGCCAAAGGTGGCGGCGCACGGCGGCGGCGGCGGCCGCCGAATGGAGGGGAAGAAGAAAGAGAGAGGAGGAGAGGGAGGAAGAGGAAAATAAAGGTAGGGGAATGTAGGGCAGGGTCTGCAGCACAGTTTGGGAGGTGAAAGAAGCGGCCTTAGCGGCGGAGGAGGTGGCTAATGGCGGCGCCAAGGTGGCGGAGGCAGAAAACAGGGTTGATCGGGAAGAGAACTTCGCACCGCTGGGGCGGCTTGTGCAGGAAGAATCGAAGGGCGAGATAGATTTGGTTAGATATAGGGCGGTGCAAGGATGACACGGGTGGCCAGAACGGGCGGCGAAGTTGACCGGAGGCGGCGGAATAGGTGTCTAAAGGGGTGGCGGCGACAAAGGGAAAATTCTGGGTTGGAGGATCAAGAGCTCGATACAGAGCTGCTTACGAGGGTATTTATAGGCTCAAAAGGGAGGCTAGGGTTCTATGGGTCGGCTAGTAGATAGGGAAGGTAGGGTTCCGGTCGTCGGTGGCATGGTCGGCCTGTGGGAGTCAAAACGGGCAGGGGTTACGCGCAGGAAAAAGGGGAAAAATCTCGCGAGAAGGAAGGGAGATGGCTGGGTCTGATGAGTCTGTTGAATCGGCGAGGGGGAGGGGAGAAATATTGGCCGGATCAATGGCGAAGTTGGCGGCGAAAATCTCGGCTGGCGACAAACGTTGCAGGCTGGCGTCGGGGCTGGCAGGTGCGAAGGAGGAAGAAGACGATGGGGCTGGGTCGGGCGGTTCGCCGAAGAAAGAAGAGAAAAGAAAAGAAGGAGACTGGCGGTTCGGGCGTTGTTATTAAAACGGGGCAACAAAACGCAGCGTCCAGAGGGGAAATAGATTAAAAACGGGGCGCGGCGTGGGAGAAGGCAGGAGACGACGCGCGGGCTCGACTAGGCCGCGCCGAAGGAAGGAAGAAGGGAGGAGTTTGGGCCGCGGAAGAGGGCAGGCCCAACGGGGAAAAGAAGAAAAAGATAAGAAAAGAAGGGGAAAAAAAGAAAGAAAAAGGAAGAAAATAATTAGGTTTGGTATTTAAATTAATTAAAATATTTGGGACATTTAAAAGTAATAATATTTAAATAAAATATTATTTAAATTTCTTTTTAGGCTAAATTATGACTTTTAAAAGATTTTCCATAATTTCCATTTTAATTAGTAAAACACCCTAAATTTCTCCAATTAATTTATTTATAAAATTAATATTAATTTAAAAATATTTTCTCCTTCTTATTTTAAATAAAATAATTTATTTAATTAATTTTTTAAAATAAAATGCTTAATTAGCTAAAATACCCAAATTCTCTTCTAATAAAAATACTTATAAATTTCTTCTTGATTTTCCATAATTAATTCAATTTAAAAATAATTTATTTAAATAATTTTTATAATAAATATCATTTAAATATATTTTATAAAATTAGAAATTTTCGGGGCATTTCAACCCTCCCTGCGCATGCCACCACTCCCTCACCAAAACAAATCCAGCAACACCATCCACCATCCTAACGGCCCTTCCTCCTCTTCTTCCCCCTCTGTTGTGGATCGATACTAATTCGGAAAAATAAGATCTAATTTGAATCAATTAGAACACACAAGAATTGAGAAGAGAATAACACTCAAGAACACAAATTGGGGAAACAGATGATCTTATTGATGTGAAGTAATTGTGATTACAAAGAATCAAAGAAATTCTCACATAAATCACTCAATTCATCAAGGAATTACAATAGAACTCAATAGGAGAAGAAGACGGCATTCACTCTTCAATTAGGGTTCTAATCGCATGGTATTTATACTATACGAAACTGTCATTAGCGAAAACCGAGTCGGAGCGAAAAACCCATAAAACATGGAATGTGTTAATAAACACGGTACCCCCGTGTTTATTTTCTATCTCTCGGCCTCTCCCAGAATACAGAACATATTTTCCTGATAAAAAACACGGATCGTGTTTCCAAAACACAGGGCCCCCGTGTTTATTTCCAGCTTTGACAATCTTCAGTATTTTAGCCACAACTTCTTCATCTGACCTTCGATCGAGCTGATTCTTGGTGCGTTAGAAAGCTAACAGAAAGATCTACAACTTTCATGTTCAACACATTTCCATATTATAATTTCTTCAATATAAAATATTCATATCTTTCCAGAACAGCTCACAATTCTACTTCAAATTTCTCCGAAACACTTCACACACCAATCCAAGCTATTCTACACACCAAATACGAGTCACAAGCTCACAATTCTCCACCTTGACGACGTATTTAAAGTAGCTAGCACCAGGAACACAAAAGACCATCTGTAAAAAAACCCTGGGCCCCAAAAGGCCCTCATGGTACACAAACACCAACCAAGTCCGAGCAATGCTCGAACTTGCTCACTATCAATGGCTTCGTTAGCATATCTGCTAGATTCTCGGCAGTAGCCACCTTCTCCAACACAACCTTTCCTGCAGCAATAGTACCTCGGAAGAAGTGGTACCTGATATCAATGTGATTTGTCTGACAATGGAAAGAATTCTGATTCTTTGCCAAACAAATAGCACTCTGGCTATCGCTACGAACAACGGGAGCACCATGACCAAATCCAAGCTCACGAACGAAACCACCAAGCCACGAAGCTTCTTGAAAAGCTTCTGTCATAGCCATATACTCAGCCTCAGTAGTGGACAACGGAGTCACATCTTGCAAAGATGACCTCCAGCTAATTGCCGAACCACCAAGACAAAACACATAACCTCCAATGGATCTCCTATTATCAAGATCTCCACCATAATCAGAGTCAATGAACCCAGTTAACGCATCAGTTGACCTCCCATATTCCAAACAAGATGATGCAGTACCCTTTAAGTACCTCAGAATCCACTTCACTGATTGCCAGTGAGCCTTCCCAGGATTCGCCATATATCTGCTCACAACACTCACAGCTTGAGCAATATCCTACCTGGTACAAACCATAGCGTACATCATGCATCCCACAGCATTAGAGTAGGGAACTGTGGCCATAAACTCCTCCTCATCTTTAGATTTGGGGCAATCTAAAGCAGATAATCTGAAGTGAGTAGCCAAGGGAGTACTAACCGGCTTGGCATCAATCATATGAAACCTCTCCAACACCTTGTTTACATATTGCTCTTGTGACAAGTAAAGACGCTTCTGTCTGCGGTCTCGAATGATCTCCATGCCAAGGATCTTCTTCGCAGCTCCCATATCCTTCATCTCAAACTCAGTCTTCAGCATTGTTTTCACCTTGTTAACTTCAGTCAGATCTTTTGCTACAACAAGCATGTCATCGACATATAACAAAAGATACACCAGAGAACCATCACCAACATGCTTCAAGTATACACATTCATCGTACTCACTCCTGGAGAACCCATGCTTAATCATAAACTGATCAAACCTCTTATACCATTGTCTAGGCGACTGCTTCAGAGCATATAGTGACTTCTTCAATAAGCACACATGATCCTGCTTGCCTTCAACAACAAAGCCATCTGGTTGGCACATATATATCTCCTCCTCGAGCTCACCATGCAGAAAAACTGTTTTGACATCCAATTGCTCTAACTCCATATCCTGCATAGCCACAAGCGCAAGCAAAGTACGAATAGAAGTATGCCTGACAACAGGGGAAAATACCTCGTTATAGTCTACACCAGGTATCTGACTAAACCCACGTGCAACTAAACGAGCCTTGTACCTCGGTCCCTCAACACCTGGAATTCCCTGTTTGAACTTGTACACCCACTTGCAATCAACTATTTTCTTCTTCTTGGGTGCCTTCACAAGTTCCCATGTCTGATTCTTCCATAGAGACTGCATCTCCTCCTCCATAGCAGCACACCACTGAGCAGAATCAACACTAACAATGGCATCTGAGTATGACACTGGCTCCTGTACATCAATGACAGTCTCAGCACTAGCCAAAGCATAACCTGCTAACTCCTCAAAGTCATACCTCACAAGAGGCTTCACAACCCTCCGTGGTCTACCAGGAACAACGCCCCTTTGCTCCACCTGCTGCCTGGATCCACCCACTTCAGGAATAGTGGGTCTTATACTAGAAGAGTCTGACTGATCCAAATCAACCTCTACCTCCACCTTATCCATAACACCATGCAGATTCTTTTGCTCCACCTCTTCAGACAATCTATCAGAAAAAGACTCAGATTTCTGGAGGAATACAGACTCATTGAAGGTAACATCCCTACTTGTCAAAAACTTGGATGTAGCTGGATCCCATAACCTGTACTCATTCACACAGGATGTATAGCCAAGAAAGATGCACTTCTTAGCTCTAGGCTCGAGCTTCCCATCATTCACATAAGCATAGGCAGGACATCCAAAAACATGCAAATCAGAATAATCAGCTGGTTTGCCAGACCATACCTTCCTAGAGAAGTCATCAATAAATGTCAGTAGGTATCGCGAACCACCCTTGGAAACCACCCTTGCAGGACCCCACAAATCAGAGTGAACATAATCCAGAGGCCCCTTTGTACTATGTATAGCCTTTGAAAAACTAAACCGCTTCTGCTTGCCAAACACACAGTGCTCACAGAAATATATAGTACCTGTACTCTTTCCATCCAACAACCCTCTCTTGGAGAGTTCAGTCAAGCCTTTGACACTCATGTGTCCAAGTCGCATATGCCAAAGTCTAGTAACATCCGAGTCAGACATACTCGATGATGTTATCGCAGATGCTCCCTCAACAGTGGAACCAACAAGCTCATACAGTGTCTCGATCCTCTTGCCTTTCATTGCAACAAGAGCCCCTCTAGTAATCCTCATCGTGCCATCCTCGATCACACAACGATATTCATTACAATCCAAAGAACTCAATGAAATCAAGTTCTTTGTCATCTCAGGGACATGTCGAATATTAGATAGTGTTCTGACCACACCATCATGCATATTCACCTTCACTGTCCCAATCCCAGCAACTTTGCATGCAACATCATTACCCATCAGAACTACTCCACCTCAAGTTGTCTCGTAATTCTGGAACCAGTTCCTGTTGGGACAAATATGGTAAGAGCATCTAGAGTCCAAGATCCACCTGTCCATAATCTTGGTCTGACTATCAGTGATAGTCAACACACTACCATAACTATCATATTGAGCTATAGCAGCATCATCCTTTGTGCCAGATGATTCACCAGGTTTATCTCCAGATATCCTATTAGGACAAAACTTCTTGATATGACCCTTCTTGTGACATCCATAGCACATGACATTCTTGGATCTATTATTCCTCGACTTCGACCTATACTTCTTCTTCTTATCACCAGAACCCCGTTCCTGAGTTCTGCCCCTAGCTACAAGTCCCTCACTATGTGAGTCACTAGAACCACCTCCAGTCAACTGATTCTCAATCAGTTCCCGTTGTAGCAGGGCAGTCTTGACATCATCAAGAACCAACTCATCATCATTCCCATACAGTATAGTCTCACGAAAATGTTTGTAATCAGCAGGCAAAGAACACAACAATGTAATAGCAAGATCTTCATCCTCCAATTTAACATCTATATTCCTCAGATCCATAATTATAGAGTCAAATCCATCAAGATGAGATTTAAGGGATTGTCCATTACCTAATTTTAACTCATGCAACTTGCTCTTCAATAAAAGACGATTCGTCACCGACTTCGTCATGTATAGAGACTCCAGCTTGAGCCATAAGGATGCCGCCGTTGTTTCTTTAGCCACCTCACGCAAGACCTCATTAGATAAACACAATTGTATGGTGGAAAGGGCCTTTTGATCTATCTCCTCAAATTTCTCATCTGTCATCGAATCGGGCTTCTTTGATATCACAAGTAACGCCTTCTCCAATCCATTCTGAATCAGGATTGCCTTCATCTTCAACTTCCATAAGCCGAAGTTCACAGACCGATCAAACTTCTCTATATCAAATATTGTAGACATCCCGAATACGAACCCAACGCTCTGATACCAATTTGTTGTGGATCGATACTAATTCAGAAAAATAAGATCTAATTTGAATCAATTAGAACACACAAGAATTGAGAAGAGAATAACACTCAAGAACATAGATTGGGGAAACAGATGATCTTATTGATGTGAAGTAATTGTGATTACAAAGAATCAAAGAAATTCTCACATAAATCACTCAATTCATCAAGGAATTACAATAGAACTCAATAGGAGAAGAAGACGGCGTTTGCTCTTCGATTAGGGTTCTAATCGCATGGTATTTATACTATACGAAACTGTCATTAGCGAAAACCGAGTCGGAGAGAAAAACCCAAAAAACATGGATCGTGTTAATAAACACGGTACCCCCATTTTTATTTTCTATCTCTCAGCCTCTCCCGGAAAACAGAACATATTTTCCTGATAAAAAACACGGATCGTGTTTCCAAAACACGGGTCCCCCGTGTTTATTTCCAGCTTTGACAATCTTCAGTATTTCAGCCACAACTTCTTCATATGACCTCCGATCGAGCTGATTCTTGGTGTGTTAGAAAGATAACAGAAATATATACAACTTTCATGTTTATTACATTTCCAAATTATAATTTCTTCAATGTAAAATATTCACATCTTTCCAGAACAGCTCACAGTTCTACTTCAAATTTCTCTGAAACACTTCACACACCAATCCAAGCTATTCTACACACCAAATACAAGTCAAAAGCTCATACCCTCCTCCTGCACAACCTGTCGCCCAGCCCTGCTTGTAGCCTCCCTTTCTTCCTCTGCACTTCCACCACTTAGCCCAACTACCACCGACCAATAGCCTCCACCTTCCTAGCCACCAGTTGCCACCCTACACCCATCTCCCTGTCTCACCCCTCGTAGCACCCAGCTAACCTACTCGCTGCCCCTTTTTGTTCCTGCGTGCATGGCTCACGCTACGCATGCAGCGTGAGTTGTGTTTTATTTGTAAAATGTTGGTACCCATTTTAAATGCAAAGCTATTTTGGTAACTTTAAAAAAATAAATATTTGACTGTTATAATTATTATTTTACATGATAGATATTAATTTGGTAATTTTGGTATTATTTTTAGGTACAAAAGGTTTATTAGTGGGATTAGATAGCTTTAGTAGGATACCGCTATTTTTTATATTTTTACTAAAATTCAGGTAACCGTTATATCGCACTAAAATTATAAATATTGCGTGATAGCACATTAGGGTTTCGGTGTATGAAATATGCTAAACTAAATATGATTTGTTACGTTATAATTATGTGTTAATTATTATTATCATGAAAATGAGTAAAACGAGCATGTTATCTAATGTAAATTATGTCGAGTACGAAAGTATGATTAAAATGATTCTAATGACGGAAAAATAATTTGTATGATAATTATGTATAAAATAATAGGTTGAGCATGCTTAGATATAATTATGAAATAATTATTATGGATGTGTGTCTTAGGGGCCATTTAGTCATTTTTGTGTATTATGATATTTATCCTGAAAATCATGTCTAATATATATTAGCTGTTGATGAGTATATGAGTATGTGTTTTGGATGGATTAAAGGTGCAAAAAATGATGTTATGTGCAAAATTATATATATGGGTTAAATGGTCATTGGACATATCTGATAAGTTAAATAGCGTAAGGAATCATTTATTTATGGTATTTTAGCCTTTTCATGACAAATGAATAAATAAAATGGGATTAGTTTTTAAATAGATGATAATCTAAAAATTTTGGTCTTAAGGGTATTTTTGTCTTTTTTGGCCTAAAGTGTTCGGATGTGAATAATTGAGCCTAAGATGACTTTAGTATATCTTAATATTAGCCTCGATATTGACCTTGATCATGATTGTCTTTGATGATTGGAAATAAACAAAAGCGATTTAGTATGAAAATTGGAATTTTCTTTATTATATGTGATTTCGTAGTCGCTTTAATAAAATTCCAATACTTAAAGTGAAAGACATCGAAATTAGAAATGGTGGCTCCTCAAGGGTCACTACCTTGAGGACATGGTTTAGGCCACAATTGATATTATAGATTTTTGCTGGTGTACCTTAGTGCCCCAATCAGACCCTATATCTTACTCTATTATGTTATGCAGACTAATAGGGGGTATGCATACTTATAGATTAGGTATCCTTGTCGGTAGGGTACTATGTTACCTTCGTGTACCAGTGTGGCTAGGGTACCTTTGCATCCTTAGGTTGATATTCGGTATAATACTGTGTTGTCTTGTTGCACTGGTATGATTGGAGTACCTTTGTGTCTTCAAGTTTATTGATGTCCCCTTCAGAAAGTAAATAAAAATGGAAATGATATGATTTGATTGAAATAATGATTATCGAATTACTGGATAGTTCAGTAGCAGCTTCGTGCCTACCTGTGGTTTTGGTAGTAGCCTTCGTGCCTACCTATGGTTTCGGGTAGGAGCCTTCGTGCCTACCTGTGGTTTCCGTAGCAGCCTTCGTGTCTTCCTATGGTTTCGGTAGCAGCCTTCATGTCTGCCTATGGTTTCAGTAGTAGCCTTCATGCCTACTAGTGGTTTCAGTGGCAATCTCCGTACATACCTTTGTTGGTATTATGTCTGTGAACATACCTGTGATATCACGGATTTTATTATGTTATACCTGTAAGTATACATGTGATGTTATGGATCTTATTATATTGTACCTGTAAGTATACCCGTGATGTTATAGATTTTATTATATTGTACCTATAAGTATACCTGGGATGATATGGATCTTAGTATATTATACATGTGAACATACATGTGATATATATAATTGGTTGGGATTTATGCTGAGACATGAATTATGCTGTGAAGGTTAAAATATGGTGTAGAGTTGGGTTTTAATTATTACTTCAGAGAGTATCACTGGGATGTTCATTGGTAAGTTTAGTTGTTTCAGATGAATGAATATGAGTAGTAAATAACCTTAATAGAATTTGATTATCTAAATGATTATTGTATTTTAATTATCGTATGTACATGTATAGATCTTATACCATGTTAGTTGTATACCTTATATGTGTTCCATGTTGTTTTATCATATTAGTTTGGTGTAAAGGGTTGACCAATACCATAGCACTGAAAGGTTCATTCTCGTGGGCCACTGCGTATGCAATGGACGGTGGACTTTGCAGGTCAGCCTCCGAGTTCAGTCAAATGTCGGTAGTTTTGATTTGAGAGCACAGGGCTATCCGATGTCTCTTTTGCTATCTTATTTCTAGTTATATTTGGACCCTTATGTCCTCTTGTAATTTCTCTCCTAAGTTTTGTAAGTTGTTGATGTTGTTTTTAATTAACACAGTATTTATCTAACGTTCTCTCTATTCTAATTTCGGTAATTATGTTATTAATTTAAGCGGAGTAATAATTTTAGCCTTATCATTTGGTATGAGAATGGTAGAGGAAACCAGAATTGTACTAAGTGTGGCGGTAACAACCTTCATTTTATTGCTTTAGCTTCCGTGCTTAACTCTGCAAACAAAATTTTTCAGTAGTAAATTTTGGGGTGTTATAGCTTCTGCCTCCAATTTTCCTTCAACCACACCACTACACCATTGTTGCACCATGACATCAATAGATTGCTGAAGACACCGAGCTTTAGCCTACTAGTCACGTAGCAGCAGTGCGAGCAATGCCAACCAACGACGGTGTTGAATAGCATCAAGGAGCAAAGTTGCGAGCAATAGCAGTGGCACGCCAATGTTTAGCCACCTCCGCTAATGTATGCCACCAGCAAATGATCCCCAACTTTTAGTGATGTTCCAACGATCCTTACCCACTCTGATTTGCAGCGTTTCATTTGATATATTTCTGAACTTTTCCTTTCGTTTGTTGAATTGATTTGTGTCTTGGCATCAATTAGGTCAAATTAGTTATTAGAATTCATTTATTTGTGTTTGATGGGCGATTTGATTTGATTATTGGTTGTTTATTTGGTTGATTTTAAGGTTTTTGATTTTTAACGAGTTATATCCAAATTGCTCGGATTCGTTGATTGAACTATTTTATAGTATATAATATACTTTGAAATGTATTTTATTTTTATATTAGAAGTGTTAATTTGAGAAATTTATGAGAAATCAATCATAATTGGATTTTAAGGTAAAAAATATTGCAAAATTAAATTTGATTGATCTATGAATCATTCTATTAAATTGATTATACATTTTACATTAAAATATGTTTAATTTCATTCCCAAATCATCAATTTAAATATTTTAGTAAGATTTGACCGAATTTGCATTTTAAGCTCAAAAACCTTAATTGTGTTAAATAGATCATTTCCTTTATTGTTTTTAATTAATTCATCACACAATAGACTGCAAAATAAATCTAATTGAATTTCTAAACCTTCAATTCAAATAAATTAATAAAACCTGACCAAATCGCATTTTTAGCCTACAACCTAACTTTTAAAATGAAATTATGAAATTAGTCGCTTATATATTGTTTTTTCTTAAATTGATTTTACATACTTGTTTGAAAATGGCCTTAATTGCATTGTAACACCTTCAATTTTGGTTTATTGATTTGAATTGTCTAAATTTGTATTTTTGGCAGTAAAACCATTATTCTCATAATTGGTTTTATGAAATTGTTTTGTTTGGGGCTTTTCTACTTAGTTGATTATTTGTTTTCATTTAAAATCGATTAAATTTTGTTTTTGACTTATCATTTTGGATGAATTAGCTAACATTTACCGGTTTGATACTTTGAGTTGTAAACCTTGATTATTTAAGTGGTTTTTGAAAAAAATTACTTGTTATATATTATTTTATGTTTTGATTAGTTTTTTTTAACTTAATCCTTTTATTTTTAAACATGATCCATGAAGGCATTTTGGTGGACCTGATCCTAGGGTTTTCCTTATGTTAGGATGGATTGGAAGCTAGGTAAACCTCCTAAACTCATACTTTATAGACCATCATGTATTTATGTGTGTTGTTCTATATCTTGGCTTTACTAAGATATAGAAGAACATGTGTTTTGTGTTATGAATACGCTGAAGATTATATGAATGTTTCATATTGGGCAAGAAATCATGGATATTGTGTATTATAAATGTTTAAAATATATGTGATATTATATTAAGTTAGATGTCAAATGAGCAAGTATAACTATGTATGTGTGTTTCAGTAGTCTGGCTATTTTGATATTCTTATATTGTATTGATCTTGTGGTGGAATATCATGTATTTTCTCATAGATGTGAATCATAATTTTTCATAATTGTATTTCATAAGTTATATGTGAATTGAAGAAGTTATGATATGTAAACACGAGAGTGTATGCTTAAGTGTATCATGATCTACTCTTTTAGGTTCATGTTTGTTAGTGCGAATGCACAATGGTTGATTTTTTTTATTGTTAATTATATTTGGTTGGGGTTAAGAACACAAGTGTTATGTGATGTTTGATTAAATATGGCGTTATGGGCATAAATTTTGAGTCATTCAAGTAATAAGTAAAATAATAAGACTAAGGTATATTTTGCTGATTATTATTGGTAGATCCAGTAGTTGTATATATCCACCTTGAGTGGCCATGGGATGACCTCTGAGGTAGGGTAGTTTGGTGGTTGCCTTCTTTGTGATTTCATATGTGTTGCACCGATAATGCGATAATGAAGCCCCTCTCTCTACTCTATAGGGGACTTATGGACCTTATAAGGAATATTAATACTTAAAGATTATGGTGTTCCGAGTGGTTATGGTGCTATAGTCGTAGAGCTATAGGTCATAGTTGGTCATATCTATAATGATATATGTCACAATGTTTTTCATAATTGTAGAGCTATAGGTTATGTGTTCGTTGTGTGACCCTTGGCCATCATGCCTTGGATGTGAGTAATGCTATACGTTGAAATTTGATAAGTGAAATAAATGGAATAAGTTAAATAAATAAAACAAGTTAATTATGATATCATATACAAGGAAATGGGTAAGATGTGAATTGGAATGCGTAATATGATTTCATTTGGTGGAATTGATTAATAATGATTTTGTGAACAAATGTGATAGGGTTACATGAAAATAAGTTAATAGTTTTGTGCAAAAGAATGTGTCATGTTATTCTATTATTACATGTTCTTATATTTTTATATTGTACCATGCTGATGTTTATGAGTTTCAATCGTGGTTCAAAATCTTTTCTATTATGCCATGTCATGTAACTCTGTATAATAGTGAAATGAGAGCTCTTATGTTTGACTTGTTCTTTTGCACAACAAGTTCTTCTAGCTTCCATAATATGGCATGATAACGTGATAATGACATTTGTTTACATTCTTACATGTTAATCAATATGTCATTTTTTATATGTCATGATCAAACATTAAATGCACATGTGGTATTGCTATGAGTTGAGTTATTTACTTAGTACATCATCGTATTGATACCGTGCTCATTTAGATGTTGATGCGTAAGTACTCTAGCTTGAGTTCTGCTATGATTTTTGGCTTGAACTGAGAGTTAGGGCTATCTAGAGTTTTGTTTCTCAAGGAGTTATGTAATTAATTTAGATATTTAAAGTTTTCAATAATTTTTTTGTAAACTTAATTTGGTGTTATAAACATCCATTTATATTGTGATAATTGGTTGAGATTTTAAAAATTCATATTTACTTTAAAGGTTTTCTACTAACTTTAATAAGCAACACCTTTATAGGTTATTCACTGACTTTATCGGTGATGTTTTGATTCAATGATTTATTATAGTTGATGTTTCAGGTTTAGTTAGATAGGTTTTTAGCCTTGCACTTATCATGCTATATAATATGGGCATTTTTCTTATGTCAGGTGTGGCGGCAATACTCCCCTTCTTTTTTTATTTCTTTTTTGGTTTGATTATAGGTATCTATTATTTTAAACAAAAAATTTTAAGTGTAAAAATGGGGGTGTTACAATAATGACTAGAGCTGGAGACATGACCTTAAGGTTTTGTGATGCCTTCTCCTTAGCGAAAACACACATAAGTTCATTTTAGACAAGTTGTACAACCATATCGACCATTTTACATATCAAATTGTTGGTTGATGAGTGCTGTCTTCATATTTTTCAAGCCATTGTTAAAGAAGTTTTATGGTCACTTGGATGCACCTATACCCAATTATTGTTTGATATGAAAATGATTATCATTTGTAATGAAAGATAGCAACTAATGTGAAAATAAGTGAGTTAGAGGGGGGAAATTGTAGCATTAACAAGGCTGTACATTGTGACAACTATTGTGATTTGGCATGTCTAAATGAAAATAAATTCAACTACTGTACTTAGGATCTATCTAACACTAATTACATTATTCATACCAATTGCCTCATAACTTATAATGCTAAAGGCTATTGGCTTCATGTTAATGGCTTATTTCACCTTATAATTTTATAGTAAGGCTAGTTATTTTAATTTTTGAAACTACTCACGGTTTTTAATAAAACTATTCATTTCAGTTTATGGAACTACCCTAGGTTTTTGATTAAACTAACCATACCAATTGATGAAACTAATTGAAACTTCTAATAAACCTACTCATTTTATTTCTTATTGAATCAATAATACCAAAGCAATCAAGCTCACATATCTTTTTGTTTTTTCATTTTTTTTAATCATATAAAGGTACATACAAATCATGAGACAACCAACAAGGCTAATTTAAAAAACCCAAGACAACTAATTAATATAAACACCAAAAGAATATCATTGACACTACTCTAAGTTTAATATAACTATTTATTTTAGTCAATGAAGCTACTCGAAGTTGTTAATGAAGCTACTTATTTTAGTTTATGAAACTATTAATTTCAACTTACAAAACTACTCAAAGTTACTAACGAAACTATTCATTTTACCTCATAAAACTACTAGTTTAAGCTTATGAATATACTTTTAATTTCTAACAAAACTATTCTAAATTTCCAATGAAACTACTCATTTTAGTAAATGAGACTACTATAAGTTTTTAATGAAAATATTCCATTCACCTATGAAGCTAATATTTTCAGCTCATGAAACTACTCATTTTAACCTATGAAAGTACTCTTAGGGTCTATTTGATTCATTGAAAATACTATAGAAAGGAAATAAAATGTGATGGAAAGTAATTTTCTTGTGTTTGATTGTCCAGAAAGTTTAGAAGAAAAAAAGATAAGAGGATAAAAGTTGAGGAAAAATATATTGGGTTGTTTTCCATAAAAACAACCAAAGAAAAAGAAAGAAAACTCGTGAAAAAATTTCTCACGATAAGTTCGATCTTATCCTCATCAACTTCTATTTAGCCTTCATTTTCACTAAAAATATATGAAATCCATACACGGATTTTCCAGAAATTTGTTTATACAACCAAACAAATGAAAGAAAATAAATTTCTTTTATTTTCCTTATTTCATTTATATTTTCCTTTTCTTTTTATTTTCTACAAATCAAAAGGACCCTTAATGAAACTACTCGTTTCGTTTTAAGAAACCATTTTGAGTTTCTAAAGAAACTACTTGTTTCACCTTATAAAACTACTATAGGTTTCTAATAAAAATTGCTTGCTCTAAATTACAAACCTAATCAAGATTTTTCGTTGAAACCACTCGCTCTAGGTTGTTTTCTTCCTCTAATGGATCAATACATAATAAAACAATTTCAATTGCATAATAAAATTACTATAATAGTTTTGTTAAATAACTATTATAGTATTGTAAAACCATGGTAATCGTTTAATTAATTATAGTTTGAAACTGTGGTAATAGTTTTATGAAACTAAGGAAATATTTTTGTGAAACTACAATAATTGTTTCATGAAACTATAATAATTTGAAGAAATTGGCCCAAAGGAGATACATAAACAACAGTAAAAAGAAAGGGCTCAAGTCGACCGATCAGAACTTTAGTGTGAATGAATTGTCTAGTGACACCAAGAAACTCAATATGAACATGATCATATTTTCAAAGGAGCCAAATGTCCCCTAAAAAACCAACCAGTTCAATCAAATATTAGCTCTAAAGCTAATCTTTTGGATGACTTCATCTGCCCAGTCCCTATTGATATGGTTTTAAATAACAAGAACCACCATTGAAGGGTCATACAACCGAATAAGATCTCTAAAATTAAGAAGGAAAGAGATGATACTCGCACCCTTAACATTACAAAACAACAACTTACTATCCATAAAAAAAAAAAGCAAGGAAAAAAACAAGCTACTGGACCCCTGCCACTATCACTAGGGTCATGTGGCATTAAGGGAAATGAAGTGCCTCTAACAATAATAACCTTTGGTTGGAAAGAATCGCGTGCCTTCTACATGCTGTTTTCCTTCCCAACTGCGGGGCTTTTAGTAGTCAACTTACTTCTAGGACCCTTATTTTGGGTGGTATTTAGGGCCTGTTTTACATGTATATCATTGGGTCCCTCTTTAGATGAGAACGAGATAGACTTTGTTGAAGTGGAGTGTTTTAGCATAACTTGTTCCACAGTAGTACCCTTCTTAATATGTTCAACTTTATTCCTCTCCAGCTATGTGCTTACAGTAGCATCTTATTTTTAGTAAGCTATCTTGGTTGGTCCTCTCCAGGCACGTGTGTCGATTCATTCCCAACCCCTTTATCCTTCTCAAGCTCTTGAAGGACTAAGAATGTAGAAGAGGTTGATACTGGTCTCCCTTTCCTACCTTCATGGATTTTATTCATAGACGACACATTCATGTATGGATGCTCATATCTAGTCCAGCAATCACTGCTGTGTTGGTTCCTACATTCTTAACCCTTCCTACTCCATTTATTAACCACCATCTAGGTCCTGTAGAAGAGACCATTAAGCTCTCTTTCATCACCACCGATCGCCTCTATGATCTCCTCTTTCTACTCCATTACAATCAGGTTATAAGGGCATTCGTGGTGTATATGACCAAACCTACCGTAGTGGAAAAAATCCGGATTCCCTTATATTCAATAGTATAAAGCCTTGAGCCAACATAGATATTAGGGATTAGTGGTTTACTAAAGTCAACCTCGATGGATATTCGAACAAACTTTCCTTTAAACACATCATAGGTCGAGGAGTCCAGTTGAACAAAATGTCTAATATAGTCTTTGATCTGCTATAGTCTCTCCTTGCTACCATACAATTCAATTGGAAGCCCGCATATACATACCCAGGCAATAGTAGAAATAATACTCATAGTTTCAGTACTAAATTATGATGACCACTGCCTCACCATAAGAATATTTGAGTAATGGTCTAAGGGTCGTCACTTAAAGCAAATTCATAAATTGTGCATTTCTAAAATTTAACTAGGAAGAAGCCCTTGCAAATTTTTGTTAGTTCAAAGGTTCCATCCATAGACCACTGTGTTGTTAATTTTGCTGATAACGTATCATAACGGATATTCCATCTAAGGAGTTTAATAGTTAAGCACCTCTAGAATGGCCTTCGCAAGGCTTTCTTCTCTCAGTTGTGAAACAAATTCGAGGTCATTGAGCATCAAATATTAGTTGGTCATTATCACAATAAAAATCAAAGGAATCATCCAATTATTTACACTCAAATTAGTCCAAGTTACTTGGCCCACTAGCGTGTCTCGGAAATTCCACTAAAAGAGTTTAAATCCATCTTATTTGATATTAAATTAAGATTGATCCATTACAACATCTTTCGTAGGTAGAGCATTGAAGGAAGCCATACCATCGGCCATTGTACCAGTACGGGAGGGATCATAACCTAGGAGACGAGCTTGTTTGTTTACATGTAGACGTTCAAAGGAGCAAATGGAAGGGGTGAATTGCATCAGCAATCAAGATTTTGTTAGAAAATGTGGTGAGGTCGGTTCATTCCCTTTTTACATCATGAATAACTCTACTTCATCAATCTAACTTATTAGTTATTGGGGATGATATACTCTCTTCTTACTAGTTGAGTGCATAAAACATGGTTGAAAAAAACTGAGAATTTAATCCTTTATTCAATAATAAAATTATAATAAAATGTAAATGTAAATTACAAGACCAAAAACTGTAACATCCCTAAAAATCACCCATAATTTTTTTTTGTTTAAAGAAAATACACACAAAAAGGGGGTTCTATCGCTGTGATCAATATAAGTCTGGCCCCTGGTCAACCTTATAATAATCACAAGGCTAAAAGATCAATACAAAGACATAGCCATAAAAGAAAATGAATAAAACATGAAAGAGTCTAACATTAAAATACAGAAAGTGCTAGAACAAGCGAGAATCAAATGTCAGTACATAAGAGAAATGGAAATACATAAGAGGATCCCACCACTGGGAAAAAAAACATAAGGTACTAATGGAAAAACAATATAGGATACACTCTCTTCAACCCTGACCTAGGACACCAAGGCATCACTCTGCTCCTGACCAGATCATCATGTGCAATATAGTCCTCTAAGGCCTCATTACTTACCTACACAATCTTAGGAGGGCCCACTGCTCATGGAAATGAGCAGCACCCATAATAAGAGTGATCAGTATGCTATGTACTGAGTAAGGTAATAATATAGCTAAGTTAGGGCATAACAACATAGAATACGGATATAATGCACACGGTATATTTTGTTGGATCATTTACCCCAATTGGAGTTTAAACCATTAGTACCATATTTACATATCTCTCGAATTAAATCCACATGGATTCGGGGACCTCATTATTATGACTAGTGGACCGAGAATATATATACTCTAGGGTAGAACGTACCTAATCACAATTATAACTGGTAGAGCAATAGATATATAATAACTCTAGGGCAGAACGCACCTAACCACTATTATAATCGGTGGACCGGTAAATATACTACACGTGGTCCCGACATACATAGTATTCCACGGTAAGTGATTAGTGTCATTTTTATAAATTATTATTATCTAGGGATTTTACTTATTAAGCTCAGGACCACCACTATTTTAACCGGTGGACCGGGAATATAGCTCTAGGGTAGAATGTACCTGACCGCTATGATAATCGGTGGACCAGTAAATATACTACCTAGGGCAAAACACTCTTAACCACTATTATAACCGGTGGATAGGTAAATATCCTACAACCTGACCCGACTCAATAATCTTCTACTTTAAATGATTAGTATTTTATTTGTGTCTTATTTACCAGGTATCACACAACCATCTATGCACAACCCGAGTGATACTCTTGACTTACTACCACTCAACTAGCCCATACTTCATGAAAACCCTAATCCCTTGACCCAGAACATCCACACCCTCTAATGACTCCTGGGACCCCCAACATTTTTCCACCAACCTAAGAGTGACCCTAGAAGTCTCATATTCATGGGTCATGACCCGCTTTCCTTTTTTCCCCACCTATGCTCTCCATCGTCCATTAAGGTTTCCCCTCAAAACCCTAACCCGACCTATGTGGCCCTTGCCTCTCCCCTACTTACTTAGCCCACATCTTCCTTGATTCAAGTACCATCACCATACTCACCCTAACTCAAACCTTACAACCCAACTCCCTCAACTCCACATGTGACAATGACCTCCTAATTGGTCGCCCCCAAAGACCCTGGTATTCCCCTTTTTACTTTCATACCCCCTTTCCTACACAACTCTACCTTCCATTTGGCTTGACCCACGTCCTCTATGTGGTACACCCCTCATCCCAATTCCCAACTCCGATGTATAACCAACTTCTTCAATAGGGATGACAATTTTTCCCGCGGGTTCGGGGCCCCATCGGGGATTTCCCGTTCGGGTTTGGGTTCGGGGAGAGAATTCGGGGATCGGGTTCGGGTTCGGGGATTTTTTTGGGGACGGGGCGAGGACGGGATGGGGGTCCCTATCCCCGAACCCGCCCCGAATTTTTTATATATATTTTTATATAATTATATATATACATATATATATATATAATATAATATAATATAATATAATATAATTTTTTTATAGAATATAAATTAAAAATATAATATAAAAAAATAGTTTGAGGATCGGGGATGGAATCAGGGATCGGGTATAAAGTTGGGTTTCGGGGATTGGGTCGGGTTTTAAGAACGGGGAATAAATCGGGATGGAAAATAGATTGAGGATCGGGTTGGGTATGGGGATTTGATCCCCGCGGGGATCGGGTCAGGGAATCCCCGATAAAAAAATAACGGGGATCGGGTCGGGTTTGGGGATTATTTTCCTTATCGGGTTCGGGTATGGGGATGGGGTCCCCGTCCCCAACTCACCCCGTTGCCATCCCTATTCTTCAACCTTTCCCCACAATACACCCTATCCTTAGGGTTGATCCCCCAAAACCCTAGTTTGTGCCCCCATGCACCTTCCCATCTCCCCATGTACCAAAACTTCTCCAAATACACTAACCATACAAAACACACTTCTCTCCCCATGGTCAACCTCCAAACAAGGCTCCACCATGTAAATCTTGTCCTCATGTAAAAATCACACTTCCCATGCAAGTTTTTGTCCTAACCCTCACATTATCATTTCTCTTTTTCATTACTCCACAATATTTCATGAGATAACTAAGACACTTTCCACATAACACTTTATTCACTTCATCCTCTTTGATTTATTTCATTTCCCTTGGCCACTTAAGTCCCACCTAAGACATATAGGCATAAATACATTATTATTCAACTATACACAAGACTATATCCTCCCATAGCAAGACTTAGCCATACATAGAAATAAGTGATGAGAATCATGTACACCATTACCTTAGATCCTTCCAAGCTAAGCTGCACCACATACACTTAGTTCACATATACATACATTTACACATAACACATAAATACACCCATTTCACAGTCAAGACTCGTAGCATAACCCAAATCTTAACTATATCCTTACCTAGTTGTCTCCGAGCTTGAAGTAAGAGATCCTATGCCTCCTCACGAAAAATTATTGGTTCGATACCTATAATAAGAGCATCAAATAAGTTATTTCACTTCTTTCCTACCCCCTTTTCCTTTTCTTCTTATTTTCTTAACCAAAATACTACTACTAATACTAATGATGATGACGGCGAATTCGATGATGTTAATAATAATGAAGTGGTGATGTAAATAAGGGGTTTTTAGGGTTGAAAGGAGGAGGGAAGGTAGGGTTTCTTGGGGTAGTGAAGTTGCTGACTCAGGTGGCCAATGGTGGTGGTCTCACAGAGGTGCCTGATAGGAAGGGAGGAAGAAAGGGAAGAAGGGGTGGTGGAGGTGTTAGTGTAGCAAGGGATGTCTTCTTGTACAGGAAGGGATGAAGGGAGGGTGGTATGACCGACAATGGTGGTGGCATAGGGAGGAATTGGTGGTGCACAGGGTGTAAAAGAGTAGCTCAAGCTGCCCACTTTGCACTGCCAGGGAAAGGAAAGGAACAGATCAGAAGGGACTCAGCATGTGTAGGGAGATGTAGGGAAGATGTTAGGAGGGATTTGAGACTGTGGCAATGATGTTTAAAGTGACAATGGGATACAGGGAGGCAAGGGAGATTGAGGTAGAAAAGAGAGGGAAAAAGGAGAGTGGAGGGATTTTATAAGCATATGGAAGGAGGATGAAGATAAGGAATGGAAGATGACAAGGGGGTGAGGGTAGGTGGCAAGGCGGTACTACTGCACAAGGAAAAAAATTGTAGGGGTAGATGAGGGAGAGGTATGTGCAAGGGACGTGCTAGCTGCACGCCCTATATGGTTGAAAAAGGAGAGGAAGAGGGGAGAACAGAGGGAGAAGCTGCAAAAATGGCAGTTGGGTATAGGGGGTGTAGGCGGGAGGTTGGGGGTGAAGGAAATAAAGGAAAGGAGGGGAAAAGAAAGGGAGAGAAAAGGAAAAACAGGGGAGGGCAGGCGTACATTGGGCCGCCTCCTAGGGGAGAAAAGAAGAAGAAGGAGGTTTGGGCTGGCCGGGGGGGAGAAGAAGAGAAGGAAAGGAGGGGAAAGTGGGTTGCTAGCCTGCTGCTGGGTCTGTAGGGGCAGCCCAATCGACCAGAAGAAAGAAAAAAGAAAGGAAGAAGAAGGAAGAAAGAAAAGAGAAAAAGAAAAGAAAAAGAGGAAATGGAAAAAAGAAAAGAAAAGGGGGATGATAGGGTGTTTTGAGTTTTTAGGAGTTTTATGGGTAATAATTAATAGTAATAATAATAATGAAAATAATTTTTATTAATTTAGAAATTTTTATAATTTATTTTAGGTTAGTTAATTAAAATGACTTCCAATAACTATGTTTTTGTGTTATTTTTATTGTCATGGTCATTATTATTATTATTATTATTATTATTATTATTATTATTATTATTATTATTATTATTATTTTATTATTATTATTAAAAAATGGTACATATATTCAAATTGTATTAAATAATTCACCGTTTTACTCTTTATACCTAAAAAAAGGGTTTGGGGTATTACAAAAATGGATATTTAACTAAGGAAAAAATTAGAAACTCTTATTGGGTAGGAAGAATGGAAGAAAAATGGGAGCTTGCATAGTTATTTATTTATATATAAATGGTCAACATGAGGGCCTTTATATCATCCTTCATCATTGACCAAACACCCAACCATCATTAGATGACAAGTTTAGTATAAGTTTCTACCTAACATAAATTAGACTCAAAATAAGTGTCCAAGTTACCCATTAATGATTAATTCTATGAGTTAACCCTATCAACTCATATACTGCCATGCTAATTAGTACTAAATTATTTATATTAAGGGATTTCCTAACCACTCCTATACTTCCCATCTTTACTCTGCTTGTGTCCACATCTTCTCCCTTGACCTTGGCTAATATGCTAAGCCAACCCGAGAAAGAAGTTTCCCTTGGCTTTGACTTACTTGAACTATTCTTAAATCAGGTATACCAATAGATCCCATCAGCTCATTTCTAGCTAATGCCATTGTCTGTTATATGCCCTTTTCCTTGTTGACACCCTTGTCTGACTAACGCCCTTGTTTAGCCGACACCTTTTTTCTAATTGATGCCCTTGACTTGCCAACACCCTTGTCTAGTGGATGCCTTTGAATAGCGGGCACCCTTTGTTGGTTGATGCCGTTGACTAGTTGGCACCCTTATCGGGTGTACACCCTTGAATGATAGACACCTTTGACTAACCGACACCCTTGATTGACCATCGACACCCTTATTTGATTGGCACCTTTTGCTTGGTTAATGTCCTTGCCTCATTATTTCCCTTGATTAGGCAACACCCTTTGCCTATTTGATCTTACTTGGTTGACTATCCAAAAGATTGCCCTTGTATGCCTACATTGGTCATCAATACACTTATAGCGTCGAGGAACCCCGACATTATTGTAATCGTTATATTTTCTTTTCTTAATGGTTGGTCAAACAAAAAAAATTGTATTTTCCGATACATGATCATGGATTGGGTTAGTTCTTCTCATGGGTGTCCCTAATTCTCTTATCTCTTAAAGGTATTGCTTGGGAGTTCACTCACACTCTTGCATGAATATTGTTCTTTCTCAATTTATGAGTTTTGTTACACTATATTGAAAATGAATGATATAGAACCTTCAATTTAGCAACTCATGCACAGTCCTCATCCCATATATAATATTGAAGCCAAGTGAAACAGATATTAAGTAAGGCAAAGACATTTGTTGCATTAGCCTCCAAAACGCACGCTGCTCATGAGTTAGAAGTGTTAATATCATGTGACAAAAGTGTAATTGACGTCTATTTGTCACTTTTATGATTCAATGGCATGTTTCGATGAATTGTAGAGTTTCTAAGAGAAAAATAAGTTTTTTGAGGTGATTAACCACTTATTTTATATACATATTTTTTAAAGAAACTTTTAGTTCAACATAGATGTTAGAGTCTCTAATTGTTTTAGGGGTAAGTTTTATTTGCTTTGTTTGATTTTTCTGATCTAATATTGTCTTGTTTGTAAAATTTTAATTATTGTCGTCGTTGTTGTTATCAATTGCTATTCACATACTTTATATTTTTATTAATAATATTATTATGGTTATCATTGTTATTAATAGTATAATTATTATCATTATTTTTATATTATTATTATTGTTGTTGTTGTTATTAAACTTTTGATAATCTAATATGGTATACAAATAAGGTAAGCAAGTATGTCCTAAATATGTTTATTCATATGAAAATAACGTTGATGACTCTTGCAATGTTGTTTTCGAAATTCCAACATTGTATTTCATGCCTATTTTGGTACTTTTGTGAATGTATATTATTATTTCATTAAGAAATGACATTAAAACATTTAGACAATAAACTTTATTCTTAGCTTAGCTTAGACTTGAGTAAGTCACTTGATGTCATGCATAACCAGCAATGGAAGAAAATAATTTGAGTGGAATTGTTGGCTTGATGTATATGTGGTGTAGTGATCAAGACAAATGACTAATACTTATGGATTTTAAGCTGCCACATTTTTTATTATTGTAAAATTTATTCTAACCAACCATACAATATATTTTGAGAAATTCCTACCATGTCACATATTGCACCAAGATAGTGGCGTAACTGAATGACGTAAATTGGAGAATTGGAGTGTGGTAAAGTATAGTGACACTTTATTAAAAAAATTATTTTTTTATTTTTATTTTTTAATAAAAAAATTAATTATATTTAGTTAGAATTATTAAAATAATAAAATAATTATATCAAAATATTTTTGAGATTTTTTATAAATAAATATATAAATTGATATTCTTTAGATAAAAATATACATAATAAAACATAATTATAATAATGGTGATTTTCTTAAACATAAGTGGTATACTTAAGAAGAAGTTATTCTTAACATTGATATAATTATTATAACTATTATAATGATTATAATTATTAATATAATTATGAATATTATAATTGCTATTATGATCATTATCATGATTATTAATATAATTACTATAATTAACTATTATTATTATAGTTATTTATATACCTAATATAATATCATTAATATTAGTATAATACTATTTTTTTATCATCACTAATTAGACTTATTATTATTATTGCTATTAAAATAATTATAAAAATAATAATTAATCAAATAAATTGTGTAATTATAGTTATAATGATTGTAATAAATATTTTGTTGTATATTTGTATTTTTATAATATTAACAATAATAGTTAAAATAATTATAATTATGACAATTATAATAACAACAACAACAATTATTATTAGTATAACTATTGTAATTATGAATATATTTATTATTATTAATATAACAAATATTATTTTTATCAGTAACAATCAGAACAGATAAATACTAATTGTGTCATATCATTACATGTCTCGTATATCAGAAAAATGAAAGGAGAAAAACGTCTTATTATGGAGCTGAAGAAGGGTAGACTCTTCCTATAGCTCGGCCAAACCCCTTTCTGCTCATAAAATTGAACCGCTGGTTAGAGCCTCAGAGGTAACTCGACGGTTCTGGCGCTCACCGGCCGTCGAGGGGCAAAGGAAGAGATGAACTCCATCTCTGCCGGGGCCGCGCCCACCACCGGAGATAGGTGGCAGAGTAAGAAAAGAAGGGTTTCTTCGACCATAGAATCACTGGACCATGACATCCTATGTTTGATATTCTCGCTTCTCGACCTTTTCGTTCTTGTTCGCTGCTCCGCCGTCTGCAAATCATGGTACATACTTCTTGCCCCACTTAATTTCGTCGTCAAAGAATCGAAAGGCTTACATAAATTCGATTTCAATTGCGATGTTTGTGTACGGGGTTATGTGATTTTACTTTTATCCAATTTGAATTTGTTAATAGTCACTGTACTGAATAGTTGTACCAGTCAAGTACTCTGGATCATTAACTAAAGCTTAGAATTAAGAACAGGGATTGCGAGATAAAGAGGGAGAAGTGCTTGATACACAAAAAGGAGTGCAAATAGGAAAAGAAAAGTTTTGGAGAACTGAACCACACATTGAATCAACGGAAACCAGCATATAAGTAGCCGTACATAACTGAAAAAATAAAAGAAAACAGCCCACGTTTAACAGCTCTAAACGTGGTAAAACAACTTGAAAAAGTCAGGCTAATAACCACTTCCTAAAAATTAGGAATTATTAACACATCAGCAAATCAAATACCAATACTCAATACCCTCCTTTAAACTGAATGCTTCTAGCATTCAGTGTACTTTTGGAACAGAATACACACCCAACAGGTTCCGTAGCTTCGCAAATGTATCAAGCTTGAGTGGCTTGGTCATCACATCTGCTACTTGCCCCAAAGTACTGCAGTAACGCATATCTACAGTTCCAGCCTTGGTGAGATCACGAAGAAAGTGAAAGCGAACATCTATATGTTTACTGCATCCATGCATGACTGGGTTCTTGGAAAGTTTAATTGCCGAGCTATTATCACAATAGATGGTAGTAGACAACTAGACATGCTCTGAGTGTGACTTAGTTCCTCTAGAACCTTCCTCAGCCATATAACTTGACATACACATGAGGCTGCAGCAATTAACTCTGCTTCAGTAGCTGATAATGTAACTATAGGCTGCTTCTTTGAGGACCATGACATAGCCCCTGAGCTTAATATGAACACATATCCAGAAGTACTCTTCCTATCGTCCGAGTCTTCGGCATAATCACTATCTGTATAAGCAATTAACTCCTCACTGCCTCCCTTCTTATAGAATACACCCAAATCAACTGTCCCTTTTGGATATCTTAAGACTCTCTTTGCAGCCTATAAATGGAGCTCAGTAGGATTTGTCGTGTATCCACTGATGAGACTCACCACATACATCATATCTGGTCGAGTAGCAGTCAAGTACATGAGACTTCCCACCAACTGCTTATACAAAGACTCATCCACTTTTATTCCACTGGCATCTTTCATAAGCTTGAAACCCGGAACAATCGGATTATGTACTGGATTGCATTTCTCCATTCCAAACCTCTCCAATGCCTCCAATGCATATCTCTTCTGACTAATGTATATGCCATCAGACCTCTGATTTATCTCAATGCCAAGAAAATATCTCAATCTTCCCAGATCAGTCATGTCAAACTCAATCATCATAGATTTCTTAAACTCAGAAAACATTAACTCATCATTACCAGTGAATATGAGATCGTCGACATAAAGACTCACAATCAAAATCTTGCCTCCTTTTGCTGTTTTGACAAATAGTGTGTTCACAGTGGCATTTGTCAAATCCTTGCTGCACAAAGTAAGACTCTATGCGGCTATACCAAGCTCGTGGAGCTTGCTTCAGCCCATATAGTACTTTTTTCAACTTATACACCTTCTGTTCACTACCCTTCTGCTCATACCCACATGGTTGCTCTACAAAAACTTCCTCACTCAATTCACCATGTAAGAAGGCATACTTCACATCCAGCTTGTAGATGATCCATTCCTTTTGAGCTGCAAGTGCAATCACCAAACGAATTGTATATAGTCGTGCTATAGGTGCAAACACTTCAGTATAGTCAATTCTATGTTGTTGAGCATACCCTTTGCTACAAGTCGTGCCTTATACTTATCGACCTCTCCATTCTCATTGAGTTTTGTTTTATAAACACATTTCTCTCCAACTTTTTTTCCATCAGCAGGTAAATCTATCAATTCCCATGTACCATTTTTCTCTATTGCTTCTATCTCCAAATCCATGGCTTTTCTCCATTTTTCACTTTTGACAGCATCTTCATAATAAACAGGATCAGCAGCTGCATACATGGCCATTTCTTCTTCGGATAATCCCTCTCCACTTTCATAATCATGCATCCAAATTGGAGCTCTCCTGGTTCTTTTTCCTGAGGAGCTGTGTGGATTACCTTTTGTTGGGCCACCTGAAGAAGCATCATCTTCTCCTCCTTCACCATCTCCAATGGAATCATCTTCGTCTTCTATTTCATTTCCACGAACTCCTGCAGCTGATACTTCATTGTCACCCCACTCAAGGTCAATCAATAGCTCTTCTTTATGGCTCTTATGACTTATCCCACTCCAACACTTGTCTTCTTCAAACAAAACATCTTTGCTTACTATGACCTTATGAGAAATTGGATTGTATAATCTGTAAGCTTTTGATTCTTCACTAACTCCAAGTAGTACACAGCTGAAACTCTTGTCATCTGGCTTTGTTCTTTTACTATCAGGCACATGAACATGCGAAATACATCCAAAAACACGAAAATGATCAACAGAAGGCTTAAGGCCACTCCAAGCTTCCTCCAGAGTCTTATTTCTCACTGCCAATGTTGGACTTCTATTCAGAACATGGATAGTCCAATTAACTGCTTCAAGCCAAAATCTTCATAGAATCTTCTTTTCTGAAAGTATACTGTGAATCAAATTCATAATGGTTCTATTCTTTCGTTCCACCACTCCATTTTGTTGTGGAGTGTATGCTGCTGTCAATTGTCTGCTTATACCATTTTCCTTGCAAAAATCACTAAACTCTTGTGATGTAAATTCACCCCCACGATCGGTATGTAAACATTTTACATACAGGCCTGTTTCCTTTTCAACATGACTTTTATACTGTTTAAAAGTACTAAAAGCTTCGGACTTCTCCATCAAAAAATAAACCCAAGCTTTATGACTGAAATCATCAATGAAGCTAATAAAGTACCTTTTCTTACTGTTGGATACGGGATTAATAGGGCTGCAAATATCAGCATGCACCAGTTCAAGTTTCTGTGAAGCTCTCAACATGCTTCTCTTCGGGAATCCATCTCTTGATTGTTTCCCAACCATGCAACCTTCACATAGCCTTGAAGGAGTCTTGAGTTGCGGCAAATCACACACCATCTTCTTTTGCTGAAGTGTTTTCAACCCCTTGAAACTCAAATGCCCATATCTACAATGCCACAAATGAGCTAAATCCTCTGTGCTTGTATTGAAGCATGCAGAATCTCTTGGTACTGATTTTGCTAGCAAGATAAACATCCTGTTTGCTGTCATCTCAGTTTCTGTTATCAAACCTCTGTCGGGATGATAAATCTTACACTTTCCCTGTTGAATCAAGATTGTAAGACCCTTCTCCTGCGGCTGTCCCACACTCAACAAGTTGTTTTTTTAACTCAGGCACATTAAAAACTTCGGTAATGACCTGAGTAACCCCATCCACTTGAAGCCTCACATTCCCTCTACCCATTACAGTTATGCTTGAGTTATTTCCCAGTTTCACAGACTGTCTGAAGTTACTGTCAAAATCAGAAAAGAAATTTTTATTACCACACATGTGGTTGCTGCAACCGGAATCTAAAAACCACACATTATCCTTGCCAGCGTTGTTCAACTCCACTGCTAACATGAGTAATATCTCCTCTGCAGATTCTACATAGTTAGCCTCTTCCCTACTTGGACATTCATATTGAAAGTGACCAAGTTTATGGCATTTATAACACTCCATTGTGGACTTATCAAAGTTTTGTCTGCCACTACCTCTAACTCTTCCTCTTCCTCTAAAACCTCCACGTTCCGGCCTCTTCCTCTAGATCGATCTTCATGAGTGACCTTTAGAGCTTGCTCTTCCAAGGCATGACCATTCATGCATTGCTCATGTACAAGAAGGCTGCTTTGCAGTTCATCAATGGTTAGCTTATCCAAATCATTGGACTCTTCAATAGAACACACAACATAATCGAATTTTGGAGTCATAGGTCTCAAAATCTTTTCAATGACACCAATATTCTCCATTTTCTCACCATGTATTCTCATTTTGTTGGCTATGGTGAGAGTTTGGGACAAATACTCATCTACAGATTCCCCTACCTTCATGCGAAGCACTTCAAATTCCTTTCGAAGAGCTTGTAATTGTGCCCGCTTGACTGATGTCGTGCCTTGATACTTCTGCTTCATCGAATCCCATATGTTCTCTGCTGTGACCTTGTTTAAGATGGTCTCTAGGATTGACCGATCTATTGCTTGGAAGAGATAATTATTTGCCTTTAAATCTTTCAGCTTTTGGTTTTCAATCTTCTTCTTTTGTGCGTCAGACAATACTACTCCTGCTGCTGTAGGGATTCCATTTTCCACAAGTGCCCAATACTCCTTTGAGTGCAAGAAATTTTCCATTAGCATGGACCAATGATCATAATGCCCATCAAACTTTGGAATGGTTGGCTGTACAAAACTACTCTCTGATGACATATTCTCTCTTTCACTCCAAAGAAGACTGCTGCTTCTTAGATTTTCAATTAGGTTCCTGGAGAGCTCTGATACCAGATGTTAGATACACAAAAAGGAGTGCAAATAGAAAAAGAGAAGTTTTGGAGAACGGAACCACACATTGAATTGACGGAAAATAGCATATAAGTAGCCTTACATAACTGAAAAAATAAAAGAAAACAGCCCATGTTTAACAGCTCTAAACGTGGTAGAACAACTTGAAAAAGTCAGGCTAATAACTACTTCCTAAAAATTAGGAATTATTAACACATCAGCAAATCAAATACCAATGCTCAATAAGAAGTAGATTGGGACGGAGATGTTTGAGAGAAATGTGAGGGAACTCAATACATTTTCAGCAATGATCCGTTACATGTTGTTAAGTTTAGCAGTTTATAGCCAATACAATTTATAGCCATTACGTTTCAAATAATCAAATGGGCTTTCATCCTGTTTGCCACAGTATTATCGGTGCCCTTCTTATTCCTAATTCCTAGGCTGAACCAAGAGAATCCACTGAATGTTTCTGAGAAATTGATACGAACATGGCTATCACCACAAAGCCCAAGGGCAATCGCAGCCCAAAAAGATCAACTATTATGCTATGAGCAATCCAACAAGCTGCTAAGCCCTAGAAAGATTCTCTTTCTTGGTGTAATTACTGATTAGGCAGTTAGACAACTAGGTGTGTAATGTCTGTTGTTTGCTGTGCTTTCAATTTGCATGAGTATGCTGTTATGCTTAGGCGTCCACCCTTTGTCCTATTTCTCAGTAATTTTGTTAGCATATTAGCTTGTAGACCATACCCAAGGAATAAACTATTAAATATCGCTCACAATACGCAATATTGACCGATATTTATCGGATTTTAGGTTACTCGATACGTAACTGTTTTAAAAGTTCACTTATTTAGGTAGTATATTGGTTATTGATCGATATTTGTTGATATTTTGTCGATATTTACCAATATTTGTTGTGAAAAAAATAAAAAAGTAATGTTGCAACAACAGTCACATATAAAATATCATTTGTGACACTCCAATACAATAGATACCTCAGCTCCATGACTTTGACCCTAGTTTTATTTCTTGCCAAGGAATAATTGATATGCCTATAAATAATGCTATGCTATGGAAATAACCAACAGGCAATTATCAGAAAACGTCATCCTTTCTTTTTGGTGGCCCTTCGTCACCTCTATGCTTCAATGCTGGAGCTTATCCATGTTCGAAAGAGATTACCCCAAACCTAGGTTACATCAATTGGTGCTCATGTTGAGAGTGAAGTACCCTACCAGGCTATCATCTCTGAGTAATTATTACCCTAATAGACACATATCAGTTAATGAGTTATATGATCAAGAAGTTATGAATTTTGTATCATTTGCATAACCAACCTAGCATTGTTCATCATTAAGGAAGTTGAAAACTGGGAACCGGGAGCTCCCCACTTCTGTTGCCATTCAATCTAAATACACATCAACACCTCAATCACCATACACTTGTGACCCAAATCAACTATCACCACCCACAGGCCACAACCACTTCTGCCACCCCCACATCTTCTACATCTAATATTCACTGCCAACATCACCTGAAATTTTCAACCAACTTGCCGACCCATATTACCAAACTCAGCTGTAAAGAAACAGAAGCGCTTTCTGGTACCATATTGATCATCATCTCCACTACTAGTTAAGCCACCCATACTAACTATCGCTAATTCGATCACCATTGATGCAAAATAAAATTTGTACAAACTCCATTCCTTTTATTATTCGCCAACAAAGATACCAAATTCCAAAAACTTATCAAACTTCATTATTAAATCCTAATTTCTACATAGGTCATCCATTTGGTTTTTGTTTTTTTTTAACCAAGAAAAATGGAAAAAGCATGTTTCTCGTTAAGAGTTTACTAAGATGTGGCAACAACGAGTAGGCCATCAACATATGGGGAGAGCCTATGCTGTCATGGATGATAGAATTGTTGGTTTCTAGTGAGAATGTGTCACCATGCTTTGAAGCTCACCTAAAACTTGTGTTAGTCGTCACCGGAAGGGAAAATATCAAAAAATTCGTGGACTTAGTCTACGAGCCAAATATTATATTTTGAATATTGTCGGAGGGCATGTTTGGGCCAAAAATTTTGACAGGCTAAGAGGTCAATACTATTTTGACCTAGGCTAAACTTCATCTTCTTAGCAACATGCCATTTTCTTCGGCCAGATATCTTCATTCCTACATACCATAAATAGGTTATAGTTCACTAAATCATGATCAAAGTTCTATCTACTATTTCTGTTGTTTAATCTGCCACAAGTTTAGAAATTAGAGCCCAATGATAGGCCAACACATGTATTATCATTTCAGTCATTCTTTGCCATCTTTAGAAAAAATTCATGTGGTGAATTAGAAGCATACATGATAGAACATTTTGGAGAAACCTTGTACTAGGGCTGCATTGTATAATAACATGATCAATAAGAATGATAAATACACAGCCCGTGAGGAAGTCATGTTTGAACATATGAATATTGAGTAATTGGAACTCATGATTGTTGTTACAGTGATGAACTGCTTAGATTGCGAGGAACAAATATACTTGTGGAAATGATATAAATCCTGCTCTGCGAGAATAAATTTTGGGAGCACAAATATTGTGTATGTTTTTTTCGTAATAAGCATAGTTATACAACCAAATATCCAAACTATTACTAATACTGCACTCAATTGCTTTAGATTACTCAGTGATTCACTATATATCTACTCAATGAATATGGAGGATAGCTGTATTCTGGAGGCAAAACTTGAGTCTGAATGTGGTGGTACTATGGGATAGCAAGATTTTGGAGATTTGCTTGTATTTTAGTTACTCTATTTGAGTGAGGTTGTTTAGTTTCAAGGTTGTTTTAGGCAGAAAGGTTTGGGATTTTTCTTATGACATTCATTTTCCTGGAGTTGGTGGCAAGTTTTTCAGTAACACATAAGACAGTACAGTTGCTAGCAACCTTAAAGCAGTTGATTATTAATAATAATAATATTATTTGAAATATGATTTTTTTTTTCGTTTTTCTGCTCATCTAATTTGATCATATCTTATGTGTATGATTTTTTTTCTGTAAAGAGAACAAACCCTTGCCCCTTGGCCTCTCCCACATTTCAAAAACTCATATACAAACTTCAAATTTATTTATGTAACTATCTTTTTATAGTTTGAAACGATAATTATAAAGCGTTATGCTGCATTGAGTGTGTGTATAATGATAGTAAATCGTTTATGTTGATACATCTGGACATCATGCTTAGTTCTTGTTTCAATAGACTCAGAAAACAATTAACAGAATTATCTTATGAGTTGGGGATTGTATACAAGCATTAAGCCTTTCAGATTTTCCGACTGGTTGTAATACTTTTCCACAAACTGATTTTTATCTGGTTTGTTGAACTGATCAATAATCCTACCAAATTTCAAATCACCAGATTGGCACTCGTTGCTTGACAAAACCCACCCCAAGATAGAAACTGAGCATGCTGGATTTACTATTATTGAGCTTCCCTACTAAATGAAGAGACACCTATCCAATTACTTGATGCTCAGAGATATGAAAAATGCTATAGTGCCTTTCGCAGTTTTTGATCCAGCTATGAGGGTTCTTGCCATCTAATTTTATAATTTGAACGTACGATTAGAAAGAGAAATTCCCTGACTCCTTGAATGATCACTGTCAAATACATTTTGGGGCCTTGTTTTAGATGAGAATTTGGGCCCATAAAATAAAATATATATGTAAACATAATTATCAAAAAATATATTAATATATTGCATAGAACAATCATATTACAATATTTATGTACAAATAATGTAAGGATAATTTATCATAACAGAGGTGACAGAGATCAGCAATTTCTATAGTATTGAGGTCTACCAGTCTGACTTCTTTTAAGCCCTGTTTTCCTCATTTTATGATGAGATAGATTAGGATCAATACCAATCAGATCAGATAATATCAATTATTATTATTATTATTATTATTATTATTATTATTTATTGTTATTATCATCATAATTATAACTTTTATTATAAATATTAATAATATTACGAATGTTATTATGATAACTATTTTAATTATTTATGTTATAATTATTATTATTGTTGTTATTTATATAATTATGATAATTATACTTATTAATATAATTATTATAATTACAATTGGTGATATAATTAATATTATAATAATGAATCTAATTATTATTATAATAATGAATTAATTATTCTCATTATGATAATTATTAATTTAATTATTATTACTATTATTTTGATTATTAATATTATTATAATTATTAATGTAATTGTTATGTATTTATTAATATAATAATAATTAATATTAATATAATTATTATAATGAATTATTAATATTATTATTATAATGAATTATTAATATTATTATCATAATTATAACTATTAATATTTTTACGTTAATTAATATTATTATAATTATTAATATAATAATTTTAATTTTTATCAACACTAATTCAGTTAGATCCTAGCTTTGATGCCGATTTTTACTACAAGGGATGATTATTCCAATGAAATGCTCTGGACTAAATTTCAGAACTGAGATCAGAAAGGGTAAGAGAAATATTTGTTTTGGGGGGGGGGGAGCTCAACATATTCTAGCAATAATCCCTTCCATCTTGTTAGGTTTGGCAATTCATAGCTGTTACAATTCATATTATAATTTGTGACAGATTCCAAATAACTGAATAGGTAAGGGTTTAACCAACTCTAACTGCTAATCTGGCTTCGAAGTTGATTATGTTCTCAGTTGAGCTGGGATGGATGCTGTGCTGGCATGTCGTTTTGAGCTGCAGCCTGGTAGACTCATGACATTGAATCAATTGTGCGCTGTGTATGAATTTGATTTACCATATCCTTTGTCTGGTTATTTGATGCCAGTGAAATTTGGTTCATTGAATTACCAAAATGTGTCTTTATTATTTTTTTCTTTCTTACATCAATCTTCAGTGGTTGCCTAGTTTATTCTCTGAGATAGTGACCACAAACACATGCTACATGTTGCATCACAAGCTGGGTAACTGATGAAGTTTTTTGCTATTTGCATTTTAGGAACAATATTATCAAGAGATCCAAAATGCTGCATATCCTCTACCGCAAGAAACAGGGTTGGTCCCATGATCCTTCAAGCTCAGTGCTTGATTCTGATGGATTCTTGAGTTTGTACCTTAAGGAGCTGGCTATGCGGAATCATAGGTCTTCTTTACATTGTGGTTCTGTTTCCATTGGTCAGTGGAGGGGACACGCAAATGGGTAAAATTATGCTTTATCAAAGCTTTGATTTTGTAGTCCTTCATATCTTGTTCTTGATTTCTTTGTGGTTGTATGAAATGTTTTTCTTGGGGAAAGCTACACATGGTTAGTGATGTGAATTTTCATTTTGTTGTATCACATTCAAATTCCCTCTACAAGAATTACATGAAGTGCAAATATCTCGGATTATAAAAACTTTTGGTTAAGCAGCGTGCTTAGGCAATTTGATTTTGTAAAAATTCATGGCAGATTATTCTGAATCTTTGTTAGTTCCAATGCATTCTATGATGGCTAAGTTCAGCATATATACGAGTATATGACTTGATTGCACTGAATAGAAGGCATGCTAGAACTTAGGTATCATGCCTGGGTCATGCGGGGTTGTATTGTATATATATTTGAATTATTGGTTTGCTAACTTTGTGTTGTTCTAGGGTTGACCAGTGTCGGATGAAGATGGGCTTGGTCCTTACAGGTGTGGGTGATAAGGTATACTCTTGGTCATAAAAATGCTCATTTTCTTGCCTTTATCTGATTTCTGTTTTTTGGTTGATATATCCCCTTTCTTCCTATAGGCATATTCTTTCTTTATTTAAAATAATTCATGGCATTCCTTCGTAATTGTAGCTTTTTTCTGATAAGTGATAACTCACAAATATATATTATTCACAAGGTTTGAGTCATAATACGTAATGTTTGCAAATATAATAGGTCATGCGCCTCTGGTCTTCTGAAAGCTATAGATGTTTGGAGCAGTATTCACTTTCCAATATGGCCCCTTTGGTTGATTTTGATTTTGATGAGAGCAAGGTAAATTAGATGTATATTTTAGCCTTCTAGTCTTTTTATAGTACTGTCGCATTTTTCTCTTTTTGACTGCTTTGTTAGGAGGCAGCTGTGAGCCTTGAGCTCATAAGATATTTCAGTCCTCTGGACTACTGGCAAAGAGCTAAAGAGGCTTTTCCATTTTGATTTAAGACTTGTTTGGAGTTACTTATCAAAAGTAGTTATCTATAATAATTACTTATTTTGAAATTTTTTTAGTCTAAAATATTTTCAAAGTAAGTAATTATCATGGATAATTAACTTTGATAAGTAGCTCTAAACATGAGTTTATTTTTGAGTAGCTGATATGATACACTGTCTACCCTTACTCTACATATCGACTACATGCTTATGTTTGAAGTGTGTGATGTTGAAGGCTATGTCTGTTACTAGGTTGACTCAGCTGCTTGGCTGCTGACCTGCTATTGTTGTCACCATACTCCTACAGATTGTTGGTTTGGTAGGTACTCGTATCTTTGTGTGGAGACGGAATGGAAACTGTACTGCATTCCCTTCACGTGAGGGAACATTTATGAAAGGGTTATGTATGCGGTAAGGTGGCTGATGCCATTCCTATTAGTTCATTGGATCTTAAAGCTCGTCTTTCAGGTGTATAATACCCAACTTTTTGTGAAGGTACATGGATCCAGAAGCTGTGGTTGGATGTGAGGATGGAACTGTTCGTGTATTTGACATGTACAGCAAGAAATGTACTCAAATTATTCGGTATGAATGTGTTATCTCTCTGCTCACCTCCCTCTTGGGTTATTATGTGTTTCATGTGTTCAGCTTGCCACATCAATTATTCGGGGGATTTTACGGGTGTCAATGGGAATTTGATTTGAAAGAAAATCACACTTGATAAGATTACCAATAAGCATGGCCCGGGTGGTAGTGGTCTTTGATGCTAGGTAGGAGGGCCGGGTTTGATTCCTATTTTCAACACGCGGTTGGTTCCCCTCCTCCCCCCACGTGTATCAACATTAAGAAAAATAAAGCTATACTGCTTATTGTTGTGTGAAAATGTAACTTTAGGCAATCGATCGAAAGGCAACAACATCAAGTTGGCACAAATGAATATGCTTTCTGTGGGAGATTATTGTGCTTCTTTAGCCATTGCCCCCTTTTTTAACAAACTGGGTCAGCGTATTCCTTTTTCTTATTTTGCCTTTTCCTTCATCTCCTTGCATGGTCATTGGGTTCTAACTTTCTTTTCTTCCTGCAGAACGCACTCCAGCTCTGTAACATGCTTATCTTTAGGTGATAATCAGCTGATGTTAAGTGGTTCTTCCCTTGGAAGTATAGTTGTTTCAGGTCTGTCATCTGACCGGCAGGTTGCTACATTGAGGTCAGCTGATCGGACAGGTAATTTTTCTTATTTATTTATTCTTTTGTGTTTTTTACTTGTTTTGACTATCGTAGCTGGGAAGAATTATGTTGAAATACCAACATCTGTCATTGCATTACAGGCATGTGATCACGCATATTTGATTCATTTTATCATTTTTTTATAATTTTTGGAGTCCTTATTCTGTGTTCTCGGATTAATTATGGATGGAGATTGGAGGGGAACATGCACCAGTACAGGAGGCTAGGGCCAAACGGCAGATTAGGCAGCCCAGGAAAATGGACGGCTACATCTTGGGCTGAGTCGATGGAGCTAGTCATTCTGTGGGATTCAAGCTGATGCTAAATAAATTCCAACTCGATTTCCTTCAAGAAGCTATTACTGTTTTGTTTCTTGTCGGCTATTTCTGTTTGTCCTTAGTAGTAAGAATTTGGGCACTAGGAGTTATTCCTCAAAATATTCCATTTCCCTTAGCCGTTGTACCAGGTGTCATAGTAAATTGTACCTAGCCTCTGAAACTACCACTACAGGTCACAAAATCGTGGCGATAAATATGATCATCGAGCATTTCGGGAACTGTTTCTCTCTGATTTTCTGGGATCCCTTTCCCAGTTTCCCCCATTATGCCCTCCTCTGGAGCTCATCACTGCTCTAATTAGTGATAAACCCACCTTGCATCAGGGAATGAATTCAATACCAGTAATTATAGTAGTTCTTGTTTTGGGGCTTCATATGGCAACATATCTTTATTTCAGGTTCTGAATTCACCTCCAACCTATTGTTGTACAGGCATAAAGACACTGTATTATAACCCTTCGTCTCAATACTTATTTGCTGGATCAACCGTTGGCATTGCATCATGTTGGGATCTGAGGTAACACGATGACAAAGTCATTGCATCCCAATCATATCGGCAGCATGCCAGTCATGTTCTTATCTCCCTAAGATCCCATTCATTATGAATTGAAGTGCTATATACAAACACCTCGTTTCTTACTAGATGTGGTGAAAGCTTATTGTGCTTTTGTTGATTTTTGCAATTCTGCTTCTTGAAATCCCCTAAACTTCGACTTAATTTCTCTTCTCTACTTTTTGATGTTTTCCGCTTAAAAAAGGCAAAACCATTTTCTTGTACTTTACAGGATGATGAGGACTTTATGGGAGAACAAAATCAGTCCGAATGTTTTATACTCAATGCACGGCCTGCACGATGACACATCCACTTTAGTTGCTGGAGGGATAGATGGAATCCTGCGCATCCTGGATCAGAATACCGGGGATGTTCTATCAAGGTGTATAATGGTTGATGGCAATAGCATTGCGTCAACATCTAAAAGCAACGTCGAAAGGAAGAAAGTGAAGAGGATTTCAGAGGATGTAATCATTGATAGCATTCCTCTCGCAGCTCGGCCTCCTATTCGGTGTTTGGCTGTTGGGATGAAGAAAGTTGTTACTGCACATAATGGAAAACATATTAGGATGTGGAGATTTCGATAAGTGAAAAATGTAGGATGGTGGCTTTATTTATTGGTCGGTGGAAAAAAGCGTGCTCTGTGTGCCCTGATTTCAGGTATAAACTACTATGCTATTGTAACATTTTATACTAGGAGAGTACTGATCTCTTGCGAAGGATTGGTGTGTGACGAAGAGTTGTTTTACAATGTCGGCCTCAAAGCTGAGTAGCTTGTAGAAATGGCGTCTTCCCATTGTATCTGTTTGTCTCCACCTTTCCACCCGGGGCTCCGGCCGCCCAAATTGTCTAGTTTTATGTCAAAGTAATTCATACAGAACCCTTTGATCTAGTTATTGTAATACTCTTCTCTTGGTAATCATTGAACCTCTTGCTATTTAGCTTAGTTGCCATGTTAATATGGTTAATCGTATGCATGGACATATTTGCTACGCTAAGAACCTCTTGTTATCTATCTTTAGTTAAGACCAATACTTTTGTATGTAGAGCTAATAAAAATTGACCTGTTTCAAACAACTAGGAGAATATTGATATGATCCATTCAAATAATTAAGAGTTTGAAATTTATTTGACTCTATTTGATATATATCTAATATTTAATATAATTCAAAAAATCTTAAGTTTGAAATATACCTAATCTGACTAGCTATTTATTTGAAATATGGTGTAATGGTTTGACATAATTTGTTGTTTATCCAAAATTTGATATAATGCAAAAAAAAAATTAAAAAAATTAATCCCGGTATGTACCTAAAAATTAGCATTAATCTATAATTAAAATAATTTAAATTTTGAAATTTTTATAAAATATGAAAGATTATAAATGTGTAACTAATCCAACCTAGTATTTGCATTAAATTATAGAAACATTATACTTTTTTGAGGTGTATACCACTTCTTATATATATACAAATATCAATTAATACCAACATAGAAGTATAGGGATACAAGGAGAGGGGAAAAAAAGGAAGGAAAATCCTACTAGAGCATCTAAATATTAGTTTACTTCTATCTAATATTACAAAATAATAACAATTCAAATACATCTAACACCTTTAACTTAAGATACAAACATGATATTAGCACTTAAAAAGACTCAAAAGACATATATCCAACATTTGTAACTTAAAACACAAATATGCTAGCTTTTAAAAGGCACTATATAAGTAGTTCCAACTCTAATAACCTAATACACAAATATATAAGCCTCAAAATATACCACAAGATAATAACAATGCAAATACATTCAATACCTATAACTTCAGACATAAATATACAAGCCTCAAAAGGCACTACATAAATGTTTAAAAACCTCAAAAGACACACATCCAACACTTAATTTACTATGCATACCTAAAATTATCAAAAGCTTGGGTTTACCAAAAGTTGGTAGTTTTATGATCAAAATACTAGACAATTGGGAATTCTATTTTCCTAGAAGATCAAAAAGTAGTTGGCTAACTCCATGTTGGTAGCTCTACATAAAAAAAATATGGAACTTAGAGCAGGATGATTAATAATATTATAGGCTTACTACATATTGGTAGCTCTACTAATAAAACAAAAACTATACAACTAAACTAATTCAAATTAGACTATAATATTCTAACAGAACTAATCTAAGTTTCTAATGTCACTACTTAATCTTATGAAACTAACAGATACATTTTATGAAGCTATTCTAAACTCTTAATGAAACTACTCGTCTCAGCTTATAAACCGCTTAAAGTTTCTAAGGAAAATACTTATTTTAGTTTATGAAACTGCTGTAATAGATTTATGGAACTATCATAATTATTTTATCAAACTAGTGGTTCTTAGTTCTCATTATAACTAATGGTTCTCACTAAATACACCCATATATCTTCTTATCAAACATAGATGAAAGACAAGAGATCACAAAATAAAGTGATATATTTTTATCATTTATTCAACTTGGGAACATTAAAGTATTATAATTGTGATCATTATTTGGTAAAACTAACAACATATCTATTTTATCAAATATTAGGACACGCTTTTAATGAAATGTATGTGATATAACTATTATCAATATTCTTGTAATGATGAGGATTCCTAAAGTAAAACTCATGAATATGAAAAAGATTCATCAAATCCAACTCACTACCTAAGTGAGTTGAGAAGAACATTAAAGAGTTGGGGATAACGGGAATAAACACCCTTCACCAGCTCAAGCTAAGGACTAAGATCAAAGATAGATATTTTTGTCAAGCATTATTAAAATTATTTCACTCACACACCGTCGTTCACAGATATATGAAGAGAAGAGAAAAGAAAAACTAATGGCACATAACTTTCATTCATTGAATTGAATACATAACTTCGCTAATTCTACATGGCATAAAAAGAACAAAGCTACACATATGATTTCTCCCATCCCTAGGCTAAACCAAATAAAAAATATATAGCTTCAATCCTATGCAATAATAATTGGTAAGGAGTATTTTAGCTCACGGGCCATAATACAGTATATAGCAAAACTAAATAGATGAAGCCAACTAAAAACATTAACCTAAAATATAAGCTTGATTTATCAATAAATCCAACTATTTAATAATATAATATGGTGTTTGGGTTAACAATTAATTATTACAATATCAATCTTAGTGACTGTAGAACATGTCCTTATAGGCAAGAAGTGATATCCAACATATTATGATTGATACAGTCCATCAAAAGCTTCAACCAAGTCTTCAAGCCCATGATCTAGTAACCCAATTCTAAATAACAACTATCATATGAATTAATTTTTGCCCTAAATAAAAAAATATATATTACATAATCATAGCTTGTTTAGTTATTCAAAATGCAGTTAGTATTATTGATCATAATACTAATTAAATATTTAAAATATTTGAAACAAGTATAAAAAGAAAAAGAGACCATACCTTAAGTAAAATTTAATCAAATAAGGAAAAATATTTATTAATTTTATTACAAGAACACATCAATAAAAAAATTGTAGCCTTAAACACTATATATTAGTATTGATACCTTGCAATATACTACCTATAACATAATAGAAAAATAGGAAAAATCTATAGTGAGAATGTTAATTACTCATAATAAAAATTGAAGATCAATGAATTTTATTACATCAAATATGTTAAATACTAAGAAGTCAATATTAGTTGGTCATTTGTCAATTGCCATTACTTTATCTAATTTTCATTTGATTTGGCTTAATATGATCTAATCACAGTGAAAAAAGTTAATGTGTTATTATTATTATTATTGCCATAATTGATGTTTATTAACTACTATTATTATTGTTATCATTATTATAGTTTTTAACATTAATTTGTATTATTATTATATTTATTAAAATTATGTTGATATGACGTAACCAATCTATAATAAAAATAATGCGAGAAGTACAACCTTACAAGTCAATAGTTAATATAACTTAATATTATGTAAGGATCACATGAGATATGAATATAATGTAAAATTAAAATAATATTCAAACTTGATATAATGTATCTTATAATGGAGATGAATTATAAGCTATACCTTAATATCAAAAGAAAAGTGATTTGATTTAAAAAAAAATTGAAATGTCCAATACACTTTCAAAGATGAAATAATAACAAAAAGTTCTCATTCCTTGAAATAATCAATATCCAAAAATATGATAAATTGAAATAAGCGATCTCAAAATAATTAGCTTTTAATAACATCTTAGAACAAATAAAAAATAGCGCGATAATAACTCAAATCTAAAATGACCCGAATCTAATATAAACCTAACTCGAAAATGTAATAATTTGAGCTTATCTGATCCCATATAAAAAATAAAATAATATAAATTTATCTAATTTTGAGTCCATCCGATCTCAACCTAACACGATCTGTAAGGTTAGAATGATATGAGATTATCTAACCCCGAGTCGATCCTAATCAAACCTTACCCAACCTGGCAAAATGATCTGAAAATTTTCATAAACGAAATGACTTGATAATCATGTGACCCCACTCGATAGTAATCTAATCCACCCAATTGTTAGTTCTCGTTGTATAAATTAGCCATATGTTAAAATCCCCCCCTCCCTTTTATGTACATGTCAATTCATCAAATTCTACCTTTTCTAAAATATAGAGTGAAAAATTAGTATTAAATTAATGATGGAAGACCATAATATATTTTCCATTGTACAAATCATACAAAAAACGTTAACATATTATTCGATCAAGATATACTATATTGAACTCTTTTTGGGTACCAAAATTTCTCTCAAATAGGAGCAGGGCTGATATGATATGCCACTAAATTTTATCACTTTATTGTACATGATAAAAATAATATTAAAATTTAAAAAGTATAGTACAAAATTTATTAATATACTTTTATATTAGTAGCATTCATTTAATTAATACTCTTGCTTTAATTATCGATTACCTAAGTGAAAAGAACAAAAGTAGCAATATTGTATTTAATTTCTCTGTTTTACATCAAATGGCTTATAGCGAGAAAAGAATACTAATTTATGAACATTTTTTTTTCCACCATAGCCAGGGACAGGGTATAATAATCTTATCATACAATAAATTTAAATTCTAAAAATAAGGACAAAAACTATCATCCTAACATACTCAACGTCACATTAAATATCTGATGTGTCAGACTATATCTAATTTCAAACGTATAAGCTATAAAGAATACAAAAATTACTAAGGCTCTGTTTGGTTTGAAGAAAATTAAGTGGAAAGAAAAATGTAGAGGAAAGAAAATTGAAGGAAAGAAAATGAAAGAAATTTATTTTCTTTCCTTTGTTTGGTTGTTGGAGAAAATTTTGTGGAAAATCAAAATCTTGGAAAATATTTTTAGTGTTTGGTATATAGAAAGAAAATTCTAAGAAAAGTTAAATGTTATTATTTAAATATTATTATATATTTAATGTTATTAAAAATATTATATTAATATATAAACTATTACATAAAATTTCTAAAAAAATTATTAAAACTCCATAAAATCAATACTTATTTCAAAATTTTTTTATAGAACTATTCTAAAATATTACATGGATAATTTACAATAATTTTAAAAAAATATATAAAAAAATCCAAACCCGATAACAAAACATATATCTATATCGTATCCATACTCAAATCTAATGCATATTTTTTATATTTATATTCGTATCTAATAAATAAAATCAGTTTGAGTTTTTTATTAGATTTACACATTCTTTCTTTGTTCGAAGTCAATGTTTCTACTAATACCATACACACTATACACACAAAGCTTAAAAACGCCTCCTTAAACATTGCGGAAGGTAGGAAAGAGTAATTATAACTATTGTGCGAACTCATTATTTTTTTTAAAAATATTTATAAAATATTAATAACAATGTAAACTTTCTACTAATGAGAGATAGAGTAAGTAAAAATGAAATAAAATAAACCATCATACTTTACTCACCAATGTATATATCAAGATCTCCAAAAAAAAAAACAATGTGTATTTTTAATTCATAATTACTAATTAAATAAGTCAAAATGGTACATTAGCATCATAAAAAATGTCAAAACCGAACTCCACGGCACGCCATGGTATACTCGCCCATAAGAGCCCTCACCAATTAATGCCTTTGTACCAAAATTATCCATAATTTCCTTCAACTCATCCACGGAGATTGCAGGAACAGCAGGAGGTTGATATTTTACAACTTGTGTGTCCTTTGGAGCGTCCTGTGCATCATGATAACCTGCATTTTGGCCTGTGTCATGAAACTCATCTCATTCTCATCCTAAGCATCTGCGAACCTAATTGTCTAGTAGGAGAAAAATAAACACCAGCTGAGAACAAGGAAGACATTTTTTATTTTTTCCGAAACCATAAACTGCCTATTGGCATACCTGCCGTATGATTTGCCATAAAAGGTCCCTTATCTGCAGATTTATGAAAATCATCCCCCACAAAACAGCTGAAACAGCCCATCTCTTCTTTTGAGCTGTTACAATTTGAATGAAACAACGGAAAATAGTGAGTCGTGGTCCTCATGGAGCTGGCAGTTTCACGGGAACTGTCATGAAGAAAAATCTGAAATACCCAGAGATAACACCGAAAGGTGTACTAAGAGAAACATCAGAAGGTCCGGTAATCATTGCTCTCAGAATGACAGCTACAAAGATCCAATCATCCGGACAGAACAAAATTGATAAATAAGGAAAAAATTGGGCGACTGACCAACCAAATTTTAAAGCACCTCAATTGAATTACTCGGTAATTTGGCGAATCAAAGCAGACAAATAATGCAAGATTTTAATTAAGAAAATAAACGATAGCCCAACCTTTACCACCGCCAACACTACTGTTGTTGCTGCCGCTGCTACAGAATCAATGGCGGCAGCAGGCAAACAACCGATTTACAGAGGAGTAAGAATGAGGGCGTGGGGTAAATGGGTATCCGAAATCCGTGAACCAAGGAAAAAATCACGGATCTGGTTGGGCACTTTCGCAACACCAGAAATGGCAGCTCGTGCTCACGACGTAGCTGCACTTAGCATTAAAGGGAAATCAGCCATTCTTAACTTCCCTCATCTCACTGGTTCGCTACCCATACCCGCTTCCAACTCGCCTCGTGACGTCCAGATTGCTGCTGCTAAGGCGGGTGCAATGGATATCAATACAGTAAGTTCATCATACTCGGCGTCCTCGCCAGCCGCAACACTGGTACCTACTCTTTCACCTTCGTCTTCGTTGTCGTCGTCGTCGTCGTCGTCGTCGACGGCGACATCGCCAGCGTGGTCGAGGATCAGTTTAGATTAGGAGGAGACGACGGAGAGAGCAGCGGCGAAGAAGAGGAAGACGAAGGAAGAAGGGCCTTCGACGGCTACAGCTTCGGAGGAGTTTGTTGGAGAAATGTCGAGCACAAATTTTCCTTGCTTGTTTCCTATTTTCCTCAGCTTTTGGTATGGAAAATACAGTAGCGTAAGTTTCCCTCTTATTTTTCTCCATATTTTATTTCTGTTTAATTTTTCATACTACCAAACAGTATAAAAATATTTTCCACCTAATTTTTTTTCCTTTCCTTATCAGTTTCTTCGAACCAAACAAAGTCAAGGAAAATTTGTGCTCGACATTTCTCCAACAAACTCCTCCGAAGCTGTAGCCGTCGAAGGCCCTTCTTCCTTCGTCTTCCTCTTCTTCGCCGCTGCTCTCTCCGTCGTCTCCTCCTAATCTAAACTGATCCTCGACCACGCTGGCGATGTCGCCGTCGACGACGACGACGACGACGACGAAGACGAAGGTGAAAGAGTAGGTACCAGTGTTGCGGCTGGCGAGGACGCCGAGTATGATGAACTTACTGTATTGATATCCATTGCACCCGCCTTAGCAGCAGCAATCTGGACGTCACGAGGCGAGTTGGAAGCGGGTATGGGTAGCGAACCAGTGAGATGAGGGAAGTTAAGAATGGCTGATTTCCCTTTAATGCTAAGTGCAGCTACGTCGTGAGCACGAGCTGCCATTTCTGGTGTTGCGAAAGTGCCCAACCAGATCCGTGATTTTTTCCTTGGTTCACGGATTTCGGATACCCATTTACCCCACGCCCTCATTCTTACTCCTCTGTAAATCGGTTGTTTGCCTGCTGCCGCCATTGATTCTGTAGCAGCGGCAGCAACAACAGTAGTGTTGGCGGTGGTAAAGGTTGGGCTATCGTTTATTTTCTTAATTAAAATCTTGCATTATTTGTCTGCTTTGATTCGCCAAATTACCGAGTAATTCAATTGAGGTGCTTTAAAATTTGGTTGGTCAGTCGCCCAATTTTTTCCTTATTTATCAATTTTGTTCTGTCCGGATGATTGGATCTTTGTAGCTGTCATTCTGAGAGCAATGATTACCGGACCTTCTGATGTTTCTCTTAGTACACCTTTCGGTGTTATCTCTGGGTATTTCAGATTTTTCTTCATGACAGTTCCCGTGAAACTGCCAGCTCCATGAGGACCACGACTCACTATTTTCCGTTGTTTCATTCAAATTGTAACAGCTCAAAAGAAGAGATGGGCTGTTTCAGCTGTTTTGTGGGGGATGATTTTCATAAATCTGCAGATAAGGGACCTTTTATGGCAAATCATACGGCAGGTATGCCAATAGGCAGTTTATGGTTTCGGAAAAAATAAAAAATGTCTTCCTTGTTCTCAGCTGGTGTTTATTTTTCTCCTACTAGACAATTAGGTTCGCAGATGCTTAGGATGAGAATGAGATGAGTTTCATGACACAGGCCAAAATGCAGGTTATCATGATGCACAGGACGCTCCAAAGGACACACAAGTTGTAAAATATCAACCTCCTGCTGTTCCTGCAATCTCCGTGGATGAGTTGAAGGAAATTATGGATAATTTTGGTACAAAGGCATTAATTGGTGAGGGCTCTTATGGGCGAGTATACCATGGCGTGCCGTGGAGTTCGGTTTTGACATTTTTTATGATGCTAATGTACCATTTTGACTTATTTAATTAGTAATTATGAATTAAAAATACACATTGTTTTTTTTTGGAGATCTTGATATATACATTGGTGAGTAAAGTATGATGGTTTATTTTATTTCATTTTTACTTACTCTATCTCTCATTAGTAGAAAGTTTACATTGTTATTAATATTTTATAAATATTTTTAAAAAAAAATATGAGTTCGCACAATAGTTATAATTACTCTTTCCTACCTTCCGCAATGTTTAAGGAGGCGTTTTTAAGCTTTGTGTGTATAGTGTGTATGGTATTAGTAGAAACATTGACTTCGAACAAAGAAAGAATGTGTAAATCTAATAAAAAACTCAAACTGATTTTATTTATTAGATACGAATATAAATATAAAAAATATGCATTAGATTTGAGTATGGATACGATATAGATATATGTTTTGTTATCGGGTTTGGATTTTTTTATATATTTTTTTAAAATTATTGTAAATTATCCATGTAATATTTTAGAATAGTTCTATAAAAAAATTTTGAAATAAGTATTGATTTTATGGAGTTTTAATAATTTTTTTAGAAATTTTATGTAATAGTTTATATATTAATATAATATTTTTAATAACATTAAATATATAATAATATTTAAATAATAACATTTAACTTTTCTTAGAATTTTCTTTCTATATACCAAACACTAAAAATATTTTCCAAGATTTTGATTTTCCACAAAATTTTCTCCAACAACCAAACAAAGGAAAGAAAATAAATTTCTTTCATTTTCTTTCCTTCAATTTTCTTTCCTCTACATTTTTCTTTCCACTTAATTTTTTTCAAACCAAACAGAACCTTAATGAAAACATCGGTCTTAAAGTACATTTCTATTTTCAGTTATGTGTGAATCCAACTAAGTTTGATTCGCATATATGCTAATATGCACGCCGCTCACAATGACGACCGTGACGTAGCTCCATCTGCTTAGTATCGCGCTATCCGATCGTCGCTCATGGTAGTAAGTACTAAGCAGTACGCTGTCTTGTGTGCGGCTACTAACGTCTAACGGTGAGTAGCTCAAGAAAACTCCAATACAATCTCAAAATCAATGCTCAATATCAACATTGTCCGTGATGATCCTTTGAGTTATCGGATATTTAAAATTTAAAGCAGTTCGGTTTAAAAGAATAAATAATTAAATTATTTTTTATATTAAATAATTGATATAGTTAATAAAAAATTAAATAAATTAAATATTTTATTCGATAAATATAAATAATATTTAATTATTTAAAGAAAAATATTTATATTTATTTATCTATATATATTTTTTACATATACATCTTTATATATATAAATATATTTATTTATGAATCAAAAATAAAAAAATTTGCTAGGTATGTTATTTGGGTCTAGAATTTGGCCAATTCACTCTGTCATATATTTACTTTCTGGTAGGACACATCTATTTCTCATTTACTTAGTGCTTGTTTGGAGTTACTTATCAAAATTAGTTTTCAAAGATAATCACTTATTTTAAAAAAAATTAGCATAATTTTTTTTAAAATAAGTGATTATCTTGGATAACTATTTTTGATAAGTAGCTCCAAACTGACTCTTAGTTACTCATCTAGCTTATTTTTCTTTTCGTTCATGTTCATTCACAAAACTTAACCCTAGTACCTTATTCTCTGTCTACCTCCTTTCTTTCTCTAGAGAAACCACGGATGCGGGGAGTAGAGGAGCACCAAAGCTTGTTTAACATTCTCAAATTTTAGTACTTAAAATTTTTGTTTAAAAGAATTAATTGTGGAAGTAAAAACACAAAATATAGGAGGTTTTATGCCTCATCCAATATAGTAGAGGCACTTTTTATACATAATCTATATCGGATGCAAGGCAAAAGTAACATTGTACCTAAGAATTAAGTGTAGGAAAAACTTAATTCTACTACGATACAGGATACGAAATAGAGAAAAGAAAATATGTATAATGAAAACATATGACTAGAAGTCCATAAAAAGATATAGATATACACTAAAAGTAGTAATCAACAATCACCAGTAAAACAAGGCGGATCCACTCTTAGGAATGAGCAACACCCACAAGATGAATAATTAGTATGCTACATAATGAGTAAGGTAACAATACAATAAAAAAAGGGTACAAATACAAAAGATCACATAAAGAGCTCATCAAGTGAAAAGCTTAATCATGATATGATAGATGAGAATAAATGAACCTAGATTTCCATCATTAGATAATAGCACCAACCATTTTCTTATTTACACTGAGCTTAGGATCCTACTATTATTAATTTGGTAGAACAAACTAAAATACCTCCTAGGACAACATATGCTTGACCACCATTATTAAACAGGTGGAACGAATTCTACATCTCAGTCTTAACTCACGTGATCTTTCATTTTAAGTGATTAATATCTTATTCAAGATTATTTATCTCAAAGCAGTCATGCAGACATATGTATTGATATGTAAGGCACATAATATAGCTTAATATAATTATCCAAAACACGTGAAACACAACCATATGAAGATCGAAACATTTCCTAAAGGAAAATATCACAATTTTCTTAAGAAAGCATAATTTCACAATACATGAATAACTTCTTCCATAATACTCATTTATCCACCAATTTCAGCACACCTTTCTAAAATATTATTATTATTATCAACATAAATGAAAATCAAAGTCTAACTATAACATCTTACATATGTGATAACAACCCTATCTCTAGAGTTATTATTCACAACATTAATGAAACTCAAATATCACAAGTTAGGTAAATTTTTTTCATAAAACTCATATAATTGTCAAATTTAATATACATTCCTAAAATGTCAATATTAACAACATATTCAAATATTAGAGTCTAAATCAAATGTTTTATACATGCAAATAATAACACCGCCTCTAGGGCTACTATTCCTAACTTAAGCTATTTTTCTCATTTTTTAAGACTTAGTCCATTCTTAATTACTCCAAACACTCCACATGATATCATTAGCATACTTTAAACCATTTAACACATTAAAATACAAAATTTTCTATATTTAAACCATAATGACTAAAATACCCTTAAGGATACCAAAATACCCAAATTTCACAAAAATCCTATATGTCTAATACCGCCATTTTTCATTCCTTAATTTAATACATCACTATAAATCTTAAATATACTTATTTTCCACTTACCATAATTTATCAAACCCACATTACAATACTCTATATCATACTAATTCACTTAGGGTTTACAACATAAGAATTATCGCAACAATATCGTATAATTGCATCTTAGTTTACTCAATTTCTATTATATGATACCACATTATCGCATAATAACATTAACACCATGATATTAACAACATGATGATACACACATAATCATACATAACATTTAGAAGAAAACTCTAACTATGACTTGTATCCTTGCCAAAAGTGTCTCCATTCTCTAAGCACGTATAAGCCTAAGATGCCTCCTTTGAGACCACTAGAAATATACCCAATAATCAAGGAAAAAACATAATTAAAACTTAAAATACAAAAAAAATACTAAGGTAAATGAGGTCAAAAAATGGAGAAAAATTGAAGTGCACAAGTGTTGAGCGGGTTGCGGCAGAACTTAGTGCAACAAGGGGCAAACGACATTGTTGTAGCTAAGTAGGGAGGAACAACAATTTTTGAAGTTTCTAATTGGGGATGCAATGACACTTTGTTTCGTATTTAATGAGAGTGGTAATAGGAGAATGTGCCCATGGTGTGTTGGAGTGGTGTGAGGGTGAGGTTGTGCTACGTGAGGTGGTGCGCTCTTTGGTGTGAGTTTGGGATGAAGATGCGGAGGGTTTGATGGGATGATTGTGGTAGCAATTTTGCAGGGGAAAATGGTGGTGCTTGGTGGTTGGTGGTGGCGAGTGGTGTGTGATGTATGGTGTCGATGAACAAGATAGGAAGGAAGGAGAATGAGGAAAACATTGGGGCTAGGCTACTCAACAAAAATGGTGGAAAGGGAGTGAGTTAGGTGAGAAATTAAACATGAAAAGGGGTTGTGGGGAATATGTGTATGTGTGTGTGTGTGTAACACCTTGATTTTTACAAACCAAAAAAATTCGTTTTATAGCGAAAGCATATAAGCAAAATATTAGGTGTTGCAATCATAATTGAGATAATTCTGGTTTGTCCAATCATCCTTACATCAATTATAAGGTTAAACCATTCATAGTAAAAAAAAATAGAAATGGAAGAACTTTTACAAATAAAATATAAGTTTGGAGGTTAACTCCAAATTACAATAATAAAATACAAACTAAGGAATAGCATGGATCAAATAGTCTAAAAAGGTATCTGGGTAAATACATCAACCATATAACATGTCTCTATGCTCATAACCCTGGTACTAAAGTCACTCCTCCACATATAACTTATCAAATACTGCAAAATCATCCAATGGGTTAGCCTTGACCTTCACAAATACATCTAGGTTGTCTACTCATAGGAATGAGCTACACCCATAAAATAGATGATTAATATGTTACATACTGAGTAAACTAGCAATATAGTCGAAGTATGATTACATATAATACATGAATTCACATCAAATAATAAGCGTACGTAAAATAATATAAAATAATGTAAGGTAAATAATGATTTCAAGTCTTTCTATATAAATATATTATATTCTAATATTTTATTTACGTTGAGTTTAGGGACCCCACTATTCTTAAACTTGTCCAACAGTCTAAAACACCTCTTAAGGACAAAACACCTGAGCCACTATTATTATTCGGTGGAATGGACTCAACACCTCTCAAAGAAAAATGCTCAGGATCAACTATTCTTAAACCAGTGGAATGGTCTAAAGCACCTCTCAAGAGCAAGACACTTGAGCCACTATTACTTATCCGGTGGAACAGACTCAACACTTTAATCCAAACTCATGTAGTCTTTTACTTAAAATAATTTTGTTTATCTTTTCCATTAATACTTTATCTCTTAATTTTATATTTATTCACGTTGAGTATGGGCCCCCACTATTCTTAATTTAATGGAACTGACTGATGCACCTCTCAGGGACAAGACACCTTAATCACTATTATTATCCGGTAGAACGGACCTATATAAACACCTCGGCCTGACTCACATGATCTTTCACTTTAAATTGTTAGTATCTTGTTAAGGTTGATTGTGCATTCAAGATTATCATGCATGACCCATATAGATATGCAAGACATATATTTAAATAATATGATCATGACCACATAATTACTCTCAAATGACCATCATACACTTAGGTAGTTAAAAATGCTTATATTCTCCCAAGGTCTAATAAATCTCAATACCAATACATATACAACTCCAATATCCATTCAGACCATAAATCCTCAATTATTTGTATAGATACTATATCCAACATTATACCAAAAGCATACTTCCAATGTCTCATTTCTCAATATATAATATCATAAAATAACATTAATCATATAACGTCCAATATAACAGCACATATACATACACATAGACATAAAGTCCTAGCTACGAAATATATCCTTACCATCAAATACGCCGAAGTCTATGCACGTAAATCCTATACCTCTTCATTTGAGGTCGTTAGAAAATTACCTACGAAAAATAAGATAATACTTGATTAGGTTCAAAGATTATAATTGAGGGAAAATTTAAGGTAAATGAGGGTAAAAATGAAAATAATTGGAGTTAAAGACGAGCTTTGGTTACGTGAAAGTGTGGTGGAATGTATGGTGGTGCTATGAAAAAAATTTGGTGGTGTTTAGGTAAGGTTTGGGGGTGAAAAAGAGGGTGTACAACCAAAATGGAGGGGTTGCACAAGCGTGCAATAGACGGTGCACTCATCGGCCATAAGATGGGATCCTACATGGACATTCTATGCAAAGAGGCACAGCCGTGCTTGAGCAACATATTTCTCAAAAAATAACAAATAGGTAAGCATGGGTGTGCAAAGGCTATGCGCGAGCGGTGCGAGGGTGCACGGGCGTGCAATAAGGAAAAATTAGAAGTGCATGGCTGTGCATGAGGCTACGTGCAAGCCATGCATCTCACAAAAATGTGACGGATGTGAGGAAAGAAGAGGAGAAATCGATGGTAGTGGACGACAATCAATTTCTCCTTTTCTTTCCTCACATCCGTCATAGAGATGGAGAATTATATGTGTGTGTGTGTGTGTGTGTGTGGAGTGTGAATGGTTGTTTAAGGGTGATGGTGTAGGAGCACGAGGGATAGCAGTAGTATGAGGGAGTGGTGCAAAATTCAATGGGGAGGACGGTTGAGAGTGATGGAGGATTGTTGGGTGAAAAATGGTAAGGCAGGAATATGAGATGGTGATGGTTGTGTGTGTATTTCAAGACAAAAAAAAGGGCAAGGGGCATGCAGTCAAAGGCAGCAGCAGAAATGTGAGATGGTGATGGTGAGGGATGTAGATGATGATGATGGTTGTATTAGGGGGTGAGGCTGATGGTCGATAGTGGCAGCAACATGAGAGTGATGGTTGCGTTGCAAGTTTTAAGAAATAAGTCAATTATTTACGTTGGGAATGAGGCAAGAAAAAGTAAAAAGAAAAGGAAAAAGAGAAAAAGGTTTAAGACTAGTTTTATATGAATTTTTGATTAGCTAAAATAGGTAGGATTAGTGATATAAATTTACCATAATTAAGATTGGGTTACAAAAAATAATTTATCCTGGTCAAAGATTCGAATTAGGCTAAGATTTAGGGCTTAAAGAATTTAGGTAAGGCTAAAATAAGATTTTCTTGAGATTAGAATTGAATTAAGGTATTAATGATACGGGATTAGATTTAGCAAAATTTTGGGGTATTATATTATGAGCATGGTCGCATGCATGAAGTGAATGACAAAGGGGCACCCACACGAGTTAAGGGTGAGGCATGATCGGCAAGAAGTATTTGGAAAAAAATTTCAACTAGGCAAATCCCAAAGATTGTGGGAGGCGATGGTTGAGATGGTAAGGCATGAGAATATTGACAAGGGGAGCTTGGTTGGGGTATAGAATAAGACACACGCAAAGCTGCAGAAGGAGAAGAAAGAAATTGGGAAAGAGAAGAAGAAAAAGCAGGAAGAAAAGGGAAAAAGAAAGATAATTATGAGATTATGGTTAGGATTAATTTTAAAATCATACTTAAATAATTAATTTGAGAATACAACATAAATCATCCATTATTAGGGTTAGGTTAAAATATAAATTACTCAAATTTAAGATTAGGATTAGATTAAATTATTAATTACTTGAAATTAATATTAGGTAAAATTTGGGATATTACAGCTCAACCCTTTGACCAAGATCCACCACCAGCACTCTACTTCCCTTTGTCCTCCACCAGTGACGCCACCATCTAACCTCTCACCCTCTAATAAATAATCACCACAAGGTGATAGTGAATACTGAATAACCTCGTTAAATTAATAAGTCTCTCATTCTCTTTATGTTTGGTTTCAAACCTAAGCCCTTTCTTTTAATCATATATTTTGAATCTATCCCCTTCAATATCATGTTTTATTCATTGATTTCAAACTAATAGGACCAATTTTATCGCCACTCAGGGTTTAAATTTGTTGGATTTGATTAAGGGTTTAAATTTTGGTTGGTATTTAATTATTCTAATTATTTATCACTTGCTACTTTTGGATCAGACAAACCTTTTTCATTTTGAGCACTATATTATTTCAACTCCTTTTGTGAGATGATAAAGATGAACAATGTAGCTTGATGCATCTCCTCCTTCAAACTGGTAAGTCCCGTCTACCATAGCTTTTGATCTAACATGTCAGCCTCATCTCTTTCTCTAATCTCTTTTGAAGTCCGTCTCTCACCATAAATCTCATGAGAACTCAATCGATTTCAAACTCACATATTGATATATGCTTTTAGGTTTCCAACTCATGGGAAGGACCCATCTCAGTCCATCTCCTCCTTCAATTTTGGTTTATACTTGATTTCACGGCTTCCGTCTTCATTTTAGTTCTGTAACATTTGAGCTCTTTTATGTTTTTTTTTAATTGATTCATTTTAGATGAATTTTAGTTTTAAAGTAACTTTTAATGCTTAAGGGTTTCAGTTTATCTTGTTATTATTGATTGTTTTGAGTAAGGCATCATAGTTTATGAGTATTTAACTATTATTAACTTAGTTTTGACTCTCACTTGTTATCTTGCTCTAGTTTTGGTGAAGAGGTGGATCTAATTTGTTGCATATTTTGTTGTTTTTTTTTATCTTGTTATTAAGAATACTTTTTGGTCTTAGACAACATATCAATTTTTTGTTGTTTATTGATTGATTGAGGGGGTAGTCAGTGTGTATATAAAGAATATGTTAATTAGTTGTTGTTTTAGCATTATTATTGTTGTTCTGATATGTTGTTGTTTTAGAGTTGATAGCTAGTGTGTTTGACATATTGATTATGTTGCACCTCATGATATTTAATAGGTTAGATTTCCAATCATATTGGTCATTAATTTGTAATGGAGAGTAGCTTGTTAATAACTAGCTTATTAATTGATTCAATTTTTGAATTTGAGTAGTTCGTTACTTGATGTACTTCACATGATTTAATTTGTTTTTGTGCTTGAGTACCTTGTTGATGAATAGCTTGATAATTGATGTAGCTATCATTATTGTCGATTTATTGTCGGATTTGGAATAGAGTTGAGAATTTACAACCATGCAAGGTCTATAGATTTCCAAGAGTTCATGAGTCATATTTTTTTTATATTAATTTATTGATGTTAGATAATTTTATGTATTAAGGATGGTGCAATTTTGGAGCAAATTATAGATGATGTAATGTAAATTATTAGATTGGATTAGATATAATCCCATACTAGATTTAATTTCATGTTTATTCATATGGGATCAGATATTATTTAGCAGATCGTCAAATATTTGCTTAACGAATTAAATATCTATTCAATGGATTGAATAATTTTAGATATATTTATCATTCTATGCATTTTTGATATTTAATAATTTATTTATATATTATTAATTATATTTAATATTTGATATAAAATATTAGAGATATGAAACATTAAATATTTAAAATTTTAAATATTTGTTGATCAAATATCTAAAATAACACATAATTTGAACCTAAATGGCCATTACCATCATCACATTGCTCCACCTGAGGAGTGTACATTTCTATTGCTACTTACGATGAGCAATGCACAATTACATTGCCACTCATTAGTAGCAGATAATAACCCTATTGCTAGTTAAAATTTAGTCTAGCATGCTACATTGGCAGCTCATGCCGCTCTTATTTGGCATTCACTGCACATGCTTCTCTAACTCTTTGACAATTATACCCGATGTTTATTTATTTCTATAACATTTTTCATACACGTTGCTCTAACTCTTTAGCACATGCCATAGCCTGATAGGCATATCATAACCCATAGAAAGCGTCCAATCAGGAAAGGCAATGCTTCTCTTAAAGCCTAAATCCAACACCTACCGAGCACCGAAGAAATCCGAGGACCCAAACTAGTGCATGGATTACTCCTCTTTTATCCAAAAAAAGAGAAGTAAAATAATCCAACTATATTTTGCGGTTAATTTTTTTTAACCAAATTAAACTATATTTTAAAATTAAGGTAATCAAACTAAACAATAAGGGCCTTGATTGATTTTACTTAAGAAAAGTAGTTTTTAATGAAATTAATTATAAAAAGTAATTTTTAGTTAGCATTATTGTTTGGAACAACTTTTATAAAGTTAATTCTAACAAATTACTTATCAAAGTTACTTTTAAAAAATATAAATTCAAAAGTAGATAGATACCTACTTCTACTTTCAGATAAAATTACTTTTTAATATGCTATGTGCTTCTTTTTAGTAAAAAAGTCGAGTATGACATGGTAAATAACAAATAAGACCCTGATTAGGGGGATTTTAACCTAAACCTACCACTCAACCTCCATTGTCTTCATAACACCATTATCCTCCATCACTTGCCGCCCCAAACCTCCATATGCATTCTAACTGATTTGTTTCGTTACCAGCCTTCTCCATCTCCATCGATTCATCCCTCTCAATCTCGTCTTTACCTACTAATTTTGAAAGTTATCTTTATCTTTTCCCTAGTAACCCATATCTAGAAAATAATTTGATTATATTTGGAAATCGAATCTAAAAATTTGACTTGGTTTTGAAGTCGACGTTCTCTCTTCTCGATTGTGTGCTCGATCTTTGACTCAGGATATATAGTTGATTGTTGGGCTTCGATTTCCCTTCTTCTTAAAATTCTAGGTTTGTTACGTCATCATTATTCATATTTATGACTTATAATCACATTTGAATTCTAGATACAGTATGGATTCATGGGTGATAAGGTTGAAAATGTTATGCAGAATATATCCCTTAGAAATATGGGATTTCACATGTGTTAGAAGTTAGTTGATGACTGAGGAACACAAATCTTTATGGCAGCTAGCGCTTTGGGAAATGAGGGTTTTAAAATAAGATGACTACTTGCAGGGGAGGTGAAGGGGAGAGGAGAAATTTAGGTCTCTTTATTTATATGATCTACTATGTGAAGTACATAGGGCGGTGCTTAAGCTTATACCTGAAAATGGCAAGGGAAATAATCATGACAGATACCCACTTTGATAAGGTATAACCAGGAGTAGAGTAAGGTACCATAGAAAATATATATTGGTTATGATATGGAAGAGTCTTCAATAATTTGGATTAAAGGGCAACAAAAAAATAAACACTATTAAAACAGAATTATTGAGATCTTTTGAATACCTCAACTCTAATAATCCTGTAATTCTGTTTGTCAATTGTTTTCCTTAACAACAAGATTGTATCTTAAATTACAATTGGGTATAAGATCTATACTATAACTGAGTATGAAATTAGAAGTGATGATTGATTGATTGATATAAGAGTAATGGGGATGTAGATATTATATGCTTACACTCAAATACACACAAACACGTGGCCCTTGCCATTCTAGCTAGTAATAATGGTAATTAGTATGTAAATATGATTAGAATTAATTTAGAAATCCAATATGTTATATTATGATTAGGTATGTATGTAGACCTGCGAGGAGACTCTCCATATTAGCATATTTGCATTTGTTAACAAACATTTCCATATTAGCTACTCAATATTAGCATTCTAATTCTCAACTACAATATAGTGTGTTTCTTATGGAGATGCTTATCTTCTGGTTTTGGAATGAAGGTGTTAATGGTAAGACCATAATATGCAGGGTAATATTTTAGCAAGCCTGGATCATTATCTTTTGTTTAAAACATTACTGTGAATATGCAAGGTAATATATGATAAGAAATGTGAGTATTCTAGTAAGTATACTTCATGAAGACATTATTGCTTTAAGTTGGAAGCTTAGAAAAAGGATAGTTGAGAATGAATCACCGGCCACACAAACTTAATTAGAGTGGCAAAGTATACTATCTTCTTCTCACAGTTGAAAAAAGAGCAATATACTAAACAAACTCAAAGTACACCATTACTAAATGATGATGACCACCAATAAGGCATTACACATATCATCATCGTCATAATGAACCCACAAGTTCATTTATCATATACTGCATATTGGACTGAATCAAGACATTAAACCTTTGTTCAATTATGTGTTGAGGAGGTCAAGAAAGGTAATAGGCCTAGTTCAAGTTTCAACAAGATTTGATAGGTTAATATTGTTGAGGTATTAATATGCTTAAGAACGTGCGATACCAAAAAATTCAAGTGAAAAATTATTTTACTTCAACAAAAAAAATTACTTAGCATGGGTGAAACTTGAAAATAAAATTAGACTTGGGAGAGACCCAAGTATAGGTGCAATCACTTGTGGGGAGGATAGATGAAAGACATTTATTCACGTAAATTACATCTATTACTTTTATCGCTTATTGTTTTTATTATGATATATAGTGTGTAATAGTTTAATTTTTGTATTCTTACAAAACCCAATTTGTAAACACTTTCTTAACAAGCCAACTGCCCATTTAGATGAGCTTTGGCTAATCTTTAGTGGTACTCATGCAATCAAAAAACATTCAATGGCTCTATCTTAAGGGACTTACCCAAGTTTCGATAAGGATGGTGAAGAGATAAGAACAAGTAGTGTGGGTCCTTTTAAATTCCAAAGAGTCATTGAGATTGAGGGTCGTGATTCTAGTGATTTAGATGGTGTGACATGCCAGAAGTTAAAGTCAATAAATAAGCATTATAAGAGTCAACAATCTAGTTTTCGTAAGAGAAAGGAGTCATTCAGTGAAAAAATTGATAATAAGTTGCTATAGTTGTGTGAATCAACATTTAAAAGTAACAACGATCCTCCTTCTTCAACACCTAAATCCTCAACAACCCTCACCATAAAAGAATGCTTAGCTATTGTAAATGTCATGGTTGATAAATGCTATGGTTGATAAAATTTCTAATGAGTTATTTATCCTCCCTACTTGTGCTTTTGAGGATCCTAACAATAGAGACATATGGATGTATATGGCTCCCCAAAAATTCATTGTTTGGTTGAAAGCTCTAAGAGATTCATCTAAGAATTGATAAGGGATATTAGGTTATTACAGTATTTTGTAAAAGACTGAGCTTGTTTAAGGCTTTTTTTTATCCTCCCTATTTGTGCTTTTATAGATCCTAACAATAGAGACATATGGATGTATATGGCTCCCCAAAAAGTCATTGTTTGGTTGAAAACTTTAAGAGATTCATCTAAGAATTGATAAGGGATATTAGGTTATTACGGTATTTTGTAAAAGACTAAGCTTGCTTAAGGCTTTTTTATTTTGTCTTTGTAAAACCATGAAGTATAAATTCTCTCAGAAATGTTGAAATTATGCCACTTTTTTGAGTTGTGACTCCTAGTATTTTAGAATGGTAATATTATATGTTAAATTACTAATTTTAGTTATTCATTCTTGAAAGCTTAATGCTTATAATGTCATCTTCTTCAGCTATATCATCTATTCCATAATGGACTACCTTTGATAGACCTTTTTCCAACCAATCAATTACAAATTATATTTGTTTGAATTAGCTTGGAAGTATTCATGCGCTTGGATCAAGAATGTAAATGTTATTTGTTGTATAGAATTTGAACTAGTGTTTGGTGAGATACAAGATTATATTTTATACATTCTTATTAATTCCATATGTGTTGGATATATGTATATTATAAGTGGTGCTTGATTTTATATAGATGGATGATAAAAAAGGGACTAATACTACTTTTACTTGTACTACAAAGTTTTCGAAAGAGAAGAAAGATATCTGATGAGAGGAACGTTTGTTTATATTCTTCTAAAACATGTCACCAGTTTGCCCAACGTATATTAAATGGTCATGATAGGCTATGACAAGATTTATTTATAATAAAGAATGATGCTTTTCTTAGGTTATCAAGTTTTTTGAGATTAAGGAGTTTGTTAATTGATACTTATAATGTGATTGTTGAAGAATAATTAGCATTTTTTTATATACAATTGTTCACAATGAAAGGAATAGAATTATACAAGATCGAATTCATCACTTTAGAGAGACAATTAGTAGATATTTTAACAAGGTTTTGCTTGCTATATTGAAGATTTTTGGTGAGATTATAAGGCCTCATCAAAGCCTTGATGAGGTCCCTTCTAAGATAAAGAAATGATTTGAGACTATCATTATTTTAAATATTGTGAAGGAGCGATATATAGAAACATATTGGTGCTTGTACTCCAATGAATGAACAACAGTCCTATCATAATCGTAAAGGAGTGTGTTCTCAAAATGTGATGGTAGTTTGTTCTTTTTATGAGTTGTTCACATTTGTAGAAGCTGGATGGGAAGGGTTGGCTCATGATTCTCGGATATTCCAATACTGTATTCGAGATCCTAACAATAACTTTCTTCATCTTCCTCGAGGTAAATATGACATTAACTTATATATTATGTATAAAATATTATAGCTGAATAATATGAACTTACATTTTATTCAAGTAAATATAATGTGGTTGATTCAAGTTATTCTAATAAATCGGGCTATCTTACTCCATTCAAGGATACAAGGTATCAGCAATTCGATTTTCGAAGAGTTCGCAGTCCCTAAAGAAAAGATAAGGTATTCAATCATTTACACTCTTCAATGCAAAATGTGATTGAGCATTGTTTTGACGTTTTGAAGGCTCGTTTTTCTATTTAAAATAGATGTTATATTATAGTTTGGAACAATAAATGTTCATTATCACTGCAATAATGACAATCTATAATTTTATTAGGTTGAATGGAAGGGATAATTTATTATTTAATGACTTTTGTAGTAGAGAAATATATGAAGACAATACTAGGAATAGGATGTTGGAGAATATGTAGATGATAGAGTTGCTAGAAAAATGAAACTTGTACAATATAGGATTGTAGATGATATTTACCATGCACATCACTAAGCTATTTGCTTTTATGATGTTTATTAGTGACTTTTGAGGGCTTGTTTAAATTCTTACCTTATTTTTCTGATTCTCACATAATCTAATCATTGTCTAATTCTACCGCTTGTAATTTTTCTTTGTAGGGCATTGTTCTTGTTTGTTGATTCTTCCTTGAAGGCTTGTTTTTCCATTTAAGGTATGACCTAATTGTTTGTTAAATTTTATGTTTTTCTATCACCGATTTGATTGTCCATGGTTTTTTTAGGGTTGTGGAGGATGAGGTCGGTTATGCCAATTTTTTTGTGTGGGCTTTTGCTTTTGTTAATTTTTTGTTAGGGATTCATTAGTTTGAAGTTTATTTGTCCATCTGATCTTTTGCTAGGGTTGTTAGCAGGATTTGGTAGTTTGAAATTGACTGTGGGATTCTGTCACCAATTGTCCATGTTTTTGTTTTTGTCAATTTATTTGTTTTGTTCATCTACATTTGTTTTGTTAGGGCATCTTTTGGTAGCCGATACCCATTTCGTTAGTTCTATTTTGTTTAGAATGGATGTTGATTGCTAATTGTTGATTGCCGATAGTGTTTGTTTAGAAAGGCTTTTAACTTATTGAATGCTACTGGTTTGATTTGAAATTATAGGTCTGTGAAGAAAGCTTGATATTTGTGTGAAGTCACTTTCTATTATAGTTCTTGCTCCTAATTAAATTAATTACTATTCCATCTTTCAAAGACAAGTGAGGTGTACCTAATTTAATTGTAATAGAGGCCTATGGTTGTTAGATTTGTAGGATTAAAATAGGTTTATAGCAGGGTTTTGAAAGAATCTAAGACATATCAGACTGGTTTAAAATAGGTATATTCCATCTTTCTGTTATAGCAGGGTTGTTATATAATATTATGTAATAATTCAATGGTTATCAATAAAAAATTATGAGGGGTATAATACTGTAGTGTAATTTAGAGGATTATATCTGACTCTTCTATTAGATTGGGAATGGTAAATTTAGTTTTTATATTAGTTCATTCATGTGATAATAAACTTCGATTTTCTATGTGCATCGTGTGACGTTTACTGTGTACTAACTTGATTTTCTAATAATTGGAATAAATTCTCAAATGATTTTCTTATATAATAAGTTGACATAAAAAATAGGAATAACAACATAAATATAATACATGAATATAACCAAACTGCAATAAATTACTGTAAGATTATAAAGTCTTATGCACCGACTATTTTTAAGATAATTTTTACAATGACTTGAAGAATGTATGCGTGTATATACAAGAAAAACCTTCTCTGGTTATGGTTTAAAATTTTTGTGAGATGTAATTATGGTTTGAGGGCAAAATGGTGGACAATATGTATAGGATAGGAAGAAGTATTTGCTACTATTTTTTTAATTTTATATTAAATTTTGATTTTGAATATAGCTGTCACTTTTTTTTATAGTACTCCTATATTGATTAATGATTATCTTGTCATTGAATGTATGTAGTGGAAAAATGTGGATGACATTGAAAAAATCATAAACTACATACAAGAAAAAAATTTGGTGGCCAAATTTATTCTATTATGATTAGTATTCTTTTTTTTGCTGCACTAAAAAGTCACTTGTTGAATCATCACAAATTCTAAGATTTAATGTAGCAAGGGCTAAAAGTTTATTTGTTAATGAAGACAAGTTACAAAATGAATTTAATCTAGCTAATAATAATGTATCTGCATTTAACTAGTAACTACCAACTCTTTGAATCATATGTTGTTGCCTGATCCAACATATTTATCTCTGTTTTTTTTATATTTTTATATTAATTAGTTGTATATGCATTTAACTGGTAACTACCAACTCTTTGGATCATATGTTGCTGCCTAATCCAACATAATATCTATCTTTGATTTTTTTTTATTAATATAAATAAATACAGCTTATGATGATCAATATTTGTTCATAAGTATTAACTCTATTTTATTTTTGTTCATAAAATATAATTGTGACAGCTAGCAGCCTAGCACTAGCACTAGGGATCTGGCAAGCAACAATAGTATGGAATTAGTGAATGAGATTGGAAATGCCGAAAGCGGGACACCAAGTGTTTCACCAGAAATGGCTCCTCCTTTCCCATGTCCTCCTATGCCCCTATTAGAACATGTTTCAAATGAACAATCTGAAGGTTCTAAAGAGAGTAGGAACGAGGGTGGGCCACGGAAAAAAAAAAGTATAGATCATGGGTTTGGGATCATTTTGAAAAAATACCATGTGATAATAAAAATGATCAAAAGGAAATTTGTATTTATTGTAACAATCAATATGTGGCCGCTCCTTCTAAAGGTACTTCAAATCTGAGTAGTCATTTAAAGAGTTGTAAGAAGTACCCCGTGAATATAGACGAGAAACAATTCATTTTAAAAATGAATGCTTCTTATTATGATGGTGGTCTTCCATCATCCATGATAAATAGTGTTACTAATTGGAATTTTAACCAAGAAGAGTATAGAAAAGCATTGGTTGAAATGATAATTTTGGATTTAGAAGGTATATGGCAAAAACACAGCCTAGAGTAATAATTCCTTCTCGGACTACTGTTGCTAGAGATGTGTTACAAATTTTTATGGGAGAGAAAACAAAGTTGAAGGCATTTTTTAAGAGTTGCAAAAGTCGAGTTTGTCTCACTACTGATACATGAACTTTTTGTCAAAATTTGAGTTACATGGTCCTCATAGCTCATTTTATTGATAAGAATTGGAAATTACATAAAAAGCTTATGAATTTTTATCCCATTGTTGGTCATCCTAGTGAGATTATTAGTAGATCTATTGAAAGATGTTTAATTGATTGGAATATTGATAAGGTGCTAAATTTAACAGTTGATAATGCAAGTTCAAAAATGATAAGTGTATTGTTTATTTGAGAGAACAATTCAATGGTTGGGGTGAGTCAGTTTTAAATGGATCTTCATTACATATCAAATGTATTGCTCATATATTGAGCCTTATTGTGAAAGAGGGGTTGAAAGAGTCTTACGTATTCGTTACCCGATGGATTATCCATTTACCCGTTAATAGATATTATCTAATGGATAAATCCATTACCCGATGGCTAAACCCATTTAGAGTTAAACTATATAATAATTTTAACCTTAATTTATACTATATTTATTTTTAAATTAAGGGTAAAAAGGTAATTATATATCAGGTAAACGGGTACGAATATGGATACGGGTATGGACATGGATATCCCATACCCGTATCCGTACCCAAACCCGACGGATTTTTTTCCATTATCCATATCTATATCCATATCCGTTTAAATATCTATCGGATAAAATCCACCCCGTTTATATCCCTATACTTAAGTAGAAGAGATCATTGAGGAGATTGAAAATATTGAAGTCGGTATTCTTTTATTCTATTTTATCAATACTTTTTTTAAGTATTTCATGTGTTTTGTTTTTTAATTTTTATCTTATTTCTTTTTTCAGATATTGTAAGTTTACCGCCTATTGTGCAGAACGACAAGTCGGATATTTCAGAGTTTGAAGACATAATATTATGATGATTGATGACTTTCTTAGTTGGAAAACTATTTAGTTAATTTTTTTTTATTATGGATTTATGGACTTTGGATTATTGTTATATTTGTGTTATGGATTTTGGATTATTGTTGTATTTGTGTTATGGACTTTGGATTATTGTTGTATTTGTTTTATGCATTTTAGACTTTGGACTAATCTACCATAATTAGTATTTTTAGAATTTATTTTAATTTATTTCTAGCAGGTTAAAATATCCACATTTGGATATTTCAACTTTGGATATTGGATATCGGATATCCGAATTTAAATCATCGGATTTTCGGATATCCGATAAAAAACAGGTCTTTTTGTTGAAAAATAAATATTTTTCGGATAATTGGATGGATGTACTTGACATATCCGATATCTGTATCTGATTTTTCGAATATCCGCTACTAATGGATACAGATACAGATATAGGCTACTAAATATCCGATCGGATCGGATATCTGGAAAAAAAATCAAATCGGATACGAATATCTAATTTTGCATAGCCCTATTTATTACAAATATAAGACTATTCATTGCATAACATAATATTTGATTATATCACTATTTAAATTTTAGATGTTAGTAAATTTTATTAACTTTGTTTAGTGATTTTTCAGAATTTTTTAAACAATTTTTTTTTATAATTTTTAGTATTTTATAATATCATTATACTTTTTTATAATTTTTTTCTTATAATTTCTCATGTTTCATATGATTTTTAATGTTTAGTATTAAATGATTTATGTAATAATTATTTCCATAAAATATAGATATAAGAAGATAAATATATATGGAAAATAAAAATAAATATGTGGGAAAATAAAAACCAAAAACTAATAAGATACAATAAGTAGTTTTTTAGTATTAATCACTTATGCAATAAAAATAAAAACAAACATATATTTTATTAAATAAAGTACTTCTTAAAAAATAATTTTCTAAAAGTAGTATTTATCTAAAAGTGATTATTAAAAATAAGTAATGCTAAATAGGGGTAAAATTATAATTTGGTTTGGTGTAGATAATGGTTAGCCAAAATATTAAAAAGAACTTAAAAAACTGGCATTACTTGTACTATTATCTATTGTTAGAGGCAAACATAATAAAATTCAAATTATAATATAAACTATAATTTTACAGGTTAATTTAGTTTACGGTTTAAAAATTATATATATATATTAAAATAGTTTGGTTACAGTTTGAAAAAATAAATCATAATTTATAAATTGTAAATCATGTGCGTGTATGTATGTATATCACCATTCGATACTATTTGTTATAATTTAATTTAATAGTTATATTATCAAAATATATATCTATCATGAATCATTTATTATAATAATATTTTTTCTTTATTATATCTCTAAATATATTTACGTATATTTTGTTTTGCTTTTTTATTTATTTTTTGGATACACACTCAAAGAAGTTAGAGAATTATTTAAAAAATATTATGTAATATGTGTATTACTTGAGTTGTGTTTTCATTCTATTTTTTTTTTTTATAATTACAAATATGACTTTTTATATAAATAACATTCATATATACGTAACTATATTTGCATAAGTTTATGGTCCGTTAGATATTGCTATCAAAGAAGTTAAGAGAATTATTTAAAAAATATTATGTAATATGTGTATTACTTGAGTTGTGTTTTCATTCTATTTTTTTTTTATAATTACAAATATGACTTTTTATATAAATAACATTCATATATACGTAACTATATTTGCATAAGTTTATGGTCCGTTAGATATTGCTATCAAAATAATATTTTAAAATTACAAATTAGTATTGATTATTTATTAATTTTAACTTTTATAAAAATATTAAAGTAATTTAAAGTTGAATAATTAATTTTTGATATTTAAGGTGCAAAAATGATAAAAAAAAACCTTAAATTACTAATATGATTTAATTTAGATCATTAAAAAAATATTTTGGTTAGAAGTTTTTCTAAATTATAAAAATATGATTCGGTTTAATACGTAAATTAGATCAAATTAAAGTGTGTTTATCTCTACTTATTGTCAACTCATATTATGTATATTTCTATTAAAAAAATTATAATAATTTAATAGGCTAAACTATTAAATACATAGAATAAAAACAATACAAATATATCCAATTAACGATTAATTAATTAAAATCTTCGCACCCTAATCATTAATCAAACTATTTAAAACATTTATTAACTAAACTATATTTTTTAACCGTTAATAACGATAATGTGTGCACCGCATTCTCATTCCGCTCCCCCTGAAGACATACGCAATCAGTATTACAACGCCGGATAAACAAAACCCTAACCCTAGAGCCTTGAATCCACCGATTCAACAATGGTGTGCATACGCAAAGCAACAGTCAATGACCTTTTCGAAATGCAAGCCTGCAATCTCCTTTGTCTCCCTGAGAACTATCAAATGAAATACTACCTCTACCATATCCTCTCATGGCCACAACTCCTGTACGTCGCAGAAGACTACAACGGCAAGATCGTTGGCTATGTTTTGGCCAAAATGGAAGAAGAAACGACCGAATGTCACGGCCACATAACCTCACTCGCTGTTGTCCGAACTCACAGGAAATTAGGATTAGCTACGAAACTTATGACCGCAGCACAGAACGCGATGGAGCAGGTTTATTCAGCTGAGTATGTTTCGTTACATGTGAGGAAGAGTAATCGGGCTGCCTTTAAGTTGTATACGGAGACGCTAGGATATAAGATACATGATATTGAGGCCAAGTATTATGCTGATGGTGAAGATGCGTATGACATGAGGAAGCAATTGAAAGGGAAGAGTGGGGGACATGGGGCTCACGGGCACGGGCATGCTCACGGACACGGGCATGCTCATCATCATCATCATCATGGAGGTGGGTGTTGCTCTGGCGAGAGTGTGAAGGTTGATCCGAAGGTGGATTCGAGGAGCCAAAGACAGAAAGGAGAAGGCAAATCTGGGGTTTCCGAGTGATGATTGATGGTCAGAGGTAAAAAAGCATCAGCTTCTTTAGCTGAGGGTAGTTTTTATTTCAACGAAAATTTGTGTTTGTGAAATTAGAAACTTATATTCCCTTTTTAATAACATTTTGATGAATTGGATTATGAAATATGAATTATGTTTTGTGTTAATCTTACATGACGAAGTTATTGTGCTGTAACTGTTGATTTTCCTTTTGGCATAATCTTTGACTTTGTTCGGATCGATGGAATCGTTATCAGAATATGATTATCAATTCTGAAATGCCTTTTCATTGTTAGGAAGATGGATGTGAAGCTTCTTTATTTACAGTCTCTTTCTATGATCAATGCGGAAGTTCTTCTTCTTCATCTGCATATCTTAGCGGCAAACATATGCAGATCTCTCGTGTATGCTGTCCATGAGTTGTTGGGGACTATTCAAATGCTTCTGAATGCATAGGCTGGCGATGTACTTGTTCTCTTTCCTTTCTTGGCATGAGTTGTCAAATTATTGCTGGATCCTTTCTCTCTGTTTGTTATTTCTTGCTACCAAACTTTTCTGGATTAGCAGATTAAAGCTAAAAATGATTTCAGTTATTTTTTGCTAATACTTGATAGTGCCGGACTAGATGATGAAGAGAAGTCGTTTCATACCAGTTGCAAACTTGATTCATCTCTCAGTTATTTCATCTCTATTCCATTAATTGAAGTGCTTTTTACTCAAATTGATCAAGCCACTGACTTGGCCTCTGCCGCCTTCCTGAAGGATACCTGTTGCTGTACATAATTCTGGTTCATTCTAACAAATGCATTGGATAGCTGTAAGTAAGGATTGTAGTCACCGAAAAAAAAAACACTTTCCAATGGTTATAGACACTTAGTTGGGAGAGTTGTAACTTGGTTTTGGGTGATTTTAGCAACTGTTTTTCTTCTCAGCTGAGAACTATTTTGTGCAAGTTTTTTTCCCCATTGTTCCATGCCTATTTTCTCCTCCAGCAACCTTTGGTTGGAACATCATTGAATTTATCAAACACTTCATCCATGTCGTGCTGTTAAGCTTACATTATTTCTTTTTTTTTTTCCAGTTATACTCTCAATGATGATCCGTTATTGGATCTATGAGTACTTCTTCCTCCTTTAATTGTAGCTTTTGAATGTGTGTTACTTTCTTATTAGGTGATTCCTTTGGCATCCCTGTCTTGTGCTGTTAGCTACTCGCCCTGTTATGAATCTTTGTAGTAGGATAAGGCATTGCTAAATTCAGAGTGTGAAAAGCCTGCTGATATGTGTAAAAGTTGCGTCAGTAGAATGGAGGATTGCATATGTTTAAGGATTGTGAAATTCATTTGAATACCTTAAGTTTGCTCCGTAAGTTGTCTTGAATGGGCATTATCCATGGCAGTCTTTTCGTTCTTGTACGTGTGGTCGTTTGGTGGATAGTCAATGTTTTTAAATGGCTCATACGAAGCATGCCCTGTGATGTATGCAACCAGTTATGATGCAATTATGTGCGTTTACATCCCGCAGCTGTGTACACTTCCCTGCCCTGATGATCAAGAAAAGGCAAGGCCAGTTATAAAGTAAAGGAATGGAAATAGAAAAGAGGGATGGACGTCGTATTCTTGTAGAAGATGCCTTAATTTCAGCACCTTTACATCTTTGAGTTGTTTGGTTGTTTGGCTTCATTAGATATAGACAGCAGCTTGGTAACTGAATTAGGGAACTTGTGGACTAAGGCACGCAATCATTGAATGAAAAAATAAATAATAATAATAATAATAATAATAATAATAATAATAATAATAATGATAATGATGATGATGATGATGATGATGATACTAAGGGTAAGAACAATAAGAATAATAGTAACCATAACCACCTTAATCATAATAATAATAATAACGATAATGATAACAATAATAATAATAATAATAAAACTAATAATAGTAAGAATACTAAAATAATAATAATAATAGAGATAATAATGATGTTAGTCGTAGTTAAAGTAATAAACATGACGATGATAATAATAATAATAATAAATAAAAAGTGCACAGATATTCTCATATTTAGCATGGGACAAGAGATCCACGTGGCTTCTCTTGATCCGGGACTTCATGCTAATACTTCTTCGGTGTTGTTAGCGTAACAGCGTGCATTCTATTTCGGAATCTCTCAAATTGAAGTTGTTCGACTTTATTTAATCTATCCGCCCCATCAAAATGGATTATTTTTGGGAATTTTACATGTTCAATAAATGAAATGAAATGATGCATAGTTCTACTCCTGCATTATGGATTAAAATGGGTACAAAATGAAATATTGGGAAAGAAATGGGATATCCCCTAAACTGAACTATATGAATCAGAGACAGCCATAACCGAAGACTCTTTATACTTCCTTGCTCCCTTGTTGGATATTGCAAGGTCAGTGTATTGAGGGGGCAATTTTCTCAAAAATTCCAACATACGAATAACGAAATGATTCACAATATCCTCCAATATTCACAGATGACGATCAGTGACCCTCCCCTCCGCATCTCCACACCAACCCAAAGATTCTCTCAGTGAGTTGTAGCTAAACCATCTGCCCTTCGAGGATCATTACATTTGCTGCACAACCTTAGAATGTTTCATTTTCTTCGATTAAGTAAATTACGCCTCTCGGCGGCGGTGCCGTGCCATCATTTTATGAAGCGGCGGGGAACTCTTGGGGTAGGCACGAACGTATCACGGCCTGACTTGATCGAATCAAGCCTATCGGGAAGGGTTCTATCGAACAGCCTGTTCTGAGGATTCTCCGCATAACACACGTAGTAACAGCTCACGCAAGCATGCGGCAACGCCATAGCTATCCGAGTCTTCTTAGCCAAAAAGAGACGCACACAATATAACCAGTAAATGTCAATGGTATGACAACATGAATGAATAAACTGTAATGCTATCATCTCCGCAGTTGATAACCCTGTACTAATAGTATAATATAATAATATACTAATAAATTAAATGGCATGAATGACCAGCTACGTATACATAATAAATACATACATACCATGAGATAGCCAACGAAAAAGGCAAGGAGGGAGACGGTAGCTGTGAAGCTTTCGTGGACGGTGACCGTCCACGCAGCGACCAAGATGACACAAATAGAACCACTGCAAACACCAGAGAGGAAACAGACTGACGTAGTTATGTCTGAATCCACAATCACTTCCATTCCTCGTCTCTCGAACATCTCCCATGTATCTTGTGATGCCTTCACAAAATTCTTCCCATATGCAGCAATCTGTCAGGTGTCAAAATCATCCCCCCCCCCAAATTTAAAAAAAGAGATTGAATACTATAATCCACCTTGATCACAAATATATTAATCAATCACGAACAAGCAGTTCAGTCAAGAAACAAAGATAAAATACCTGAACATAAGCCCAACCATTGCCAACTTTGAAGACGGACTGCATAACCCTCAAACAACAATGAGCACAAGAAAACATAAACTCATCTTCACCTTCAAGCAAATTCAATCCCCTAGCAACAATCCTCAAAGCTTCAATAGCAGGAACAAACAAAGACCCCAAACAAGCACTCCCTAAGTTCCTAGTCAACACTCTCTGAAAGCAAAACTGCGTGCTCGGCTGAATCCCCCTCAAATAATACAAAGTTATCACCCTACTTACAGTCAAATTAGCCACATTCCTCATCACTTCCGTTATCCAAGCCAAACTCAACACCAGACCAGCAATCACCAACGGCGGAAGATAGAAATTCAAGGATCCAATCACGCCCAAAATCCATAGATTCATCCATAAGAAACCCACCCCAAGCATCAGATACGTGGGTCGGTTCAAATCAGGGAATTTGGAAACGGGTTCTAAGGATTTCATCAACACCTTGGTGCAGAACTTCACCCTCTGTGTCACCCAACACGAGTATAATCCGTTCCCGATTGAAAAGATTAAGAGCACGACACCGACGGCGTTGGTGGCCGGTTTTTGAAAACAGATGAGTAGGATGCCTGAGGATAGTGTCATGGTAAAGGAACTCCAGAGAATGAAATGGACCATGAATTGCGGATAACGTCGGACTGATTTTTGCCATGAGAATGCGAGTGTTATGCTTAGTAGTGATGCTGCTTCGACTTGTGGGAGGAAATGTTCTATGATCTTCAGCTCTTTTCGTTTCGCTCGTTTGGATTGGACTAGGCCCTGTACTCCTTTGAATATTAGGAAGCTGACGAGGCCTATTACGGCGACGAGGTGGATGAGGAAGAGGAATAACGTGATTTTGTTGGTGTGTCTTCTCGAATTTAATGACACTATTGTTGGCTGCAAATTAACAAAAGGGAAAAAAAAAAGTCGGAAAACATTGGTTTTAGTATACAATTTATTTATTTGATTTGAAACAAATAAGGGGCAGAAAGAATCAAATCCAGAAATTACTTGTGGGGTTGGTGTGCTGAAGGCTGCCGCGGTTGCTGGTGGCGTTGGTGGGACGAAGCGAGGCGGATGAGCTTGGAGAGGAGGAGGCGGTTGAACGTGAGGAGGAGGGACGACTCTGCTGGTGCTGGCGGCGGCGGCGGCTGCAGGAACGCCACTACTGATGCCTCTGCTGGCGCCACCGCCGCCATTGAAGGCCATTCTTAAAGGATTGTAAGGATTCAAACTCTGTAACATTGAGACACGAGAATCTGTTCCTGGATTTACTGTCTGATGATAAGCTGCAGGCCCAGCACTATTATCAATTAATTGCTCTTCTCCACCAAAACGGCCGGCCACCACGTGATCACCTTCTTCAATATCTCTGAATTTATCTCTTCTTCTTTCAAGACCCGGTACTTCTTCATCCTCCATTTCTTCCCTCTCGGAGTACTCTTCTCTGTTCCCATTTTCTCTGTCTCCTACCTGCATCAGAAAACCGAAGGAGAAAACCTAGATTTTAAAATAAGAAAAGGTACCCGCAGACTGCTTGTCGATTATGATAAAAAGAAAGAAGAAGAAAATTGTCCGAGATTGAATTTTTATAATTTTACAGGTTCTTCTTGGGCTCCCATTGTTGTCTGGGACTGAATTCCCAGGTGACAGATGCGACGGAGACGGAGGCGGCTGCTGATCTAAGAGCACTGTTGGAGATTATAATTAAGATTCTGGTGGCGTCTGAGATGATGTGAGGACGAGTGGAGGAAGCAGAGTAAAGAGAGAGGGAACGACGGAGACGTTATTGAGAGTGTTCTGTCCTTTTCCACAAGCCACCATTAAAAGCTTTACTCGTTTTCTTCTTCTTTTTTTACTGTATACTACCGATTGTACCGTACTCCTTTCGTGTAAAAAAATATTATTTTTATTATTATTTTTTATTAAAAGATGCTATTTTAAAAAATTAAAATTTCATTTTCATTAATTTTAATTATATATATATTAAATACTTTATTATTTTTTTAAAAATCTATAAATTATAAAAATAATTTTTTTTTTGGATACGGAACAAATATGTATGAGTCCAAATCTGGCTGACAAACAAATACGTATATCATCTCGAAGTAACACTTAGCGAGGATTGTTTGTCCCAGTCTCTCTTCGATGTCTCGTTTAGTCAACTGGTTCGGTACCCAAAATATATTTACTGTATTTTATTTTTTTTTGCTTTCAAGTTTCAACATGTGGTCATCATTTTTGGTACGGATTTGTGCATATCTATATCCATCTATCTCATAAAATCTATTAAATTTGGGGGAAAAATATATTTGATTCCCATCCTTATCGTATTCGGACATGATCCCGGGTCTCTCTAACTTCAAATGGAAGGAACTTGTGGGCGACCGTACATGAGACTTGAGAGCTCCATCACTAGAAGAGAAGACCTAAAAAAAAAGTCGGTTGCCCGGAAAGTCCTTTCATGATGATTGACCGCATAGGGTTTGCCTGGGTGTCGATGCCTCCCGCCACCCCCTCCTGAGCGTTTGGCGATCGTAGAGACATGGGAAGACTAGTTCGAGTTGCAGACAGAAATGTAGGAGGTTTGCTCGACGGTAGTAGCGTAGTACTAGGTCCAAGTGGAGAGTAAATTTTACTCCTTCACGGGGCCCCGCTACTGGATTTTTTTTTTTTTTTTTTTGGTAGAACATAACATCGAAGATACTCTCGAGAGTTGGTATGTTGAGCCGTACAAGGGGATTTGGCCCACTAATCATACCCATATTGAGACAATTATTGGGTTAAGACGGGTCCAATTCTTACCTTCAAGTTCCTGGTAGTAACACTAACATCAAATATCAGCTAAGACTGCGAGTGTCCGACACGGCAACAAGCATTAATTCAATTCAATTAATCAAGCACAGATATTATTAGAAGAACAGACAGATGTAAGAAAAAAAAAAAAATCTACATCTAGCTCGTAATTTGTCCGACACTGTAGCATTTTCAGTCATTAGCAGTAGCTAATTGCAAAGACAGCAACTCATCTTCAGGTATAGTTCGAATAACACAGTCCGATCTAGGATACGCCGCACACAGCAAAGCGTACCCACGTTCGACGACATCATCGCTCAACATCCCTTCACTCTGATCAACCGATCCACTCATCAGCTTCGCCGGGCACGTCATGCAGACTCCGAGCTTACAGTCGTGCGGCAGATCGCCTATTCCGCTGTCTAATGCCTTGGACAGTATAGTTTCGTCGGAATCGACGTCGAGTTGGGTTGATTTCCCTTGGTGCTCGATGGTTACTCTGTAGCTGGTGGCCGACGGGGCGATCGTAGTCGGTCGGCGGGGGCGGGGAGGCAGGAGCGGGTGGTTGAGTGTGAGAGGTAGGCGGTGTTGGTGGTGGTGCGGTGAGAAGAGCTGATTGGTTGTTGTGGGTTGTTTGTGGAGAGTGAGTGTGCTGAAAGGTGGAGGTGGGACGGGAAATAGCGTTGCCGCCATCGTTGTAGGTGGTGGTGGTCTGCTTTTTCTCCCTCTTGATGATGAGGTCGGAGAGAAGCGAGGTCTTCCTGACCTGGGTGAGGTTGAGCAGCTTGAGCCTGAGCTAATTGTGTGGTCTGTGGATAGGATAAGGGTTGATTTTTTTTTTTTTCTTTTTTTGCTGTTTCCTGGCGCGTGGCGTGGGAGTGGGACAGTGGGAGTTTGGGAGAGAGGCGAGGCCATGGGGACCGCATGGAGCAGCCCGATGTAGTAGGATGGGCTTAAAAGTGTGCGGCGAGGCCCATCGTGCATGCTAACTGGAAATACCCCGTCATAAAGGTACGGATTATTAATGAATTAAATAAGATCATAAACTACTAACGGTTACCCGCAAGCTCTATTTTTTTATTTGGAATCTGCAGCGAGCGACCATATATCACACACGCACTAGCCAGCAAAACTGCGTGCCATTCCACATTGTACATTCATGGCATGCTGTTAATTAATTATTTAATTAATAACCAGATAAAAAGAAATCAAAAGAAAAGGACCAGGAAAGGGACTAAGAGGAGCCCAATAAACGTTTTTATTAACATGGATGGATAAGGACTAAGGAGGTGATATCCTTATCATCAACTACTTAAACTCACTATACATACCATAATACGGTCGGTCGAGTCGAATGCTTAATAAATTTCGAATATCATCGCTTTTATTTTAGGTACTATTCAAGACTACACCCGTACGACTAGATGTATCAGTAGTATTACGTAGTCCTGCCATTCTTTTCGTAGCATTTGTTAGATTATTATTAATACTAGTAAAATATTAAAACTAATAAGATAAGTACGTGTCACCAATTTTTCTAATAATAATATATTATTCTTATTAGAAAGAAAATTCTAAGTATTGCATAACGAATGCAGAATCACACGCAATGCACCATGACTGACTCATGCCTGCACTTTTTTTTACTGCAACCAAACAAAACAAATGCGGTCGGTCAACCCCTCCACGACTCAAGCTCGCTCACTCAATCACTCGGTCCGGACACCAAATTCTCCAATGACCGACCCATGTTTCGACCGAATCGGGGCGAATGTGGTCACGAGGTCCTAATCCTAAGTAATTCCACCCACCCACCCACCCCTACAAGTAGGCCCAGGACACCTACCGTCCGTCCACCACATGACATATGATCAGATAACTGCTGTCTGTAAGCACTGAGTCACCAACTCTGACCCCAATAACTTATTGCCCAGCTCACCTAGGTCTCGGGGGATTCCTCCAGAGTCCAACACTCACGTGATTTGCGCCAACCAGAACTACACAAGGCTAGATTATTTTTTTTCAGTTGCTGCTAGCTGAATTAATTAACCGCCGCTGCTGATTGCCTACTTCTGGACTCTGAAATGAGTGATGATGTATTTGCAGCCGCCACGGGAAATGCATTTTGATCCATTCAAGCAGGAAGAACAAAAAAATTGAAATACGAAGAAATGTCCGATCATAAATAATAAAAGCTCTATACTTTTACTCAAAAAAGAACCCGATCAAAATTACTTCAACAGGGCGGGCTAACCATTTCAAAAACTTTTCATCTAATGATATAAATAAGTATGCGGCAAGGTTGAGGGGAAAACGAGCAGGAAAAGTCCACCTAACTCTCTTCAACATAACATGGAAGCTCGCCTAAATAGCTGAACCGTGAACCCTGTCCGTCTTCCTACAATATCTCCAATCAAACGCGTTTCCAAAGCTCACTTCTTTGTTACAATAACTGAAGCTTGAGATTCTTTCTTGGAACCGCTGCTAGTATTAGATTCTTGGGCTGGTTTTATGATGCTAAGTTGACCTCCTTCTTTGCATGCCATTGTAGCTGCTTTTACTTCATTGCACTGGTTTATGAACTTGGTCAGTTCCTGTTCCCGTACAAGAGTAGGAAATCAAAAAAGGCTATTAGTTTTTCTGATTACAAATATGTAAGTACGAAGCCAAAATGGAAATTCAGGAAGTCGATTAAATTATGCAAACCAACAACATCTTCCTTTTCTTTTCAGGCAACATTTCATTCCACAAGCTTCAAATTGGCTACATGAAATTGCTTGCGCTGATTCATTCACTTTACTACGCCAGCCCATAAAATTAAATATCGTTAGACCAACATACCAACCCTCCATAACCCATACCTCACAAACAATCCTGATTTAATAATCCAGCACCATGAACACTGAAAACTATCAATTAGTTTACATATAAATACATATGTATAATAACAAAAAAAAAAAACAAATGCAACCCTATCTATCCTAATGTATAACCTAAATGCACTTAGAATCAGTAATATCTGTCATCTGCCTTTCCCATTCCCGCCAATTCATTGATAAGTCAAACCACATCAAATTTTTTAAGTATAATTTATTTCTTACAAATTTCCAACACTTGTCCAATTTCAAAGCTACCTGCTGTAAACAATTCAGCTCATAGCACATGATGCCAGCTAAGAATACAGATCAAATTTTCAGTAAATTATGCACATTCATCAAAGCTTATTACAGCACAAATTAAATTACACTATACCTTTAAAAATAATCTCACTCGTAAGTTCAAGGGTTCATAATGAAGCCTCCTCTCCCCCTCCCCCCAAAAAAAAATAGCATGATGGCAACGATGTGTAGGTTTTATACTTGGATTGATAAAGGGAATTAGGCAATCATTGATTGAAGGTTAGTAATTTGAATCAATAAGATTGATCAACTACGTAATTTAGATTCTAATCAAATGCTAGGATGAAATACTTAATCCGTAATTATTAATTGGTTCATCCAAAGTAGTGAAGGGTCATTAATTGATATTGTTGATAAATCCGTAAAAAAAACATAAAACCAAACTTGTGTGTTTATGATTCTAGTTGTTAACTTTGGGTTAGTAATGCTGCTATTAATTGAATCTAAGTTTTTAATTGGTTAGACAATGAATCAAGAGCTTGTTTGATTTATTTGCATTGAAAAAAAAAAAAAGCTAGAAAATGAGCTTGGGTGAACTTCCATGGGTCAATCTTAAAATGTTGAAAGTAATTCTTATTTCACTAATCAAGTGATACTCTAACTTCCTCCCATCCTAATTTGTGTAATTGTGAGTTGTGCTTTATAATAGTCGATCTTTATTTTGAGATCAGCAACAACGGGTCTTTTAACACTAATGGCAGAATTACCGATTACATCCTATTCACTCCTCACCGCTTACTATGTACGTAATTGGAGAAATGGTTAAATTTGGTGCGCATACGACAACACGTCCGCAAGTGCATATGAATCACGAATTTAGCTAAAAACAAACATTTTATGAAGCAAGCAGAGAAATAAAAGCAAAAGAGAGGGTGATAGGACAAAACAGTTTACCTTATCAGCATCCATGTCTTTAGAGATCTTTGTTGGCTTCACGTTCCTCTTCCCTAAATCAATTTACTCGCAATTAATACAACTTCAATCAGCTCAAATCCACAAAAAAGAAAAAAAAACGCCAGTGCATATATATCTCTTGGGGGAAAAAAAAAGAGCGAGCGATCACCTTTGCGGACGTGAAGAGCCTTTCCATGGCGATTAGGAGGAATCTGCTTCTTATTCTGTTGTCCTTTGAATAAATTCGCCTTCTGCGTCATCTTTTCTCAATTCTTCCAAGTCGGACTCCCAGGCAGAAAATCTGCCGAGTCTCTTTTAATTTTATTTCTAGGGTTTTACACTCTGTAAACTCTTTCCAACATACCATGGAAGAAGACGGTGGGCAGCCACGGGCCACACCGTTGTGTTGAACGCTGAAACGGCTCATCTGGTCCATATTAATTTCTGGGCTCAGTATAACCCGCTACGCTTTTTTGCATACTATGGGTTAACTACAAGGTGCATATCATTACAAGCCCAGGCTCAGAAACAATGGACCTCTTAAAAAGTCCGTTGCTTTCACAATGATTGATTCCTGCCACGAGCCCGTTGCTTGGTTGCAACGTGTCCTCCCTTGTGCTTCTTTATAAATAATCAAAACCCAGGACTCAAACTCCACCGTGAGTCCCCTCTTTCTCACTTGAATGTTTGGATTGAATTAGTATTAATGGGATTGGATTAAATCTGATTAAACTTATTATAGTCGATTGAATTATTATTCATGTAGTATTATCTTATTATTTCATATATAATAATAATATTATAAATAATAATAACACTAATAATAATTTATTATTAATAATAAAGATAGTACTAGTGATTATTATTATAAATATTAATAGTTGTTATTTAAAAAATAATATAATAGATGTAAATATTATACGTAATATAATAAAAATAAAAATTAATATTATCAATAACAATAAAATGCATAATAGTAATATATTATTATTAATATTAAAGATAATACAAATATTATTAATATTTATAATTATTATTTTATTTATTACTATAATTATAATAATTATTATTATTACTTTAAAAGTAATAAATAATAATCATAATTATGGTAAGTATAATATTTATTATAATAATAGTACAATAATATAGTTCTAATAATATCAATTATATTAGTTTTGATTAGATCTTATTAGTGATAGGGGTAGGAAAACATAGCCTTGGGCCTTTACTAATATATATGGGAAAAATTATGTCATTCGATCTATCCTAACAAGATGAAGTCCAAAAATCTTGTATGCTTTGGTTGGTCTAAGGTTTCGCAAAAGTTTTTCTTTAAGCAAATCAACTCAACTCACACAGCGACATTGTAGCAGTAAATCATAACCCCAACGTCTAGTATGAATTATTTAAAAATCAATCTAGTATGACTTATTTAAAAATCAATCATTTTATGCGCCATTTGAATGTAACCTAACTCCCCTAGATTTTCTAGTATTGACAACCTCTAATGGTAGCCTCACATGGGGCGCATTGTGAGCCACAACCTCGGAGTTACAAGACCCTTTAAGGAAGGGAAAAAAGAAGAAGAAGGATTCTATAAGTCAGTCTAAGCAATCTACTGAGCAATCATAGCATGTCATCAGGACTAGATAGTCCTACGATAACTTTTTTCTACTCTTGGTTGTTTTCATTTGTTGTGGCTTGAACAACATCTCTACAAATACCTCTAGCTACCTTGAACCCTTTACTAGGGAGGTCATGCCTTCACAGCTTAAAGGCTAAGTCTTTGCAACCCCTCTTTTACTTTACTTTTACAGTATTTACATACTATTAGGGATCGATACCAATTTAGAAAAACAAGATTTAATTAGAATCAATTAGAACACATAGGAATTAAGAAGAGAAGAACACTCAAGAACACAGATTAGGGAAACAGATAATCTTATTAATGTGAAGTAATTGTGATTATAAAGAGAATCAAAGAAATCATCACCTAAATCACTCAATTCACCAAAGAGTTACAAGAGAACTCAAGAGGAGAGAAGAGGACGGCGCTATACTAATTAGAGTTCTAATCGCATGGTATTTATACTAAATATGGGCCCTCAGTATTCCTTTCTAGCTTTGACAATCTTCAACATTTCAGCCACAACTTTTTCATTTGACCTCCAATCGAGCTGATTCTTGATGAGTTGAAAAGATAACAAAAAGATATACAACTTTCATGTTCAACACTTCTCCAAATTCTAATTTCATCAAGGTCAAAGATTCATATATTTCTAGCATAACTCACAATTCTACTCCATATTCCACCAAAACACTTCACACACCAATCCAAACTATTATACACACCAAATACAAGTCACAAGCTCACAATTCTCCACCTTGACGACGTATTTGAATTAGGTAGCACTAGGAACACAAACGATCATTTGTAAAAACCATTGAGCCCTAAAAATCCCTAATGGTATACAAATACCAACCAAGTATGAGCAATGCTTGAAATTGCTCACCGTCAATGGCTTTGTTAGCATATCCTTCGGATTCTTAGCAGTAGCCATCTTCTCCAACACAACCTTGCCTGCAGCAACAATACCTCGGATGAAGTGGTACCTGATATCAATATGATTTGTCTGATGATAGAAAGAATTATGATTATTTGCCAAATAAATAGCTCACAAACTAAACCACCAAGCCACGAAGCTTCCTGAAAAGCCTCAGTCATAGCCATATAGTCAACCTCAGTGGTGGACAACACAGTCACATCTTGTAAAGATGACCTCCGGCTAATTGCCGAAATAACAAGATAAAACATATAACCTCCAGTCGATCTCCTATTATCAAGATGTCTACCATAATGAGAGTTAATGAACCCTATTAACGCATCATCTAACCTCCCATACCCCAAACAAGTTGATGTAGTACCCTTCAAGTACCTTAGAATCCACTTCACAACTTGCCAGTGAGCCTTCCCGGGATTCACCATATATCTGCTCACAACATTCACAACTTGAGCTATATGCGACCTTGTACAAACCATAGCATACATCATGCATCCCACAACATTAGAGTAGGAAATTATGGATATAAACTCTTCATCTTTAGATTTGGGGCAATCCAAAGCAGACAATCTGAAGTGAGTAACTAAGGGAGTACTAATTGGCTTGGCATCTATCATATAAAACATTTCCAACACCTTATTCAGTTACTGCTCTTGTGACAAGTAAATACACTTCTATCTGTGGTCTCGAATGATCTCCATGCTAATAATGTTCTTTCCAACTCCCAGATCCTTCATCTCAAACTCAGTCTTCGGTATTATTTTTACCTTATTAACTTCAGACAAATCTTTTGCTACAACAAGCATGGCATCGACATACAATAAAAGATACACCAGAAAACCATCACTAACTTGCTTCAAGTATACATATCCATTGTAATCACTCCTAGAGAACTCATACTCAATCATAAACTGATCAAACCTCTTACACCATTGTCTAGGCGACTACTTCAGATCATACAATAACTTCTTCAATAAGTGCACATGATCCTACTTGCCTTCAATAACAAAACCATCTGGTTGGCACATATAAATCTCCTCCTCGAGCTTACCATGTAGAAAAATTATTTTAACATCCAATTACTCTAACTCCATATCCTGCATATCCACAAGCGCAAGTAAAGGACAGATAGAAGTGTACCTAACAACGTGGAAAAATACCTTATTATGGTCTACACCAGGTATCTGGCTGAACCTGCATGCAACTAAATGAGCCATGTACCTTGGTCCCTTAACACTTGGAGTTCCCTATTTGAACTTGTACACCTACTTGCAATCAATTATTTTCTTATTCTTGGGTGCCTTCATAAGTTCTCATGTTTGATTCTTCTATAGAGATTGTATCTCCTCCTCCATAGCAACACACCACTGAGCAAAATCAGTACTAACAATGGCATATGTGTATGACACTAGCTCTTGTACACCAACCACAGTATCATCACTATCCAAATCTAACCTACTAACTCCTCAAATCTATACCTCATAGGAGGATTTACAACCCTCCATGGTCTACTTGGAGCAACACTTCTTTACTCCACATACTACCTGGATCCACCCACGTCAGGAATAGTGGGTCTTATAATAGAAGAATCTCACTAATCTAAATCAACCTATACCTCCACCTTATCCATAAAACCATATAGGTTCTCCTTCTCCACCTCTTAGATAATCTATCAAAAGAAGATTTAATATTTTAGAGGAATACAGACTTATTGAAGGTAACATCTCTACTTGTCAAAAACTAGGATGCAACTGGGTCTCATAACCTGTACCCCTTCACACCGAATGTATAACCAAGAAAAATACACTTCTTGGCTCTAGGCTAGAGCATCCCATCATTCATATAAGTATAAGTAGGCATCCAAAAACATGTAAATCATAATAATCAACTGTTTTGTCATACCATACCTCCTCAGGTGTCTTCAAATTAATGGAAAGTTTGGGTGACCTATTCACCTGGAATGCAGCCATGTGAACTGCCTCAGCCTAAAACTCCTTACCTAATCCAGCCTATGACAACATACATCGAGCCTTATCAAATAGGGTCCTATTCATCCTTTCAGCAACCTCATTCTGTTGTGGTCTTCCAACACAAGTGTGATGCCTAGCAATACCATGGTCCTCACAGTAATCAGTGAAACTATACTCCACAAACTCGAGGTCATTATTTGTCTTGAGACACTCCACCTATCTTCCAGTTTGCTTCTCTAGTAAGTTCTTCCAACGCTTGAAAACATCAAAGACATTATTCTTATTTTTAATAAAATAAGACCATACCTTTCAAGAGAAGTCATCAATAAATTTCAGTAGGCATCGCGAACTACCCTTGGAAACCACCCTTGCAAGACCCCAAAAATCAGAGTGAACATAATCCAGAAGTCCCTTCGTACTATGTAGCCTTTGAAAAGCTAACCCGCTTCTTGTAATACCCTAAAATTTTTAAAACCCATAATTTAATAAATAACCCTTATTTGGGATAAATTAACTTTTAAATTTATTTAATCTAATAATTTTGTGGATTTTAAATACATAAAAATGGATATGAACATTTAATAAATTAAAATAAATATTTTGTGATTTTATCATACTTACTTTATTTAAATAATTTTTTTAAAACCAATATATTAAATTAATTTATCTATTAAAAATATTAAATTCCATTATTTCAAAAATTATTTTATTTTATTTCTCTCCATTTTTCTTTTTCTCCTTTTTCTCCTTTTTCTCCTTTTTCCTTTTTCTTTCCCTTCAAGCCGCCAGGCTTGCGAACCCTTTCCCCTCGTGCTAAGTCGTTGGTAAGCCCGATCCTTCCCTTCTTCCTTCCCTTCACCATGACGTTCGCCCTAGCCCGCCTCCCTCCTTCCTTTCTTTCTTTCCTTCCCCTCGACTGGGCTAGCCTAGTTTCTCCTTCTCCTCCTTTCCCTCTCACACAAGTCAGCCCGCTCGTCTTCTTTCTCCCTCGCCTGGCCAGTCTGGTCTCTTTCTTTCCTTCTTCTTCTTCTTCTCCTCTTCTTCTTTGACACTGACCATTTGTGTCATGCCAGTCTCCTACACCACCGCTTGCCACCACCTGCATCCCCCCTATAGCTTGCTCTCTCTCACTCTCTCTCCCCTATCATTTTCTTCTCATTTTCAGACCAAACACGACCTGCACCCCCAACCCTGCATGCCTTCCATTCTTCCTTCTCCCTCTCCCTGCAACTACCACCTTACCGCCTACCACCTAGCCAGTGCCCTACCTCCCCTCCTCTCCCTCTTTTTTTTCTTCTCTCCTACTTTATTTCTGCCCTATTTGAGCCCACTTTCTCCCTCTCCCACCCCCATTCTCCCTTCTTCTCTTTTCCTTTCCTTCCCATATTTTTGCTCTGCTACCCTCGACCACTGCTTCCACCGCCCTACCAACCACCTGCACCATCGCCTGCCACCTCCTACTACCACCTTGCACCACCAAGCCACCCCCTCGAGCCCCTGCAGCCACCCTTCTTCCCCTTCTCGGCCTCCACCCTACACCTCCACTGTCTGCCGTTGTTCCTTCGCTTCCACCATCTCCCAAGCGACCAATATACTCCTTACAACCTCCTCCACCACCCCACGTCCTCCTTTAGCCAAAACCCAACCCTACAACCCCCCTTTCCTTCTTCCTTTTCCTTCCTTCTTCTCCTTGACCACCCCCGCAACCCGCTTTGTAGTCCTACAACCGTTGCCTCCACTACCCTTGGCCATCGATAATCCATCCCTGACCACCACCTACACCCCCATTCCACCCCTTCACCCAGCCCTTGCCCTAACTCCCCTCCACCTGCCCTCCTCCTAACCCCCAAAACCACAACCCAAACCAACACCCCTCCCTTCCCCTATTCCCTCCTTCGACCCCTTCCTCCTTCATTTATGCATGTAGCTCTAGCTACATGAGCAGCGTGAGCCTTGCCTTATTTTTTCTAACCCAAATCTTATTAGTTTCAAGGTATAAAAATAGTTAATGTTAGTATATATTTAATTAAGCTTTTGATAATAACTATTCCTTTGATTTTCTACTTCTATTATGCTAATTTTTTATATTATTTTTAGGGATTGATTTTTACTAATCAAAGCTTAAGCCTTTAACCGGATAACTGGTAAGGTTTGATTTTTGCGAAAAATAAGATAACCGTTAAACCTTACTTAAATGTATGGATATACTTATGGCAGCACAATAGGGTTTTTATTACGTTTATATGCATGATATATGTTGTTAAGTATGATGTATTTAGTGGAATGTGTTGATTGATAAAAGGAAAGATATTAATTTATGTGTCATGTGTAAAAATAATGCTTAAGGAAAGAGTTTTGTTGTTAATAATAATGTTAAGAGTATATGTATGATATGATGTCCTAATATGGTTATTTGGTGCATAAGTAATGTTAATATGAGCTCTAAGGGCATTTTGGTAATTTGTGCACGTGCAAAAGGTGTGGCCTAAATATGTGTGTGGTAAGTGCTAGTGCATGTTAATGATAATTCATAAGAGTTGGTGGAGTTTGATGATGGGTATGGAGCATGAATATTGATATTTTATGTAGTGAGGGTATTTTGGTAAAAGTGGTGGTAAATTATAAGAGTAAAGGGGGTAAAATGGAAAATGGACAAGGACAGAGGGCATTTTAGTAATTTTACATGGAAACGGGATAACTTGGTAATTTTTTGGTGTAAGAAAGTATTTTGGTGAATTAAATATAATGGAAAGGGTATTTTGGTAAATTAACATAAAAGAAAGGGCACGTTGGTAATTTGGTGAAGTAAAGGGATAAATTGATAATTTAATAAAGGAGAAGTGTATTTTAGTAATTTGGCATAAAGAAAGGGTAATATGGTAATTTTATAAAGTAAAGGGGTGAAAGGGTAATTTAATGAAGTAGAAGGGTAAAATGGTAATTTAGTATAAAGGAAGGGAAAAATGATAATTTAATAAAGTAGAAGGGTAAGATGGTAAATCGATATAAAGGAAGCGTAAAATGGTAATTTAATAAATTAGAAGGGTAAGATGGTAAATTGATATAAAGGAAGAGTAAAATGGTAATTTAATAAAGTAGAAGGGTAAAATGGTAAATTGGTGTAAAGGAAGGGTATTTTGGTAATTTGTAGAAAGAGGGGTAAAATGGTAAATATAATTATAAAGAGGGGCAAAATAGTAATTATAATAATGGAGAATGATAATTTGGTAATTTAATAAATTAAAAAGGATAATTTGGTAATTATAATAATAGATAAGGTCAATTTGGCAATCTAACCAACCAAATGAGAAATCTGACAAGTGTAACAAATATGAAAGGTGATTGGTAACTTAATGAACTTAAGGGCAATGTGGTAATTTAGATAAGTATAAAGGGTAATACAGTAACCTAACCCACTGGAAGGGTAAATTGGTAACTTAATAATTATAAGGGGTAAAATTGGTGATATAATAAGTATGGAGGATAATTTGATAACCTAACATGAGCAAAGGGCACTTTGGGTAATTATGCAACATGGAGGGTAATATGGTAATTTGGTAAGTAAAGAGGGATGACTTAATAATTTTACAAGTAAGGAGCATTTCGATAATTTTGTAGAAATGATAGGGGTAAATCAGTAACTTATATTTAACATGTCAACAGATTAACGAAGTTTCATAATAAGGCTCAAATAAAATTGAATAGCAAGATAAGGGTATTTGACAAATCAATAAATATCAGAAGAATATGGCTTAACCTAGGAATGGATGGATAATTAAGATTGTGGTATGGTGTTATTCTTATATTCATAAAGGAGGTGTCTTAATCATTAAGCACACATGGTATTGGGTGTTGGGTGTGAATTAAGGGCATGTTGGGGTTATGTGTATCATGATCCTTCGATGTAAACTAACCAGACTCTAAGACCGTAATGTGATTATGATATGATAACTCCTATGGCATGTGAACAAATGGAAATGAATCCTGAATTGGAATCGGATGAGATAATGATGGCCTTAGTAATTCCTTTAGGTTATCATGGATAATTGTATGAATAAGGATTACTTAATAATATCATAAATAAATTAATGGAAGTGAATAAGTATGTGGTTGTTTTGCCTCTTGTTGTCACCTTAATTAAGACACTAATAATTGAAGTGGAAGACCTCGAGATCGAAAATGGTGGCTCTTTAGGGGTCGCTACCTTAGAGACATGGTTTAGCTCACAATTTTTCTGGTATTTTCTTGTGTGCCTTAGTTCCCCAACTAAGCCCTAAATCTTACTTTATCTAGCTCTACAAACCTATTTAGAGGGTATGCATACTTATGGATTAGGTGTCATTGTCGGTAGGGTACTGTGTAGCTTGTATGCTCTAGTACGACTAGGATACCTTTGTGTCCCTGGGTTGATGGTTGAAGGATATTGAGTTGCTTGTATGCACCATTATGACCGGTGTATCTTTGTGTCTCAAGGTTCTTGATCTCCCCCTCGAGGCAAATAAATAGAAATGTTGTACTAATTGAAAGGGAAAACACTAATCATGAAAGTGAAAGACGATTAAGCCCGGGCCAGATGGATTATATTATGTGTACCGGTCCACCAATTATAATAGTATCCTAGGAGCGCTTGTCCTGGAAGATATATATGTGTATTGGTCCATCGGATATAATAGTGGCCTAGGAGCGCTTTACCTTGGAATATTTATATGTGTATTCCGGTCCACCGGCTAAAATAGTCAGGGTCTCGAGATCAATAAACCAAATCTTGAATGTGAATAAATCATAAAAAATACTAATCACTTACAGTAGAACACCATGTGAGTTGGGGCCAGACCGATCCATCGGCGATAATAGTAGCCAGGAGCCTTCTGCCTTGGAGATCTGTCCACCGGCAAATAATAGTGGTCAAGTGCGAGTTGCCCTGTATGTCTTCGATTCACCAATTATAATAGTAGGATTCCCGCACTCATATAGGTATAATTCGAGAGATGATGATCAAATAATAATAATCATTGACCAAAAGTATTGATTCTCTTTATGATCTATTGATATAACCTGATTTGGCTTCAGTGCTTATCCCTGCTTGGGTACGTGATTTCTTTGTAAGTACATGAATTTTGTGTTATACATCTCTCATTGTATGTGGTACTGCCTTGCGTATTAGTCCGCATGTTATCTCCATATATAGTTTTTGTATTTTGTGTTACATGGAGCCCTGCCTTTTAGTATGGTTTAAAGGATTTCTCGGTACTATAGTACTGAAGGGTTCCATTCATGGGCCCCTGTCTATTCAATGGGAAGTATCCCTTACAGGTCCATTGCAGGTGCTATTCAAGTAGGCAGCAGAGAAGAACGTAAGGATCATCGGGGAATAATTTAGGGTTTTCCCTATTAACTTTCATTCTTTGTTAAAATGATCTCTGTTATTATATCCACTAGTAGTGGGTTTTATTCTTGTAAAGTGTTTATCGCACTACTCTAATTTAAAGAAAGTCTGATTTTTGAGAAAATTGTATTTTGATCTTTTAGCCTTAGCACTTGGTACTAGAACGGTAGGAGAAAATAAGTCTAGTACTAAGTGTGGTGATAATATTCCCGAAATTTATAATTTTATTTTATTTGCTTCCACTGTTCTCTTTAAATAAATGAAATTTTTCAATAATAAATTTTAGAGGTATTACACTTCTGCCTGCCAAACACATAGTACTCACAAAAATCCATAGTACTTGTACTCTGCCCATCCAGCAACCCTCTCTTGGAAAGTTCAGTCAAGCCTTTGACACTCATGTGCAAGTCACATATGCCAAAATCTGGTAACATCCAAGTCAGACATACTCGATGATGTTACCACAACTGCCCCCTCAACAGTGGAATCAATAAGGTCATACAGTTTTCCGACCGTCTTGCCTTTCATTGCAACAAGAGCCCCTCTAGTAATTCTCATTATGCCATCCTCGATCACACAACAATATCCATTACAATCCTAGGAACTCAATGAAATCAAGTTCTTAGTCATCTTAGGGATAAATCAAACATTACACAATGTTCTAACCACACCATCATGCATCTTCACCTTTATTGTCCCAATCCCAGTAACTTTGCATGCAGCATCATTACCCATCAAAACTATTCCACCTCGAGCCGTCTCATAAGTCTAGAACCAGTTCTTATTGGAACAAATGTGGTAAGAGCATCCAGAGTCCAAGATCCACCTGCTCATAATCTTGGTCTGACTATCAGTGCCAGTCAACACATCACCATTACTATCATATTGGGCTATAGTAGCAGCATCATCCTTTGTGCCACATAATTCATCAGATTTATCTACAGATTTTCTATTAGGACAAAACTTCTTGATATGCCCTTTCTTGTGACATCCATAGCACATGATATTCTTAGATATGTTATTCCTCAATCTTGACCTAGACTTATTCTTCTTCTCACTAGAACCCCGTTCCTGAGTTCTGCCCCTAGCTACAAGTCCCTCACTATGCAAGTCACAAGAACCACCTCTGATCAACTAATTCTCAATCAGTTCCCGCTATAGTAAGGTAGTCTTAACATCATCAAGAACGAACTGATTATCCTTACCACACAGTATGGTCTCATGAAAATCTTTGTAATCAGCAGAAAAAGAACACAATAATGTAATAGCAAGATCTTCATCCTCCAATTTGACATCTATATTCCTTAGATTTATAATTATATAGTCAAATTCATCAAGATGAGATTTTAGGGATTATCCCTTACCCAATTTCAACTCGTGCAGCTTGCTCTTCAACAATAAACGATTCATTACTGACTTCGTCATGTATTGAGACTCCAGCTTGAGGCATAGGGATGACGTCGTTGTTTCTTAGCCACCTCGCGCAAGACCTCGCTAGATAAATACAACTGTATGGTGGAAAAGACCTTTTGATCTATCTCCTCAAATTTCTCATCTGTCATCCAATCGGGCTTCTTTGAATTCCTGAGTAATGCTTTCTCCAATCCATTCAAAATCATCATTAACTTCATCTTCAACTTCCATAAGCCAAAGGTCATAGACCAATGAAACTTCTCTATATAAAATTTTTAGATATCCCAAACACAAACCCTATGCTCTGATACTAATTTTTTGAGGGTTGATACCAATTTAGAAAAATAAGATCTAATTGGAATCAATTAGAACACACAATAATTGAGAAGAGAAGAACACTAACACATATTGGGGAAATAAATGATCTTACTGATGTAAAGTAATTGTGATTATAGAGAGAATCAAAGGAATCCTCACCTAAATCACTCAATTCACCAAGAATTTACAAGAGAACTCAAAAGGAGAGAAGAGGATGGCACTATGCTAATTAGGATTCTAATCACATGGTATTTATACTAAACATGTCCCACTGTGTTTATTTCCAACTTTGATATTCTTCAGTATTTTAGCCATAACTTCTTTATTTAACCTCCAATCGAGTTGATTCTTGATGCGTTGGAAAGATAACAAAAAGATCTACAACTTTTATTCTCAACAATTTTCAAATTATGGTTGAATAAAGGTCAAATCTTCACATATTTATAGAATATCTTATAATTCTACTCCAAATTCCTTCGAAACACTTCAAACACCAATTCAATCTATTATACACACCAAGTATGAGTCACAGGCTCACACATACTACATTACTAAATTGAGTGTCAAAGTGTCCTTAAATCGGTATCACACCAATGTCCCTCTTATGCTTAAAAGATTATTTCTTATCTTTCTTGTAGGAGAATTAATGTGCTTCATACAAATTTGATTTGTATACCCATTATAGATTGTGAGGGTCTATAATTTAGCACCCATTGTGGGGGCTTACTAATTTTTGTTTTCACATGACATGAGTGATTGAATAATTTTGACCATGTTGGACGTTTTCCACTCTCCTTTGGAAGATGGTAAACCAATTGCACTAACCCTTTCCAAGGGTAATCCACCCTCGACAAATAAATTGAAATCTAGCACAGGTGTTTGTTAACGTCAACTAAAGTTTCTAACTTGACGATTTAAGGATTAGACAAGGAGAATATAGGTTCTCAAGAAGGAAAAACCAACTCTTAAAAAGCCAAAGTGGTGTGCATCTAGTAAGGGCCTTGCAAGGCACTTTGCCACCACTACCCTCCTCCTATGTATTGCAAAAACCTACCACAATAATATTTGGATTAGCACTCAATAGAATTGATTTTGGACAATTGATTGTTTGAATCCACTATATCTCCTTGACCCCTAAAGTTGTGGGAAACTCTAGTGGAATCGAGCAAACAAAAGCATGAGAACACGAGATTTTGAACTTTTTGCTTAGCCATATGGGTCTCAACCATATCTTACTTTTGGTGGAGTTACTACCATCGAGGTACCTCTATGCACAATAATTACTAATACCAATTACCCTTATCCTTTTTTTATGAAATATACCAACCTGTGGCCCCACTGTAGTAAAATTAGAATGGCATTGCCCTGTAGATGGCCAACCTTGAAGAGATGATATATCAAATCCCTGGCATATCATAGTCGATCAAGAGAACCCTTCTTAATAGTGTAATCCCCCGAAATTTTAAAAACCTAAAATTTAATAAATAGCTTTTATTTAGGATAAATTAGCTTTTAAAATTATATAGTTTAATTATTTTATAGATTTTTGAGTATATAAATTTGGATAGGAATATTAATAAATTAAAATAAATAATTCGTTATTTTATCATACTCTTTTTATTTAAATAATTTTTCAATCTAATATTTTACTAAAATCATCCTTTTTAAACCAATATATTAAATTATATTAAATTATATTATTAAATTAAATTATTATTGAAAATATTACATTTTATTATTTTATAAATTAAATTATTTTATTTTCCCATTTCCCTTTCTCCTTTTTCCCCTTTTCCTTTTCTTTCTCCCTTTTCTCCTTTTTCCTCTTTCTTTTCTTTTTCTTTTTCCTCCTTTGGGCCACCCGCGCCAGGCCAACCCCTACCCCTGCGCACCTGGGCCGCTGGCCTGTTTTCCCTCTCCTCCACCCGCATCGACTAGCCCATATCCCCCCTCATTTTCTTTCTTTTCCCCCCTCCTACCCGGGCCGGCCCAACTATTTTTTTCCCCCTACGCCGGCCTGCTTCCCTTCCTTTCTTCCTCCTTCTTCTACCTCAACCCAGTACACCCTCGACCTTTCATCATCGCCATAATCGCCTGCCACCTTAAGCACGCCGGCCACCGCAGCATGCAACCACTGCCACCATCTACCTCTCTCTCTCTCCCCCCTGTTCTTTTTTTTCCACCATTTTGGAACCAGCCAGCCATGCACCCCATCCCGCATGGCCACCCTTTCCTTTCCTCCCTTCCCTCTCCCTGCCACCCTACCACCTCCTTGCCACCCTAAACACTGTCACCGACCGGCCACCTATCCCCCTATCCTCCCTCTTATTTTTCTTCTCCTTTTCAGCCCTTTTCCTGCCCCATTTTTGGAGCCTTACCTTCCCTGACCTCCCTCCTCTCATTTTCTTCTCCTTCCATTTCCATCCCTATTTTGTGAACCACTGCCCCTCTACCACTTCCTCCGCCACACCAACTGCCTGCAGAACCTCCTACCACCTCATACTACCGCCCTCAATCACCACAATACCCCCTCGATCCCCTGCAGTCCCTTCTTCCTCCCCCATCTTTTTTTCTCCCCTTTCTCTCCCTTATCGGCAAAACCCCTGCAACCCCTCTATTCACCGCTGTCCAGCCACCTCTGCCGCCACCCAAACCACCAATCTACTCCCTACAACCTCCTCTACTGCCCCCACGCCTCCTTTTCCCGAAACCAGCCCCTGCACCCCTTCATTTTCCTCCTCTCTTATCCTTCCTTCTCAGCCCCGTCCCCTCCTGCAGCCCACTTTGCCGCCTCGTCGCAGCCGCCCTTGACCGCCAACAACCCATCCCCAGTCACCACCTACACCCCCTCTTCACTCTGGCACCCTTCTCTTGCCTCCCATCCTCCCTTCATCTACCTTCTTTCCTAGCCTAAAGACCCCAACCCGAAAATGGCCCATCACTCCTTTTCCTTCACCCCCTTCGAGCCTTCCTCCTTTTTATTTTTCATGCAGCTCATGCTACACGAGTAGTATGAGTTGTTGCATGCCTGGGTATTTTAGTAGAAAATTTTTTAAGGTATAATAGCATTTTAAGTTAAGTGTTTCATTAATTAAATTTTATAAAGTTTTATGCTTTGGTTTCTCATCTCTAATATGATAAGTTTTGATACTACTTTTAGGTGTTGATTTTAGTATCTAAAGCTTGAATCTTTAACGGGGATACCGATAAGGTTCAATTTTGCAGGAATTAAGGTAATTGTTAAACCCCACTTAAACGTATGGATAAACGTATGTTAGCACATTAAGGTTTTTAATACATTATTATGCTTGTTATATTTTTGTTAATATAATATATATATATATATATATATATATTGATTAATAAAAAGGAAAGTATGCTAGTTTATGTGCTATCTGTAGAAATATTGATTAAGGAAATAGTTTGGCTATTAATGAAAGTTTTAAGTACTTATCCATGTTATTTTATGTTATTGTGACCATTTATGCATGAATAATATTATTGTCAGCCCTAGGGGCATTTTAGTAATATTTCTTGTGCAAGAATGTAGCCTAATACGTGTGGGTGCTAATAAGGAGTAAATTAAAATATAATAGTTGGTGGAGTTGGATATCGTGAGTGGAGAATTAATATTAATATTCAGGTAATGATGATAAATTAATAAAATAATATTTCTTGTGCAAGAATGTGGCCTAATATGTGTGGGTGCTAATAAGCAGTATATTAAAATATAATAGTTGGTGGAGTTGGATATTGTGAGTGGAGTATTAATATTAATATTCAGGTAGTGATGATAACTTAATAAAAATGGTATAATAAAAGGGCAAGATGGTAAATTTGTAAGGAAAGGGCATTATGGTAATTTTAGAGGAGAAGGGTAAAATGGTAAATTTTAAGTAAAAGGGTATTATGGTAATTTTGGAAGTAAAGAGGAAAATGGTAATTTTATAAGTAAAGGGAAATTTGGTAATTTTATAAGTAAAGGGGTATTATGGTAAAATTTGGGAGTAAAGGGTAAAGTGGTAATTTTGGAGGTAAAGGCGGTAAAATGGTAATTTTGGAAGAGAAGGACAAAATGGTAATTTTGTAAGAAAAGAGCAAAATGGTAATTTTATAAGTAAAGGGCAAAATGGTAATTTTATAAGTAAAATGGCATTATAGTAATATTTAAAGGAAGGGGTACAATGGTAATTTTATAAATAAAATGACATTATGGTAACTTTGGAAATAAGGGGTAAAATGGTAACTTTATAAATAAAAGGACATTATGGTAAATTTTGAAATAAGGGGTAGAATGATAATTTTGTAAATAAAAGGATACTATGGTAAATTTGGGAGTAAGGGATAACTTGGTAATTATGATAACGACGAAGGATAATTAACCAACAAAAGGGTATTATGGTAATCTTAAGAATGGAAAAGGGCAATATAGTATTTATAATAATGGAGAAGGTTAAATTAATAATTATAATTATAGAGGAGGGTAAATTGATATTTATAATAATGGAGAAGGGTAAAATGATAATTATAATAATTAAGAAGGGTAAAATGATAATTATGATAATGGAGAAGGATAATTTGGTAATTTAACCAACAGAAGGGTAATTTGGTAATTATAATAATGGATAAGGGTAATCTGGCAATTATGAGATTGTAGAAGGGTAATTTGGTAATTTCACCAACTAAAGGGCAAATTGGTAATTATGATTATGAAGAAGGACAATTTGGTAATCTATCCAGCTAAAGGGGAATTTAGTAATTATTACAAAGGAGAAGGGTAATTTGGTAATCTAGCCAACCAAATGGAAAATAAAATAAGTCTAACAATTATGAAGGGTGATTGGTGACCTAATAAGTGTGGGAGATAACTTGGTAACCTAAACCGAGTAGGGGTATGGCTAAGAACAACAATGTGTGTATTATATGCCTCGTGTGCTATGGGTTATGCCATATTGTATACTTATGCTTAATGATTAATCATTTGTATTGCAACTTTGAGTGATGTATGCTTATGTGACTTCCTTATGGCATGTGGATGATGATTATATATGTTGTGCGTACGATGTTATATGATGTGACCCTCTAGGACATGCATGCTAGGATGTTTAATAATAGGATATGGGGTGAAAGTATAAAAAGGAACAAATGGGAAGTGAGTTGACTAAGGGGACATGAGATTGACCTTATTATCTCATGATCCATGAGGGGTGAAAATAAAAAGGAGATTATGATCAAAATGAATGAGTGATGCAACTCTTACATGGGAGATTTCTAGGGTTTGCATGGGATGATCCTTATGTAAGAAAGGTGTTAGGGTTTGAGCAGCCAACTAGGGTTTTGTGGTCAAATATATGGTTGGTGAGTAGAGTGATGGGATTTGGGTTGAAACTAAATGAGATGAGGTGTTGGACGATAAATGAAAGGTTGGGCCACATAGGTCCGATTAGGGTTTCAAGGAAAAACCCTAGAGAGTGGTAGTGAGAGAATTTGAATGTCATAAGGTGTTAGGCCTCAACCCACACCCTTAGGAGTTGGGTTTTTGTTATGAGTAAATGTAAGGGGGAATGGATGTCGGGGTCTGATAAGAGGCGCAACGATCTCAAGATATGGGACAAGCCCTCTCGGGGGGATAGAAATAGAGGTCGGTGGCATGCATGTCAAGGGTGAAATACTTTTGAATAAGATACGAATAAGACAATAATTACTTAAAGTGGAAGATTATTGAGCCAGGCCCAGACTGATCCACCGGCATAATAGTGGCAAGGAGTGTTTTGCCCTGGAGACCGATCCACCGGCATATAATAGTGGTTAGGTGCGTTCTACCCTATAAGTGACCGATCCACCGGCCATAATAGTGGGGTTCCCGCACTTACATGGATATAAAATCTGAGAGATGATTGAATAATGATGGACTAAAGGCTTAAGGCCCGAAAGTATTGATTTTGCACTATGACATGGCTTAAGGCCCGAAAGTATCAATTGTACATTACGATCTATTAATATCTGATTGAATGTTAAGTATGTGAATGTTATGTATGCACATCTTGTTATATATGAATATAGTGTTATATCATGTATCACATTGCGAGCCTGCTTTTAAGTGTGTTTTTAAATGGTTACTTGGTACCATAGTACTAAAGGGTTCCATTCGTGGGACCCCTGCCTATTCAATAGGCAGTGTCCCTTACAGGTCCTTTTCAGGTGCTATTCAAGTGGGCAACGAGAAAGAGCATAAGGAATTTATCCGAGCTTTTAGGGTTTCCTCTCTCTCTTACCCCCTGATTTGAATGTATTCCTTGATCTTGTAATTTTCATTGGTGGATTTTATTCTTGTAAATGGTTCATTGTGCTACTCTGATTTTCAATATGGTTTGAATTTCTAGTAATTGGTATTTTATTTTCTAGCCTTAGCACTTGGTACTGGAGCAGTATGAGTGAACCAGTCTGGTACTAAGTGTAGCGGTAATATCCCGAGAATTCACAAGTCTTATTATTTCGCTTCCGCTAAATTTTTTAATAAAAAAAATTCAGTAGTGAATTTTGGGGGTGTTACAAATAGCTTCACAGACTCTTCGTTTGGAGATGTCAGTGCAATGGTAGAGATGTTAAAAAACTCATCCTTCCTTATCTCAAAATGTATGATGACACTATTGACCCTAATGATCACATCATCTAGTATAAACAACACGTTTTTACATTGGCAATACCAACAGAGATCCGAGAAGCATGCATTCATAAGAGGTTCAGGACAGTCTTGTTGGTTCGAAACTCTAATGATACACTTCTGTACCCAATCACTTAATTTCTTCTTTTGCACGACTAACATATGCTTTTATCCAACAATTTGCGATTAGTTAAAACTCAAAAAGTTTTTAGACAACCTTTATAGGATTAAATAGGGAATCAATGAAAGACTCCACAAGTACATTAATAGATTCAACAGATAGAAGGTTTCAATCCCAACTTGACACTCAAAAATCACAATAATAATCTTCGGAAAGGGCTTGTTGCCGCATTCAAATTTTAACAAAGAGTTGATTAAGTACCCTTGCAAAAATATAGAGGATGTCATCGCAAAGCTTATGATCAAATAAAGTGGGATGAGCATGAGGATAATTGAGTACCACCGTAGGGTCACTCTGGGTACAAAGAGAAAGGAAGGTCGGTGCATGAGGGTTTTCGCAATAGGGGATTAAAACCTTATAATAGGGACTCAAACATGCACAAAAAGACTCCCAGGACCCCCACCTAAGTGACCTATTCAAGTCTACAACCCCAACATTGTCCCTATCAAGGTCATGGTAGTGATGAAAAAGATGGATGATGAAGTAAGATGGTCTATCAAATTCAAAGGGCTTATCAAGACAGGTGATATGAACAAGTATTGTGAGTTCCATGCAGATTACGACCACACTATCACTAATTATATAGCCCTAAGTTCAAATTCACAAAGATGATCAAGAATTGTCACCTTCTTACATATCTTACCAATAAAAATAAGGATATAATCACTAATAGTGACCAAAAAGGAAAGAACAACAAACCCCCGAGTCCGCCTAAACCATCGTAGAACACCAAGATGGTTAATGTGATCCCAGGTGAGTCAAAAATCAAGGGTATTGTTTATCAAGCCAATAAACATGCTTGGGAAGCCTACAACACAGAGCACAGACTCTATAAGATGGATAACTCAGCTCCATTCAACCAATCTATAGCTTTTACCGATATAGAGAGCAAGACTTTTCCACCCACATCATGATGCTTTAGTGATCAAGTTATTCATCGCAAACTACTTCACCAAAAACATTCTAATTGACAACTACAATTTAGCCAATGCCATGTCCCTCAACATCCTTAGGAAGATGGGAGTGTTGAAAGAGAAAATTTAGAAGCGACCTACAATTCTAATTGGGTTAGAAGGAGAACAAAAGCATATTGTGGGTGAAGTCCAGCTTATGGTCTATGTTTCCAGTTGTGCCCTCCACCTATCACTAGTTCATACACTTCCTAGTCTTGTGGGGAGATAAAGAAATCACTATCACACAAACTTTTTCTCACACATGTTACCAAAGCTTGACTATGGCAAATCCATAGCTCTTATAGCAATTATAATTAAGTTGCCACCACGACAGCCATAGAAGCCACCAATTGTGCAACTCAACAAGGTGCAACTTAGCCTCGAATCACCAGAGCATAAGGTTATGATTGGTTCATATGTCAACTCCAAAATTCATGAATCTTATGTCAAGTATATAGAGGAATAATAAGAATGCTTTCCATGGTACCACACAAACATGGTTAGGATCAAATTGAAGATCTATACACATAAGCTCTAAGTCGACCCCAAACAATCACTATTCAAATAAAGGTAGAAAAAATTTTCCTTAAAATTTAATTGAGTTATCAAAAAGAAATACAAAAGCTTCTCGACACTGGCTTTGTCCATAAAATCCACAAATAAGTGTATTTTATACCCTATTTTTATGGTATTAATACCCTTAACTTGATTTTTTTAGAAGGTAAATTTAATCTCTTTTAAGCCATAAGTAATAATTTGGGTTAAATTATAAATAAAAGGAACAAAAAAAGGTGTTTATAAAAGTTTTGCAATTAAAAAGTTCAACATGAACTTTCACATGAAATAATAGAAACGACCTTAAGTATTTGAAGCACGCCTTTTTCCTTCAAGCTCCGACCAACTTGATCCAAGTTATATTGAAAATATAAGATTAAGAGATATAACTTTCATGCTTACCACTTTTTTTTTTTCTTAATTGGACTAGAGTATGGTTAAAATTGCATTGGAAATTAAAGGTGTCAATCAACAATTGCTGAAATTTACCAAGTGACAAGCGATTGTCTGGAGCACCTAGCACTGTCATAGTGGTCTTGACCTTGGCATGAATATTTTCAAACTCTTATCTTATCTTTTCATTGATCTAATACATGATTTTTATACTTCTTAACACCTATATATACATCTCTAACTCAACCTTACAAGAGAAGAACAAATATTTGCCTCCAATCTTAAGATTCAAGAGTTAGGGTTTCATCTTCATCTTCAACCTTATCCACCTCCCATTAATTCCACAAATTTGTGCTTCCGATCATTTAATTCATCCACATTTCATACATTTTGATCATAATCTACCCCCAATCCATCATTATCTTCCATTGATTTAGCCTCCATCATAGGATTTTCAATTTAGGGTTCCACCATATCCAAACCTTCATCCACCTTTGTAATTATTCTAGTTCATGGCTTAACTTCTTCAATCAATCCACAAAATCATCAATTCCATATTCATAAATCCTTAAATTATTAATCTAGTGCCTTAATGTACAAAAAGGAGTGTCTAATTCAAGCTAGCATTCAAGCGAAGGAGAAGGGTTATTCGGGTGAGAAAGAAGACAAAGTTTGTGACCCGCGGTCCACTAGGTCTCCAATGTGGGTTGTTCACCCTCATTGATTCCCTTATTTTCACTTAGTTCTATGATCTTTTCTTTTCCTACATTATTATATGCCTATGTAATTAATTTATACATGAAGAATAGCTAAATTTCTTATTGATAAGGATGAGATTGAAACCTTAGACTCTAGTTTGATATTTTAATAATAATTTCTTTGTTTTTCTAATTGTCATAAAATCATCCGTTGAATCTAATTTAAATATTATCTTTATATGTATAATTCTGTCATGTGTGATTTATATAGTATATGCCTTATTCTACCTTACTTATAGTAATAATATATAAAATATCTTACTTTCTAAATGGCTATATAAACATGATAAAATTCAAGTGCATAAATTATAGCTAGGTTCGATAACAATTCACTAAATAGTTTTGTGATTCTAACTAAAGTTATAAAATGTTTAAATATGCGTGGCTCTAAGGAAGGGAATGCAACTAAACGCGCTTAAGGTACTAATTTGGGTATTTAGATTGACATTATTCCACTTATTCATAATGCATTGAAACTATTTAAATATACGGTCCATGTGTTGCAAATTGTAACTATACTGCTAGAATTTAATATTGGTGTTTTTTTCTATTAATTACTTAAGGAAAGTAATATAAGAAATATAGACCTACTTTTTACTTGCAACATGGCCGATCTCTTTCGCATGCATTATAGATGAAATGAAAATTAGTTATTTAATTTTGACCAAATCTACAAGTGAGAATTGATTCCCTAACATACTTATCATTATTTTATTCATTCATATTTGTTTTCTTATTTGGTTTTATTTGCTTTTTTTTCTTCTATTTTTTAATCCCCATAATTACATTTTTTTCTATTATTAGTATTATTATTGAGTGATTTAGAGTCTTTTATTTTATTATTTATGTATTAACTACACTTAAGTGAGCCTTATAAATCCTTAATTTAAAATGATACCCTTATTCATCAGTACTGCAGTTGGTAAAAAAATAGGGTTTAAGCTATATGATGGTGACGACCACACCATTCATTATTCAGACCAATTGGATAATGTAGTCGTGGCGAAAAAGAAAAGCGGAAAGTGGAGAGTGTGCATCGACTTCGTGGACCTCAACAAAGCATGTCAAATAGATTCCTTGCTACTCCCCTTTACCAATTAATTGGTAGATGCTACATCCAAATACACATTATTCAATTTTATGGGCATATTCTTCAACTACAATCAAATTATTATAAAAAATATGAAATTTATTTATAGTAAACACTCTATTTTAAAATTACACACACGTGTGTATATGTGTGTACATATATTAAAATGTTATGAAAAATAATAAGTTTTTAGAATACATATGTATATAATTTATCAGATTGGATATTATTTGTATATGTTAGATGGAATAAATTTGGATATTATGTGATTTGAATAGCCCTAATTCAATATGTGATGTTAATCCTTAGTTTCTTGATCATTTGTTTCATGTTGTATCTAATTCATATCAATTTATGTCATATGTGATTATTTAAGATTGAGGGCTTGCACTTAACAGTCATTGACTCCTAATATGAATATCATGCATAGACTTGTTCTATTTAACCTATGCTATTGATGCATTCCAGTATTAGCTTAAGTATGCTTGTTTTATACATTGTAGTACTTGTTGAATGTAATATCTATAACAAGCTATAATGGAGAAATATCTCCAACGAATAGATAAGCAGATGTTGCCACTAGAGAATTTCAAATTCAAGCACAAACAACACACACACACACACAAATATTTATCTTGCCACCATCCATGACTTCAAATTCAGTTGCAACATAATAAATAAATAGCATAAGGGGATAAATATTGGATCTCTTCCTTACCTTTAGGGATATCATAATTTCCTTTTGAACGTAGTTGTTGGCATATCATACCATTGTCTTGTGTGGTTATAATGCTGAACAACTAAGAAATCTTACAAAAAGCGTGACTACCCAATGGTTAGCATTTATTATATACATATCACCACCTCTTTCTCTCCCTGCACTTGAGGATACTTCAATGAGGGTACAATTTATTCACAACAATGAAAGCTTAGATTAGCTATTATGCCTACTAATTGTGCCTAGTTACTATAGCATTAGCATCTTACAAGATGATATCACTCCCTTATGCTGGTTATTTTGATTGACTCACAGTGTAAAATGTGCTAAACTCATAAACTAATTGAATTTGGAAACTTGAATTGTTGATGAGACCCCATCTCATGTCATTCACAACCTTTAATTATCTTGTTGAATATCTGTTGTAAGCCCTGAATTGTATTGCAAAGTGCGGACAAAACGATGGTTATATAATTGAATGTGAAGATGGTAAAAGGTGTTTTTTTTAAAGTAATATTTTATCAAATGAAACAAAAGGAAGGTACAAGGGGATTAACACACCGGGATTGTGGTAGAGAACTACTGTAACACCCCGAGTCGACACGACCACACGGGGGCTACCTTGGAGCGCTTTCAGATTGATTGGCTGGCCCCACAAATCAACACGAATCCTTTTAGCACGCTTTGTCCTCACTCACGCACTTCCCGAGAAATTTTCAGAAAATTTCCGAAACTTCCCAGGAGGTCACCCATCCTAAAATTACTCCACAGCCAGCACGCTTAACTGTGGAGTTCTTAGGACAGAATCACCAAAAAGATGGTATACCATGTTGATATAAGTAGCCAAATCAATCCTTATAACACTCTCCTCAATTTGGGGTATTACATTCACCCCCACTCAAAGAACGCAACGTCCTCGTTGCGCCTCAACCAATGACTGTCTCAATACAGTTCATCCCAAGAATCGTCCCGCTAGGTGACTGACTGGCTCATCCAAGTTCAGTTCACGGTCGCGGTTTCGCTCTGATACCATTTGTAACACCCCGAGTCAACACGACCACACGGGGGCTACCTTGGAGCGCTTTCGGATTGATTGGCTGGCCCCACAAATCAACACGAGTCCTTTTAGCACGCTTTGTCCTCACTCACGCACTTCCCGAGAAATTTTCAGAAAATTTCCGAAACTTCCCAGGAGGTCACCCATCCTAAAATTACTCCACGGCCAGCACGCTTAACTGTGGAGTTCTTAGGACAGAATCACCAAAAGGATGGTATACCATGTTGATATAAGTAGCCAAATCAATCCTTATAACACTCTCCTCAATTTGGGGTATTACAACTACTTCCAACCTCTAAGAGGGGTTTAGAATGTCAACTAAATATTCACAATAAACAGACTTTTCAAGCACTATGTTAAAAGTTAAGGTTGTTGTCAACGGCTAAGCCAACTTGAGCACATGATAGAGTCCAATAGGGATAAGCTTGATGCTTGAGGAGCATTTCAACTAACTCGATGCTAGGGTATTTCTAAGCATGGTACTAACTACTCCAAGTCTTTAGAGAGCCCACTAGCTACACAATTTATTGTTTGGGCATTTCAATGGACACTTTTTGGTGAAGTATAGGTGGAAAAGGGAAGGGTGTAAGACACGCAAGATGGAAAGGACAGGGGAAGCTAAAGCGATATAGTAGGGTAGGGTTTACAAAATGGAATGTAGCACTTTAATATGGATCTCTAGGCTAAATAAGAGTCCACCATAATTAATCTATGAGGAGTTATCTAGCCATTGTTCATACAGTCACCATGGCAACAATGTGATTTTTTTAGGCATTTCTTCATTAAAACTAACTATAATTTTTTATTTAGATTAGTGTAAAATAAGGTGAATGAAATCATTCCCCTAGATTCATCCTATTTGAGAATGTATTTAGATATATTTATCTAACTTAATAATTTACTGTGGTTTATTCCAAATCACATCAGTTTTATTCATTATGAAATTGAAACTAGCTGGATGATGGGCAAAACTTTAAAATTTTAAATATTACAATACTAAAAAAGCATTAAGCTTGATTTAACTCAATCAAACGAGATTAAAATATGATTTACCAAAGTTAGGTTAATATTATCTATGTAATATTTTTAAAATATTAACCCCAATTCATGAAATAAATTTGTAATAGTTATGATTCACTCCAATTCAAATGAGCTATATGAGTCTCACCTATCATATACATTTGAATAGAATATCCTCACCCCAACTAGCATACTTGGTCTAGGCTACAATTATTCTATTTAATGTTAACATAAGTTGATAATTAGGTTGTTGATGCATTGTCTAGAGTTATTTGGCAAGAACTCTAACCGATAGCCATTTCCTCAAATCTCCTACGTTATTTCATCAAGTTTAACATTATTAGAAGACTAATCAGAACTTCTAACATCTTACTTCAACGTCAAAGCACATCCTCATTCTCATATGCATAAAGTAGAATAGTGATCAATTATTTAGGGGCTAGTTAGTAGTGGATAGTAATCCTTACTTGAGGCATAAAATTATTCAACTCTTTTATGGTCCCCTTTTTGGTGGTCATTTAAGAGTGGAAGCTTTCAATCAAAAGAATTAGGGTTAAAAGAATATGCTAGGCACTACATTCGACAATACTATCAACACTTTCTTTGCAACAATAAAAATCTTTAATACAAATAGATAGAGACAAATAAGGAATAGGCATTTTTGCCACATTAGAATTAGATTTAGAGATTGGTATAGGGTAAAAGAGGTAAAAAAAAATACTTTTATATTTTATATTTTTTATATTAAGTATTTAAAAATAATAAAAATATTTTAAATAAAATATCCATTTAAAATTAATTAAGATCTAATATGAATATATATTTAAAAAAAATTATATAAGATAAATAAAATACAGAGATAATTTTTTCATCCATACTACTCTCATACCAAAAGAGCACTTGGTATTACTCAATTAATCAACACTAGAAAACATTTTGCTAAACCTGTTCCTAATTAATCAACACTTGGTATTACCGGTATGGCTTCGCACAAAGCAATTTCAGAGGCTAATATGTTGGTTACAATGCCCCTGTAGCACTTTATATATACATATATATAAGATTCCAGTTATTATATTACAAAATTGCTGCTTCATTTTGCTTCAGCTCATACTATATTTTCCCTGTAATTTACAACTCGAGGGGCCTACGACATAAAAACTGACCCACAAATGAGTACAAACATTGTTAAGAATTCCGCATTCACCTAAACCTGAGAACATCTCTTCAGTTCTCTCCTAGAGTCAATATCATTTTTGGACAAACAAAAAATACCTCCCTGCTCCTCAACTTTCTCTATTAGAAGCTTCAATAATGGAACTGCAGACAGGGTTTTGCAAGAACCAACCATTATGAGCTTCTTCTGCGAAAAAGAATAGCAGAAAACAACGTTACGACAGTACAGACCAGCATATGAAAAAGGGAATCTCTAGGATACAAATTTACACCACCTTTGGAAGAAGGTAATGAACACATTTCACACCATCCTTTTTTGGTCAATAAAGAAGAAAACATGCATGCATTACACACCCTTTCCCTCTTTCCCTCACCTCCCTCAAGCAATTGATTGGCCTCAAACCCTAGCCAACACGAAAGTGGGTAGTGAACTAGTGATACCGCATGGACCTACATGTCCGGGACATTTTAAGAAAACAAATATTACTTCTGTTTCTATGCTATTTTATTTTCAAATATAATATAATAAGAGCCACAAAGATCATAGTTAAGGTAATTTTGCACCCCAAAGACCTTTACCTTAGCACGGGTGAGCGCAACATTGACTCGGTGCCAGTCTCCAAGCAATGAAGACAAGAATTTCTTTCCATTTGGATTAGATCGGACAAATGAAACTAGTATGCAGTCCTTATCTCTGCCCTGGAAAGTAAAACATATGATATGTAAGACAGAAAGTGTACATAATTTTTTGTTTAAATGAAAATCTCTACTGTTTAAAAAAAAAAGCGTACTTGATCAAATAATAATCAACAGCCTGAACAAGAACACCACAAATTTAAGCTAAAATGTGTAAAACAGTGCAAATAAAAGATCCTGAAACTGCAGTCTTACTCCATGCAAGCAAGCATTAGCTATTTAGTTATATATGGACTTTCAAACTAGGAGAATGTTTTGATGGTTGAAATCCTTAATATATATATATATATATATATATATATATATATATATTAACAGGAACAAGCAAGAGCAAAGAAAGAGAAAGAAGAAAATGAGACTATAATAACACTCGAAAAAATAATTAATCCCTCAGATTTTCAATAGTTGTCGTCTAAGTTTTATTTTTGTTTGTTAATACTTGACGTTTACTATGGAATACTGATACGAGCATCAATACTGCAAGGCCCAAGAGGAGGGTAAGGCCACCCCACTACTTACAAGACTATTACAGGCCGTGATCCAGGCCTTGATCCAACCGACCCTGCTTGATAATTGTCCTTTCTGTTAGAATTTATGCTGCGTATAGTCTTCTAGAAGAATATCCAAGTGTCTAGTCGGTTAGCCAGATCATGGATAAATCTTTCTGTTTTGCTGAGTCATTAGAAATCGTTAGGAGAGAATCCACTGTATTCTGCATGGCTATAAATGTGTAAACACGACCTGTGAAAAGGGGCAAGAGTAAAATAGACGGAAATCCTCTTCTCTCACCTGTTTCCGGAGCAGCCACTGCTCGAAAGTGGCATATCCAATTTTAACCCTTACAAATACCAACCATTCGGCATTTAATTACTTTAGTATTTAGTATCTCTTCCCCTTTTTAGGTAAAATGTGGGGTCATTCATCATTTAATTGCTTTTGGTTTTAGTATCTCTCCTGCATTTGTTAGTAAAATGTGGGATGTTTATGCGGGGACAGTGAGAAAGTAAGAGAGGAAAGCGAGTAAAGAGATAAATTAATCAAGAGTAATCGGCTTCCTCAGTTACCACGAAATGCTAAAATGACAACTATTTCAAAACAGATGGAGTATAAGGAGCCACTCATGTAAAAATACATTGAATGTCAGATTAGATGGAGAAAACAGTTGTGATGTCCTTCCCGCAATTAATAGAGAGTGGAAGGATGATTTTGCATACTCGGAGCATAGTTGCACATAAAATCAAATCCATAGAGAAACATGAAGATTTTCCTTAGGCAGAAATTCGTTCACAAATTTAAATCCATGAAATACAAGAAAAGCATACTAACATACAGCTCCCATCATGATACATACAAGTGCAACATATTGAATAGAAGTGAAGTTCCAACCTGATATTTATCAATTGTATGGACCTCCACAGAACTCATGTTTATGGCATTACTGATAAGATTTGCTTGAGAGTTATAAGGGGTGATGATACCAATGTCATCTTTATCAATTCCATGGCTAACCAATTTCTGTACAACCTGTAATTAAAGGATGAGAAACTCACTGCAAATTGCAAGATGGCAGCCCTCAAACATAGATGAAAAATAATTTTCTACATAATACTAGAAAGTAAAAAGACTACCTCAGCAATAATGTAAGCCTCAATTGGATTATTTACGATTTTATGATCCTTAGCCTCAAAAGCAGGTAATAAATCTGGCCAGCGAACGAGTGTTGCATAAGCTTCTTGTTAACCAATTAAAACTTGCTTGAACAAGGATAAATATTATATATACCTGTGTCGATAAATACTACGGGCCTCTCGGCATTTACAACCTGCAAAGCCATGTTGTTAGTAAGGTTGTTAGGGTGCTTTTCAACCGACAATTGGTATAAAATATATTCCAAGGATTTGAAAAATAATTTGAGACACAATTACAGCAGTGTGATAGATCAGGTCTCAAAATAGTTTTCAGAAAGAAATGAACATCTCATACTTGGACGTATCGTTGATTCATCACTGGGTCAATAAGAATTAATGGAGAAACTTCAGCATGTACCTTATAAATAAGAAGGAACTGTTTTCTCTGCTTACCGTATAAATGTACAGTCCGTCACTTATGTGAATTCTGATTGAGTGGCACACAAATTTCCCATGATTACAGGTCCTAACCAATAATAAATACTAACTCTATGTTCACTTTAACATAGTCCGATTAAAATGTGACAATTAGCTGCATGATAAAGCCCTCTCATGGACGAGCCCACCTAGCAAGTAAATGCTGAAGAAACGCAATAAATTCCATTCTAGTAGATTCAACACCAAGCACATGAAGCACAAATTAAGTACAAGATTGACAATAGAGTATACAGAAGGTGATCAAGTTGAGTACTGGAGCTTGGGGGAGATTAGATGAGATAATGACAAGATTGACGGAACGCAATAATTAGGATCCAGGTATAATTTTAGATACCACTTGATGAGATCTACATAACATAATGATTACTTCCACCGTATCACTCTATGCTAGGTGGCTAGATGATGCCTTCTTTGGAAGATTAATGTCACCGAACAACGTAGCAAGTCAATATGCAGGTAATAGGTTATTGCAGGGCCAATCTAAAAGGGAGAGAAATGTCTAAATATGAAGAACAAAGGGGTATAGAAGATCTGCTGTGGAGATTTGTTGTTGGAAGTTCATGTCTCCACAGGAGGTACGGCCGTGCAGCTGTAGATGAAGAAAATGGACAATGAACAAAAAATAAGACAAGTTACTCTTGAGAAACGGTCCGCTAATATATATTTATGTAGCCAACCCCATGTAGCAAGGGGATGAAGCAATATTGGGTTTCAACTGATTTCATTAAAGATTAGAAGAAACATCTGAAGTTGCCTTCATAAGACACATGACCTGTTCTTCAATAATTGAAGCAGCTACCTTGCGTCACTGGGTAATCATCCATAGATACAGAAATAATATTTCCTAGCTTTAATCTAAACGATGCATGCCTATACAACATATAAATGAAACAGTATATGGACCAGGACCCTGAGTAAGCCACAGAAAGTTGTCAAGATAGCAATTTGAAAAGATTAATAATCCATGAACTTTTGTTTCAACTTCTACTTCCTCCTTCACCGTACATTATTTTTAGTTCTTGTTATCTTTCTCCTATAGAAATCCCGTAACTACTGCACATAAATAGCTGAAATATCCAATAATTCTGCATCCCAAAACATCTATACAAAGATACCTTTTTAGTGACATGCATTACAAGTAAATAGTTCCCAAAAAAGATGAGAATGAGAACAAATACAAGTACCAAAGGGAGGGGAGACAAGGTCAAATCACATATAGCATTAAAATTGATCTATGGCAACAACAGCTCTGTGTGGTGCGAGTAGAAGCAGAAAATCTAGAAGCCAGCTGACAGTTGTTAAGTAAGTTCATTGTACTGGCAATATTAGCCATTGAATTAGCTGAATCTGTAAAATGACATAAAAATGTAACTGGACAGAAAAATAAGATTATTATTTTAGGGTGAAAGTGGACACTTACATGAAAAGCTAACCTTATGAGGAGGTTTTTTTATTACTTTGACCTATGCTATCTTCTTCTTGTTTACGATATAAGCCAAGCAACTCTAGAATCTCAAAAACCAACCTGTTACGAGAGCTTATTGTACCTACTAAACACACTTCACATCTAGAATTGAGTCAAGTCTTAGATTGCTCAAGCTCATTCGTTTATTTGACTAATGGATGTCCAGCTTGCATTATAGCTTTGTTTATCAAACAAGTCAATCTTGACGGAGCCACCGTTGACCTTTAGCTGGCTTTGAATAACTTGATTGTGGATTTTTTTAGAGGAAAATAACCCTCAAAAAAGATTTTATATATAAGGCATAATTTATTTCACGAAATGGTGCTCAACACCTTAATTACATGAACCCACTGCTCTCTCTCTCACTACTTAAGTGCCCAACACTTTTCTTTATCTCTTAACTTGTTACTCTACCTTTTTTTATTGTTTAGATGATAGGTAGTCACCACATATATACATATAACATCAAGAGAGAAGGTGCATGTGTTCTTATCACTTTGGATAAGTATCCAACCTTATCCTTATTTTCATATCATCCTTATCTTTATCTTCCAGGTCATGGTTGCCTCCTTATCTCCATCTTTAGCCTCTTACCTTCAAATTCATCAAAATCACTTTCTTTACCCTTTTCTCCTTATCTCAACATTTGCAGCCTTAGTATCTCTTGACCTAGTTCAATAGACGCATATGCTAAACAAGGTGGTGTGTGCTTAATGAAAGGTGGTGGTTTAGGGCTAATAACCACCAAAAGTTATAAAGAGAAGACGAAGGTGAGAAGTGGAATGTTATTTGATCTAAGGTGACTCCAAAGATCAAACAATCACAACTACAACTCAAGGTTTCAACACTTATATAAAAATTGTGAATTTGAAAATATAAGACAAAGTCATCACTCAACTTTGTTAGGGGGGAGTTTTGAAAATCTGATATCCAAAACAAGGGATAGTGGCATTCTACAACTATTTATAGTGGCAGCCCAAAGGCTTCAAAGTCCATTCGGACAATCAGTATTTTCCAGAAGGTCCATTTGGGCTTGGTTAATAACCAAGTATAGCTGGCTTTTACACAAAATATGCTGCAGATTTCTACCGAACACCATCACATTCTACACTTTGATTTTCTTTACTTCATGTGTAACACTTGCTGCAACACTTGGTTGATTGTACTAGGTTAGGTGGCACAAAAGTTCATCATTCTTGGCGAAACAAAAAAAAAGGGGGGCTGGCTGGAATTTTTTTTTTTTGGTGGCTGGCATGCCCCCATGTACATAACTTGCATGGCTCATGCATGGGTTTATATATGCATTAATTTTCCCTAAATGTTAGCTAATTAATTTTGCTCAAATTAAGCGTTTTGTGGTCCTCTAACTTGAAAAAATTAATTAGTGAAATGTCATAAGGGGATGCTCCTACATCATCAACTCAGTCAAATATGATGGCTAAAAAGAAGATAATTATTGTTATTGTTCATACTCCCCCTCAATAATTATCTTCATTTGATCTTGTAGTCCAGCCAAGTTGTCTTAAATTCTTCAAACTCTATACCACAAGTCCTTTTAAGAAAATATCTACAACTTGGGATGTGCTTCATCTTAATGTTGTCTTGCAACATTTTTTCTCTGATAAAGTGGAAGTACAATTACACATGAATAGTTCAAGCATGAAATACCGGATTTCTATTTGGCGGACTGCCGAATAATAGTCATAGTATAACTTTACTACACAAGTTACTAGTTGATTTAGCTCTTGTAAAAGTTACTTCATCCATGTACACCCTTGAGTTTCCATAACTACCACTCCATACTCTTTGTACTCGATAAAATACAGTAGGTTGTCTTTTACAACACCAAGACATTACTCAAGGTAAACATATATCTGGTTGCTGAACGACGAGTATATAGTCACTAACATAATCAACACAATAATACCCTTCAACTTGGCAACCATAATCAAAGGTGCCCTTGACATATCCCAAAATTCGACGTACAGGTGAGATTTCTTTGAAGTTTGCATGAATCATTTTACTACACCAATTGCATATGATATGTCAGGTAATGTCATAGTTAGGTAAATTAAACTACCTATAATTTTTTGCACATGGTAGAGTTTTCTAATTCTTTTTGTTAATCTCTAGCGTTGTAAAGAATAGCTTGCAGTCTAACATGTCATATCTCTTTAATAGGTCTTGAGTGTACCTCTATTAACACAAAAATAATCATTATTTAGTTCTGTCAACTTTAAAGCCTAAAAAATGTTTTAGCTCTCCATGTTCCTTCATCTGAAGGCATATAGATAAATTCTCTTGTTCATTAAATATGTTCTTCATCACCTTCTTGATAATGAGATCATCAACATATATACTAGCACTATAAATAGCTTGGCATTTCTAACTTTGACGGACAAGCTTAAATCAGCCAGTGCCACTAAAAAAAAAAAATCAACTATCTTTCTATACCAAGCTCTTAGTGTCAACTTCAATGCCTTCGTTAACCTAGATGCATAATTCAAATGATTTTTATTTTGGAACCCCTCTACTTCGTATATATTTCTCAATGTAGTTCACCATGCAAAAAGTTATTTTTAACATCCATCTCCAAAAGTCTCCAATACTTGCTTGCTACTAAAGCAAACAGCACATGTGCAGCAGTAATTTCGGTAGATGGATTAAATGTTTCATCATAGTCCAAGCCATACTTTTTGTGAGAACCCTCAAGCAACCACTCTAGCCTTATACCTTTCTATTAACCCATCTAAATGAGTCTTGACGTTGTACACCAATTTACATGAGATGGATTGCATGTTGATAGGTATAAGCACCAACTCCCAGGCTACTTTAATGCCTTTATATCTTCTTCCATAGCATCTCTCTATTTTTATTTTTATTTTGGTTGCTTCTTCATAGGTTTTTGGCTCTACTATGCTATTATATTCTACCAGTGTTACATTTGCGTATCTAGGATTCGACTTGCATATTTTAGTAGATCTCCTTGGTTGTGGCTAAGTTACTTCTTCTAATTATTTTATCTAACCTGATCAAGTTAGTAACATTGACAATTTCTACCTGCGATGGTTGCATTTTTTCTAGATCTAGTTGCACCTCTATCTGCTTTTGCACTTGTTCCTCAAACTATCATATCTGATTGAACAATCTTCTTGCCAAACTTGGTACGTTCTTGACTCAGCACAAAAACATAACATACAAAACCAAATACTCTAAAATAACTCGCAAATGGTTTTGTGCCCCATAACTTCTCATATGGTAAAATAAGCCCAAGTCTTGCTTGAGGTAGCCTGTTGATGACATATGCAATTGTTTTCACACATTCTACCTAGAGACATGGTGGAACATTTTTGGCATACAACATACTCCTCCATGCCTATGCTACTCTCTATGACTCCATTTTGTTGTGAAGTATTAGGATAAGTCAGTTGTTTTAATATTCCATTTTTTTAGTGGAAATTGAAAGAACTCCTTTGAGGTGTATTCTACTCTGTTATCAGTTCACAAACACATAATTTTGCGCCCAAGTTCTTTCTCAACATTTTTTTTAACTCAATGAATCTAGATTTTTCTTTCATGATGTCAGCCCACACGTATCTTGAGAAATCTTAAATAAATGTTATGATATACATGTTGTTTCTACTAACAAATAGCTGCTTTACTAGTTCCAACACATCTAAATGAAACAACTCTAAGGGCAACTTTAATCTGTATCTCGACTCTTCATATGATAGATAGTGAGTTTTTCCGTATTAACACCCGACATCGGCAACATTTTCTCCAATCTCCAAATTATGAAGAATCCAAAGCATTTCTTTCTTCATCATCACTTTTAGCTTGATGTAGCTCACGTGGCCTAATCTTGCATGTCACAAGCCTGTGTGTTGCACATTTTCTTGTCTTGTCCACGTATGTCGTTTGTGCTAACATATACACTCAAGTCATCTTCCCTCCACAAGTGGTTATGGGCTTCAAACTTTTGTAGACTGTAATATCTTTTGGTCTGAGCACAATATAATTACTTGAAGATGTTAATTATGATACTGATAATAAATTATTATTCATACACGGTACATGGTTAATATCATTCACTTGGATTTGATGTGGATTGAATCATGGGATGATAATGCTCTTCCCTATATGAGTAAGCAGTAGCTTGGAGATGTTTTTTGTCACGACATTTCATAGTACTTCATACTCCAAAATATCAAGTAACTTCTCTTCGTCTCTGCTTATGTGATTGGAGCAACCATAATCACTGATCAAACCATCATTTTAGTTAATGGTTTTATTGCTCAATGTTGCTAGAGCTAATTCTTCCACTAGCTCATTGATGCATGATGCAGCAATTTCCTCTTCTTTGATATATTTGGACTCTTCTACAACAAATGAAGTATAAAAATCTCGTTCTTCTTCACTCCCATCCTTCTTAATAGTAGCATCATTGCCTTCAGCCTTTGGAGCTTTACAACTCCGAGCAAAGGGGCCTTTTCATGCACAAATATAACATCGGTACTCTTAAAGACAATATTTATTATTGACATTTTGATTTTTTTAACAAGGTTGCCTATCTCCCGGTCGGCGTTAACCTCTACCACCACGTCTTTACTAATATTGTCATCCTCTTCTCTAACTTTCACCTTCATCATCATGTTCGGCCACAATGCTCTCTATTCAGCTAAGAGAGACCTATCTTTGTTTATTGAAACTTTAGATATTTTCTCGTTTAAAGCTTATTGGTTAGCCAAAATACTCGCTGACTCTATTAGAGTTGTTCTTTTTATCATTTTTGTAATGGGGTTATCTAGCTCCTCATCACTATGTACCTCTACCACCACAACCTCTTTGCTAATATTATTGTTACCGTCTTCAACTTTCACCTTCTTTTACTCATCTCTGGCCATGGTGTTTTCCTTTTAGCTAGGTAAACCTTATCCATGTTTATTGAAAATTTAGATATTTGCTCATCTAGATCTCTTGGTTAGCCTAAATACTCTCTAATTGAGTTAGAATTAGTTCTTCCCCCCAACCTCTTACAACCATAATTATCCTATTATATTTAGCATTTAACTCATGGATAATTATCCCTTTTTTGTTCTTACTTTATTAATGACATATTTAGGGTCTAACTTTAAAATAAAATTGTAGAGGAATTTTACTTTGGTAAAGTGTTGGCTTACTGCCATATCCTCTTATTTGGTGGGCATGAGCTCATTCTATAATTGCCACAATTTTACATCATTCTTCCTTGTGAAAAATGTGTTAAGGTATCCCATGCCTCCTTTGTTGTTGTCAACTTGATTTGTTGTAAAAACTCATCTTCAGTGAGAGATAACACGTGCATAGCCTTTCCAACCTTGATTTTTCATTTCTTTTTTTTTCTCCTCATTATTAGTTAGTAGGATCATTTCTGAATCATCAACTATGCTCTATAGATATTGGCCTAGTAAGTAATACTTTACACGTAAACTTCATGTATCATTGTTGTTATCGTTGAGCTTCTCAATCAAGCTAGAGGTTCGTATGAGATCCACCATAAATTTTTGTTAGTGTTTAACACTTGCTTCCCGAAAACCTAACTTTGATACCAGATGAAGAAGTTCTTTGGGAATTTTTTGAGGAAAATAACATTAAAAGAAGACTTTATATACAAGGGATAATTTCTTTTACAAAATAGTGCCCAACGCCTTAATTACATGACCTCACTTCTCTCTTTCTTGCTACTTAAGTGCCCAGCACTTTCTTTTCTCTCAACTTCTTACTCTCTACAATTGACATGTAGTCACCATGTGTGTGTGTGTGTGTGTGTGTGTTTAGCATCAAGAGAGAAAGTGTGTGTGTTCTTATCATTATGGATAAGTATCCAAACTTATCCTTATCTTCCTATCATCCTTATCCTTATTTTCCATGCCATGCTTGTCTCATTACCTCCATATTTATCTTCTTATCTTCAACTTCATCCTTTTCACTTTTTTCACTCCTATCTCCTTATCTCAATATGTGCATCTTTATCTCCATATCAATTCCAACTTAGTCAAATATGATGGCTAAGAAGATAATTACTATTATTTTTAGGCTTGATTAAGAATATTGTTGTTCAAACTCATATTAAGACTTCAACGAGATTTCAATGTGGCCAAGTTTGAGCTTAGTTCAAATATGAACACATTTATAACTCAACAAAATTCCTTTACCAAAAGAGTTAGAATGCAGGGAAAAATATAACTATGGATACTCATAATAATAAGATCACATAAAATACTAATCCATCTGTTTCATAATATAAATCATATTAGCTTTTTAAATTTATTTCAAAATACAAGTCATATTGTGGAAATTCATAATACTTAATTGATTCATTTCTCTATTTTACTAAGAGTTTAAAGGACTAGTGATCGAATTTCTAAAGCATATACATTTATAATTTTTTTTAATCTATATCAAAGCTAAACATGACCTATATTGTAAAACACAAGGCATAATTTTTATGACAACTATCCAAGTTTGGTTTAATAATACCTATTTATACAAGTAATTAACAAATTGTTTCATGAAAAACATAAACATAGACAAGTGACTTTGTTCGGTTGCATACAAATCAACGACATCTCGATTACCTGCTCCGTCCAAGATGAGATAAACCTAAAATTTGAAAGCTTGAGCTTGGCACTCTCCACATCAGAAGAACCACAACGAAGTCTGTCACCATAGATTAGGGCATTTGACAAATCCATGATGCCAGCACACATACGGTACTACATAAAGCAACAAAAATATTTTGAGGATGTTAATACATCTAAAATAAATGTGTATACAAAAGCAAAAACTAATTCTACAGCTTTACCTGACACTTCAACTCTGAGATTGCTTGGGGGTGTGCTTCTGAAAGCCGACAAAATAAACTTACCCCCATTCCATTTTCTCGGGCCTCTGCACTCTAATAAGACAAAGAGTAAGGCTCACACAGGAACTACAGCAGCAAGCATGAAACCAATAGGCCCATTACTAAATATACTTATATTAGGAGGAGTTGTTAAGGCTAATGGGTTAAGTTTGGGTAAGGTGGTCCATTAGGGGGGGGGAATTAACACAAATTAGCTACGAGCATGGGAATCTGTGAGGTGGGGCTTTCTATTAAGGAGAGGGATCTATATAGGCTTGTGTGTACAGAGAAGAGAGGGAAGAGAAAAAGATATATGTGGAGGATTCAATCCCTCAAAGTCCTATGCTTATATCACTAAGTTGTGGTTCATCAATAAAATTACTCTTTCATCATCATCATCTCTCAATTGGTCATTCTTCTTTATTTTTATTTAACAATTTTGTTTCAAAGCTCCCTTTGATCCGAATGGCCAAGAAAGTTGATATGCTGGAGGAGAAGCTTAATGTAATGCAACGGGAACGAAAGGAAAGTAATGACATCAAGGAATGAAAGGTATGTATGGAAAAATGTTAGGAAGACATTTCCAATAAGATGATTCAGGCAGTCAAGATGGAAGGGCGTGAATCTTCAACTCGAGACGTGAGAAAGCAAAGAGAGAATGATGTGCAAACCACTATGCCCATCGTCGTAGAGTATCAAAGTGAATTCAAGCCCCCTCGACAATTGGAGTTCCTCATTTTCGATGGTTATGATCCAAATGGGTGGCTCTTCAAGGTCGAGCATTATTTTGGCCTCAATAGGGTTAGCAATGGTGAAAAATTGAAGGCAACAACCATGGTTATGGAAGGTTGAGCTATAGCTTGGTACTAATATGTTGAAAAGAATTGACGCTTTCATTCCTGGAAGAGTTTTAAAGAGGCATTATTCATGCATAAGGTTGTAAATAAACCGAGCTGAGACAAACACCCCTAAGCTTGAACTCGGCTCACTTAAGAAACGAGCTTGAAATAAGGCTCAAGCTAGACTTCTTTAACTAAATGAATGAGCTGAGCCAAGTTGCGCTCACAAACTTAAGCTAAAATTGAACCAAGCTTAGTTTGTTTAATAAACAAGCCTAAAAGTAGTGTTTTAAAAATCGCACTGAAAATTAACCCAATGGACCTCCTATTATACGGTTTAACGGCGGTTTGATCAAGAATTACTTTTATTCAAAAAAATGTCTAGTGTGATATGATCTCGATTCAACCGATCTAACTAGATCAAACAAGATCATTCATCCTTGATATTTCCCTCCTAAATGAAATGAGAACGCTTAGTGCGTACCGGAATCAATCCAGTTCAACCGGTTTTCCCCCTCCCCCCCCCCAAGTTTTTTTCATCGGTACGCTATTTTCAAAACTAGATAATTTTACACCAATGGGCAACCCAGTATCCAGTTGGACTAATTGAATTGACTGGTCTGGTTTTTTGTTCATTGTCTGAAAGTAAGGCTTGGGTTTGGCTCATTTAACTAAACAAGCCAAACAATTCGTGAGTCAACTCCACTTATTTACAGCCTTAGTTTCAACCTAAGTCTGAGGTATTCTTATGTGAGAAGTTTTTGGCGGTCAAACAGGAAGAGATGGTGGAAGAATTCATTGAGGAGTTTGAGTTGTTAGCCTTGTCGTTGTAAGGTTGACTACCAGCCAGGCTGGTAGAGAACAAGTTCTTGAATGGACTAAAACCAAGCATATAGGTTGGAGTCAAGATGAGGAAACCACATGGGCTGGACAAATTGATGGAGGCAACCCAAGAGGTGGAGGATAAGCAGCGAGTCACCATTGAGGAATTAGCTAGATCCACGTTGGGGCAAATAAGTAGTAAATCAAATCTTGAATCTAGAAACTACACCTCCAGATCAAGTTATAACACCTCAATAGGGCCCAATATGTTCATAAAGAACCACATCTCTCCTCGCACCTCAACCCCTCCTCCTTCAGTGCAATCAAAAGGCGACAAGTATGTTCAAGGTTCGTACACCTACCAGCAACTCTCAAACACTGAAATCACTCATCGCAGGGATAAGGGGCTATATTTTAAATGTGCTAAGAAGTTTGGTCCATGTCACATGTGCAAAAACTAAACACTCTAGGTGTTGTTGGTCTAAGGGGCTACCCTCTCGACGTTGAAGAATTTGAAGATAAGATGGTAAACCCTAAGGTGGAAACAAAAGGAGATCAAATGCACCTATATGAGATGGGAACCTTAACTAGAGGTGATGCACCAAAGGTTAAGGGCGTCATGGAACTATCTTTGAACTCAGTAGTGTGTTTCAGCAATCACCAACCATAAAGCTCCAAGACAATATAAGGGGTAAGTCAATTGTGGTTCTTATAGATTCTGGGACGACACAAATTTATTTCTCTTCATATGGTCAAGCACCAAGGATTGCAACTCTATCGAATTGGAGAATATGGCATCTTATTAGGTACTGGAAGTTCAATTCCAGCTCATGGGGTGTGTAAGGGTGTGTGATTGACGTTACAAAAGATGGACGTTATCAAAGATTTTTGCCAATTAAGTTGAGCAGCGCTGACATCGTACACTTAGAATGCAGTGGCTGGAAAAACTGAGAATGACTCGGGTTAATTGGAAAACCTTTATATTGGGTACCACTTTGGTGACACTAAGGAGAGAACCAAGTCTTTTGTTGTACTAAAGTATCATTGCAGGCATTGATGAAGATAATTTGAAAGGAGAGTCAAGATCTTAATTGAGTTGAATTCCTTAGATGAGTCATCTAGGGAAGCACCAAAGTCCTTTATTCTAACACAGGTAGCTCTAGTTATGGGGAATCTTTCAAACTTGATGGCTAAGCCTTCTAGGCTCCCACCGGTGTGGGGGTTAGACCACCAAATTGAACTCAAGCCGCGTACTACTTTGGTTAGTGTGCAGCCATACAAATACCCACATGTGCAAAAGAATGAAATTGAGACAATGGTGGGAGACATGTTGGCTGCTAGGATCGTCCTATCTAGCCAAAGCCCTTACTTAAGCCCAATACTCTTGGTAAAGAAGGATGGGTGGTGGCACTTTTATGTGGAAAATAAAGCCCTGAACTGGAAAATTGTTCCAAATAAATTTCCAATACCAATAATTGATAAGCTATTGGACGAACTCTATGGGGTAGTGATTTATTTGAAACTAGATATCACCAAATTCAAGTCAATCTAGCGAATATACCAAATACACTTTTTAGGACACATGAAGGGCATTACGAATTTCTAGCCATGCCTTTTAGCTTAACTAATGCACCCTCCACCTTCTAGGCCTTGATGAAGCAAGTATTTCGGCCATACTTGTGTTAGTTTGTGCTCGTATTTGTTGACAATATCTTGGTTTATAGCTCTTCACAAGAGGAGCATGTGGAAAATATAGGGAAGGTAATGAATGCATTGCAAGAACACTCTATTCTTCAACACTAAGAAGTGCTTGTTTGATCAGGAAACATTGGAGTACTTGGACATATTATATCTACAGAGGGCATGGTAGCAAATCCAATGAAGGTAAAGGCTATGTTGGATTGGACTATTCCCGAGAATCGTAAAGAGTCAAGGGTTTCTTGGAGATCATGGGGGTACTGTAGCAAATTTGTAAAGGGATATGGGCACCTAGTAGCTCCTCTAACCTACCAGCCAAAAAAAGATCAATTCGATTGGAACCCGGAAGCTCAACAAACTTTTAAGGCTTTGAGACTAGCCATGACTTCGGTCCCTATTTTAGCCTTACCTGATTTTTCTAAGGTGCTCATACTAGAGAAGGATGCCTCCGAGGTTGGATTGGGAGTTGTCTTAATGTAGGGCCAACGCACTATCACTTATTTCAATCATGTTTTGGGACTCAAGACAAGGCTAAAATCAGTGTATAAAAAGAGAGCTTATGGCAATTGTACTAGTTGTAAAGAAATGGAGACACTATCTATTAGGGCATAAGTTTGTTGTGCGCACCGATTAGAGGAGTTTGAAATATCTCTTGGAGCGTCAGATTTTACTAGAGGAGCAGTTGAAATGGGTGGCAAAACCATGGAGTTATCAGTTAGACATAGAGTATAAGGCAGGCAAGAACAATAGGGTTGTGGATTCATTGTCACAAATTGAGATCAATGGGCTCTTCTTTTCCATTACAGTGTTCATAACGAAGAGTCTGTGGGACTTGCTAGCTGAGATTGATGCAGATTCATGGTTCAAAAAGATCAAAAGAGAGTTGTTGCACACCACCACTGCAAAAGATGGGCCTATACAATAGGGTCAGTTGTGGTACAAAGGACGTTTAGTGTTTCCCTAATACTCAATTTACATCCCACTTATCTTAGCCGAGTTCCATGGAGGCAAAGTGGGGAGGCATTTGGGGGTATTGAAGATTTACCAATATGCGGTAAGGGAGGTGTTCTAACCTGGAATGAGGAGGGATATCCAGCAAACTATCAATCGGTGTGTTGTCTACCAACAAAACAAGACATCTACCCTTTCACCTGCAAGCTTACTACGACCCTCTGCCAATATTTGATCAAATTTAGGAGATGTTAGCATTGATTTCATAGAAGGTTTGCCACATTCAAAAGAGTACAGTCAGCCAATCAAATCGTGACCGTGGTCGTGATAGCAGTATTGGAGTGCAGCGAATGATAAATTATGTGGTATGACCGTTGCAGCATAACTTTTTATTTTTGTTTCACTATATACGCTAGTTATTATTTATTGATCATTTGAATATAAATATTCAATAAACTAGTATTTTATATTATATTAAAAGTATTTAAACGAGTCGTCATATGTTAAATTGTTATAATAACCCTAAATTTGCCTTAGAATGAAAAAATACATGTCACTTAGTAGACATATAAAGGGAAAAAATAATAATACTTTATTATTACTCAATACTAACTTGATTCAAGATATATATAGTAAATGAATAAGAAAAAATTATCAAGCATGATTTTTTCAATAGATTTAATAATTCTCAATAAATTATCGATTTATTGATAATATTTTCCGATTTATTAGTGATATTAATTTATCGTCAATTTACTGGCCGATAAATATAAAATTTTAAAACCATAACGTATCAGTAGTTTCGCGTTGCGGTTGACCCAAAAAATACTAAATAGAAGCTACTACATTATAACGGAACTGCTATTTAATTGTACGGGTACAATTACCTACCAGTGGTGGTGGATCGCTAAAGTATGTGCATTTTATACTGGTCAAATACCCCTTTACAGCTAATCCATTACAGCGGTGTTCGTCAAAAAAGTGGTCCGTTTGCATGAAACACCCTGCTTCATAGTGTTTGATAGAGACAAGGTGTTCATTAGTTGCTTTTGGCAAGAATTATTTCAATTACAGGGCATGATGAAGTATAGCTCTACCTATCATCCCTAAGCGGACAAGCAAAATGAAGTAGTCAACGAAACCACTAAACCCTACCTCCAGTGCTTTGCTTGGGACAAGTCTAAATAATAGGTGAAATGGGTTTCGTGGGCAAAATTCTGGTACAATACATCCTACCATGTTACCACTCACACAACAACCTCTACAATGTACAGTCGACCAACACCTACTCTAATTTGATATAAACAAGTGGTTGCTTTGTTTGATGTTGTAGATGAAGAATTACATAAGCGAGACCTAGTGTTAGCAAAGTTAAAGCAGCATATGGAGCATTCACAAAAGATCGTGAAGGCCACTGCTAAACACAAGAGGGATGTCAATCTGGAGGTATGGGATTGGGCATATGTTAAGCTCAAACCATACTGGCAGTTATCCTTAGCCAAAAGGATAAATGAAAAGCTAACTCCATGATTCTCTTGGTCATATCAAGTGATAAGCAAGGTGGTAGCCTACAAGTTTGCATGAACCAATGCCCATTCACCTGGTCTTCCATGTTTCATTACCAAAGTAGTTTGTGGGTCCTGAACAACAACCTAGCCATTCCTTATTGCCCTCACTAAGAATCTAGAATCACAAGTGCAGCCGAAAAAAGTTTAGGGTTCTACGTTACAATCAGAGGGGTCAACTTGAGGTCTTGGTGAAGTGGATTGAGCTTCTGGAATTTAAAGCTTCTGAGGAAGGATTTGAGGCTATGAACGCACAATTCCCTACTTTCCACCTTAAGGATAAGGTGAAAGTTTGGGAGGCGAGTGTTAATAGGCCCATTACTAAATACATTTATGTTAGGAAGAGTCGTTAAGGCTAATGGGCTGGGTAGTCCATTAGGAAGGAAATAACATAAATTAGTTATGGGCATGGGAATCTGTGAGGTGGTTCAGTTAAGGAGGGGATCTATATAGGCATGTAGGAGCAGAGGGGAGAGAAAAAGACATATGTGGAGGATTCAGGCCCACAAAGTCCTATCCTTATTTCACTGAGCTACATTCTATCAATAAAATTATTCTTTCATCATCATCATCTCTCAATTTGTCATCCCTCTTTGTTTTTATCTAACAAAAACATTATCACAAGATATTACCTGAACAAGCGGTGGCAGCTGATAGTGATCTCCTACTAAGACAAATGTTGAAGCAAACATCAAAGGCCCCAAAGATACCTACTAACACAAATTAATAGAAATTCACAGTGATAAGGCAGCGATCCAGCTCAGTAACTTTAACTCTGATCTTAGATTTTTTTAACCTAAATAATAAGAAACAATCTTCCATGTTAACATGCACATCTTTAATCAAGCAAAAAGCAGTTCCTCACTTTCCATGTCATTGGAGAAAAAGATTTATCCATTTTATGAATAAAACTGGACTAAGCAAAACCAGAAATCAATATCAAGTTCAAAAATCATTTAGAGAAACAGCCACCAAAAGGAATTGATCATACATATTTTCAATCATGATATAACTTCAACATGGAGGCTGTCTTTGCTTTTAGATTAGACACTCAGGTCTAGAATACTATCATGAGGAGAGTTCACTACAGTTTCAGTGGTACAATACATTTTACATATGAAATGTAAAGTAAATACCATTGACTTATTATGCAGGGAAACACACTATAGACAAGAAGTCAAGTAACTATCCACAACTGAGCTCAAAATTCATCAATTCAATATCCAAATAATAGAATGCACTAATTTATAAAGATCTTAATGAACCAAATTTATTCATAAAAGAAATACAAAGTTTGTAAAATGATAAATAGCATCAAAGCATAAAATAGTATAGAAACTTTTCAAAAGAAAAAAAATGATAGACTACTAAAGAATAAAATTTATTAGGAACTATATATTTTCTTTAATGGGTAATGAAGTAGGGGTCTTCAAATGGGTTTTATTACAACCTATGCAGCCCATGTTCCCAACCAGGGCAGGTTAGAGTTGGTAAATAGTAAATTTCAATCCAGCCCCATAGAATTGTGGGTCACCCGAATTAACCACAAGTTCATATAAACCAACAATCCAAACCCACTACTTCTAACACCATCACTACCAAGCCCAAGACAACCCCGACCAGGCCTTAACCCAACCCGCTCATACTCAGCCCACCAAGACTTGAACCAAACCCGTCTCATTCTCCATCAATTTGACCCATCTCGGGTTGTTGCCACCTGACCTAGCCAGCCTCAGGCTGCCCTACCTGACTCACCCTGCTACACACAACTTAGGACCATCACACCTAACTCCACCTAATCTCACCCAAGTCTACACTGTCTCAACCTAACTCATCCCGAGCCCACCCTGCTCCGGCCTAACTCAATCCAAGCCTGCCTTGCCCTAAACTAACCAAACCAAAGTTGGTCAATGGGTCTAGACCTGCCACGACCTATCCCAAGCCAACCCCACATCGTCCAAACACAGCCCAAGCCTACCCCACTCCAGCATGATTCAGCTCAAACCTGCTCCACCACAAATTGACCCAACCTGAGCAATCCCAACTTGATAAACTGCACAACATCTAATACTCTAGAAACTCCAAGATGAACAACGGAATTATAGGAGAAATAAATATATACCCAACTTTATGTCTCTTGAAATAAAAAGAATGAAATTAAAAAATATCTGCTAAAGTGAAATGAAAGTAAAGTATATACATTGAGAATCTGAAATATTTGCTTTAATCTACTAAAGTTCAAAAAGAATATTTTATTATAAATTAAAAGAAAAGTGCCAGCACATTGTAATAAAGAATATTATCATCCTTAATTAGTTATAGAAGTGACTACACTTATAAATATTAAAAAATTCTACTTCAGGTGTATTCTACAAATTTTAAGGTTGCAACAAATATAAATACATGAACAAAGAGTTCATACCGGCAAGGTAGTCTGCCCAGCCTCATCCATGATGCAGACATCAAACTTTTTATTGGCAAGCAAGGGACTGGTGACACCCAAGCAAGTAACAGCAACTACATTCACTTCACTTAGCCTCATTCTTATTTTATCCACGGTATTTATTTGAGTAGCTGCCACAGCAAACACAAACAGTAAACGGTGGAAACAGAACAATGCCACAAAAAGATGGAAAAGTTCAGAACAAACCTGAAATACAATGAGCACGAATTTCTTCTTGCACAACCTCATATCTTCCAATACGTAGAAAGTCTATCCCCTAAAACCTCCAAAAGTCAGAGAGGGAGATACCAAGTGAATACTGTATTAACTCCAGATGCAAAACAACAGAAAGAAAAGACCAAACACGTCGAAACTGCAATATCAACCGAAGAAAATGGCACCATCAAATAAAGATGATCACCAATTATACACACATCTGAGAACAATGCATAATTTTAAGCATCTGCAAACCCAAAGCCATCAATAATGATGCCAAAAATAAGAGCACTTAGCATGGATGGCTAAAATCATCAAGAATAAGAAAATAGTCAAGATATCATTAACTACTATCATTAACTACAACTTTTGTAGTTGTATTCTTTATTTGTTCTCATTATTAATGAGTTTCTTCATTGGAATTTCAATAAATCTAGGCATATATAGAAAAAATATTTAATGTCTTATAAATAAAAAGCTTGCAGAAATTATGGGAAGACTTAAAAGGTTAATATTTTGTGTTGGGAAATATCTGCGATTACCTCAGTTTTGAAATCTAAAATAAAATCTTCAAAACCAAGAACACAAGCACTATACAGAATAATAACAAATCAAAGAAGAATTTACCAAACTTGAATCTTTATTGATATCCTTTCAAGCGATACAAGAATCAAGAACATTCTCCCCGTGTTTTTATCCTTACCAATTAATCAAGAACAACCCTCTTGATTAATTCACTCAATTCCGGAACCCCATTTCCAATTGAGAATTTCCTAGATCTACTCTCTAGATCTATCGCACACCCCCGGGTTGAATTGTGCATATGCCTCACTTTTGCTTATCTCTCGACTCTATACAAAAAAGCCTTTAAATAGGCTTTAGAAAAAAACCTAGAACTAAATGTGAAGCGTTACAAACCTAAGGATGAAAAACAACCATAAAGTTTGGTAAAAATAACGGACGAAAACAATCAATACCTTTGGTAAAAGGCCTTAAATGTCAATTAATACTCTAATTGACTATACCATCCGTTTCCTAAGGACCAATTAAACATTTGTCATAAATGTATTAATTGACCATACATCCTCCTTAGATTACGCACACCATCCTCCACTCTAGGTCCTTCCTGACCTCCATCACATTGGCTTGAACCCCGGTTTGAAAACCAACATTTTGCAAATTATATGAGATGGAGGGGGTAGATCCTTCTAAAAACCATTGAAATAGGCTTCTTATCTAAGACTTGATCCAAGCAAGAGTGATGTGGCACTATGGCAGCCCAGGGAAACCATTCTACGGATAAGGCATAATCATACTGTTGTGCGAGCAGTGTTGACCATCTCACCATGCACTAAAACGAACACTGTTTTGAAAGCAGATCCTAGGTTATCAACTCTGTGAGTGAACCAATCCACAAAAAACATAAGCAGTCAGCCGCAGGCTTCACAGTAAGACCAACTTAGGATTCTCTGATTAAAAAGGCATTTGGTTTCATAAACCACGGACCGAAGACACTAATTCACAAACAACATTGTAATGCACTGCTGCTATAAAGTGTTTGTCCCCAGAAAAAGTGAAGCCTAGACTTCTATGATTAAAATTACATTTGGTTTCGTAAACCATGGACCGAAGACACTAGTTCACAAGCAACAACATTGTAATGCACCACTATAAAGAGTTTGTCCCCAAAAAAGGTGAAGAAAGAAAAATTAAAATCTTATTCACCACCTGTATACTGGAGAGTTTGCAAAAACCTTTCTTCAATACACATGTCCATTAATGTAATTTGGTTGCACACACAGCTAGAGATGTCTAATAAAACAAGACATACTGACAATAGATAATTCCGCATAACAGCAAAGGGTAACAAACTGAAAGCTCTTCGTCTCCTTTGAAATCTCCAGCGTAGATTTAAAGATTGTGATTCAATTGAGGGGGAAAAATACGTCTATCATAGACATGTACATAAGCAAGTGGAAGGTGTTTGAAAGTAACAAAAATGAGGATAACATCACATCATTCGAGTTTTCTCAGTCATAGGTTCCCTCAAACCGTATCAAGCGTTCAAGGTATATACAAAACTGCATTACTGCAACCAATACTATCACAGAATATATGCAGCTTCGAGCATACAAAAAATGTAGACCAACAGTGGTTATTTATTAATTAATGTCTGAGAATTTTCAAAATGATTACACGATGAAAGAAACTTATGTTTTCCTACAGACTGAAAGAAGTGGGGAGGAAAAAAAATGACCTGAGCTTTCAATTTGATAAGCAAATTATCAACAGCCGAGTTTGTGTAAGATGTAAGCAGGATAGATGCACCTCGCATCAGCAAAGCTTTCACAGCATAAACCATAGTTGAAGTCTTGCCTGTCCCTGGCATTCCAAGGATAAGAGCATAGTCCTTTGCTGATAGTATCTGCAATTAAAGAAATAGAGCAAAGATGAAATTAAATATCATATATTAGGGTGTAGATAATCAAATACAATAATTTAAATGTATAAACTAAGCTCAGCGCAAAGACATAATTAAGGGTAACCTTGATGATCGCCCTACGTTGATCATCATTTAAGTTTCTCTCTGACCAAATATATGAAATTGCAGGATCTTGGCTGAGTATACATCCACTGTCGAACCTGGGGGCCTAGAGGAACACTAAAATGAAGTTCCCGTGCATGGATAAAAAGTAAATATTGCAACAAGAAAAGTCAAAAGATTTACCTCAAGATCAACTATCAGTGTCCGCAGATGAGCATTATGTACACCTTGTAAAAAGAGTTGTACAAGGTTGAACCTTCAGCAGTAAATGCAAGGGAATGTCAATGCAAAAAACATATATATATATTTCCAGTCAAGAATACTGATGGGAACTTTGCAACTTGAGTCGGATATTCTCATCAAATACAACCGCATAATTCTCTTTCTCTATTTTGCATAAAGATACAACCACAAAAGCATTACCTCATAACAGAAAATGTGGTAGCGACTTCATCCTTGTCTATCCGCCAAACCACTGGGTAGAGATCCTCTGGCACTGAAGATTGGGTACTCCTAGGAAGTCTCAGTTTCTTTGAAAAAGATACCTACAAATTTAGAATATTTAAATCAAGGCCATTACAGCCTAGACAAAGCCATGCTTCAAAATTGAAAATTAAGAGGTTATTGTTCGTCATATGAACAAAGAGAAAAAGGGTGAAAATATTTCACAAAGTAGATAATACAAGTATAATCAAAATATCAGTCACATACCGATATGTGCGAGCAGCTAATATCTATTATACGTCCTTTAGCAACTGCAAGACAATTTGATTCACTACTGAGTATCTGCACATCATTTACACATTGTGACAAAGTGAAAGGTGACATTTTGAGTAGGAACAAGAATTGGCAAAGATGAGGAAAAAAAAAACTTAGCATTTAAAGATGAAACCAACAAATTATGTTTGGAAAAAATATAGAAAAATGTAATATCTTTTAGTATTACCCTCATTTCTTTAAAGATTTTGCTAACAAGCAATTCTTTTCCACACCAAGTGATAACTTGTTCGCCAGGAAAAATAACATGTAATCCATATAATAAAATTGCAGCTGCAAACTCGATTGCAGCCACGGTATTACAATACTAGAACGTCGCAAAAGATAAATTATGCGTCACAATTATTGCGGCATAAATTTTTATTTTTATTTCACAACAATTCTTATTTATTGATTATTTAATAAACTAGTATTATATATTATATTAGAAGCATTTAAATGATTCATTATATGTTAAATTATCCTATTAACACTCCATTTGTTGATTATTTTTATAGTAGCTAATCTACAATATTAAAGTTATTCATAATAAATTATTACTATGTCACATTTATACACATTTACAATAAATTAAAACTATAGCAATTGTTAACTTATAATCCATTAGTCTAACTCTTTAACTAATGAAAAAAAAACTAATATTTATATTAATTGACTAACGGCACTTAATTACTTATCCAAGAAAAATATTAATATTTTACTTAAAAAATAGAGAAGACTAACAACTAATCTAGACAAAGAGACACAACATGCTTCTTTGACAATATATCAGAAAATATTACCGATATATCATCAATAAACTTGTAAAAAATTTATCCATCACATTTTATCCTTGTTGCATATCAGCAAACCTAAAAACCAATAAGTATCGGCCAATATTATATATCGGACAAATATTTTATTCCAAGCAAACCTAATCCTTTTCATGTTATTATTATGGATGCAAGAAAAATAGAAAAAAAGTAACGAGTGACACAAAGATTTACGTAGTTCAATAACGATGTGTTAACTATATCTACGCACAAAGAGGAGAACAACATTATTAATGCATGATGCTTAGATTACAGAATACATCAAGAGTTGGCATAACACTCCTAGAACCCTAGAAACATAACACACTTTGGCTTACGGGCAGAAAAGATAGATCCACGAATTCAAGGCATCTCAACACATACGATGACATGTTTAAAGAGAGAATAATATTTGGAAAACATGCTTAATTTAGTACAGCAGCAGTCAGAAAATACTTGCAGAACATATTTGATTTTGAGAATATTAAATAAAAGATGAAATTATTTGAAAATACCACATAGTCCCCATTCCGAAGTGAGCAACCTATATCATTCTCAGAAGAAGAGGAACTGCGCTGAATATCTTTGTCAGGACTAGCTGTCTTAGCATCTTGGCGCACAAAACGATACACAAACTGGTTGCTATTGAAGGGATCTTGATGATGGACCAGACATGAGGAATCGAGAACCATTGAAGAGATGCTGCTGGTAGACTGTTTACTCATTAAAGCATGCGATTGCCACATATTATATCTGGAAAACTAAAACAGATAGAAACACGTCAAGTAACAATGTGCATCAATGTTATTCACTGTAAAAGATCAAAGGTATGCATAAATGATTCACACCTGCATATCTTTAGCTTCCAGGTCAATAAGTCGATCCCATTGTTTGAGGAATACAAGGTGGGAAGCAGTTAAGTGGCTAGTAAGTGAATCAAAAAGATCTACCAATCCACTGTTCTCAGCATTCCCACCATGAGCCTGGAACATTCAAAACAGAAACTGAGAGAACTTACAACAGTGTGCAGCATTATACAACCAACAAGCACTTTCTACGACACATCAAAACAGTAAAAAATTGCTTGTATGATAAAGGAGCATAAAGAATGAAAGGAGAAACTTTTTTTTTTCTGGTTAGCAATTCAATGAAGATGGGAGAAAAAAACTTGAATCGGAAACATCAAAAATCCTATACTAATATTTGAGAATTTTACCAACTTCATATAGACTGAAGCCTATAATTTACATTTCAATAATACAATCATGAGGTAAGGTATCTTATTCCATATGACTATATGAGTGTTACACACATGGATCGCAAGCCTTGTGATGGGCTAGTCCCCCTCCCCCCCAAAATACCCATATTAATATAGCCTTCTTCATTTTCATATAGATAAGGTGACAGAAGTAGCAAACAGTGATCATCATCCTACTTGTTACAGAAATGATGCGTACAATCATGCTCTCTTTAGCTCTCCCATTTCCTTTCTTGTCCCAGAACTAAATCTTATCATCATGTTTCCCTTTCTTCTTCTTTTTTTAACTAATGACACTCATTTTCTATAATTTCTAGTAGTGATTCATACAATCCGCTCACGAACAATATTCAAATGCACAAGACTTTTCTCAGTATGATTGAAATATCAATCCCACCAATACCCACACAGTGCATAAGCAAATGCAACTTTCATCACAATTTGTTAGGCAAATGTTTTAGGACCATGATTGCCAAACGGCAGATGTTACCTTGTGATAAATGCTGCAGACACCAACATGACGACATCCTCTACATATATTTGGACGCTAAAAATAACAAAATATAAACAAATAAATCCTTAAAATCCAGTAATGAGTCTAACGACAAAGCAATCAAATAGAAGTTCCAACAAAATGACAATACCTTGAGCATTGGTGGCAATTTCTGCATCATTGATGCGTTCAGAATATCATGAGCTAGATCATTACGACGAATGATCAGCCCAACCAAGTCTGATCTTCGAACAACAGTTGCCTTCAAATTCGGTCAAGATTTCTAAGATAAATTAGGAAGAAAATGGTATAAAAAAAAATAGAAAAAGATAATTCAAATCATACTTGTGTGTGATCTGTCTGGAGGTAATATAGAAGCCCAGAATCAATATTTTCTGAGTACCTGGAAAACCACAGAACTTAGGAAGATGAGTAATATGTTGTCATCGTTAGTCTGAGCAATGTCAAATATTATTGAGGTAAGAAATAACCTCTCAGACATGAGAAGAGTGTACAATATCACTTGGGCAGAGTGTTCCATTGATATCTGCTGAAAATGTAAATACTAAGATTAAATAATTAAAGAGAGCTGAGCTGGAAAAATAATTTTTCTACTTATTTCCTCTATTGCAATTCCATAATTTTCATGAAGGGATTTGGGGCTGAGGAGAGGGGCTCTAAACATTAAAAAACTTATAGTTTCTTCTGCACTCAAAGCGTCAACATCACAGAAGCTTGCCTGGTGGCCATTGCCTCCTTTGCCACTCTTAAACTCTAGAGGCATGATCTTTTCAATAGCTTCTCTGCCATTTGATTCAATCCTTACACGAACAGAGGCATCTATCATTCCTTTCAAGCCATATTTTGGAGCCCAAGCCATTTCTTCAATATCAACGACCTATGTCAGAAATTTCTTGTTAAATACAGGCTACAGTGAAATGTGCATCTAAAACAAATTCGGTACCGATGGTTATTGGTTAGTTACTGCTGCATGCAAATGCCATCAATGAAAAACTCCCCAAGCTAGGATGATGCATGAGTACAATTAATTAAGAGGACCTCACATTCCCCTTCAATGTCGGGATTATCAAAGGTTATCTGAGATCTAACAAAGGCAGTCGGGATTAAAGCAATATCATATCGGGTTTCACAAATGCAAACAGTACTTTTCCCTGTGAGTCCTCCTACGATATTTCACTTTAGGTACAGGAAGAAACAACAAGAGAAGAAAGCAAGCTAGTTACAGGCAGGTAGGTTCCTCACCTCAGATATGCCTACCCTTTTTAATCCATCGTCAGAACCAAAATGGACTGCAGGTGTTTCAGAGTTCTGCATAGACGTTGAGAAACATCAGAAATGAGTGTCAAAATGTTCTGAACCTAATTTCACATGAGATGGTAACAGACAGGCCAGAAAACATCTGTCTGTATTTTCACCGGCAAAACGCTATCTCTCCAGTGTTTCTCTTACCTGTTTTTTGCACCCTTTTGAGAATATAGGATCATTACTTTAATTCATTTTCAATCAACATAGTTTATGAAAACTAACTCAAGACATTACAGATGGTCCAATGCTAGCATGTTCTGTCAGTAGAGGTGGGCTATGATCAAATAGACATAAGATGGAAGGAATATTTTGCAGTTATTATTCTGTCAGAATAGGTGGGCTGTGTGTTTGGGAACCTTGAGTCCATAAAGGATACTGCTGATTCATTAGGTGATTGTTAGGGGATATTTACTGTTAGTCCTTAAGTGTTTAGTCAGCAGTTTTGGACAAGTCACTCGGGAGAGAATATTTCTGTCATTAGCTACTGTTTCGTTCAATGGTGGGGGAGAGGGCATTTAATTTCGAGGCAGGAAGCCAGTGGGAAGTCAGGAGGCCACAGGACCTTGAATCTTGTTTATCCCTGTAGTTACTGAATTTTAACACAATTTCCAGCTCTCTTCTCTCAGTTTTCCCTCTCTTAATTAATTGTTTGCAATCATCGTGAGCAGTACCAATCATAGCACAAGAAAAGAGAGGATTCAATCACTATAACTTATAGCTTGGTCAATGGCTATACATCTGATTAGGACATCTGACAGCGTTTGCAAACTGGAGGACAGTAGTTCAATTTTTTGTTGATTGGTTATGAACCCCGTAAATTGGGAGGCATATCTAATGTCAGCAACCATTGATAGTTCCCTACAGTTAGAGGGCTACTACATAAGTTGCTTAATTCAGCCATAACTTAACTACACTGATTTAAGCAACTAAAATGGTTTAAATGCATAGTGATCTCCTGAGGAATTTCATAGGTATTCTGGACACTTACCTTTTTTGGCTTCCAGGACAAACGATGGAATCTCAGCGGCATTTAGTTCACCCTGGTTGTAACTAGGAAACCAGTATAATAACTATGCATAAATCTTTAATTCTGTACAAAAAAAACTTAACTAACCTTTGAATCTCTAAATGCTGATATCCAGTTCAGGAATCTTGGAATTGCATCGATCAAAGTCTTCCGTGTATCATTTTCATTCACTGCAAAGTCATGCATCAAATTAAAACTACTGTAAATGAAAATTCTGAAAAGATCTGTATTACATGCTTGCCCACAACAAACAAGAAAAAAGTACAAGTCTCAAGAGAGCACTACACATATCTCCGGCTCAATACAACTGAAAACCAGGCTGACGACAAATGAAAAACTATGGAAAAGTCATGTTTTCGGTGTTTATCCACCTCCACATGCATACAAGCTCTCTAAATTTTTCTGAATTACTATATCTGCATATTCCTCCAGCATATCTCCCTTGGGAATGTCCATCAGAAGTGCAGCCTGAAGAGCCAAAAAAATTACTCTTAAACCTCATACAGCCCTTCAAAAACAAGCTTTGGCATAGTACTCTCTGATAATTAACAGATTCAAAAATCCTCAAACCTGAAAGATTTGGTGCAACAGGGTACCATTCAAAGCTGCAGTTGCGTGCTCACTGCACTTCAACCTTTCATCTAAAACAGCTCTTCTTGGACAACTGAAGCTACCTGCAACCTGCAGGTGCTTAATTTTTAGTCAATAGCTTGAATAAGTTTGAGGAAAATGAAGCCGATTTCCTCCAATAGCTTCAAATCCTAAAAATGTGCAGCACTGTTCCATCAAAGAGAGTCAAGAGACTGGTTGCTTCCATGGAATGCATCCAAAGGATATATACATGCAGATATAAGTTAGGCAAAAATTACCCTGGTTCCAGATATCAATATATTGGGGTGCACGATGACAAGGTTTCTCTCCTGATTCACATCACACTGTCCTTTCTCATCAAATTCACCAATGACGCGTACAGTATCTCCAGGAGTAATGACACTATAAAACCTACAACATGAAGACATTGATGTAGCATGAAATGTTTTTGATACGTGTATACTGCAAATTTACATTATCCTAACAGTATATGTGTATCATAATTATGATGCTCCACTGGTCATAAATACCATAAAAGATCAACTTTCACTAACCAAAATCTTGCACAAAAGACCATACATTTAACACATGTTGGAGGTAACAGATTTACAGATCTGCTTGTTAATAGGAAAAGGGTGTTCTCCTCAAAGTCACCAAAAGGTGCATCAAATTCACATTTGGTACTTAAAAAAGATCTGATGAGCTTATATTCTTATCCCTGGGAATTTATCAACGTTTAATAGTAGAAGTAGAGTTACATGACCCTCCAGACTAGCAATACACATGCGTACATTTAGATTTTATAAGTGGAATTATAGCCCCTTCCTTCGCAATCATAGGAACGTCGTATGCCAAAAAAAGCAGATGCTCCTCGCCATCAATATTCTTGAATTGTGAAACGGTTGACCAGAACAGAAGACCCATGGAGCTTCGTTTCAATTGTGATGAACCCTCTTCCACAAGGCCACCAATGTATGAGATTGTTCTGGGTTGATTTAATTGAAGGAGACAATGAAGAATATCCCAAGGGCTCAGAGACACATAAATCTTTAGTGGTTCCATAGAGTCTGGTTAACAACATTCCTAAGTATGAATCAATTAGCATCACATTTCCCAGCTGAGGCTTCATAGGAGACTATTTCATCATTGCAGCAACACTTCCAACATTTCAAACTTGAGGACAAGTGTCTTTTGGAGGAAGTAATGTTAGCAAATTTCTTGTGTATCACTGTCCCCGACTTACATATGGATAGTTCAAATATTAACTTTTCTGAATTATTTATCATTAGCTAGTAATTGTATTTTTTATAATTTTGATTTATCATATATTAAGTTTGGCTTGTTCTCCACAGCTTATTTTCAAAAGTAATTAGATCATATTGGATAAGCAAAATTTTAACAATAATAAAATATAAAAATACTAATAATTATCATTATAATGATGAAACGATAACCATAGTAGTAATATTAATTATGACGGTAATAATATTAAATCATAATGATATCAGCAAGAATAAGCTAAGGAAAACAGGAACTTAGTGTTTATTTAGAAATTATGTGTTGGATTAGTTATTATGTTGGAGTTAAGGAGGTTATTTTCCCATGTTCTCTATATTGTTAGTAGTTGAGGAGGTTGCTCCACTTTCCTGTATTCCTTGCCTTTAGGAATTGGTTACTCCACAAGTTTGTATTTTAACGACTATAATTATCAAGGGTATCAGGAGAAGGTTCTATACCAAATTTCTGAGGACTTATCTCAAGAGATTGCAGGTTCTTTCTGATGAAATGACACCATAGGTAGACTCAGGAACCCTCACCCCCAAAACCCTTCTAATTCTAATGCTGTAAATTTCATCCCATCACCACATCCATCTCTAGGGACCCAATCAGAATGAAATTGTTTTTTTCTAGATTAATTTGATATAGGGAAAACAAATGCACATATAGCTTCTCTCCAATTTCTTAATAACAATTTCAGGTTGATAAAAAATGACAGAAAATGTTGAGAAAATAGAAGTTTTACCAAGGTTATAAGATAAAAGCATAGTAAAATATAACCACTTACCAATCATCCCATAGGTGCAAAGACAGCTCAACTCCAGTTTTCTCGTTCAACAAACGAAGGACCTGAAAGAGGTATGTCATCTCTACTGCTTTAACAACTTAATGAAAGTCTTCAAGCAATTAAAAACAAAGATTAGAATGAACCTTCAACGAGCACTGAGCTCCAGACAAACTTGTATGTTTCTCCGTTACCTGTAGCCATTAATGTAGTATCACCACAAATTGCCACTTGATTCTCCTAATTCACAAGAACGGAGTATCGTAATAGAATAGGATTGTGGCATTAGCATACCTCCAAAACAAGGAAGCAAGGATGAGAAAAGGACCAATCAGCCTCCTCCTCTAAAATCTTTGGGTTTTTACTAGCTTCAAACTGATGTCTAATCCGCTTATCATCACTTACACCATCATAGTCCCAAGATGAATCGAGTTTGGGTATAAGTAATGATGTTTCTTCAACAGAAATGGCATCCTCGACTTGGTGTAGAAGTTCAAGCAATGCCTTGGGAAATGCCAAAAAGAAATGAAGATGAGTAGATAACAAAAAATCTGCATTTTCTTTTGACCAGCATATCCACAATATAGTGCTTAACGTCTTAAGATGCAGCCAAGGATTCCCCTAAAGAGATAGAACAAGCTTAAGAAAACAATAATGCAAGGAAACTAACCTTTTTGTGGTGCCTAGAGCCCGCAGGTTCAGTTACCTCTTTGATATGAACCGAGTCGTCTTTACCCTGTACATTAAACACAACAAACAATTACGAGAACAATAACCAAATAATAATGCAAAAGAATTCAACCAAGCAACTACAAAGAAGCATTATAACCTTGTTCTGGACATAAGACAGAGAAGGTGGAGTACGGAAAGGACTCTGTGTACTAGAATCACCTAAATTGTTCAATGTCTTTGGCTTTCCATCTTGTACATCTACAATTTTACGGTCAAATCCACATTTTTTTACAGTGTTAGAGTCATTTGCCCCCTCTGAAGACTGCTCGGAATCTTTCAATGAAGTGTAAGAACACTCTTTCCCAAGCTTGACCATTGAAGCAGGCAAAGCCTGTAACACGATCAGATTCAACCATCTATAAGAGATAAATTAGCAATGAGGGAAATGGGGAAAAGAAGGTATCGAAGCACCAACATCACTCTGGCAACATTGCTGGATATTTGAAGAACTGAGCCGTGAAGCATTAGCTAAAGCTTTAATCACATCTGGAGTATGTTTTGAGATAGCCTGTAGACGCTCATTCACAGGAGAGATCTTCCATGTAACCTCATTAACTCCATCATCCTGACTGTTCTTTATCAACTACCACCATCACCCGATAAAATAAATCAGTGAATCTTGAAAAACAAATGATCGATAAAGCCCCAAAATTTATGACCCAAAAACAGGAGCAAAAAAGAGAACAAAGATGCAGGCTAAGTTACTAAAGGTTTTGGTAAGCTTCAAGGTTGGACACATGCAAATTATTTGGATATGAGCTACTCGATCAAGTTCTCCAGATAACATCTTTCCATAGCAATATATTAAAAGCTTAACTCAGGAAGATAGATGCGTAAAAATACTAAAGACAGGACAGAAAGTTAACCTGTCCTGGCGAGAACTTGAAGCGTTTCCTAGGAGCCAGCTTAGAGCCTTCAGGCGAAATTTTTGAAAAATCATCAGAACTAGCGACATGGATCACTAGGCCCTCAGGAGGTGTAACCTGAGATGGATTATCCAGGCCAGTCAATTCAGAATTCATCCCATTACTAGGGCATTTAACTTTTAAGTCCAAACACTTCGCATCTTCTACCACTTGATTTGTCCCGTTCTGAACCTTTCCGCTACTATATACGCCATTTCCATGAGCGGTTGCTTCCGAATTCAATTCATTTCCAGAAACCCGCTCGACATCAATTAGTTTTGAACTCTTTGAATCATTCTTCACTGTTTTTGTAGCTCCACTTTCCAATCCAGAAGTTCGTAAAACTGTAGTGGTGGAATTAGATTCCGGAGGGACTGCAACGTCAGATTTTGAATCGGAACAACTGTTTGGGCAGTTTTGGGCCCCAGGGAGAGTGTGGCGCCCGAAGAAATGTTGTATGCCAAATTTACAGGGCTGAGAGTTTTGGCTCTGGTTAGTTTTCTTCGAAGAGGATGATGACGACGAAAGTTTCTTCCTTGGCGGCATTTTTCACGAAAATTTCCCTGAATACGGCAGTACCGAGTACCCAATATAATTTTTTCCACAATTAGCTACTATTTATGAACTCCGACCGATCCAATTTTCACATATAAAACAGACGACCATGATTTCCCAATTAGTATCCTAGTAGCCACATTCATTCGCAAATCTGAAGAATTGTAACCACAAACTTTAACACCCTTGTCTTAATTTACAAACCTTGATTCCGTCACTAGTGTCACGGATGAACAAAAGTTGTCGGAGATGACGAATGGAAAAGGAGCAGCGATGAATCGAAGAGGAGCAAGAGTTGAAACCAACAATGTTGAAGGAATATAAGTGGAAGAAGCAGAAGATAATGATAACAGCAAGTCGTGGCAACGGCGAACACCAATGAAGCTGGTAGATGCTGAAGATGAGGAGCGAAGTGGTAGAGCAGGCGCGATAGAAGGGCTGATAGAAAGAATGGAAAATATAAAAAAGCTTCCCGCCCAAAAGTGCAAGGTTTGCGGCCTTCGTCCCCCGCTTTCTTTTATTTATTTTTTTCTTAAACTTTAATGCATTGAGGTAAAGAGAGGAATACGTAGACATGTATGAAAGTCACTACGATTTGGTGATATTCGGTATTTTCATTTATAGATACGTTATTTATAAGAATAATTTTAAAAGAATGAATTGTAATGGATATAAAATTAATATAATTACACTATTAAAAGTAATTACAAAAGAATAAATTGCAATAAATATAAATTAATAATAGAACAAATTCAGTAGCTAAAATTATGGATCAAGGTCAATAGCAGATGAGGTAAGATATTGACTAATTATTCTATCAATAGTAATTACAAAATAATGAATTGCAATTAATACAAAATTAATAATAGAGCAAATTTAATAGTTAAAATCATTAGTCAAGGTCAAAAATATATTAGGTGGGATCTTAACTGATGTCTTGACTATTTACTCTATCATTTTAACACCCTAATTTTTTAATCAAAAATTTTCATTTTTAAGACAATGCGGAAGCAATTTAAAAAGTAAAACCGTGGAATATTACCGCGACATCAACTATGAGAGTGATGTGATCATCACCTAATCCATGTCTGATGTATTGCAAAACAAAATAAGGATCAAACGAATGCATGATCATAACAATAATGTGACACTTGCGAGGAAATAAATACTATAACAATATCATATATAGAATGAACCTAGTAGTTTACAAAATCAAATATAACAATTCGAGCCAAGAGTTTAAATAGTCGAAAATACAAAAATATCCCAACACAATGGGTAAATTACTAATAACCGGCTAGCCTAACCCTTAGGCATAGTCATAAACCTCCAACCCCAAGCAATTGCTCGTTGGTGGCCTGCGTCATCACTTTCAATATACTCTAACTGAGAGTCGTAACCTTACAAATCGTCGTCTGCTCCCTGGATCAAAAGTCGAATCATCACAATGACCACGCAAGTGCAGTATCAGTACGGTGAAGTATTGGTAAAGTATACTACCTAAAACATGGAAAGCTCATGTGACACGTTGAGGTCATACGTTAGCATGGTATTCAATCTAATCGAAAGATAACATAAAAGAACAACAAAAACATATAAGTACCTCAGCGAACCCCAAGGGTATACAATTGCACAGAAGCATGGTTTTCCATAACAATCCATATAAAGGTAAAGCACATAATGCCAGTATCCATGAAAGGATTGGCATAGGACTACAACTCCCACCACTGTATCACACTAGTGCTAATGGGCTTTTCTCGTAGATCCTTAACATCCACCACCCTTGGCCTCCTAAGTGAGGAGAAATACGCTAAATTTTGGATCTGCCTTACCCAAAGTACATAATCATAGAATCGGAATAATGCAAATATACCATGACAGGACAAACGTAGTACTGCAACTCCCACCATCGTATCACACCAATGCAGATGATATTTTCTCAGGAATCATGAACATCCACCACACTTAATCGCCTAAGCGAGGGCATACGCTCAATTTTAGGTCAGCCTCACCCATCACACTAGCGCTAGTGCCAAGGGGATTTTTTTAGGGATCTCCAACATCCACCACACTTGGTCTCCTAGGCTAGGGCACAAAAGATAACCAAACCCTAAGTATGCATTTCAGGAAGGCTTCTAAGATTCTATGATCAAAATTCCACATATCAATGAATTGGGTGTTTTAAGTGTTGATAACAAATACTAGCCAAGGTATACAGACTACCAAATTGGGTGTTTAAAGATAGCACCAAACTCACACAAGGCATTAATGCCACAAAATGGGTGTTTAGAGATAACACCAAACTTATCGTACTAATTGGGTGTTCAAGGATAACACCAAACACTTAATGCTAATTGGATGTTTACGGATAACACCAAACTCAACCAAAAGTAAGTCTCAAATACCTACCAAATTGGTTCATATTAACTTAGATCAATCATGGTCAAAATCATAATTAAAATGTTGTAATATATGGAAGAATTAGCACAAAAGACCCACGAGAAACACAACAGATCATAATAAAATAGGCAATTTCCAGCCAAACCAGTCGACTAGTCTAGTTGTACCAGACCTAGACCAAAACCAAACCAGAGCACCGGTCGATGGATCTAAACAAAGACCAAACCATCCTAGCCTATAGAAAAATCAATCGATGGGTTTGACCAACCGATCGACTGGTCATGGCAACCAATCCACTAGTTCAGTCCAACTAGACAATGGGTTTATGCAAAGACCAAACCACCTTGGCTTGTAGGGATGTCATTTTATGGGTTTGACCAATCGATCCAAAACTCTAAACCATTTGATTGCCTGAAAAATCATTCGACTAGTATGGGTAAAACACAATATAAACTTATCAAACACACACCAAAATTTTACCACACTTTACCAAATCAATCGTAGCATGCTTCTATGTCAAAACACACATTAAATACTTGCTTCACTCATAGACTCACATTGACACATGGTAATACACACACTTAACCAAACCATGCTCGACAATCAATTTCATGCTTAAAAATCAAGAAACTCAACAACACTTACTTAAAAAAAATTATACCACAAGCTCATACCATGGAACACAATTAGATCATACTCGTGTAGACACTAACACATGGAACCCCAATATACCATAAAAACTTAATAATGATAAAGATAGGAATGTATTACCTTAAAGTAATTCTTCTAACACAAAACTCCCACCGGATAGCCTATCTAGCAGAACTTTAATTCCTATGATAACCAAAGTAAAACCATTAAAAATCCTCTTCCAAAACTTCATTAAAAACTAAGAAAAACATACGAAGAAGAGAAATAAAAAACACTACATTTTGACTCAAAATAGGGCGTTAAATAGAGGTTGAAATCTCCAACTTTTCTCAACCTTAATTCTTACTTGCTAAGGGAAAGAAAGAGAGAATTAAAACAATATTTGAAGAAGAGAAAGGAACACAATGCCTGCACAATTAAGGAAGAACTTTGGAGATGATCTCTATTTCTTAATAGATGAATTAAGAGGGGTAAATGGAAAGGTGTTAAACACTTAGTGATATTATCACAACAAGAAGGGAGAAGAGAGCAACATTATAAGTGTGGAATGATGATAGAGCAACGGAATGAGAGGCGTAGGAGCAAGCTAGTCGACATCCTCAAGGAAAAGAGGGAGGAGACATGTAAAATACCCCAACACCCTAATTTTAGAAACTATGGTCAAATAAGGATTTAATAGAAAAATTAATAAAGTAAAATTATTGTATTAAAATAAAGGGAATTAATTAAGGTAAATTAAGAAGAAAATAATAAATATTTTAATTAGGAAAGATTAGGGTATTTTGCTAATTAAAATGGAAGTTAAGGAAAATTTATTCAAAATGGCCAAATTAATCTAAAAAGGAATTTAATTATTATTATTATTTTAAATATTATTAAATTTAAATACTCAAAAATATCAAATGCCTAAAATACCCCAACCCATCCGTGTTCTCTTTCTTCCCATTTCTTTTTTTTCCTTTTCTTCTTTCTCTCCTTTCTTATTTCTTTATCTCCTTTCTCATTTTCTTTCTCTTCTTCCCGCATTGGGTCTGCCTTCCTCGCAACCCTATCCCTTCCTCCCCTTTCTCCTTCAGCGCGGTCCAGCCCGCACGCCTCACCTTCCTTTCCTTCACCCATCGCTTGCCCGGTCGACTCTTCTTTACTTTATTTTCTTTCTCCTTGGATCGCTGATCCAGCCTTCTTCCTTTCCTTCTTCTTCTTCTCCCCCCTTCGCGACCTGCAACTTCCCCCAACATGCTCCTTGATTCTCGCCGCCAAGCACGCCCACTGACCGGCCATCACTCCACTCTCTTCCATGCTAATCTACCTGCCTTTTTGACCCAACCAACCTTCCCCTCTTCTCGCGCGTCATTCCTTCTCCCCGACCCAATCACAGCATGTCATGGCAGACTTGCACCGGCCTGCCATCGCCGACCGGTGTGCCCTATCCTACTTGCCCCTATTCTCCCGCTCCCCTCTATTTTTATCCCCCTCATTTGGCCTTATAAATACCCCATAACCAGCCCCGGACACAGACTTTTTTTTGCACCCAAAAAATACCTTCTATTGTGCCACCGCCCGATCAGACGTTGTCGTTGTCGCCGCTCGAGCCACCCATGACACCACTCCCTACATCACCCTATACCAAACTATGCCACCCTCCGCCCTCAATTTGCCTTGCACGAGCCACCCCGACCGTGCAAAGTACCCTTCCCGAGCAGCCACACTTCTGTCCCCGCCACCCTTCGCACCACCCTTCGCCACCACTCCCGCCGCAGCCACCACCTCTTACACCTCCCAAATTTTCCTGCAGACCTTCCTCTACCTCCCCCTACCCTCATTTCTCCCTTCCTCCCTCTCCTCCTCCCTTTCTCCCTTTCCACCACCATTGGCCACCACAGCACCGCCGCCCACGCTGTCTCCTTTGGCTGTGCCACCACCACCCCAACTTCCACCCTCATTCCCCCTATCCTATCCCTAGCACTCAACTATCTCTCTTTTCTCCCCTTTTTTACGCCATCGTCTCCGCCGCCGTCAATGCCGCCAATCACCACCAACCCTAGGCGGTACCCCAACTCCTCTCAACCCTTAAACCCTAATTATGCAAGCCTTATCCATTTTTACTTGTATTTATATTGTTATTATGTATTATTACTATTACTATTACTATTACTATTATTCATTTTTATTATTTATCATACTTATTATTATTTATAGTCTCAGAATATTGTATTATTATTATTATTATTAAGGGGTCGAACCCTGTTTACTATTAATTCGACTCTTATTGTTATTATTATTAATTATGTATTATTATTATTATTATTATTATTATTAATACTACTACTACTACTATTATTCATATGTATTATTATCCACCATGGTTATTATTGTTTTCAGCCTCGAGATACTAGTATTATTAATGGGGGGCCGAAGCCCTATTTTAATATATATTTCGAATATTATTGTTATTATTATTATTACCAATATTATTATGGTACAACTATTCAAACCATTATATTATCACTACTTCAAATATTATTATTAATATCTTTACCCTTAGCAATATTAGTATTTTGTTAGTATTAATTTTATTATATTATTATTTTATCCCTAACCCTATTATTAGCCTCAGCCTTAAAAATATTATGGTTTCTATTACTATGAGTATTATTATTATTATTATTATTATTATTATTATTATTACTATTATTATTATTATTATTACTACTACTGTTTTTGCTATATCTAGTGTTAGTGCTATTATTAGAGGAAATAAAGTTATTAGAGTTAATAATATAAATATGGCTATAAATATTTTAGAAAAAACCTATTTTTCACTTGTAAAGTTTCATTTAATAATATTAACCCTAATCTTAGGTAGGAGGGAAACTAATCCTTAGTTTTTCCCTCTTACAGGTGAAACTAGTCAAAACCTTAAGGAGGCGTGGGAGAATACTCCAAGACCGGTGACGTGCTAGTGTAATACCCCGTATTTTTGAAATATAATTTTATTCAGTTTAATGATTTTATTAGCGTAATTTGATGTAAATATTTAATTATTTTACTTTCGATTCGTTTTATGGATTTATCGACAATTTTGACTTCATATTTGAGTTTAATTAATCGTTGTCGTTGCGGACCATTCTAGATAAATTCGTTCACGACCATGATTTTATTATATTCATATGATTTCGATTTTCGGTTAAAAATATGTAATTTCGTTCTATCTCGTATTTTGATTTTTAATATTTTAGAGTCATTCTCGATTATAACTTCGTCGTATGATTACAACTTTATTTTGGAGTTATATTTCGTTAACGAAATATATTATTTAAATTATAGAATTTCTATTTAACTAGTTAAATTTATTTTAATAATTTTATCCGTAGAAAATATTTCCGACTTTAAATTTATTCATTTCCAAAATCGTTAAGATTTTCAGAAAGTTTTAAATTAAAAAGATTTTCGAACCTTATTTATGAATTTCTTTTCGAAATTAATTTTCTTTCATTTTACCCTTTTTGGTTTGCAGAAAACCGATTTAAGAAATTATTTAAATTAGTCTCGGTTTATTAGAATTTGACTTAAATATTTTCTTATATGTTTTTAAATATTATTTCGGGGTCTTCTAATGTATTTCCGTAAATAATATAGATATTTGTGTTCGTTGGTAAATTCTTCCGAAATTCTTTATATAGCTCTTTTATTAATTTTAAGCCTTCGGATCCTTTCGAAATAACTTTTCGTTAAATAAATTTTAAATAAAATTATTCCAATAATAATTTTTGATATTTAGTATTTTATTTTGTACTTGTATTTGTAAAAAAAAGGACCAAACCCCAACTCTACCTGACCCCCCATCTTCTTTTCCTTTCTCTTCTTTTCTTCGATTCTCTTCCCTTTCCCGACTTGCTCCCTGTTCCAGCCACCCCGCCAGTCGACCGCCACTGGAGACGCCGCAGCAAGCAACCAGTAGCAATTGCAACAGCCGTCGAATCTAGCGCTGCAGCAGCAGCGAGAAGCAACGACGAGCCGCGCTAGTCGTGTCGCCGTCTGGCCACGGCGAGATCAGGTGATGGATGGAGAGTTATCGCCGACCTCCGGCGAAGCTTATCCGGCCTTCCCTTGTTCCGATTTGTTGATTTTCGTTTGGTATAAATTTCTGAAAACCCTAATATTGATTTGATTAATTGAGTATGAATTAGCTTATGAAAAGCTAAATTGATTGTTTAATTATGTATATATATATGTTGTATGATTGATTTAGAGTGGTTGATTGCAGTGTATTTGAATGATTTGTGAAAATCAAATTGTTGGCTGGGTTATGCCCGAATTTTTTGGATTTGCCCTATTTGGCTATTTTGGATAAATTGATTATACAATACGTTTTAAAATGTATCTAATTTCATTTCGGAACCATCAATTTGAGAAATTTATGCGGAATCATTCGGAATTTGATTCATAGGTCAAAATTCGTGTGTAATGAAATTGGGTCGCATAAATTTAGTCGTTCTGCTCAATTGATTTTATAATATTGTTTGAAATGTATTTAATTTCATATCGGAAGTGTTGATATGGAAAAATTGTGTGCAATTAATCGGAATTGAATTTTTTGGTCAAAACTCTTGCGGGACTAAATTGAATTGTGTAATTAGGTCATTTTATTCAATTGATTATATAATTTACATTAGAATACATTTAATTACATTTCCAAACCGTTAATTTATATATTTTAGCAAGAATTGATCGGATTTATATTCCAGGCTCAAAAATCCTAATTGTGCTAAATTAGGTATTTCTTTTATTGGTTTTGATCAATTGATTATATGATATATTATAAAATGTGTTTAATTGCATTTCTAAAAATTAAATTAAATTAAATTAATAGAATTCAACCAAATTATATTTTCGGGCCTAAAATCCTGGATTTCAAGTGAACCTATGAAATTGATCATTTGTATAGTTGTTTTTTTTTCTAAAAATTGAATTTATAGAAATAGTTGAAATGGTCTTAATTTTAATCTAACACTTTTAATTGGAATTAATTGATTTGAATTATTCGAGTTTGTGTCTTGGGTTGTGAAACCCTAATTTCAGAAACCGATAGTCTTAAATTGGCTACTCGGAAGATTATTTTTGTTGAAATTGATTATATACATTTATTTAAAATTTATTTGATCGTACTATTAATCTGTCAAATTGAGATAATAAAAATTAATTAGTTGGTTCGTGGTTCGGGCATTAAAAACCTTTATTTTGGGAGATGATTTTATGAAATTGATTATGCTATGCTTCTTTTCCTAATTGATTTCCAGCTTTGATTTTAAATCATTTGAATTACGTTTTTACCTTATCGGGTTGGATTTGGTTTTATACAAATTGTTGGTTTGTTTTTTGGGTTGTAAAACCTAACTAGTAAATCATTTTCAAAAAAATAACTTATCTTCTATTGTCATTTCCTTAACTTCCAAATCAATTTAAAATACTTTAAGTGATAGGTATTTAACCCAATTTGAGTAATATTCAATCTTAAATCTTAATAGAGCTATGCTCTTGAGTCCTAGGTTTTGGACACGTTTTCCAATAAAAATTGTTTGTGTCTCTTTGTGTGGATTTAATTATAATAATTGAATTATTGATCGATAGGATAGTTTATAACTTATTTTTCGATTTCTATCGGCAATCTATGAAAGCATTATTGTGGATCCTCGAGCTAGTGATCTATCTCTCCCTCTTATCTTGCTTAGCTAGCTTCGGATTTAGGTAAGTCTCTACTTACCTCCACTTATGGGTGTTTCGTGAGGATGGACCGTTGTGCATGTGTGTTAAGAGGTGAAAGTGTGTGACTCACATGGGTCGGCATGTCAAACGTGTAATATGCCTTGTATGATGCCTTGTATAATCATGAGGTTTAAGTAATTTATACTTTGGCTTATTGTTGAGCATATTAGGGTAAAAACATGCATGATAGGACTATTTGACTCTTTTGAGGAGGATGAATGTGCTTACACGTGTCGGAATAGGATTACATTTTCTATTTAGGAGTATGATTGAGTAAAATAGCATGTTACAAGTATGATTAAGAAACAAAGCATGTTAAGGTTGTTACCTTCAAGTAAGGATAAGTGAAAGATATGTTAAAGATCATAATATATATATATCTTGATTAATTAACTGGAAATCATCTTAATGTGTGGTTTCAATTAATTGCCAAGAGATGGAGCACACTTTATGGTTTTCTAGCTATGTGGTGCGTTATGAGATGATATGAATGAGTGTTGATAATTTAATGCCTCTTTTAGCGTAATAAGGCGTTGAATGTGTTTGAATCGTGGCTCAGGGCTGAGCATGTCCCTGAGTAATGCTAGGGGATGGACATGTCCCTGAGTAATGTCCGAGGCTGAGCATGTCCATAAGTAATGCTCGGGGCTGGACATGTCCCTAAGTAATGTCTGTGGGGCTAAATGCTCGATTGATTTGGTTTGGCATTGCCTATAAATGCCCAATTGGTTTGGTTTGGTTTGGCATGGCATTGCCCATAAATGCCCACTTGGTAAATGACTGATTGGTTTGGTTTGGCATTGCCCATAAATGCCTGCTTGGTAAATGCCCAATTGGCTTGGTTTGGTTTGGCGTTGTCCAAAAATGCCCGATTGGTTAGTTTAACATTGCCCATAAAATACCCGGTTGGTTTATCTGAATCTCTTACTGGGTTAAGATGTTTGCATCCGAAATTATGTGGCCATGTAATGAGTTGTCAATGATATGGATTATTCCTACTTGAGGCGCATGAGCTACTTTATATTTGCGTCATTCCACACTTACATGTTTAAATAGGATATTATATATGTTTCGCATGTTATTATATGTGTATGGTAGGATTTATGATGTGGGTATTGAGTATGCATAATATTGTATCAACATAATGCACCATGATTTAAAATTCACTTGATGTTATAGCTTACGTCTCTCCCATAAGATAGGGTGGTGGGATTTACTCAGTATTGGACCTGTATTGATACTACCTTCGTTGAATGGGTCATGTGATGATCCACTGATGGTGGGGAGCAGACGTCTTGTGCAGGTTTGAGATCGGTATTGTATTTGGGTGGAAGGCTTGGTTTGAGAAAGTAGGCAATCCAGAATTTGATCCATCAGGATTTGTCTTGTTTAACCGCATTTATTTTTGGAAGTTACAAGTGTTGTATTTAAAATTTCAAGGGTTTTGTAATTGACTTTTAATTTCTCGTACGTACTCTGATACGCTTTTAAAATCCAGGTTTATTTCACAGGTTCCGCTGATTCATTCAGCGATGATTTTGTTTAGTGAAAATATTCACTTGCCATCTGCATGTGGATATCTCCTTGTGGGAATACATCCTCACGACATAGATGTTGTTTGAAAATTTGTTTGACAGGTTTTAGCCTTGCATCTAACGTGAGATAGACGATGGACATTTATCTTGTGTTAGATGTAGCGGTAACATTCCCCAAATTCTATTTTAGCTTCCGCTTTATTCTTAAAAAAATATATTTCATGAGTGGATTTTGGGGGTGTTACAGCTAGATAATGACGTACCTTATATGTGTTATGTGCCTTATATGCCTTGAATGTCATGTATCATGATATGTTATGTATCTTATGCTTATCGTTATAACTATTTTATGTATAGTGTAGATTGGAGTCGACATATGCTCATGTGTTATCTTATGGCATGTGTATAATATGTATATGATGTGATGTGTTGTGGCCTTTTAGGACATGCATGCTAGGATATGTAATGTGATGATATAGGGTGAAAAGCATGAAAAGGAAAAATGGGGAAGTAAGTTGACCAAAGGGAAATAAGTTGACCAAGGGATGTGGGATTGACCTAAACATCCCATGATCCATGAGAGGAAGAATAAAAGGGGACTTAAAGCAAAATAAAGTGGATGAACTTTGCATGGAGAATATAGGGTTGCATGGGAGAATCTAGGATTTGCATGGGAGACTCTAGAGTTTTTCATGGGAGAATCTAGGATTTTGCGTGGGAAAATCTAGGTTTTGTATGGGAGAATCTAGGGTTTTGCATGGGAGTTTTAGGGTTGTGCATGAAAACTTTGAGGGTTTGCATGAGATGAATAGAGAATGCATGGGAGTGGACTTCACATGTGGAAAGTTGCCTTGGGGTGTGAGGAAGGTAATGGAATAGTTGTTTGGGTGATTGGGGGCTTTGGGTGAAAAATAGTACGTGGAACAGTATAAGGGTACATAAGAAACCCTAATTTGAAAAGGTGGAAAATGGAAAAATAAATGAGGGTGAGTGGAGTATGAGATGAGGATGGAGGATTGCCATGTGTGGGGCGAGGATGGGTATCATGGAAAAATAAGAGTGAAGGTAAGAAATGGAGGGGTGACTTGTGGAAAGGAGGATGCTAGGGTTTGGTGTGGCCAGCTAGGATTTGGTGTAGTCACCTAGGGTTTCGTGGTCATACGTGTATTTGGAGAGTAAGGTGAGATGATGAGGGTTGAATCTATGGGTTGTGATGTGTGGGTGTTAAATCAATATGGGTTATGTGAGGTAGAGAAGAATAGGCCATATAGGCCCAAATTAGGGTTTTCTAGAGAAAATCTTAGGGAAGACTGTGAATGGGCTTAGTGGTGTTAGGCAGTGGGCCTTGACCCACATACACATGGGTTGGCCCTCCAGTGTAAGTAGTGGAATAAGGAAAGGATTTTGGGGCGAGTTAAGGGGCGTAGAAGTCTCAAGTTATGGGACAGACCCTCTTAGGATGATAAGTGTAGATGGAGTTAGTCACCCATGTCTAGGGTGAAACTTGTTGAATAAGACACGGTAAAATATTAAGCATATAAAAAGGAAGATTATTGAGCTGGGTCTAGACCGATCCATGGGCATAATAGTGGCCTGGTGCCGAGGTGCCCTAGAGACCAATCCACCAGCATATAATAATGGTTAGCTACCTTTTGTCCTATAAGTGACCGCTCCATCGGCTATAATAGTAAGGGATCTCGAGCTCAATAAACCAAACCCTAAGTTTGATATGACACATAAAAGACACTAAGTACTTATAGTGGAATACCATAAGAGTCGGGGTTAGACTGATCCACCAACATGATAGTGCCCAGGAGTATTTTGCCCTTGAGACCGATCAACCGGCATATAATAGTGGCTAGGTGTGTTTTGCCTTGCAAGTGGCCGATCCACCGACTATAATAGTGGGGTTCCCGCACTCGTATGGATTAATAAAGAGTATGTGTGAAATGAGTATATTGTTAAGAGAACTAAAGAACAAGTTTATCTAGAATGTAATCCAGCCTTTATTATCTGTATTATTGTATGTTGCCTATATGATCATGTTATGTTGTATGCTTTGCATGTTTGGCCTTAGAGCATGGTTACCTTGCTCAGTTTGTAGCGTACTGACCACCTGTTTCATGGGCGCTGCTAATTTCCACAAGTAGAGGACCCACCTGAGTTTGTGCAGGTAAAAGATGGTATCTTCGATGCCTACGATACTTACGAGTCTTCGGGCGGGGCCGAGAGTTGAGCCTAGACTTGGCTCGGGGATCGAGAGTAACTTGGCCAGATTATATCTTTCATTCATTTTAATTTGTATCACCTTATTTTAGCCTTGTTTTATCACATTGTACTTCCTGTTTCTTTAGAAACTTTAATTATATACTCCTTTGGATTGTAAATCTTTTATGCGTACTTTAATTTTCCATGTTATGAACTTTCTAGTTCTTTTATGAATTCTTGGTTTAAGTTTTGACTTAAGTTTGACGATAATCCTTTTTAGCCTTATCACTTGGTACTGGAACGGTAGGAGTGAACCGGTCTGGTACTAAATATGGTGGTAATATCTCAAAAATTCATGGTTTTGTTATTTCACTTCCATTAAATTATTTTATTAAACGAAATTTTCTAGTAGTGAATTTTGGAGGTGTTACAAAATGTGAGGTTAAGTGTGGGTAAGACAAGAAGTGAAGGATGACTTGATGGGGTGGTGAGGGGCTGAGTGCAATCAGAGATGGGTATACAGGTGAGTTGGTAAGTCAGGGGAGAGTGCTTAAAGTCAAAAATCACTACCCTAGGTGCCAGAAGATAGAAGGAGAGGTGAGGGAAAAGGAGAAGGGAGGCTTGCCTCCAAAAGTGGCTTTTGAGGAAACTTTTGCTAATTAAAATCATGTAATTATCTAATTAACATGAAAATAATACCAGAATACTAAAACATGTTTATTAGCATAATTAAACGTAAATAAGAATTTTCATAATTATTGGAGAGAAATTCAAATCAAAATCAGAAATGGATCTAAAATCGTAAGCAAACTAGTCGATTGGTTTGGGCAAACCATTCGACTGGCTTGTCGAGAACAACAATATAAAATTTTCCAGCGCACCAATCGATTAGTTATGTAAATCAATCGATTGATACGCCTAAAGTTCATATTTTTATTAAAATTTCAAGCCCATTTTAAAATCAAAACTCACTTATTTTATATCAACATAATTCCATATGCAATTTGAAGCATTTTGGAATGAGGTATTACAGTCACCCCCTTCAAGCACAACGTGGGGTTGAGACCAACGCGAATCTTAGACTGAAAGAACTAGAATAAGGGGTGTCCAATGCTCTTTGTAAATATATATGCAATCTCTAAGTGATACAGGATGAATTGAGTCGACAACTTTGAGGATGGGACAAGTTTTTGAATAAAATGATAGTCGATGTTGGTATGTTTTGCACGTCTGTGAGCAACGGGATTTTGACACAAAAAAATTGCTCTTTGTCATCACAAAGAAGTATAGGGGGTTAATAGGTCACACACAAAGCCCTAGTAATAAATATGTCACCTAAATAAGCTCAGTAGCAGTATTAGCCATGGCACGGTACTCAGATTCACAACTCAAGCCAGTGACAATCGGTTGTTTCTTCGCACTCCAAGAAACAAGTTTTCCACCAATATAAATAGCATAGCCACAGGTAGACTGACGAGTTTTAATATAGCAAGCCCAATTAGCATCGGAGTATCCAAAGATATTAGTGGTAGCACGTCGAGTGAAAGTGAAACCAAAGGATAAAGTCCCTTTCATATACCGCAAAATACACTTAACCGCATCAAAGTGGTTAACCATAGGTTCTTAAATGAGTTAAATAAAAAGTATTTAATTATTGTCCAAAATTTAGAATTACCAATTGAATATAATGTAATTTAATACTCAAATCAAATCATTAGATCATATTTGTTCATATTAGATCAATTTTTTATCCAATACTTTTCAATTGTAGCTAGCTCAATTTTTTTGGATATCCAACTGATTGTTTGTTTTCTGATACGAAACTCTAGATATCTGAAGTGTCTGATATTTTTTTTAATATCCAATCTTTCAAATATCGGAGATTTTTTGTCTGATATCCGATTCATAAACACTCCTATGTACTAAGATAACCATGGTTGGTGGTCAAAGATTATGAGGAAAATGAAGAGGGATAAATAAGATAGCTCATGAGCCAACCACAAGCAAAACCAAAGGCGGAGGAGACACAAGGCTGAAGAATAGCCACCGCAAACCATCGTTATCACTTCTTAAAAAATGGCATTGATAATGATGGTGAGGAGCTATCCTACTCGATAATAGAGAAACAACATACAAAGAACAAGCTAGCCATAAGTGATAGTGAAGTTAGATAATAAAGGAATGCTATGATTTTGTAAAAGAAACATAGGAGATAGAGAGTAAAAGAAAGAGGGGGACTAGAAAGAGAGGTGAACAGTGCATATGTGTTTAGATGCTGGTTTTTAATAAAATCGTTATCTAAATTGTTACACTGTGGCGAATTTAGATAATTCTTTTCGTTAAAACCATTATTTAAATTGTTGCGTGCAACCTTAGATGACAGTTTTAATGATAACCGACATCTAAAGTGCATCATTTTTACTCGCCTCAATTCCCGCACTCTTAAAAGCTGATATTTTACTTTGCTTTATAAATTATATTTAAATGATGATTATTACAAAAATTGGTATTTAAAGCTGCATTAATGACAATTTTAATCGAAACCATTATCTAAAGTTTCACAATTTTTTTAGGATATAGTTTTGACACCAATTTTTAACTGAATTTTTATTATTATCTAAGCTCTCATATATTTTTTTGAAACATTTTGTAACACTTTTAGTGACAATTTGTGTATAGTAATCATCTATGATGAGTCATCAAAACTCAGTTCCGCAGCAGTAGTAGGTATCTGGAAGGTGGCCACTAGAATTTAACTTTGGTCACATTGGCATGAAGTGACTTTTGGACCTCTAGACGATTCATGTAAGCAATCAAAAAATATTCATTGCAAGGATCAAGTTCTACCTCATATTATACATTAGAAACATTATACTATGTTATGTATAATTAAGTTCGATCGCTTGTTTGGTATTGTACATTTACTTAGAAAAAAAGGAGATGGGTTTCCACCTGTTTCCATTTGATAATTAAAAGATTTTATTTATTTATTTATGCACATGAATTTCACTTGATTGGAATGAAATGGAAGAAAAAAACATATCATATAGTATTATTTCTCATTATGTATCGATGGTTTGTTGGGCTTTGAGGTGAGATTCTTGTGGGGCCATAAGTGTTATAGAGATCAATGTCTTCGGTATCATTCTTAGCCTCATAAGTCGTTCTAATACTCGTTGCAATTGTCACTTTAGAACCTTGACATTTTGGACCAATCATAGTACATGAAGATTCCATTTCTCATTTCATTTGAAATCAGTGTGTGCATGAGACCAGTAATATTTTGCATCTATATCTTATCTGTCTTGTGATTAATTACGTGATTCCCAATCTGCATGCAATTGTACAAATGATGCATACATTCATTATATTTCATCATTCATATATCATGTATATCAATGCAAATTAGTTACTACAAGTAGTAGTGTAATAATTATAAAATATTAAAAATAAATAAATTATGCACTATCGATCAATGAGCAAATAACTAAATAATTATAAATAAATTATGCCATGGTCTGGGGATTAAGATTTGTTCTTGAATACTACATATTTCATATTTAAATTTCTCTTCCTATTTAGTTTAATTCTTGAACACCACCTTGCCATTGTTGTGAACTTGTAAAGGACCAATGTATAACATTGGTCTGTATTTAAGAGAAGAGCAACCAGGACTTGTATACGTATAAATCAATTATCTAATTTGTAAATAATTAGGCACTGGAGAAATTAAAAATCTAGCTAATTAGTACTAGTAATGTATAGGGTACAATTAAGTACCACGCAGTAAGAGGTGGTGTGTATATGAGTTTCAAGAATTTTGACAAAACTAGCTAGATATAAATAATTATGGAAAATTCAAACCATAGCTCTTAGGTTAATAAACTAACAATGAAAATATTTAACAATCGGTGACAATAAAATGCATGTTTATTTGTCATGCATTTTCAATTTAGAAAATAAATTCAATGCTTATCCATAGCCTTGAGCAAGACCATAGACTTATGGATATATTTGAGGGAACATTAGTTGCTGGAGATAGTAAATTTATTGAAAGTAATATAAATTATAAAGAGACACGGTAAAAAATAATAGTTTTTTGAGCTTAAAATACTCAAACAAATATACCTTATATGTGATAGGAATGTTATGATAAAATTGTTTCAATTACTATTACAAATGGTTGCTCAAGTACTAAAATGAATACATGCTTTTGGAAAAAATGATGTTCAATGGCTAGATTCTGGGACAAAAAATTGATTAGCAATCTAGAGATTCAGAGCAAAATGATGAGAAAATTCTCTCTGCGATTTAAACTGCCTAGTTTGCCATCCTACAACTTAAGATCGGTGATCAATCTATACTTGTATATAATAATTAATTTAAAAAATCATCTCCATTAATCCAAAAAAGAAGAGGCTTAACATGTGCATCTTTATATGCTTCAAAATAATAATAATAGAAAGCTAACATCTTAGGTTAACTTATTAGTTATACTCACAAGAAGTTACATGATATTTACATAAATTTTTTTTAAATGATCTGTAATTGGATTTGGATGATGACCAAAATCATAAAACATGTATATTAGTTAATTACTTGTTAATTAATTAATTTTATCATAGAACAGATACTGACAAAATAGTAAATGATCAACTAGCCATTACATTTAAAAGAAGCATTAAATGTGCTAGCGATGAATCTCAAACATTTTGTGTGATAATATATTAAAATAAAATGTAACTATATGGTCTAAATAAAAGGTGGTACTAATACTATCAATTTATATTATAAAGGAATACATTTCATTTCAATACTACTACTATCAATTTATAGTATAGAGGAATACATTTCATTCCAATTATTTGTGAATAATTATCACGATTAAATGTATTTGTAGCAATGGTTATTTTGTTACCAAAATTATTTCTTAAGTTAATATTAAAATACTAATATTTTAACTATTTGATAACAATTTTAACTAAAGGTAACTATTTGATAACTATATAGGACGGTTGGAATAAAATGTGGTACTAATACTATTTGTAACACCCCCATTTTTCATTGAAAAAAAATTGTTAAAAATTTATTACGGAAGTAGGAAAACACTTTAAAAAATAGGTTGTCATCACCATACCTGACATAAGTTAGATATCTACCGCCTACCGCATATCAAATATAAGGATAAACCAACAAAAATACTAAAACAACAGAGTGCACGAATAATAATTTAATTAAAATGATTATAAAATATTTGCAACGAACGACCCTAATGGGTTCAAATCAAATTGTTACATAATACACATTAAAAGTGCTAAATTGCAAAACACGGGTTGGGGCATGAGGCCCAAAACAAATACCATGGTCCTCTACGGACCCCATCAAACCTTCCAAATGTCCTCACTCACAAGCCCCAACTGAACTGAGGTAGGCACTTTACTAGCCATCCCTAATAACTTGCACAAGGTGTTTTGCTCGTGAGAATGAGTAAGTAACTAGGCAAACAGACACATCAGTATGTTATGTACTGAGTAAGCTAAGCTACTCCCTCAATGCACACAATTATACCGGTTTTACCATGCATAAATATAGAATTACAGCATGCATGATGATAATGCCATATATAAAGATAGAAGTACATGATGCCATATTATCATGCATAATTCCAACGAGTAAAATATTTCATGCATAGACTTACCACCTCTCCACGTAAGCATAGACACACTTAATGGCAGGAAGAACAAAACAACCTCTAGGGTTGATTCCAATTAATCAAATCCTTAGGTTATACCATTAGTTCATCCATGTAAGAGATAGGTAGGTTAACCCAACAATATTATATTTCATAATCAAGTAGTCGGGTCAATCATTGGTTGAGTGTAATAACCAACTTTACTCATTTTCAGCCAGTCGTACCATTACTTCCATTCTTGCCAAATATTAGCCATTCTCTTAGTCATTATTTATATTTGATTAATTACTTACTTAAAAACCTTGTTTTATTATCATCGAGTGATGGACTGCGTATTACCCCATGGTCTCTCACATACCATATAAGCCTATCCAAAAAGGGACATGAAGGCCGGGATGAAGCCAATTACCAAGAGAATATAAGTCCAAGCTAAATCCACTCGCCATAGTGGACATAAGTCCAGGTCGAAGTCAACCAATACGGGCATAAGTTCAGTCCAAAGCCAACCACCTAGCTAGTAAGACTTTTTAGTATTGATACCCCTAGTACATCATCAATATCTAGAGTAAGTAAGGTCACAGGGCCTCTCAGGATTCCGCTCGAAGGCAGACTAACCTTCGGTAGTTAATTGAGGATTGAGTAACCCAGACCCGTAAGCAATTTGATTTTATTTCACTTTAAGTGATTAGTATTTTATTCATAAGGGCGAGTGGTCATACAAGGCCCATGTAAGCAAACAAGGTAAATCCCCATACTAAACCATATTGATCCTTTTTATTTCCATTTTCCCCAACCATGTGAATTCACCATTTATCCTTGGCCAATGAGATTCATATCCATCACATGGATTAATTCATGCCCTTAATAATTTCTATTACTCTTATTTCCATTTTATCAATTATTACAAGTGAATTACACCTTTAACCTTTACATTACTCATGATGTATGCCATGAGTTATGATCCATTTTAATCCCTTAATTATTCCATGTTAAAATTGCATTTCATTATATTAATGTTCATGATAAAGTCCCAAACATAGTCCTCGAGTATAACCGAGTCACAAGGAAACAAATCATGCAAACTGGCTGAACTAATTGATCGGTCTGACCTAACTAATCGATCGGTTTGGGTTGACTAGTCGATCGGTTCAACTCAAACAACCCATGACTTCTTCAAACTATTTGATCGGTTTGGACAAACCAGTCGACTGTTCATAGACTAGTCGGTCGATCGGTTTTGCCAAACCAGTCAATGGGTTTAAGTAGAAAGCAAGACCAATGTCTCTGCAAGTGAACCAATTGATGGGATGCGTCAACTAGTCAACTATTCTAGGAACCAATCGATCAGTTTGACCTAATTGGTCGATCGGTTTACCCTAATATAGCATGAATTTATAAATTTCATGCAGATTCTTGCATGATAATTATTTCTAACTATATTAGAACATGCATCAACATCAACCAAAATATTCTTAACTAGATTAACATGCATTTCTCTACCTATTATCTTCATAACCTATTTAACCCATTTTCATACTCTTTGCTCCATTTGTGACATTAAAACACGTAACTCATGCACACAACTACATTTCTTCATATCAACGTGTATCCACCAACTAAGATATCACTTTTTATGCACATACACATGCTACCATTTTAAGAGCAATAATTATATACTTGATGCAAGCAAAATCCCCTTAAAAATAGAATTTTTAAGTTTGTGAAAACTTCAACTCTTAAAATCTTAAAAACCAAAATCTTAATTCATATATTATACCAAAACTTCATCAAATTTTGAAAAAAAAAACATAAAGGGAGAAGGACATACTACTGAGACATAACTAATAAAAGCTCAACTAGACCACTCAATTTTTTCAAAAATCTAACTCTTCCTTGCTTAACAATTGAAATAAGATAGAGACATAAGTAGGATCTACATAGTGTGTAAAATAAATTGGCAAGTGCTCAAAGTGTGGAGGGAAAAGAAGAGCATGTAGAACTCAAAGGTATTTTAGTGGCTAAAAGAAAGTGTAATGTAGGGAGGATTGGGGCTATTATAACCAACCAATTGAAGGAAGACACAAAGGGTTCAGAAGGTAACTCGAAACCCTACTTATAACCGTTTGAATTCTATCAGGACATACGGATTTGCTGACTTAGTCTCTTGAGCTCAATTTGTGATTCTAGGTAACTCAGGTCAAATAGATAAGAATGATCGTACATGGAAGAAGAAATGGGAGGTCAGTGTGGAATAAATCGTCTAGCTGCTCATAAGCATGCCTAAGGTCGAAGCAATTGATCTTAGAACTGGGCAGAGGAGAGAGGAGGAAGAAGATAATGGCCGAAGTCACCTCTCTCCCTCATGTGTCTCAATTGACCCCTGGAACAAATAAAGGCAATATTTTGGGTTAAACACAACATGAAAATTGTTAGGAATCTCTTAGGGGCAATTGTATGAGTTGGTGAGGTTCAACTTTAGTTTAACAAAATTTTCTAGAAAAATCAAATTCGAAAACGTGACCAACTTAATAGACCAGTCGATTGATTTGGACTTACCAATCAACCGTTCATCCATCAGTCGATCAATTTCCCCCAACTAGTTGATCATTTTGGTTAGAGAAATTAATTTTGCTAAAAGGATAAATTAGTCGATCGGTTCGATAAGACCAATTGGTGGGTTTGCTTGTAAAACTCAATAAACCTCATTTTCTAACCTGATTTTGGATCAATTTTTATTCCAAATCAAAACATAACATTGAATTGAAGATAAAAGGTCCAAAAATTGATTAAAAAAAATCTCATCTAGCTATTACACAAAAGTGTGGGGTATTACACTATCAATTTATAGTATAAAGGAATGCATTTCATTGAGTTATTATTATGATTAAATGTATTTGAAGCAATGATTTTTTTGTTACCAAAATCTCATCTAGAGGAATGTTACAATTTGTTTTTTTCCCATATATAACAATTGTTTGCTTTGAAAGAAATACCATTTATCTTTATATTCTACCTTAACCGATTAATCTCGTGCTCACATTTGTTATGCAATATGGAATTGGATGCTCTGAATTTGAACTCCAAGATCTTAAATTTAGGCTGCATAACATTACTTAAGTTTATTTGCCAAAATAAGCCTGTAGCTGGTGGTTGGGAACTAAAATATTTTAATATGTATTGGTAATAGTTTGTTGTTCCTACGTTGAAAACATAATTTTTTAATTGAAATATATCCTTTTTACTTACTAGTAAAGGTTTACATATGCCATATTAAGCTTGCATATAGGAAGAATCATTTTCATCTAATATTAAGTTTATTATTACTATATAGTTTTAGTTATAAGGTTCTAGTTCTAGTTCTAGATAGCTAGCTAGTACTAGACATACTTAATCCTTAATAGGGTGTATGACCTAAAAAGTATAGGAAATAAATTAATTAAATGTAGATCGTACTATAGTCATCAAGACAAATTAAGCTTGAAAGTTAATCAATATATTGCATTGCATTAGCTGCTTGAATGTTCCTTCTATTTATCTCATATGATTTCATAATTATATTATACTCTATTTGTCTTCTTTAGATTGATATGAGTGATCATTAAATTAGCATTGAATATTTAGTATTTTTCTTGTCAACCAAAAGGGAATTAACTTAGCTTTAACTCAATAACCATGAAGATTTAATATACATTTGGGAGGATGGCAAGACATTTAAAGAAATTACTACCTATCTATTTAATTAGAAAGTAAAAAAGGCTATACTGATATAGGAGCATGCTTTGGCATTTAAGGTCATCAACTAGCTTAGGAAAAAGAAATGAGCAATATAGTAGCTAAGATTACTAATCCATTATGTGAGAAGGATTCTTAATTTGTATACATCGTCTAACTTGACATCTCATATGTAGCGATTAGGGGAAGAGTTGGCTTCTATTTTCCTAATGTGTGTGTGTGTGTGTGTGTGTGTGTGTGTGTGTGTGTGTGTGTGTGTGTGTGAGAGAGAGAGAGAGAGAGAGAGAGAGAGAGATTACTATTGACTAACTTTGTTGGAAGTTTTTAAGTTCAAACTTTGGATCTAGAGCCAGTTGAAGACATTCTTTCCCATGTGCGTGGTGCTATCTCTATGGCAACTTCTATAGAGTCAAGCATCTAGTATGTGACCCTGATATATGATGGGATGTACACATACAACACATAAAAGGATTAAATTTGCCACTCTTATTTATTGTGTGCTTGTAATTCACCATGTCATTGTGGTAGGAGCATGCCTTATGCTATGTGTGCCTTATAAGTGAAGGGAGAAACCTCTCGTTTTCCTCTGCGTTGTAAATTTGTTAAATCTAATAATAAAATAAACTCCCTTTCTGATTTAAACAATTTAGAATCAAGGGATCATGAGAACCACAATAAGAATTTTGCCGATGAATTTATACTATGATTTTTGTTTAATTTTTGTATTAAATGAAGTTTATCTCATTTGATATAGGGAATGGTAATGTATAAGGAATGGATGAAAAATCAACTGTCAAATCATCCGAACTATATAGAAGGCTTACATGGCTTAGGCCTCATATTTAAGAGGATTAAATGAAAATCATTGTTGTGTGTTTAATATTTCTCCTACCAAATAGTTGGCCATCATCTTATAAATAAAGAGGCTAACTTACTGTGATCAGGTTTTTCTTCTGTTTGTTGTGCAATGATATATTTTACATCAAGAAGTCGTGCTTCTGTTGCATACCATGATGGGATATTTTTAGTTGATGAAATTTATCACATATTTCCTAGTTGTCTGGATGATTTACTTAGGCTTGTCTTCTGCTTCTGCCGACAACATAAGATGATATCCTGTACCCATTCAACTTCCAACTACACTGACTTTGAGAATATCAAGAGGAGGACAACTCCACCCAATTGCTTATAAAACTCTTGTTCACTTGGTTCCAAATTTAAGACAGTACTGATAACCAAGCCTAATATTCATCTTTTGCCAGATCTCGTAGCCAGAAAACTGCCCTGGGAGGGAAAATGTTGCTTCCCCTAAAGATTTATTGTTTCTCCATGAATGTATACTCCAACAAGTGAGAGCAAAGGTGACGGGGTAAAGGGGTCAGGACCAGCAATAATTCTCCTATGCAATCAGAGAAGCTACCATGACAAAATTTAGCAATCTGGTAGCGTGGCACTAAATGACACCGTATCTCTTTACTAATTACATGGCAATATCGTAGCGAGTGGTTTATCGACTATGCAACTTGTTCACATCTTCGAATATTAAGCTTGTTCGCATCTTTGATTTTTCTAATTTTATTTATATTTCTTTCTTCTTTGCATTTTTTTTCAATATTATATATATATATATATATAATTCTTTTTATTTTTAGCTAATAAGAAGGAAGGGTGTTCAAATTATTCTAAACCCTTTTTTTTCTATATATTTTAGGAGCACATATCTTACTACAAAACAAATTTTTATTATTACTAAAATTTAAATTTTTATTAGTGAACACCGCCGGCATAAGACATCAATAGAACTATAAATAAAATGAACCGACCCGCCAACCCTTAGATTCGTCCCCAGATCCAAACTTTATTCTAGATTTATTTATTAAAGACGGAAAGTTCAAAAGTGTTAAGCTAGAGCCCATCACGGCCACCACTTGATGATATCAATCCTCCGTCATGTTGGCGGGACCTCACCCCTGATCACCACCACTTGATGATCTCCGACAACGATAACAATCGTATCGATCTTCCGTCATGTTGCGGGACCCCACCCCACTTATAGCTTACTGTTTATGTCCAAATTCACCGCAAATAATTATGGGTTTCTTAGTCACAATTCTTTTTTTTTCCTCTTTATTTTCTCATTTCCATCCGATGTTCTACGCCCGGAGAGCGTTTGGGTGAGCGTCGGTCTCCGAAACCGGCATTCTAGCTACAATTATTAGAAATCAATACATATAGAATTTGGTCATTTAATTTCATAAACAAAGTAAAAAAAAAAGGTCAACCGAAATAGCCAGCAACTATAATAAGATAATAAGTTGGTTCAGTTTAAACCAAAGGATTCAATCATTGAATTGATCAACTTTAATCACAAATTATATTAGTTAGCCATAGTATACGAGAAAAACGAATGGAAAAATCTGGACAATTGGTATATAGTATCTCACGTACGTACTATAAATTAATTATCTACATAAGCAAGCTAGTGGCGTGGTGCAGGCGGCGACGGCGGCGACATTTTATGCCTGCGAGTATCAGGAAGAGGAGTGCCATGAAGAAAGTGCATGATCAAGGAAAGAGCTCTTAATGGTTCGAAACTCGGGACTTGATGCCCTGCTCCTCTGACCGTTGCAAAAGTGACGTTCCCTTCGTATTCTTCGGTATAGCCACCCACCTCTCCCTTAATGTACCAAGGGTGCCATTTCGTCTTCACCCCGAGCTCTAGCTTGTTTAAGGATAATCTAGTTGAAGTAACTGGTACCCGTCCATCTGTATCCCCACTGCATTATTATTTTTTAAGAAATGGATTAAACTTGTGCAAAAGGTCGTTTTTTTCTTCTTCTAATAGTATCAGAGTATCTCATCTGTTTGTCCGTCCTAATCACACAAAGATAGAAAAAGAAACAAGAAAATGTATTCAACTTTCCCACCTGAAAACCCAGATACGAAGGCCGTTTGTAATGAAGTCGCGCAGGAGAGGAAGGATTGTTATTGGGCTGTCTAGCCAATTGTTGACTATAAGACTGCATGTCGACGAATGAAATTTAATTATAAAAAAAAAAGAAAAAAGATCACGAGCTTTCACTCGTATGTGTGATTATATACGTACGTACCTGCAAGGTGACCACGGGAAATCAAGTTTGGTGACATTGGCATGGAGTGCCTTTTGGACCTCGGGATTGTTCAAGTAAGCAGTCGTATAATAATCACTGCAAGGATCAATTACTTCCTGCGTGTGTGTGTATGGATTAAAACTAAATATCGGAGTGCTATATGACATGGGTAAAACATGCATGCAAGTAAGTTCGAGTGAATTAAGAAGAGAAAAGGAAGGAGTATACTATGTACCGAGGGTTTGTCGGGCTTAGAAGTTAGGTTGGCGGTGTAGCAAAGAGGGCCGTAGATGTTATAGATATCAATGTCTTCAAGGTTAACTTCGGCCTCCCTGCCGTATTCGTCGCATCTCTGGTCCTGAATCGCCACGTTTCCCGAGAAATCACAGTGCTTCATGATTCCATTTCTCGCGTCGTCGGAAATGAGCGCATGGGTCCAGAAATACTCGTACATCCCGGCAAAATCTGTCTCGTCATTAATTACAGCATTCCCAATCTGCAGATTAATTAAATACAACCCAACACCGTTGATTATTTGATTATATATGTATGTATGTATGTAATCGATGATCGTGGAAATTAATCATTCATGCATGCGTCTGCGTAAATTAGAAGCATTGGTTGATTCCTACACGTACAAGTTATAGCAGCAGTAATTAATTAGCAAGAGAGAGGGAGAGAGAGAGGAAACGAATGAACCAAGTTATTGATGAGGCGGAATTAATCACATACGATTATGCCTTTGAGGTTGATGCGATGATACTTCTGATTGAAGTAAAGGATCTGATGAGCGAGCTGAGGCACGTAATGCCCCGCGTAACTCTCGCCGGAGATGTAGAAATCACGATTCATGTACTCGGGAAACCTCCTCAGCCAATTGACCAGAAACAGGTAGTTGTCCAGGGCGGTCCTCGAATCCCCATTGGTGTCGTAATCCGAGGTGCGGTTTGAATACGAGAACCCAACTCCAGCCGGCGACTCCAGGAATAATAGATTGGCAGCTGATCAATGCACAGCGCAGACCCGTTTTCATCGTCATGGAACAATGCTTTGCATATATTACGAACAATTAATTCCATCGTAATATACAATCTATGCGTGAGTACGTACCGTGGTTCCAGGCCCAGTTGTTTTTGAATAATGTTTTGCCATCGCTGTGGACTCGGAATGGACCAATTTCTGACATTGCTCCATATGCTATCGAAGAGCAGCCGGGACCTGCAGCATACATCATACTATTACACTAAGTACACATCAATCAATCAACCATCTTCACCCTGCCTTATCCCCCACCAGACTAATATACTATTAGACACTAGTGTATATATATATATAATTTAAAGCTAACTAGCTAGCAACGTAAGGTACATCCATCCAAGTACTACGTACGTACAAATTAAAATACATGCACTGCTTTGGTTAGTAGTAATTAATAATAATAATAATAATAATTGGTTCTTGACTAATTAATTGGATTGCCTTGTTTTTTACAACTACTACTAATACTTTTTTACCAATGACAGAGATATGCTTGTCTAACAATAAAACACTATGGACCGACCAGTAAATACGAGTATAAATATAATTTAATGCCGTGGGGAATACGATATGCCTACGGATTACACGTTGATTGGAGAGTAAATAGTATATAAGATACCCCTATCTACGCGTTATATATATATATAGTCAGATTTTCAAACCAACCTAGCCAGCCAATGATTCCATCATATTCATCGCTAATTAAGTAGATTGATTGATGGCATAAACACATGCAACCAAAACGATGAGAGACAAATCCTCTGATCCCGTGATTCAAGCCGGACGTTATGCCTCCCCACAGGCCACAACAACAACTTGCATCATATATTATTATTATTATTTCATATGCTACCGTGTCTAATAATAATCAATTAAATCTTTGGATCGAATGAAAAAAAGTCATAATGCATGTGAAATACTATCGTGTATATATACACACATATACATATACATACTATGTATTTAAATAATTAAAATCAGAAAGACGTATATGCTTCAAACTTAACGGCGGGAATGCAGTTAATTATTATAGTACGTCCGTAGTAATAATTTCATTAAAATTAAGAGGTACGTGTAAATATGCTTGTAAATTAACTTGATATTACATACTATAGAAGGGGAAGAAAAAATGGGGACGGAGTAAAGAAGGAGAGTTTAATTACGTACCTCCATTCAGCCAAAGAAGCAGCGGCTTATTCTGAGGCTCTTTCTGTGCTTCCACAAAATAGTAGTAGTAAGCCCTTCCGGCCTTCCTATTCACAGTAACATAACCACCGTACTGATTAAACTTCACGTTTCCAGGTTGTCCCGGCAATCCCACAATCCTATCGTCCTCTTTTCTCCACGACGACGGCGACTTCTTACTACTATCATCTCCGACGCTGGCCTTATCTGCAGCGAGCAGCAGTTCATGATCGAAATCGATGCCGTCAAACTCATCATCGACGACAATCCTCCGATGATCGTGGATTAATCTCGTCGTCTTTGCACCGCCGCCGGCATTTTCCCTGTCGCCATTGTAGTCGCTCCTCTTGCCCGCACCGCGGCCGCCAAAGTACTTTTGTTTCAGGAATTGGCCAAGCGTCGAACTCTGAGTTCTCAGGCCATGAATCTGACAGATCAGTAGATGGAATGAAACAACAAGGAACAAGAGGGTCAAGGCGTTCGCTTTCATTCTTACGTTCTTTTTACTCCTCCCTCTTTCTATTGGTCAGGGAGAACGGTGATTGGAGATGTCGAGGATTTCAGACTTCTTGTTTATTCACACACACACAGATATGTATAAATAGTGGTTGTGGATCGGTTGCTTGGTCTGTGGTGGGGTGCAGAAGTGGAGGGGCCGGTTTTTCTTCCTCTCTTTTTAATATTCTGTATTTTTTGTTTAAAAAAAGGAAAAAGAAAAATGAATACAGAGTGGCTATAGAAGTGAACTGCCAACTCATGGCTTCACGTCGTACGTAACTAGTAACTGTTCTCGGACGATGATTCTGTCCTGTATATACATACACATATTAATTTATATATATACTAATTATAAGATACAATTAACCTTGATTATCTTTTGAATACAGAGGAAGTTATTTCGATGCTTTCACTTTTGTACGCCAATTAATCATCAAACATTAGTGTTTCGTTTCGTCCCCTGCATAATTAACACTGTTTTTTTTGTCCTATACCGAATGGATGTTTTACTATTTCATATATATTTATTTTATTTTGTGAAACAATTGTATCTTTTAGTAAGATATATTTTTATTTATTTATAAAGAATAATATCCTTAAGAGAAATCAAATCTCGATCGTCTATAATATATTTTTATGATAATACCGCCTACGTTATAAAAATAAAATTCCGTCATTTGTATTACATTTTTAAGGGAATACCACCTCATCCGAAAAAATCTGGAAATTAAATATCTTTGCTTAAAAATATTGATAAGATTTTTTTAAAAAAAGTATTAAGTTAGAAATATATACATTTTTAAGGGAATACCACCTCATCTGAAAAAATCTGGTAATTAAATATCTTTGCTTAAAAATATTGATAAGATTTTTTTTAAAAAAGTATTAAGTTAGAAATATATACCACATACATACATATTATTAAATAATAATTATTTTTATTTTTAATTTCTTAAACATAACCTTTACAATTATTATTAGCATTATTTTATTTATCAAATACAGTATATACATACACTCGCGCCCTGAATCAGGACATATTTGTCGCACACGGACACTTACCTCTCAACATTTCAGTACATAATTATGACACATCCATCATACGATCGAATAAAGTTTGTAAAACCATCATTCGTTTTTTCCTTGAAAATCAGAAACTTTATATGTGCGATTCAGTTCTTTCTCGTAGAAGCGAATAAAGTTAATTTGTCAAGTCCGACTGATAACTCATCTTTCTAGTTTCTACTGTCTTTGTTCCCCTCCTCCCCCCACCTAGAAATGTGTGAGCCACACAGATAATGGAATTTACTAGCCATATTTTATAATATTGTTAATTTTTTTTTAATATTATTACTTTTATTAAAACCGTGTAAAAAATTTAGGATCTAAAATTTTAATATATAATTCAAAATTTTTGATCTAATATTTAAAATATTTGATCTAATTTTAGTCAAAAGTATATAGATGATATTTACACTATCTAAATTTTTTACTATATTACCCAAATTAAAAATCTATCCAACATTTTATTTATTATTTCAATATTTTAAACTTTTATACAAATATTTTAATACTTTTTTATACAAAACAAGACATTTATATATATATATATATATATATATATATATGAATACTAACTGATATTTGATCTTTATATTTAAAAATTTTCTTGCAAAATTTATTAAAAATGATTAAAAACATATTTTCTTGTGAATATTAAATATATTTAAATACAGTCTATATTCAGTTAATATTATTTAGATATTCAGTTTAAAATACATAAAACGGATATTTATAAAAAATATTTGAAAGGATACTTAAGAAATTACTATATATGACCTGTATGTCATTTCCACATCTATTAAATTGAGTAATTTCAATACATGGATACTAGAGAGCGTAAGAGCAACCGCAACCCCGCTGTCTTAATTGTTTTCCTTTTTGACAAATACTAGTAAATAAAAAAAAAATGACCCGATACCAATAATCCACGTACTTACCTGAAGAACGAATGTATGGTGTACGTAAGAGATCAGGAATTAAAAATATTACTATTATTGATCATATTGATCAAAGGAGGAATTAATCTGTATTCTTATGTACTCTTCGGCCTTCATTCACCTACAATTATCTAAAAATTAATTATACCACTATTCTCGTTCTTTCCTTAAGAGTGTATATATCTATAATTATGTATACTTAGCTATTGTACAGATTCGATGTTAGCTTAATCCTAAGGTTAGAAAGGTCATATCTTCTCCTTTTCATATTAGAACGAAGGCCATCGAGCTTGTCCCCGTTACTCTTTATATCAATCATAAAATCAATTAAACTGTGTACATGACTTTGATAATAGAACACATAACCCCATTAGGGTTTATAGGACCTAACTCCACCATAAAAGCTAGCTAAAAAATAGAGGGTTGGCCCATCTTATATAATTTATCCAACAACCCTTTTAGGAAACCTCATTAGGGCTTAATTTTGCCTTATAATAAGTGCGGTGTTTCCTTAAGTTTGGTGAATGAAGAAGCTAGATTGGATGTTTTATGGCATTAGTATTGATTAGGTATTTATAAGGATATTATTATTTTTTTCTTTGAAGTGTTGGTGTGGTTTAGTGTTTTAAAATTGATTTTTGAATATCTTATGATTATTTTGAAATGTTATGATTGTTGGCATGATTCATATTATATACATGAGCCTTGTTTGGATAGTTATAAGTTATAAGTGGTCATTCATATATGTTAAGTGTGGACCTTTGGTGTTAAGATAGACTAACGTTTATTTGAATAATACATTAATTTTAAAGTAAAAGATCACATGTGTCTAGACTGTGATCCATCTTTAAGTGTTTAATGACCTGATTCTATCGGAGATGGAATGGCCCTACATCTACCTTCTGTAAGTTCATACCACCGAACAGAGTGAACAAATATTTAAAAATTATGTGTCTATTTGTGGGTTTAAATGTGTTTTTTCCCCGAATGCTATGTTATACCCTTCCATGGGATTATAGTGGTCTTTGTGCTTTATGCCTTGAGAGTTCTTTTTATTAAAAAAAATAATAGTGGGGTTATTGTTTTCAAAGTGAATAAGTAATAAAATATCGTGTGATTACTAAGTGAAGATTCTATTATGGTTGTTCTCTTATGTCGTATCCTTGTATTATGATTATGGTTGTATATATAATTTTGTTTTTATATTACATGATCATATGTTATTTCTATGTTGTGTACGATCTTATGTGATAAATAATGACTCATGTCCTTGTGAAGCATGCTATGTCAATTGAAATGATTATATTATTCGGTACATTATCATACTAAACATCTTATTGAAATATCCCAAAAATTCTAATTTTATTAATTATTTTTAAATAAGGTTTTATTAGAAAAATTAATTAAATAAAATAATTTTTATTAAAATAATTGGAAATTAATTAGGGAAAATCAAGAAAAGATTTATAAGTATTTTAATTAGGAGAAATTTGGATATTTTAGCTAATTAAGGATTTTATTTTGGAAATTAATTAAATAAATTATTTTATTTAAAATAAGGAGGAGAAAATAGTTCCAAATTAATATGAATTTTATAAATAATTTAATTGGAGAAAATTTGGGTGATTTGCTAATTAAAATGGAATTTATGAAAAATCTTTCAAAAACCCTAAATTAGCCTAAAAGGAGATTTAAATATTATTATTTTTAAATATCCTAAATATTTTAATTAATTTAAATACCCAACCTAATTATTTTTCTCTTTTCCTTTTTCCCTTTTTCCTATTTCTTTCTTCTTTTTATTTTCTTTTTCTCCTTTTCTCTTTCTTTCTTTCTTTTTTTTTCCTCTCCTCCCCAACCTGGGCCAGCCTACGGCCCAATCCTTCCCTCTCCTTCCTTTTCGTCGGCACGACCCAGCCCGCACAGCCGTCACCCTTCTTTTGTCCCTCTCTGCGTCACACTTCATCCCTTATTTCCCCAAAACGCTACGTTTTGCCCCCCATTTTAATTATCGTCGTCCGACCGGTTCCCTCTTCTTTTCTTTCTTTCTTTCTTTTCTGCCCTGAATCGCCGGTCCGCCCCCACATTTCTTCCTTATTTTTTCTTCCTCCTTTCCTTCCCCGACGTCGACCTGCACCACAGCCACCAGTCGAAAATTCCGCCGCCAATCATGCCCTATTGACCAGCCATTTCTTCTCCTTTCTCCTCCCCTGACTCGTCGGCCATTTTCACCCAACCAAATCTCCCTCTTCTAACACGATCCTCTCCCTTTTTCCTGCGCATACCCCTGCCCCAAAATTTTCTTCCACCGGCGAATCCTAACCCTACTTGCCTACTCCTTTGTCGTCCCACGGACCTCACCCTATCATTTAAACCCTATAAATCCCTCGAGATTGAGCTCTGTATCGAGATTTGGCTATTTTCCCCATAAAACCTACCTTGTCACTGCCGCCTCTTCAGATACCATTGTCCCGCAAGTGATTGGCCCACCGACAAAAATAGTGGGGGATCCTGAGCTCAATAAACACAAACCAGAGTTGCTAAGGTACTTAAAAGATACTAATTACTTACAGTGGAACATCATGTGAACATGAACCACCTACTCCACCGCTTATGAATAATGGTGTGGACTATTGTCATGCAAGTGATCGATCCACCGATGAAAAATAGTGGTGTGAACTATTGTCCCGCAAGTGACCGGCCCACGGGCTAAAATAGCAGGGTGTTCGTGTACTTATATATATTTGATAAAAGGCATGGTGTGTATCGACTTCCAATAAAAGATTAATTAAATAATTAATCTTGACCTTTTGGGCCTTTATGTGTGGGTTCGATCATTTATAAGCTGTATAATTTTCTACATGACCTTATGTATTATATGTGTGGGTTTGAAAGTGTAAGTTGAATATTATCCTGCATGATTTTATGTGCTTATGTGTTTGTCTTAGTGCTCGGTTACCTTCCCCAGTACATAGCGTACTAATCACTCTTTTTATGGGTGATGCTCATTCCCATGAGTAGTATGCCCTTCTAACTTTGTGCAGGCGGGCGAGACATCAGGTGGGGCTGAGTGTTGAGCTTGTGGTTGGCTCGAAGTTCGATAGTGTCGTGGTCGTATTCACTCTTCATGTGATTTTATTTCATTATGTTATTTCGTTTGTATCGCATTTATTCTTTTTGATTTATTACTTCGTAATGAGTATTTCAATTAAGCCTTTATCAATTGTAAGATTATTCCCTCCGAGAACTTTTGATTTCGCACTCTGATTTCTATCTTATTATTGATTATGATTATTTACGCGTACTCTGATCTTTGGTATTATGATCTTTCTAGTTCTTTCATGAACTTTTAGTCCAAGTTTAATGTTAATCTTTTCTTTGCCTTAGCACTTGGTACTGGAATGGTCGGAGAGAACCGGTATGGTACTAAGTGTGGCGGTAACATCCCCATAATTTATGGATTTTAATTTAAATTCTTCCGCTTAAAAAAAAAAGTAGTAAATTTTGGAGTGTTACACTTATTATGGTCCCTGCTCATTCCCACGAGTAGATGACACTCATTCTGTTTTACAAGTATTTGTTGATGTTGATGATTTTGGTATGATGCCTGCAACGAGTGATGTCTTTTGGTGGTGGGCATAGCGATATAGTTATATGCTCACATCTTCAATATTCTTAAGTCCTATGCTTTTACTTCTTGTATTCTCTTTTTGTAATCTAATATAGGATCAAGTGCTCTCCTATAGTTCATCACTAGATATGAGTTACTTTTTAGTCATGTATTGATGCCGGAGCATCCCTCATACATGATAATAATAATCTATTTACAAATTTTCTAAGTTGGGAGAATTTAAAACTCTCCTTACTTGAACTAATATACAAGCTAGACTACTAGGAGGCATGCAAGCCATGCAACACCAAATAAAATCCATCAACTTACCATCTTTTCTTGACTTCATCATGGCTTGAATATGGATAAGATATGGCTTGGAATCTGCTATGGGGAGTTTAAAAACCACCAGCATATAACAACCCTAATTTTAATATTAATATTCAAAAATAAAGAAGAAAGAGGAGCATGCAGGTCTGATTTTGTGTAGCAGGATTTGGGGCCTAAATTTTGTGATTTCTAAGACCTTGATTAACATAAATTAAGGAATCAAGATGGACTACTTCCCAGCTATAGTATCCGGCCAAGAAGGGGGCACGGGGAAAGGATATTTTTCTTCGTTTGGTTAAGCATAAGCTGAAATAGTATACTAGAATTTCCCTTCTTGCAATTTATATTTCCTAAGCCTTAATACTAGTTTGTAAGCTAATTATACCAGCTATTATGCATTGGGAAGGGCTTAAGGGGCTAGCTCCAAAGCTAATGGTTTTAGGTTATTTTCTTCCCTACCCTGGTCAGCTTATATTAGAGTCTTGTTTTGTTAAGTTTGTACCCATATGGTTACCTAAGCGTTAGTTGTGTCTTTGTAATTTTGTTCTTAGCCTCGTACATTCTTTATATGAACTAAGAGCCGAATGGAATAAGGATCATCAACCCTTTGGCATACTGTAGGTTTTCAAACCTCCCATACAAAGCTTAGTGCATAGCTTTGTTGATCCCTCAAAAATCTTACATTCTTTATCTTAAGTAAAAATACCTTAAGTGGTGATTGTAAGTATTTGATCTCTAGGGTTACTTGTAGATCAAATTCATTCGTCTATCATCTTCTCTTTTCTATCTTTCTCTTTCGTTGGAATTCATCCCAAATTCCATCATCAACACTTAACATGATTCAATTTGTTTAGCAATTATGCATCATGTGTCCAACATGGGTTAAATATAGGGAGTACTTTATTTATGTTGGATGTGGTAGTAACACCCACCACTTTATAATTAAGCTTATGTAAAATAAAATATTTTAGCAGTAAATTTTGGGGGAGTTACATTAACTCTTTTTTCAAATCTTGGATGTATCCACTAATGTAAGTACTAACCCTAATCTCTTCCTGAAATTATCTAAGTAGGTTCCCCCCAATGTAGTTGATTATATTTTAGTCTTATAGAAAATCAATAAGTTGTCTACATAAACTCGATTATTGACCATTAATCTCTTATGTATAGGGCTTTACATGTGATCCGATACATGATAAACTGATTCAATATTTGAATTGCTCCTATCTATAACATCAAATAGCTTATCTAATACTTTTTCTTCATAAATAGCCTATTTGATCAACAAGAAGTTAAAAAAAATCAGACATCCAATCCGACAAATGAAAATAATATATAATATATAATAAGACTTTACAGTTGGATTATTATTTTTTATTATATAATTGAATAAAATCATTTAGATCCACCAATGATGTAATGTTAAGAGTGAGAAAAATGGTGGAGAAATTGATCAAAATGAATAATTTGTGAAGATTTTTGTACGTATTCGAGAATCATATTTTATTTTATATCATTTACTGAGAGAACATTTTATATATTCTAATATTTATTTATTTTTGAATATCTAACTATTATTAGAAAATTTGAATTATTGGTAGGATATAATATAATTTAAGACTTGGATCAAATTATTATTATATAGTATTATTATTTTAATATGCTATTTGAATCAAATAGGTTCGTATTGAATCGATTTATTATTCATTGATCGGATAAATTTTTATCTAATTAAAAGTTTCGGAAATGTAATGGATTATTTATGATCGGATGAATATTCAAAATGCTAAATAATCTAAGCATTGTTATCGGATTTCTGAAACAATTTTTATTTTTTATTTTATCATTCAGATATCTGGTTTATAAATATCCCTACTCCAAGCTTTATGCGATCTTGAAATCCCTTCTCCTGTCATAAATACTTCAGATTTCTACGATGATATTTCGTAGGCATAATAACAAACAGATATGCTAGAGGATAAAGGGACTCATTTTGCCTGAGCCCCCCTTGCATGTGCGTAGGCGATAGGTCTGGTTAGTGCGACTTGACACAATTATAGACACCCTCACTACGGTTGATATGCGCAGCATCACCAGCCCCACAAATCTGACGGGGAAGCCAGAGACCAATACAAACTTTGCGATCAACACCCATTTAATTTTATCAACTTTTAATTCCATCTTAGGACCGGAATTTGTCTTTTATATAATGTTTCGCCAACACCGCTGCCGTGAGGATAGGAATGACAACAGGCCCCGTAAAGACGGAGATATTATTTCATTCCCCGAATTCAAAATGAATTTTCGTTTCTCAATCTGTCTTATTTCTCGAGTTTTATTAACGCGGATTTCCCGTTTCGATGTTAGCAGAAAATATATTTATATCCTCATTCCTATATTAAAAAGTCTTTAATAAGTCTCCAAAATCCCGGTCCAACCATCAATTTTATACCATTCCCCTCACGATTGCTTTAATTAATTACGTACATACCATCAGTTTCTGTAAGTTCATTGTGTATACATTTCTTGAAGGTAGATGTTGTTAATTACGCCGATCTATACAAACCTACAAATAAACAAAAGTTGATTAAATTTCGCAATCACATTACCATCGTCATTTATCTAAACGGGTCTCTCATTATTTTCTCAGAGAATCATAGCTAGCTGAGATTAGCTAAGTATATATGTATATGTATGCGCGTATATATACATTCATATATTCCGTCATGTGAGAGTGACATAGTCACATGCGCATGAAGGGGACAAGGAATGGCATTAACAGATATGATATGGTATGGCGTTGATGAATAATATTATGATATTAGTTTAACACATATATACAAGGTCAAGATCGATCATGATTCGTGAAGTTTCTCGATTCCCAAATCCCAACCAATAATTCCGCCTCCCCAATAATTTTATGGGAAGCCCGAACATGGAGAAGTATATAACTAGCTAGCTAGCATGCGGTAATGCGGATGCATCATGCATGTGGTTTTGACGTTCGGTCCATTTGTTAATTACATCTAGCTAGAAATCTAGCCTTAGGCATACTGCTAAAATATATGTACATCGGTCAAATGTAACGAAGGGGATAAGGGGAATTAATGCATGATGGAGCGATCATGTGTGTGCTGTGAATATTTAGCTGCTGGGAGTAGTGGGAGGACATAATTAATCTCAGAATGTTCAAATATAAGCTGGATTCGATTTCCAAAGGTCTGAAGGTGGACATTCTTATGTGCCTGCATGCTTCTTATAAATTAACCCTATAGGCCGCATGAACAGGCTTTTATTTGGATATTTTCCTATAAGCTCATAAAAAGTGACCACTTAATTCGGGCTTCCACCCCACCTCTTCTAAGGATAATAATACATTATAGAAATAACACATCAAGATGATCAAAACAATTTTTTTATTTATCTTGAATCAACTTTATTGAGAGTTAAATATTATTTAGTCTCTCTAAAATATTTTTTTTTTCTTTTATGGTCTTTGAATGAAAAATATTCATTTTAATATTTTTAGATTTTATTTTTATTCAAATTAGTCCCTCAATTAGGAATCAAAATAGAAAATATTACATTATTGAGGGACTAATTTAAATAAAAACAAAATCTAAATAGACTATGATGAATTCATCTCTCTCTCTCTCTCTTTATTTTTCATTTATTTATTTGTTCATGGATTAAAATAAAAACAAAAATAAAGTTTTTTAGAGGAATTAAAATATTATTTAATTCTTTTTATTGACCTCATATATATATATATATATATATTTAATAAACCACTATAATTAATCTTAATTTTTTCCCCCTCTCATGTGTCGTGATCTAAAAATAAAAATAAAATGAGGAAAATGGACCCTCCTAATCCAATTTATGTGCTCGTGAGTGCAAATTAATTGGAGACATGATAAGACACCACACACAGGCTGCTGACATCGGATATCCGAATTGACAAGCACAGACAAAATTGCTAAACTGCGACTACCATGCTCAAGAACAACTTATCAAGCAAGCATCGATCGGGACGTTTTATATGAGAACCCTACGCTTCGTATACAGTATATTTGGTACACCAAAAAATAAAAGAAAAAGAAAAAAAGACTCAAACAGTCCTGCAAGGTTACTATATACTATGTCATATACAGTAATAAAAAGCCAAGACGAACATATATATATATATATATATATATATGTAACAACTATTCAAGTACATTTTTATTTTATTTTAATAACAGACGGAGCTTCTTAGGGCAAATTGATCAGTGACACGCGATCGTACGTATTGGGATTAATTAGGTGATCTAATATTTAATAAATTAATATAGTAATATTTAAATCAATTTGAGTAAAAAATTTACATATTTAATCCGACAGATATTTTCTGATCAAATAAATAATTTTGTTAGTAGAAGTCAAGCAAAACGAACATTCGATAAATATTTATACGAGTCGATAAATTATATACATAAAAATATATATATATTTTTAAAAATATTTTATAATATGTATTTAATTATATACTCAAATTCAATTGTTATTATCTGATATTATCATCTGAGTTTACTATTTAGGGCTTGTTTGGTATGGATGTAATAGGGGTGAAAAAAAATTTCCTCTATTTTCTACCTTTTATATAAATATTTAATAATAATAAATATATTTTTAATGAAATACTCATTTTAGATCAAATTAAGATCTACAATGGGTATTTATTAGAATAAAAATATTTAATTGTAAATAAATTATACAAGACATATAAAATATGAGGGTAATTTTTTCACCCCAATTACCCCCATACCAAACGAGCACTTAAATTAAATCAGATCAATTTATCATTTATTAATTATAAAATTTAGTGCGATGCTTTTTATTTTAAATTTAATAAAAAAATTTAAATATAAAATAAATTATTTATAATATGATCTTAAACTTCAAACATTCAATCATTTCAATTTCTAATTTTTTTTAAAAAAATCATCAAACATTAAAAACCTTAAATATCCCATTCATGTCCAATCATAGGACATAGGATAAGATAATGGAGATCCGAATTGACAAACACCAAAAAATTTTACATTGTCAACGCACCGAAGAATTTAAAATGTCGACACAGATCTTAGTACAAACCATCAAGCAACCATCGATGAGGAATACCAGCCGAAAAATTTCGATCCCTTCATTAAAAATATACTAAAAGTAGATTGCTTCGATGTGTACGATTATGTACGTCTCAAGCCATCCATCTTTTCGTCTCTGCCTAGTGCCGACATTCTTGTTTGCCCAAATATTATCAGATATTTAATGAACTCATCTAATATTTAAATTGATCTAATTAAGGAATATATATATATATATATTCCTCAATACTTTGCTCAATATTTTATACGTACCTTATTTTTTTTAATAATTTTAATTTACTATATTGACATTTTGACTAATATATTATAGGTACTTTCTATTTCTAATAATTTTATTTAAGTATTTTGAACTTTAAATTTAGTTTCACTTACCTAGATAGAATTAAAAAGGTGATTTATTTTTATTTAGGTACTCAAGTAAAATAATTTTAAAATATAAATTTATTTAAGTGAGATTATTAAAAGCATGATATATGTTTAGTTGAGCGTTTTAAATTTAAAGAGTTAGTTCTCAACCCAAATCATATATATATATATATATATATATATATATATATATATATATATATATATAATAACTAATGACTACTGTTTTCTCAAACATAAACACAAAATATGCTTAAACTATTACGTAAAATTTCAATACATTTAAATAAACTCATATTTTCCTTTTTTTAAGTGATCCCCTTGATCTTTGATCGATCAACATAAATGAAGTGAAATTTACTAATATATATATATATATATTCGTTTTCAACTTCGTCATAACAACTCTTCTTTCCTAATCAAACTCTCTCTGCGAATTTATTTAAGCAAGCGAGTATTGAGAGAAGTGAGGGGGAAAAAAAGGTGGTACAAATTGAAAATGATGAGCAGGAATAAGTAGCTGCCATCTCATGTCATCCAAGTTGTCAATGTTGATAACATTGATTTTATTAGCCCATGACCATGACACAAGATGCCTTCGAACTTCCGTTCAGGGGCCCGCATGCACTGCACTGCAACTAGCCCGCGCTCCTCCTTGTATCCCAGTAACCAACCCCCACCATCCCACGTTGCTTCGCCCAAGCGGACAAATTGAATGTATCATGTAATCCGCATGAATACCCGCGGCAATGATGACTAACCTGATAAGAACATTTGACCGGACGCGCCCACTTGATCGCTCCATTTTTGCCCACAGGAATTTATACTCAAATCGAATTTTGCCATGTTTCCGGTGTTGCTTGGTACGCGCATAAAGGAATGAAACGCAACCTGAACCTTGAATAACACCCCCTCTTCTCTCATAGAGTATTATATAAAGGAGATAGATGAGTCAAACTCCCAAAATCGATCATCAAAAACTCCCCAAAATCTCATTTTGCTAATCAAATAACTAATTGTTGTACTAGCGAGCCGTAGTTGCATCAGTGATACTTCTGTTATGATCGTTTTGACCAAGACAATGAATCATCTTTCTCACAAACTTCATTCAAAATGGGATCACCGCCACAAAACTGAATCAAAATCACTCTCACTTTCATCCCAAAACTTTCACACCAAATTATCCGACAGTTTACATCAATTGCTCACCGACCCATTACTAACAATACATGGCAACCGCATCACAATCCCACTATCCCGTTTCCCAAAACTCCTTAACCTCTTCAAGATCATGAACACGGCGTTTTCCGAGCTAGTTTCAGAAATAGACTGTCCGATCACGAGATGGGACGATGCCATCGTCGATGACTACTTCTCATACACACTCAGCCTTCTAAAACTTCTCAACTCCATCACTTCGTCGCTCTCACGTGTAAGAACCTCGCGTCTTCCTCTGCTTCATGCTTTGAGTTTGATCGACGTCTCGTATTCATCGGCTATCAAAAGGTTGAAGCCAATGGTTGGCGGCGGAGGCGGGAGCAGGAGTGTTGATGGTGGTAGTGAGTTTAGGGGACGTCTAGGAGGGGAAAGGGCGGTGCGTGATGCGAAGGGGAAGGTTGTGTATGAAGCTGTGAAGGAAATGAAGAGTATTGGTTTATGGGTATGTGGGATTTTGTTGTGTGGACTGGATTTGGAGGCGGGTAAAAATTTGATTTTTCCGGAACTGGAGGGGAGTTTTGGGTTGGGTATTGGTGAGGGAGTAGAAGTTGAGGTGAAGGAAGTGAAGCAGGTGAATGAGGCTGTGGGTGAGGTTGTAGGTTGTTTGGTGAAGGGTGGTGGTGGAGTGGAGAAGAGTGCGATAGTGTTGAGGAGGAAATTGGAGGAATTCGAGAAGGCGATAGAGGAGGCTGAGAAGAGCGTTAGTTGCTTGTTTTCTGAGGTTTTGGCTAACAGAAACCAACTGCTTGATTGTATTAGAATCAGATAGGAGATGACGGTCTTCGCCGTACATACAGACATGCTCTTTTTATCATTTGGTTTTAATTTTTGTAATTTTCTGGAACGTACATACATGGTTTTTTTTTAATAAAGAAAAAATTATTCAATTTTAATCTTGTAATTTTCTGGAATGAGGACCTGTTGTTTGTGTATGACTGATTAATTTCATTGCCTAAAATGTAAACAGCCACGGAAAATTATGTAAACACACAAGTAGAAAAGCTCGAACAACTAAAACCACCGTACTCGAAATTTGCAGTTTCACTCTCGTATTCATGTCCGCGTTGCAGTTTGGAGAAGAGACTAGGCATAATAAATCGACACAGCCACCTCGGATAATTAAGAAGATATAAAAAGGGCGAAGGGCGCAGCTTTAGATTAGAAGAGCCCAATGGTTGAAAGTAGGCAACAAACTCCGTCAGCGCATTTGCTTCTACATAGTAAGAACAATTTACCTACAGCTAATGAAAGTACTACTTCTAATTAATACTACCACTCAACTGATAACCTTTTTTTCGACCATTTTTGCCATTTCTTACTTTCTGATATATGACAGCAATATCCTGAACCAAAAAAAAAAAAAATAATAAAAATAAACACCACTGTGCTACTCCGGTAACCCCCGTTACCTTACTGGACTCCGGACAACCCAGAACAACCTACTTGCCTAATTAAACTGCGACACAGACACTGACACGGACTTGACCCGGTCCAGGCCCGCTTGTTGGTCAGGTCGGGTGACGAGTGAGATCCAGTCAGGGGTCCTTCAGTGCGTAACAAACTTGTTAGAACATGCTCCATAATCGATCACGATCTCCGGTTTTGCTGACTTGGTAAAAAACGTCTCATTGTCCTCAGGCTTCCTCTTCCTATTCGCTTCACACGGAGGCCTAACGATACAATTAAGGAAAGCAACTAATGTCTGTCAATATGATCAACAAAACAATACGTCCGTCCATCCTCACATTTACATGTGAGGACTCAATCAAGTGAGGTTGTCAGGGTCTTGTTGTATACGTACCATAGGTGCAAGGTGATGTCCGAGTCTTCTTTCTCGTATTCACTGTTACATGCCATATCAGATGTTGAAACCCCGTTTTTCTCGTATGAGCGTATCGGCTCGTCAACAGGGTAGCACTGCAGATACTGTGGAGTAGCAGCTGGGTCCTCAGCTGGTGGCAGAAAGCCTTGAAGTTCCGCAACCTGTAGTTGAGCATCAAGAACTTAAGCAAACATACCAGCAGCATATATATCATGAAAAGATCAGAAAGAAAGTTTTGAGTTGCCTGTTTGCGCAAGGCTGCATTCTCCAGCAACGCTTGTTCTTCTTGTGCCTTTGCATGCTCCAGTTGTTCCATCAGCACATGTTCCTGTGTAGTATTCAAAGAGACTCCCATATATGAACAAGAAACCAGCCGTGAAAATTGCATGGAATTGCTTCGCAAAAATTCAAAAAAAAAAAAGAAAGAAAGAAAGAAAGAAAGAAGAGAAAAAGGAAAAGACGAATGAGATGTGAACAATTATAGTATATATATGTATGTGCCTTTCTTTTCTTCACTGATATTAACCCGTCATTTAACTGCTGTTCAAGCTTCTGCAGTTCCTTGAAGCTTAAGCCTATCAGTTCGTTGCCCAGCAATTGCCTGCAGATTTGAACTAGTGTTAGTTAGTAATAGACTCGGCGACAGCAAGTATCGACCGAAGAATTCCACAAGTAAGCAGGGGAGATTTACGTCTGTCTCATTTGCATAGAAGCAAGCTCATCTTTCAGCAGTTCCACCTCCTTTGAGCCACAGTTCTAGTTCAGAACAGGAAAAACAAAAACAGTTACAAAGAATCACACAAACAACAAACGACAAGAATACATACATAGAACAAGAATCTAGTCTCCAATAATTACATCAGCAACAAGCTACCACATCATATGTAATCCCCCCGCCCCCTGGCGGGGTGTTCTTTTGCACCAAGTTAACAATGTCCCAAGCAAGCAGCTGACAAACAGAACCAAATTGTAACCAGTAGCAGGTCAATGATTCGGTACCTCCACTTCCGCCACAGGTTTCCCGATTCCAGCATCCGCATGATTTCTGGTGTCAGAATACCTTGCGATTATCGTTTTCATGCTGCAAAGAGTACAGATCCCAAGAGGGCATGCTAAGTAGGTTGCACGGAACAAGGAATTTATTAGCAGCCAGCAGGAAACGTTGATGGACAAGGGGATAGATATTCTTTGCTAGCAGATGACAAAGAACACGAACAATGCCCGGAAGCAAAATTTCATTGTTTGATATGAATCTCCAAAACACGCATCCAAGTGGTGTCTTAATGAATATCGATAAAGAGACCGGCTAAAAACTCACCGCAATTATAGGTCTTACTATATACTCAAACAGTACTCCCACACCCCCGCAACAAACTCCAAAGAAATGCCCCAGAGAGCACACAAGTGCAGAACACAAGGCCCACGAAGAGGGCGGAAGGATTCATGCATCTTTCACAATATGCCGAAAAAAAATAAAATTGCGGATTGATATCATTACCCCCACCTGCATATGAATATATATTGGCATGATTACAGAACAAGTAATTATGGAACCAGCGCCTGTCACGTCTAGTCAGTCACATACTATTATACTGGCCACGGATGATTTGACACAAGATGCTTTCCTATTCTAGCTTTACCCCCTCCAAGCCCGCTCGGCTCCCCACCATGCATGGCATATGATATGAGGTTGTATATACGAGCATTCAAACAGAACAAGGTGAGAATATTGGCAGAGCCAGGCTTCAATTCCGGGAAAGGGTTGGAGGAGAGAAAGGGTAGGGCGATTCAATTAAACGAAAAGTCAAGTAATCCCAAAACTAAGGAAAACAGAGAATCAGAAGGGGAAAAAAATCACAGAAATTGAATCGAAAATTCGAGAACAAAATGCTGTACCAGTCAATAGGGTAAAAGAATTTGATACATGCAAGTACAATAATTGAATCGTTATGCCATCGATCAAACACAACACAGAAGAAGAGCAAGACGGCACAAACAACCCAAGCATCAATCTCACAACAAACAAGAACAGGGCCTAAACAGGTCTGTCTCTAATCAAAACACGCGAGAAACCAAGAATTACGCAAAGAGCCGCCCGGCTCCGACAGAGAGTTAAACGCATGCAATCAAAGTAGGTGCTGCTTCGAGGTTCAAGAAATCTAGAAAGAAGACAGACCTCGAGCTGGAGTACTCGAATAATTTGCCGGTGCTTGAGAAAACAATAACGGCAACCTCAGCATCACAGAGAATTGCAAGTTCACGTGCTTTCTTGAGCAACCCAGCGCGTCTTTTTGAGAATGTAACTTGCCTGCTATTTGCATTCTCAATCTTTCGTATCTCAATTCTACCCCGACCCATTGGAGTAATCGATCACTCAAGAAAATAAATTCCGGAAAGTGAACCCTTAATGGTCGATATTTAAGAGAAGAAAAAAAAAAGTATTGATCTTGTAAGTACTGCTATATGTATTGACACCCCCCCCCCAAATTTTTATCTCCCTCCTCCGCCTCCGCCTCCGTCTCCGCCTCCACCGAAAACCCTTCCCCTCTTCTTCTTTTATTTTTTTTCCCAAGACCTTGTGTTTTACTGGGGATTTATTTTAATCGTCGTTCATATATAGAATTAGTATAGGGAATTCTATTTTTCTTCGGCGCACTAAACTTGGAAAAAGCGAGGTTGCTAAAATCGGAGAGGGGAGAAGATACAGAGGCGTGCAGGGAGAGAGAGAGAGAGAGCGGAGAGGATAGAAATAGAGAGAGGGGGAGAGAAGCAGAGAGCGTCCAATCAAGCGTTTGAGCCCCCAATTGGCGAATGGCTTGAAACGGCAAGTCTGCATGGCAAATTTGACACACTGCTGCATGACTCCCTTTTGCCACATTTAGAGCGTTTTCCTGTATTTCTTGCGTCTGATATGGGTCCTACTAAATAATATTTTCTTCCTATATTTCCTCTTTAAATCTTTATCTATTTACTATCCTTTGTTTTCTTTATCTCCTCCTTTTTCCTCTTTACTAATTTAGTTGTACGAAGGAGGATCGAGTACTTTTAATGCCAAATATGGTGAGAGAGACCCTTCGGCGAAAGGCAATTATTTTTTTGCCTTTTCTACTCTTGCAATTTTTATTTTTATTTTTACTTCTTTAAGCTTGGCTCGCCGTGTGACATGACATCATTACGGACATGCGGTGGCAAATATTAGTTCCCCCTTTTTTTGTGTGGGGCGGAGGAAGGGATGGGGGCGTTAGGGTATTTAATTAAAAATCGTCCTCCATCTAGACTCTACTGGACTTTTATAGTTGGGAAAAATAGTTAGATTAAAATAATTAAAGTGGTATAATTTATTTAATGTTTAGTTTAATTTTTTTGATATTATGATATATATATATAAAATATTACCTATATATTTATATATAATTAGGTGTACATATTAATGTAATTATATGTATATTATATTTTGTATTTGTAATTAAATACTTTTGGACCATTTTAATTTTTAACAAATTAATTTTACCTAAATATACTACAAATAAATTTTCCCTTGGTCAAACTCGTCAATTTTGAGTTTTACTATTTTAGTAAAAGTTAAGCAGTTATACTCGGAAAGTGGCCTCTAACATACTTCCTTCCCCTATTCTTGAACGTGGATAATAACTTATAAAATACATCCACAGCATTTAAATAATATCATAATTCGATATGCACGTTTCTGTCCTTTTCTTTCACGAGTCTTCTATTTAATTTAAAAGGAGTAGAAGCTGGTGGGGGAAAAAAAATAACGACTATTTCTATGCTCACTACAATTCGGATCTTAGCACCGTCGATTTTCTTTGCAAACAATTTACTCTAACAAATGTTAAGGTTGATACATTTAGCTAATGAGTTAGTTTTAAATCATCGATATAATCCAAATATTAGTCAACGAGTTAGCTATATTTTCCTCATCATTTGACAAGCGGTTTTATATCTTTTAACAAAAAAAAAACACACACACACAGAGATTTCGCATTGTAATTTTTAAAAGTTTATACTAAGTGTATTATCTTTATTTTTGCAATAAATTAGATAAAACAATCAATTGTAATGAGTAAGTGTATGTTTAGAAGGTCATTTCCCTAAATTTCAGTTATTTGACTATAAAAAAAAAAGTTTGATAGATTTTATTCATATTTGAATTGCAATTATTTTTTTAAGTTTAAAAACTCTTTTTTAATAAGTTTGTTTAAGTAATTTATAAAATAATTTTTAATTTTTAACTATATTTTTAGTTAGCCGTTTCAAACATAAAATAAGAGTCACGGACAACTATGCTGAAATTAAACTAATGAAAAAACCTATCTTTCTTCTAAAATAAATCGTATTATGAAAACAAAATATGAAAAAAATTGTATATTGTCTAAAAATATATGTAATATTTATTGTAAGATCATATACCATAATAGCAAAAGAGTTACTATTTACCAATTATTTTGTTATTTTTTTCACGATGTAATAACTTATAGTATCTTACTAAACGCATTTTTCTTTCCTTCCTTCTTTCGTAGCTCGTCTTGCCTGCCCGCATTAATGATGCACGTTCACCGGTTTGGTTTCGGGAGGAGGGGGTGGCCCGGGGCCGGGGTGGGGATGCATGCACGATAGTATTAGTAGTACATACATTTGTCATTTCCAATTTTAGACGAGAAAGGTAACAGGGAGTATTCCCCAATTGCATTTATTGAAGGTACCAATAAATTTCCATACAGGCGACACCTATTAATTACTACTTTCTTGATATACTACTTGCCAAAATAAGATGAATTCCCTTCCCTTTTATTTTTGTAATTGTAACTTACTACTCTATCGAGAGTGCCTCTCATGTGAAGAGCATGGCGATGTATGGTTGATAACATATAAACCCATAGTGATTCTACGAGAAGGGGGGGGGGGGCTATGAAATTTAAAACATTTTCAAGTTATTACAAAATTTAATATAACAATAATAGCAATAAATTAGTATTTAATCTGTAAATGGATATGGAAGAAGGATAAAAATATCTATCAATTTAGGGTATAGATATGGATAAGGGATAATTAAATCTGTATTCACCTTCGTATCTGTATCCATACCCATATCCGTTTACCTAAAGATGGTAATCTTTTTCTCAGATTCGGGACCCCTTGGGGGATTACCCATTCGGGTTCGGGTTTGGAGAGAGAATTCGGGGATCGGGTCCGGGTTCAGGGATTCTTAACGGAGACTTTTTTGGGGACGGGGCACGAACGGGTTCGGGGTCCCCATCCCCGAATCCGCCCCAAATAATTATATATATATATATATATAATTTTTTTATAAAATATAAATTAAAAGTATAATATAAAAAGAAGTTTGAGGATCCCATCCCCGACCCGCTTTGTTGCCATCCCTACATTTATCCGATATAAAATTATATTTTTACCTTCATTTATATAACCTTCAATATATTTTATAAGATTAAAAGTGAAGATATAATTAAATTATAACAATCTGAGTATACAAGTCTAATATTGAATTAATTTTATTTTAAGCTTGATTGGTTTTACTCGAAACCCAACTGGTTTTACCTGATGGATATATAAACGGGTATGGATATAGAAGAGGAAAAAAAATACCTGTTGGATTTGGATACGGATATGGGCATAGGTTTTATTATCAAGCTTGGGTAGCGAATAGAGGGTACCCGATTCGTTATCATCCCTAAAGATATGTCTCCTTTCTTACTTAAGGTTGCACTTAGATTAATGTTGGGTCAATATGCATTATGTGTATCCAATGTACAAGCACAATCGTACGATGGAGTTAGTAATATGCAAGGTTAAAATGAAAATCCTTGTGCATAATATGTTCATTGTGTTTCTCATCAACTTCAATTAACTCTTATTATTATAGTAAAAAATCATAATGAGGTTGATTGTTCTTAGCCATGTTATACATGTTGTAAATGTTGTTGGATTTACTAATAAGCGACACTATTCTCTTCAAGAGAAACAAGCTACTTACATACCAAGTGTATTGGGAAAATGCTTATTAGAATCGTATCGGGGATTGAATCAAGGATATGCTCTTGAAATAGGCAGTGATACTAATTGGAGTTCTCATTTAAGAAGGTTTTTTAGTCTCAAAAATCTATTTTATCCTATGCTCAAGGCACTTGAAGGCTTGGAAGAGGATGGGATAGGTGATAAAAATGGTGATTCTAGATTCTTATTCCATGGATTGTAAAGTTTTATGTTCATTTTCATGTTACAATTGATGATAACATTTATGGGATTTATAGGTGACTTATGTAGGACATTAAAAAACAATGATCACGACATTTTGAATACTTTGGCACTTGTTAAATTTACCAAGGATCGTTTGCAAAACATGAGAGATGATGGTTGGGAAAATATTTTGAAAGAAGTTGCTTTATTATACAATAAGAGGAACCTTTGATGTACCTAACATGGATGAGCAATGTAATAAGAGGAAGATATCAACATGTCAACCTTTAATAATTAGGAATCTATATCATCATAAATATGGTTGTATTTATAGTCTTAAAACTCAAATATAAAGGAACTTAATTATAAGTTTGACGTGAAAGCATTGAATTGTTGAGTTGTGTTGCATGTATTTCATTTTTCATTATTGTTTGAAGATTACAACAATAAATATTTGATTTGATCGAGTACCTTTTATCCCAACAACGTCTCTGATATTTATTTTGTAGTGTTAGACAATCAACATGAAAATTATGTTAAGGCAGTTAAGTTAGACAACACATTTCTTGGCTTGAAATGACTTGTTGATCTTAATATTAGAGTAGATCGAGAAATATGAGACACATTTTTTTTTATTTTTTATGTACAGATGTGTGAATTTTGCTTTGATTTTGTTGATGGCAACTTCACATGCTGAACGAGTATTTTCTGCACTAAATATTGATCAAGATACTATATCACAAAATAAGATGTGTAATAAATGGCTTCAAGACTAATTAATTCACTTATGTAGAGAGATTTATTTAATTTTATCAGTAATGACTTTAGTGTAAACCATTTTCAAAGTAAGAAAACTTGATTGGTAGTGTCATAAATCTATGTAGAGCTATATTTTTGAGTGCACTACATTGTTACCATTGATATTGCTTAATCATACTATTTTATTCGGGAACACCATAGAATTATAATTCTAACTATATTATTGTTTTTAATAATAAATGGATCTAACACTATGTTGACATAAGGATAACTTCCAATAAAGCATATCCAATCAAATGAATGAGAGACATCTACATAACATCCCCTAAACTACCATCTATTACCATCCATCAATTAAAATAACTAAAAAAAGGCACAAAATTGATCAAATTTTATTATACTAGAAACATTAGCTTGTATTTTCATATCGCTGTGCCTGTGTTAAGGAATCAAGGTATTTTTTTTAAAAAAAAATTATTCATTAGTGCTTCATTTAAATTGATCCAATTCTACTTTTATATTTTTTCTCTTCATAAAAGTTTCAAAATTTTAAAGGTTTATCATGTTTTTCTATTAAAAGAATCCAAACAAAAACAAAAAAAAAATATACTAAGTAGATATTTAAAAATATCTAAATGAGTCCAAAACGCATTCTAAATGGGTCTGACAATTTAAAAAAAAGTTATGTAAGTATAAATATATTTATATTATATATAACTTAATATATATTTTTTGTTAAAAAATCATTTGAGTGAAAAGATAAACATTTCAACAGATGATTTTAACTATTTAAATGGTGTTTTAATAATTTTGAAATAAAATATTATAAATATTACTTATAAAATAAATATACAAAAATAAAATTTAAAAAATAAATAAAAAACTCAAATAATATCATGATAAGGATGACAAGCATAAAATTAATATGCACATATATAAATTCAGACTTGGTGTGTCTAAAATTTATAGACCCACACACACTATAAAATGAGACGAATATAGGTCAGGGCGAGGATGTGGTGGCATCCTTACATCGATCCCACAAATTTTGGCCCATTTTGATTATGCACGCATTAATAAATTATAATTAATAGCATGTATAACACATATTTTCTTATATATATATCATTATAATAAAAATTGTTAAAATTAATTTAGTTATAAAATGTATGTTTTGTACCATGCGTTGTTAATTGATCATCAACGGTGACAATATAGGAAGATTAGTAATTATATTCTATTATGATTCAGTATATAATATATGGTGTATTTGGAGTGTAAATTAATAATGTTTAAGTGAAAAAATTATTTTCAACACAATGTTCACACATGTCTCATAAGATGCTTTTTCTTCTTTAGGTTGGTATTTATTTAAGCTTTATTTAATTTGTTTTAGTAGGTTTTAATTTTAGTTTATGTTAATACTTTATTAATTCACTTATTATAATCATAATATTTATAATAATACAAATAATTATAATAATTTCTGAAATTAAAATTAAAATTATTATAATCAAATGATATAGTTATATTTATAAGTAGTACTATAATTTAAAAATAAAAGAATTATAATATTATTATATTTATTATATATTTATATTTATTTTGCACGCTGGAAATATTTTGTAAACTGTACCCTCGTACATAATATCTATATTAACGTTAAGATGTTTCTTCTTTTGTATTTATTGATGCGTTCGATGTATCCTGACACTTTTTGTTGCTAGTAAATTGTGATGTAGTTACTACCAATTGAACACTTACTTTGGCGCGATTCGTAATTTAAAAAAAAAAAAAAAAAAAAAAAAAAAATCTCCCCACAACCTTTTTCCATCTCTCTGAGAAAAAGAAAAAGGGCGTTTCTCTTTGGGGATTTTCATCGCGTCGTTTTTGGAAAACAACCCCTTACCTAATAAGAGGCATTTAGAGGTGAGGTCGCGACGCCAGACTGCCACTTTTGGGTTGAATTGGTGTCGCACTCGTAAAATGTTGGAAATAAAAAGAAAGAAGACAGTAAATCCGTATTATAGAACAAGTAAAAATGAGCATCGAACCTATTATGACAGGACGAAAATAGAAATTACTTACGCGGGCCTAATTTACCGTCCGAGTTTGAGAAACCTCTGAAGTCCGAGTTCCTTTCTCCTTTGGGGTAGAGTGGTGTTTATAATTTGGTAAAATTTTCGTATGGACGGGGTAGTAGTGTGGTCCAGTCCTCTCTCACCTCGTTCCCATCCATGTGATTTGAAATTCAAGTAGCTAGATATCTGCTCTGAATCATATTTTTCCGAGTAGGGAAATGTTCTATTACAAACGCAGTGGTAACAGGTAACATCAGGTTGAAGATATGTTTGTTCTTTCGTCGGCTTCTGGTATCATTTTCCCCTTAAGTTTTCTTATGAGTTTTTTCTTGTATCAATCCACATCTTTATCTATTTATGGAAAAGATAAATGCTAGTTTTCCTATACAATTTTTGTGATCTATTAAATTATACTATTTATACTATACTAGGTGGAAAATTTATTTTCTATGACTAGATATAAGTTATTGTCAAAATGACATTTTAGATCCGAGACCTCAGAGAGAACAATTTGTAAAAATACTATATATTTTTCATTTCATTACTCTTTTAGGTGGGCTAACTCACCAATTTTAGAATCATTAATTATTATCATTGATAACTTTATTTGGCTCCAAGTTTCCGTATTCGTTAGCGTTCTAAAAGTTTATTATTATATTTCTGTCTCTTCAATTATTTTTATAAAAATATACATAATTATATTTCATAATTTAAAAAAATAATATTTTTGTTCTTTCCATATTTATTATCATTCTAACAATATTTTACTGATCTTATTTTTATATCTTCGTCTCTTCAACTATTTCTTTAAAATATACATAATTATAATTCATAACTTTAAAAAGTTATCGTTTTTTCCCCCTTTTCTTTCGGGGTACGAAAATCTTGTCATATTCAACCTAATAAGGTGAGGTGATGTGTTTTAATGTATTTTTTTAAAATCTTGTCATAAGCCTAGCGGAGCTAAGTTTTCTTCCCTTTTTTTTTCCTCCTTTCCTAAGGCTATATCTATATGCTGAGATAAAAACAAAAATGTGGCCATTTACGCCATGATGTCTCTCAACCAAAGTAGAAATATTGTTACAATAATTACCGTATGGGACGGACATCACAATTATAATATATATTAGTGGGAAAAGAGCAGCAGAGCTTTTTGCAATTGTTCGACCCATTTTCCAATTGAAGTAAGGTTTCCACATATGATAAAAAGAGAGATGGGAAGACCGGCAGTGCCAGATTTAGCGATCAATTATAGCACCCGTCTACTACTTTTGGAAAAAACGTAAATGCCCTTGCAGCCCCCCCCCCACCCCACATCAGAGAATCGGTTGATTAGCTTCTTTGAAAGATAAAGCTTGTACTGCGGTTCGCCTTCATTTTCCGATTCGTATACCTTTGCCTTCTTCCCTGTTTTCCTATCATTTTCTGCAACTTGCGCATCATTTTAACTCATTTCATAAAGCCAATAAATAAATAAATTATAATATTGTTTCTATGATAATCGGCTTTGCTGTTATATGAAGCGTGAGAGCTTTTCACACGCGATACATGGAGATGGCCCTTTAAAAGTAAAACAAGGTCGATGAGTTTACTTTTAGCTTAACAGATGAGGTTGGTTCAATACATGCAGATGGCACTGCTCCCCCCAACCTTTTTGCTGATTGTTTGCTTCTACCTTTTTATTTACATAATAATATTTATAACTAAAATGTTGGTGTTCTTGTTGACTTCTTGTCGTTATTATTGCTATTGTAATATAATATCTTACTTTAATTCTCATCAGATCGGATTAGATATATCATATTAGCACTAATGAGATCAAATTATATAGACATAAGGGAAGGCCCAAGGGTGCCCCACACATAAGAGGGCCCAAAATTTCGCAAGAATATTCCATGAGTCCTAATCGTTCAAGCCCTTGGAACGACCTATCAACGAGAGGGCCTCCCCACGAGCTCTGGGACCGCAACGACCTGCGTGACGGACTGACGCAAAAAATTTAGTCTGCCGACGCCTCATTTTAGGGGAGCTCTAGTCCCTACAGAGTACAGACGCTCACACAAGTGACACAACTCCATTTTGGCGCTCTATGTGAATTGGGCCATGGTGATCTAATGGACTGCCATCGATGGGCCTGTGTTGTTTCTCGATCGGTCTGCACAAATTTAACCGAAAAACCCCTCTCATTCCTGACCAAGTGCCACATTCGAGCCTACGAGGCCGGGGCATCACTTTTCAGTTAACCGGCATCTTACACCCTTACGCTCTGAATGGATTTACCTTCAATGCCACAGTATACAATTATATATACAGGGAACACATAGTCTCGTCTTATAAATAAGATGCTTGCGTGATGACTCGCACGCATTGCTAAATGGTAAAAGCAATCTCATTTTCACCGCTTCCGACTGCCCTCCGCAGTCGGCGGTCCACAGTATACACAAGTGCCGGCGGCCCACACCACAACCCCTTATGTGGCCATGTGTCACCACTTTGCAAGGCACGCCGAGCCCTCACCATCTGCCACCCACACACGCGCACAGAGACAATGTCGCCAAATACTAATACTATATACTGTATAGTTTTATCCACGACTGCTAGCTAGCTACCTCCGATTCAAATCTTCCTCCGTTCGGTACAAACTAACTAACCAGGCAAAACCCAACCGATCGACCCGGCGAAATTTGCAGAATAATTAAAAATGCAGCAGAGACAACAGGAAAAGGATCACACGAGTGGAGATGAAAAGGATCGAAACGCAGGAATCGAAGGGCGCGAAAGCCGACCGCAGCCTCCTCCTCTGATGGCGTTGAACCACGTGTCCAGGCTGTGCAAATCCGTGAAGGATTCGGTTGATTTTTACGTCCGGGTGTTAGGATTCGTGTTAATAGACAACAGGCCGCGAGCTTTCGATTTTGACGGAGCGTGGCTGTTTAATTATGGGATTGGGGTCCACTTAGTACAGGCTAAAAGTGACGATGAGTTGCCCGGCGATGCCGAGAATTTGGATCCTATGGATAATCATATTTCTTTTGAGGTACGTACGTACGTTGACGGGCACAAAACTTGTTGTTAATTGAGATATGTGATATTATATTCTAATATTCTTCTTTGAAAAATATGGAGGAAGCTTGTGCCATCTAATCGCTTAGGGTTTACATTAATAAATAAAGAGATTCTTAGTTAATTTGATACATAGATAGTATAAAATGGTAGGTTACTATCATGCGGCGAGCGTCTCAGTCTAATTGTTGATACTAGCTGAAATCTTACGTGCCTCGCTTCAATTCCCTTTCGCCTCACTCGTACTGTTATGATTTTGACCGCCTATATAATGGTTTATTTATTTATTTAAATTTATAGTCTCTTTATGTTTTTTTTTTAATAATAAAAAGTGATGGATTATAATCTACTCCTTTCAAATAGTTAGAACTAATTTTTAGTTTTATCTTGATATTACTTTCTTTTTTACTGTATTGATTATTCCATCATTTTTTTTTTCAATGAAAGAGGTAAATGGAATGCTGAGATAGTTTTATTAACTCCAACGCTTTGTTTGGATGAGATGTTTCTTATCAAAGTGGAATTCCTTCCGAAACTATTCCATCCGAACCAAGCGTTACCAAAGTACATGAATTACTAATGAATTTTCTTTTTCGAATATGGAGGCAATAATATATTATTATATTAATAATATAATACAAGTTAGTAGCATATAGATACTGTATCATTCCAACGGCGTAATCTCATCATCTTCTTTCTGCGTGCTCGTTTCGTATAGGTGTGATACGAGGTGAAAATTTTACGTGTATGTGTGTATAAGATCCCCAATTGATCAGTCATACATCGATAGCTCATTCCTCCTACCTGCTAAAAAATTACCCTAAAATCCATTATACTTTCAGGAAGTGACTCGACTAGGGTGAAACGTTTCAGCTCGGCAATCGCCGTCTTCAAAGTTCAACCTATACTTTTTGAGAAGTTATTACTTATTATTTTAATAAATTACATTTTTTTTAAAATTTACAATGGCGCGGCTTCCTCTATTCCTAATTTTGGCAAGTAAATAACTTGTTAATTTTAATTGCTAGCCACGTATATTTCCTCTAACACATCATGACGTGTTGGACATGCAGTGCGAGGACATAAAAGCGATGGAGCAAAGATTAAAAGACCACGACACGAAGTACATGAAAAGAACGGTGGACGACGGGGAGCACGGTACGTCAGTCGATCAGCTCTTCTTCAAGGATCCGGACGGACATATGATCGAAATATGCAACTGTGAGAATCTAAAGCTTGTTCCTGCCGGCTCAATCGCTCAGCTTAAACTCCCAACCGATCGCCATATTCCTCCTGTTGAGCTAGAGAAGAAGTACGATTGATCTATCAAATCAGTCACTGCCTCCCAGGTAGAGACAGTAGTGATGACGACGACAACAACATGCTCAGGAAGTAGTGTGGTTAGTTGTTGTTTTAGCTATGGAGTTTTCGTTCCTGTCTTCTTTTCACTACCACGGAAAGGGGTTTTAATAACGGTTATTTTATAGTTTTAATAACGGTTTTCAACCGTTATTGAATCGCCCGTTATTAAATCTTTAATAACGGTTCATAACCGTCATGAAAAATACACAAAAACCCGCGAATATGCGCGTAAACTTCGTATTTAATAACGATTTTTACTTAAAAACCGTTATTAAAACTCCAGTTTTTAATAACGGTTCTGATGAAAACCGTTATTAAAACCTACATTTTAATAACGGTTTTCATCAGAACCGTTATTAAAACAAGGTTTTAATAACGGTTTTTATAAGAACCGTTATTAAAACTCCACTTTTTTTTTTGCAGTTTTGTTCCTGCCCACATACACAGTTACCAAATCTGCAATCACACCATAATTTCAATCAATCTATAATTGGTATGCATGTCTCAATACACCAACTATACTTGCAATAAAATTAGTGGGCATACCACAACTTGGTAGCTCTACACCCCAAAGTAAAGAGTTCACATATCTAAGCTGGTAGACGAAATAAAACCTAAAAATGCATGTAGAATATATAGATCGCTACCGAATGAAGGAGTGCACGTGCTTGGCCTCTAACTTCATCAATTTGATCAACATTATATTGCTGGCCTCGTGCATAGTCATCGGTGAAAAACTACAACACCCATGTTTCAATTAATATACAGTTAGCCATTAGGTATGTCATGATTCATTAATAGAAAAATATGGAAAAGCAAACATACATGGCTTGGATCTATGTTGACCAATCTATTCTAGACTATAAGATCCATTGCTCGTCTTCTTCACTTGAACCCTTAAAAACTTCAATTTCATCATCATCATCTAAGTTCCTTTGTCTCGAAGATCTTCAATTTTGGAGGTACCTAAAGCTCTTATCTCATCCATAATTACAATAAAGAGATAAACAATAGAGGAAAAACAATTCTGATAAAAGTAAAAACTAAAATAAATGAAAACATGTATTACCCTACATACAAAATAATACAAAGGTAGGAAACATATGTTACCACTATAATCAAGAGGTTATATAACACCATCATACCCTAAATTAAAGGTTAAATTTGTAAAAAAGGCCCTAAAAAGGTTGTATCACAAAAAAACCTAAATTTAGAGGCCAAAACGGCCTTTTATGGGCTCCGATATTGCTCAAACCGGCTCTGCCAATTTGCCACGTCGTAGATCTCGAAAAAATACCCAAAATAGCCTCCTAGATCACCTAAATCCGAGGTCCCACGAAAAAGTTATGACCCTCCAAATTTTACAGTTGAATCTAGCTCTAAATAACCTCAATAATGTCTTCTCTTTTGTTTATTATGGTTGTAGCTCTAAATAATGTTGAATCTATATTCTCCATACAAACAAATACAACAATAATATGTAAAGCTCTCGGCCAACACATGCATTTGTTAATATATAACAATAACGCAACAAATTCAACAACAAACAGGAAAATTTTCAGCCAACACATTTTCGAACGAAACCCTGGCGACAGACATGCATTTATATAAGTAGATAAAAAGTTACGAGAGGAAGAACAAACACATACATAAAGTGAGCTAGCTACAAACACGACGGTCAGAATGTTGAGAGAGGCAAGGGCTTCAAACACGACGGAGGATGAAGGTGCAAGTGCCAGCTAGCTTCGGAACAATGGCAGAGGTGTGGCGGTGCAAGGGTTTCCTTTACTTGAGAGGAGCCTGGTGGTGCGAGTTGGTGGTGCGAGGGTTTGCAAGGAGAAGGAAGGAGAGCAAGAGAACGAAAGTGCAGAGAGTCTGAAAATTTTGGCACGAAACAGAACCAAGCGAGAAATAAAAGTTTGATTTTGGGGTTTTAATAACGGTTCCTGAGAGAACCGTTATTAAAACATCTTTTAATAACGGTTCCTGGAAGAACCGTCATTAAAAGCTTCTGACTTTTGACAACGGTTCTAATATGAACCGTTATTAAATCCTCTTTTAATAACGGTTTATATAAAACCGTTATTAAAACATCCGTCCAAATTTTAACGTTGCCCTTTTAATAACGGTTTTTAACTAGAACCGTTATCAAAACTTTCCGCCGATTAATTTTCACGCGTTTGACAACGGTTTTCGAACTACCGTTATTAATGTCCCGTTATTATTTCCCGTATTTGTAGTAGTGTTTATGCCGGTTTCCAAAGTTGTTGTGGAAGTAACTTGGCTATGGTTTACTAGTGCGTAGAGTTCGGCTATACGTTTGGAACAGGAGAATAAAATATGTATAAAATTATTTTATGAAAGTTTTTTTTTTATGAATATATATAATAGAAAACTAATTTTATTTGTAATTAGATATTTTAGCTTATGTTTAGAGCTACTTATTAAAAGTAGTTATCCATAATAATTGTTTATTTTAAAACTTTTTTAGGCTAATAAATTTTTAAAATAAGTAATTATTATGGTGATAAATAGTTCCAATGAATCATTTTCTTCTTTTTCGTCGGTTCATTCATCAAATTATCATTGATACAAGTCAATTAAATAATATATGTATCAAACCTAAATCTCTATAAAGCCTAAACAGAGTGGATCCAAAATTTCACGCAATCAATAAACACGTCATTTGATTTTGATCGCCCTCTTCTAAATTGATACTCATTGTAAAGTGATTCTCAAGTTTTTTCACTGTACCCTGCTCGCACTACAATATGAGGATTTAAATCAAAAGTAAAAGCTCATTGCTCTGAGAACGCATCCCACACGCAGTATGCCTCATCCCCGGTCTGTATATCATCTCAACCCCCTTTTCTTTCACTATGTGAAGCATATTCCCAAGAACCCAACCCACCCTCTCAGGCCGGTTCCAACCACAAAAAACTCAAGAGATTAATGGAGGATTCTCCTATTGCCTCGCCGATAATGGTAGGATTGAAGATATGGAAGAGGACGATTGTTAGGATGACCCGGTAATCGAGGACGCCCAATGGCCCTAGGTTTGTCTATCGGCGGTCGAGAAGAAGGCTCTAAGTCGTCCGCGACGAAGTTGTTTGATCCTTAAACTCCTTGGGAGATCAATTATCTATGAAATTCTTTCGCAAAAGGTGTGGGATATGTGGCCCTTGGAGGGCACTTATGAGTTGATTGATTTAGGTCTTGGCTTCTTCGTGATCAAGTTGCAAAAAAAAGATGATTATGAATACATCCTTAGTGGTGCTCCGTAGATGATAAGAGGAAAATACCTTATTGTTTGATGATAGACGCCTGGCTTCCGGATCTCTACTACCTCCTTCTCATTCACTTTAGCATATATGGATTCATATCCTAGAAATCCCCACCGAATACTACGGTAACGTTGATAAACTCTCCGCCGTTGGGTAGTGCATGGGTAAGTCTTTAAAGTTGGATAATATGACTGCCAAATTATCGAGGGGCGCGTTCATTTGAATGGCATAGAGGTTGATTTGAGTAAATCATTACTGCTAAGAATCTATCTTGGGACCTCCCTTTAAGGATCACGTATGATTTGCTACCACTGCGATAAGGTTGGGCATGTTCAAGAAGCATGTTTGGAGGTAATCTCCATAGCACAACCCTATGAAAATGGCTTTCTTCATAATAATGGAGTAGGAGCCGAGATGGTGGCTTGTACTGCCCAAATGCTAACAGAGGAAGGGAATCCGTATGGTCCATGGATGATGGTGACCGGACGAGGGAAGAAATAAGGTCAACCCAAACAACAACAAAGAACTCCCATTGGTCGGGTCCCACAAAACCCAGACCCAGACCGATGAGCTCCTATTTTGATATATTTTATACCTTCTTAATATTAATTTTCTGGTCTTTTTATTTAAGTAATATATAAGAATAATTATAATTTTATACTTATGTGATAATAATCTTGTAAATTTTATTATTTGAGCTAAAATGATATAAATTAAATAAATTTAAAGTATGAGTTTATTTATTAATTTTTTTTAATTTTATTTTATAGGTAAAGTAAAAAAAAATGGCTTTGGGTCCTTTGGACCAAAGGCCCAAAAAAGAAAAAAATAAACAAAAGAGCTGCAGGCTTGGAAAAAGAAAGAGGGCTACAAAAAATTATAAAAAGGGCAAAGAGATTGAGGTTTGAAGGCTACGAAAAAGAGAAGAGAATGGAGGCGGCAGATGAAAGTAGGGAGAGAGCCGATGAGAGAGAGAGAGGAGAAAAAGCTGACTGATGTACAAGAAAGAGGAGGCGCACTATCAGAGGAGGGAGCATAGAAAAGATAGAAGAGCCAGAGACGAACAGAAGAAAGGCACACCGTCAGGTAGAATAAAAGCCAAAAGGTGAGAGATAGCTAGTGAGGAAGGAAGGAGCGACCAACGACAGAGCTAACTGCCAGGAAAAAAAAAGAATCAAGAAGAGAGGGAGGGAGAAAAGCTGATGTCATAGAGTAAGAGAGAAGGAGAGACATGCATCAACGTCGAAAAAAAAGAGAGATAGAGAAAAGAGAGTTGCACAGAATTCCACATAGGTCAGAGGAAAGAAAAGAAAAGAGAAAAAGATACCGAAAATTTTATTTCAGATGAACTTTAGCAATTTCTCATCTAAATAAAATTTTGAACTGTCATCCATAATTAATTTTAGGTATTTCTTTCTTTATTTCTGATATATAATTTTGTATAATTAATTCAATTATTATGACTTACTAATAATTTATTATTAGGGATTAGATTGAAACTCTAGATTATAGTTTGAGACATGATATTATTTTTCTTTGTTTCATGAGATTGTTGTTTGACTATATTTTAATTGCTATTGTTTATATATATGATTCTATCAAATATGATTTATATGTTGCATGCCTTACTTTAGTTTCCTTATAGTGACAATATGTAGAATTATATGCCTGCTAAGTAACCATATAAATATGCTAGAATTTATATGTATAAATTGCAGCTAGGTTATATAACAATTCACCTAATAGTTTTGTGATTCTAAGGAGAAGGGTGGTATGGGGCTTCATAGCATGGATAAGACTAATCGGCCGTTCCTTATAAAGATGGCATGGGAGTATCTGGCCAATACAGATTTTTGTCACCAGACCCCCACTCCTATGGCCTCCCTAAGCTACCAAACCCTCACTATATGAGTCCGTGGAAGTACCGCTGTCGGTCAACTGGCTATCAATCAACTTCTATTATAGTAGGGTAGATTTCAAATCCTCAAGGACTAACTCATCCTTCCCATACAAAACAGTCTCATAAAAATGCTTAAATCTAGCAAGTAAGGAACATAACAATATGATAGCCAAATCTTCATTATCTAATTTAACATCTATATTATGCAAACCCATAACAATAGATTCAAATTCATGTAGATGACTTTTCAAAGATTAACCTTCATCTAGTTTCAGGTCATGAAGCCGACTCTTCAATAGTAGTCGATTTGCTACTAACTTTGTCATATACAATGACTTCAGCTTCAACCACAAGGGAGCCGTTGTTGATTCTTTCGCCACTTCCCCCAATACCTCATTTGACAAACATAATTGTATGATGGAGAGGGCCTTTAGATCTACTTCTTCAAATCTCTCATCCATCATCGATTATGGCTTCTTCAAATATCAAGGTAAAGCTTTTTCCAATCCGTTCTAAATTAGGATCGGCTACATCTTCAATTTCCATAATATGAAATCGATGGATCGATCAAACTTCTCAATATCAAATCTTATACCCATCTCGATAACTGTATCACTTCAATAACGTATCTCTGATACCATATTGTTACAGAAATTGTATGGATTTAGAGAGATCTACACCAAATCGAGATTAACAAGATTATGTACAATTTAGAACACACACACAAAATAGAATAATTCAAGAAAAAGTAGAGATCTTATTCATACTCTTGTATAATTACAATATGATTAAACCAGTCAATCACTCAATTGCATGAATCAACAATTCTCTTTGAAGGGAGAATTCTATGTAGAAGAAGAAGAAATTGGGGTGCATGACTCTTAATGGCTAGGGTCTCAACATGTTTCCTTTTATGGAAAAAAATTATATGGAGCAAAACAATGTGTTTTGGAAATATGCAAAAATACGGTTCGTGTTTAGGAAACACGGGACCTTTGTGTTTATTTCCTTACATTTGAATTTTGCCAAAAATACATTAAGATTTCATCAAGGAAACATGGTCCGTGTAATATAACACGCCCCCGATGTTTCACACACATAACTCCAAATTACACCAAAATTATCTAATACATGCACGAACCAACACGATGTTATGATGTTTTCAAATAACCAGTCAAATCTCATAATATTTAGTTGGTACTTTTTTCAATCTATCTTATTTCATTTGAATCTTCATACCCGCTTTGTAAAAATGTTATGAGTTGTATTAGTACTACACAATACTCTCTCTACTTCACTAGGGTGCTTCAAAAGCCTTTTGATTCCATAAAGGGGCTAAGATAAGGCAATCCCCTCTCTCCTTATCTTTTTTTGTTGGTGATGGAATATCTACATAGATTCCTCCTTAGTTTTTGGAACAACCTACTCTTTAAACCTCACCCTAAGTGTAAGAAAGTAAAATTGAGTAGTATGATGTCCATAAATGGCTTACTTTTCTTTAGTTTAGGAAATAAGTCTCCATAGATGATATGCGTAATGTGTTTTAGGATTTCTTTGATGTATCTAGTTTAACTTTGAATGGCTTGAAAAGTACAATATACTCTAGTGTCTTAGTACTAAGTTATGCCCGAAATGAGATTGAAGAAAAATATCACTTTCCTATGGGTGATTTACCCATTTGATACCTTAGGGTTTTGCTCTCACATAAGAGGCTCTTAGAAAATGATTATTTATAGTTGATAGAGAAATTTACAACTAAGATAAGGGCATGGAATTCAAAGAATCTCACTCATGCAAGCATGGAAAATGATTATTTGTAGTTGATAGAGAAATTTACCCGAACCCAAGCTGAGGTAAGCCCACTACCGGTCATCCCCAAAAACCTCCACATGACTCTCTACTCGTGAAAATGAGCAGATGATTGAGCAAACGAGCACATCAATATACTACGTACTGAAAAAGCTAAGTTGCTTCCCTAATGGGAACACAAGTATAAAATGCAAAATCTATCATAACATGGATATCATATTTAACATATGTCACGCTAATATCATACATGTAAAGGTAATAGTGCATCAGAGTATATTAATCATGCATAACTCAGGTAACACAGAATATATCACGCTTATCTTCATATTATATTCACACAGGTAGTCACACATGTACTGGAAAGATTATTTCAGATAACCACTAGGGTTTATCTTCCAACTTACTCAATTGATTGGATTACACCATTTCCTTATCCTTATATTGATATAAGTCAACACCTAGTCAATATTTCCAATTATTAACTAGTTGGTCATTTAAGCCATTATCTAAGTGTACATATCCAATTTTATACTTTTTGGTCATTCAAACCATTATTCCCATCATATTTCAACTATTAATCATTCACTTAGTCATTATCCATATTTTATCATCCAATTACTTATCATCCCCGTTTTTATAAACGAGTGGTGGCCTATACACCACCCTATGGTCTCACATATCATGGAAGCCTATCCAAATAAAAGGTAATAAAGTCCCGGTCAAAGTCAATCACCAAAGCAGACATAAGTCTAGGCTGAAGCCAATCACCAGAATGGACATAAGTCCAGACTAAAGCTAACTAATATGGAGTCCAGACCGAAGCCAACCACCTAGGTAACCAAACTCTTTAGTATTGATACCTCCTAATACATCATCAGTGTCTAGAGTAGGTAAGGTACTAGGACCTCTAAGGATCTCACCAGAATGTAAAGCCTAAAGGCACCAATAAATGCCTGAAGGCAAACTAACCTCCGATAGCTAATCAAGGATCGGGTAACTCAGACCCATACACAAATCGATTGTCTTTTATTTTACGTGATTAGTACATTATTCATGAGGATAATTGATCATACAAGGCCCACACAAAAAGCAAGCAAGCCATTAGCATTTCTTCCATATTAATCATTTCCATTTTCCAACCATATGGGGCTTTCATTTATCCTTGTATAATATTATTCATACCCATCATGTTATTTTATTCAAGCCCAAGATGTACTTCATTACTCTTTTCTCAAAACCATCATATGTCATATGTAATATACCCATTTAGCATTTACAATACCCATTGAGTATGTCATAAATTATGATCCATTTAATCCATTCATTGGGTTATTAATCCATGATAAATAAAAATGTATTTTATCCACTTAATAATCATAGAACAGTCTTGTCTATAGCCTTAAGGCATAACCAAACCGAAAGGAAACAAATCACATAAGCCAGTTGAACCAAATAATTAGTCTGGCCCAACTAGTCGATCAGTTTGATTTGACTAAACCCTAAATTTTCTCAAATCGGTCGATTAGTTTGGGGAAACCAGTTAACTGTTCATAGACCATTCAATCAAAATTTCCCAACCAAACGATGGGTTTAAGAAGAGAGCAATACCAAGGTCTCTGCAGGCTTACTAGTCAATGGATTGAGTCAACCACTTGACTGTTCTAAGAACCAACTGATAGGTTTGATCTAACCAGCCGATCATTTTGCCCTACAATAGTATCAAACCATCATTTTCATGTAGATCATGCCTATAAATCTTTATTAAACCACATTGGAACATGCTTTAACATTGTATAACACATTCTTAGCCTATTTAACTTAACGTTTAATCATCATCCCTCATTTTTCTCAACTTTCATGTTTTTTACTCATAAAGTACAATCTATCCATCCAAATTAATTTTGCATGCCACATACATTCGTGCAAACATATGAGATCAACTCAAAGAGTTCTATATCATGTAAGAATTGTAATACTCCAAATTTTTTTAGTTAAAACTAATCTTAAGTAGTTAATATCGTAACCTAATTCTAACCTTAGAAAATTCATTCTTGTTATTTTACCCTAACTCCTTAATTCTAAATTTTAGCTTAATAATAATTTTTATTTTGGGTTATTACCTAAAAATTATAGTCGAATATTTTTGTTTAAACGAAACCATACACCAAGACGGGGGTTCTACCGCCATGATCAGCACAAGCTTGACCCCCAACCAGTATCGCACCAACCACAAGGTTATAAAAACTCACAAAACATTAAACCAATTAGGATATAGAACCGTAATGATTTGAAATGTTCATAAATAAAAAGGAAGATCAAAGTGTGTGATTAAAAAGTCATTACAGAATGGAAACGATTACATAGTCAAAGCCCCTAAGGGAAAAGAACATTACAAATAGTAAGATAGGATAAAAGCAAGAAAAAGAAGGGTATGAATGACACTCGCTATAGGGCCCCATGCCAAGTCCAATAGGTCAACACTCAGCCTTGCCTGATACCTCGAATGCATCATAAGCATAGAACACAACATCTCCTACCTACACCAACTCATAAGGGACCTCTACCCGTGGGAATGAGCAGCACTTATGAAATGGGTGATCAGTATGCTACATATTGAGTAAGGTAACCATGCAGCTAAAGTCATACATGAAATATAGGTAATACAAGCAGGTAACCATGCAAAAAAAGGCCATATATGAAAGACATGTAGTACATGTAGTGATTCGAACAGGTTTAACCAATTCATTAAATCTTTGGTCATTATTCCCATTTCACACCATTCTCATTTTAAATCCATGCGAATACGGGAATCCTACTATTATAGTCGGTGGATCGGAAAATACTTAAGCTAGAATGCACCTAGCCACTATTATTCGCCAGTGGATCGGTTTAGTCGCAACTCTCATGGTGTTTCACTATAAGTAATAATATCTTTCCCATGGCTTATCATCATTAAGTTTTCTTTGTTGCGTAATCCTCCAAAATTTTAAAAACCTATAGTTTAATAAATAGCTTTTATTTGGGATAAATTAGCCTTTAAAATTATTTAATTTAATTATTTTATGGATTTTTGAGTATATAAATTTGGATAGGAATATCTAATAAACTAAAATAAATATTTGTTATTTTATCGTGCTCATTTTATTTAAATAAATTTTTAAATCATTATTTTACTAAAATTGTCTTTTTTAAACCAATATATTAAATTATATTAAATTAAATTATTAAATTAATTTATCTATAAAAAATATTACATTTTATTATTTTACAAATTAAATTATTTTAATTTCTTTTATTTTTCCTTTTCCTTTTTCCCTTTTCTTTTCTTTGTCCTTTTTCTCCTTTCTTTATTTTTCCTTTTTCCTTCTCTTCGGGCTGCCAGGCCAGCCTTTCCCCCCTACACGCTTGGGTCGCATGCCCGTTCTTTCTCCTGCGCGGCGTCAGGCCCAACTCCCCTGCTTTTTCTTTCCTTCCTCCTTTGCATGCATCGACCGACCCAACCTTCTTTTCTTTTCTCCCTTTCCCCCAACCGGACAAGCCCAACTCTTCTTTTTCTCCTCCCTTTTCCTTCCTTCTCATCCCCCTCCACCTCGGCAGCCACCTTCATAGCCTCGCTACCGCTGCCGCCACCCTTGGCCACCAACAACCTATCCTCGACCACTACCTACACCCCCTCTTCACCCCTGCACCCTTCCCTTGCCCCAAGTCCTCCCCCACCTACCCTCTTTCCTAGCCCCAAAATCCTAACCCGAAAACACCACTTCCTCCTCCCTTTCATGCCATTTTGAGCCCCTTATCTCTCTTGTTTTGCATGCAGCTCATGCTACATGAGTAGTATGAGTTGTTGCATGCCTTGGTATATTTCAGTTAATAAGTTTTAAGGTATAATAATATTTAAGTTAAGTATTTCATTAATTAAGTTTTATAAAGTTTTATGCTTTGGTTTTCTCATTTCTAATAAGATAAGTATTGATATTATTTTTAGGTATTGGTTTTGCTAATCAAAGCTTGAATCTTTAACCGGGATATCGGTGAGGTTCGATTTTTGCAGGAATTAGGGTAATCGTTAAACCCCACTTAAATACATGGATAAACGTATGCTAACACATCAGGGTTTTAATTTGTTAATTTGCATGATATATATATATATATATATATATATATATATATATATATATATATATATATATATATATATATATTATCTAGTATTTAAAGTGAAAACATAGGGGTTAGCTCAAGAACCATCTTTCATTCATGTTAATATTTCAATGCCAACATATTTTAGAATGGTTGGTTAAATTTTTGATATTCATCGTAACCTTTAATCGCTCTAGTGATCATATACAATGAATATATACATATACACTAAATACTCTCCTTCTTTCTCTTTGTTTAACCTCCACTCTATCCTTTCTATATCAAAAATCCATTGCTTCAGCTCCCTCTTCCTTCTCCCTTCCTCCTCTTTTCTTCTTCTTCTTCCTCCTTCTTCCCTATTTTTGGCCTTCACACTATCCATCCCACTACTGTGCACTACCTTAGCCACCACTCATCGCCCTTTGGCCAGTGGACTAACCACCAAGGTCGCCTCAACCTTCCCCTTCACCGTCGCTGGCCATTGCCGCCGACCACCTCCTCTTTTTCCCTTCTTCTTCCTCTCATTCGTATAGTCGTGCAACACTTAAATCTCCTACTGTATAGTCGTGCAACTCTTGCACCGTCAGGTCGTGCATCTTTTTTTCTCTCGGTCTACTATGCATTATTGCTACACAACCACGCAACTTTTACATCGCCTGGTCGTGCATCATATTTTCTCTCGACCAGGAGCTACACTACCTGCTGCATAGTCGTGCACCTTCCCATTTTTGGCTGTGCACCCCTATTTTCACCCCCAAATCTTGTCCAAACACCATAAAAATTTAACCATAACTCCACCACACATTCCTCTACACTCCCATACAACTCGTGCTTCCATTTAACTCCGATTATTTCCATTTTTACCCTCATCTGCCTTAACTTTCCCCTCGATTTTATTCTTCAATCCTAATTATATTTTTATCTTATTTTCGTAGGTTATTTTTTGGTGATCTCAGAGGAGGTCTAGGATTTATGTTCATAGAGCCCGGTGTCTTTGTTGGTAAGGATACATGTTGTAGCTACGGTTTTATGTGATACTTATTTTTTTTATGTGCTTTTGTGTTAAGTATGTTGTATTGAATAATTTATTTATAAAAATGTTATGAAATGATATTCTTGAGAGTAATGAAATTATGTAAATACGTATTTGGGTATAATGTTGGATATAAGATATCTATAGAAAATTAAGGATATGTACTTCGAATAATGATTGGAAATTTATATGTATTAGTATTAGGTTTCATAAGGCCTTTAGGAGAATATGATTGTCTTGACTACCTTGTGGGTATTATAATCATTTGAGGATAGTTACGTGATGGTACTTATGTTGTTTAGTTATATGTCTTGTGCATTTATATGGGTTCAGCATGATAATATACAATCAACTCTGAATAAGGAACTAATCAGTTAAAGTGAAAGATCACATGAGTCGAGTCGAGGTATTTATATGGGTTCGTTTCACCGAATAATAATAGTGGCTCGGGTGTGTTGCCCCCAAGAAGTGCATCAGTCTGTTCCACCGGATTAAGAATAGTGGGGCTCCATACTTAATGTGAATGAAAATACGATTAAGAGATAAATTATAAATAGAAAGATACTAATCATTTAAAGTGGAAGACTATGTGAGTCAGGACCGAGGTGTTGAGTCTGTTCCACCGGATAATAATAGTGGATTGGGTGAGTTATCCTTGAGAGGTGTTTCAGACCATTCCACCTGTATAATAATAGTAGGGTCCCTGAACTTAACGTAAATAAAAGATTGGAATATGGTATATCTAATAAAAGACCTGAAATAAATAATTATCTGGTATTCTTTGATTTACGCATGTATGATTTTCTTATGAGAATTCTTGTAACCCTGCTTGACTGTACCAATACCTTACTCCGTACGTAGCATATTGATTATCCGTTTTATGGGTGCTGCTTAATCCAATGAGTAGACGATCCAGATGTATATGTGCAGGTTAATGATGACCAGATGGACAAATTCGCAACCTTTGATGATATATATATGGAGGAGTGATTTCTTTATATCAGGGTATTGGGGGTAGAGTCATGTTATCCGGATGATAGTTTTACCCGGATACCTTTTTGGACTCTTAGTTCCATGGGATCCATTTTGTTGTATTTTGATATTGTAATCGAAGTTGATCTCTAAATGCTTATTTGATGTTATTAAAAGTTATCTCGTTTTATCCTATCATGTTTTAATTTTCTAATCATTTTGCCTTGTGATTGAGGTAAGGATGGTGGGGTAAGCCAGACTTATGTCAATTATGATGGTAATACCCAACTATTTGAGTATATGCTTTCGCTTAAAATGAAATTTTTCAGTAGTAATTTTTGAGGTGTTACATCTATGCTTAAAGAATTCCATAGCTAAGTAATAAGATGTTAGGTACTAAGTTGTTGTTAGGTATATCCCATCATCCACAAATAGATGGTCAAACAAAAGTGACTAATAGAACGTTGGGAACTTTACTACAATGATTAGTTGGCAAGCGTATAAAGGATTAGGATATAAAACTTGCACATACTGAATTTGCATATAATATGAGTCATTTTAGTTCAACTCATTCAAGTCCATTTGAAGTTATCTATGGAGTTAATCATTATTTACCTGTTAATATGTTATCATTAAAGGAATTTGATATTAATAACTCTGATGATAAAGAGAGGTTTGGATTATTTAAGAAACTTCAAAAGTAGATTAAGAACAATATTAAAAAATCTAATGCTAAATACTAAACACAAGCAAATAAAATTTAAATTTAACAAGTGTTTTTCACCAGAAGAGTTGGTTTGGTTACAATTAATAAAAGGAATATTTATAAATTTAAGGAAAATAAACTAATGAGAAGAACTTAATGACCTTTTAAAATATTAAGGAAATTTGAAAATTATGCTTATGAATTGTAATTATTTGAATCCTATGGAGGAGTTTTAAGAACTTTCAACATTGGTCATTTATCTCCTTACTACAGTGATGCTAATTTGAGGGTAAATTCTTTTTTAATAGGGGAGAATGATGTAGGATAATCCCCATCTCACTCTTCTACTATTGGAGGTTAAGACTTATCACACTTAGAGATGGTGTTGATTGTTCTTGAAAATATTGAAAAACCCTCATGATAACTGTAATTTTACTGATATTTTATTAAGTGAATTTTTAGGTATTAAATATATTTTCAAGAAGAATAATTCATCAAAGACATTTATTTTACAAGGCAATGACAAGACAAGGGTTATAGAGTTGTATAGAAGACATAGCTACAAGGCACGAAGTTTGATTACATGATTCCTGCATGTATTACATGATTGGGGTTTTGTTTAGATTTGATATTTTATGTATACTTTTTAATGTATTATAACTTGTAATTTTAGGTCATTATATGCATAATATAATCATGTAGTGAATTAGTTTAAATATTTTATTAACTAGGCCAATATAACTAGTTAAAGTCAGTTGGGTTGGGCTTGGTTAGTAAAGGGTAAGCTAAGGCCTACATCCATGGGTATGGGTATATATATTGACTTTTACATTGATATCATGAAGTGAAGTAAAATCTAATAAATTTGAAATTCTTCCTTTCTCTTCAAGTGAAGACATCTTGAGAGTTTAGGTATTGTTCTCAAGAGAAAACCGTATGATTTCTCATTAGAATTGAGTTGATTTTGGTGAAGATCAATCTCAAAATCATGACCTTTGTTGAATACTACATCTACACTCGGTTCTTAGTACAACAACGAGCATCCATTCTACTCAATTGATAAAAGCAAAATACCATGCATTGTGAAATAATAATTATTTAATTATCGTCCACATCAATTTTGGTATCAAAATAGGTTTTGGATCAACAACCATTGAATAAGGTTCCTTCATCAAGGTTGGAATAATCAAATGCAACACCACTAATATTCTATTTAGGCTCTTGATCATTCTTGCCATAACTCTTTTATTCTAGATTATCATTCTTGGAATAATGCATGCATGTGTAGGGATTAAGTCATATGTATGTAGAGATAGGTAGTATGTCATAGTAATCTTGAAAGATGGCATGCAAAGGATTGAATAATGATAAGTAAATACATTTTAGATTTTTGCATGGTTTAAAATGGAAAACCATGCGTGTATGTTTCTTATGTTTTGTTTGTCTTGATGAGACTTATTCTGCATGAGATCACACATGATTAGGTTAGTTTTGCATGATAAATGTATACCTTTGAGAAACGATTTAATGGCATAAGAATCGATTATGCATTAACCCTAATCATAGCTTCATATATGAGATTTGTGTTGATTATGTGCCTTTTACTTGTTAAACCTCAAGTCATTTATAATCCATAGTCTGGACAAGCTATTTTGTGATTTATCTACATATAGTACACGTAGATTAGTGTTTCAACCTTACTTTGGAAATTTTGCATGATAGGACATAAAAAACATGCATGAGTGGCTAAAGTGCATCAAAATGACTTGGAAATTATTTCTTTTAATTCCATACCAAGAACTTAACAAGAAAAATGTAGGGGGTGATAATCAATTTATCAATTTGTATGTGTTGTATATTTTATTGTTAGCCTTGTGTTGGATTCATCTGAGTTGAAATTTTATGTTAAAACTAATCAAAGGCTGAGGAGGGACATTATTTTTTATTTGGTTTCCTAACCGAAACCTTAGAAAATACTAACCATTGTTGAAGTGCGTTTGTGATTCGACTATAATGGATGGGGAACAAATTTTCAAGCCATTTTTTAGGCTATCCAAAAGCTTTCAACAAACCTAGATGCAGCCAATTATCAACTTAAATAGCTTCCTGTAATGCAAACTCATTTACAAATGAAGGAATTTGCCTAGCAAGATTCGGTTAAAAATGTGCAAGAGCAAATGATGTTCTATGGGGATCGAATGGGGAGTGCAACAAAACAAACCAATATAATAAGAGGAAGATATCTAAACTCACATGTGGATTATAAAGAGGATTCACAAGGAAGTGGGAGCAATCGAATGCTCTATGACCATCAAGCGAGATATCACTATAGAGAAGATAAAGATATAAAACTCGATCTTCCCGATTCTAATGGTAAACTTGATTCTGAATTATTTCTTAAGTGGTTATATAAGGTAGAGGTTATCTTTGAATTCAAGGATTATCATGATGAGCAGAAATGTATACTAACTAATCTTAAGCTTAAGAAGTGTGTTAGGATATGGTATGATAACTAGAAAAAGACTAGAAAAAGGGAAGGTAAATCTAGAATCAAGTCTTAGATAAGCTTAAGAAACATTTGAGAAAGAATTTTGTATCTAAGGAATTTGTGTAAGATAATTATATTAAATTAAGTACTCTTAGTTAAGGACTTTTGAGTGTTGAAGAATATGTTCGGGAGTTTGAGAGATTAACACTTATATATGACATTCATGAGAAAAAAAAATAACAAACATATACTAGATTTCTAGGCAGCCTTAACATGATGATTCGAAATAAATTTGAAATTCGTTTATATGATTCTCTTGATGATATTATTCAGATATCTTTGAGATTTGAAAATAAATTAAAGTCCACTAATCCTCATGCTAAGAAAATACTTATTCTAAAAGTACTACTCTAGTGCACAAGCTACCAAGTATGGGTTGGGTACCTTAAGTACTACAAATGCTTATAAGAGGCGAGGTCCTACATGAAAGGAGAAAGACAATTCCAAGGTTAATGAGGTTGCTACAAAGCTATGCTTTAAATACCAAGGATATGGACACTTTGCTAGAAAATATCCCAACCAAAAAGTATTGTTCATACAATATATTAAAGCTATGGAGACTTGTGATGAACACCTTGAGTGTGAACAGAGTGAAGTAACTTCAAGTGAATCTAAGGATGAGGGAACTCTTGTTATGTGTTATAAAGTGTTATTCAAATTCAAGCTAATTAGTAACAAAATAAACGGGAGAAGATATTTAAGACTAAAGTATGAGTGGGAGACACAGTTTGTTGGGTTATCATTGACAGTGAATCATGTACAAATGGAGTTGGGATTAGATATAGTGCCACATTTGAATCATTATTATATTCAATGGCTCAACAAGGACAAAGGAGTTAAGGTAACCAAACAAACCCTAGCCTCACTTCAAATTGGTAATTATTATGATGATGTGCTATGTAATATTTTGCCTATGGATGCATGTGAAATCTTATTAGGTAGACCATAGAAATTTGATATAGGTGTTATTTATAATGGTATTACAAATGACTATCTCATTGAGAAAGATAATAACAAATAGAAACTTAAACCTTCTACGTGTGATAATGATAATATAGTTAAGAATAAAAACAACTTATTTTTACAAGAAACGACTATGGTAGAATGTATAAAGGCATAAGGTAGTTGTTATGATTTGATTATCAAAGAATCACTATAAGGGGAGAAACATAAAAGCAATCCTCGATTGAATGAGCTTATTGATGAGTATCATAATGTATTTATTAACGACTTACCACCTGGATTACCACCTAAGAGAGGAATAGAGCATGATGTAGACTTAATACCTAATGTGTATTTACCTAATCAAACTGCATATTTCGAAGGCGATAAGGAATTACATAAACAAGTACAAGGTCTCATAAGAAAGGATACATGAGAGAGTGTATGAGCCCATATTGTGTACTTGCATTACTTGTTCCAAAAAAAGATGGTACGTGTCGCATGTGTATTGACTCTAGCGATGTCAGCAATATCAATATCAAATATCAATTTCCTATGCCTAGATTAGATGACATGTTAAATGACTTGTGTGGTGCACAAGTATTCTCTAAGATTGATTTAAGGAGTGGATATCATCAAATGAGGATAAGGGAAGGGGATAAATGAAAAATTGCCTTTAAAACAAAACATGGTCTTTGTGAATGGATTGTGATGCCTTTTGGTTTATGTAATGCGCCTAGTTTTTTTTTTGTATGAGGCTAAAGTTATTTATCCTTTTCTTAGAAAATTCATCATGGTGTACTTAGATGATATATATACTTATGTATAGTCAAAATGAGCACGATCGTCTCATTCATTTAAGGAGATTATTTGATAAATTAAGGGAAGCTAAACTTTATGGAAAAAAATGGGAAAATGTGACTTTATGCTTTCGAGTATTGTTTTCCTTGGTCATAATGTAAGTAGTGCAGCTATAAAAGTGTAGACCACGAGGATTCATGGTGTTCAAGATTGGTCTATACCTAAAGATATTTATGAGGTAAGGAGTTTCCCCAGGCGAGCAAGTTTTTTATAGAATATTCATCAAGGACTTCTCAACTATTGCCATGCCAATTACACATCTTCTGAAGAAATGAGAATTCAAATGGGGAGAGGATGTAACTAAAGCCTTTGATACTTTAAAAGGCAAGCTGTGAAATACATTGGTATCATCCTTACCTAATTTTGATAAATTATTTGAAATCACAAATGATGCTAGTGGGATAGGGATATGAGGTGTACTCTCACAAAAAAAAAGGCCATTTCATTCTTTAGTGAAAAATTAAATGAGGCTAAATTGAATTACTTCATGTATGATAAATAATCCTATGCCATCATAAGAATACTAGAAATAGGGAGCCATTATTTGAGACCTAAACCATTTATTTTGTATTTGGATCATAAAATTTTGAAATATTTGCATAGATAAAAGAAAAGTAGTCAGCAAAATGTGTTAATTTCTAACAATCCGTCATGTTTTCTATCAAACATTTTGATAGTAAAGAGGAATGTAGTGGCAGATGCATTATTGAGAAGACATTTGATACTTGTATGTTGAATGCTAAGTTGTTAGGTTTTGAAATGTTGAAATAATTATATGCGAAATATGAAGATTAATTTGAAATTTATGATGCATGTAAAAAGAATCATAGTCATGGTAATTATGTGCTTCAAGATGGCTTTCTTTTCAAGCTTAATAAATTGTGTATACCTCGATCTAATGTGCGTGATTTACTTGTTAAAGAAGTCCATAAGGGGGTATAGCTGGTCATTTTGATGCTCATAAAACTATAGAAATATTACAAAAGCGTTTATATTGGTCACGGATGATCAAATTAGTACATGCTATTATTGGAAGGTGTATGACTTGTCAAAAGATTATTTATTTCTTCCATAAATAATTGTATATTCCTTTACTAGTTCCTATTCAACCATAGGATGGGCTTAGTTTGGATTTTATCTTAGGGTTACCAAGGACACAAATGGAGAATGATTCTATAATGGTAGTGGTAGATTGATTTTCTAAAATGGCACATTTAATTCCTTTTAATAAAATAGATGATGTAATTCATGTGACAGATTTATATTTCAAAGAAGTACTATGGTTACATGGTATTCTCAAAAGTATAGCATTAGATAGACATGTAAAAAATTTAAGCTACTATTAGAAGACGCTTTGACATGTATTAGGTACCAAGTTGTTGTTTAGTACATCCAATCATGTACAAATATATAGTCAAACAAAAGTGACTAATAGAACTTTGGAAAGTTTAATATGAGGATAAGTTAGCAAGAGTACGAAGGATTGAGATATAAAACTTGCACATACTGAATTTGTATATAATAGGAGTCCATCTAGCTCAAATCATTCAAGTCCATTTGAAGTTGTATATGGAGTTAGTTCGTATTTACCTATTAATATGTCCTCAATAAAGAACGGTGGTATTAAGAACTATGGTGCTGAAGAAAGGGTTGAATTCTTTAAGAAACTTCATAAGCAAATTAAGAACAACATTGATAAATCTAATACTAAATATATAAAAAAAGTGAATAAAAATCAAATTAAACAAGTGTTTTTACCAGGAGAGTTGGTTTGGTTACACTTTATAAAAGAAATATTTATAAATTTAAGGAAAAATAAAATAATGGCAAGAGCTGATGGAACTTTAAAAATCTTAAGAAAATTTAGAAATAATGCTTATGAATTGGAATTACCTAAATCATATGGGAGAGTTTCAAGAACTTTCAACATCGGTGATTTATCTCCTTACCATAGTCATGTTCTTTTGAGGAAAAAAATATTTTTCTACAAGGGTATAATGATGCAGGATAATATCTATCTCACTCTTCTGCTATTGCAGGTCAAGAGTTAGCATACTTAAAGATGGTGCCAATTGTTCTTGAAAATATTAAACACCCTCATGATAACTATAATTCTGCCAATACTTTATTAAGTGATTCTTGAAGGTATTATATATGTTTGATAGAATAATAATTCACCAAAGACATCTAGTGTACAAGAAAATGACAATACAAGAGTTATAAAGTTGCACAGAAGACAAAGTTACAAGGCACGAAGCTTGATTACATGTCATGTATGTATTACGTGATTAGGGTTATGTTTAGCTTTGATTTTATGTACACTTTGTAATGTCTTGTAACTTATAACTATATATCATCATATGCACAATATAAACATGTAGTGAATTAGTTTAAATCTTTCATTAACTAGGCTAATCTAACTAGTTAAAGCCGGTTGGGTTGGGCTTGGTTTGTAAAGGGTAAACTAAGGCTTACATGTGTATGTGTGTGTGATTTCAGCTTGTATATTGATAACATGAAGTGAAATACAATCTAAGAACTTCAAAATTACTCCTATCTCTTCACGTGAGGTAATCTTGAGAGTTTAGGTATTGTTTATAAAGAAAACTTTGTAATTTCTCTTTAAAATTGAGTTGATTTTGGTGAAGATAAATATCAAAATCATGACCTTTGTTAAAGACCACATCTATAATCAATTTCCAGTACAATAACGAGCATCATTTATACTCCAATAATCAAATAAAAAGACCCTGCATTGTGAAAGAATAGTTCCTCAATTATCATCCACATCAAGAGAGTGAGCTCCGAGTAGTAAAGCATAAAGAATATTCATTGCTAAGTAGTGGATGTTCGATGATCCCTTAGCAATGTCAAGCCCTCTACTTAGAGGGGTGATTGGTCGCCTAGGGTGTGACTTAGTGGGAGACAGGGAGCCATTGGTGAATTTGTTGCCTTTGAATAGTCAATGATCATGATATTCCATTTTTAAAAATTGGTTTGGACCAATATTAAGAATGTTGTTAGTCATGATTATCTATACTAGCTCCATCGCATAGGGGAGAGTTAGGGAAAGATAAATGTAATATCCCATCTTAAAATCATTCAAAATATATTTAAAATTATGTTGATATAAAAGAAAATTGTGTTGGTTTTGAAAAGAGCATGAAATTTGGATAAAAATGTAATTTTTTGGTGTACTGATTCATTGATTTCATACACCAATTGATTGGTACAACTAGAGACTTACATTTTTATTTTTGGGATAGCCGACCCACTATTCGCTTGGATCAATCGTCTAGTTATGCTGTGATTTTATATTCTTTTTCATTTTAGATTCAATTATCTTTTCAATGCTTATGAAAACTTCTAATTAGAGCCTCACTATGCCAATAAGCATATTTTAGTGATTTGAGATTGTTTTAGCATTATTTAGATCACCCAATGTTTTTACTAGGCTAAATATTTTCAAAAAGTATTTTTGAAGTACTTTCTCATGTACTCTACCCCACCTTCATTTCCTCCTCTCCTCTAGCAACCATAGTTGTGAGCAGATCTCCCTACACCACCTAACCTACCTTACCTAATTTCACTCCATCTCCCTTCTCACACTTTGGTCCCCTACACTAAACCAAATTCAACTTTCTCTTTTTCCCATTTGATGTGTCGACTCCCCAAACCTTCCTTAAGCTTCATTCTAATTCATTTTAACCATGGATTTTATCATTTTATCTCTTTACTCCCTTTTCCTTCTTTTGTTTGCTAAGTGTTAGGCATTTCCTCATTTTCTTACCCTTTCTTTTTTTTGTAGGAATTTAGAGGACTTTTCCCCTTGATTCCCCTCCTTTTATCATTTGTTTTCTCTCCTCTCTTCTTTTAATATCAGCCTCCTTTTTCTCTCCTTATAGATGAAGAAATATTAAGGGGTAGAGAAAATTTGAGGGTCTTAATTTTTCTCCTTTTTGTAACATTTTTTTTGAGAGAAGGTTGAGTTATTCTTTTCTTCTTCTTTTTTTATTTTAGTTAGTTTTTTAAAAGGAGTTTTTAATTGTTTTTTATTCTTGATTCTCTTAGAAAATCAATAGCTTTAGCATATATCGTCAAGTTAGGGGTTTATTATCATGCTAGAATATTTTTTTTCTCGAAGATAAGACACCATTATCATTAATATGAATAAGGATTTTGTGTTGTTAATAGTAGTCTTATATCTCAGGATGTGTGTTTGTGATGCATGTGTGTTATGTTTAATCTTTGATTCTGAGCATGTGGAATTTGCATACCTTTGGAGTTTGAAGCATGAGTTTTGAGTTTTTTGATATAAAGCATGGGTTGGTGAATTTAGCATGATTATGACTTGTACTGATATTTTTACCACGAATCCATGCAATTTTAAGTGAGGAATGTGTCTTCCAATGTGCACTACAACGTAGAAGGATGATAGAGTTATTTTGGGAAGAGCGTGTGATTTTTGTAAAGTGTGATAATGTGGGTTTCAACATTGTTTTCCTAAATCAGTTGATCGGTTTGACCAACCATTTGGTTGGTTTCACTATGTTGTTTATTTCCCTATGGGTATATTACGCCTAGATCAGTCAACTGGTCATAGGGACCAATTAGTTGGTTTTGCCTAATTTTTTCATGCTTGTCTATTATTTGATGACACTTCTTTGGGCTTCTATTATAACTTTTCCATTAGTTTGTGACATTAATTTATGATTTTAACCATACATAATTAAAACTAAGGAAAAAGTAAAATGATGAATACTGCGGTGTGGCTTGGAAGCCTTGTTTGACTAGTTTGGTGCTATCTCTTAAGCATCTAATTTTGTGGCTTGGATTCCTTAGTTTGAGTTTGATGTTATCTCTCAAATGCCTAATTCGGTGGCTTGGATGCCTTGGTTTGTATTCAATGTTATCACCTAGAAACACCTAATTGATACCACGGTTTTTAGTTATGATTTGTGATATTACCTAATAATTATTAATAATATAATTAAGAGTTTGTTCAAGCATTTTATCCAACTTTTTGGGTAGTAATGCCCCGAGTCAATACAACCACGCGGGGCGACCCTGAAGCTCTTTCGCATTAATTGATTTTCCTCAATCACGCGCTTTCTATAAATTTTTTATTTTTATTAAACTTTCCAAGAGCGTCAGTGCGTTACCCATCCTAAAAATATTCCAAGGATAATACACTTAATATAATACTTTGTATTTTTTTAAATCCAATTTTATTAAATTTAATGATTTTATGAGCGCAATTTGATGTAAATATTTAATTATTTTAATTTCGATTTGTTTTATGGATTTATCGACGATTTCAACTTCATATTTAAATTTAATTAATCGTTGTCGTTACGGACCATTCTAGATAAATTCGTTCACGACCATGATTTTATTATATTCATATGATTTTGATTTTTGGTTAAAAATATGTGTTCCCGTTCTTTCTCGCATTTTGATTTTTTTAATATTTTAGATTTATTTTCGATTATAACTTCGCCGTGTGATTACGACTTTATTTTAGAGTTATATTTCACTAACGAAATATACTATTTAAATTATAAAATTTCAGTTTAAAATAGTTAAAGTTATTTTAATGATTTTATCCGTAGAAAATATTTCTGACTTTAAATTTATTCATTTATAGAAATTGTTAATATTTTCGGAAAATTTTAAATTAAAAAGATTTTCGGAACTTATTTATGAATTTCTTTCCGAAATTAATTTTCTTTCGTTTTACCCTTTTTGGTTTGCGGAAAACCAGTTTCGAAAATTATTTAAATTACTCTCGGTTTATTAGAATTTGACTTAAATATTTTCTTATATGTTTTTAAATATTATTTTGGGGTCTTATAATGTATTTCCGTAAATAATATAGATATTTGTGTTTGTTGGTAAATTCTTCCGAAAATGTTTGTGAAATTCTTTATTTAGCTCTTTTATTAATTTTTAAGCTTTTGGATTCTTACGAAATGATTTTTTTGGAATCAATTTTAGATAAAATCTTCCAATAATAATTTAAAATATTTAGTATTTTATTTTATATGTGTATTTGTACTAAAAAAAACACCCAAACCCGTCGGTGCCCCGACCCCCCTCTTCCTTTTCCTTTTTCTCTTCCTCTCTTTCTCTTCTCTTTCCCTGCTCTTGTCCCGTAGCCCTAGCCTACCTCACCTCCTCCTTCTGCCTCCTCCTTGCTTCGCCCCGCCGGCTGACCTCCAACCCCCTGCCACCGGCGACGCTGCAGCAAAAGCCGCACATAGCAGCTGAAGAAAGTCGCAGCAGCTGCGTGCAGTGGTAGGGAGCGCAGCTCGAGCCGTCGTCCGGCCACGGCAAGCCTCGCTGGCTGCCGGCGAGCAATCCTCGACCTCCGGCGAAGCTTCTCCGTCCCCCACCTATCCCAATTTACTAATTTTTGTTTGGTATAAATTTCTGAACACCCTAACATTAATTTGATTAATTGAGTACGAATTAGCTTATGAAAAGCTAAATTGATTGTTTGATTATGTATATATATGTTGTATGATTGATTTAGAGTGGTTGATTGTAGTGTATTTGAATTATTTGTGAAAATCGGATTTTTGGCCGGGTTATGTCCGAATTTTTCGGATTCGCCCGATTTGGCGATTTTGGATAAATTGATTGTGCAATACGTTTGAAAATGTGTCTAATTTTATGTCAGAATCGTCGATTTGAGAAATTTATGCGGAATTAATCGGAATTTGATTCCTAGGTCAAAATTCGTGTGTAATGAAATTGGATCGCATAATTGAGTCGTTCCGCTCAATTGATTTTATAATATCGTTTGAAATGTATTTAATTTCATATCGGAAGTGTTGATTTGGAAAAATTGTGCGTAATTAATCGGAATTGGATTTTTAGGTCAAAACTCTTACGGGACTAAATTGGATTGTATAATTGGATTGTTTTATTCAATTGACTATATAATTTACATTATAATACATTTAATTACATATTCGAACTGCCAATTTATATATTTTAGCAAGAATTTATCGGATATGTATTCCGGGCTCAAAAACCCTAATTATGCTAAATTGAGTATTTATTTTATTGGTTTTGAGCAATTGATTTTATGATATGTTATAAACTATGTCTAATTGCATTTCTAAACATTCAATTTAAATAAATTAATAGAATTCAACCGAATTGCATTTTCGGGCCTAAAACCCTAGATTTCAAGTGAAATTATGAAATTGATCATTTGTATAATTGTTTTTCTAAATTTAAATTTATAGAAATAGTTGGAACGATCCTAATTGCATTCTAATACCTTCAATTGGAATTAATTGATTTGAATTATCCAAGCTTGTGTCATGGGCTTTAAAACCCTAATTTTGGAAATGGATAGTCTTAAATTGCCTACTAGGAAGATTGTTTTTGTTGAAATTAATTATCTAGATTTATCTAAACTTAGTTTCATTGTGTTTTACAACTATCAATTTGAGGTAATTGAAGTGATTTGGTCGATTCATAGTTTAGGCATTAAAAACCCCAATATTCGGGGATGATTTTATAAAATTGATTGTGCTATGCTTCTTTTATCTAATCAATTTCTAGCTTTGATTTAAAATCAATTGAATTATATTCTTACATTATCGGGTTGGATTGGTCCCCTAAAATTAGTTGGTTCGCCTCTTTAGTTGTAAAACCTAATGAGTAAGTTATTTTCGATAAAATAGTTTATAATCTATTATTCTTTCTCGCACTTTCCAAATTAATTTTAAATGTCCCAAGTGATATGTGTGTTAATCCGATTTGATTTGTATTTAATCTTAAATCTTAATAGAGCTATGCTCTTGAGTCCTAGGTTATGGACATGTTTTCCAAGAAAAATTGTTTGTGTCCCATTACATGAGTTTAATTATAATATGTGAATTATTGATCGATAAAATAGCTTCTAACCTAGTTTTCGATTTCTATCGACGATCTAGGAAAACTTTATCATGGATTGTCGAGCTCTCGATAGCTCTATCTCTTTTTCAATTTGCTTAGCTAGTTCGGATTTAGGTAAGTCATTACTTACCTTTACTTATGGTGGAATTTGGATGTATGTCTGCTTGAAGTGGAAGGTGATAAGTATGCCTATCGATTATTTAATCATGTGAAGTGCATGTTGTGTTATGTGTGGTAATTGCATATATGTACGAATTTATAGCCTCGATACAAATGTGTGTTAATATGACACTTGAATATGGTATGTATTTGAGTATGTGAAGGGTTGAGTATGGATTGAAATTATATGATACCCTATGCTGTATTTTTATGTCATGGAATTATTCACGTGGGCCTAATTTTTGGTCTGTTAAAATCCTTGAATAAGATACTAATAACTCAAAGTGGAAGATCACGTGAGTTGGGCTGAGGTGTAGGGTCCGTTCCATCGGACGATAATAGTGGCTCAGGTGTCCTGTCCCTGACAGGTGATTTAAGCCATTCCACCGGTTTAGAATAGTGGCTTAGGAGCGTTTTGCCCTGAAAGGTTTAGGGTCCATTCCACCGGACGATAAGAGGTGCTTCAGTCCGTTCCACCGGATTAAGAATAGTGGGGCCCTATACTCAACATGAATAAGAATATGATATGAGATAAGTAATGAACAAGACACTAATAATTTAAAGTGGAAGATTACGTGAGTCAGGACCAGGTGTAGGGTCCGTTCCACCGGACGATAATAGTGGCTCAAGTGTCCTGTCCCTGAGAGGTGATTCAAGCCTTTCCACCGGTTAAGAATAGTGGCTCAGGAGCGTTTTGCCCTGAGAGGTGTAGGGTTCGTTCCACCGGACGATAATAGTGGCTTGGATGTGTTGTCCCCAAGAGGTGTTTCAGACCGTTCCACCGGTTTAAGAATAGTGGGGTCCCTGAACTCATCGTAAATAAATAAAATTGGATGTAATAATGATTATTATTGGATTTTTGGATTGGTGTTACTCAGCATGCGATCGTGAGTTCTTGTACGCTTGTATATTATGTGCAGTCATGTCTAGTAATGTATTTATAAGTATAAATCCGTGATCCTATGTTTTATTGTATGTAATACGTGTATAATTGAGCCTAGATGATTGTATGAGTGGAATGGTGCATCTATCATACGTATAATTGAGCATGAGAATTGTACGCTAGAGTCTTTCGTATCTTATGCTTTTCATGTTTCCTTCCATGAGTTGAGTAGTCTTAATTTACTCAGTACCGGACCCGTACTGATGCTATCTTGGTTGAATGGATCATGTGATGATCCACTGATGGTGGGGATCAGACCTCTTGTGTAGGTTTGAGATCAGATATTATTTTTAGGTTGAAGGCTTGGCTTGAGAGAGTAGGCAAATCCGGAATTTGATCCATCGAAAATTGTCTTGTTTGATTGTATTTATTTTTTGGAAGTTTCAAGTGTTGTATTTAAAAATTTGAGGGGTGTTATAATTGACTTTTAATTCCTCGTATTCTGATAAGATTTTAAAATTCGAATTTATTTCACAGGTTCTGCTGATTCATTCAGCGATGATTTTATTTAGTGAATTTATTCACTTGCCATCTGCCTGTGGATATCTCCTTGTAAAAGTTTATCCTAACGGCATAGATGTTGTTTGGAATTTTATTTGACAGGTTTTAGCCTTACATCTAGCATGAGATAGATGTCGGACATTTATCTTGTGTTAGATGTGGTGGTAACATTCCCCAAATTCTATTCTAGCTTCCACTTTATTCTTTCAATTTTTTTTTCAGGAGTGAATTTTGGGGGTGTTACACTTAACTAAGAAGCTCTTAGAATGTAATCATAAAAAAGATGGTATACTATGTTGATATAAGCAGCCGTATCAATCCTTATAATACTTTGCTTAGTTTGGGGTATTACATTCATCCGCACTCAAAGAATGCAATGAGAACATTGTTCCTCAACCGCTAATTGACTTATTATAGTTTATCCCAAGAATCATCTCGTTAGGCGATTGACTGCCTCATCTAAGTTCAGATTGTGGTTGCGATTTTATTTTGATACCATTTGTAATACTTCGAGTCAATACGACTATAAGGGGGTTACCTTAGTGCACTTTTGGATTGATCAACTCATCCCACATATCAATGCGAGTCCTTTTAGCATGCTTTGTCATCACTCATGCACTTTCCTATAAAATTTTAGAAAAAATTTTTAAAAAATTTGGGAGGGTCACGAACCCTAAAATTGCTTCACGGCGCTTAACTATAGAGTTATTGGGATGAAATTGCCAAAAAGGATACTATTCCATGTTGATATAAGTAGCCATATCAATCCTTATAACACTCTGCTCAATTTGAGAGTATTACAAGATAACTAGGAGTTAGTGGGTGGGTCACCCATGTGGTTATTGTCTTTTCACTCATTGCATATTTTCTTTTCGTATCGGGTTGTGGTTGGTAGGGGTGTGCACACATGCATAAGGTATATGATTAATATTATGGCATACCGACATGACATTAATGTCTAGCTTAGGTGGGTGTGATATCCCTATATAAGCATCCTGTCACTTCATATGTCCATAGCTTAGGTAGATGTGGTACCCTAATTTGTATTAGCCCTCGCAACAGATGCATTTAAGGTATGGTGGGTATAGTATCCCTTTAGAAAGCCTTTGATGTATTATGATCACCTGTGGTGGGTGTGGTGTCTCATTGTATGTATCATTCTACCATGAATTTTGTATATGGCGAAAAACTAGGCAAGGTCGAATAAAAAATATTAATAATCTAAAAGTACATGGTCACTAAATGGAGGTTTAATAATATGGTTTATTCTATGTAAGCTTGATGAACAATTTATATTGTTTTCTCTTCCATGATTCCCATGCAAGCATTTTATAATATGATAATCACGAGCTTAAAAGTTACATTTTCTATGTATGTCTTGTACCATATCATTGTGTGACCTTAACGTGCATCATGAGCCCTTACTATGTGTTTTGGTAATTTGTTTTGTTAGTACTTCATTGCACTGATACTATATTTGTGTGTTCACTATGATGATTTGAAGGGTTATGATTCTTAATTAGAGTATGTTGAGGATGATAATGTGGGGCAATAGATATCCATTGCTTGAGAAATGATATTTATGCCTTTTGCTTTAGTTAATAGTTATGTGAATTGGCTTATATTGTTTTTCCCACTGTGTTGGGATGTTTTTGCTTTTTTTTTTGGTTATTTAAAGTCTTGGTTTTAGTTTCTATATTTGGATTTTGTAAACCTCTCTCTCTCTCTCTCTCTCCCTTCTATATTATTATTATCTTTGTTATCATTACTATCTTGTTAGTGCATGCATATTTTGTTTGTTCATTTCATTTTGCTGTGTATAGAACTTGTGCTAGGTGATGATGACACCTCTCCCTTATTTTATACGGCGGTGACATTCTCTAAATTTGTTTTGTTACATTGTTACATCGTCTTCAAAACAAATTTTTTTAGATTTCAAAATTTTGGAGTATCACAATAAATGTGTGTTTGGGGTAGTGGTAATTGTTAGTTGTTAATTGTTAGGATTAACAATTTTACTTTATTTAGAAAGTAAACTTGTTAAATTTAGTATAAAATTTAAAAATTTGCAGTTAAAAAATAGGTAGTTGAAAATGTTCAATCAAATATACTCTAAATGTTTTGCATCCTAAAGGTTCTTTTCATAGAGTTACAAATCATTAGATGACATAGACCGAATGACGATTGACCTATCATAGTAATGATAAGGGGATTGGACTATAGGCCCTATTTTGGCCGGCATACACACACCCTAATAGATGTACTTTAATTTATTTTTCAAATTAAAATGAGCTTGAGTGTTTTACTAGTCAAGTATGATTTTAAAGATGAAATGGAATGATAAATAATTTGTAAAATAAAGATGAAAGGGAGTGATAAACATTAGTATTATTTTTAGACATCTATCGTAATGGTTTTTTTTTTTGTTTAAAAATATCTTACAATAAAATATGGTATTACTTATGAATAATTTTAAATATCTCCAAAAAAGTGATTAGTGAAACAATTTATCAATGGTGTAGTAATTTCGATTGCCAAACAGAGATGCAGAGCCTTGCTCTCAAAAAATACATGGTTCCTTACGTGCCAATATGTGATTGGGGCAGTTTCCGATGAAAAACGTAAGCCCATATAACAGGTTCAGGAAAAGAAAAAAGGGTCCGGGTAGGCTGACATAGACACAGCAAGCCGCCCGCAAACGAACCCCAAAAATGAATAAAGAAAAACTAAAATAAAATAAAAAAAGCGAAAAATGGAAAAATGGAAACAAGCTACACTAGCTAGGAGCAGCAAGGTAAAGGGCACGCACATCTTCAATCCCATCATAAAACCTTCGACTTCACTTTCTCCTCCCCCTCCCGATCTACTCCCCCTCCACTCCTTCCCATTCATCACCCAGAGAATTTAATATCAGATTCAAAAAACTTAATTTAGATTCGTCTGGTTCATCAATTCTCAATCCATAGATCCATTGTTGCAGTCATGGCGTGTATAAAGAGCATTAATAGATCGGCGTCAGTGGCTTTATCGCCGGAAGCGCCATTTCTGGCGGCAGGAACTATGGCCGGAGCGGTAGATCTATCGTTTAGCACATCAGCGTTTCTCGAGATCTTCAAACTGGATTTCCAGTCCGACGACCAGGACCTCCCGCTTATTGGCCAAACTACCAGTTCTGAGCGATTTAATCGGTTATCTTGGGGTAAGAATGGATGTAATTCTGAAGAATTCTCGCTGGGTCTGATTGCTGGTGGTCTTATTGATGGCACAATCGGGGTTTGGAATCCTCTAACCCTTACACGGTAATTTAATTTATGCGTTCCTTTTAGCCTATTTTTAGCTTATATGGTTGAATTTCTCTTGAATTCGATTATTTGCATTGGATCATCGTGCAATTAGGAATTTTAGGGGATAGAAAATGAATCCTTGCTAAACTGGGGCGGACATTCTTTAAATGTAACTTTTTTGGAGTTGAAACGCATACTGCCACTTTCCATTGTTTTCCTTTATAACTTTCTAAAAGATCTGTTGTGTATGGATTTAAATAGAGTGCCTTATGTTGATTGCTGATGCTCCTTGGAAATCTGTGTTACGAAAGTGTCATTTTCCACTATGAACTCTGGACTAACGATTAAGGATGATGGTGTGGTGCGAAATATTAAGGAATTGAATATGAAATCTGATACACAAGTGCTGGTCCATCCTTTCAGTTACTGCAGTTTATCATTGATTGATGCACATTTCCACATTGCTATTCTGCTGTGTGGAGTTGCAATTTGGTCACGTTGATTGGTGGTATTTAATGAAGGTGATGTGGTAGTTTGCTGTGCTTAATTGTCTGCTATACTTTAGGTAAATTGGCATATGTTATTAACAAGCCCAGAGACTTATGTTGATCTTCATTCTTGAGGCATTAACCTGTTTATGTTTAAACATTGCCGTCTGATTCAAGCTGCTAGCCAGGGCATGCTGTGGTGGCAGTTTACTAAGATGACAGAATATCTGTTTTTCGCATGCAATTTGGTTGTTTGATATATTCAGCTTGCAATTCCTAAATTCACAAGTTTTTATATCTGCATGATGATTATGTCCGCCCCTACCTTTTTTTCTGCAACAGAAAAAGAATAAGAGAACTCACTTTCAAGCAATATATGGATTCTTCTCACTTGGATAATTATCGTCTTGTGTGTGTATTAAAAATGCAAATCTAGTGGATCAGTATTCAAATGCACAGTTATCAGCTATAGTTATAAGTTTTACCATGATTCCATGTGAAGTAGGAGCTAGGAAGTGTATGATAGAACTACAGAAGAATAGGAAGAAGGGTAAACCTACGGTGAAGTATGTAATAAGTGCAAATTTCCTAACCAAGTGCATTTCCTTTGCACTGCCACTGTTCATTCGGTTTGTGATGATGACAACCCAGTTAGCTAAATTCCTTTCAAGATGATGTGTATTTCTTGACTGTAAAAACCATTTTCATACAGAAACTGTCATTGGAATTAGAACTGCAAAGTAAATGTTGGAGGTCTAATTTCTTGTGCTGTACATTGCATGTTCATATATCTAGGAGTAGAACTTAAATGAGACTGAAATTTAGCTGGATATTCTGCTCAGTAATCAACTTTTTTTTTTTCCTGTCCCTTTCCATCTTCCCTGCCAGGACCAGCCTGTATTTTTCAACATGATCCACATTTTCTCCTGTGTTGCTTAAAGTTGACACTTGTTCTGTAATACATATGTTATAATCTTTGCCATAGTTTGTTCAATTTAGAAGAACACTATTCACAGTGACCTGTAGTTGATTGTGTGCATGATTGGCTTGTAATGCTGATCACAGCAGATAAACAGTGTATGCCCTTATCCATATGTTCTCTGTGTTAGTTTATGGATTATCTTCTTATTGAGGTAACAAGTAATAAGATTTTCTGTCTCCTTTGATTTTGGGGCTGAGGCTTTTTGTCCACCTTTTTCATATATCAGTTCTGAAGAAAGTGGGAATCCTCTAGTTGGACAGCTTTCGAGGCATAAAGGGCCTGTAAGATCAACACCCTGAGCTTCCAGTTGCTTTCTGTTTATGGTTATGTTGCTTGGTATGACCGTCCTTTATATATTTTGTGAAGGTACGTGGTGTGGAATTCAACTCCATTCAGCCGCATCTCCTTGCATCTGGAGCTGATGAAGGTGAAATCTGCATATGGGATTTGGCTACACCAACAGAACCCTCACATTTTCCACCTCTTAGGGTACATTACTGACTGTGATGTTTATATTTGCCGAAAAATGAATGATTGTTCATGGACTGTTGCATCTTTGAATTTGCATATCTATTGCTTCTTGTTTTTGTTGATGTCATGTCCTGCTACAGTTTTGCAGCTTTTGATGTTGTGCATACGAGTTTATCTGCTTGGAGCTAGCATGATGTGTATATTCTCTAAAACGTTGGTCACAGACTTCTCTGTTTAATTAACCTCTAATCCTTACTGTTTCTGATGGTGATCGCCCGTGGTTTTGAATTTTATTAAAGGGATATGGGCTGGCATGTTTCTGTAGGTATGGCAGCTTGGGGAGGTGTATTAGTTCTAAGAAACTATTGAGAGTGATGCTTAGTCAATTAAAGTTGCATGAAGATTGAGTAGCGTGGACCTTTTTGTGATTGTGGAAACTGCTTACCTATTAACTTAGGTGGTGTAATAGAATGATGATAAGGAGTTGGAAAATGATAATATCTCTGTATGTATAGGTGGGAAGCATGCCCATCAAATACTTGTGGCTGGATAGTGGTTTGGAACGTGTCATGCCAAGAATTTTATTTAGTTTTTAGGGCTGTTCGTTACAGTTTACAGTTTTTGTTTCTTGTTTTTTTTTTTGCATTTTCAACCTGAAATGTGTCTATATGTGGGTTGGGTTCAAACTTGTAGCTTGTTTTAAAATTGAAAACAAGTTTTAGGCACTGTTTGGGCAACAACTTATTATGTAATAAGCTATATTTTAGGTCTTTTGTTTTACTTTATTATTTTTCAGCTCCTTATAATCTCATTATCTATAACTTATTCTTATGTCATAAGTGGGCCTCACCACTTTTACTTAAATACCTAACAAACTTTATACTATTTATCTTTATTAAAAAACTACCCTTTGCTAGTTAAACTCCATCATCCCCTCCGAGATGTCTAAAATTGTCATTTTACATTAATTCTTTTCATTTTAAATAAGTTACCAAACACTATTATTATTTCAGCTACATCCATATACTATTATTATTTCAGGTATATTCATATACAAATGATTTGTATTTACCAAAAGTCTTTACCATATAAATACTTCATATATTATTACCATTACATCAGATGAGATTCGGATCATTTATTATTTTACCCAAATGGTACCTTAGGAAACAAGAATATTATAGTTTTCCAAGATTATGTTGAAAACAGGAAGCAGCCGTTCAAGCACCACCATCTTTCCCAACCACAAATACATCACTGCATCCATTCCCATCACCATCCCTCACCCCACACCGCCACCCAAGCAATAAAATCGCGGTCGCGGTCGCGATTGCGGTTGCGGTCGCGGTATCGCGGTATCGGAGCGTCGCGAACGATATTTTATATGTCGCGGTTGTCGCGGTGTGATTTTTTATTTTTTTTTTCACAATAAATATTAGCAAATACTAGTAAATATCGGCAAATATCGGTAAAATATCGGCAAATATCGGTCGATAACTGATATATCGCCGATAAATATGTGAAATTCTAAATCCATCGCGTATCGCCAATTTCGCGTATCGGCCGACCCAAAATCTGATAAATATCGGCCGATATTGCGTATCGGAACCGATATTTAATTGTATGCCGCCACCATCACAACTTCTTACCAACAGCCCATCTCGCTGCCCCTGTGGTGGTAGTGATTTAAATGAAATCAAGTTTGAGAAATCAATGTCATAGAAAGCAAAAACTAGTTTTGGTTTGCAGGAAACGAAAAAGAGAAAAAATGATACCAAACGAATCTTAAGGGAATGTGTCAAAGTGGAAGTCTGTTTTTCCCTGTTTTTTCTTTTTGTATCCTTTCTCTTGTGGTTACTTAATTTTTTTTAACATCCCTTTGTGCATATGTTTTGAATCATAAATTTGGATCTACAGTACCTATTTGGCTTTCCACATTATTTCCTGTATGATCTGTGCAGTTGATGTGGTTCAGAAGGTTATGATTTCCAACATTGCTTTTGCTGAACTTCTTTGCAGGGTACTGGATCTGCAACTCAGGGTGAAATATCATTCTTGTCCTGGAACAGCAAAGTTCCACACATTTTAGCGTCGACATCATACAATGGGACAACTGGTATAATGGACTTCCACTGCCCTATATGTCTTATGTCTCTATAAGAAATATTTTAATTATATTTATTGGATTGAAACTTCAATTGCAGTTGTTTGGGATCTGAAGAAGCAAAAGCCTGTTATAAGGTTTGTCATTGTGTCAATACTCTCTTTTAAGCTTTAGGGATCCCTTTTTACTTCTTCCCATTTTTTTCTGTTTTTTTTTTGTGCGTGTGTGTGGTTACTTAAAAGTCCTAAAAATTGCAGCTTTGCAGATCCAAGTAGAAAACGGTGTTCTGTTTTGCAGTGGAACCCTGATATAGCTACCCAACTTGTTGTTGCATCCGATGATGAAACTTCACCTTCACTTCGGGTATATACTCCTTTCCTTGAGATTGGATTTTTTTTCCCCTTCTATTAAAATCTTATCATACCGTCTGGATACAGCTTTGGGATATGAGGAATACAATGTCACCTGTCAAAGAGTTTGTGGGGCATACCAAAGGTAACACTACCTAAGACATTTCTTCATCTCCATCTCCTTTTTGCTGTTTCGTTCCTCTGATATTAGTTTTATTACCTTTCCAACCGTGGAACTGTCTCCACTAGATTCTTGTATCGCTGCACCAGACGTTGATAATAGTATATTTTGAGACCTTGTAACTTTGATTTACTTTTTCCTATATCTCTTATAGTTGTATATCTATGATAATTCTTGGGATCAGTAATTACTACACTGGTTTCCAATGCCTTTTTTTTATGCATTTAATTTATATGTTACACTTCCTTTTATGTGCATAAATATGCCGGTATTTGTGTTGGGTACAATTTTTATAATCTTTTTATTCTGCTTTGTGTTGTATAAACAAGGTGTTATTTCAATGGCATGGTGCCCTAGTGACAGCTCATATTTGCTTACATGTGGCAAGGACAATCGGACAATTTGCTGGGACACTATATCTGGAGAGGTGAGGGAATTCATTTTCGGCTCCTTTCTTTCCCTTATTTCATTTAGTAATTTTACAAGGATTATCTGGTAACTTCTTTCTCATGAACCCTAAATTTGCTACAGATTGTGAGCGAGTTGCCTGCTGGTACCAACTGGAACTTTGACGTGCACTGGTACCCAAAGATAGCTGGTGTCATATCAGCATCCTCATTCGATGGGAAAATTGGCTTATATAATGTTGAGGTGAATCATTCTCTGTAGCAGTGTGCAAAGGACATCTATTTTCCCAGAAAGATGACTGTATGCTACTTTTGTGTAACTATATGATTCACATGAGGATCAATGGATGGCAGAATTTTGAATTGAAGCAACTAATGTTGATGGGAATTAGTGAAAACTATATTTTCTTTGCCTTGACATCATTAGTAGGTGTTCCCATGGGGCCACCGCTAAGGCAGAGATAAACCGTGATCAAGTGAGGCCTGGATTATTTTTATCTTAGCTTACACCTACTTCTGTAACTGCATATTGCCATGTAGATTTGCCCGATTTCTGTCTCCTTTTTTCTATTTATTTATTAATATTGCAGTTTTTTGTCTATCATCATTGTATCTTATTTCATTTGCTGTTTTACAATAACAAGTATTTTTATGCTCATTGCAGGCCTGCTCCCGATATGGTGTTGAAGAAGCTGATTTTGGTGCAGGTAATATCACTTTTGACAAGATGGATTTTGGATCTAGTGGTTGGCCAGTCCCCTCTTTTCATTTCTGCCCATTTTGAATCTAAACCATCTGTAAACTCATTTTTTGGGTTTGTATAAGTGATATCTAACTTAAAGCTCATGTTCCTCTGCTGAGCCTCCTCTTATAATGGTTTGTATTTCATAATTCATATATCATTTCATTTATCCAGTGCCTTTGAGAGCTCCAAAGTGGTACAAACGCCCTGTGGGTGTGTCATTTGGATTTGGAGGGAAGCTTGTTTCATTTCATTCAAAATCTTTCCCACCAGCTGTTCAGGGGGGTGCTTCAGAGGTATACTCTATATGATGTATTCATGCGCATACCTTTTCCTAGAATCTTCATTGACCACTTTAGTAAAGTAATTGATCTCTCCCTCCCTCCTCCTTCTTCTGCCCTTTTCAGGTTTATGTGCATAGCTTAGTTACAGAAGATGCCTTGGTGAGTCGTTCATCTGAATTTGAAGATGCAATTCAACATGGAGAAAGATCTTCCCTTAGGGTTTTATGTGAGAAAAAATCTCAAGAGTCCCAGTATGTAATTTGCAAAAAGTTCACTTAACGTTGATTCTCCCTACTTTGCTTCCCGTCCAGTTCTCAAAATTTCCATTCTATTCGATTTTGTTTTGTTTTAACAGGACAGAGGATGATAGAGAAACTTGGGGCTTTTTGAAGGTCATGTTTGATGATGATGGAATGGCGAGGACAAAGCTGCTTACCCATCTTGGTTTTAGTTTGCCAGATGATGGGAAAGATAACGCTCAAGATGATTTATCCCAGCAACTTAATTTGCTTGGCATCGAAGAAAATGTAGCAGAGAAATCAGCTGAAATTGCCAATGATAAGGGCACTGCTGTCTTCTCATATGACAATGGGGAGGACTTCTTTAACAATCTTCCTAGTCCTAAAGCTGATACTCCTGTTTCGACTTCGGGCAAGGACTTTGATGCTGGAGAATCTGCTCCGACTGAGGATCATGCACAAATAGAAGATACACATGAAGAAAGTCCTGATTCAGACTTCGATGATGCTGTTCAACGTGCTTTGGTTGTTGGAGACTACAAAGGGGCAGTTGACCAATGCATATCTGCAAATAGAATGGCTGATGCTTTAGTTATTGCTCATGTTGGTGGTGCTTCCTTGTGGGAGAGCACCCGTGATCAATACTTGAAGATGGGCAATATACCTTACCTGAAGGTATGTAGTAAGTGCTGCCTGTGCTTTACCTTCTCGTGCCACTTATATATATATTAGCCAATGCTATTTATTTGTAAAAGGTGAAATACCAGGGATGATGCTAGTATGATCTGCTGCTAATCAAATCATGTCTTGATTTGTGATTTATTATAGGTTGTTTCTGCTATGGTGAACCATGACCTCATGAGCCTTGTAAACACTCGGCCTATTAAATCCTGGAAGGAGACTCTTGCTCTTCTTTGCACAGTAAGTTCTTAAAATATTTATAAATTTGTGTGTACCATATGATGCAGTGACAAAATTGACAAGCGCCTTCTTAGTGATATGTAGTTAAATGCATATCACTTATTTTGGATAGCAGATGAAACCAATTTTGTTAATGCAGCATTATTTTATATATTATGTTTGTTAGTTTTATGGGGGGTTGGGGTTTTGGGGGAGGGCTGGAGTGAGTATGGCTGATACTGAATTGAGTTCATAAGTGTCCCTTGCTCAAACTGGTGCTCTATACATGCTATCAGTTGTAATAACTGCTTATGTTATCTGTAATTTATTTGAAATATTTTCTGCCTCCTTATTCACTGATATTGGGTTTAATGATGTTAAGCGAATTGTTAGGCACAAGATGATTATTTTGTGCTATGAGACAAATCTTTTCTTCAAAGGCTTTTAATTGCGGGGCTGTTGTCCTGCGGTCAATGTGAATGGGAGGATAAAAATTGTTTGATATTAATTTTGGATCCAGTCAACCTTCTGCTTTACATGTACTCTAGAAAAAGGTTTATCTCTCTCAAGAGCACATTTTATTGTAAAATTAGACTTGATAGAGGAAGAGAAAAATGGGTAGCAGAGGGTGATGATAATGTTTATCTTTTCTTCTTTTTCTCTTAGAGCATCTACAATGGGGAGAAAAAAAGCCTTCCAATCTCAAATTTGAGGTGCCCAAAGTGTGGAAACCGAGGCACATTTAGTACACTTTTGAATTATTTTTAATGTTAAAGTGTATATGAGTTATTTATTTATTTATTATTATTTTTTTAAAAATATTTGTTATTAATTAAATTATTTGTAAAATTATATTTAATGAAATTTGATTATATAATATTATTAACTGATATTTATAGATTAATATAAATTAAAAGTTAAATATTATAATGTATAAATGATTGGTGATAAGATTGATAAAAGTAGTTGGTTGGTGTAAATTTGAGGTAGTGGGATGTAGAGTTGAGAATTAAATTTGAGGTAAATTGATAAAAGTATGAGAGATGAGAGAGAAAATGATTGGATAGTACAATTGGGTGCCTTAAATTTGAGGTAGGGATGTAGATGCTCTTATTCAATGTTCTTGTTAACTCATCTATATATATATCATGCGCAGAAATAGGGGGAGCTGATAGCAACATATGGAAGGGTTGGTGGGAGATGGAGTGATAGGTGTTGCATATCTAATTATACATAAGAGGAAATACATTTCTTACAACAGTAGACTTTGTATCTAGCCAACAAGCTATCTGTGTGTGGCATATAAAGTTTATCCATCTACTGCAATAGAATGACCTCCCTATTACATTTTTCTCATCAAAAACAGTTTTTTACCAGTCATTTTTTAGATAGAATTCCTTACTATCCCAGAAATTATTTTAGGTCAGCATATGTACACTAGACACCCAACCCTGACAATGGCAGGAATTTGTAATGGGTAGTTGTTGCTGTTGCAAGGAAATGGATTTATTCCGCAGTTTTGTCAGTTATAAGTTATAACTTATGCTCTTTGCATTTAGCCAATCATTGAATGATGTTAGGAAAATTTGCTGTTATCAGTCTTATGGCTTATGTTGGGCTTGATGTACATGATTTTCTTTATGAAATCATGTTAAAATTTGATACAAAAATGCTTCCCCCATAGTTGAAGGATACACATTTGACTAGTGGCTGCTGGTTTTGCAACCCTCTGTCTCATTCATTTCAGTCCTGTACACGATTTTCATTATGAAATCATGTTAGAATATGATACAAAAATGCTTCCCTCATATTTGAAGGATACACGTTTGGTTAGTGGCTGCTGGTTTTGCTACCCTCATCTCATTCATTTCAGTCCTGTAATCAGCTCCATAATTGTGTTTAGTCATTTGATATTAAGCTTGGAATCAATATTACTACTACTTTCTATGAACGTTTGACTGCTTCTGTCAGTTCGCCCAAAGAGAAGAATGGACTATGCTTTGTGATGCTCTTGCCTCGAAGCTCATGATTTCTGGCAACACATTAGCTGCAACTCTATGTTATATATGTGCTGGGAACATTGACAAAACTGTGGAGATCTGGTCGCGGTGTTTGACCACTGAGTCCGGTGGAAAATCCTATGTTGACCATCTCCAGGTGTGTAAGTAGTTACCTAGTTATTGTGACAGGAAAATCCACCTGGCTTCATCTTTTGTTAAGAAATTTGATCAGCTGCTTTCTAATATCACAGGATTTAATGGAGAAAACTATAGTGTTTGCGCTAGCAACTGGTCAGAAGCATTTTAGTGCATCCCTGTGCAAGCTTGTTGAGAAATATGCTGAAATTTTGGCTAGCCAAGGGCTCTTATCAACAGCACTAGAGTACTTGAAACTTCTTGGAGACGATTTATCTCCAGAGCTTGCTGTCTTGAGAGATCGTATTGCCTTCTCTAAAGAATCTGGTTTGTAATTTTGGTGCTCCTAGTGTTCTGTGCTCTGCTGATTAATTTGTCATTGTGTTTGGATTCCCCAATTTGGGCTGTTTATTTAGCGATTATTTTAACGAAAATTTTTAGGCTGTGCCTTCTTTTGCATAATCTTATTTCATTTAGATCAGAGTAGTGGTTAAGAACAATTTGTTACTTTGGTGAAGCGTGCCCCAATGTTGAGACTTCTTTATGTTTTATAGTTTTGTTGCTTCTAGCTACTCCATGATCGGAACCAATCTCTCTTTCCTGCCCCAACTAGAGTATACATGTACATCATTATATCATGCTGTCACCCTCTTGAATATATAAACGGCAGAAACTCTTAATAGAAAGGCTTGTTGGCTTTTTTATTTGACGTAGGCCCATACTGGGAATATTTATTTTTGAGAACTGCATGGTCCCTTACTATGATGATCAAAATCTTGAGGATGTGAATATAAGATTCTCCTCATTATGCTTATATGCATATAATAATATCGTCCCATTATGTTTCAAGTTCTTCAAAATATACCTTTGTACATGTTATAATGAGGACCAATGGCTGATAGCTTTATTTCTGGGTTATTGATAGCTACCTTGTAAGATGACTACTGATTTGGTGCTACTAGAAATATACTTTAGGTTAGGTTAGCTGTTATAGATACAGGTTTAAAAAGATTTTTGGAATCAATTTGCTATTTCTCGACTCAATTTGATCACACTAGTGCTTGCCATGATTATCTTCTGTTATTATTATTTTTTTTCCGTGTCCAATTACTGTATATACAAGCATTTATACATTTTCCTGATACATTGGTTATCATTATCAGCTGAAGTTCAATCACAAGTACAGCCAGGACCTGTTGGAGCTGATCAATCAAGTTATCACATGAACGGGACATCTCAAAGTTATTATCCGGTGTGTTGTAACTTTCATTTGTTTCTTTGGTTCATTGACCAATGGCTGTCTTCTGGGATATTTTTGTACTCATTGACTTTCCTTTTTCCAACATAGGAACAAGTACCATCACAAATGCAGCCAAGTGCCCCTGGCTCATATGCTGAAAATTATCAACAGTATCCCAGAAGCTATCCTGATACAACTCCTTATCAGCCGGTGTCACAGCCATCACTATTTGTTCCATCTCAAGTGCCTCAGCCTCAAGTTCCTCAGGTTGGTTCTACTAATCCTTGAATGCTGAATAACTTCCATAGGTGGTGTTGCTACATGAAATTGTTGTCTGGAATGTTTGATGCTACCAACTTAGTGCTGTCACCCTGAGTTGACATGAAATGTATGGAATAGTGTTTGGAAAGGCCTAAGACACACCTAGGTGGTAGGGGTCCTAGAGCTTAGGCGCAGGGCAAAGGCGCGCACCTAGGTGAAGTAAGGTGCCAATATTGACAGTCTAAAACTGCTTTTGATCTTCCCAAAATATATAATCTCTTTTCTTTAAAATCATGTTTACCAGTCTTTCCACGATCTTTTTCCTCACTCTTTTCTTCCCAACATGATATTTAGTTACTGTATTTATAGAAATAAAGTCCTAAAATAGCTAATCAGATTTTATTTCTCTACATGAAATGCATTTCTTTCTTTTCCCATTTAAATTCATGTCTATTGGTCTTTCTATGACCTTTTATCCATCATCCCTTTTCTTTCTAATTGATTGCAGATTTTTTTGAATGGAATTGAAACCTAAAAGTAGCTAATTTTCAGTGAGGTGCACGCCTTTGTGCGCTTTAGATGCGTCTTTCCAAAGTTGGCTTGCCTAGGATGAAAAAAGTGCCACCTTAGTGCCTTAGTCGCACCTTTTCAAACACTGGTATGGAACATAAGCCGTATGCAGTGCTCTCTATGGGTCTTTTGGCCTAAAGTGGCGTTAGTCTAGTAGTTAAAACTAAGATGTATGTGTTACCAAAATAAAAGACTAAGAGTCTGGGCACCTAAAGGTCCTAAGTACAAATTCCTTATTGTATTTGTGTGGGCATTTTAGAAAAAGCCTTGCTACTAGCACATTCAAGTTAGTGGAGGAGATATTGCAAAAACTTGACCTCCAATATTTTGTCAAAGGCAGGACTGTTACCTAAGCTGATTTGATATTTTCTGTTTGATTATTTCACATAGGTATAAACGATTATGCTTAGAAGCTATAAGTGCACTGATTTTTCTCATGTTTGAATTTAATATTTCATTTACCGTATTTATGGATCATTTTTCATTTGACTCATAATTGCATGTTTCTTTTAATCTCTTTCACGTGCAGCAAAGCTTTGCTCCCCAACCTGCCGTCCCTCAGCATGCAGGAAGACCATTTGTACCAGCACCAGCTCCCGTGTTAAAAAATGCTGAGCAGTTTCACCAACCTGCTTCCCTTGGTTCTCAGTTATATCCTGTGAGTATTATTTTATCTCATTTTCTTCCTCAATATGTTCACGAATCACACCGTATGGGTGAATTTTTCTGATTTTGTTATGCAATTTATGTTTCAGCGAGCCGTGAATGCTCCTTATCAGCCTGTTCCACCTGGTGCTGGTCCAGTTGGTGCTACGATTCCTCAAACTGGTGCAATTTCAGGTCCAAGAATGCCTCAGGTCGTGGCACCAACGTCTGCACCTAGGGGGTTCATGCCTGTAACTAGTCCTGGCGTTGCTCAGAGGCCTGGTATGAGTTCAACACAACCAAATAGTCCTTCCCATTCAACTCCAGCGCAGACAGCTGTTGCTCCCCCAGCTCCCCCAGCTACTATCCAAACGGCTAATACTTCTAATGTGCCTGGTGAGTTTATTGGGTGTACTGTTTATAAAATCCTTTAATTGTTAGCGGATGATATGCGAGTTGCGCTTAGCATATCTATACAGTTGAGTGGTTTGTACGATTATCATATTATGTTCCATGTTGTAGCTGGTGTCGCATCTCCCTGCCCTTGATAACTCCCGAGAGATTGATCTGTGCATGAATTATTGCAGCTCACCAAAGACCCGTTATTGCAACATTGATGAAATTGTTTAACGAGACATCAGAAGCCCTTGGAGGTGCACGTGCAAACACAGCAAAGAAGAGAGAAATAGAAGATAACTCAAAGAAGCTGGGTGCCCTGTTCACAAAACTGAACAGTGGAGACATTTCCAAAAATGCTGCCGACAAGCTTGTTCAACTCTGCCAGGCCCTCGATAGCGGTGATTATGGTACCGCCTTACAGATCCAGGTAATACTATTTTCAATTGGTTCAGCTTTCTTGGGGCGATCATTATGAAATTTATCGTGTGCTATTGCTTGTCTGCCTGTTCAGGTGCAACTTACCACAAGTGAGTGGGATGAGTGTAATTTCTGGCTGGCTACTCTGAAGAGGATGATCAAGATTAGGCAGAACGTGAGACTATAGGCGCAAAACCCTAGACCGATGCAACCATAGATCTGATGCTTAGGACAGTGATTTGCCGTTGTACACAAATTTCTCTTTCAGTGTTGGAGCATACGAGTTCTCTCCCTCTTCCCCTCTCTACCCTTCTTTTTCTATAGTGAACCATTTTTATCTTTGATTGGCCTTTAGTGCCTTTTATTTTATTTCATTTCCTTTTCTTCTTCGTTTAGTAGAGAATAGCCATCAGCAGTAGACAATGGCCTTTCTCCCAACTTTGTAGTAGTCGCACAGGATAGAGATTGGGATTATTTGTGTTTTTTTCTTGTAACTCTTTACCCCCATCCCATTTTATTTTATACTTAATTTTTTTTTTTTATCATTACAGTTTTGAGAAACATTTGAATGATGATTGTACTTTCCGCAACATTTGGATGGCTAAAGATTGTGTTCCAACAATGCAATTAGAAGTCCATCGGCCGCCATCTTTATTTGGGATGCAACCTTCTTTATACACGAATGATTTTTTTTTTCATACGATTGATGGTGGTAATTATTTGCCTGGTTTTGTGCAACTTTTAAAATTTTCATGCGCTACATATAAATATTAGCTTCTGTATGATTTCTACAGTTTCAGTGATCGAGTGTTGAAGAACGCATTAGAAGTACTTGTCATTGGAAAAAATATTGCCATTGTATCATTTGAGCAAAAACATATTTTTCTTGTAATTTATTCTCTCTTTTCTTTGCTTCAATGTACGTAGTAGAAAAGTAGTGTTATGATTATGAATGCTTAACGAAGATGCTCGGCAGTTCGTCATAACAACCTAACACGGTTCATCTCCCTTGGTATTACTTTTGTTCGAAGGCCATTTCACTTGTAGTAAGCAAGGTTACAATTCTATTTTTTTTTCTTTGAATACCGAAGGGCAATAATTATTTCAATGATTAAGTACTTGTTTGAAGCTACTTATCAAAAGTAGTTATCTTAATAATTTAGACTTGATTGCAGCTGATAAACATAATGACATATTTATGAGCTTCAATGTTTGAATTTTGAGAAACCCGAAACTCCTCATGTCGTTGTAATAGTTGTCTGCATTTCTTTATAACATTACTGATACGCCACGGTAGAGTTACATTGTTGATGTCAATATAATAAACCACTATAGTACAATCACATTCAAGAAAAATAGGTGTCCTCGACCATAATTCCATTCTTAAACATGTCAAAGGTTTAAGAAGATATATACATACATCAAGATCTTATAATCTGCACAATGAGCAACATTTTCGATTGCGTACATGATAAGAGGAGGCATGCAAATTCTAAGCTTGAACTCATTGACATAAGTTACATTGGTTTTCGTACACAAATCTATTTCTAATATAAAGGTTTTTGTAGAAATTAAGACTCTCTCCCTCTGTCACACACACATATGTTGTAGAGTGTTAGGAACTTATGATAGTATATCGAAAATGCATTGAGTCTTGCATAACTAGTAACAATTCACATATTGCACTGTAGAGTCGATTCCACTATACTCGGTGCATATGGGACAATTTCGTAAAATTTTACTAGAGATGCACATCTTACAATAATACATATATTATCCAATAAATTACATATCTTTTAAGATATAAAAACACATATTTTAGCATATAAATATACATACATTCTTTTATAGATGTGGAATCTTCCAATACAATAAGCATACGCATATTACAAGACAATAATGGACATTTTTCATAACATAAGCACACAGGTTATTTACACAACTTAAAACAAATAATATATATATATATTCTAATGCACATTTTTTATGCTAATAATACACATTTCTAGAAGAACAATATATATATTCTAGAACAAAAATACACATTTTTAAATAGATCTGTATTTTCATACACATCTTCCATGACAATACACAACCTTTCATTTATTCAAATGCAAGATAGAAACATATGTTTTGAAAACAAATACACATCAATTTGTAATGCAATACACATCCTTCATAATAAGAATACATATATTCCACTACAAGAATGCACATTTTTATGTAAGTGTATTATCTTAAGACAAAAATTTACATTAGACTATACAACACTTGAACTATTATATTTTACACCATTTCAACTTGAAATTAAACAAAATTATTTAGTACATTAGTGAATAATAAGAAGTACAATTATTATTTTAATATTAATTAGTATCTTTTGGACTGTGAATTTTTTTTCTAGTGCAGATGCATGTTGCTCCCTAAGCTTGATGAATCTATTCTTCTCTTTATATTGTACGTAAGAATTCTAGCTATTTTGGAAGTTGTGATATAGAACACAAGGTAGATACGACTCCATCGTGCAACAGTTGGTAACAATCTAGTCTCATCTATTTTTTCTTAGTTTTAATTCATTGGAAGTCTAGTTTAGCGGGCAAAGTTGAATTCACTTTACACTCCTCAATCAAATGGCTATTTTATTTACAAATAATGATCATAGAAGGGAGGAAGTTGCAAATAGAAAAGGGAGTTGTTATTTGGACATGCAATTACTATTTAGAAAATAATAGGACATCAATTGGGTAAGTTATCATTTTTAATGTAGTTACCAACTTTCCTATTCACGTTCTTGGCTAGTATTCACTTTAACACCATGAGCGCACAACGTTGTTGCTCCTCTATGGGTTGATCGCATGACAATGTCATTTCCTTCTGGGGCAAGCACATGTCGGTGCCACTTTCATGAACCACTTATCATAATTTTCTAAGCAAATTTAATTTTATACAATAATTTTTTATAATTAAGATGACTTCATACAATGAAGTAGTTGTAATTAATAAATGTGGAGATGAATAAGACAATTTTTTTAATGTCTAGTTGATGGATATGCCAATTGTTAGTGGTGGAAAAAGCAAGAACAACACAAATGGTGGTCAGCTTTGCCACCGGAGAAAAGGTGTAGCAACCTCAAATTTAATACTTAAAACTTTCATTTGATCGAAAACAATTATATAAAATGTCGATCGTTATACCACTATCAACACAGAGAGAAGTATGCCTTTTATCTAACCCCATGCTAGTTGCGAGGCCAAACCAACTCAAACACAAATATTAAGTGTAGTTAGCACCTGTTCCAAGGCCGAGACCAATACCATAAGAAAACAACTGAAGATAAATACAGAGATTTTGATTACAATATAAAAGGTTTTCCAACACTTGAAATCTCAAAATAGACCTCAAGATCAAATATAAAACTATAATAAGAGATACCAGATTTAACTCTTATTCTCTTACCCAAACCTAAGTTTCCAATGAAACCTCTAACAATATAAATGTGATAGTATCGATATCAATATAATTTTTTCGTATCAAGTAAATCCTAATGCCTCCGAAGAGGTATCATGCCTACATTACACTTAACATACAAATAATAATAGTTACCAAAAGGTATCCATTGACATGCGATGAGTTCATATTTTAACATATTTTATACCCTCTTTAATCTTAATTTTTAGTATTTTATTTAAATAATATATGTGAATAATTATGATTTTATGTTTAAGTGATAATAATTATATAAATTTTATTATTTAATCTAAAATAATATAAATTAAATAAATTTAGAGTATAAGATTATTTATTAATTTTTTTAATATTATTTATAAAAAAAGAATAAATAATGTTAGACCTTTGGACCAACGACCCAAGGGCCGAAGGCCCAAAGGCCTGGAAACAAAAGAGACTAGGATCAGCAATAAAAGGACATGCAGAGGCTGCCAACAGGGAAAAAACAGAAGCAGCAGCCGTCGACAGTAGAAAAGAAGCAAATAGAAATCGAGGCGGGGCCAGGCACAAAAAAAGGAATAGATAAAAGAAAAGAAGAAGAAAGTTAAAGAAAGGAGAACGGTTGAACAGTAGAAGCTGCCGGCCTGCCGCACAAAGAACAAGAAGAGGACAACAGTAGCACACGAGAGCAGCTTCAGCGGGGCAGAAGGAAGAGAATCCAGTGAGCAGGGCTGACATATGAAGGCTACGATTGCCGTAGGAAGAAGAAAAAAAAAAGGGAGAAAGCACGGAAAAGAAAGGACAGGCCCGCAAAGCAGCCGAGAAAGATAGAGAAAAGTATAATGAAAAAAATTTATTTCAGATAAAATTTAATAATTTTTTATTTGAATAAATTTTTGATCTTTTATTTATAATTAATTTAAGTTATTTTTTTCTCTATTTTTGAATTATATTTTTAATATATTTTTTATGTGTAATTAATTCGATCATTATAACTGACTAATTATTTATTGTTGGGGAATAGATTGAAATCCTAAATTATAGTTTGAGATATGATTTTATTTTCTTTGTTTCATGAGACTGTTATTTGATTTTATTTTCATTGTTATCTTATATATATATAATTATGTCAAGTATAATTTATATAGTGTATGCCTTATTCTGGTTTATTTATAGTGACAGTATATAGGATTATTTGCTCGTTAGGTGGCCATAAAAATATGCTAGAATTTATATGTATAAATTGCAGCTAGGTTAGATAATAATTCACCTAATAGTTTTATGATTCTAACCAGAGTAGTGAAACGTTTAGATATGTGCGGGTCAAAGGAAAAAAATATAACTAGATATACTTATTGTACTAGTTTGGGTACTTAGACTGATATCTTTCCTATTATACTTAATATATTAAATCTAGTTAAATATAAGAGGCGCTTGTTGCTACTATGCTTCTAGTATTTAATAGGATTAATATTGACACTTTTTTGTATTAATTAATTTATGAAAGTAATATAAGATGTATAGACTTGGTTTTGGCTTACAACTTGGTCAATTATTTTCTCATGATTAAATAACGACTTATAAATTATTATTATTATTATTATATTTTGACCTAATATAGTGGTGGATTTTGATTTCCATATCATATTTATCATATTTGGGTTGACCATTATTTTTATGATTTTATTTTATTTATTCTTTTTATTATTTTCTATTTTTAAAACCCCTATTAGTTTTTTTCTTATTTATTTATTTTGTGTGATTTAGAGTTATTATTATTATTATTATTGAGCTAGTTAAATAGAGATAAGCTCTCTCAATCCTTAGTATAGAACGATACCCTTATTTACCAATATTACAATTGTTAATAAGAGGATTTAAATTGTGTGTCGGCTACGTCCACACAAACATGCAGTAACAATATCTAACAAGATCCCACATTTCAATAATGATATAAATCCAATCAAACTCTGGCAAGGGCACAAGAAATACATGCACCAAATTTTACAACAATTATAAGATATCAACAAATCTTGTTCCATACGCAACATGGTTTTGTTTGATGTTACCAAACGGTCCACCCTTTATCAAACTAGTCCTAATCTGATTATTATAGATGTATTACGATGGGTGTTACCATATCCAATTACCATAAAGTATCCATTGTATGTAATAACAATATCTAAATAATAAGATCTCATATTTCAATAATGATATAAATCCGATCAAACTCTAGCAAAGGCACAAGAAAGACATGCTCCAAATTTTACAACAATGACAAGATATCAAGAAATCCTATTCCATATGCAACATGGTCTTGTTTGATGTCACCAAATGGTCCAGCCTTTATCAAACTAGTCCCAATTTAATTATTACAGATGCATTATGGTAGGTGTCTAATCTAATTATATCAATCAAATCAAATCTTGAGTGGAGCACATTCCTATATCTAAGATAATGATCGTTAGTGTTATCAAATTAAATCACTCAATTTTAGGACAAAGCTTGCCAATGAAGGCACATGACATATTAGTCACCCATACAAAATCTCAACACCTAAGTCCTTAAGTATACGTACCCTCTATAGAGTGTATGGAATACCTATATAGGGCACGTGCACTTAAGTATTCAATGAAATTAATGTTTAATTTAATTCCAAATTCGAGGGTCCAACTATGCACATGAGGGTCTAATTCGAGGCACGAGATTCCTTTCCAACTCAAGTATTCATCTTTAAGTGATTAGTGTCTTATTTAATTCGATGTTATTAGCTTAAGGATACTAAGGTCCAAATAGTAACAATTTAGCCAACAATCAATGAAATCAAAGGACCACGGGGGTCTCCACAATAAATCAACCAACAAATTCCAAATCCAAAGTACCACAGGAGTCATAACATCTCAGAGCTAACACAACCTAGGGTTAGGCATCTTACCATACCCCAAATTAATTATTCAATTCCATTTAGCTTAATCCCTTTAATCTAATTAGTTCCAATTTATTCTAATGCCAAATCTTAAGTTAAATAGTTTAATTATTCATCTTAAGACACATTTTTATCATAATGACCAAAATACCCTCCAATTTCTAATCGCCACATTTTTACCCACTTTATTATTGAATTTATTTTTATAGGGTTTTTGTCCTAAAACGGCTAAAATGTATTAACTAAAAATAACTTCATATAGGTAAATTTCACATATTGACAAAAGAAAATATTACCCTTAAGAAAGGTCATAACATGATATACATTTAGAACCCTAGCATGAAATTATAATATATCATAATATTCACACTAATTCCACATAATAATTTTTAGATACGAATCATGGTATGCAAAAAATTACATTTCTACCCCTAGAACATATGATACAAAATAATCACAATTTAATCTTATTTATGCTCTAAAACCAGGATGTCATACATCTAAATCTATCTAAAATGTACAAGAAATATTTCAAGCTTATTTGTATTCTCAACGTAAGGCAAGACAAAGTTCTGATTAAACTTTAACCCTAGACACGCGTATTGTTTCTAACTATAATTTATATATCGACATGAGCATATATCTTTATTTTAAAAATACTACCAAGGAATACATGAATTATTAATTATTAACATAGTAACATATATGATTGCATACGTTCCAAAATTTATGCAGAAATGAAATTATGCATGCTTTCATCTTTAAAAAAAAATACAAAGTTTTTGATACATCAACTTAATATAATTTTTATTCTAGAATTAAACCTATTATATTTACACACAAATTCTACCATCTACAAAGTAGTTGGATTTACCTCTAAGCTATTCAAAATTTGCCATAAAAATGTCTCTTCGAATGACACCTTAAGTAAGTTTATAATTACCTAAAACCAATGACACAATCCACATAAAATATGTACACATATTAGTATCTACACTGAGTAAAATAATTAGATAAAAAGTAATAGGAACTAATGCTAAAATAGATTTGGAAAATTAACTAAGGGTCGTGGGTACATGGCATAACCACACACCGCACATGCATGGGAAACCAACCGGCTTATGCTTGATGTAGGGAAGGCTGGAAGTGGAAGGCTTGATGGTATTGCATGCACAACTGATGCAATAAGTGCACATGCAAAAGGAGGGTAGTGGAATGTTCCGTCCGAGGGGTTAACAAGGTAAGGGAAAGACATTTGCGTGGTTCAACCGTGTAAGCGTGGTGTAGGTTGGTAATGTTGCTGGAGTTCAAGCAAGGAGGCTCGAAGGTGTAGCCAACTAAGGTGGAGTTAGACCAAACAGAGGCAGTGGGGATGGTTGGTGAGGAAAAATAGGGTGGCATGGACATAGTTGATCAAAAACAGGGGAAGCTAGGCTAGAATGGTGATGTGGATGGTGTTTATTGCTCGATGGAGGGTTCAGCTAGATGGTTTGATGGTGTGGTGGCGGTCAACAGAAGAGTTGGTGGTGTGGTAGTGGTTGCTGGGGCAAAGTGGCTTCAAGGATAAGATCAATGGGCTAGGTAAGGAGGAGGTCAAGGGGGAATAAGAAAAATAGAGGAAGGGGAAGTTGATGCAGGGTTGTGGATAAGTAGAGAAAAATGAAATAAAAATTGATGAAGGTGAAAGGCCTGGGTAGTATACGACAATACTCACAAGGATCAATACTAAGACAATCAACCAAATAACAGAACCTAAATTCACCAAAAATAATTCACCAAAGTAAATCACCAAGTAAAACTAATTATGGGAAGAAAGTATAAACAAATATAACAGAAAAATGAAGCAATCAAGACACACGATTTATACGTGGAAAACCTCTTAGATGTGAAGAGTAAAAACCGCGGGACATTTAAAGAGTCCACCCTATTTCCTTCTCTTGTTATGATAAATTAAGGGCAAAATAAACCCAAATCAATTTTACAACAATTCACAACCCACCAACAAGCACATACAAAAGAGATTAAGTAAGAAGAGATTAAACATGAAGAATATCACCAAAATTTAGAGGTTCTATCCAACTGCAATTACAGACAAACAAGAGCTCAAAACGATGATCCAATCGTTCAAAATGAGTCCCTATATGTCCCCAACAAGATGACCAAGTTTTAGTAAAATCCAATAGTGGAATCTCCAAAAATTAACAACTTTGTGGAAGCTATGCTTGAAAATCTACACAACACTCTTCTCTTAAATCCTCTGCCTTCCTCTCTTTTTTTGCTTCTAATTGTGTGTGTAAATCCACACCCTCACTTGCTTCCCTATTTTGTATAGCAAGGATTTTTACCATAGGCTTACTTAGGAAGCCAAAAAATAATAAGTTCAAGGTTAACTTAATCTAAGATTAGTAAAATGCTATCAAAATCCCATTTATTAGGATCGAACAAAATACACATTTTACTAACACGTAGGCTGGACCCACAACATAAGGATTGTGATTAAGGAGAAGAGAAACAAAAGGAAAACAAAATAGAGGGAGAGGTAGCCAAGGGAGAGGCAATGGGTGGTTAGGATTGGTCGATGATAGAGCTTGGACAAATGAAGCATGGGTTATAGGCGAGGTTGGGAGAGGCAGTGGTGGATGGTAGTGATTGGACGATGGCTCGTTGGGGTGGCTGAAGGCTGGTGGTTCTGGTTACTTGATGAGGGATGACATGTGCTGATTTGTGAGGCACCAAATGGAGGTTGGTGGTGTAACTAGAGTAGGGTGATGGGTAAGGAAAACAAATGGGGAAGGAAGGAAAGAGAAGGAGCAGGAGACTTGGCATTTAAAGACAAAGATGAATAAAGAGAGGAGGGGCATGGTTTAAAAGCGAAAATAGTGAGAGAGAAGGAAAAGAAAACCCAGGTGGCAGGAGGGTTCAGATATAAAGCCATGCTATCAGGGTCACGTGCGAAGGGGCGAAGTTGGGTGAACTCAGAAATAGAGTTTGTAGTAGGGAAGGCTGGTGTGGTTGCATGGATGGGACGAGATGTTGGCTAGAGGGAGTAAAGAAAAAGAACATGAGGGTGAGCTGTTTGCATGTGGTGTGGCTAGTGTCAGAGAAGGAACCAGATAGTAGGTTGTGTTTGGTGAGGAATCAGGCTGGCAGAAGGTGGCGAGGGTGCAAGGCATCGAGGCAAGGGAAATAAGCGATCAGAATGGATGATGGGATGAAGCACACTACATAGTTGGGTCATGTTTGGCAGGAGCACAAATAGTTGTACTGGGAAAGGAGGAGATGGGTTGTTTGGTTTGTGCTAGTTGGGTTTCTGCTAAGGAGGGTTGGGATTAGTTTAGTTTAGGTCAGGTTAGGAGGGTAAAATAATGATAAAATATTTAGGTTATAATTAATTAATTAATTAATTAATTAATACTTAATAAATGATATCAATTCATTTTAAAATATTATTAAATATTAAAAAGGAAAATCTTATCTGATTAATATATTATTATTATTATCATTATTATCATCATCATTAATATGATATTATGATTATTGTTACTATTATTGTTATTATTATTGTTATTGTAAGACTACTATTATTACTATCATTATCATTTTTATCATTATTAATATTGTTTTTTTTGTTATAATATCTCATCTAAATATTAATATACTAGTTTAGACTATCAACATAAATTTAATAATTATAGTAATACATACAATAACGGAACATCTAATGATAAAATAATTCTATACTTAATTACACATAATAATCAATTTTTAAATTAGAGTATCCATAATAGGGTTTAAATAAATGGGGTATTACAAAATGTGTGTTTGTAATCTTTATCCTTAACTTGATTATAATCCTTTTCTACCATCCAAGCCTTATATCATTCAACAATAACATCAAGATTGAATCTAATCTTGAAAAACCATTTGGAACTAAATGGTTTCTTACCTGATGGAATAGTAAGTTCCCAAGTGTTTTTATTTTTCAAGGCAGTAAGCTCATTGTCCAAAGCCTCAACCCATTTAGGATAATTTTTATCCTTAGTGTGTGTGTGTGGCTCATTGAGGGAAAGAATATTATCAAGTGAAGTTGTGTATATGAGGGAATATGAAACAACAAAAGAGCAGTGGGTAGTGTGAGTTAGGTAAATATGGGCAGTGAAAATCTTGTAAAGTGGTAAGGATGTGTTTTGGATGTGTAGAATGATGAACTGGAGCTTCAAGCATAAGAGATAGAGAATAGGGTATAAAGGGTAAGGAATCATTAGAATGAAAGGGTGCACTGCATGATGGAATAGCCGAGTAGGTGAAGACATCCCATGGTGAGTAGGAATCAACAATGAGATTGACAAGAGGTAACACAGGCCCAAGTTGTGCAACTTGTTTGGTAGTTACAATACCTTGTTTGTCAAGAAAAATATTTTCCTTAAAAACAACATTGGAAGAGATATAATATTTTTTTGTCTCAAGGTAAAATATTTTATAGGCTTTACACCCATATGGGTACCTAAGAAATATTCATCTTTTTGATCAAGCAGCAAACTAAATTTCTGAAAAAGATGAATATTTCTTGGGTATCCATATGGGCACAACCCTATGCCCATGGTCCCCTCTACCATTCTCTTGAGGAGTGTGGGGGTTTAGTGTGAAATAACTACATGCATAATTGATGATCTCACTCCCATTATCACTTTTTATGCATTTGATATTGCACTTGAACTAGATCTTCACATAGGCATAGAAACCAATTGAAGTAACATGTATTGTTGCTTATTATTCAACAGAATAAGACATGCATGTCAAGGGTGAAAGTTTTATTGAATAAGATATGAATAAGATACTAACCATTTAAAAAGGAAGATTAATGAGCCAGGCCCAGACCAATCCACCAGCATAATAACGGTTAGGTGCTGGGGTGCCCTAGAGACCGATCCACCGGCATATAATAGTGGTCAGGAGCATTCTGCCTTATACGTTTCCGATCCATCGGATATAATAGTGAGGGATCCTAAACTCAATAAACCAAACCCTAAGTTACAATAAATTATGGGAAAGATACTATGTAATTACAGTGGAATACCATGAGAGTCGGGGCTAGACCGATCCACCTGTATAATAGTGGCCAGGAGCACTTTGCCATGGAGATCGATCAATCGGCAAAAATAGTGGTCAGGAGCATTCTTCCCTGTATGTTTCCAATCCATCGGTTATAATAGTGGGGTTCCCGCACTCGCATGGATTGATAAAGAGTATTGTGTGAAATGAATATATTGACAAGAGATCTAAAGAATAAGTTTATCTGGACCATAACCCGACCTTCATTTTCTGTATTATTGTATGTTGTCTATATGATCATGCTTGTGTTATATGCCTTATATGTTTGGCTTTAGCTGCATGGTTACCTTACTTAGTACGTAGTGTATTGACCACCCATTTCATGGGTGCTACTCATTCCCACGAGCAGAGGGCCTATGTGAGTTTGTGCAGATAGAAGATGATATCTTCAATGTCTATAATACTTACAAGGCATCGAGAAGGGCTGAGAGTTGAGCCTAGAATTGGCCTGGGGACCGAGAGCGACTTGGTCGAATTCTCCTTTTCATTTCTTTTACCCTGTATCATCTCATTTTAGTTCTGCTTTATCGTGCTGTACTTTCTGTTCCTTTGGGAACTTTAATTATGTACTCCTTGAATTGTAAACCTTTTTACGCGTACTCTGATTTCCATATTATGAACTTCTTAGTTATTTTATGAATTATTATTTTAAGTATTGACTTGTGTTTGACGATAATCCTCTTCAGCCTTAGCACTTGGTACTAGAATGGTAGAAGTGAACCGGTCTGGTACTAAGTGTGGCGGTAATATCCCTATAATTCATAGTTTTTTTCATTTTACTTCCGTTAATCCTTTTCATTAGATGAAATTTTTTAGTAGTGAATTTTAGTGGTGTTATACAGGGTCCTCAGACACACGATGAGAAGAGGTAAAATGAGATGTAAGCTGAGAAGACTCTAGCATCTTACCCACCCTTAATAAATGATGCTTAAAATCAAGAATAATCAAAACATCTTTAAGTATGATCGAGGGTTGAATTTGAATATCTACAATACCCCAAATTTACTACTAATTTTATTTATTTATTTTTATAGCAGTCAAATATTAGATAATAGGGTGTTGGCGCCGTACTTTATATGAGTCTGATTTTCGTTCCATTCTCGTATCAAGTATAAGATAAAAACATTAGCATGTTTAAATAAGATAAAAAGAGAATACTATATATTTCATAAACATAGATATTAGTTTTAGAGATAAACTCTAAGTTTAATATAATTTAAAGTACAACAAAATGAAACCATGGATCTAAGAATTTATAAGGTATCTGGACAAAAATACTAACTACTAGATAACTAAGACTTTATGTTTGACCTAACAAATGTAGTCACTCCTTCCAAGAAGTGTATCAAACTTAACAAAGTCCCAAGGATATTCATAAAAAATCCACAGTTTAATGACAATGTGTAACACCCATAAAAGATGATTAATACTTACATATTAAGTAAGGTAACAAATATGTATCACTAAGGTGAGGCATGTAACACATAAGATTATAGTAAGAGTAAGTTATACATGCAAAAAAATACTCATGATTGGAAACTACATAAGATGCAACCACATTGAATATCCCTAATTAGGTGATCAACAAACCCATTTTATTAACACATCGTGATTAATGAACCAATAGTAATAATAATCCCCCCTTTTCCCTTGTAGATGGGATAAATGTAGTCAACCTCACGGATAATTTCATATCCAGGCCAAAATATTCTTAAGCCATCAGTAAACCTCTAATCCTTAAGTATGCATACTCCCGTAAGTTAGTGGATTGGTTAGATAAAGTAGACTAGGGTCATATGGTTCCGTTAGGATTAGTAATTATTTTAATAATTTCAAGTACTTAGTCCTAACACATGTGTTCATCCACTTTAAGTATCAATGTCTTATTAGTTTCTTAACCAACACTTAGAACATAACAAATGTATTACCTAATTTACTTAGTGCTATTGTACTTCCATTTTTATTATCATTAGCTTATTACCAGGTAAACTACTTATCTAGATCTTTGGTTATTATGAATTTATTCCAACAATTGATAGTATCTAACTCTTAGAGTGTATCACTAATAAAACATAAACATGGAGTAAAGGAAATACATAATAATAATTATTAAATATGTTAAGGAACATTTCACAAGGTAAAAGGCCATAATTCCCTTATAAACACTACTTTTACAGGTACACCACAAATCCATCCGCAAGACTCTACAACTCACCTAATTTAACATATTAACCCAAAAATATTATTAAAAATTCCATATCCAAAAATCATATATATCCTAACTCCAATTTTCACACATAAAATACCACCCTTTTTGGTTATATTTTCCAAATTAGGTCATTTTCATAAAATCACACTTTATGCTATTCATATTTTTTCAAAATACTTCACAATTCATAATTATGACATTTTGGCCCATATAGAACTTATACAACACCAAAATTTTACATTTAGCCTAGAAAGACCAAAGTGCCCTTAGTTCACCTAAACATCTCTAAAGTTTGTTATTTTTATAATTTAGGTCATATTGATCCAATACATAACATACTATATATCAAATTTATTTTAATAACCTAAAGGAACACAATACATGTTTTTCTACAAAAACTCACAAGAAGACCATTTCACGCTTAAAGCCGATAATCCCCCATAATTTACAAAATTCTACAAATCTCCAAATTCTACCAATTTTGTTCACAAACACCCTTATATTATTAACATCTTCAAAATATAATTTTCTAAAACTAAAAATTCCTACAACACCTCAAAGGCCACATGGACGATACCACCCCAAGGCCTAAAACCTCCAAAATTTGAGATTTCAACATTTTATGTCAATCACTATACTTAGACATAATTTAATCTACTCATCCATAAGCTTAAAAATATAAGATAATATACTATCATGCTTAGGATTTTTATGTTAAGCCTAACAAGACATAAAATATAACATCTTCTCATAAAATGCATGAAATCATGCATTTCACTATGTAATACATGCATATAAATAAAAGTAAAACCTACACATGCTTTCTAGAATAAAGCATGGGGATCAATGGTGTGAATCATCTTAGGAGAATGAAGATTTGAAGGCTAAAAGGAGTAAGATGATTCAATGGATTGGAGATGAGGAAGAAGGAGGATATTCTTCAAGCAATTTCTAAGCAAGATTTAAAGAATGGTATGAATATTCAATCAAGATTCAATAAATAATTCAACAAGAAAATAACTTTGAATGTTTATCTAATAATACATTCAAAGCTCTCTATCTAAGATTACACCAAGTAATCTTAGTTAGAAAATTTCACTCACAAAAGAGAGGAGATAACTAAGTGTAACACTTGTATTAGATTCAATATAATCAAACCCATATGATACAAGGTGTGTTGACCATGCCTTATATAGGTAGTCACACTTTGCTAAATAACACACTAAGGTAGCCAAGGTAATACACGCATGGCTAACTAGTAATAGCAACATATCACTAACCTATATAGTACATGAATCAAATGAAAATTATTAAAAATAAACATAGCTAATTATTACATAGAAACAACTAAAAAAAGCCCTAATTTACATAAGAATGATAGCTAGGCATTATTGACTTGTAAGTTTGACTTCTATACATAATAGTTTCCTTTGACTTGTAATAACTTGTAACATATAAAATATTAAGTATGTTGATATCTTGAAATGCATGAATCTTCTCATTACAAATATGTTATATACCTACAAAAATTACTCAAAGTACACTTGTTAAGGTTAGTCATATTATCATCAAAGACAAATATTATAATAGGCTCTATAACCAAGCATGCCAAATCCTCATTATCTTGAGAATCCAAAGATTCTCTTGCATCATTCTCCCCAACTTGAGAATAATTTTTCCTCAAATTTACATCACTATCATAAGGATAAAAATTACCAATATTAAATGTTCTTGAAACACCGCCATAAGATTTTGGAATTTCAAGTTCATAAGCACTTTCACCAAATTTTCCAAGGATTTTAAATGGTCCATCTATTCTTGGAATTAGTTTATGTTTTCTTAGATTAGGAAATATTTCTTTTCAAAAATATTACCAAACTAAATTACCATAAGAAAATACCTTTGTAGTGTGATGTTTGTTAACTTGCTTTTGATACCTTTTATTGGCTCGTTCTATGTTTCCCTTGATTTTTTGATGAAGCCTTTGAAATAACTTAGCTTGATCATTGGCCTCATAATTTTTAAACTCACCTTTTTTAAGGGTACCATGTCAATTGCCATGTACAACTTCACCCCATACAAAATCTTGAATGGACTTGAGCGAGTAGCATTTGAAAGACTTCACTTGTAACCAAATCTACATTAGCTAACTCAATATCTCAATCTTTAGTACTTTTACTTACCAATCCTCTTGATAAAGTGCAAAGAGTACAATTTGTAACTTTAGTTTGTCCATCATTTTGTGGATGATGTGAACTACTGAATAACAACTTAGTTCTTAAATGTTCCATAATATCTTCCAAAAGTAACTAAGAAAATTGACATCTCTATTTGAAACAATACTTTTAGGGATGTCATGTAATTTCACAAATTCTTTAAAACACAAGTCAACAACAAGTGTAGTATCATCATTTTTATTAGATGAAAAAAAAGAGTCATTTTAGAAAATCTATCTACCACAACCATAATATAATCTTTACCTCTTTGTGTTCTAGGCAACCTTAAGATAAACTTCATACTAACTCCTTACTATGATTAACTAGGTACAGGTAATGGTATATTAAAACCTTTGTTGAAAAATAACTTTTACTTTTTTTGCAAGTAACACATTAATTTACTATAAGTTGCACATCCTTCATCATGCGTGTCCAATAGAAATTATCTTGTAATATTTCTAATGCCTTTTTAGTACTAAATTATCCCGCTATATCTCTTTCACTTACCTCTTTAATAAGTAAATCTCTAATTCTTGATCTCGATACACATAGTTTATTGAGTTTAAATAAAAATCCATTATGTACTACATAATTACCATAATATCCATTTTCTTTACATGTTTGGTATTCATCAATAAAATCTTCATCTTTAGGATACAATTCTTTTAACATCTTAAAACCTAGCAATTTAGCATCTAATATGGCAAGCAATGTAGACTTTCAAGAAAGAGTATCAGCTACTACATTTTCTTTCCCATCTAAGTGTTTGATGGAGAATATTAAGGATTGTAAGAATTTTATCCACTTTGCATGTATAGGGATAATTTTATTTTGACCATGTAAATGTTTAAAATTCTCATGATCAAAATGTAATAAAAAAGGTTTAGGCCTCAAATAATGATTCCATGTTTCTGAGCTACCTATGATGGTAAAGAATTCCTTGTCATATGTTAAATACTTCAATTTAGCTCTATTTAATTTTTCACTAAAGTATGAAATATGTATATATATTTTTTGTGTGTGTGAAAGAACTCCTATTATCCCTATCTTGCTAACATTAGGAACTAACAGGGTAGGTATAGAACAATGACTCATACTTTATCTCATATAACCTTTATCTACTATTTCTTATATTTGTTTGTGAAACTCCTTAGCTTCTTCTGGATTACATCTATAAGTAGGTTTATTTGGTAAAAACATTCCAAAAATTAAATCCATAGCATGCTCTATACTTCTAATAGGCTATAGTTCATGAGTTAAGTCATCAGGAAACTCCTTAGCTTCTTCTGAATTACATCTATAAGTAGGTTTATTAGGTAAAGACATTCCAAAAATTAAATCCATAGCATGCTCTATACTTCTAATAGGTTGTAGTTTAGGAGGTAAGTTATTAGAAAATACATCATTATATTCATTAAGTAATCTAGTAAGGTTAGAATTGTTAGAATTTTTCTCCTCAACTTGAGATTATTTTAGTACTAAAGCATGGCAAACACCATCTCCCTTAATGCAATTAATCATATCATTTTCATGTAAGAATAAATTATTCTTAGTCTCAATAAATTACGTATGATCACATTGAGATGTTTTCAATTTATATTTCTTTTTATCTTTAAGCACAAAATGTTCATTAGTTACATTTCTATCATATTGCCATGGTATTCCTAGTAAAATTGTAACACCCCCAAATTTTGGAACTTAAAAATTTTATTTTAAAGAGATAATAGTAGAAGCCAAAACAGAAAACGTAGGGGTGCCACGCTGCCTCCAACATTAAAGAGGCACTTCCTATGCCCAATCTATGTCAGTTGTAAGGAAAAAGCAACGTTATACTTAGGAATCAGGTGTGGGAAGCACGTGATTCCATTGCGATACAGGATACGAAATAGAGAGAGAAGGGAATAAATGGTGAAAATAGAGGACTAAGATTCTAAATAGAGATAGAGATATCTGGATAACCATACCCTTTACCAATTTATTTGGCGCTCACCCAAGACAAGCACATCAAGCTAAGAATCATCAATCACCTGCAAAATAGGGCATATTTGCTTGTGGGAATGAGTAACACCCATAAAACAAGTGGTCAATATGCTACGTACTGAGTAAGGAAACTATACTATCAAAATAGGGATACAAATAGCACGTGATTTCACATTAGATAATAATTGAGATAACCAAATAAACGAAACATCTCATAATACAAAATATGATATAGATTCCTTTATTAAGTATAATCCATTTTTCTTCTTTTACATACGTTGAGTGCAGGAGCCTTACTATTCTTAAACTAGTGGAACGGTTTGAAACTCTTCTTAAGGACAATACACCTAAGCTACTATTCTTTTTGTAAAAATATCTTCTCGAGACAAAACGCTCCCGAGCCACTATTCTCCCTAGTGGAACGGGAATACATACACACATATAAAAAATAGATCACCTTGATCCTGACTCACGTATTCTTCCACTTTAAATCATTAGTATATTTTTCATAGGTTATAATGATACATTTTTATTTCACGATGAGTAGGGGACCCACCATTCTTAATCCGGTGGAACGGACTAAAGCATCTTCTCGGGGCAAAACGTTCCCGAGCCACTATTGTATCCGGTGGAATGGAGACTAAAAACATCTTCTCGAGGCAAAAACACTCTCGAACCACTATTTTCTCGGGTGGAACAAGAATTCACACACACATAGAAATAGATCACCTTGGCCATCCTCACGTACTCTTTCACTTTAAGTGATTAATATCTTATTAAAGATTGATTCTCAGGCATATCACACATTAAAACAGATATACATATAGCATAGATCCAAATCCTTATGTCCTTTCAAACCCTAATTACACACCCTTTAGTATTCATTCTCCCATATTGATTATTCCACACATATTATATTATATTATCTCTAAATCCCATCATTATTATCATACCCAAAATGTACAATCTAATTCCCATACATATACTTTAACAATCTCATCTAGATATATTACTCACAGAAATATCCAACACCCAAATTCTATAGATTTGTTATAACACCTCCCATAATTTCAATAAATAACCTCATAAGGTCAAACATTAGCAACATATTCAGAAATCCGAACAACATCTAGATCTTATACACCGAATAGTGGTATTATCATTATAAGATAGCTTGCCCCAAATTATCCATTAAATCATTTAAGGACCTCAAACAACAATAATACTTCCAATAATTTCTCATGCTATTATTATTATATTTTAATCCACCTAAAACATATAATACCAAAAATTCCTTATTATCCCATAATGACAAAATTACCCTTAAACACAAATAATAATATTTATTTTATAAAATCTTGTACCTTCCACACATATTATTTTTCAATTCCACAATGTGTTATCATACCTCATGAAAATTCTTAATTCCATTTATCAAAACTCATTTAACCCATATCTTATACCATAAGGTATATTTTCACAAATATGACATTATTACAACAAAATAATAATATGATGTTACCTCTCACCCATTCTTACTTTCTTTCAATCACATAATATCCTTAAGGTCATATTTCATACCATAAGATATATTTTCACAATATGACATTATCACAACAAATTCATGACATAATGGTACCTCTCACCCATTTTTAATTTCTTTCAACATAATATTCATATCATCACAAAATATCATGATCAACACATGTTACATCATATATAAACAACATTATGAAAAACACATATAATCATACAAGCAAATAACATCAAATACCTTAAATATCGAATAGTATCCTTAACAACTAGGACACTAGGCTCTAAGTACATAAATCCTATACTTTCCCTTCCGAAGCTACTGGAATACCACCTACGAGAAACAATAAAATTTATGGTTAGGCTCGAAGAGTTAAATTAAAGGAGAAATCAAGGTAAATAGGGTAAAATAGAAATAACTGTAGTTAATGAGAGCTTGAGATGTGTGGATGTGTAGAGAAATATGTGGTGGAGCTATGGTTAAATTTTGGTGGTGTTTATACAAGGTTTGGGGGTGAAAATAGGGGTGCACAACAAAAAATAGGAAGTTGCATGACTATGCAGTAGGTGGTGCAACCCTGGTTGAGAGAAAAAGTAATGCACGGCTGTGCTGTAGTGCTGCACACCAAGTTGGGAGAAAAGATCACATATGGCCAGGTGGTGCAAAGGTTTCATGGTTGTGTAGTAGAAAATTTTGAGTGTTGCACACCCTGCTGAGGCTATGCACAAGCCGTGTACTATACAAAAGTACAATGGACGAGGGAAAGAAGAAGGGAAAAAAGGTGGTGGTTGGAGGTGATGGACGACGACGGTGTTGAGGAAGGTTGGGGTGACCTTGGTGGTCAATCCACCGACTAATAGGCGGTGAGTGGTGGCTGAGGTGGTGGAATGGGTGGTGCGAAGGTCAAAAATAGGGAATGAAGGAGAAAAGAGAAGGAAGAAAGGAGAAGGAAGAGGGATCTTGGGAAATGGCTCTTTGATACCAAGATGGGTTGAATAAGGTAAAACCAAGGAGAAAGAAGGAGAGTATGTAGTGTGTGTGTGTGTGTGTGTGTGTGTATGTATATGTGTCTGTGTGTATATGGTGTGAATCGGGAAAATAAGGAAAACAGAGGGGGAGGCGTGTGATGGTTGCGCATGTCACTAGGGTGATGGCGATGGTTGTGTAAGGATGAGGAAGATAAGAAGGAGACAATGTAAAAATTACCCCACTTTGGTAAACTAGAATAGGCTGGTGGTCAACCTCTTAAGGTCTTAGATGATAGGGTTTGAAGCGATGCTAGTCAATCGGTTGAAGGTAAGGCTTGGTCGATCATTGGTCAACTAAAATAAAAAACCAAGGTTTTTAAGGGTAGGAAAGTAACATGAGGGCTTGTTTGGTATGAATAAGGCATTAACACAAGATTCAAAGGTTAGAGAAGGGATTAGGATACTAATCACCTATTAAATTTGGGTTAGGAAAAGTTTAGGGATATTACAATATCACCAACATGTGTGGCATATTTCTTGTTGCCATTAGGCAGTCTAACTATATTAAAGTAAGACAATGGTCGAATAACAAGAAATACATTGGGGTCATGCCACATGTGATATGAGACCCTAGTGTCAATAATCCAAGTCAAAGATTTTGATGGTTGAGTAGGTAGAGTAGCAGTATTACTAGCAAAGTTTACTAGTGAATTGTTGGTGCCATCATTTACAATGTTCTTATTGTTAGTCTTCACTAATTATATTACTCCATGGTGCATGGTACTCATGAAACAAAGATATATGATTATATGTGATGGACTTGAGGTACTAGAAGTAAAAAGTAAGTGAGAGGATTATCTAGAACTTCCTTAGAATTTCAATTATGGATTTGTTGGGGAGCGTAATTCTTGTTAGCAACCATAGCCCTAAGATTGGGGTAAAAAAATTAGAGACAAGAGATTTTTGCACTTGAGGTAGCATCGGATTAGTTAGTTCAGGCATTTAGTAATGAATCAGTAAAATCAAGCAAATTGGAGTTGTGATAACGTGTGAAGATGGTTGTAACACCCCCAAAATTTACTACTAAAAAAATTTGTTTTATTAAAAGAATTAGCGGAAGCGGAATAACAAAACTATGAATTCTGAAAATATTACCGCCACACTTAGTACCAGATCGGTTCACTCCTACTGTTCCAGTATCAAGTGCTAAGGCTGAAAGAGTAAAACACAATTTACGAAAAACTCAAACTATATTTAAATCAGAGAAGCGTAATAAATAATTTACAAGAATAAAATCCACCAATGGTGGTTACAAGAACAATGATCACATTTAAACTAGGTGTTAAAAAGAGAAAGAGTGCAACCCTAGGAATTTTTGGATAATTCTTTACGCTTTTTCCCGTTGCTCACTTGAATAGCACCTAGAATGGACCTGCAAGGGACACTGCCCATTAAATAGGTAGGGGCCCCACGAATAGAACCCTTTAGTACTATGGTACTAAGTAACCCTTTAAAACACACTAAAAAGCAGGCTCGTAATGCCAAACATGATACAAAACTATATACATATATAATGAGATGTGTATACATAAAATTCACATACTTAACAAGTCCATTAAATATTAATAGGTCAAAACGTACAATCAATACTACTGGCCTTAAACCATTAGTCTATCATTATTAAATCATCTCTCGGATTATATCCATGTGAGCACAAGAACCTCGCTATTATAGCCGGTGGACCAGAATACATACAAGGTAGAATGCTCCTGACCACTATTATTGCCAGTGCATAGGTCTCCAGGGTAGAAGGCTTTTGGCCACTATTATCGCCGATGTATCTGTTTGGCCTCGACTCATGTGGTGTTCCGCTATAAGTGATTAGTATTTTCTATGATTTAATTATATACATGTGAGTGCGGGAACCCTACTATTATAATAGGTGGATCGGAATACATACAAGGCAGAACGCTCCTGACCACTATTATTGCCGGTGGATCGGAATACATATAGGACATAATGCTTTTGACCACTATTATTGCCGTTGGATCGGTCTGGATCTGACTCACAATCTTTCACTTTCACGATTAGTGTTTTCCCTTTTTAATCATCATACCAATTCCATTTATTTGCCTCGAAAAGGAGATTAAGATCCCAGGACACAAAGGTACACCGGTCGCATCGGTGCATACAAGTTACTCAGTATCCTTCAACTATCAAACCAAGGATGCAGAGATACCCTAGTCATACTGGTGCATACAACTACTCAGTACCCTACCAACAAGGACACCTAATCCTTAAGTATGCATACCTCCTAAGTAGATCCGTAGAGCTAGATAGAGTAAGATGTAGGGTCTGATTGGGGCACAAAGGCACACTAGCAAATACCAGAATAACTATGGGCCAAACCACGACTTTAGCATAGCGACCCCTAAAGAGTCACCATTCCCGACCTCGAGGTCTTTCACTTTAATTATTAGTGTCTTAATTAAGGTGATCATGAAAAGCACAACAATTAGATACTTATTTACTTTCAATCGTTCTGATAGCATTAGGTACTCCTTATTCATACAATTATTTAAGGTAACTTAAAAGAATCATTAAGGCCATCATTATCTCCTCCAATTCTGATTTAGGATTCGTTTTCGTGATACTTACTAATTTTCAAATACTCTTATATTGTCATTTAGTGTTACTTGAGTCTTATTACGAAACTCCATTATCACAACGACATATTCGATACGGGTTATTGATTTACCCCTCACTTGTATAATTGTTAAGTCATCCCTTCTTTACTTACCAATTTACCATATTACCCTCCATGTTGCATAATTACCAAATTACCCCATTGCTCAGTTTAGGTTACCAAGTTATCTCCCACACTTATTAAGTCACCAATCACTCTTCCTAATTGTTACACTTATCATATTTTCCATTTGGTTGATTAGATTACCAAATTACCCTTCTCCATTATCATAATTATCAAACTACCCTTTAGTTGGTTAAATTACCAAATTACCCTTCTCCATTATCATAATTACCAAATTTCCCTTTTCCATTATCGTAATTGCCAAGTTACTCTTTAGCTGGTTAGATTATCAAATTGCCCTTCTCCAGTATCATAACTACCATATTTTCCTTCTCCATTATTATAATTACCAATTTACTCTTTTCTATTATTATAATTGCCATCTTACCCTTTACCTCCAAAATTGCCATATTTTGCCCTTTACTTCCAAAATTACCATAATACCCCATTTACTTACAAATAGTCTAATAACTCTCGTCTTGCTATACCACATAATTTTCTATTGCGTAGTTATTCAACTGATGCTATTTTACACATTATACACATACGTTCATGCATGATGTTTTGGATGGAAGAGAAAAGATAACAAAAGGAAAAACTAGGGGAATATCCAATGAGAACTAGTTCTCTTAGTGAGAATTGAGAACTAGTATTTTAAGTTAAAGAAATTATCCACAATAAGTGGTGGAAACTATTATTAGTTGGTAGAAGAAACTACTGTAATTAGTTTCAAGAAACTATAATATTTGAGTGTTAGAAAAAAAAAGGTGGTGATGTTTTTGTAAATATTGTGTATTTATACGTTGGCTTTGGAAACTATCTACTGTAGGTGATGTAAACTGCTCTTAGGAGGTAGAAGAAACCACTATAAGTTTCTCAGAAAACTATAGTATTTGAGTGTTAGAAAAAAATGATGGCATTTTTGTGAATGTTAGGTATTTATATTTCAGTCGAGAAAACTACCCCACGATAGGTAGTGAAAATTAGACTTGTTAATGAGCCGAATACCTTCCTAATCGAGCTCAGCTTGTTTAATTTTTTAAGGTTTGAATTCTACTCGAGTTTGAAACAAGAGCTTGGCTCAATAAGGTTTACGAGCCGGCTCGTCTAATCTCATGTCAATTTAAAAAAAAAATAATGAATTAAACCAGCTTGTTTATCACGATTCGATTCGTGACTCGATTCTTTTAACTATTTGACTCGTTTGAAAGTTAAACAAACCAAATCAACTCATTTAATTATTCAGCTTGTTTAAATGTTCATTTAACTATTTGATTCGTTTATTATATAAATTCTATACAAGTCTAGTCTATTAATAATGAGTCGAACCGAGCTTGAGCCGAATTTGAGCTAACTCGCAAACAAATGAGCCGAACCTCCTTTGGCTCAAATTTGACTCCTTTAATAAACGAGTCTAAAATTAAGGCTTAAATTTGATTCGTTTTGTTACATGAACGAGTCGAGTTGAGCCTTTAAAGAACCAAACTGAGTCGGCTCAATTTGTCAATAACCTTAATGAAAACTACCTTTATTTGCTATAGAAAATTATTATAAGTCTTTTTGAAAACTATAATATTTAAATGTCAAAAACATATGCAATAATATTTTTATAAATATTAGATATTTATATTTTAATTTAGAAAACTACAAATAGTAAATGGTAAAAGATAACTATATTAGACGGTAAAAACTCCTATAAACATCTTAAAAAATTAAGATAATTATCAATTTTTATTATATATTTTGTCGGAAAATATATATGTATATACAAAGTTGTCCCTGCTCTGTTGTTGCAACGTGTAAAGGTGGACCTTCTTGACTTCTACGGAGTGGAGCTCTAAGGCGGTTTATATATTTTTAGCAATAGGCAATAGGCATGGTCGATAAAGGCGAAATAGGACTACTGAAATCTGAATTGTCCGACCCGAGACGGGCAAAAAACCCAAACCTCGAAATCGAAATGTGGTTACGGTCCGGTGTCTTGTTGATTCCTTCGTCTCCTCGCCTCTTCTCTCCCTGCATCGTCTTCGACGCCGGCAGCTCTGCTTCCCGTTTGACTTCGAGTTGTCCATAACGAGAGGAGTAGTAGTAGGCAGAGAAACCCCAACTTTCTCTCTCAGTCTTTCAATGTCTCCCTTACCCAGTGGCATTCTTTCACACATATAAAATACCCTTTTGCTTCCCAAATAATTCCATTGCTATTCATCTTCCTCCTATTGGCTTCTTCGATTCGCGATTCATTTCTCAATTCTTCATGCCAAATACCGGAGCGTCAGTCCACTCTCAATCCTTTGCCAGTTTTTTCGAAGCGTCGTCGAGCACATGTGCCTCCTATTCTAAATCACTAGCAATCTAGCATCATCCATATTTGATTATCTAGTTCCGGGCCACTCTCTGTCACGAATGATGATGCTTTTTACCCGGAATTCGTTTACCAGAAAGATGAGGTTTTTTCCTGCTCTCCTCTTCTGCAATCCAATTTCTTCAGCTGCAACGGCTGCTGCTGCTACTACGTACCTCCCGGACCCGCATCTAATTTATCCTCAGTTTTCCAACTGGGAACCTAAGGAAGTTGCAAATTCGTTCAAATTTTGGTTTAAATCCCGGAACAATCCTTCGCTTGATCGCATATATCAGATTTTATGCGCCAGCAGTGATGAAGATCAAGCGTCTCGTTTCAAATCTGATATGGCACTTTCACAACTGGGTTTGCGATTGACCGAATCGTTGGTCTTGGAGGTATTTAATTACTGCGATAATCCCTTATGTTGTGTGAAGTTTTTTGACTGGGCTGGTAGACAACCAGGGTTTTATCATACCAGGGTTACGTTTAATGCAGTTTTCAAGATATTATCCCGCGGCAAATCTAAGTCTCTGTTGATGGAATTTTTAGAAAATTATATAAAATATAATTGGCATAAGGATAGGTTCTATACTGCTCTTGTTATGGGTTATGCTATTGCGGGTAAGCCTGAGATTTCCCTCCATCTGCTTGGTAAAATGAGGTTTCAGGGACAAGACTTGGATCCTTTCGCTTATAATGTCTTGTTGAATGCTTTAGTGGAAGATAATTGCTTTGATGTTGCAGAAGTTATTCTGAGACAGATGGAGATGCATGGTTATATGAATGAGTTCGCACGATCAGTTGTGATGAGGAGCTTTTGTAAGCAGAAAAGATTGGATGAGGCGGAGGAATTTTTTCGTCGGTCTGTTAATGACGGGATGAAGATAAATGGGCATGGCTTGAGCTTTCTAGTTGATGCTCTTTGCAAGAATAATGACTTTGAACATGCGGGTAAGTTGGTTTGTGAGTTTGGGGAGTCGGGTTGTTTCAAATTGAAACCATTTTATGGTGTGTGGATTACACGCCTTGTAGAAATTGGGAGATTGAATGAGGCTTTGAAATTTTTGAGAAAGGTAGAGTCAAATGAAGGTTATATTCCGGAATTGCTGCGGTACAATATGCTAATACATAGGCTCTTGAAGCAGAATCGTCTTGAAGAGGTGTGTGATTTGCTCATGGAGATGAAGGAGTTTGATATTATGCCCGATAAGGCCACTATGAATGCTGCATTGTGTTTCTTTTGTAAGGCTGGCATGGTGAAAATTGCACTTGATTTGTATAATTCTAGGTCAGAATTTCGGCTTACCCCGAGTAGCTTGGTTTATAACTATTTGATCAATACCTTATGTGGAGATGGCAGTATAGATGAAGCTTTTCATGTCCTTAAGAATTCAATGGACCAAGGTTACTTCTGCGGACAAAAGACCTTTTCTATTCTTGCTAATTTATTTTTCCGGGAAGGAAAGCTTGACAAGATGAAGGATCTGATTGTCTTTGCCCTGAACCGTAATTTCATGCCAAACAACTCGACTTATGACAAGTTTATCTCTGCACTTTGTCGGGACGGCAAGGTTGAAGATGCTTACTTGATTCATGGGGAACTCAACCGATTGAATAAAGATGTTGGTAAAAATTCATATGCTAATATGATATATAGCTTCAGTAGGTTGAGCAGAGGGGATATTGCTGCCAGACTTCTCCTTGAAATGCAAGAGAAAGGTCATCAACCTTCTCGAGAATTGTTTAGGGATGTTATTTGTTGTCTCTGTTGTATGGATAATCCGGAAAAGCAATTTGCCCAGTTGCTCCAGATGCAGTTATCTCAATATAAACCAGACCTCTTTGTTTACAATTCCTTCATAGATGGAGCTGGGCATGCCAAGAAGCCTGATTTGGCCAAAGAAGTATTTGAGCTGATGCTAAGAAGTGGATTCACCCCCAATTTAAATTCTGACATTTTAATGTTGCAGAGTCTTATAAAGAATGGTAAGATATCTGATGCTCTAAATTTCTTCAACGAAGATGTTAGCAGAAGAAGAATGGTAGGGAGGAAACTATACAATGTCATGATTTCTGGCCTCTCCAAGGTCAATCGGCCTGATCATGCTTTGGGGATTTTGGTACAAGCCAGAGAGAAAGGACTGCGTCCAAGTCTAGAATGTTATGAGGAGCTTATAAAGTCTCTATGTGCAGAGATGAAATATGATGCAGTCATCCGGCTAATTAATGACATGGAGCAAATGCAGCGGCCTATTTCATCTTTTATCGGCAACACTCTTTTGTTCCATTCTCGGACTTCGAAGGATTTATACAATGCTTGGGTCCAGTTTAGAGATCTCTCTCATGAAACAGCAAGTAGTTCATGCCTCCGTAATCTGCTTGCTGAGTTCTCTGCTCCTATTAGAGCAGATTCACAAGTAGAGGACTTGGAAGCAGTGATTGAGCAATGCTTTCCTCTTGACATTTATACCTATAATTTGATGTTAAGAAAATTAACCGAAGATCGGATTGATGCAGCCTATGAGTTATTCAATAGGTTTTGTCAGAAGGGTTATGAACCAAACAAATGGACCTTTGATATTATGGCGCATGGCTTCTACATGCATGGTAGAATAAATGAAGCTAGGATATGGGTGGAAGAGGTGTTCAGGCGAGGACTTGAACCCACTGAACGTATGAAGTCACATTTATGATAGTTAAATCACAGTAGCATGTTGCAGAGTAACAAGTATATACTTTTTTGACTGCATTCTTGAATTTGGTAAGTATTAATTGCCATTGTGGGGCTAGAATATTTGCTATATATATCTGAGTAGATTTTGTTCTGTGTTCCAGAATACTGAGTGTCATAGTTTCAATTTCAGTGGCAGAATTCAGGGTTGGAAATTTTTTTTTTTCTGAACTCAATATGTTGCAATGCCATTTTCTGCTAAATACTGCACTATGAAATAAGACAATATGTGATGATGTTATTGATTTCAGCTGCACATTCCTTATTGTCGACATCAAGTCTGAGAATTGTTGCTATAACCAATACGCAGCATGTTGGCTGGACTAGGGATTGGTTGTGAAGAACTGTTTCATGTGTCTTAATCAAATTCTGCCCAGACAAGCCCTGTTTTCGCTCTTGATTTTGTTCAGGGGCAAATGAGAAATAAACTCTGACTTTTCACTAGGCTCTTGATTAGGCAGGGACATCATAATTTCATCATAATTTAATGAAATTATGATTGTTCCAGATGTACATTACAAACTTTCCTTTGCTGAATATCTTGTATGAGTGATCTAACTTAAAAAGGCCTTGGAACTTCCTTGTTTCTGTAATGTATTTCATAATTCTTAGCCTGCACAACTATTGTCTTGAATGAGTTTCACTGATGAGATTAGATATCCATCAGAGTTGAGTTGTTTTTCCACAACTGTTGTTGTACATCCTGTGTACTTTAACTGTAATGTAATTCCATTAATTTTATTCATAAAAGAATTAAAGAACCTGACATCTTTGCTCACAAGGTGGTCAGAGTTGCTCTGGTTCATCTCCCTCCTGGGCGAGGGGGTAGGGATGGAGGAAAGTAATTAGATATACATATTCACCTTCTTTTTCACAACTGTCGATATATATTGTATGGTGTCAAAATTGGAGTTCAAGTTTATAAGATTGACATTGGAGATAAGGATAACACTTATTTATCAACTCCCGTAGCATTTTCACTGGGTCAACATTTATAGGACTTTGTGCTTTGGTTCTTTAGTTCTGTGAGTGGCATGGGATATATAAGATTTTGGGCTTCAGGCAACCCTGCAATTTCTGTCTGTCCCCCATTTTTTGGCCTTGTGTAGATAAGATGAAATCCTTCATGTCTTTGGTAAATAATATTATCTTTCTCACAGGTTTTGATGCGACTAAAACAAATTCTTGATTTGCTTCACTTTATCAGTGGTGGATATTGTGCTTGCTTCATGCATATGGTTGCTGTATTTGCTTGTGACTAGAGGAAACTATTTTTTCTCACTTAGATTTTGCGCTTTATTTTTGTTGTCATCTTTGGTGTAGTTTAAACTTGAGATCTATGACTCATTGCCAATATTAATATTATATCAGTGATGGCACCTTGCATCTTGGGAGTTTTTGTGCTCCTGTGGCTGCATATAGAAACCTTTCAATTATTTAATAATTTTGTTTCTAATTATGTGAGCTAGAAATAGCAAATCCATTCTATCTTGTGATTTTGGGTGGGAGTTTATGCTGATTTTGATTTTAGTGGGAAATCCTGAGAATTTTCTTATTTTTTATCTTCTCTTTTCTTCAATTTATGTTTTGCTTGATATTTATGGGTAGTGCTGTCTCTTTAGTGATCATAATGGATGAAAGTTCGATGAGAAATGTGATGTCTTTGGTTATGATGAAGGTTCTATGTGACATCCCCGGCTGTTTGTACTGTGGCTTTAGTCACTTTTTTTCATGTCTTATGTTGTCTCTAAAACCAACAGAGCTTGATCTTTTTTCTGGTTTTCTTGAAAGGTTAATATGACTTCATATTTGGTATATTATAAGTAGTGTGAATTTTATACTTTTGGTTAGGGCTGCAATGAATCAAGCTTGCTTGTGAGCTGGATGGGCTCTATTTGGTAAGGGTTTATTTAGCTCATTCAATTAATTATCCGACCTGAGCTTGGGTCTTATTGTTAAGTTCAACCAGGGGTCCCTTGGTCTGTTTGTTTACAAGCTGACTCATTTTTGACTTGAGTTCCACTCATTTATACGCTCGGTTGTTCACTAGCCAGCTTGATATGGGCTCATTTACTGGTTATTAAGATGAGTCTCCCTTTTATCTCGCTCGCTCTCATATTCTCAAACATGGTTACAGACCTGAGTCACCTGACCCTAAGGCTTTAAATCTTCTGCTTCTCTCTCAACTTCTTTGCCTTATGCTGTCTGAATCTCTGCTGCAACCTCATGGTCCTCCCTCTTCTTTTGTCTTATCCTAGCAATCATCCTCTGTTTGTGCTGGCTGCCATTCAATGAGAGGGTGAGGTTGGTTTGTTTTCTTAATTGTTTGCTTAGTTATTCAATCTTTTTTGATATGCTGATCCATCTTGTCTCTTCACTTTCTCTCACGGCCTTTCTCCTTCTTCATTGGAGGACAGGAATATTTAAAGTAGCAGGGGTTTAGTGGAGCTTGACGACCTGTCATGAATGTTTTATGAAGATAATCATAGCCCTAGTCTAAACTGAAACTGGAGCCTTAGGTATATATACACGCGTACTATTGCAGAATGAACACATTTTTATCCAGCCTCTTAATTGATGATTTTTGAGTTGCAAGTGAAAAATCATGGCTGCGGATTTTATATTGAACATGGGACATGACACAAGCAAATTGTTTCCTTCTTGAACGAGTGAGAGGATGCCCTTGTCCTTGTTTATCTTAGTTGAAAATTGCTTACTATTTTGATACATTTTGTAAGCCACACCTGTATTAGGTGTTTTACATACTGGATCTATTGATTTAGCTGCGGTTTTCTTTTTGTTGTTTTTTTTTTTTTTTTAAGTGTTCTGTTGGATCTTTGGGTGGTAGGAAGAGTCTATAAACGGAATGGCTGTGAATCTGTTGTATTTGGTTGATTTGTTGTTGCTTTTTTGGTGCCATAGGTTTTGATTTGGCACAACTAGAAAACAGGAGGCCTAATGATAGGGGTGTTTCTCATGCTATAAAACTTGTACTCTGTTCGTCCCACAAAGATAGTCCACTATTTTTCTCCACAGAGATTAAGAATGATCAATGAATGTGATTGGAAAGCTAGACTTTTATAGCCAATTTTCCTGCTATGTCCTTGTTTAATAAGTGTACTTAGATAATAGATTTATTTGTTATTGGTTTTATGACAAAATGATGGAATTTAAATAAAGGCTTACTAGCAAACAAATATATTCACTTCTCTTTTGCCTAGGTAGGTGGAGGCTTCAAATTATTAGGTTTATGGCTTACTAATTAAGTGTGGGATCACATATGAGAATCTATGCTAGTTTATATATGGCGCCCATACTTTATTAGTCGGTTGTAAATAAAGTGTAAACCGTATAGTTGTAAACTTACTATTCTTGAAGTGGATGACCAAAAGCAGAATGCTGAACCATTTATGTGGGACTGAGAAAGTATGGTTTTTTTTTCTTTCATGCTTGGTCTTTTTATCAATAATATTCTTGTTGTGCTGCACATGTATGCATCACACATGTGACCTTTGTTTCAATAAAATAAATTTTACTTTAAAATTTTGGAGGTTTTTTTTTTGTCTTATTATCAATTTTCTTATCATTAATGTTAATGTTATTATAGTGTTGTACTTGTTCATATTACACATGCCCTTACGCTTTCTTAAAAGTAAGTAGTTGTATAGTGTCGAGATAAATTATCAAGAAGTAAAGTAAAAAAGACAAGATCTTGTGGCAGATTGATTGGGTTACGTAACAATAGATCATGCTGATTTGGTATAGTAAGCAACACCTGCGTCTGAGCACCCATATGTTGATTTACATAATTACAAGCTTTAAATTTTTGAGCGTTACAGGAGGTCTCTATTCATTCGGTTTTGGCAGGCTATTTTCCTGGATTCCCGTCCTGATGGCAACAAGAAATTCCAGCTGTGCACCACTCCTCTCCTTAATTCCTTCAAGGTACTCGTCAGGAAAAAATCACTAGGCCTACTCTTTATGAGTCTATGAGATTGCTTACTATGTATATTAAACTGCCAGGTTCCCTGAAATTTGAATTAACTTTATATTTGTGGTGGACATGTATGACTTTTGATGGCTCGTTAAGTTCTGTGTTTTTTTTTTATTCTTTCTATTTCATCTGAAGTGTAGTTTCTGAGACGTGTCAAGCTTCAAATGCCACTGAAAAGTAGCGACAAGCTTTCGGTAATTATGAAATAGTACTTATTTTTTATCTCAGTTGGAAGTAAAGAGGAAGAGAATGTTCGATTCAGGTGTGACCGGAGCAGGAAGTGATGCGTTATCTGCTTTGGCATGCTTTTCCAGAGACGGGATGGCTCTTGAATATAGGTGAATAAAATTGGGCTTTGTACATATATCACAATCTATTTCTGCTTGCCCGATGAAAGATGAAGTATTGACTTTTCTTCCAAGTTCCATTATGGTGTCGACAATTCCAGCATCATAACGAACAGAGTTGGTCTCTTGATACCAGTGAATTATACGGCAACTTTCATTTCATTGATTGGGAGTTATATTGGAAGTTTTAGTCAAGTTTCCAGCCTTTCGATCTAGTCTTAAGCGCTCTAAGTGCTATCCTAATCTTTTGCAGGCCTGTTCTTGCGCCTTCTCAGCTTCGCTCTCAAGTTTGAGTCAGCCAGCCAGCCAGCCAGCTAGGCACAGGGCTCTCGTTTTCTCGGAGCAACCAGTACGGCTGACAACACCTAGAACAGGTTTTGTTGTATCGGATCCCCTTTTGTTGTATCCTATTGTATATATGTCTGGAAACATAGGGAAATATAGTGTTTTAGGGAATGGTATGAAATTTTTTTTTGAAGGAAAATAGCAGCAGTAAACATAGGGAGTGTAATGAGATTCGTCAAAATTTAAAATAGCAATGGATATTTCATTCTTTCAACTCAAGCTAGTAATCTTGAAAGAATCTGGCATGTAAATGATTCAGAATTGTAGGTTGCTGTAAGAGTACCTGCTACCGTGCGTATGTCCTATTCTGTCAGTTTCTATCTCATAAATATTCGACGTCACGAGGACATCATACTCTCAGAGTACCATGGTTCATGATTGGAGTCTCCAATACTTCAAGTTTGAGGTCCTACCAACCTACCTAGGTGTAAACCATTTGGTACCCTTTTCCTCTTAAGCGTGTCGCCTCTTTGAGGAATGATTTGCCTTTCCCTGGGGGACAAGGCAAAAGGAAGAAACCAACGCAGATAAATACATATACACCCGCTGTTTTTGGAGCTAGCAGACGAGTACAATTTGTTCGTTCTTCTAAGGAATAATTAGTTTGGTCGGTATTCAATGCTGGACCACTTAAAATGCGGTTGAAACTATTTATCAACGCCGTTCATTTCACGAAAGGAAAAGTTGGATTAAGCACCAACGTTACATTACACTATCTACATTCCTTGCGTATTACTTTGTGTGCCCACATTGCAGTGTCTCCCCCTTTTGAGATTGAATTTATTTGCTTACGTATATATGGTGAAAGATCTTCGTATGTGAAGGTTGCCAGCATACACTGTGGAAGTACCGTCACTTGTGGTTAGGCTTTCCTTGCTAAGCTTCAACGTCGATAGGACTTCTTGTTTTGGATGTTCCTATGGCCAAAAAATTGGTATATGGTTCCAAGCCTAACGACGTCATAAAGTCGAATCAAATCACACATCTATTGTTGGTTTGAATCATAGATGAGAATATAATTAGAATTAGTTTTATTAGGACCCAAGCGAATGATGAATCCAAAATAATAGCTACAAAATACCACTTAAAGCAATGAAATTACAAATTTGTGTTGGGATATAAGGAGGCCAATTATTATGACTTTACTAGAATATGCATGAAGAAAGGGATTTTGACACCAACCATTAGGTGTGATGTGTTGAAAACAAATATTTCTTTAGGTTTTGTGGAAGCATGAGAAAAATAATTTTTCTCAATTAGGCAGAAATAAGCCTCTCTAGATCTCTTTGGTACGACTGTTCCCTTATATCAAATATATGGGGACAAGAACAAACTTAAAATCTTTTTTGATATGGTATTTGATAGATTCACTATATCCACTCCATATTATATATTAATCCTAATCTAATTAGAATTTCTAATATGGGCTTATCATGTTAAATCTGATCTGCTATTGCACGGGTCCATTGGATCATCCTATGTTGGTAGTTGTCCAAAACTCAATTTAGCCCATAAGTCAGGAGGAAGTTTCGAAGGAATCACAAGATCTGATATGAAAGGATGCTTAAATATTGATGGCAGTGAGCAGGGAATATAGGCTATTGAAGTCATAAGCAAGATATCAAATGAGATTCAAGATGAAAATTAGGAACACTTACATGCGGAAGTTCAAGATGAAGGATAGGAAGGTAGTAAAAGGAGAATCCAGAGAAAGAATAAAAGAAGGGACACGATGCAAGTGCTAAGGAAGAAATTGTTGCCCTATCTAGTTGTCACACCCTGAAGTCTCCAAAAATGTTGAGGGAGTAACTTAGCTTTTGGTATTCAAGTTTTAACATCTTCCAAGTCTAGAAAGAAAAAGAAGGTGACTCCCTCTACCATGAGAAAGTTGAGGGTCCATTTATCATCTGCTGGACAAATAATGTAAAAGTGGGAAACAAAGAGAATGGTTGAGAAGATTGAAAAAAAAATGGAGAAGGTGGAACTAGAATGGAAAGAAAAATAGAAAAGGGTAATGTGTAAGATTATAACACCCTAAATTTTACTATTGAAAATTTTCATTTTACAACAGAAGTGTATAACCAAAATACTAAGTGTTACCACCGTAATTTATGTGAGTGGCTTACCGGACCAACCTTACATTAATCACAGGTAAAAGCCAATAAAATGTGAACAAAGATAAATATAAAACAAGAGCACCTTTATAAATATAAATATGAGTTTGGAGATTAACTCCAGAGTACAATAATAAAACACAGATAAAAGGGATTCCATGGATTTAAGAGTTCAAAAAGGTATCTGGATAAAACCATCATCTAGATAACATGACTCTTCACCTAAACCCCTAGTACAGAAAATCACTCTACCTCATAAAATGCATCATAGGAAGTAAACTCATCTAGTGGGTCCTCAATGACCTACACAAAGGCATCAGGGTTGTTTGCTCGTGGGAATGAGCAACCTCCATAAAAATGATAGACAATATACTATATACTGAGTAAGGTGATAATACTATCGAGTTAAGGGTATAGTTAAAAACATACATTCACAACATATAATAAGTATACATGCAAGACATATAAAATATCACAAGATAAGTACTAATCTAGGCCTCTTTATTAGATATGACAAATTTTCTTTTATTTATGTTGAATAAGAGAACCTACTCTTCTTAAACCGGTGGAACGGTATGAAACACCTCTTAGGGACAACACACCTGAGCCACTATTATCAGCCGGTGGAATGAACCCAACATCTCTTAAGGCAAAATACTCCTTATCCACTATTTATAAACCAGTTGAACATACCTAACACCTTAATCCAGACTTTGTAATGCCCCTATTTTTCACTATAAAAAAATTTCTCTCAAAACGTGTTGTAGAAACAGAAAACACCTTGAAAAACAGGATGTTACCGTCATACCTGACACATGTTAGATGTCTGTTAGCTACCCCACATTAGATATAAGGCTAAACCAATAAAACACTAAAAAAACAGAGCGTGCAAATAATAATTTAATGGAAATGATTCCAAAATGTTTAAAACAAGCAACCTTAATGGGTTATGTTCAAATTGTTATAGAGTATACATTAAATTACGATATTATAAAACATGGGTTGGGGCACAAGGCCCATAACAAATACCGTGGTCCTTCAATAACCCAATAAGGACCTTCTGGATGTCCTCGCTCACAATCCCGACCCAACAGAGGTAGGTTCTTTACTGGTCATCTTAAAAAACCTACACAAGGTCTTCTGCTCATGGGAATGAGCATGTAACCAATCAAATAGACATATCAGTATGCTACGTACTGAGTAAGCCAAGTTGCTCCCTCATTGTACACATGTATACTAGTTTATCATACACAGTATAGATTATAGTAAGCATCATGATAATGCCATATATATACATAAAGATAAAAGCACATGAAGTCATACTGCCATGCATAATTTCAATAAGTAGAATACTTCACGCATAGACTCAACACCCTTCCACATACGCATGTACACTTAATGTAAACACATTGTCATACATATGTTCAATATTGGAGGCATGCTTAGAGACAATAACAAAACTTTCATTAGTAAATATATAAAATGATGCAATTCCATTTCAATTTTATTATGTAGGTGGACATGTGTGTGTGTGTGTGTGCGCACACATGTACACATATCATGTATACTCACAAGTATATCAATATAGGGGACATGCTCTAAAGTAATAAAAAAAACTTGTATTCATAAATATATATAATAATGCAATTCTATTTCAATTATATTATATAGATTACCATGTATCATGAGTTCATACTTTATAATTTACGGATACTCCTCCACCTAGGTCCCTAGCTATCTACTTTACCTATCCCTATCCCTAACCACACTATCTTATATACCATACTTTGTATACATGTCTTAGGTTGTGAAAAAAATAATGAATATGTTATTTTTTTGTATTATCATTTTTGATATTTTGTCTATTACACTATATCAAACCTATATATTATTGCATCAACCTTTTTGATTTACACACTAGTTGGTGATTGCTTGAGTTTTCCCCTAAGACATGGATATCTTGATATGCCATAGTATATGAGACATTACCTTTTCAATGATGGAAGAAGGGGGAAGAAACATGTGCTTTTATTGTTCATGCTTAGTTCTAGGTTACTAATCTCTTGGATTTCTAGAAAAAACTTTTGTTTCCCTAAATCAATTGATTAATATTTTGGATTAACTTAAATTTCTACTTATTAACTTGTTGTAATGATCTAATTGAAAATTTTGTTTGCAAAAAATTCAGTGGATTAAAATATCCTAGAGTAAGATTATGATCCCTCTCATTTTTGGAAACTTTGCATACTAGAGAAATTTTTTGTCACTAAAAGTGTGATTTAATAATAGATGACTTGTTGCAAGTATATTCTTGAGAATGTGGAGTTTATATAACAACTGTAACACCCCAAATTTTATTGCTAAAAAAAATTATTTTTAGCGGAAGCGTAATACCAAAATAGCTAGGTGTTACCATTGTAATTGACATACATATGGCTTATCATACCATCCTTACATCAATTACAAGGTAAATAATTAACACATAAAACATAATAAATAGAAAATGAGAGAAAATTCATAAACTTAAATAAGATTATGGAGATTAACTCCGTGTAGAATATCCAAAAAAACACAAAAGAGATCCCATCGAATGAAGAGTCGGAAAAGGTATCTAGATAAAAGCTAATTGTCGAATAACATGAATTTATGCCCAACCCTAAAACATAAGTTCACTCCTCCACACATAGGGCATCATCTTAGCAAAGTTATACAAAGGGTCCTAATCAACCTATACAAAATCATCTAGGTAGTCTGCTCATGTGAATGAGCATCACCCATAAAAATAATGATCACTATGCTACATACTGAGAAGGTAACAATACTATTGAGAAAGGGTTATATAGAAAATATGAGTTCCCATCAAATAACGAAAACACATGCATGTTAACATTAAATGATTCAAGGTAAATACCTATTCAAGATCTCATTATATATATAACATAATCCATTATTTTATTTACATTGAGTTTAGAGACCCCACTATTCTTAATTCGGTGGAACAGACTAAAATATCTCCTAGGACAAAGCACGCCTTTCCACTATTATTAAGTCAACAAAATAGACTCTATGCCTCTTAGAGAAAAATGCTCATAGTTATTATTCTTAAACTTGTGGAATGATCTAAAGCACCTCCCAAGGTAGAATGCTCTTGATATTAAGCTGGTGGGATAAACTTCTACACCTCAATCCTAACTCACATAATCTCACTTTAAGTGATTAATATCATATTCATTAGTTACTTATCTCATAATAATATTCTCATTCACATTGAATTCATGGGCACTACTATTGTTAATTAGATGGAACGGGTTGAAATACCTCCCAGGAATAAAAGCACCTGACCACTATTATCGTCTAGTGGAACGGATACATAAAATATTGTAGTCCAATTCACATGATCTTTTAATTTAAATGATTAATATCTTATTAAAAAAAATTATAACATCATGAGAGATTCACTTAGATATTCACAATACATAATTGAAACATATAAAACACTACCACATAGTTAACAAAGCCATGGTCAAGAAAAATGTCCATAATCTCTGTAAGAATCCCTAATTTTACATTATAAGCATAAATTCTTCCATATTGATCATTTATCTAAAAAATTTATCACATCCTCCTCAAATATTATTTTTATCAATAGAAGTGAAAATCAATGTCTAACTCCCTCATCTCACGGATGCAATAACAACCCTATCTCCTGAGTTACTATTCACAACATTTACAAAACCTTAATTTCAAAAGTTAACTTTTTCCATAAGATTCATATAATCACAAAATTCAATATAAATATATAAAACTCCAACATTAACAACATATCCAAAAATTATAGTCTAACTCCAACATTTTACACATGTGATATCAACCTCATTTTTAGGGTTATTATTCCCAATTTAAGTCATTTTCTTATTTTATTTGGACTTAGGCCATTCATAATTACTCCAAATTTTCACATGATATCCTTAGAATATTTTAAATTTCTTAAAACATTAAAACACCAAAATTTCTATATTTACTAAAATACCCTTGAGGTTAGTTAAACACCTTTATTTTTTTTAAAATCATATTTGTCTAATATCATTATTTTTAAATCTTCAATTCATTACATCACCGTAAGTCTTAATTAAAATTATTTACCACTTATCATAATTTATCAAACCCACATTACTATATCATATGTCATGCTAAATCACTTAGGGCTCGCAACATAAGAAATAATGCAACGATATCAAATACATGCATGCTTTCTCATTCTCACACAATTTTAATCATATGATCCACATTATCATATCATAATATTAACAACATGAATTTAATAAGATAATAACAACAACATGATAATACACAAAATCATACATAACATTTAGCACAAAAAAACCCTAACTATGACTTTTATCCTTACCAAAAAGGATATTGATCTCTAAGCACGTATAACCTATCCTACCTACTTTGAGACCTTTAAAAAATACCTATAAAATAATAAAATGTAATTAAAACTTAGGGATATAACCAAGGAAAGGATAAGATTACAGATAGTGAAAGAATGGAGCAAAACTGAATCGCAAGGCACGAACATGTATTGATGGAACTTTGCATAGAAAAGAGAGAGGGAATGACAACAAGTGACGAAACAAAGGGGTAGCACCAATAGTTATTGTCGTTGCAAGGGGTATGGGATCGACAATGGGGGCGTTTATCAAGGGGGGAAATGAAAGAAAGAGCTAAATGTGAGGGGATGGTTTCGGTGATAATGGCTAAATGGTTGGGGGTGGTTTCGGTGATGGATACTAAGCAAAGGAGCATCAACAACAGTTAGTACCATTTCTAGGGGTAGGGGAACCGTAGTAATGACTGATGCACAAGGGGGAGGAATAGACATGAAGATCAAAGGTGAGGGAAAGGCTATGGTGGTGGCATTTGTGGTGATAGTGAGAAGGAGGAAGCGAAGAAAGTAAGAGGGATTCGCTTGATGCTACTCTTCAATAGAAAATGGAGGGAGGAAAGGAGTTGGTTGGACCATTCAATGTGGCTAAGTCTATGAGTTATATATATATATATATATATATATATATATATATATATATATATATATATATATATATATATATATATATTAGGTGCACTAGTAGAGAGGGAGAATGGAAGTGAGTTATTTGAGAACAAAACTTCAACCAAAAACCATCAACGTAGTTGGTGGGATTTGATGGATGATGATGAGGGTAGAATATTTGGAAGCATGGTAGAAGGGATTTGATTGGAAAAAGTGGTTCACACAAGAAGAGGGAGAAGAAGGGAAAAATAAGTTAGGCATGACGAAAAGAAAAAGGAGAATGAGAAAAAGGAAAAAGGAGGAAGGAAATTAAGTTTGGGGTTAAAATTAGAATTAGGTTAAAATAACTTATATTAGAATATTAAGATAAACTAATTACTAGCCATTTAAGGTTAGATTTATGTTACAAATATTAATGATCTAGAATAAATATTAGAATTAGATTAAGACTTATGATTAAGGAATTATGGTAAGGTAGAAATATTAATTTTTTAAAGATTTAAATTAGGTTAAGATATTAATTACTTGGAATTAATATTAGATAAAATTTAGGATATTATAACAACATACCATATAAGATGGGATACTGTAATGAGAACAAGTTATGGAAAACCAAGTTTAAATGAATAACACCTAGTAGGTGAAGGACAAAAGCCCACGGAAAGGTTCATCAACATCCTTTTGTATCAAAATAGGAAGATTTCTCAATGGAAGAAGCTATACAAAGTGTTTGAAAAGAGTTGATACAAATTGAAAGAATATAGAATTTTTTTTAGTATATAGCATTGAACTAAATCTAATATTATCCAACTATTTCAATTACAAAATATTACATACGAAGAATATTATCATATTTGAAGATCTCTTAGATATTAAATGATTTGAGATATCCTTCCAAGGAATGGATTTTAATTACTATCATGAAGGATTTCATAAATATTTTATGAGTATTTTAAATAGATAAAATTGTTTTTTTTCTAAGATAATTTCCTAGATATGTCTTTTGCTAACTTAACTCCAAGTTTTATATAGGAAATATAACTTTTTAATTCCATAACTCTCGTTTATATAAGCTGCTAGATCAAATCATACAATCAAAAAATTGTGGATTTCCCTCTCAATTTGGTCAAGAAAGTGAAATTGATTTTGTGAAAATATTTTCAAAATTAAAGTTTTTTTAGGGGAAAAAATTGAGCCATACTCGCGAGTACAACAACAAGGAATTTTTCAATAAACAATCAAGCATAAAAATATATCTTTAAGTGAAAACTTTCTTATAATTAGGCAAAAAAGACATTTAGTTATTGAGAACGAGTGTTGAAAAATGAATATTGTTTTTATCATTTCTAAGAGGTAATTTGAGTAAAATCTCTTGAGGAGAGCATTTATAGAGTTGTAACAAGGGTAACTCAACTAGAGTTTGTTGAGGGGACTTAATTCTGGAGTTAGGCTCATGTGCATATTTTGTAACACTTAACATTTGAAGTGATTGATAGTGAATATAAGTCAACCGTATATGTAGGCTAAAGTTAACCAATTCAATATTTACATTTTTGCATATATTAAAATATCTCATTCTTGATTATGATTAATTAATACTAATTGAAATCCTAAGTATAAACATGGTATTTTATGTGTAATTAATTATAGAAATTATTGTAGGATATTCTTTGCTAATTAAATGTATTATTACTATTATGTGTAATAATATTAGGTAATTATTTATTATATTAATAAGATTAAAATTAATTGGAAAATATGTTTTTTGGAATGACTATCAACACACCTTTCCAACTTTTGACCAACTAATTATCTTGAACAACGTGTTTGCTTAAGGGATTGGTAGTCGACCATGCATGTGTAGTTTTATATATTTTTGTGATTTTTGATATTTTTTTGGATCTAATTTGATTCCTTACATAAATTGTGGTAATAATTAGAATTCATTTGGCATTTTTTCTAATTAATTTAAATTTGATTTTTCCTTCATTAAAAATAGTCTATAAAATCTAAAAATGCATGAGAGTGGCGTAAATTACTTTCTAACCATCCTTGATCAGATTATGACTTGTTTCGTAATTTATTGCATTATCCAAGGATGTTCTTTTTATTTATTTATATTCTACGTGTATCATTTTGTGTCTTTTGCAATTTAACCTAATTACCTCTCCTTTTCCATGCCTTACCTTTGGCATACAAACCCCTCCCTACCTTTTGAGGTTTTTCAACCTTCCCCCTTGCTTTAGCTTGATTGTTAGTTCATCATAAACCTCATTCAACCCCTCTACACTCTACCTTCTCTCACACACTCAACTTGATTGTCCTTTTCATTCAAGTGTTGTTTCACTTCGTGTTACTTTGTTTCATTAAGCCTTTCTCTCCTTATGTTTTCTATTGCTTTACTCTCTCTTCTATCCTCACATTGTTTGCAGTTTTGGCTAAGTGTTGAGTGTTCATCCTTTATTATTGAGACTTGTGACTAAGCCTCTCCCTCTTATCTCCTTCTTTTTTTTTCTCTTAGTTCCTCTTTTACAAATTTTCTTATCTAGAATCTATTTAGTTTTAAATAAGTAAAGGAGGTTAGGTTTGTGGTTGATTTTTGAAGATTTAATTTTCTTTTCCTCTTGTTCTACTCCCTTTTTTAAGGTATATTCTTCACCCTGTTGGAAATTTTTATTTTTATTATTTTTTGTATTATTGTTATTGTATGCTTATTATTTTATATTTTTGGGTATTTTGAAGGTAATCTAAGATGATATAAAGGTTGCCTAGGAGAATAAATTTTTGTTTATTTTTTCTTAAGCTTTGAGCTAGGTAAATCCAAATTACTCTCTAAATGGTAGGATATATGCGTGAGCTTGTTGGGGGCTTGTAGGTTTAGTTGCATGCTAGGTTTTATTTATTGTGAAAATTGTAAATTTTTTGATAAAATGTGTATGAGCATGACGTATGAATATGTATGAGCAATTTGATGATTTTTATTATTGTATAAGAATATATCTATATTTATTTATCTTGTATATGAAATTTTGTACATGTGATAATGGGTGCAAGCACAAAATTTTACGTATTTAATATTGTGTGACTCTTGGTGAGAGAAAAAGTGTCCAATCAAAGTTTCTTCATGCCTTGTTCTATATCCCATTGTATTTATTGAGTGCTTTAATTGAATTTTGATATATTTTATGATAGAATTTAAGCATGCTTAGGCTTAGTTTTATATGATTTAGGTTTTGTGAGCCTTATGGGCAAACATGTCATTTTATGTATATCCTTCCATTTTAAAGCGTTTCTATCAAAAATTCTTCATGATTGATTATATATGTTAAGCTTGTAAATTATGGTATGCTAGATATATATAAATAAGATTTTATGTGCTTAATATGCTTAAATCATGTGTAAGGGCAAAATAGTCTTTTCACCATTCCTAGAAATTTTAAAGAATTAATATTTCATGTTAGACTGCTTAATTTAATGTCATTTGACCTTATCATGAGTTTCATTGAATTATCTATGTGTTTGGTATTAAAATTGATAAAATTGGAAAATTTAGTGTATAAGGATATTTTGGTCAAAAGGGACTTAAATGTGTCCAAGTATAAACTATTTGGATTAGGTTGAATTTTAGTTAACTTTAATGTGAACTTTGATAACTAAAAGTGAGAGGTTAAAAAGGATTCAATTGGACTAATTTGGCTGAGTGCTCGGGTTGTGGCTTGATGTCTAACCCTATATCTTTATCGCTTTGTTGTAGTGACCCCTTTTTGGTCCTTTTGGGTTGATTGTTTGGTTGGATTTTTGATTTTTTGTTTTGGATATTAATATCCTTTGATTTGAAACTAAATAAAACATTAATAATTTAAAATGAAACACTCTTGAGGTGGAAAATGGATTTTGTGTCTCGGGCTTATGCCCCTAAGTGTATAGTCGGACCTTCATATAAGAGGACTCATTTTTTTTCATAAGGATGAACCAACCCTATAGAGTATTGTAACACCCCCAAAATTTACTACTAAAAAATTTCGTTTAATGATAAGTGTTAAACAAAAGAGAGATGACAAAACTGTAAATTCTAAGGATATTACAGCCACACTCAGCACTAGACCAGTTCACTCCTACCATTCTCGTACTAAGTGCTGAGGCTAAATAGGATTAAATTCAAACACAAGTCGAGAATTGAAACAAGCTCTCATAAAGGAAATGATAGTGTTCACCATACAGAAATCAGAGTGCGGTTAAAGAGAGTTACAACCCAAGGAGTAATTAAATAAGTTTTTCGAATAGATCAAACACAGTACGACATAATATGACTAGAGTAAAATGATGTATAGTAAAAGTAAGATAGATTATGGCCAATCACTCTCGATCCCCAAGCCAAGTTTAAGCTCAACTACTGACCCCGCCTGATGCCTTGTAAGTGTCGTAGGCATCGAAGATATCGTCACCTACTTGCACAAACTCAGGTGGGCTCTATGCTCGTGGGAATGAGTAGCACCCATGAAACGGGTGGTCAGTACGCTACGTACTGAGCAAGGTAACCATGCAACTAAGGCCAAACATATAAGGCATTAACACATGCATTATTATATAGGAAACATACAATAATACATATAATAAGGCTGGGTTACTTTCCAGATAACTTATTATTTAGTCTTCTTAAAAATATGCTCATTTCACAGATACTCTTTATTAATCCATGTGAGTAGGGAAACCCTACTATTATAGTCAGTGGACCAGAATACATACAGGGCAAAATGCTCTTGGCCACTATTATTTTCCGCTGGACCGGTCTGGCCCCGACTCACATGGTGTTTCACTGTAAGTACTTAGTGTATTTTCCATGGCTTAGCTTCATTACGTTTGGTTTGTTGAGCACGAAATCCCTCACTGTTATAGTCGGTGGACCGGAAATCATACAGGGCAAAATGCTCTTGGCCACTATTATTCTCCGGTGGAACGGTCTCCAAGGCACCTCGGCTCCTAGCCAATATTATTTTTTGGTGGACCGATCTGGGTCTGGCTCAACAATCTTCCTCTTTAAATGATTAGTGTCTTATCTAAGTCTTATTTGATAATTTTTCACCCTTGACATGCATGTCACCAATATTCTACTTTTATCCTCCCAAGAGGGCCCCCTTCTCATATCTTGAGACTCTGGCACCTCCTAATTGCCCCAACATCCTTTCCTTTTTCCACTACTCACACTAGAAGCCCAACTCCTAGGTGTACGAGTTAAGGCCCACTACCTATCACCACTAAGCTCATTCACAGTCCTCTCTAGGGATTTATCTAGAAAACCCTAATTTGGGCCTATGTGGCCCATCCTCCTCTGCCTCATACAACCCAAGCTATTTTAACACCCCACACATCACATCCTGTAGATTCAACCCTCATCATCTCACGTTACTCCCCCAAAGACACGTGTAACCCCGAAACCCTAGGTGACCACACCAAACCCTAGTTGGCCATGCCAACCCTAGCATCCCCCTTTCCACATGGCACCTCTCCATCTCTCACCTTCCCCTCTTACTTCCCATGACACCCATGCTCGCCCCACTCATGACAATCCCCCATTCTCACCTTATACTCTACTTATCCTCATTTATTTTCCCTTTTCCACCCCCTCAAATTAGGGTTTCCTCCCAAACCCTAGTTCGGTCTCCTATGCACCCTTATACTGTCTTATGTACTATTTTTCACCCAAATCCTCCAATCACCCAAGAAACTCTTTCATTACCTTCTTCACACCCCAAGTCAAATTTCCATACGCAAAGTTCACCTCCATGAAGACTCTATCCACCCCATGTAAACCTTCGATGTTTTTCATGCGAAACCCTAAAACTCTCATGTAAAACCCCTAGATTCTCCCATGCAACCCTAAATTCTCCCATTAAAGGTTCATCCCCTTTATTTTTATTAAAGTTCCCTTTTATTCTTCCTCTCATGAATCATAGGATGTTTAGGTCCATCTCACATTCTTTGGTTAATTTATTTCCCTTTGGCCAACTTACTTCCCCTTGGTCCACTCACTTCCCCATTTGTCTTTTTCATCCTTCCACCCCATATCACTACATTAATTATCCTAGAATGCATGTCCTAAAAGGGCCATATCATATCATATCACCATTCATAGCACAAACATATCGTACACATGCCATAAACAAATGCATGATCATACCTCAACTCCAAGCTGTGCTACACATAAAATTGTTATAACAATAGCACAAGATATACAACATATCATTATACATGGCATCCAAGGCACATAAAAACACATAGCACACATATGGCCTTAGCTATACCCTGACTTAAAACGACGCAGGTCTTTGAGCACGTTCCTATGCGTCCTTAGGGTCTTAACTTGATTAACCTATAAGAGGGAAAAACTAAGAATTAGTTTCCCTCCTACCAAAATATTATTATTTCTTATTTTAGTCTAAGATTAGGGTTGCTATTATTAAAGGGAGCTCTACAAGTGAAAACTAAGGTTTTTATCCTCAAGTTAGCCTACTAGATATTACTAGTCAAAATATGTTTATGTTAATATTTATAGCTATATTTATATTATTAAACCTAATATCTTTATTTCTTCTAATAATAGTACTATTACTAGTTATAGCAAAATAGTGATAATAATAATAATAATAATAATAGTAATAATAATAATAATAATAATAATAATAATATTAATAATAATAATAATACTAATGCTCCTACTAATAGAAATCCTAGAATTTTTAGGGCTAAGGCTAATAATAGTGTTAGGGTTTAAATAATAATATAATAATATGATAATACCAACAAGGTACTCTTATTGCTAAAGATAATAATGATAATAGTTATATTTGGAATAATAATAATATAAGGGTTTGAATGTTTTTGTCACAATAATAATAGTAACAAGAACAACAACAATAATAGTAATAATATTATAGTAACAATGTTGATAATAAAGGCATTAGGAATAATATTAGAAATATTCAAATATTAAGTAATAATAATATTAAGGCTTAAGTATTCTTATTCTATAATAACAAAGTAATAATATGTCAACTTCGGTTTCAACAACAACAATAATAACAATAATGTTAAGAATAATACTAATAGTAATAATAATCAAAATGGCATAGTAATATAAGGGTCCAAATATTTACCCTAATAATAAAAGTAATAATATTAGGCCAAAGTTAGCATTAATAATAATAGTAGTAATAATAATGAAAATCACCATAATAATAACACAAAGTTGTAGACCATTAATAATAATAATAATAATAATAATAATAATAATAATAATAATAATAATAGTTAGGCAAATTCTAAAGTAAGGTTAAGTGACAATAATAATAATAATAATAATAATAATAATAATGATGATGATGATGATGATGATGATGTTGATGATGATATTAATATTAATAATGATAATATTATTATTATTATTACTATTATAGATAATACCATTAATATTATTAAAAATAGCTAATACTCGTATAAAATGGGTTTAAGAGTTGGAAATGTTAGAGCACCACCTAGGGACAGTGGTGGCACCGACGATGGCACGCAGAGGCAGTGGTGGCACCAATGGTGGCGTAGAGCGGCATCGGCGGATGTGGGGTTTAGAGGTGGTGGAAGGAGGAGAAAGGAGGGAGAAGGAGAGGGAGGCAGGGAGAAAGGGAGGTGTGGGGAGGTAGAGGAGGCTCCCCTAGTTGTTTTGGAGGGTAGATGTGGTGTTAATGGTGGTGGAATTGGCATCGGACGACTATGTGAAGGGCGGTAGGGGTTGAGGAGGGGTTGATTGGGAGGGAAAATTTGCACGGCCGAGGTGGCTCGTGCAGGAAAATTAGAGGGACGAGGAAGGTTTAGTTAGGTATAGGGTGGTGCAAGGGGTAGTTCTGGGGGTGGTTTGGCTAGCGGCGATGGGCGGCGACAGCGGAGTCTTGTCTAATGGGGTGACAGCAAGAAGGGGCAATTTCTGAGTTTCAAAATAAAAAACTAAATGAAGGTAGCCTATAGGGTATTCATAGGCCGATTGGGTGGGCAATGACAAGAGGAAGAAGATAAGAGGGGTGCAGATGCCAGGCATGTCGCTGGTAGTGGCAGTCAAGGCGGTGCTACCATGGCAGGGCGACAAGATCGAGGGAAGAGCGAAAGGGTGCTTGGGAGAGGGGAAAAGGGTCGGTTGGGGTTGAATTAGTAAAAGAAAGCGACGAGAGAGGGAGGGGAGGATGACCAAATGGTGCAGGTGGCTGCCAGTAGGTGTAGGGTTGCAAGGTTGGGGTACATGTTGCGTGGGAAGAAGAAGAAAAGGGAAAGGGGTGGATCGGCTGTCCAGGGGAAGGGAAAGAAAAAGAAAGGGGCGGCTAGGCGATGGGTAAGGGGGAGGTCGCGCGGGCCTGAGCCACAACGAAGGAGGAAGGGAGGGGAAAGGAATTGGGTCGGCGGACTATCCCATTTCGGGGAAGGAAGAAGAAAGAAAAAGGAGGAAGGGGAGGAAGAAAGAAAAAGAAAAGAAGGGAAAAAGAGAAAAATAGGTTGGTTGGGGTGTTTAGGGTATTTTGGTATCCTTGAATATTTAAAAATAATAATATTTAAAATAATAATAATAATAATTAAATTCCTTTTTAGCCTAATTTAGTTATTTTGGGCAAATTTCCTTAACTTCCATATTAATTAGTAAAACGTCTAGATTTTGCCTAAATAATTTATTTATTATTTTCTCCTTTTTTTGTCTTAATTAATTCCCCCTTAATTTTAATAAAATAATTTATTTAATCAATTTCCTAATAAATCCCTATTTAGCCATAATTCTAGAATTAGAATTTTGGGGTATTTCAAGTATATGCATACTTAAGGACTTGAGTATTGGGTTGTGTATACACAACTTTATGTCATGTGACTTCCTTAACTTGGCTTGATGTTAGGAAGTTAGTAGTTTGATTTGTTGATTTATCCCTAGCGGTCATTAGCTTGCATTATAGAATTATATTCCTCTCTAGTTGATAATTTAATTGAATTGGAAATTAGATTAGCTAAATCAACAAGTTATTTATTTAATAGTTGAATTAGGGCTTGGCTTGATAAGTGTTGAGTGATGTTGAAACCATGTCAATGTTTGACACTCGTTAGGGCATAGTCAATCTTAGCATATGTGGAATTGTGGATTGTAATTTTCCTTAAATGTTGTTATGCGATCATAAGTTTTACACATGAATTATAGTTTTATATGATTGAATATATATGTGAGAATGCTATATCTTTAAAGGCATTAATGATTTACTCAGTTCAAGAAATTCATATGTTCATATAATTACATGTGTTGCATGGAAATGTTGGAAGCTTCCAAGTGCAGAGAGAATCCTTGGGAAGGGATTTCCTATAATATCCTAAAATTTAGCTAACCCTAATCTCAAGTAATTAATATTGTAACCTAATTCTAACCTCATAATTTTTTTCCATATTATCATAACTCTCTAATCCTAAATATTAGTCTAGCCCTAATTTTTATTTTAAGTTATTAATATCTTTTCTAACCTAAAACTAATCCTGGATGATCATTTAATCAATTATTATAATATCCTAACCTAAATTATTTTTAACCTAATATTCACCCTTAACTAGTTCTCTTCCCTTCCTCCTATGTGTACGACTCCCCCTGCCAAACCTACCCTATGTCCCGATCAACTCCTCCTCCTCAGTTTAAGGGTTTGGGTTTGAAATTTTAGCAGACACCTACCCCTCGTCCTTTATTGCGTATGTGCATGTGTATATAAGGCATATTTAATGCCTTAACCTATCACCTTCTCCCTTTGCTTTCTTTCAAAAATTTGCACCAACAACGCAGCCTTCCTCCCTCCTTATTTCCTCTCCTTGCCGTCACCAAAACAAACCCAAAAACCCAGTACAGACGAGCTTAACCAAGGCACCAACACTACCAATGACAACCTTTATCGTTGCTCCCCCACTACCACCAGCCAACCTCACCATTTCCTACCCCTACCTTTTGCCATCTGTATTGAAGCCACCCACCCTCATTTAGCAACTATCATTAAAGCTACCCCCAACACATTTGGCCATTATCACCACAACATCACCCCAACTTCGATCATTTTTGTCGAACCTCACCCCTAACCACTGACTAAAACAATCGGTGAACCACTCTAACCTTCGGTCAAGGACCCCGCAACCACCCTCCTTCATTTTCCTTTCCTTAGTTGCAACCACATCGACTATAGCCCACACCTCCACCCTCAACAATCTTCACCGCAACCACACCTCCACCTTTGGCCAACACTCACTACAACTCCTCATTTTTTTCTTCCTTGGTTGCATCAGCTTTCACCGGTGCACCCCTTCCTCTTCGACAGCTTCCACCACAACCATTCCCTCTATTTTCGGCAACCATTACCACACCATATCACTACCTTTTAGCATCTCCAACCACACCACACCACCAACCTTCATCTCCAACAACCAAACTCCATCCCTCCTTAGCCTCCATCACCGATGCTCCCCCAATAGCAACAACAACTTGTGTCATTGCTACCACCCCTTGGCTCGACACAACTTTGCCTTTCCTCCTCTATTTAGCTGTGTAAGTTGTCCCTATGGTTTGTTTCATTTTTTCTCCCTTCTTTCACCCTTCCATTTCCTTAATTATATCATCTAATCTTAATGGTGTTTTATTAGGTGATTTTCCCAAGGTTCCAAAAGAGATGGAATTGGATTTGCATGCTTAGAGACAGGAGCTGTTTTTGTAAGGATACTTTTCGTACTTTAGGATTTTTTGTTCCTAAGTGTTATGCATATTTTTGTGTTATACCCTATTATTGTTATCATTTGATTTAATGTATTATTATTAACACTGATATGCAATTAATATTATATGATATAAAATAAGTAAGTGAAGGTTATTGCAATATCATTATTTTATGTGGAAAGACTTCAGTGTGAAATATGGTTATATCATGGGTTTATTAAGGTATGATGAGTGTGAAATGAGTATAATAAGGTATATAGAGATAAATTATGGATTTGGAAATAATGTTACCAAACATATAAGATTTGCATGAAATAAGATTTTTGTTATTAGTAGGGGCATTTTGGTCAATATGGATTTAGTATGAGAATTGGGTTATTTTAAGGTGTTATATCATCTAAAATATGCTGAGGAATCTATATGAAGTATTTAGAGTAGTTGTGAATGACCTAAGTTAATTTAATAAATTATGAAAATGGTTTAATTTGAGAATAGTAACCTTAAAACTAGAAGGTTATCATCACATGTGTAAAATAGTAGAGTTATACTATGAAATCCGAAAATATTGTTAATAGTAGTGTTTTGAGAATTTATATTAAATCCAATGATTGTTTGAGCCCTACAGGAATACTTATGATGGATTAATGAAATTAGGATTTATATGCTCTAAGAATAGTAACTATTGAGATAGGGTCATTATTGCATGTGTAATACCTTCGAGTTAGGCCTTCAAATTAGAGTATGTTGATAATAATAATTAATGAAGTGGTATTAAGTTTGGTGGTTAAAAGAGTAACATAAGAAGAGTTATAATAAAAGTATGAAATTAGAGTTTTGGGAAAATATAAGGATCTTGACCCTAGAGAATGGCCTTATGATCTCGTGATGTGCCTTACTATTTCGAACATGTTATTTACTTTTCAAATGAAACATGAATAAGACATTAATTATTTAAAGTGAAAGATCATGTGAGTCGGGATGAGGTGTCTATGGGTTTGTTTTATTGAGCGATAATAGTGACTTAGTTGTGTTGTCCATAAGAAGTGTTTCAGACCATTTCACTGGTTTAAGACTAGTAGATCAGGAGTATTTTGTTCTAAGAGGTGTTTTATGGTTTTGTTCCCCAAGATGATAATAGTGGCTCAAGTGTGTTGTCCCTGAGAGGTGTTTTAATCCTTTCCACCGGATTAACAATAGTGGGGCACTATACTCATCGTGAATAAGCATATGATTTGAGATAAGTAACCTAATGGATACGATATTGATGATTTAAAGTGTAATATTACGTGAGTTGGGACCAATTTATTAGGTATATTCTACCGGACAATAATAGTGGCTAAAGTGTGTTATCCCTAAGAGGTGTTTCAAGTCATTCCATTGGTTCAAGAATAATGATTCACGAGTATTTTGCCTTAAGAGGTGTTAGATTTGTTCTACTGGACAATAATAGTAGCTTGGTTGTGTTGTTCTTAAGAAGTACTTCAGACTATTCCATCATTTTAAGAATAATGGGGTCCCTAAACTCAACGTAAATAAAATCATAGATCATGGTATATTCTAATAATATGAATTCGAACTAGTGATTACTTTGTATTGCTCGTTGTATCTCACATGTATGCTACCTTCTACTATGAGTACATGTGATTATATGTTTTCCCTATTTCAACTATATTGTTACCTAATTCAATGCGTAGCATATCAATCATCCTTTTCATGGATGTTGTTCATTCCCACGAGCAGATGACTTAGATGCTTTTGTGTAGGTCTTTGAGGACCGGTTGGATGAATTTTCTACCTTTGATGAATTGTATAGGAAGGAGTGATTTTCTTGTACTAGGTGTTTGGGCGAAGATTTATGTTATCCATATTATATTTTTACCCAGATACCTTTTTTTCTCTTCAATCCATGGTATCCCTTTTGGTTGGATTTTGTTACTATACCTCAGGGTTAATCTCCAAACTTATATTTACATTTATAAAGCTTTTTTCATTTCTATCAACTATGTTTTACTTTGAATGGTTTTAGCTTTGTTATTGATGTGAGGATGGTATGATAAACCAGACTTACATCAATTATAGCGGTAACACCTAGTGTTTTGGGTATAAACTTTCGCTATGAAATAAAATTTTTTAGTAGTAAAATTTAGGGTATTATATTTTTTTTAAGGAATGAGCATTTAGGATAGTGGGTTAAGACTAACCGATGTTGAATCCTAGGGTATTCTTTTTGGTAGGTGGTTATTCTTTTTGGCTTTTTATGTCCATGGTTGTATTTGTAATACCCCAAATTAGTGATTGATAGTAGAACCTTAAAAATATTTATAGGATTACCCACATCAATAAGGTACACATTTCTTTTTAATTCATCGTTAGAGAACTTCACGGTTAAATATGCTTGATTTGGAGAAGTCCAAGGACAGGTGACATCTCTTTTTTTTTAAAGTGTGTGAGTGAGTATAAAACTTGTTGGAAATGTTTTATTATCCATAACTCTTTATTTATGTTATTCTCTCACTTAAATCGTTTATTATTTTGAGTTTAAAAGTGTGCCTTAGCATTTAGGACAAGAAAAGTAGTGGAGACTGGATTTATGGTTCTTCGGGTGATAACACTAGTTTTTTGTAATCATATTTTTGCTAAAATTAATTTTTTTTATAAAAAAAAGGGGATATCACACATATCATCAAAGAAAGAAAACACGTTTACCCATTTTCTCAATACCGTATCGAGTACATGATCAAATATTAAACTTACTTCACTAACCATATTTTAAATAACTTTACATATTCATTATTCTACAACGTACTTGTTATTTAGAAACTGAGTTTTTACTCAATAGAAAACCTTTTTTTTTCCTATTTTACCCCTTTCCTCCTTTTATTTGTTGTCCTGTCCCATTAATCTCTCTCATTGTCTCATTTCTTCTTCTCTTACTCTCTCAGCCTCACCATTTGGTAGTCCTTCTAGCAAGGTAATTTTTTTTCCAGTGATTGGAAATATTTTCCATTTGAGAGGCGTAGGAACGACCATGCACACTATTTCTAGGATAAAATCTAGGAAAATGTTACGAAAATGTAGATTAGGGTGTTTGGAGAAAATTTGAAGGTAAGATCCGGTGGTAAGACTGGTACAATTGACGGATCTTGCCATTGGAGGGGGATTGGTAGATTTTACCACTCGGGGGGAAGAAAATTGGAAGAATATGCTGATTGGGGGGGGGGGGAGGGAGATCGGTACTTTTTATTGAGGGTGGGGGATGGAACGACACGTTATGCCATCGGGGGGAATGGTTTGGGTAGGTTTTGTATTAATTATGTCTATAATCATTATTATTATACTTTGTTAAATATGTATATATTAATTATGTTTGTATTAATCATTATTAATTATTATTTGTTAATTATTATTATGTTTCTAATTAATTTTAGTTTTTTTAATTTTTAATTATGTTTGTATTAATTATTAACTGAATTTGTCGTTTGATAGGGGAGGGGATTGGAAGATTCTGCCGATAAAGATGGGGAGGAAGGATCGATAGTTTTTGTTGAGGGTAGGGGAAAGGAGAGACATGTTGGGCCGTGGGGGAATGGTTTTAGTTGGGTGAGTGGTTTGGTTTTTTTTATTAATTATGTTTTTACTAATTAGGTAATCTAAATATGGTTTGTTAGTTATGTTTGTAATCATATTTATTAAATTTGATGTGTTAATTATATTTGTATTAATATTTTTTAATTATGTTTAATTCAGTTGAAAATTTTCATTATGTTTTAGATCTATTATACTCTATTAATTATGCTCTATCATTTTAATTAAATATGGGTTTGGCAAAATTTGTCTGTATTCTAAGGTTTTCGGTTGCCGTCAGGAAGGGAAATTATATTTATTAATTATAGCTTGTTAATTATGTTTTTTAATTATGGTTGATTTGGTTAAAATTTTCAATTATGTTTTTAGATCTATTATATTATGTTAATTATGATATGATATTTTAATTAAATATGGGATTGGCATAATCCATCGGTATTCTAGGGTTTTTGATTGTCATTGAGAGAGATAATTATTTTTGGTAATTATGGTTAATTTGGTTAAATTCGTTTATTATGTTTTTAGATTTATTATACTTTATTAATTATGCTATGTTATTTTAATTAAATATGGGTTTGGCAAAATCTGTCAGTACTTTAGGGTTTTCGGTTGTTATTGAGAGGGGTAATTATGTTTATTAATTATGGTTTGTTAATTAGATTTGTATTAATTATGTTTTTAATGATGGTATGTTTTTTTTAATTATGGTTGATTCGATTAAATTTGTTCATTATGTTTTTAGATCTATTATACTTTGTTAGTTATGCTATGTTATTTTAATTAAATATAGAATTGACAAAATCTATCTCCATATCTCTCGGCGAGACCCCCTCCTTCACCTCCATGGTAAAAACCAGGAGATCTGCGCCCGTTGCTAGGAAGGATCGTTCGCCCAGATCTAGTTCATAGGGGAAAATCTCCATATCTCGATTGGCTGTTATAGCAAAGAATTCATCTTCATCCCCCGATGACTCTTCGAAGAAATATCAAGAAGATTCGATTTCTGGGGTGGCTGCGACCATGGAGAATAATAATTCGAATCTTGTTTTTGATGGTCCTAATGACTCAGCACCCCAACTTTTGGCAATTCCCGTGATCTCTCATTCAAACACGGATATTGATAATCTCATTATCGAAGATACCGATGTTGATAATTCTGTTCCCAAACCCCATAATTCACCTTTGCAAAAATCTTGGTGTGATGCTGTCATTGGTAATAGATCCTTTGCCCACACGACCCCCCTGAATTACCATCCTCCTACTCTTTCTAGAAATCGGTGGAAGGTTTCCATATTAAATGAGAAAATTGAGGAAAATTGTGAGAAGTGGATGGGAACTCTGATAGGCTATGTGATTGGCTTTCGTCCTACATTAAGGCAATTGCATTCTTTTGTTCGCAGCCGATGGTCTACTATACAGCCACCACAAATCTGGTTACATGATGAGGGGTTTGTAGTTTTCAAATTTCAATTTGATCAAGACAAGAATTGGGTCCTTCAATCACCCTATTGGACTTTTTTAACAAACCCTTCATCCTTAAACCATGGCACCGGTAGTTCCAATTTGTCAAAGAACATTTTCAATTCATGCCTTTATGGATTAAGCTCCCTAATCTCCCTATTGACTATTGGGATGTTGACTCCATCAGTCGCATAACTAGTGCAATTGGGAGACCGTTGTTCTTAGATGGGATAACTCATTTTGGTGATCGAATTTCCTTTGCCCGAGCACTAGTTGAGGTGGATGTCACCAAAAAGTATGTGTAACAAATTGATATTGATGATCCTCAAGGCAACATAATAACACAATACGTCACATACGAATGGAGACCATCCTTCTGTAATTCTTGTGACACTTTTGGCCATAACCCCTGGTCCTGTCCTAAACAAGAGAAGACTTTTTAGTCCAAAAATATAGATGACCCCTCCCATCATCCTACTCTACAACAAGAAGATAAAGCCCCTCGGCATGTGTTTCCTCAGAATCCAAAACATTCCATTCATCATCTCTCTTCTCATGGTCCTACACATTTGGCATAGAGCAAACCCATGTGGAGACCTCAACAACAGCCTCCCAAGAACTGCCTAGTCCAAAACTCTTTTCAGCAAACAGATATAGATCAGCCCTTGAACAATCATGACTCTCTGCAGTAGGCTGATTTAAATCTACCTGATTCTCTCATTCCCATTAATCCTGAAAGTAACATATGCTCACATGCAAAGGAGATTGGGCCATTGGATGATCCAGGGAAGCAGTGTAATACTGTATATTCTTTCACCCCCTCTTAGTTATGCTGGGATTCTAGAATGTGAGAGGCCTTAATAAGCCTTTCAAACAAAAGGAGTTAAGGCATTGGCTTTCTGTAAATATCATTTCTCTTATGGGTATTTTAGAAACTAAAATAAAAGATGATAAAGCTATCTCAATAAGGAAAAAATTAGGGCTTCATTTAGATTTTCTTGATAACTATTCTCATCATCATAATGGTAGGGTCTGGTGTTTTTAGGACACAAGAAAATGGCATGTACAATTGCTGAATGCTCATGTACAATTGCTTAAACAATATTCTAGTTACTGAATTGTAGTACTCAGGACATAAATACACATGGAGTAACAGGAAACATGGTTCTCACAGAATAATGTGTAAGCTGGATAGAGTTCTAAGCAATGTGCATTGGCTAGACAAATTTACTAACACTTTGGTGGACTTTCAAACCACCCTATCTTCTGATCATTGTCCTGTAGTGATAGATATGAACCTCCCAATGCCTCAGATAAAGAATAGATTTAAATTTTATGACATGTGGACTTTTGACTCTGATTTTCACATTGTCTCAGAGGTTTGGCATCAACAACATCACAATATACCATCCATTCATATCAGGAACTCTCTGCATCAGCTAAGACACAGGCTTAGGAGCCTTAACAAGGCTAAATTTGGTAGCATTACCAGTAAGGTTAATGCTCAAAGATCACAACTTGACACAATTTAGAGGAAATTGAGGGATAATCTTGCCTGCCTTATTCTTTAGCATGAAGAACAGGAATGTCTAAGGAAATATGAATACTATGCAAAGTGTGAGGAAAGCTTCTTGAAGCAAAAATCTGGCATAAAATGGCTTCAGCTAGGAGATTCAAACAATCAATATTTCTTTGCAAATATGAAAGCTAGACAAAACAGTAGAATGGTATACAAGATTCAGCTTCCCCATGGCAATTGGCTAAAAGATCCAGAATCTATCAAGACTGCATTTATTGATCACTATAAAACTTTATTGGGGACTGAAGCTTCAACTTCTCATTTGGTGGATCCTACTATTATAGACAATGGTCCTCTTCTTTCTATTGATCAGCAGCCTAGTCTCCTTCACCCCATCAGTTTCTCTGAAGTCTAGTCTGCACTATTTTCTATTGAAAACTCTAAAGCTCTAGGTTTATATGGTTTCACAGCAGGATTCTTCAAGGCTTCCTGGGATTTAATAGGCAAAGACATTTGGCAATTTGTTAAAGACATTTTCCACTCTAGGACATTGCCTCCTTTTATCACTCCCACTCTTTTGGTCTTGATTCCTAAAGTGGAAAATCCTTCTAAGGTAACTAACTTTAGACCTATAGCCTGTTACTCTGTTCTATACAAGATCCTATCAAAGGTATTGGCCTCCAGGATCTAGTCTCTTCTCCCTGATATTATACACTTATCTCAATCAGCTTTTGTTAAGGGGCGCCTCATTAGGGATAACATACTTCTAGCTCATGAATTAATCAGAATGTATGGTAGGAAAAATACCTCTCCAAGGTGCATGATGAAGGTTGATTTAATGAAGGCTTTTGACTCTCTCAATTGGAAGTTCCTTGAGCAGGTTCTTCTAGGTCTCTTGTTTCCCCCTCATTTTGTCAAAATCATTATGTCATATGTTTCTCATATTTCCTACACTCTCTCCATCAACAATGACCTTCTTCCTTCCTTCCCTACACAAAAAGGGACGAGACAAGGTGACCCTCTGTCATCATATCTATTTGTCATAGCCATTGAATACCTTTCCTGATCCCTTCATTAGCTTTGGAGAAATAAAGATTTTAGAGGTCATCCAAAGTGCAAAAGGCATCATGTTATCAACCTCTCATTTTCTGATGACCTCCTGCTTTTCTGTAGGGGAGATTTAAAGTTTGTCACCCTTCTCATGAATTCTTTCCATTGCTTTAGTAACACATCTGGACTTCACATAAATCCTACCAAAAGTGTTGTCTACTTTGGTGGAGTTTCTGCACATGTCAAGTAGCAAATCTCATACTACCTCTCCTTCCCTGAAGGTACAATGCGTATTAAATACATGGATCTTCCCCTCTCTTCAGTAAGGCTAACTTCTGATCAAATGTTTTATCTAGTAAGGAAGATCATAAATAGAATTCAGCATTGGTCTACAAATTCTATCTTATGCAGGGAGACTACAATTACTCAGATCTGTCATTTATGGGATCTAAATGTACCGGAGTCAAATCTTTATGCTACCCAAGAAAATTCTGTTCAAAATCATTGGGCTATGCATAACCTTTTTATGGACTGGTAAATCCAATCCCAATAAGCATGCACTCATAGCATGGTCCATTGTATGTTTACTTTTGCAGGAAGGTGGATTAGGTTTGCTTGACATTCAAACTTGGAACATAGCTGTAGTAGGCAAACACCTATGGCATATTGCTCAAGATGAAAACAAATTATGGATTAAATGGGTGCATAGTTATTATCTAAAAATACAATCAATATGGGAAGCTACTTTGCCATGCATTGCCTCTTGGACCATGAAGAAAATTTTTAAACACAGAGACATCCTCCAACCTATTCTTACCTCCTTGGATCCTTCCTCACCTTATAAGATCAGTGAAATTTATGATAAAATTTGCCCAAGGTTTGCTCCAGTTTTTTGGTGGAAATCTGTTTGGAGAAATAATGCAAGCCCCAAACACAAATTCATTCTCTGGATTGCTGCACATGAAAGAATGCCCACAAAAGACAATCTCAGCAATTTCTGTCACATTGCAGATCCTTCTTGCGTTTTTTGTGATGCCATTGAGACTTTCCCTCACCTTCTCTTTGAATGCCCTGTTATGAAGCATCTTCTGCATAATGCTTTTATTAGCATTGGTCTTCAGAGCCCTATCAATTGTTGGCCTCAAGTTCTTGATTTTATGGCCCGAAATACAAGAATTTCTAGAAGGAAAATCTTTGTTGCCAGGACCTTAACAGCAGCATGTATTTATGAATGCTGGCGTGCCCGAAACACCAAGTTTTTCTCCTAAAAAGATTGTATTTAGAATGATCTTCTCAGGAAAATCATTTATGTTGTCTTAGCAAGGTTTAAATCTTCCTATGGAAAGATAAGTAGATAGTATATTGAACAAGGTTTAGACAAGTTCTATGCTATGAGTTGTAATATTTCTAATCATTAATAAAATTCTTTTTCTTTAAAAAAAATCTATCGATATTTTAGGGTTTTTGGTTACCGTTGAGAGGGGTAATTATATTTATTAACTTTGGTTTGTTAATTATATTTTTTAATTATGGTTCATTCGATTAAATTTATTCATTATGTTTTTCGATCTATTATACTTTGTTAATTATGCTATGTCATTTTAATTAAATATGGGTTTAGCAAAATCTGCCAATATTCTAGGATTTTCGGTTGCTATTGGGATGAGTAATTATGTTTATTAATTATATTTTTTAATTAGGGTTAATTTAGTTAAATTTTTTAAATTATGTTTTTAGATTTAATATACTCTATTAATTACGTTATTCATTTTGTATATATGATTTGATATTGATTAGATTTGTTTATATTTTTATTAAATATGTTAAATATTTTTATGTGGTGGGGGTTATTGGTGAATGTTTTTAATTATATTGATTGGATAATAGATTAGTTTTATTATTGAAATTCAGATGAGTTGCAGACGTAGCAGAATGGGTACGGAACAACTTTCTCTGATGTCTCATCTAAGATGTATGGAAAAAATCCTGTTAGAGGATTACAACAAAGTAAAAAAGCTGGCAAGTAAGAACTGAAAGAAGCGCCGGAACAATAAGAATATGTAGAAGCTCCCTAACAACAATGTTTAATCATCAAACTCCTACAATTCCAATATTTGTATGCTATACATATCGTCCAACATTTATGACTGATGTTGGCATTTTGGGATATGGAGGTTCGAGGTACGAAGGTTTGGGGGTAGGGCATTTAGGGTTTGGAGGTCTAGGGTATGAAGGTTCGGGGGTCGGAGGTTCAAGTTATGGAGGTTTGGGTGTAGGTGGTTCGGGGTTTGGAGATTTGTGATACAAATATTTGGGGGTTAGAGGTTTAGGGTATGAAGGTTCAGGGGTCGAAGGTTCTAAGCTTGGAGTTGGAGGTTTTCCATTATCTACAGAATATATAGATTTTCTTATCTCACCAACACAGCCTGGCATAGAAGTACCATTATCCTTAATTCACCCACCTAGTGTTGGTGAATCTAGATCATCATTGGATTTGCCAGTATCAATACCCCACATTACTGATCAACCATCGTTATCGACATAGGTGCGTCATAATTATGATATATGTCACGATGATGATGGTGGTGGTGGTGGTGATGGTGATAGGGATGTTGGTTATACTTGTGTAGATGAACTAGGTATACAACTAAATGATAAATAGTACTTTCTTGGGCCATATCCCGGAGGTCCAATCATCCCTGATTTGATCCCAAGCTTTAGCAATCACATGAATTTAGATTTATAGTAAGGAAAGGTAATTTTATCATATTCATTATTTCTAATTTTTTGTGTAACCAATCATATATATTCATTAAATTTATTTCATTTATTTTTCAAGATCATAGTTGTATCAAGATTGTAGAAGGTTTCTTATATGTGTAACCAATGAAAGAATGTTCACTCTGATACACCAAATAGGATTGTTACACCTTCTAGCCTACACATTTGAGCATGACAGTGTGCCACTTATTTCATCATTTATTGAGGCATGGCAACCAGATACTAATCGCTTTCATATGCATGGGGGTGAGATGACAATCACCCTTTTAGACGTACATCATATATTAGGGCTACAAGTTGATGGTCATCCATTACATTTGGAGATGGCAGCCGACAAGCGTAGGTAATTGATTAGTGCAATGCATGCCTTGTTTGGGATGGAGGAAATGCAAGTGAATGCAATCATTCAAAAGGGTAGGCTTCCATTTAAATGGTTATAAGAAGTACGTGAATCATATTGGTTAGGAGATGGGGGAAAACGATTGAGTATCTATTATGGTTGATCAGCCTATCATTGTTTGTCGATAAGCCAGTTGATAAAGTTAATCCATACTATATCCTTTTTCTTCAAGATCTTAGTTGGGCTTAAGGTTATACATGGGGTGTATCCACACTTGATTTTCTATATTAACGACTTGGTATGGCTTTAAAAGCTGACGTTACTCAAATGTCGAGATGTGTCACTCTATTACAAGTAATTTTATAATTATCATATATATATATATATATATATATATATATGTATGTATGTATGTATGTATGTACTTATTTATTTATTTATCACATAATTTGGTACATTAGTTATAATTCTAACAACCAAATATTATAATAGACCTAGATTTATGAATACTTTTCGAGGTCTGGATTGGAACGATTCGGGTATGATTCAAACCATCATCATTGTATGAGGTGGATTTATGGACATAAATTTGATAATATATTGGAAACACTAGATTAATTTCAATCAAAGATTAATCATATGCCTGTATTAAAAATATGATGAAACTATCATATTCTTACTATATTATGTTAGCAATATCCGTATTTAGTTTAATTTTCTTTATCATAATTCATTTGGGATCCATACGGAGTAGTTAATTCGTATAGAGATTTTCCTATGACATTATATCATGGTTGTTTACACCTTTCATAAAAAGTGGAACCGCATTTTCTTGATAGAGTAACATGCCAGTTCGGATATACACAAATGATCTTTGAGGAGCCTGTCAAGCCCACTAGTAACATGTCTAGAGTTCCTTCCATCAAGAAGTACAAACTTTATTATGCACACATGCTTAGTCAATGGTTCTTGAGGCGTGAACACATATTGAGCCTAGATGTTTTTGGACCACCGGCTTAATACCTATGGGATGTGGCTCATGACTATATAGATTGATATGTTCCTATAAATCATAGGTATGTATTGGCAACAATGGAATAATATTTGGTTGAACATTTGAATGATGAGCATCAAATTCCATCCCAAAGACATTTGAATAAAGCACGTAAAACTATCCATTAATTCTATTAGGGGGAGAGCCATTTCCAAATTATCAGCAACTAGTTACATGTATTAAAAATATTATGCATGATTTAGGAGTTACTCTACTTGGGCGTGGGCGTGGGCGTGGGCGCTTGTAATAACCTTGATGTACTACTGTATGGTTATGTACTTTGAATAAAATATCTTTATTACAATCATAGAATGTAGTTTTTATTTTATATCTATTCGTTGAAAGTATTATTCAATCAACATTGAACACGTCGAACACCAGGATACTTAAGCTAAATAAAGCATAATTATATTTGATTACCATAAGTTAGATACTTAAGTTATCATGAAAAGATAACAAGAAAATAAACACAAATTTGTAAAAATTCATGATTTAGATGTTTCAAATGATGTAAACACAAATAAAATAAGAAAAAAATTACAACAATTCTATATAAAAGTTTATTCCAAAGATAGATGGTGTGGCTTTTGTGTGCCATCATATACTAATGAGTGTCATTGTTGGAATCTTGAAGAATATAGTGTGTTCCATGCTGAAACACTACTATCACGATATCTATTCCAATTTTCATGTAGTGGTGAGAGTGGAAAAATTTTCAAACAATATACCTGTCAAACACAAAAATATAAGAACCGGAATTAATATAATATTGAAAGGGAAAAAATTTAGAAAACACCTGCATACTGATATGTAGTGCCTTGTGTCTTGCAAAAAGCATATATTCACTTCATTTTCACGACCTTGAATTCTATGTTGTGCCACTAAAGGTAGGAAAAAACTACATGCATTCAACGAGTAATATGCAAACGACATACATTAACGGGTTGCAATGACATGACAAATATTTGATATTTCCATCCAGTGTGCCATAGAAGTTGGCCTTTACCACTAGACAATAGTATTACAAACTTGAACAATGTTGTCATATACAAACACATTCTCCTACAATTGTTGTCTTGCCAATATCTCGTGATATAAGTCAGTATGAATCTAAACCTACCATTCCTCATATCCTAGTATATTATACGTCAATGCTTTGATACCATATGTTGGTTCATCTGACTCACATATCGAAATTGTAATTGGCCCAACAACATAAATGTCGATTTTCATCCTTGACCCTGACCTCGGGATCAACCTTAATCTCGAACGACTAGAAAATTATTGTTCTCTATACTCCCAAATAGATTATTTCCTTCTAGTGGAGTTTCTTGAGCGACCTCTATGTTGTAATACCGATGGCTCCGGGAGAGGTGTTCTCTAGGGAACTGCAATATTAAATATGTCTCTAGCCAACTGATTCTATATTACTGGTTGTTAGCTCATAAAAATCTCCATGGAAATATAGAGTAAATGGTATGGGACTTCTATTAGTTCTTGTAGTGTCGGTGGATTAATCTTATGTCAAGTTTCTTCCAAATGGATGAATATCCAACAGGGGGATTGACATGTAGTTTTAAATGTATGTATTAATCATGTGTGTACATGGTATTCCGTGTGTACACCACATGTAACATCTGCATAAATCATCATCGATACCCATATAATTACTTCTTTAACACTCTTTGTTGACAAATTCCATTGCATATAAAGTAATGTGACCTCTCAAATTAGCATAAAGGACACTTGTTGCGAAATGATGAGTATTGAACCAAGACCTCTCTAGCGATGCTTTTATCTCATTAAATTGCAATTCCAAGAATGCTTGCATTTATTTGAACATTGTTTTGAAGTTGCCTCATGATTTCTTTAGAAATATTTTCAAAGATCTATAAGCACCTTCAACCCTATTGATAAAAAAAATCAATATATTACTTTTTCACCAAAAAGAAGTAAAAGCAACTATACTAGGTGATAAAATAACAATCATACCTATTCGTTGTAATCTAATGAATTGTAATATAATTTTTATATGGTTGTATCCTATTCGTCTTTAGATAAAAAATTAGGCTAGACATATTTCTATAATCTTCCTCCAATGAAAAGATTTGTTCATCGTATGTTTGTTGATTTGTGACATCTATCATATTTTTTCATTGTGATATAAAATTACATGCGAATGATGAATGGCTAGAGAATTTCTTACAACTTTCCTCCACATTATTATTAATATGAAACATACATAATAAATATTATGGAGTGGGAAAACTACATTCCCTAGTTGAAATGAAAGTAAGTTTCTGGGCTGTAATAATGGTTGTTAGAAGCATAGATGTATCAATTAAGGTCTTCAACCCCCCAAATACCCACAAATAATTTTTCTCCTTTTCAGATGACATGTATGCACATGCAACATTGAAATTCAATTGTATTGGTGTTAGTTTAACAATTTCAAGTAAGGGTATTCCATATCTATTCATCTTCTACGTGCAATCTATTTATTAAAAAAAGAAAAAAAAAGAAAATGCACATAATATATTAACAAATACAGGATGTGCAAATAGATGTTTGCTTATTATATTTGATTCCAACTCACTTCAATGCCAATAAAAATAATAATTCTTAACCAACATACTCATAACATGCTGTAACATTATTTGGCCGCCCATTTCTTTAGACCTAAGCTTCAAATTGATCCAACAATTTGTCATACTTATATTTCCTTCAAATTATTTTTGAAGAAGTGGTATTATTTGTTATGGTTTTATGTTAGTTGTGATAAGTTCATCAATAAATTGAACTTTATTTTTTTGCCAACTTATTTAGAACAACACATCCTTGTTCATAATTTATCAATTCGTGATTGTATGTTCTATTTCTAACTACCACTTGATGTCCGCCTTTATTTATTTTGAACACCAATAATAATAAAAAAAAGGAAAATCATTCTGTTTAGAACTTGTATTACATGCACCTTTGGTATTTGTAGATCTAGTATGCACGTACATTCTACTTCCTTCACATCTTACTGAAACTCTAACTACCCCCATACTATTTTCTTTTCTAGAATCTTAGATGATCAAAATCTCTTATGAGTCCTGTCCATTTGTTTAATCCATGTTATAAGTTTTTCATGATCAGAAAATATTTGCTCTGTTATAAATTTTTTTTGATGATTTTGGATCTTAAAACATTATTGTATATATTCTTAAAAAAAAAGGGTTGACAATAATATAATAAAAAAGTATTAATTTTATCAATCCAAATTAGTCTAAATAATTTACAATACGAATTTTTTTTACGTCTTCCCCTAAGTATTAATTAATATTTGAAAAATCCATTTGTGTTGCTTCTATGTATAAATACATCATTGGCTTTCTAAATCCATCATCGTATTACGTTGGAATTGTGACTCCATCTTTGTAGCTCATTGAAGTTCCATACTTATCATAGGTTGTCGGAGTTCCAAACTCTTTATAGTTTAAAGAGCTTTCAAATTCATTATTTATTATGAGTGTTTTTTTAAAGTAAAATTTTGTCAGAAGATTGAACAAAAACTTGCTTCAATGAAAATTTTATATTAAAACGTATACTTATTTCTATACGACAAAGAATAAAAATGATGATGTTGTTTGCTTATATATGCACATTCAGACATAGAAAATAAAACAATAGACAATTTTTTTCATACCTATGTCTAGGTTAGTCCCCGTCCATACATTGTATTTATGACAAACTTTATTATATATTTTTCCTGTCATACATTGGCCAGAACTACATACTTGTAGATAAATTTTTATCGTTCTAAGTAATAATTATGCAGAACCAGTTTATGTAAATATAATTATGTCTGTCCATTCCTATATGGTTAGTATATATATTGTTTTTATTTGCAACTACAAAATGAGCGAGTGGAAGGGGATATCATGTCACATTAGTTGTGGGTGCAGGATGGAATAAAAATAAAAAATTATTTTCTCCGAATATCAAAATCTTTCTACAAAAGTTTCGAATTTTATAAACTCTCAATTCATCCCTTCCGAAGTGTCGTGTATGGTGCTCATGGAAACCGTTGACATAGAGACTAAATTTAAGCCATCTAGACACATGTTGTTGCCGCTGATTGTGGATTAAACCGTGAAGGATTCTTGTGAGAATTTATACAGCCATCAAGGATTCTCGCAACAGTGCTAGAGGTTGAAGGTTGATGGTAGAAGGGTCGGCGAGAATTTGTCTTAAGTTTAGGATCTCTAATTTAGTAAATACTTTAAAAAAATTGAAATTTGTTAATAACTCATCAATGTTGATTACAATCCCCCGTTCTTAATTCCTCGTATTGTCGTGTAATCAAGTCAACATTATCCACGTCACGCGTCGCACATCTTACTATATATAAAAACAGAGTTGTTTGCACAGGGCAATTTCCCGCCCAAACAACTCTGTCATGTGCATACATACATTTGACCTGAAGACATACATGTCATGTGTATTCATATATGTTAGTCGTGCAGATTGACATGTCACAAGTCTATTTCTCAAAGATCAATGGTCTGTAAATTACAAAAACCTATATCAATGGCCAGATATTTACCACATCATGTATCTGACTTTTGATGAATTGTTTACAATATTTGACAATTTTTACTATATATACAAGCCTATGATCATCTCATAGCCACAACATTCGTGATCTTTTGTTGCAAGTGCCACCTGAAGCATCCTCTTCTCGAAGCTCAGAAACAACTGCAGCATCAACCAAAAAAAAATCAGTATTTTCTCCAGCACTATTTCAATAAACAGTTTGTTAAATTATTTACTTATTAAAATAAATTACAGACTTTGTATTTTTTGTTTCTTGTAATTACCATAATCAGCCCACTGCAAGCGCCATCTAAAGCATAATGTTCTCTGATTTGCACGAATAGCTGCAGTATCACAAAAGAAAAAGGTAATTTAGTTATTTACTTAATAAAATTTACTAATTATCCTGCAAGTGCCATATTCTCCAAGTTATTTACTTCTGCCTACAATGTAATATTTTTCCTTTCAGCCCAACATGCCTCTGTTTTCTCTGCTAAATGAAATCAACCCTTCTTCAACCACTTGGGCAGTTTAACTGAGAATTATTAGAATTTATGAAAGAAAATCCTATGAGAACAAATCTCAGGCATACTCAATAGAATGTATCATGCACGACAGTCAGGTAAGTATGTCAAATTAAAATTATTGTTAATTTGTTAAATCATAGAGTGAGATATCTGTATTGCTATGTTATGTTACCTTGCAGGGAGTTAGGGTACATGCATCAATTAGGAGGCCACTCATTCAAAAATTCAAGCACATTTTATATGAAGGAAATCTGTACCACTTGAAAAATTTTATTGTTGCTGACAACAAAATGGGCACAAAAACAAGCAAATTTCCATATGTCATTTATTTCATGACAAACACAGAAATTTTTCAGAGAATGGACATCTTTCCAAAGCATATATATCAATTTGTCTCATACGAATCTTTACCTACAACAGATACTTCTATACTTATTGGTAAGGTTATTCAATTTGGTATACATTATTTCCGACATCATTAATCATTAATATTATTAAAACCTTGACAGATGTGATTGGCAAAGTAGTGTGCATCCACAACATGCAAACAAAGGAAATTTATGGGCAAATGACAAATCAGCTAGATTTCAGCATTGAAGACTCCAGGTATATAATAGTTTTAGGAATGGATACATACTAGATGATTAGCTGATAATATTCAAATATTAATTATCTTATTATATTAAGTGATTCGGTGATTAGGTGATAACATGATCTGCTATATCGTATTCAAAGAACATACTTTTAAAAACTTTTAATTTTTGAATTATGATATAAAATTCTAAACAAATAAAAAAATTTAAAAAAATTATTATTGAATTGTTATAATATTGTACAAATATTATAGGACTTATATATATAATTAATTTTAATATTAGTTACCCAAGTTAATTAAACTTAAATACATATGGTCATCTATTATTTCAATATGGTTAGCCATAATACTCTTTAATTAATTTGTTAATGTGTTCATATTAATGACAATAAAAATATTTTGGTTAATATTAATAACAAAAAAAATAATTTCTTTAAGGAATGGATACATACTAGATGATTAGTTGATAATATTCAAATATTAATACTCTTATTAAATGAAGTGATTCAGTGATTAGGTGATAACATGATCTGCTATATCTTATTAAAAGAGCGTACTTTTAAAAACTTTTAATTTTTGAATTTTGATATAAAATTCTAAACAAAATAAAAAAATTATAAAAAATTATTATTCAATTGTTATAATATTGTACAAATATTATAGGACTTATATATAAATTTAATTTTAATATTAGTTACCCAAGATAATTAAACTTAAATACATATGGTCATCTATTATTTCAATATTATTAGCCATAATACTCTTTAATTAATTCGTTAATGTGTTCATATTAATGACAATAAAAATATTTTTGTTAATATTACTAACAATAAAAATAATTTGTTTAAGGAATTGATACATACTAGATGATTAATTGATAATATTGAAATAATAATAATCTTATTATATTAAGTGATTAGGTGATTAGGTGATAACACGATATGCTATCGTATTAAACGACCATAATTTTAAAAACTTATAAATTTTTGACTTTTGATATAAAATTCTAAACAAAATAAAAAAAATACAATAAAATATTTGGGAATACAAAAAATTAATTTATGCAAATTATATTAGATAATAGTTACAAAAATATGCCTGAGATGTACCTTAACATATAATATTATTGAATTGTTATAATATTGTACAAATATTATAGGACTTATATTTCTATTTAATTTTAATATTAGTTACCCTAGATAATTAAACTTAAATAGATATGGTCATTGATTATTTCAATAATATTATTCATAATACTCTATAATTAATTTGTTAATGTGTTAATATTAATAACAATAAAAATAATTTGGCTAAGGAATTGATACATGTTAGATTAATCGGAATAGTTGATAATAATAAAATATTTATGTTGTTATTATATTATGTGATTAGGTGATAAAATGATCTGCTATAGTATTAAAAGACCATACTTTTTAAAACTTTTAAATTTTTGAATTTAAATATAAATTAAATAAGAAACCCAAAAACCAAATTGGGAAACATAAAAAATTATGTTATAAAATTTATATTATATACTGTATTATATAATAGTAAAAAATTAAAATGTGTTTTAGACTTTAAGGTATACTATTATTGAACCAGTATAGTATTGTATAGATAGTATAGGACTTATATTTCCATTTGATTTTAATAGTAGTTACCTACGATATTATTGTACAAATAGTATAAAATTATTATATTAGATAATTAGATAATTACCTAAAAAGAAGTTTTATTTACTTATAAATAGTTACTTAGAAATTATAAATTATAAACAGGTACTTAATGATTCATCAATTCTACTAATTATGGTTTTTTTATATAATTGTTGTTTATGCAGAGAATATTGATACGATGTCAAAACAATATTCTATTGAAAAAGCTACATCTCAAAAACATGTGTACTATCCTTTTCAGTCTCCAAAAACAACATCTCCATTTAGTGATATTACCAATGGTAAATTTGTATTTCTTTATCCGATGTTAATGTAACATACATTTTATCATTCATGTTAGAATATATTGACTGATTTATTATTCTTGAAAAGTACTTTGTACTCCAGGACATTTTATCCAGAAAATGGAGAGTAGTGACAATGTGTATACTTTTTCGTCAAGTCTTAGAAGTTCAGACATTTGCATAGATCGAACGCAGCACTCTCAAGTACTTAATCAAAATGTTTCAGCTAATCTTTTGGGGGTACCTAATATGAATAATGGTGAGGTTTTTATTAACAGTAACGATTCAATAAAACAACAACATTTCCAGTCCAATGAAGGTTTGTGTCTTTACTATTATTTTAAATTTTAAATATATGAATTATCATTAATTCTTATGTAATATTACAGTGTTGAAATTAAGTACTCATTTATTGTTTATTTTTTCAATATTTCAGATGTGGCAATCAATTTGGAACAAGTTTTTGATGGTAAGATTGTATTACTTAAGAAGTATTAATTGATATTTCTTAAATTCTTAAACGAAATGTAAATCTTATGATTTCTAATTTATGACATTTTATTTATCGCAGGTACTGAAATAGAAGTTAACAATGATTTATTATCATGTGGTATGCTCTAACATAAATACACAAACACACATGTATATATATTCATATTTTTATGTATCCCCTTAAATTATATCTGATATCTATTGTTTCTTCTTAAATTTAATTTCATTTATTGATATTCTGATAATTTTATAATTAATTTTTTTATCTATAGAATATTGGGATATTGGTGATCCTACATACACATGTACATTTTGTGGTTCTTTCTTCTGGTATGCCGAAAGATTGTGTAGAAGTCAGAATTCGCGAAAACCAAAATACTCATTGTGCTGTATGCAAGGAAAAATCCAACTCCCGCTGATGAGAAATCCTCCACAAGTGTTGCATGAATTGTTCTATTCACAAAGTAATCGAAGTAAACACTTTTTGGAAAATATCCGATCATACAATAGTATGTTTTCTTTCACATCTATGGGTGGAAAGATTGATAGGAGTTTGAACAGTGGTAATTCTCCTCCAATGTTTAGACTTCATGGTCAAAATTATCATCTTATGGGAAGTTTACTACCAGCGGACGGTTCGACACCAAAATTTGCACAGCTATACATATACGATACAGAAAATGAAGTTGAAAACAGAGTCCATTCTGTTAGGTAAGTTTTGTTACAATTTCTTTTTATTAATGATTAATTCATTACATGTATATTTTATGAATAGTTATAATGAATTGTTATAACATATTTTTCTAATTTTCTAATAGGGAAAATGAAAGTTTGAACAACCTTAACACATCCATTATTTCTGATTTGAAGACTATGCTTGATGAGAATAATGTTTTGGTCAAATCAATTAGAATGGTGAGGGAAAAAATAAACACAGAAGGTTGTTCTGATGTTAAGTTAAAATTGATTGGTAGAAGGAATGGAGATGGAAGAAGGTATAACCTACCGATAGCTTCAGAAGTTGCTGGATTAATTGTTGGTGATATTGATGCATCTCTTGGTGAAAGGGATATCTTGGTTGAAACAAAAACAGGATTGCTAAAGCGGATAAGTGAATTGCATGCTTCTTACCTAGGGTTATAATATCCTTTTTTGTTTCCTTATGGTGAAGATGGTTATAGAGAAGATATTCCATTAACTTCTAATGATGGAAATCAACAACGTGGTCGAAAATATGTAAGTACGATAGAGTATTTTTGCTACCGACTGCATGAGAGAAATTCTGAGAGATCAGTTATACTATCATCTAAGAGACTTCTACAACAATTTATTGTTGATGCATATACAATGATTGAGTCAGCAAGGTTGACATACATTCGACTACATCAAAAATAATTACGTTGTGAACTATATAGTGGATTGACAGATGCTACTTTAAGAGGTGAGACGGATCCATCTATGCAAGGAAAAAGAGTTATATTACCATCATCATTCACCGGGGGTGCTCGATATATGGTTCAAAACTATCAAGATGCCATGGCCATATGTAGATGGATTGGTTATCCTGATCTTTTTATCACATTTACTTGCAATCCAAAATGGCCTGAGATTGTTCGTTTTATTCATGAAAGAGGTCTTAAAGCTGATGATCGTCCAGATATTATTTGTCGTGTTTTCAAGATGAAGCTTGATTATCTTATAAAAGATCTTCGGAATAACAAGATATTTGGGAATATTAAATCAGGTAACATTTTACACTTACTTCATGATTTGAGTTATAGAAATCTAATTTTGTTAAAGTATTCTAACTGTTTTTCATGATGTTTTCAATTATAGTTATATATACTATTGAATTCCAAAAACGTGGATTGCCTCACGCCCATATATTGGTTTTTCTTGCAAAAGAAGACAAGTATCCAACTGGAAAAGACATTGATAGAATAATTTCAGCTGAAATTCCTGATCACAATACTGATGCTACATATTACAAAGTTGTTCAAGAATACATGATACATGGACCATATGGAACTTTGGAAAAGAACTCCCCGTGCATGGCTAATGGTCGGTGTACGAAACATTTTCCGAAAAAGTTTGTTGAATGTACAACAGTTGATGATGATGGATATCCAATATATAAAAGACGTGATAATGGAAGAACGGTGGAGAAGAATGGGGTCCCTCTTGATAATAGGTTCGTCGTGATACACCATCGTTATTTGTTGCTTAAGTATGGTGCCCATATAAATGTCGAGTGGTGCAATCAGTCACGTTCCATCAAGTATTTATTCAAATATGTGAATAAAGGGCATGATCGTGTTACTGCATCTTTTTATGGAAGCATGACTGGTGATGATGCAGTAAAAAAGGTTGATGAGATTCAAATGTATTACGATTGTAGATATATTTCATCATGTGAGGCAGCATGGAGATTATTTAAAAATGAAATTAATCCACCAGTTGAGAGGTTAGGCTTTCATCTTCCAAACGAACAAAGTGTTATTTTTTCTGATGAAGATTTGATCGATGATGCTGTTGATCATTTATCAGTTAAGGAAAGTATGTTTCTAGCTTGGATGAAGGCAAATCAAAAATATGAAGATGCAAGGAATTTGACTTATGCAGAATTCCCTATGAAGTTTGTTTGGGATTCATGTAAACGAGAGTGGCGTCCAAGGCAGCAAAGGATATCTATTGGACGCATTTTCTATGTTCCTCCTGGTAGCGGAGAACTTTATTATTTGTGATATCTTCTTAACGTCATTCGTGGGCCAAGAAGCTATGATGATATAAAATGTATTAATGGTGTCCAGTATACATCATATCGTGATGCTTGCTATGCATTGGGATTGTTAGACGATGATAAAGAATACATTGATGGAATTATTGAGGTAAGTCATTGGGCGTCTGCATCTTGTTTGAGATTTTTATTTGCAACATTATTATCATCAGATTCACTTAGTCGACCTGAAGTATGTTGGGATGAGTGTTGGATTTACTTGACTGATGATATATTATATAGACAACGTACAATCTTGCACCACGCAGGTAATTTTTGTTCATCTTTATTGTCTTTTTATTTTTGATAGAATAGAATAAGAATAATTGTAGATTATATGATTAGCATTTAAACTTAGTGTATATTTATTTTCAGAACTTCAATTGGATGAAAATGAGATAAAAAATTATGGTTTAGCTGAGATTGAAAAATTGTTACAAAACTGCGGTAGGAGCTTACGAGAGTTTCAGTCAATGCCGTTCCCACCACCAGAATATTTTTCAAGTGGTCATAATAGATTGATACACGAAGAAACGTGTTACGATCGCATTACATTACGTGAAGAACATAAGAGATATCTATCAAATCTTACCGATGAGCAACGTAATGTCTACGACACCATAATCAATGTTGTTGAATCAAATTCAGGCGGCGTGTTCTTTGTATATGGATATGGTGGTACTGGGAAAACATTCATATGGAAGACACTATCAGCATTTTTAAGATGCAATGGAGATATTGTGTTAAATGTGGCATCAAGTGGAATAGCTTCTCTTTTACTACCAGGAGGGAGAACAACTCATTCTCGATTCAAGATTCCTATAAATCCGAACGAAGATTCAACGTACAATATCAAACAAGGTAGTCCATTAGCAGAGTTAATTATAAGGTGCAAGCTCATAATTTGGGATGAAGCTCCAATGATGCATAGATATTTTTTTTGAAGCTTTGGACAAAACCATGAGGGATAATTTGCGATTCACAAATGAATCAAGTAGTAATAAGCCGTTTGGAGGAAAACTGATTGTTCTTGGTGGAGATTTTAGACAAATATTACCAGTCATTCCAAAGGGAAGTCGGCAAGATATCGTCCATGCAACTATTAACTCTTCATACATATGGAGAGACTGTAAAGTCTTACGATTGACTAAAAATATGAGGCTTCAAAATATTAGATCAACTGATGAATCGGCTGATTTGAAAGAGTTTTCAGATTGGATTGCTAGCATTGGAGATGGAGTAATCGGAGGTGCCAATGATGGTCATGCAACGGTTAAAATTCCAAATGATATTTTATTAAAATATTGTGGTGATCCAATTGCGGCTATTGTGGAAAGCACCTATCCAGGATTCAAGGAAAAAATGATTGATGATACGTTTTTTCAAGGGAGATCAATATTAGCACCCACTCTTGACATTGTTGAATCCATAAATGATTACATGTTGTCGATTAACTCAGCAGAACAGAAGACGTATTTGAGCTCAGATATGACGTGCATGTCAGATTCAAATAATGATTTGTTACAAGATCTACACACTCCAGAATTCTTAAATTCAATAAAGTGTTCAGGCGTGCCCAATCATGTGTTGAACTTGAAGATTGTTACACCTGTCATGTTATTGAGGAATATAGATCATTCCATTGGTCTATGTAATGGAACAAGTATGGTTATTACAAGGTTGGGATCACATGTCGTAGAAGCAAAAATCCTAGGTGGAAGCAATGCTGGCCATAAAGTTTTATTGCCAAGAATGTCACTGACTCCGTCTGATCCAAGATTACCTTTCAAATTCAATCAAAGACAATTCCCATTGATTGTTTCATATGCAATGACAATCAATAAAAGTCAAGGTCAATCTCTTTCAAACGTTGGCATTGTTTTGAAAAATACAGTATTTAGTCATGGTCAATTATACGTTGCTGTTTCTAGAGTCACAAATCGTCGAGGTTTGAAAATCCTTATATGTGATGATCATAATGATAAAAGTGACTCTACAACAGATGTTGTGTTTAAGGAAGTCTTTCAAAAAATATGATCATGTAATTTTATCAATAATATATCTACTTATTATTTTAGTAGAGGTATGTTATACTAATATTTATTGATTATTATTATTATACATATTAAAATAGTCAAACTATAATACTAGTTTATAGTTTCATATTAATACACCGTGCATCGCACGGGTGAGAACCTAGTCTTACTGAATACTTCACACTAAACGCTTTCTGGATAGTGTTACAGAAGTTATAGTACAGGGTGTCAGTCCATATATTAGCGCTCTTCCGCAAGATACAAGGGCAAGACTCAAGAGCTTGTTTGCCAATACATAAGTAAACTACGTTGTACATTTTCGTATGGCTTTATACTACAATTTTCCACTATAGATATACGTACAAATACTAATTTCAATATATTTTGCCCTAATTTTCCCCATTAAACATTCAATACTACTTGTTGTTTGTTACCAAATTATTAGCGTTTTATGTCGAATACTGTTTTATATTAATGACTGTTTGTTTTCTTGACATATATATCAATAACGCAATGTAAAAGTAATTATGAGAAATAGATTGAGAATGATAAATAAGTTAAAAGGAGCCTTAAATAAGAGGGTGTTACTTTATTAATTAGTGGGTCCCCTTTCTAAACGACAAATGGGAAAAAAATGGGGAGTGGTATTAAATAAAGTGAATGTAATATTTAATCGCACAAAAAATTTAATGCTAAATTTTTCCATATTGATACAAAATTTGCGTTCTAACAAATAACATAACGCAGGTATTGATTTTAAAAAAAATAGTACTAGCATTTATAAATTTGAAGCCTTGTCTAGAAATTTAGATTAGACCTACCGGTTATTTTGATATCCAATCCGAGTTTTGGTTTTAAAGTAAAAGAAATTGAATCCTTAACTAGTTCTAATCCTATTATGTCCAAATCGATATGGTCTTCTAATATATATGACCCATAATCTCATTAACATTTTGAATAAATAAATATATTTTGAATATAAAAAATATATATTTTAGCAATTCTAGTCCTAACTTTAACAAAATTATGTCCTTAGTCAGGCAGGCCCGGTCTTAGCCATATTGAGGTCCTAGGAAAAAAATTAAAAAATGAAGCTTGTTAATATATGCTTGTTAAGAAATGAAAAGTTTAAAATAAAAATTTTTATTTGCATATTATGGCATTTAGCCTAATTATAATATTTTTCATGTGCTACAAATAATTTCGAAGCAATACATGATGTGTGAGTGTGTGTATTTTTAACTTATTTTACTCTAATACCACTGTAATTTTTTAATTAATCTTAGATAGCTAAAATACAAAATAATAATAATAATACCATCATATATTATCTAAGTTGTCTTGAGAGTTTAGTGATCCAAATTTTGAGAGTATATTGATCTTCCAACTTTTACTTTTTAATTTTTTTAAAAAAAATTAGGATATTTTTTTTGAAAAAACTTAAAATTTATTCAAGTGACTAAAATACTTCAAATATAATGTGTGATATAAAATAAATTAACATTTTAATAACCTAGGAAAAATAATATTAACAGCAAGATATTAAAATGAAAAAAATTACAAATGTCTACTTCTATAGAATTATATTAGATATATGATACTTAAATAAACCAATATTCTTATATGATATATAAACTATGTGTATTTGATAGGATAATACCACTCTTATGGTTTATTAAGTTACCCGCATATGTAAACTATCAAGCTATGCATATAGGTATGAACATATGGTACAATAGTAAAAAAAATGAAAAAATTTAAAAAATTGTAGGTGGAGGCTCGTACTCACATATTACGTTCGTCCCAATAAAAAAAATATTATATGCGAAGTCACTACAAATATAAAAAGTTATATATATATATATATTACTATCACTTAAGAGGCCCTAATAGGCTCGGGGCCCTAGGCCTATGCCTAGTTTGCCTAAGCCTAAGGCAGGGCATGTAGCCGGGTTCTACTTTGGTTTTCGACCGATGCACACCCTTATGTGTGTGCTATAGGGAGTATGTGGCAATACATATGCTATGCAACCAATTTTATGGTGTGATATTTTAGTAAATTTGTCTAACTTTTTTTATGTTATATTTTAAATTAGTTTATATTTAGTTTAAGCATTAAAAAATAAAGTAATTACATCAAAATGATTCTAAGATTTTTTTATTTATAAATAGATACTCATATTGATATACTTCAGAAACCCATATCTTTTATTATTGATATATATATATATATATCACCATTTTATTTCACTCTTAATATTACAAACTAGATAACATGACCTGTAATCCTCCGAAATTTTAAAAGCTTATATTTTAATAAATAAATTTTATTTGGAATAAATTAGCCTTTAAATTCATTTAATTTAATTATTTTATGAATTTTTGAGTAAATAAAATTGGGTCTAAATATTTAATAAGTTAAAATAAATATTTTTTTATCTTATTATATTATTATTATTTAAATAAAAATTTAAACCCTTATTTTACAAAAAAAAAAACTATCATTTTTAACCATTATATTTTAATTATCTTAAATTAAATTATTAAATCAATTTATTACCCAAAATTATTCTATTTTATTATTTTATCAATTAAACTATTTATCCCATTTTCCCTTTCTTTTTCCTTTTCCCCCTTTTCCTTCTTTTCTCCTTTTTCTCTTTCTTTCTCTTTCTTTTTCTTCTTTGGGCCGCCGGCCTGCTTCGGCTGCCTTTACCCCCCTCTCCTGCGTTGGGTCGTTAGCCTATTCCTTCTCCCCCTGTCTTTCCTGCGTCACCCGACCGCCTTCTTTCTTTTCCTTCTTCCTCGACCGACCCGCTCTTTTTTTTTCTTTCCTTCGGTCAGTCGACCCGTCTCGTCCAGCACCCCTGACCCTTTCTTCTTCTTCTATCTTTCTTCTTCTTCCATCATCGGCGACAATCCCGGCCACCCTCCACCATTTTTCCGCCCAGCCTGCAGCTCCCTCTCCCCCGTTGACTCCCCTGTCTCACCCTCGCGTCATTTTCTCTGCCCATCCCAGTCTCCCTCTCCCTCTCCCTGCCATTGCCATACCCCTTCTCCCCCTCCCTGCAACACCCATTTCCCTACCACCTATAGCCACCCTCGAGCCCCTATCCATTCCCTTCTCTTCCTCTCCTATTTATTCCTCCTTCCATGCTCACTCTACATTTTTTTCGAGCCCATGTGCCATGCCCCGACCCTCTCTTTTCTTTCCTTTCTTCTCCTTCCCTCGCTCTCTCTGTTTTTTTTTTCGTCGCCGCTCCGCCGCCACCGCCGCCTTAAACGCCACCTGCACCACCTCCTGCCACCCTCTACCTCACCCTCGAGCCATCACAGTTTCCATCGAGCCACCCCGTAGCCCATTCTTCCTCCTCTCTTCTTTTTCTCTCCCCTTCCATCCCTTCTCGGCAACCACCCAGTGCAGCACTGATCCCCGTCGTTCTGCCGTCTATGCCGCCGCCTAAGCCACCACAATAATCCCTGTAACCCCCTCTACCACCCCCAATACTCCTTTGGCTGAAAACACCACCTGCAGGCCCTTGTTTTTCCCCTCACTTTTCCTTCCTCACCAGCCCCCATCTCGACACCCACTTCGACTGCCACCTTCGCAGCCTTGCTGCCGCCGTCTCCGCCGCCCTTAGCCACTCTCAACCCATCCCCAACCACCACCTACACCCCCTCTCCACCTCTGTACCCTTCCCTTGCCCTAAATCCTCCCCCAACCACCTTCTTTTCTAGTGTAATACCCCGTATTTTTAAAATCCAGATTTATTGAGTTTAATGATTTTATTAGTGTAATTTGATGTAAACAATTAATTATTTTAATTTTAAATTCGTTTTATGGATTTATCGATGATTCGAATTCATATTTGAATTTAATTAATCGTTGTTGTTGCGAACCATTCTAGATAAATTCGTTCACGACAATGATTTTATTATATTCTTATGAATTCGATTTTCGATTAAAAATATGTATTTTCATTCTTTCTCATATTTTTATTTTTAAAAGTTTAGATTTCTTTTTTATTATAACTTTGTCATGTGATTTTGAATTTATTTTAGAGTTGTAATTCGTTAACGAAATATATTATTTAAATTATGGAATTTATGTTTAAATAGTTAAATTTATTTTAATTATTTTACCCGTAGAAAATATTTCCGATTTTAACATTGTTTGTTTTCGGGAATTGTTAATATTTTTGGGAAGTTTTAAATTAAAAATATTTCCGGAGTTTATTTATGGGTTTCCTTCTGCAATTAATTTTCTCTCATTTTATATATTTTTGGGTGGCGGAAAACGGATTTCGGAAATTATTTAAATTAATCTCGATTTATTAGAATTTGGCTTAAATATTTTATTATATGTTTTTAAATATTATTTCGAGGTCTTATATGTATATATATAAATAATATAAATTTTTACGTTCGTTGATAAATTCTTCCTAAAATGTTTCCGAAATTCTTTATATAGCTTTTATTAATTTTAAGCGCTTGGATCGTTTCGAAATAATTTTTGTTTAATAAATTGTAGATAAAATATTCTAATAATAATTTTTAACTTAAGTATTTTGTTTTAGGTGCATGTATAAAAAAAAAAGAAAAAAAAGATCCAGCACCGTCGGTGCCCCGACCCCCATCTCTTCCTTTTCCCTTTTTCCTTTCTTCCTTTCTCTTCTCTTCTTTCCCCAACAGCCCCTACCCCCTAGCCCCTGCACCTTGTCCCTATCCCGAACTCCTAGCCGCCTCCTTCTCCCGTCCTTTTTCTCCGGCGACCGGCCTCCTCCTTCCTGCTCCTCCCTCGTCAGACGACCGCCAGCTAGGGATGGCAATGGGTCTCGGACCCGACCCAGACCCGCTAGACCCGCCTCATTTTTAGCGGGTCTGGATCCATGATTTTTGGACCCGACAGGTCTGGATCGGGTCTGGGTCCACATATACTTTAAAGGGTCTGGGTCTGGGTCCAGTTCTAGATCCAGACCCGACCCGCCATACCCGTTTAATATACATATGTGTGTGTGTGTGTGTGTGTGTGTATATATATATATATATATGCATGTATGTATACATATATAAATACATACTAATATTATGTTTGTCATTATTGTTTTAATCTTATATAAGCTCCTTATTCATTTTTTTTAATTTTATTTTTGTATACTTACTTTATAAACAATATGTATAATATTATATTATAAAAGCTAGGGATATAAACGGGGTGGATTATACCCGAAACCCGACGGATTTTGCCCAACGGATATGGATAAACGGATATGGATGATGGAAAAAAAATACCCGTCGGGTTCGAGTACGGATACGGGTATGAGATATCCATACCCGTACCCGTAACCATACCCGCATCCATATTTGTACCCGTTTACCCGATATATAATTATCTTTTTACCATTAATTTTAAAATAATTATAGTATAAATTAAAGTTAGAATTATCATTTAACTTAACTCTAAATGGATTTATCTGTCGGGTGATAGATTTATCCATCGAATAATATCCATTAACGGGTAAACGGATAATCCGTCGACTAACGAATATCCAATAGATACGGATATGGATATGTTAGCGGATATGGATTCGGGTACGGGTACGGATTTGGATACAGATTTTATTATCGATACAGATATGGGTATACCCGCCCCAAACCCGAGCCATTTACATCTCTACTAAAAGTATTAAAACACCATTTGAAAAGTTAATATAACTATTTTAATATATTTATTTTTTCACTTAGATGATTTTTTTAACAAAAAAATACATATTAAGTTATATAAAATATAAATGTATTTGTATTAGCATAGATTATTAATTATTTTTTAAAAAAAATAATCGGACCCATTTAGGACCCGTTTAGGACCCGTTTACCCGCTAGATCCGATGGATCTGGATCTGGGTCTGAACTTTTAAGACCCGACGGATCTGGGTCGGGTCTGGGTCTAGGTAATATAAACGGGTCCGGGTCTGGATATGGCTGGACCCGATCCAGACCCGACCCATTGCCATCTCTACCGCCAACACAATCGACGCACAACAGCGGCGGGCGGCAGCAGCGGGCGACAACATAGCAACATCGAAGCGTGCAACAACGAGCCGCACCGGCCGTGCCGCCGTCCGGCCACGGCGAGCTCGGGTGACGACAGGCGAGCCACCCCCGACCCCCGACGAAGCTTCTCCGGCCTTCCCGTGCTCTGATTTGTTGAGTTCGTTTGGTATAAATTTCCGAAAAACCCTAACCCCTTGTTTTGATTAATTGAGTATGATTTAGCTTGTGAAAATCTAAATTGATTGTTTATTTATGTATATATGTGCTGTAAGATTGATTTGGATAGGTTAATTGTGTGGTTGTGTTGGAATTTTGGAAAAATTGGATTTTTGGTCGGGTTATGCCCGAATTTTTCGGATTCGTCCGATTTAGCTAATTTTGATAAATTGATTATACAAAATGTTTTAAAATGTACCCAATTTCATTTTGGAACCATCAATTTGAGAAATTTATACAGGTTTTATCGAAATTTGATTCCTAGGTCAAAATTCGGGTGTAATGAAGTTGGGTCGTATTATTGAGCCGTTCCGTTCAATTGATTTTATAATATTGTTTAAAATATATTTAATTTTATATTGGAAGTGTTGATTTGGGAAAATTGTGCGTAACTTATCGGAATTGGATTTTTAGGTCAAAACTCCCGCGGGTTTAAATTGGATTTTGTAATCGGGTTATTTTATTCAATTGACTACATAAATTACATTAGAATATATTTAATTACATTTTCGAACTGTCAATTTATATGTTTTGGCAAGAATTGATCGAGTTTGCATTCCGGACTCAAAAACCCTAATTGTGCTAAATTGAGCATTTCTTTTATTGGTTTTGATCAATTGATTATTTGATATGTTATAAAATGTGTTTAATTGCATTTTTAAACATTCAATTTAATTAAATTAATAGAATTCAACCGAATTGCATTTTCGGGCCTAAAACCCTAGATTTCAAGTGAGATTATAAAATTGGTTATTTGTATAGTTGTTTTTCTAAAATTAAATTTGTAGAAATAGTTGAAATGATCCTAATTACTTTCTAATACCTTTAATTGTAATTAATTGATTTGAATTACCTGAGTTTGTGTCGTGGGCTTTAAAACCCTAATTTTGAAAATGGATTGTCTGGAATTAGTTAATCGGAAGATTGCTTTGCTGAAATTGATTATCTGGATTTATCTAAAATTAGTTTAATTGTGTTTTAAAAATATCAATTTGAGGTAATCGAAGTGATTTGGTCGATTCGTAGTTAGGCATTAAAAAAACCCTAATCTTCGGGGATGATTTTATAAAATTGATTTTGCTATGTGTATTTTATCTAATCGATTTCTATCTTTAGGTTTTAAATCATTTAAATTATGTTTTAGCCTAATCGGTTTGGATTTGATTCTATGTAAATTGGTTGGGTTACTTATTTAGTTGTAAAACCTAATAAATAAGTTATTTTCAATAAATTAACTTATGATCGATTATTCTTTCTCGGGCTTTCCAAATTAATTTGAAATGTCCTAAGTGCATTTGTATTAATCTGTTTTGATTTATATTTAATCTTAAATCTTAATAGAGCTATGCTTTTAAGTCCTAAGTTTTGGACACGTTTTCTAAGAAAATTAGTTTGTGTCTCTTTGTATCGAGTAAATTATAATAATTGAAATTATTGATTGATAGGATAGTTTCTAATTTAGTTTTTGATTTCTATCGGATCTAGGAAAGCCTTATCGTGGATCCACAAGTTAGTGATCTCTCTCTTCCTCTTATCTCGCTTAGCTAGCTTCGGATCCAGGTAAGTTCTCTACTTACCTCTACTTATGGGTATTTCGTAAGGATGTGGCTAAGGTCCCTATGTGTTATGTGACTTGCATGCCTTAGATGTTTTGTATATATACCATATCCGGTTGTGTATCGCATGGTTGTCCTTAATGTGTTTTATGCGTAGCGCAGCTTCGAGTTAAGGTATGTGGTATGCGTTTTCTTATGACATGAATGTGATATCCATATATGGTGATTATGATGTGCTATGATATGATGTAACCCTCTAGGAAATGCATGCTAGGGTGGTTATTATTATTATTATTATGACATGGAGATAAAAGGGCAAAAAGAAACAAATGGGAAGTGAGTTGCTAAAAGGGAGTATAAGGGACCCGATTAGGGTTTGGGAAGAATTAGTAATCTGGAAAAGGCAAAAGTAAAAATGATTAACGGTGAGTGAGGTGCGGGTTGAGAGTGAGAGTTTATGTTATGAGGAACGATTATGGGTGTTATGGGAGAGAAGAAGTATTGGGTAAAAAGGAGAGGTTACTTGTGGGAGAAGAAAGGTAATAGGGTTGAAGTAGCCAACTAGGGTTTTAGGGTCACAGGTGGAATCGATGGGTAAAGAGATATGATTTGGGATTTGATCTAAATGCGATAAGGTGTGGGGTGATAAATGGAGTAATGTTAGTGTATGTGAGAGAAAGTTGGGCCACATAGGTCCAATTAGGGTTTCCAAGGGAAAACCCTAGAGGGAGATAGCGGGTGGAGTCTGATGCCACGAGGTGTTGGGTCTTAACCCACACCTTTAGGAGTTGGTTTTATCATGTGTTATTATAGAGGGAAATGGATATCGAGGTGTGATAAGGGGTGCACGAGTTCCAAGATATGGGACAGGCCCTCCTGGGAGGATAAATGTGGATATAGTTAGCCATGCATGTCAAGGGTAAAACACTTTCAAATAAGATACGTTAAGATACTAATCACTTAAAGAGGAAGATGCTGAGCCGGGCCCAGACTGGTCCACCGGCGAATAATAGTGGCCAGGAGCCGGGGTGCCCTGGAGACCATGCCACCGACGAACAATAGTGGTCAGGAGCGTTTTGCCCTGTATGATTTCCGGTCCACCGGCTATAATAGTGGGGGTTTCCGTGCTCAGCAACCCAAATGTAAAATTTATAAGACATGGGAAAGATACTAAATACTTACAGTGGAACACCGTGTGAGTCGGGGCCAGACCGGTCCACTGGCAAATAATAGTGGCCAGGAGCGTTCTGCCCTGGAGACCGGTCCACCGGCAAATAATAGTGGTCAGGAGCGTTCTGCCCTGAGTGTATACTTTCCGGTCCACCGGCTATAATAGTGGGGTTCCCGCACTCACATGGACTATTAAAGAATATGTGTGGAATGAATATATTATTGATGAGAATAAAGAATGAGTCACAAGCACTTACAGTGAAACACCATGCAAGTCGGGGCCAGACCGGTCCACCGGCAAATAATAGTGGCCAGGAGCGTTCTACCCTGGAGACCGGTCCACCGGCAAATAATAGTGGTCAGGAGCGTTCTGCCCTGAGTTTATATATTCCGGTCCACCGGCTATAATAGTGGGGTACCCGCACTCACGTGGATTAATAAAGACTGTGGTGTGAAATGACTACTTTTAATAAAGACTCAAAGCGAATAAGTCTAATTAGACTATGGTCAGCTTTTATTATTTGTATTACTACATGCTGATTTCGTGAGTATGTCACGCGTTGAGTTTCCAATAATATGGATTATTCCTACTTGAGGCGCATGATTCACTTTATATTTCGGTTATACTACGCTTATATGTTTAAATGGGATGTTATATATGTTTCATATGTTACTATAGGTGTATGGAAAAATTCCTGCTGTGGTTTGTGAGTATGTATGATATTGTATCAACGTATTGTATCATAATTTAATATGTATTTGATGTTATCGTTTACGTCTCTCTCATAAGATAGGGTAGTGAGACTTACTCAGTATTGGACCCGTACTGATACTACACTGGTTGAATGGGTCCTGTGATGATCCACCGATGGTGGGGAGCAGACCTTTGATGCAGGTTTTGATCGGTTACTAAATTGGGGTGGAAGGCTTGACTTGAGTGAGTAGGCGGTCCGTATATTTATCATTCGGGATTTGCTTTATTTAATTGTATTCATCTTTGGAAGTACAAGTGTTGTATTTAAATTTCCAAGGGTTTTGTAATTGACTTTTAATTTCTCGTAACGCTGTCATGCTTTTAAAATTTGGATTTAATTGTTTGGCAGGTTTTAGCCTTGCATCTAACATGAGATAGATGGTTGACATGTATCTTGTGTTAGATGTGGCGGTAACATTTTCCAAATTCGCTCCTAGCTTCCGCTTTATTCTTTCAAATTTTTTTTTTCAGGAGTGAAATTTGGGGGTGTTACATCTAGCCCCAAACCACCAACCCGAAAATGCATTTTCCTCCTATTTTCACCCCTCCTTTGAGCCCTTCCCCATTTATTTTCATGCAGCTCATGCTGCATTAGCAGCATGAGTTTTTGCATCTCTTAATATATTTGTTTAATAATTTTAAGGTATAATTATATTTTAAGTTAATTATTCTATTAATTGTTATAAAGCCTTATGTCTTGATTTTTATGATTTCTAACATAATAAACATTGATATTATTTTTAGGTGTTGGTTTTGATAAATCAAAGCTTGGACCTTTAACTAGAATACCAGTTAGGATCGTTTTTGCAAAAACCGAGGTAATCGTTAAATCCCGCTTAAATGCATGGATTAACGCATGTTAGCACATTAGGCATTTTTAATGTGTATTATGCTTGATATATGTTGTTTAGTATATTATATGTAGTTCTTGTGTTGATTGATGAAAAGGAAGCATGGTAGATTGTTGCTATGTATGGAAATATTATTTGAGGTGATAAATTGGTTGTTAAGGAAAATGTTAATTATTATCCATGTTGTTTTATGTTATTGTTATATTTAATACATGTTTAATATTTTTTGAGTCTTAGGGGATTTTATTAATGTACATTGTATAAGAATATGGCCTAATATATATATGGGTGTTAATTAGTATTATATTAACTATAAAAGTTGTGGATGATGCATTAATATTAATATTTTATGTAGTAATAATAATAATTTAATATAAGTGGTGTGCTAAGGGGTATAATGGTAAATTTTAATAAAAAGGGGTATTATGGTAATTTTTGGAGGTAAGGGTAAAATGGTAAATTTGCTAGTAAAAGGATAAAGTGGTAATTTTGGAAGTAAGGGATAAATTGGTCATTTTGGAAGTAAGGAGGGTAAAATAGTAATTTTGTAATAAAGGGTTAAATTGGTAATTTTGTAATAAAAGGGGCAATTTGGTAATTTGTAATAAATGGGGCAATTTGGTAATTTGTAATAAAAAGGGCAATTTGGTAATTTTGTAATAAAAGGGTAAAGTTGTAATTTTATAATTAAAGGGTAAAATAGTAATTTTGTGATTAACGAGCAGAATGATAATTTGGAAATTAAAAGAGGTAAAATAGTAATTTCATAATTAAGGATGAAGGGAAATTTTATAAGTAAAAGGGTGATGTGGTAATTTTTGGGAGTTAAGGGGTAAAATGGTAAATTTGAAGGTAAATGGGTAAAACGGTAATTTTGTAAATCAAAGGGGTAAAAGTGGAAATTGGAAAGGAGTAAATTGGTAATTATAATAATTGAGAAGGGTAAAAATAATAATTTAAATAACTAAAGGGTAATTCGATAATTTAATAATGGAGAAATATAAAATGTTAAATATGACAAATGTGAGGGGTAATTTGGTAATTTAACCGACTAGAGGGTATTTTGGTAATTTTAATAATGGAGTAGGGTAGTTTGGTAATCATGACAATTAAGAAGGGCGATTTGGTAATTTATATGACCAATGGGTAATTTGGTAAATTTGATGAAGGAGAAGGGTAGTTTGGTAATTATGATCATATAAAAGGGTAATTTGGTAATTTAACCAACCAGGGGTATTTTGGTAATTTTGAAAATGAAGAAGGGTAGTTGGTCATTGATAATAGAGGACGGTAATTGGGTATTTAACTAAATAAAGGGTTAATTTGGTAATTAGAATAAGGAGGAAGGGTAATTTGACCTACTCAAGGATAATCTATTAATTATAATAAAGGAAAATGGCAAAGTGTTAATCTAACCAATTAAATGGAAAGCATATTAAGTGTAATAATTATTAAGGCGAATTAGTGACCTAATAAGTATGAGTAATAACTTGGTAACCTAAATTGAATAAGGGGTAACTTGGTAATTTGTAACAAGGAGGGTAATATGGTAATTTGTCAAGTAAGGAAGGGATGACTTAATAATTTTATAAATAAGGGGTAAATGAGTAGTTTGTATCTAATATCTCGTTGTGATTGTAGAATTCGTAATATGATTCTAATAATGTTGATTAACGAGGTAGAAGTATTTGATGATTAGTAAGTATCACGAGCACGAATACTAATTTGAAATTAGATGAGTTAGGATGACCTTAATGACTCCTCTATGTTCCCTTGGACAACCATTTGAATAAGAAATTTCTGATGATATCTGAATGATTAAAAGTGGATAATTATCTGATTGTTGTGCTTTTGTGATCACCATTAATTAAGACACTAATACTTAAAGTGAAAGACCTCGAGATTGGAAATGGTGGCTCTTTAGGGGTCGCTATCCTAAAGACGTGGTTTAGCTCAAGATTATTTGGTATTTGTTGGAGTGCCTTTGTGCCCCGGATAGACTTTATATCTACTCTATCTAGCTCTATGGACCTAGTTAGGGGGTATGCATACTTAAGGATTAGGTGTTCTTGTCGGTAGGGTATTGAGTTAGCCTTATGTACCAGTACGACTAGGGTACTTTTGTGTCCTTGGGTTACTAGTTGAAGGGTACTGAGTAGCTTTTATGCACCAGTGCGACCAGTGTACCTTTGTGTCCTGGGTTCTTGATCTCCCTATCGAAGCAAATAAATGGAATTGTTGTGATGAATAAAAAGGGAAAATACTAATCGTTAAAGTGAAATATTAATGAGTTGGGACCAATTGATTTATATGATGAGTACCGATCCACCGGAAATAATAGTGGTCCAGGATGTTTTGCCCTGGATGATGTTCATGAGTATTGATCCACCAGATATAATGTGGCCAAGGATGTTTTTACCCTGGATGATATATATGTATTTTGATCCACCAGCCAGAATAGTGGGGGTCCTGAGCTCGATTAAGTTTGATTTGGATGTGAATAAGTTATGAAAAAATACTAATCATTGAGATGATCGATTAATGATGGACTAATGGCCTTCAGGCCCGAAAAAGTATCGATTATTCATTATGGCCTATTGATATTGGTTGACTTGTTAAGTAAGCAAATATATGAAAGTGAATGTTTCGTATACGCTATTAATATCTGATTGAATTATTGGATATGCGAATAAATGGATCTGAATATCATGTTTATACCTATGGTTATATATGAATGTAGTATCATGTGTGACATTGCGTGCCTATTTTTAAGTGCGTTTTTAAAGGGTTACTCAGTACCGTAGTACTGAAGGGTTCCCTTCGTGGGGCCCCTGCCTATTCAATGGGCAGTACCCCTTGCAGGTTGTATTCAGGTGCTATTCAAGTGGGCTCTCAGGAAAGAGCGTAAGGTACTATCCGGTAAATTCTAGGATTTTAATTTGTCTCTTTTAAAATTCAATGTATTTGTTATTTTGTAATCACCGGTGTTGGATTTTACTCTCATAAACTGTCTATTGTGCTACTCTGATTTTTAAATGCTTAGGTTTCTTGTAAAATTTCTGTAATACCCGTATTTTTAAAAACCCAGATTCATTAAGTTTAATGATTTTATTAACGTAATTTGATGAACACAAATGATTATTTTAATTTTGATTGTCTTATGGATTTATCAACGATTTAAATTCATATTTAAATTTAATTAAATTTCTTATGAGTTTGATTTTTGGTTAATAATATGTATTCCCGTCCTTCCTCGTATTTTTATATATTTTAGATTTATTTTTGATTAAAACCTTGTCATGTGATTACGACATTATTTTGAAGTTATATTTTGTTGACAAAATACATTATTAAACTATAGAATTCCTATTGAATAGTTAAATTTATTATAATGATTTTATCAGTAGAAAATATTTTCGACTCTAAAGTACTCGTTTCAATCGTTAATATTTTTTTGGAAAGTTTTAAATTTAGAAGACGTATTCGGGAATTTCTTTCCAAAATCAGCTTTATTCTGTCCTATGTCTTTTTTTCTTATTTACAGAAAAATAATTTCGGACATGACTAAATTGGTCTCGGGGTGTTAGAGTTGAACTTAAATATTTTATTATATGCTTTAAATAAAATTTTGAGTTCTTATGATATATTTCCATAAATAATACATATTTTTATGTTCATCGGTTATTCCTTCCGAGAGTGTTTCCAAAATTCTTATATAGCGCTTTTATTAATTTTGAGCCTTCAGATCTTTTCGAAATAGATTTTCAATAAATAAATTTTTGATTAAATTCTCCCAATATTAATATTTAATATTTAGTATTCAAATTGAACCTATACCCAGGTACACCAACCCTTAGTTCGTCTCTAAGGGGGTAGTTTTTTTTTAGTGTTGTTTTTATATGGTGTCCCTATTTTCATGGATTTAAATTTTCTTTAGTAAGTTTATTCCTAAGGGGGTAGTTTATATATTTATTAGTGTTAGTTTGGTTTTCTAGCCACTTAGAGCATTTTCGACCCTAACCCTAGGCGTTTCCAGAAGACTTCGGGGGCGAAGTCTGTTTTTAAGGGGGTAGTGATGAAATACCCCGAAAATTCATAATTTTATAAATTATATTTAAAAGAGGTTTTATTAGAAAATTATTTAAATAAATTACTTTTATTAAAATAAAAGGGTATTTAATTAAGGAAAATCAAGAAGAGATTTATAAGTATTTTAATTAGGAGGAATTTGGGTATTTTAGCTAATTAAGCATTTTATTTAAAAAAAATTAATTAATTAATTAAATAAATTATTTTATTTAAAATAAGAAGGAGAAAATAGTTTCAAAATTTTTAATAATTTTATAAGTAATTTAATTGGAGAAAAATTAAGGTGTTTGCTAATTAAAAAAAAAAATTATGAAAAATCTCTTAAAAATCCTAATTTAGCCTAAAAAGAAATTTAAATATTATTTTGTATACATCAAATATTTTAAATAATTTAAATATCCCATATTATTATTTTTTCCTTTTTCCCTTCTTCTTTTTCCTTTTTCCCTTCTTCTTTTTCCTTTTCTTCTTTCTTTTTCTTTCTTCTTTTCTTTTTCTTTCCTCCTCTTCTCCCCGTTTGGGCTGCCCCTTTTCGCGGCCCGATCCTCTACCTCCGTCCTCCTTCCCGCGGCCCAGCGCCGTTCGGCCCTCCTTCGCACAGTGAAACGCAGCGTTTAGCCCTTCACTTCGCCGAAACGATGCGCCCCGATAAGTGAAAATAACCGTTGCCTCCAGCTATACTCGACGCCGCGTTTTGTCCATAAATAACCCAAAACGCCGCGTTTTGGTAGGACCTTTTGACCGTTTCCGAACCGGCCGGTCTTTTCCCCCTTCTTTTCTTTTCTCCCGGACCGCCGGTCAGGCCACCTTCTTCTTCCTCCTCGCGCGCGCGACCTGCAACACGCCGCCCCCCTGCTTCGGCCGCCTGTGCGCCGCCTGCACGCCGCCTTCCCTTTTCTGCCCTGTCGGCCACCCTCTCTCGACCGACCTACACCCCCCATACCCCCTAGGCCACCCGCGCCTTTTCCTCCCTTTTTCCCGACCAGCGCAGGGGTCTGCCACGGCAGACCTGCGCCGACCCCCTGCCGGCCGGCGTGCCCAAACGCCGCCTAACATGTCCTCCTTTGTCTCCTCTCTCGATTTCCCCCCAATTCGAGCCTATAAATACCCCACGAGCCCCAGCATCGGGCTCTTTCAAAAACCATGCCCAGAATTCCCCCTTGCGCCGCCCCCTCTTCAGACCACCGCCCCGTCGCCGACGCCCATCGCCACCGCTCACTCCACCCCCTAAATTCTTCCCTGCAGCACCCTCCACCTACCCAAGCCTCCCTCAGCCCTCGGTTTACCCTGCACGTGCCGCCCCAAGCGGGCTAAGTGCCCTTCCCGACCAAGCCAACCTCAAACCCCGCCACCGTTCGCACCGCCGTCCACCGCCGTGCCGCCACTCCCAGCGCCCCCTCTGCCTCCCAAAACCACCAAGGGAACTTCCCCAACCTCCCTAGACCCTCTATTTCCCCTGCCAACCCCTCCTTTTCCTTCCTTTCCCCTCCACCACCTCCCTACCTTCCTTCTCCCCCTACGCCGCCGCCGCCGCCGCCACCGTGCGCCGTGCGCCGCCACCTGTGCCACCAGCACCCCTAGGTAGTTCTCTAAACTCCCCAACCCCTAAACCTTTATTATACAAATGCTAATTGTTTTTAGTAGCATTATTAATATTATTCTTACTATTATTCTTATTATTCCTATTATTATTATTGTTATTATTATTATTATTATCATTATCATTATTATTAGTACTATTATTATTACTATTATTACTACTATTATTATTATTACTATTATTATTATTGTTATTATTGTTATTATTATTATTATTATTACTATTATTATTATTATTATTATTATTATTTAGCCTAACCTTGAAACTTTTATAACTATTGGTATTACTAATATTAGTGGCCTATAACTTTAGTATTTTTATTTTAATATCCTGATCGTTATTATTATTGCTAGTATTACTATTATCATTATTATCATGGTTGTTCTTATTCTTATTCTTATTATTATTATTACTATTACTATCATTATTATTATTATTATTACTACTATCATTACTATTAGTAACATTGAACTACTACTACCATTAATAATAAATATTATTAAAATTACTTTAAAATTATTGTAGCTACGTTTATTAGTAGTAGCATGATTAACTACTTTAAGAATATTGACCATACTTCACTCATAAAAGTAATATTACTATTCTTAGCCCTAATGGTAAGTTAAAGAATAGGGGCAAGGTAAAATAGAATAGTGTTTTGGTCGGAGGAAAGTAACCCTAGTTTTCCCTCTTATAGGCGAGCCAAGTCAACACCCGGAGGAGGTATAGGAGCGTGCTCCAAGACCGGAGTCGCGTTAGGTAAGGACGAAGCTATGACCTTGTGTAATGTGTGATATAACGTGTGGGTGAATGTTGAGTATGCCATGTTGATGCGTATCATGCATGTGTTATGAATAACTTGTTTTGATGTAGCGCAGCATGGATCATGAGGTATGTTGTGTGTGCCTTATATTATACGTGTATGCCATGTTCCATGTTTATCGTTGATGTTGATGATGTGACTTGTTATGGCCCTCTAGGACATGCATGCTAGGGTTTTGGTAGCATGAAATGATAATAAGAGAACAACGGGAAAGTGGACATTTGGGAAGTTTGCATGGGGGAATTAGACCTTGCATAGGCATGATCCTTACGTGTGAAAGGTTGATTTGGGTTGTAATTAAGAGCTTGGGAGAGTCTTGGAGTGATTGGAAACTGGTTATGAAGAATAGTACGTGAGTTGGTGCATGAGCGGCCTTATTAGGGTTTCGGGTATAAGTGGGGGTTGGAGAGTCTGCATGGAGCGTTTAAATGATGCATGGGAATGAATCTTACATAAGGAAAGTTGATTTAGGAAGTGAATAAAATAATTTCAAAGTTATGGACCCATTGGGGACTTGGGTGCAAAATTTTACGTGGGTCGGTGTAAGAGTGCCTAAGGGTTCCAATTTGGGAGGAAATGAGTAATTTGAGGGGTACAAGGGTAAAATAAAATGATCAAGGGAGGATGGAGTATGGGGTTGAGAGTGAGAATTCACTTATATAAAGGATGAGTATGGGTTTTCTAAAGGAGAGGGGAGATTTTGGGGTGAAAGAGGGAGGTTACTTGTTGAGGAAGTAAAGTGCTAGGGTTTTCGGTGGCCATCTAGGGTTTTGGCGGTCACACGTGAACCTGGGAGATAAAGTAATACATTTGGGGAGTTTCCTAATAAAAATGAGGCGCGAGATAGAGAACAAAGTAACGTTTGGGTAAGTAAGAAAGAGTTGGGCCACATAGGTCCGACTAGGGTCCCCGAGGAGGAACCCTAGAGGGATGAGGACATACGGAGTCGATATCGTATGTGTTGGGGTAGCCTGTATTCTTGGAGATTGTGCCTTACTATATGCCACTATGCTTAAGTCTATGGGGGATGGATGTTGGGTGTGAGAAGAGGTACGGGTCTCAAAATATGGGACGGTCCCTTTGGAGGGGAAGGTAGTAGGGTATTAACCGCATGCATGTCAAGGGTGTGATGTGATTCAATAAGATACGGATAAGACATTAATAACGTAAAGCGAAAGATGTTGAGCCGAGCCCGTGATCCGGTCCACCGGCTATAATAGTGGATCAGAGGCGTTCTGCCCTGTGCGTTTATTTTTCGGTCCACCGGCTATAATAGTGGATCAGAGGCGTTCTGCCCTGTGCGTTTATTTTCCGGTCCACCGGCTATAATAGTGGATCAGAGGCGTTCTGCCCTGTGCGTTATCTTCCGGTCCACCGGCTATAATAGTGGGGGATCTCGTGCTCAACAAACCAAACGAATAAGTTAATCCATGGGAAAGATACTAAGTACTTAAAGCGAAACGCCATGTGAGTCGGGACCATGATCCGGTCCACCGGCTATAATAGTGGATCAGAGGCGTTTTGCCCTGTGCGTTTATTTTCCGGTCCACCGGCTATAATAGTGGATCAGAGGCGTTCTGCCCTATGCGTATATCTTCCGGTCCACCGGCTATAATAGTGGGGCTCCCGCGCTCACATGGGTTATTAAAGAGTATGTGTGAAATGGACATATTATTAACAAGGATAAAGAATAAGTTACCAGAAAAGTATTCAGACCTTATCTTGCGGGTTATCGCATGTTGTCTACATGATTGTGCTTTGTGTGCTATGTGGTATGATTGTATGCTTGGCCTTAGCGCACCTGCGCCCTTACTCAGTACTGGACCCGTACTGATACTACCTTGATTGATTGGGTCCTGCAATGATCCACCGATGGTGGGGAGCAGACCTTTGATGCAGGTTGATCAGTTACTAAATCGGGGTGGAAGGCTTGATCTGAGTGAGTAAGTGGTCCGGATATTTGCCCTTCGAAAATTGTGTGGTTTAATCGTATTTGACCTTGGAGGTTACAAGTGTTGTATTTAATTTTGCGAGGGTTTTATCGTACTTTGCTATTCAGTTATTTTAAGTATTCTGATATATAGACCTTTTAAATTGTATTTCGGAATGTAACTTTTGACCTTCGCACTCTGATTCCGCAAAACTTGTGTTTTAGGAATGATTTGTTCTGGTTTTATTCTTTCTAGCCTTAGCACTTAGTATCGGGTCGGTAGTTATGGATCGATCTGGTACAAAGTGTGGCGGTAATACCCCCGAATTTACAATTTCATTTGCTTGCTTCCGCTAAACTTCTTTTAATTTAACAAAAATTTTCAGTGGTAATTTTGGGGGTGTTACAATTTCATTTTACTCTTTTAACCTTAACACTTGGTATTAGAACGGTGTGAGTGAACCGGTCTGGTACTAAGTGTAGCGGTAATACTCCCAAAGTTCACGGTTTATTAATTTCTTTCCGCTAATTTTCTTTTAATTAAACGAAATTTTTCAGTAGTGAATTTTGGGGGTGTTACATGACCGATCCTACTAGTGAACTAGAGCCAATTAGGTCATCGGTACAGCTCTATGTAACGATTCTCTATATCTCAAAATTGGTGAAAATAGGTCATATCAGTAAAACTGTTGAACCAGCTATACAAATCAGCTAAAAAAGGGTCAAATTTTGGTTGGATTCATTGTAGTTTAATTATATATATATATATATATATATATTTCATTTTTTTGATTTAATATATATCACTAGTCCGATCAATCTTAATCACTATTCTGAGCACTAAATTAGGGAATCATTAATGATACTAGTTTGTTGGTAGGTTTTAATTTTACAACTATGGTTCCTATTGCATAAAATGACCTTTTACCACATATACACTTATATTTGGCCATGACTAAATTGATATTTTACTAGTATTAAGTGATTTTTACTAGCATTGAGCTAATAATTCACCGTAGAATAAAATAAATGTTTTACAATACATGAAATATTTTTTTACTATAATTAAATTGATCTTTTACTATAACTAAAACATTCAGTTGATATTTTACTATATATAATATAGTTAATATTTCACCAGACATGAACTAATTTTTCACTATAACTGAATTGATTTTTCAATATAAATGAAATGTAATCTTTATCATAATTGAACTTATATTTCATGAATGTTGAGTTGTTCTTTTACCATAGAATATAGTCAATGTTTCACTAGATATAAATCGATATTTTACCATAATTAAATTGATATTTTGGCATAAGTAAATTAATATTTTACTAATATTGAGTTGATATTTTCTCATATAATATAATTATATTTTACCGTATATAAACTAATATTTTACTACAACTTAATTAATTTTTTACTATGACTAAACTTATATTTTTACATTAAGTGAACTCATTGGTGTTGAACTAAAATTTTAACATTATTCTACTTTTTTCATTATTATTACACTAAAACTTATCTTCCGACGTCAATTTACTCATTTTTACCATTTTTTTAATCAAAAATATATCAATATGAATATATATATATATATATATATATATAGAGAGAGAGAGAGAGAGAGAGAAATTACCAATATTATGGTATAATTATTTTATTTTTTAATATAAAAATTAAAAATAAATTATTTATAAAAAACATTAAAAAAAGGATGATGTCACTAGTGATATAGTGTTGCACAATGTGATCGGTTGTATAAAAAGTATACAATACAATCCATGAGGCAAATACAAAATATAAATAGTTACTATTTCCTATAAATATATTATAACAACAAGAAATGATAAAGAATAATTTAAATATAAAATATTTGGTACTTGTAAGCTAGTTTTTAAATACTAGGAGGCTAGCCAAATATGAGCTCACATCTGGGGTAGGAGGACTTCTAAGAGACAACCGAAGTTGCTGGGAAAGAGGGTTTGATAGAAACATAAGAACTACAAATGACCTACAAGCTTAAATATGAGGGTGAAGGGATGGTCTCCAATTTCTCCAACTTGCTACTCCCTTCGGCTTAAATATTCATATTTGGTAACTCTTTCATATCTTGGCCTTATCTTGAATAATAATGTCCTTTTGCAACATTTTTGGGAGAGTATGATCACTCACGTGGTTAGAAAAGTAAAAAGATCAGCGAATAGATTTTTAAAAATCGTCAAATGACTCTTCATCTTTTTGAATATTGGTATTTCTTCAGGATTAAAGGATAATTTTAAGTCTTGTAAACTTTCGGGATTAAGGGTTGTATGTTTTGTGCGTGTGTATGTGTATATATATATAATATATATATATATTGTATGTTCGACTGGAGAAAAACAAACACAAAAAGTACTTTTGACTTTTTATGGACACACCTGTTTTAAAGGTTGATTGATCAAAGACCTGCCAGTGGAGTAACTTATCAAATTAATTCACCCATGTTGGGATTCGCATTTTGCCCAGTTTACCTTTACCCCACTACTCATCCACTCTCAGAACCCTGATCCCTCCACCTCGACTCCCCAGTCCCCACCCCTTTGGCCCTTTCTGCTCCTATTTTATTTCTCGTGTTCATATGCGCACACAACCCAGAAGAAAAAGATACCAAAGACCAAATCCCAGAACCCGTGAAAAATCCTATCTTTGTAGACCTTGAACTTCGTCATCTTCTTCGTTCTTGAAAACCCAATAATAGATTCAATCCTGTTTCAGCTTATTTGTTTAGCCTTTTTAATGGGCTATCTTTCTTGTAGAGCTCAATCAGCAATTTCTGTTTCAAATTCTCATAACCCGTCACCTCATCATCAAAGAAAATCAGAGAAAGAAGATGAGAAACAACAAACCCATGACAATAAACTCATCAAACTCCAGGAATTCCAGTACAATGACCTTAAAGCAGCTACCAACAATTTTTCTAGCCAAAAACTCTTGGGTAGAGGAAGCCATGGTCTTGTTTATAAAGCCGTTCTTCGTTCTGGCCGTCTAGTCGCCGTCAAGAAACCCTCTCGCCGCCCTATGAACACCACCCTCGCCGCCAACAGTGACTTAGTCAATGAATTCGATAATGAAATTCATATTTTGTCTAGTCTACATAGTCCCAGGTTCGTCAATTTAGTTGGGTATAGTTCTTCTGATTCAAATGATAGACTGATTGTTGTTGAATTTATGTCAAATGGTACTCTATATGATGTTTTACATTCCAATTCAAAACCCCCAAATTGGGGTAGGAGGATAAAGTTAGCTCTGCAGACTGCTAAAGCAATTGAAACCCTTCACTCACAATTCCCACCCGTGATTCATAGAGATATTAAATCGGCAAATGTGTTAATTGATAGGAATTTTAATGCTCGATTGGGTGACTTCGGTTTAGCTTTAAAGTGTCATCTTGATGATTTCCGGCTGCGATCGACCCCTCCTGCGGGCACAATTGGGTACTTGGATCCGTGTTATGTGACCCCAGATAACTTGAGTACTAAGACTGATGTTTTTAGTTTTGGGATCTTGTTGTTGGAGATTATAAGTGGGAGAAAAGCTATTGATATGGGGCATTCTCCGCCTTCAATTGTGGATTGGGCAATTCCATTGATTAGAAAAGGAAAGCTTTTAGCCATTTATGATCCAAGGATTCCACCGCCGAACGATCCACTGGTTCGGAAACAGCTGGCCATCATTGCTGCGAAATGTGTCCGGTCTTGTAGGGAACGTAGGCCTTCCATTAAAGATGTTAGTTCGGCTCTTGGCGCTTTGAGCAAGTTGGTTCCTTTGCGTTCGTGGAATGGGCTGACTAATCCTTGCATGATGGTTGACACTGTTGTGCAGCCGGTTGAATCAGGGACTGCCCACTTGAGCTCGAGGTTGAGGGGATTCGAGTGTGGGGATCCAAATGACATTGCTGAGGCTAGGTTTGCGAAGAGATTGAGGAGTTCAAAGAGGGTGTTCTCAGATTTAGGGTTTAGGAACAACTTGGAGGAATTGATGGCGGAGCCCGATGATGGAGATTCTGTAGTTTTTGTGGAGGATGACGTCGAGCCTAAGAGTAAGCCAGCCAGTCGTGGATCAAGTTTCAGGAGTTTGAATGGAAGAAATGGAGAAAGAGGGAGTTCTCGGTCTTTAGTTAATGGTGGTAGCGTCGTTCGTTTGAGAAGAGATCAGTCGGCTCATAAGCAACAAAAAGATCAGTGAGGCTATATGTGTTATGTTTTTTACGGTTTTAGTTCCAAGGAAGCTTGAGACTTCAACTGTTGGCTGCACCTCCGACGGCTACATATGTTGCGCTATTGATGGATGTGAAGGTTCAGCTGTTGTAGGTTATTTTGTACCTGATTCCGTCGACGGGTTTCTTCCAAGATTGATTTTTTTTTTGTTTGTCATCGAAGTGTTGATAGTTTCTAGTTCTCCTCTGAGTTTGTCTGTTCGTTTGTATACCTATGTTTGCTGATTTGGTGGTTGAAATTGTAAGCTTTAGCTAGTTGCTCCTGGATTCGACGCGACTCATGTGATCAACTCTTCATTGATGTGTAATACAAGGCCGCCTTGTAAATTTTGATTGCATAGAAAGTTTATTCCACATTCAAACGGAGCTTTACGTAGAGTTTTTGATTGACATATTCCTGGATATTAGACCTCAGATTTTTGTGTTGTTTATTAAAATGATTCTTGCTCGTGACTTACTTCATGCGGAATTGGGGATAATATTTGGATAATTTAGCAAGAATATTGAGGCCTTTGGTGGTAAAGATCGTGTGATTCTATGGGCATGAGAAGTTTTAAGGAAGGTGGAGTGACTGTGTCCTGGTGGGTCACCAATTTCAGATAGGCGGAGTTTTCTTGGGTGTTATTCCAGAAGTCAGTTTGTCGATAATCATGTCGTAGGGATCATCTCCTCTTGTGCCCCTCCTCCTGCCTAATGGGTTGGTTATCAATCATTTTATTTAGTTAGGAGAATTTGTTAGAATACTTCTTCTTTCCCTTGATGCAATAATAATGTACATCAGTCTGGTCGAAATTTATTTAATCGGTGATGGTTGTTTGATGTGATGATTACGCTTCATTATCATGCCAACCATCATTGTCAGAGATTACGATTCCAGATTGCATGATTAACCAAGTCCATTATTTTGAGCATTCAACGCAAGACTTATTGATTATTTTCCTTCAATTCTCTTCTGACAGGATTTTTATCCGCGAGATAGGAGCACATGCTGGTGATGTCTCTGCCCTAGCCATGCGGCTTAAAAACTGTGTAGGTTGTACTAATACGTCTATTTGATCTAGAAAAAAAAGTTATACGTTTGTGGTGCAAGTCTTGGATCTTTGCCTTTGTGGAAATGAATAAATTAGTCATATGGAACCCCTTTTTTTTTTCTCTCCTTTTGGTGAAAGGGTTCGTATTGATTGATTCTTGTTAAGTATGGAAGCATTGATTGTTCGAGTACTAAGCTGCCATTATGGGCGTGTTTGGGAACGCGTTCGTGCCTCTGACAACAACGTTCCACCGCCACAGTTAAATATGAAATGTTTGGTAAAGCTCAATTCGTAGCAAAATGCTACAGTAGCTAGCGTGTGTTCCCATGGCATAAAACGCCAAATCTCAACAGCTTCTTCGAGGAGCTTTTCGGGACATTTGGAAAAGAAAGAATTGTATGTGAAGTCAAATCTACCTTTTTTTTCCTTTATAGTGTGGTCAAGTCTCCATTAAAAGAATCAAACTTTGCTTAAGATCCGATTCTTAATCCTTTTTAGGTGCTTCTAGTATCGTGATAAATTTTATTTAGGTGTATTTTCTTTTGTGTTCGAATGAATATTATTTAGAGTATTTCGATATTTAGACTAACATTTTATAGTTACCCTATATTTTAAACAATCTTACTTACCTACCCTACATTTTAATTCATCATCATTTTAGTGTGTGTGTGTATATGTATATATATATTATAAAATTTTAATTTTATTTAAGTATTTTAATATTTATTTATAATAAGTTATCTTTATATATATATAATTAGAATATTATGGCATATAAAAAGTCTTATAATTAGGTATGTGAAAGGAAAAGAAATTTAAAAAAATCCAATAAAAAAAGATGGTTAACTACGTTTGTTATGGTGCCAAGGATCATTGTTATATTCTGCCTTTTCTTCAATCTGAATATATAAACTCACATTGTTTATACAATATAGAGCTAAAGTAAATGACTCCAAAAAACTCGACCTCATCCTCCAAGCTGATTAACCTAATTGTTATGGCTAAATCCTCCTCACTTACTTTTTCCCTTTTATCTTAGGAAGAGATAATCGATCGATCCCAAATCATAAAGACACATGAGGGCTTTAGACCTCCAATCATTGAAAATTGTGGCCTACTGTTTGGTGGTTAAGAGGGAAAAAAAAAGATTGTCCTTTTTTTTTAAACAAACATCAGCTTGTAGGAAAAACGTAAAATATTATTTCATAGTGTTTCTTCTTCCTTACACCAATCAAGGCTTTACAGCTTATTTTCCTCCATTGCCCACATGCTTCTTTTGTTCCCCCCCTCCCCCTTTTTAAACAAAAACACCTTTTGTTTGGTAATCCCATTTTTCTTCAATTCTTTTTAACGAGATTAGTGCAAGAGTGGAATGTAATAGAGGGGGGAGGAGCTTTCTTATGACCTGACAGTGAATAACAGGTGGAGTAGAACGAATTTAAAGTTCATCTTTAGACGGTAGCTACCGACCAAAGTTAGGATGATTAGTTTACTTTTACATCTCCGTCTGGTAAATTGACCAATGTTAACAGGAAAATGATGTTTGTTAGGTTCGCTTTATTCCTCCCAATCAATACTATTTCCTCTCTTTTTTTCGGGGGGTGGTTAATGCACAATCATGATGAATTATGCTAAACTTGGAAAGACTAGAGAATATCACTTTTCTCGAGTATGATTGAATATGGTTGTTGAAGTTGGACGTTGGGTCAAAAAATGTCCAGTCCAAGCAGAAAAGGTCAAATTCACTCATTTTATCTCATGGAAGTTGGCTTTTCTTGTCCGGATACCAATGGATTTTCTTGCTCGACTTCTTCTCAAAAATATCTGACGAGCTTTTTTTTCTCTTTGCATTTTCTTCGGTCTTGCCCTCCTGTGCAAAATCCAAATTTATCTCAAGGGTTTAAAATCTTATCTTTAGTTGGTGAAAGACGGATTAATTTCTAAAAGCAGAGATCTTCAAAAATCAAAAGATTAGGTATGCGAGGCCAACATTTGAATACTCCAACTCTCTAATATTTTGAAACTTATAGATTTGAATCTGGGTTCAGAATGAAGGATCTCATCTTCGTTGGTTTGTTTTTCCACTTGACCTCTCACCACATGGCGGGAGAGCTCCGCAATTCCAAATTGCTATTCTACCTTTGTTTTATACCATCACACTAGTTTCTGCATCTATCCGAATATCCCAAAGTCCCTGAGCAACAACAAAAGAAAAAGGGAATATATCGATATGAAAGGAGGACATAGAAAATATTTAATTTGAACAATTTTACATGTAATTCAATCATTCGTCTCCGAAAAAAACATAAAATCCATCAAGTACAAGTACTTCTCCATACACATCTATATATATATTCAACACATGTTACAACAATCTAGTATCAGAATATGCAAAGTCATCCCAATTCCGGTATACAAACCAATCACAAGAATCTAAATACAATCAATTACCAAAATATTTACAGCATCCCCGATGTACACCATCCCAGCATGCTCTATTCATCAAGTTTTGACAGCTACTACTTCCGCAATACGAGCTTTGAGCAGTGATATGATTTGGTTCCAGATAGAGAACTTAGAACCAAAGAATCTCACCTGTACAGACTTTTTCGATCCTTCTCTGAAAAAGTCAAGGTCCTTGGAAAGTTCATATTCTACATCTCCTGCATCATCGAGCAGAGGCAACGTAACAGAACCTCCCGACTCCAGATTCTTTATCCATCCACGTAGTAAGAAGTTCACTACCTGGTCAACAATGAAGCAACTCACTTTAATTAGGAGGGTATAAAAAAACAGTCACTCAAATAGATGATTTTAGGTTTGCAACCACTAGAGAGTGAATGTAAAGTCGTGCTTATATTGGTTTTTTTGCTAAAAATAAAGCGCCATGCTTACTTTTTCGCTGTAAAATTGCAAAGGTAGATCCAAGGCAAATGATCAAACTAACTTCCATCATGATACGAAGGCAGGAATGACCACTTGGAGCTTGTTTGGTTTTACTTAAGAAAAGTAGTTTTTTAGATAATTAATTATAAAAAGTAATTATAGATTAATCATTATTGTTTGGTTTTCCTTTTTAAAAGTTATTTTTAAAATTAATTATCTAAAATTATTTTTGATAAACTATAATCAAGAAGTAGATTATACCTACTTTTTAAAATAACTTTTAGATTATACCGGCACGTTACTTCTATTATGTAGAATGTCGTTTAAAACGTACAGATGAAACACACTGATGCTCCATCGTCGCCCGTTCTGTGTTCATCTCTCCCCCACTGTTGTTGCTCGCTCGTTCTGTGTTCTTCACATAATATTCGCCAGACTTCGCCATCAATGTCGATTTTGCTTCCTCTACTTCTATTTCTCAGTGTTCTGCGTTCGCTATTGCACCAACCGAAGAACATACAAGAGTTTTGATATTTTGTTCTGCGAGATTTGTTTGAGGTATGCAATCTCTCTTGTTTTTAGGTTAGGTGTCCTCTTTAATTTGTCCTTCGTTTTTTATTTTCCCGTTCGATTGGTGTTGTGTTGTTGTATTATGTTAGAATGAATTAGGGCATTTCAACAATGGGAAGAATGAACAAGTTTTCAGAACTTCCGATTGGTTTGATTGTGTGTTCGAATTGTAAATGACTCATAAAATTCATTTTTCTTTGTGATATTTTTTCCATTATGGAAGGCCGAGGTTCTCTGGAAATTCATTTTCTCTGCTCAGTTAGTGTTTGGCCATGACAGGAACTCTGTTCCAGTTAGTGCTCATTGCAATTTTTTCTAGAACTCCCCATATATATGCCCCTAAAGCTGTTACAGGTAGCACGATTCTGTCAAATATTAGAGAGATATGTGATGATGAAATTTCTATTCCTGGCACGCTTGATGGACTGAACTTGCGACATCAATTTTCTTCTCCAAGGAAGTTGGGCCGCTTATCGTATTTCCCTTTCAGGCCTTCGGGAAGAGGATGAAGGAGGTTCTCTTCTCCAACCCACAAGAAAGCTGAGTAAAACTCTTAGTGGGACTGAAAGAATTGGCTTAAGCTGGCTTGAACCAGCCCTGAGTTTGCTGGGTCGGCATGTTGTGGAGAGACCAAAATCTCTCAGACCAGCAATCTCTTTCAAATCATCCAAATCTTTCAGGCAATACAACTCTTTCAAATTGAATAATGACCTTAGAACATTATCAGATGTTAGTCTTCTAGCAGAAGTAGATCTTGCATCACTTGTAAACAGACGCCGGCGGCCAGCATATGTGAGGATAGTCAGCAAACAAATGATAGGAATTTTCATCAGCTTATGGGTTCGTAGAGGCTTGAGGAAATATATTCAAAACTTAAAGGGATACATTGGTAACAAGGTCTGGTACTATCCCTAGATTCTCCGTTTCTTATAAGTTCATCTTGTCTATGTTCTTCTACATTCGGAACAAGGTTTGGTACTGTCCCTAGATTGGGAAGGTCTAGTAGTGTCTCAGGATTCTTTAGAAGCTTCTTCTTCTTTGGAAGTTTTTTTTTACCCTCCTCCTGCCCATCCTCCCTCTCTCTTCTCTTCTTGTGCCTTCATTGTGAATGATATCGATAGTATATTATTTAGTGTGCCTATATTTTATGACTGAAGGCCTAGTATTATCCAACTAAACTGAGACTGGTTTCTGTAAGATGGCCCTTTTGTCAGTCATTAAGCCTGCCTAGAAAAGCTTTTTATCCTTAGAAGTTGTCTAAGTGCCAGAACCAGTGACAGAAGTATTGCTTGATGTTTAGCTTAAAAGATTAATGTAAATAGAGCTACTGCTTCGCTATGTTTACTCCCTAGGTTCAGCAGTTCATACCTTTATGGATTTCATAACAGTATTTCCAATTTACAGGGATCATTATCAGTCAGCATGTTAATATATCAGACCCTTTTTTGTTTCATATGTACGCCCTTGACTTCTGGTGAAAAAGATGGTGACGAACATAAAAGAAATGCTCATGTGCATGAGATACATAGAAGAACACGTTTCTATCCAGTTTCTGGTCTTGGACTTCCCAAGAGCATTCTTGATCATGAGTAAGACCTTTATCATGCCAGAAGAAATCTCTCGATCTAGATTATGGCTCCCTCTTGTTGAATTATGATTGTGATGGTTATGCTAACTACTTCTTTTGTTGCTGTAATGCCATATCATTTTTTTAGAGGAAATGTTGTACCTTGTTACTGCTCTTATAGTATCAAGTTGTGATTAGATTATGACGACCTTATTGTTCAGAATATGGTTGAATCAAATCATTGGTGGATGTGCAGAAGTGAGAGCGAACAGGTGAACTTCTGGCTGTATAATTTTCTCTACTGATACATTTACTTGTGATTTGTGTCATCTTGAACTCTTACATGTTAATATTTGCGGCAGCTTGTAAAGCAGCTAAAAAAGGGTTGTGCCTTTGATGGATGGTCTGAAGGTATTTTGAACGTCCTACCAAAGTATAAATATGAGCCAAATTCAGACATTTATCATGGAGAGGATCCAAAGGCAGGAAGACGTACACCAGCAGTAAGACATTTATCACAAGGCATTCAACCGGTTAAAATCTACAACATCATCACCCCAAAGCTGTATACGTCACTCTTTTGCGTAGAAGAAAATTGATTCTATTTTCTTTGCTTATTTATATTGTGGCATTATGAACTGATTGGTTTTATGTAAACGAGTTGATAGAATCTTATTTTTGTGGACTTGATATAACCAGCTTTTATGTATTTGACATTCTCGAAGAAATTTAACTTTATGTTATATCTAAATTTTTTGTCTCTGCCGGAACCGCTAAGTTCCAAAATCTAGTTGAGATGAATGGATTAAAAACTTATCCAAGCCCAAACAACACATTGGACACACATATTAATCATAGAAAGATAACTCATGATAAAGCATTTCAATTAATCATAATAGGTAGTCATGGGTTATTCATGAGTCCTTAGTTTTCTATTCACCTAATCTGTCGGTAACATATAATTTTAAAGATAAAATAACTAAAAATACAAAAATAAAAATAAACTGATACACATATTTGTATTTAGGTTATACCTAAATTTACCATATACGTCATTGAACTATTTGATTTTATGATGCTTATTATAAATTTAAGAATATTTATTGCATAATATAAACTTTGATTTACAATTAATATTTGAGTTTTAGATGTTTGTGAATTTTATAAAGTCTGTTTAGTGGTTGTTCATAATTTTTTTTAATAAGTTTATAATTTTTATTTTATAATTTTTAGTACTTTGTAATATCTTTATATTTTTTTTATACTTGTTAATGTTTAATATACTTTTTAATATTTAATATTACATAATTTATATAGTAATTATTACTAAAAGATATATATAGGAAGCTAAAAACTAAAGATGAAAAATGAAAAGTAATTTTGTAGGAAAATGAAAACCAAACACTAATAAGATACAATAAGTAGTTTTTTAGTATTAATCACTTATGTAATATAAGTTAAAACAAACATACATTTTACTTATAAAAGTACTTTTTTAAAATTAGATTTATAAAAGTAGTTTTTATCTAAAAGTAGTTATTAATAATAAGTAAAACCAAACATGGGCTTGGTCAGTTGGTCATTACAGTATACTTTTGGTAGCAATAGAAAGGGGTTAAAAGATAGTACAGAAGAAAGCCCGCATCATAAAGATAAAAAGGCAGAAAGAACCAGTGTCATAAAGTTTGCTGCTAAAGTTAATAACATAAATGGCGTATACCTCTGGAACCTCATCATGAGGGCAGTGACCGGCCGGAGATATCTCATAGTAAGGAGCATCTGGAACTTGACGCTTTACCTCACGGCCCCAAATAGGCTTTACCCAAGGATCCTCCCTCCCATACATAAGACAAATTGGTATTCTGTTCTCTCGACACCTAAAATTACAAGTGAACTGGAGATGCTTAAACTTGGCAGACACGAGCAAGAAGATGATGCATTGAGACCTGAAGTAAGAGAATAAGGTTAAACCATTTAAGCTTCTTAGAACATATATACCTTGACAGAGATTCCTTAAACGATAGATTCCCTGCAGGTGCACACATGATTGAGACAAATGCAGCAGCAGCAGCTGGGTGCTGTGTTACGTCTAGTATTCGAGAAAAAACCTTGTCAACGTTTGTTGAGTGGTCTGCATAAACCTGCTTAAGCACATCTGCTATGCTACTAGGATCACTTATCTTCTGCCAACTAAAAAAGATTGACATAAAGGTGAGCTGCGAGAGTTGAACTAAAATGCATATAAAATGAGATCCTGTAATTTATCAAACAATATAGATGTAAGAACTCACACTATTTCCGTGACCTTTCTGACATTAGGAGGCAAAGGAAATGTTCCTGCCCAAGGGAATAGCCTAGCAAGCAAAGGAGATTTCGTGGGATTCGGGAGGAACCCCCAGAAAGGCGTTGCATTCAACAGCGTAACACCTTTAACCAAATGTGGATTGCATGCTGCAAAATAAAGGGCAACATATCCTCCAAGGGAATTGCCAACAAGATAAACGGGCTCACCTATAACCTGAAAGCAAATGATCGAAACAAACAATTAAAGTTGCTAAGCGGTCCATTTCTTCATTAAAATTTCGGAGACAGACAATATCGCATCATTTCCTTTGGTTTAAGGCAGTGCAGAAGATGCAAAAGATCAATTCTTGGAGCATCATATCAACTAGCACAATAAGACAGTAAGAAGAAGAAATTACAAACTTACCTGTTCAACAAAGTACTGGACTTGATCTTTCCATAAATCCATGGAGTAAACAAGCTCATCCGCCCAAGGTTCAGTCTTATCTCCAAAACCCCAAGCTGCCTCCTCATCCTTCCCTTCATGCTCACCACCCTTTCCCTTGAACAAAGGCGCTGGATCTTCGATTGGAAGCGACATACCCTGGCCAAGAAAATCCAAAGCCCAAACTCTCGAATCACGTCCCAGATCTTTCAACTGCTTCTCGTAGTGGAAACTACCAACGCCAAACCCAGGTAGAAAGAGGACCGGCGGAGAACCAACTTTCTCACAGCCAGCTTTCTCATAGTGAACATTGAATTTTGGCTTCCATTCCCAGAAACAACTACTTATAGGAGCACCACGATCGCCATTGGATTCATCTGGCAATCCTGGGATCAAAACCTTCGATATGGAACCCTCGACGTTTTTTCTTACATCTCCTACACTATCTTCCCCTTCGAGCACATAACTATCATTAAATGCATGTGGGGTTTGGCGGGAATGTGAAGTGGAGAATCCTTGGTGATGACGGTTTTTCAACGATGGATGGTATGAACTATTAGAAGTCCTTGGATGATGGCAGCAAATACTTGAATTTGCTACACTAGGTAAGAGTTGATTTTTCCTAGCTATAGAATGTGAAATAGATCTTTTTCCAGCAGACTTCAAAGGGACATGGCCAGGAGTGGGGTGGTATACTACAACTTCCATGCTAACTACAAATATTTCCTTCCTGGAAGAAAAAGGCAAGAGTTGATATTAATTTTCATACATAATATTTAATTAGCGATAGAGATCATACTAATAGTAAGAGGCCAAAGAAGCACAAAGGTTAACCAGATTTTTTTTAACTAGCTACTACCACCATACACTAGTGTTGAAATTGAACCAAACGCCTTACACCCTGAACCCAACTAGACCCTGACAGGAGCAGTACCAGTAACTTTATGAAGGACTGAAACGAGCCCTATAATGAAGGACGGACGAACAACCAACACAAAAAACAAATATAGTTCTCTTTCTTTTTTGGATATGGAAAAGACTGGATGGACAGGTAGCCATATTGCGATCAATCGTTCCCTTCCCGTACACCATGACCATAGTCGTTGGTCCGTAATAGCCAAAATCTATCTATCACTACAAGCTGGATCGATTATCCTGATCGACAAGCTTAAGCTAGCAATCAGTAACAAGACACTAACTAATGCTTCTCTCAAGCAGAAATCCAAGAAAAGCGATTCAGCTTTCAGCAGATATTGCAGCAAATAAGTTCAAAAGAAACCGACACACACAGAGAGAAATTAATTAACTAATCAAAAGCGAAGGAGGCCAGAAATAAACTAAACAAATATCACTCCAACGGTCCCACTAATCCTATCGGACAATATAAATAAACTAATTTTTTCAATTAAAACACTGACGAACAAAGTAACTGAAAATTAATCGGCAGAGATTCTGCTACAGATGGGGAGAGAACAGTATTTGTCACCTTTCAATTTGGAGTGAAATTAATGATGAGAACTCGGAGTTCCTGCTGAAATTGGCGTCACAGATGTATTTTTCGGAAGAAACGGAAGGGAAAACACCACTAAACTGGAAATGATTGGAGGAAAGTCCAGCGAGATTGGGACCTGGGGTTTGAAGAAATTGAGAGTTGCTTACAAGCATTGAGTTCCTTCTCCCGCTTTCGGCATTTTCCCTCGTGTCGGGAAAAACCGACAAATTTGTTAGGAAGATTTTCAAGTCATCGAAATGGAAAGTCATTGTCTTTGAACTGGACCGTCGTGTTCTTGTTGCTCTGCTCTTCTGCCGTGTGGATTGGTCAGATATATGGGCCTTTCTACAAATCGCCCCCTCAACCTTGAGACTATTATCGGCCTTTTAACGAACTTCTTAACTGTGGGCTGGGCAGCATGACTGGGTACCGTTTGGTGATTCATATTATTATATATATCTATTTAATAGAATAAATTTTATTTAGATGCATTTACATTTGATCTAATATTTATGGGTAATACTATTACTTACATATCTTCATATTTTAAATTATTATCACTTAGGTACATTTCATGTTAACAAAGCTATATTAAGTTAAATTTAGTACAATTAAGGTACTTTTTGATAATAAATACATAAATGGTCATCATAAAACTCATCATAGCCATATTATTTACTCGAGCGGGGAAAACCTAAATTCATAGAAATTGATCTATGGAACAAACCTAACCAATACTAATGGTGGAATTTTGCCACAAATAACGTCCATTGAAAGGTTACTAGGAATGCTCAAGCATATGATCTCGCTCAAGGACTCCCAACTAAGGACATCTAGTCTTTAAATATGCACAACTCCTAATAGGACTCATATAATCTTATAGAATAAACATAGAGTCTTATTGGCTCTTGGCTGATCAAAATAGAGATGGGTTGGACTATAACCACCAGCTTACCCAATATAGCTCACCAACATAACCAAACAGGGAAGGCATTACCAATCCATCCCTAGGAGGCTGGCCCTAAAGAATACCTTAATCTCAACTCAAGATTTTTCCACTTTAAATTATTACTGTGTTATTCTACGGTGACCAAAAAAGCCCCAAGCATTTCCTTTTTTGCATATTCCTTCATTTATTAGAATCATATTGTGCTAAAACCATTTTAGAGCAGAACCTTCCATTCTATCACTTAGCCACCTTTCTAATATTAGGTACCTTCCACATTTGTCACTTTCTAAAAATAACAACTTTCATTTATGGTATTTTTTTTAATATAGTAATGTTCCTAAATAGGTGTCATCACACTTTCCATTTCATCCATATTCATATAATAACATTATCCAACTTCATTTAAACTAGAAGGTTAAACTAATCAAATTAATCAAAATGGTCAAACTTAGTCAACAAAGTTAAAACTAAATAAGGCCAATATGGTAGGAAAAAAATACAATCTACATGTAACACGTTCATTAAGTAAAGACTTCATTTCCATCATGACGTAGAATTTTCCATATTCGAGAGTCTACATTACAAAGGAAATAACTTGCACCACAATGATCAAAAGCAAATTCCGTTGCATTGAAAAGTAGACTTTTGGGCCATTGATTTGATACGTACTTTGATGGTAAACATTTAGATTTGAGTTTTGGGCAGGCCCATAAAGTCATTCTAAAGTTGTAGTGATTTTTAAAACCACTTACTTTCGTGCCACTTTCTATTTTTTATCTAGATTTTATAATTTTGTATTGTGATTAGGGATGACAATGAGCTGGCTACAAATTAAGTATTTTCTACTCATTACTCAAATCCACTAGGAAAACTTATACCCATATCAATACTCAAATCTATAAGGTATTTTTTTCTCCTCTATATTCATATCCAATGGATAAAACCAATCAAGTTTAGGGTAAAAATTATTTAATACTATAATTAGATACTTATAATATTAGTATTTAATTATATTTTTAGGTTCAACACTATAAAATATATTGATAAGCTATTTAAATGAAGGAAAAAAAGTAATTTCCCATTGGGTAGACGAATGTGGGTATCAATATGAATTTGAAGATCCTTTACCTATATTCATATCTAAATCTGACGAATATAATTTTTTCTTTCATCTATATTCATATATGTATCTACATCCATTTACACATCCTATGGATAAAACTTGTCTGACTTCCATTGTTAATTATAATGCATCATGTGTAGCAGTTATACTATTATTTTCATAATCTATATATTAATTAATCACTTACATGACCAATATATAATACCAGCATGCAACTATATTCTAGTCATCCTAATCGTATACAATCGTAAGAAGTACGTGTGTGTGTGTGTGTCCATTTACGTAGAGTAACTCTACTCATGTTGATATTAATAATTTGATCAGATGGTTGCGGTGAGTATTATATTAAGGGTTATGGGAATAGAGCTATAGTTATCTTGACTCTCTTTTAGATGCTTAAGTCTTAAGTTTTCCTTTTCGTATTCTATTTTTTGTAATATTATATCGTTTGAAATAAAGTACTTATTACATCTGATTATTAGATATTAGTTACATTTTAGCATTTGCATATGATATAGATTAAGTATAGAGAGTATATTCTTATGTTGAATGTAGCGGTAACACCCTACTTTTATGGTTTTGGCCTCTTCAAAATCTTTTTAAATAATTATTTTAATTTTTCAGTAATAAATTTTAAGAGTGTTATACCGCATTTAAGACTCTAAAACATATCTGTAATCCTATTTACACTTTTGTTTTAGAGCCCAATTCAATTTTCTCGTTTAAATATAACTAATTTCATATAGTTACTAAAAAAAATTCTTTAGAAGATTGAAAATTAACATACTGACCATAAACTAGAACTATTCTACTTCTAAATCTCTGATAATAAATTTGTTGATGGAAAAAAATAATAAAAACATGAGTTGTTTTGTATTAGTGACTTTAGCACATTTTGGAATTCATTGCAAACTTGAGGTTGTTTGGAATGGGAGCAATATGGATGTAATTTTTTTTTTCTATTTTATGTTTTTTATATTAAATATTAATAATAGAAATATTTTTAATAAAATATCTATTTTAAATTAAATTAAGATCTAAAATAAATATTTATCTAATTTTCTTATTTTATTATATTATATAAAATATATGAATAATTTTTTTTACTCCTATTATCCTATACCAAACCATCGCTTAGAAGTAAAAAATTGACCAGTCTAAGCATGGATCCGAATTATCTTTGTTTTGCAACGTTCCAACAAACAATCAAATTATGAGAGGAATCATTAAAACAAAGGATAAATTCTTCTAGGTATCACAATGTTTGACCAAATTTTATTTAGGTATCATGTAATTTAAATAATTTTATTTAGGATAGCATGTATTTGGTAATTTTATTTTTTATTTTTTTAGCATCAAACTACTGAAAGGATATAATTTTCAATAATAATTCTCTTTTATGGTGAAATGGAAAACTTTAAATATAATTTTTTGTGAAAATTTTAAGATTTTAATGTTGTTTGTTTTTGATGAAATTATAAAAATTTCCAAAAACCAAAATAAATAAAATAATTTTCCACTTCAGCTTAATAAAGTATTTATTATTAAAATATATGTTAGTTTAGTAGTCTAAAACTAAAAATGCTAGTACAATTGTATGAGGGTAAAAATAGATTACGAAAGACATGGTATTCCTAAAATTATCTAAAACGTATTGTATCTAAGTGGAACATAAGCCGTTGTCATGATAGTTAAGTAAAATTTATTAAAAAAAAAATTTGACTTGCAAATAACGTTCAAAGTTTAAAACTTTTAAATTTATAGGTCTTGCACCTATACATATGGTATCCTCAAATATCATAATCAATCGATATCTATGTATATACTCTACGCATTCCTAGATAAACATTATATCTCATAAATACATAAAATTTCAATTATGTTATGTAAATAGCTTTAGTTAGTATATTAAATAATCAAATATTCTTTGCATTTTTAAATAAATACTATATCTCATACCTATGTAAAATTTCAATTTTGTAATGTATATGTTTTTAGTTAGTATATCGAATAACATATAAAATGTATATAATATTAAAATTTAAGTTCAATTTTAATAATCTTACTATTAATCACCCTCGAGTATTGTTTTACAGTTTCAAGAAATCTATTTTTTCTTTTTTCAGTGAATATTGAAGCATCTCTGGTTACTTTTGCAATTCCTGTATATGATTGATTATGCTATACCTGAAATATGCATATTGAACCATCTCCAGTTACTTTCATCAATTGTATCACAGTTTCTAGAAATCTTATTTTTTTAGTCGAGGAAAGGTGAGAAAGGCAGAGAAAGACGCAGCGAGCGCAGGATTCTCTTGGTGCAGTCTTAAATATTATTTTATTCTCAAAGGCTAGACTGCGATTGATTATTGCTCCAATCGTGCGTTCTGGCATTTTTTTTTATTTTATCTTTTTACCCGTATCGCACTTGCAGTGACTATTTGCCCGGACATTTATATCCACTTTTCCTTCAACCTTGGCCTTATGATTGATTTTCATTCATGTAAATTTGTAGTGAAGATCTTAATCTCTAAGGCAACTAAATTTGTAACGTACCAATAAGACGTTCTAAAATAGAAAAACCAATCTTATCTTAACTACATGAAAAATGAAAGAAAACAAAGTTTAATGAGAATTTATCATTTTCATGAAAGTATTTTTCTAGATACTATCTTAGTAAAAAAAAAAAATCTATTTTCTACTTTGTTGTTAGATACCACGCTCAATAATTACTATCTAAAATAGAAAAACCAATCTTATCTTAACCATGTTATTAAATGATCAATATCCTAATTAATTACTATAAGTTTGTAGTCGGCGTTTGTCCTCTATTTTTTGTTTTTGGTAAGTAACAAGTAATTGGCTGTCCTCTAACTATTACAAGGAAAGAGTTGTGCATGTGTGTTTTGGTTTGATTTGGTATGATAGTAGATGTATTTTTATTTCTATTATATGCATAATAACATTTGCAATTGTGTTGATTTATTAAATGAGAAGGGAAAAAACCTATAAAAAGATTAATGATTTAGAAAATAGCATTAAATGCCACTAACACCATGGAAGTATTTGAAAAGAGTGATTAAAAGCACTGCTCAATTCACTATTAAACACAAATGAATGTTATTTAGCTTATCTTATTTATGAAAAAGAAAATTTGAGAAATTAGGAAAACTTAATGAAGAATAAGAAAGACTTATAATGGATATAGAACTAAGTATGCTTTAATATTTATTATAATTATTAACTCATGATTCATAGTAAATTTGATTAAAAAGGATGAAAATTTTGAAACAACCGTAGAATTAGAAACGCTATCGTGTTATTTTTATTTTATCAAATAGAAAGAAATTAAAAAAGAAAAACCTAATAATAAAAAAATGTAAAATATGAGAATGTAATGTTTTATATGATAACAATATGATGTATGTGGGAGGGTGTAATATTCAATTATGTGGAATTAAGGTTCGAATAAATTTTAGATAATATGATAAAGGCTCGATGATGGTGAATTAAAATATTAAAGCTTCAAAGGTGATGTAATAAAGATGATGGTAGTTCGAATATAGTAGAAGAGCGATGATGATGATTCAGTGGTGTCAGTTTAACAATGATGATGGTTCGAATGGAACACCCTAATTAGCTTATTCATTCAATGATGGATTGATGATGATGTTTAGTTTCAAAAGATAGGGTTTAGATGCATGTTAGAATTGTGGTTTAGGTTAGGGTTAGGGTTTGGTTCAAAAAAGAGGGAATAAGGTGGTATTTGGTTGGTATGGATGGTTTAGGGTTTCGGTTTTGTATACCAATTTAGTGCTTTTTATTAACCATAAATTAGAGTAGGATTTTGACGATAGTTATGGTAGAAAAATATGCATTAAGAATAGTAGAAAAAATATGGATTAATCTCTAATTTACACAGACGAAGAGATTAAAACTTTCAACCCAAATTGTTTACATAGATTCGATTTACTTGAATTTGAACTCACACATAATTCATTCAATGTTGATCTTCAACTTCAATTCTTCATTCAATCTCCAATATGCTCGACATTTATGTATAATAAAACCTTTCTACTATTAGCTAAATCATATTCCAAAAGATTCCAAGTTAAAAGATATTATGCTACCTTTATGCTAACTTTATTCTCCTACTTTATTGCTTAATTAATAAATTAACTAAATTACTTAATAATGCTAGAAAATCCTGCCAATATACTCCCCATGCACGTGGTCATTCCCTCATTGCATGCCATGTACATGCACGTAAACATGCCATGCACATACACGTAGACAATTAATTGCTTGTTTGTTATGTTTCGAGTAATGTAACTATTCGTTTGTCTTCAAATTTACGGGAGACACTTTTCAAATAAAGAATAATTGATTCTATAACTATGAAAGCCAATTCTTGAGTGTCTGTTCCTGCATCACAGTATCGAGGACGATTCACATTTCTTTTTTACTGGTAGCTAGTAACATTAAGACTATGTTTTTTTTTCATATTATTTTCATTTTGAATTCATAGTGTTTTTTTTGTTATAAAAGATATTTTTAATTAATACTATTAACTTTATTAAAATTAAAATTATAATTATTCTTTTAATTATTTCTATAATTTTTATAATTATACTTATTATTATTATTATTGTAGTTATTATTATAATTGTATTTATTATAATAATAGTATTATTAATATTATTCTAATTATCATATTTAACAAACTAATAATTTTATTATAATTATTTTAAATATTTTTATTATTGCTATTATTATTATGAAATTATTCTAATACTATTAATTATAATAATATATTTAATAATAATCATAACATTTATAATAATAATAATTTTTATAATAATATAATTATTTATGATAATAATGATACTAATAATAAATGTTTAAAAATAAAATTACATTTTTATTATATTATCATTTATAAGAATATTATTATCACTAGTATTTATAATATTTATATATAAGAATATTTCCAATATTATTATTATTAATTATAAAAAATAGTATTATTGTTTATAATAATATTATTAAGAAAAATGAAAGAATATTATAAATAATATAATTATAAGTATATTTTTATTTATAATAAATTATTATAATAAATATTGTATGAATATGATAATTATTATTTTTATAATATAATAATAATCGTAATATAAAATAAAACTAATAAAGGAAAATTAGAGGGAATAAATGAGTAATTATATGAGTTAATTACATATTAGGTTCATTTATACTTTTATTTTTTCAATTAGATTTATCATTTTTTTTTTGTATCATGTTGGTAAATTTTTAAATTTAACTTCTATATTATATCCTTTTACCATAATTATCTAAGTCCACAACCTAATTTTCATGAAAGTTACTAATTTTAATTTTAAGTAAAATTATATAAAGATTGAGTAAAATTTAAAAAATTAAAATTCAAAGCTAACGTAATTGATATAAAAAGATCTAATTAACCTAATTAAAAAAATAAAAATATAATTTAACCTAATCTATAATTTTCTATAATTATATTTGGTTATGTAAAAAAATGGAAACAATATGCATATACAACTGCTATTTTTCTATAAATATATTCTTCTATTTTTATTACTTCCACACTTATTTATAGCTTGTTTGGTATTACTTATAAAAAGTAATTATCTCACATAATCTCTTTTTATAAGGAATACGAAACAAGGAATTAATTGAAATAATCAATGGTCAATATGTTGCCATAACCTAAGTTTACTTTTTTTATACCAATATTAATTTATACACAAGAACTACCATTTATAGTAATTTATTATACATTAATAATTATTGAATAAAATCGTTTGTTTTACCTTAATTTATGTGCAATATTTGCCTTTATATATCGCATTCATCATATGTTGTATAAATATTATTTAGTCATTAAAATAATTCTTTTTTTAAAAAAAAAAGTCGTAATGGCATTTATCTAAAGTATAATTTTTATTTTAAAAATAATAACTACCTAAATATAAGGTGCTACCATTAATCAGACATTAAATCACTTATTTGTTGTAAATTTCTTATCTCATATACTTATATAACATTAAGTCTTAGGTTTAATGTCGTCATTATGACCATGAATTTAACACTTGTAACCCCCATTTCCTTTATTTAACTCCCTTATACATTATGTCATGAAATACTATATATACTAAGAGGTGGTGGATGAGATATGTGCACATACAATGCATTTGTATCAATGAGAATAAGAAGGCTCTCCCATCCCTGTTCTTTATGCTATCTTATTATCTTTATTTGACTTTCTTAATATCACAACACTTTACCATCATGGTTGACATCTTATGTATCCATTCCTCTTATATGCTACTCACCATTTCCTTAATATAATCTTTTAAAGATTAATCCCATTTTGAGTTTAGATCCATCTCGCATCTTTCTATCATACATTCGAGACTAATATGTGATTGACTATTCCTATTCTTAATTGTGAAAATATGCCCTTTTTGATTTTTTTTTATTTATTTATCATTTTCATAGCTTAAAAGCAACAGAGAGATGTATGTCACTCTTAATTATTAAAGCTTTAACCCTTTTTTTTTTATCATTGAATACTAATTGTTCATCATGTACCTTTTTCCTTTGATTGACAATCACATCCAAAATATTACATATACATATGCTTGTAGGTTGTGGCATGCACTGTGTAACACCCCAAAATTCACCTTCTTTTTTTTTTAAAAAAAAATGGAAGCAATTATAATGGAAATATTTAGATTAGAACCCGTGAATTCTGGGGATACTACCGCCACACTTAGTACCAGACTGGTTCACTCCTACCGTTCCAGTACTAAGTGCTAAGGCTAAAGAAAACGACTCAATAAACATTAATAGATAGTCCGAATTCAAAGATACGGAAATCAGGTACGCACAAGTCTTTATTCAATTCCAAATACGAGGGTAGTTTTTCAGGGAAAAGAAATAACTACAATAATGAAGTTGTTTCGAAAGTGCTATTCATAAATAGATAATATAGTAATAATAAATTCAATGGAAAGCCGGCCACGTCACTCTAATAATCGATCCAACCCGATCATCACTCGTCCCCACCTAATGTCTCATAGACATCTATCGCATCAAAATAAATATCTCCTACCTGCAGCAAGTCAGATGGGCCTCCTACTCATGGGAATGAGTAGCACCCATAAAAAGGGTGATCAGTACACTACGTACTGAGTAAGGTGACTAAGCACTAAGGCCAACACATAGCATATAAAATCATGCAAATAATAATAGGGCATAGTCACCAACAATAACATAAAGGCAAATGAACGATCAGGTGGAAATGCCAAAATCCGATATAGTTTAAATTAATTACTTCATTAATCCTTTATCAAAATATTTTCACACCATACTCTTTATCAATTCCATACGATTACGGGAACCCCACTATTTTAGCCGGTGGATCGGTTGCGAGGGTACATGCCCTGCCACTATTATATGCCGGTGGATCGGTCGCGAGGGTAACATACCCTGCCACTATTATATGCCGGTGGATCGGTCTGGCCCCTTTGTCGTACGGTGTTCCACTGTAAGTAATTAGTGTCTTCTCACATCTTAACAACATATATAGTTTGGTTTATTGAGCTCGGGATCTCCCACTATTATAGCTGGTGGATCGGTCGCGAGGGTATATGCCCTGCCACTATTTTAGCCGGTGGATCGGTCACGAGGGATAACACTCCCTGCCACTATTATGCCGGTGGATCGGTCTGGGCCCGGCTCAACATCTTCCACTTTACGTAATTAATATTTTAAGTGTCTTATTTAGAAATCATCAAGACTTGCACATCAGCCACCCACCATGCTTACTCCTCATCTTAGGTTGACCCCTCCAACCTTAGTTAATCATCACCACCATAGTTAGTTATGACATACTCTAGCACCCATGCAAAACCCTAACTTCCATGCAAAACCCTAACTCCACGTAGACCATGCTTCCATGTAAACCCTAACATCATACCATTTCATGCAAGCCTCTAACACCGTACCATTTCACACAAAACCCTAACACCACGCCCTTTCGTGTAAAACCCTATCACCCTACTATTTCATGCAAAATCCTAACACCATACTATTTTATGCAAAACCCTAGTAGCATGCAACTCCATGCAAAACCCTAACTCTTATGCAAACCCTAGCTCCCATGCAAACCCTAACTCCACGTAAAACATATTTCCATGCAAACCCTAACTCCCATGCAACCCATTTTCCATGGAAACCCTACTTTTATGCAAACCCTAATCCTCATGCAAAACCCTAATCACCAAGCAACCTCATCAATATTTTACAACTCCATCATTATTTTACGACCCCATCATTATCTTACAACCCCATAATTATCTTACCGCTCCATCATTATTTTACAACCCCATCATGCATGTCTTAAGGCCACATTATACAACAATAATAACATAAATGTACACATGATTCTCATGCCACCATTTATCCACACCAACATACTTCAATCCCATAATCATGCTGTATTAATAACAATTATACAATATTCACACGAAATACACTATAATTAACATCACATGGCGTGCATAGCATAAAATCACATAATATAAGTATGGCCTTAGCACCCCTTACCTAAAAATGTCACCGGTCTTGGAGCACGCTCCTATACCACTTGAGGGTTTTGGTTGGGCTCACCTACTATGGGAAAAATACTAGGATTAGGTTTTCTCTTAAGAATGCTATTATTTCTAACTTATCCCAGGACCTTATTTTTAATTAAAAATTATTATACTAGAATTGACTCTACAAAATACTAGTAGAATATTAATAATAAAACTAATGCAGTTTAAAATAAAAAGGTGATATAAGGGTTTCTACCCTTCACCAAAATAATATTAGTAAAGATAAAATAATAATAATAATACTAATACAAATAATAATATATATATATAAGCTTTAAATTTAAAGTGGGGTTTCGACCCTACTTATAACTAACGACCTACTATTTATAAATATTAATAATAAAATTAATAACATATATAATAATATTAAAATAATAAAGATAATAATAATATTATTATTAATGGTTATGAAAACAATAGAAATAATAATACTAAAATACATAAGTGCGAGTGTTAATACAAAATTAGGGCCTAAGATTTTCCAGAATAATTAATAAAATGAATATAATAATTATTCTAATAATTATAATATTAATAATAATAAGAAGAATGATAATTATCATATAATAATTCAATTAATAACTTAAAATTCAAAACTAACAATAAAATTATTTTATTACCACTCTCTACACTACAAGTAAAATTTAGCATAAATAATAATAATATTAATAGCAATGAAATAATTATTATATTCGAATAATTACTAATAAATAAAATAAAAATAGAATAATTTACAATAAATAGTAAATAATGACTAAGAAGGTCTAGGGTTTGACCTTGAGTCGGCGGGAATGGGTGGCACCGGCGGTGGTCGGAAAAATGATCTAAGAGGGAAAAAGATGAAGAAAACAGAGAAGGAGCAGGGGAAAAATAAAATAAGGTTATGGTTCGGTGGAGGAGGATTAGAGGGAGTTTTTGGGTGGTTCAAAGGGCAGTAGAAGGGGCGGAAACGGTGGCGGACGGCGACTTAAAGGTTGCGGGGTGAAAATTCTAGCGAGATGAGCAGCAAACTTTGCACGGTTATGGAGGCCCGTGCAAGAAGAATCGAAGGTTGAAAATGGTTTAGTTAATTAGAGGAAATTTCAGGGAAGAAATTGGAATGCTGCGGTGGCGCTGAGGTTGGCTATCGGCGACGAAAGATGCTTCTGAAGTCACGGTGATGGCAGCCTTCGCTTAGGGTTTTCGGGTGAGAAAAAAATTCCAAAACTCCTACAATTAGGCTATTTATAGATGATAGATGGGATAATAGGGTTTTGGGGGTCGGCAGGAAGGTATTAGGTGCGAGGATTTGGGTGGCCGACGGCAGTAATTGGTCGGCAAACGTTTGGGTTGCATCGAAGTTTCGCGAGGCTGGGGAGAGGAAACGGGCGAGAGATAACGGACGAGAGTTATGCCAATTTATTCCTCGAGTCAAGGGGAATACAATGAGACAAGAAACGGCCGGTCTAAGTCTCTGTAGCTGGAGACGCCATTAATGGGGTCGGGAGCTGCAGCCGTGTCGATGGAGGAGAAAAGAGGAAGAAGGAAGAAGAAGAGGAGGTGGACCGGTCGGCCGGGGAAAGAAAAGAAAAGGGGAAGAACCGGGCGGTCGGCGCGAGTTACTCCTTCATTAAACGAGACGCGTCGTCTCGACATAAAACCGCACCAAACGCCGCGTCTGGGCGCACGCAGGAAGAAACCAGCGACGCTGGGCCGAGGGGAGAGGAAGGAAGAAAGAAGAAAAAGGAAGAAAGAAAAAGAAAAAGAAGAAAGGATAAGGAAAAGGAAAAAGGAGAAATTTAAGGTTTTGGGTTTAAATAAATTAATTATAATATTTTGGGTATTTAACATAAAATATTTATTTAATAAAAATATTAAATTCCCTTTTTAGGCTAATTTAGGATTTTTAAAATATTTTCCATAAATTCTATTTTAATTAGTAAAACACCCCAATTTTCTTCAATTAAATTATTAATAAAATTATTATTAATTTCAAACTATTTTCTCCTTCTTATTTTAAATAAAATAATTTATTTAATTAATTCCCAAATTAAAATCTTTAATTAGTTAAAATACCCAAATTCCTCCTAATTAAAATACTTATAAATTTATTCTTGATTTGCCCTAATTAATTTTCTTTTATTTTAAATAAAATAATATACTTAATTAAATTTTATAATAAAACCTCATTTAAATATACTATTTAAAATTAGGAATTTTCGGGGCATTTCACACTGATCATACATGATCTTGTTATTACTAATGGTGCCATCATGTAGGAAACATATATGATTAGTGTAATATATTATATGACAGGAAACATAATGACTTCTCTTATTACTTTATCATATATACATTATTTGTCAGTTTGCTGCTTAATTCTTACATATTCTCGTTATCTTTATAATGCATACTTGTTATCATTATGTGTAAGGTTAAAATTTTATTTGAAAGAGAAATAGTTTAATCAATCTATAACCTCTTTATTCAATTGACTTCCTTAGATTTCATCATTAGTCGTCGACAATTCTCAAAACATTTTATTTTCTTGTATGTGATGATATTGAGTCAGATGTATCTTATTGAGTTAATTCATTTTAATTATGCAATAAATTTGTGGAATGAAAAGGGGTTGAGATGTAATGTGTAACATCCCAAAATTTCATAACATTTATTTTTGTGTAATTAGCCATTGTATTAAAAACTAATATTTGAACCTTAACCTAATTATTCTATTAATAATCTTTGACTCGTAAGCTAAATAAATTTTTATTTATTTTTTATTATTATTTTACCTCTTTCCTTTTAGTTAAACTTATCCTAACCCACTAATTTTTACCCGATATATTTTCTATCTGATAACCTAATCTATTCAAACTAAACCTAAAAATAAGATAAAATATTTCTATCCTACCCTACCATTTTTACTCCCTAATTACCCCTTGAGTGCCCCTATTTTTCTAACCCGACCACTCTCTTTTTCTCCATCTTACCTCACGCAACACCCATACCACTTACCTATTGAACCATCCCTCTCACTCATGCCTATCACCTTTCCCCTTTTCCCGTCTGTAGGGAATTATACAATACACACACGTAAACATAATACGCCTTCTGTAATATCTCCAATTTTTTAACCAGAAAATTTTGGACCCCATCCCATCCCTGAACCTAATAAACAGAATTATCCCCAAACTCATCTCGATCCCCATTTTTTTCTTATCAGGGAATCCCCGACCCTATCCTCACTTGGATCAAATCTCCATACCTAACCTAATTCCCGAATAATTTCTCATCCCTGATTTTAAAACCAGACTCGGTACACGACACCAGATCTTATTCCCCCAAAAAAATCTCGATAAGAATCCCCAAACTCAAACTTGATCCCCAAAATCTTTTTTCAAACCCTAACAAGGAATCCCCGACGGGGCCCCGAACCCATAGAGGAAATTGCAATCCTTATTTGGATCATCATAGTGACTACACAAGTGCAGTATCAGTACGGTAAAGTACTAGTAAAACATACTATGTAAAACATGGAAGACTTATGCAACACATTGAAGTCACATAATAGCATAATGATATTATTACAATACAACTTGAGTACAACATAGCATACTTGCATGGAAGTTATGGAAGTATAGAAATACAATAATACATGTGATGCATAAAATGTAAACCATATTAGAATTCTTCCTTTAGTGAACACACAAGTTCTGATTAGTAAGATAGTTCATTCGACCACACACAGCTTTCCACTATAAACAAAAGTCATGGAAGCACAAGATAATCACAACGGGATACCATGCCCATAACACAAAGTGAGGATACATCGAAGGGAATTTCTTAGGGGATACCACACCTTCCACACATCGAGTGCACCTACCACAAAATCAGGATACCACACCCACCATACGTAGTCGAAGTACACCAAGGGGGCTTGTACTGGGATACCTCACCCACCACACCTTGAATGTCTCTACTGTGAGGGCTAAAAAGTTGGGATACTACACTCGTCTAAGTAATAGACAATGCGAAGTGCTAGGAGAATTGTACTGGAACACCTCACCCACCCGTACTGGACAATGATGTTATGTTGGCCTTGTAATCCCCCAAAATTTTAGAAAACCAATAATCTAATAAATAGCTTTTATTTGAAATAAATTAGCTTTTAAAATTATTTAATTTAATTAATTTATGGATTTTTGAGTATATAAATTTGGACGGGAATATTAAGTAAATTAAAATAGATATTTTGTTATTTTATCATGCTATTTTTATTTAAATAATTTTTTCAAACTAATATTTTACCAACTTTATCCTTTTTAAACTAATATATTAGATTATAATGAATTAAATTATTAAATTAAATAATTTATCAAGAATATTACTTTTTATGATTTTATAAATTAATTTATTTTATTTTTCCCTATTTTTCCATTTCCCTTTTTGCCCTTTTTCCCTTTTTCCCTCTCTCTTCTCTTCTTTTTCTTTTTTCTTCCCTCGGGCTGCCTCACCAGGCTAGCCCTCCCCTGCGCATTGGGCCTCGACCCATCTCTCCCTTCCTTCCTCCCTCTCCCGCGCGGCCCGTGCGTGGCGGCCTCTTTTTTTTCTCCCAGATTGGACCGGCCGGCTTACTCCTCTTTCCTGCGCCGGTCAAGCCGCCTGCCCAGCCCCTTCTTCTTCCCTCTTCTTCTACTGCCCTGATCTGCTCCCATCGTCTATGCACGCCCGACCACCGCCTGCAACTGTCGCTGCCTACCACCGCACCTGCCCCCTGCTACTCCCTCTCTCTACCCCATCCTTTTCTTTCCTATTTCGAACCAAGTTACCCCCTGCACCCCCATCCACGCTTGAATTCTTTCCTCTTCTTCTCCCTTCGCCCCCTACCAACCGACCACCATCTGCCACCCTTCGTCCTCTCGCCGACCAGCCACTACCCCTCTCTTTCCCCTCTTCTTTTTCTTACCCTCACCAGACTTTATTCCCCATAATTTTCGAGCCCTTCTCCTTTCCCGAGCTCCCTCTTCTCTCCTTCCTTCTTCCCCATTTTTTTTTTCTGTTTTCTCTCCACGCCACCGCCAACTGCCATTCCAACCACCGCACCCAGCCCCTGCGCCACCTCCTGCCACCACCCCCTACTGCCCTGCACCCCACGCCACCCCTCGAGCCCTACACTTCCTCCCTTCTCCACCCCTTCCTTTTTCTCCCCATTTTCCCCCCTTATTGCCAAGCCACCTGCAACCGCCGTGTTCGCCGCTGTCTGGCCACCTCTGCCGCCACCCAACCCACCGTCCGACACCCTGCAACTCCCTCTACCACCACCATGCATTAGTTGTTCGAAAACAGCCCTTGCACCCCTCCATTTTTCCCTCCTTTTTTCCTTCCTTCTCAGCCCCTCCACCTCGGCAGCCAACTTCGCCGCCTCACTACCGCCGTCTCCGCCGCCGTGAAACCATCCTTAGCCACCACCTACACCCCCTCTTCACTCCTGCACCATTCCCTTACCTTGAAACCTCCCCCATCTACCCTCTTTTCTAGCCCAAAGATGTAATACCCCAAAAATTTCGAAAACCTATATTTTAATAAATAACTTTTATTTGAAATAAAACTAGCTTTTAAAATTATTTATTTTAATTATTTTATAGATTTTAGAGTATGTAAATCTGGATAAGAGCATTTGATAAAATAAAATTAAATATTTTTATAATTGTCATATTATTTTATTTAAATAAATTTTCAAACTAGTATTTTACTATAATTATCCTTTTTAAGCCCATATATTTAATTATATTAAATTAAATCATTAAATAAACTTATTATCAAAAATATTACATCCTATTATATTATAAATTTAATTATTTCCAATTTTTTCATTTTTCCAATTTCCTTTTCCTACCTTTTCTTTTCTTTCTCCTTTCCCCTATTTCTTTTTTTTTCCTTCTTCCTGGCTTTGGGCCGCCAGGCTGCCGGCCTGCTTCCCCCCTTCTTGCGCGTTGGGCCAGGCCCTCTCCTTCCTCCCTTCTCTCCCTCGCGCACCGCCCAGCACACCCAGCCCGTCCTCCTTCCTTATTTTTTTTCTGGACCGGCCTGCTCCCTTCTTTTCCTGCGTCGGTCCAGCCACTCGCACCTCCCCTCCCTTCTTCTTCTTCCACGCCCGACCACCTGCAAGCTTCGATCCCATGTCTGCCACCACCGAGCTGCCCTACAACTACCGCCACCTACCTCCCTCTCCCTCTCTCTCTTCCCCCGTCATTTTCTTTCCTTTTTCGAGCCAAACCGACTCTTGGACCACACCCCGCATGCTCTCCCCCTTTCCTTCTTCTCCCCTCTCTTTCCCCCTGCCAACCGACAGCCCTGCCACCACTGTAGCACCGATCGGCCGCTTGCTCCCCCTCTCTTCTCCCTCTTCTTTTTTCTCCATCTCCCCAGCCCTTCTTTCCCCTCATTTTCGAGCCTTCTGCTTCCTCGAACTCCCTCTCCTCTCCTTCCTTCTCCCTCCATTCTTCTCCCCGTTTTTTTTTTCACCGCCGCCGCTTGAACCACCAAGCCCAACCCCTGCGCAGCCTTCTGCCACCACTCACTACCACCCTGCACCACCACGCCACCCCTTGAGCCCTACACTTCCTCCCTTCTCCACCCCTTTTCCTTTTTCTCCCCATTTTCCCCCTTACCGCCGAGCCACCTATAACCGCCACTTCCGCCGCCGTCCGGCCACCTCTGCCACCACCCAACCCACCGTTCGACACCCTGCAACCCCCTCTACCACCTCCATGCATTAGTTGGCCGAAAATAGCCCTTGAACCCCTCCCTTTTTCCCTCTCCTTTTCCTTCCTTCACAACCCCTCCACCTCGACCGATCTCGGCAGCCAACTTTGCCGCCTTGCCGCCGCCGTCTCCGCCGCCCTATACCATCGTGAAACCACCCTTAGCCTCCACCTACACCCCCTCTTAACTTCTGCACCATCCCCTTGCCTTGAAACCTCCCCCACCTACCCTATTTTTGAGCCCAAAGACCCCAACCCAAAAATGGCTTATTTTTCTATCTTACCCCCTCTTTGAGCCCCTTTTCTTCTCCCATTCTGCATGAGACTCACGTTGTTCATGTAGCGTGAGCTCCCCCTTCATTTTGAAATTTATTTGGCTAATCTTTAAGGTATAATAGTATTTTAAGTTAAGTGTTTTATTATTAAATAAATTTTTATGAAGTCTTATCCTTTTAATTTCTTATTTCTAACATAATAATGATGGATATTATTTTTAGGTGTTGAGTTGCTAATTATGCTTGGTAAGATTTGATATTTTGTGGGATTAAGGTAACCGTTAATCCTCCCTTAAATACATGGAAAAATGTATGCTAGCACATTAGGGATTTAGTATGATTTTATGCATGTTTGGTGTGCTTAGCATGATATGTATATGGTTTCTTATATTAAGGAAGCATGATAACTTTTGTGCCATATGTAGGTATGTTAATTAAGGAAGGAGTTTGATTATTGATGGAAATGTTAAATGCTTGTTTATGATGTATCATGTTGCTAATGCATGAATAATGTTATTGTCTAAGGGTATTGTAGTAATTATGCTTATGAGGTATGTGAATCAATGTATGTAGTTGCTAATGAGTATTATGTTGAGTAATGACAAGTTGGTGGACTTAGATGATAAAAATGAAGTATTAATATCATTATTTTATGTAGTGTTAGTAAATTCATAAAAATGGTGAGTAAAGGGGTTGAGTGGAAAGTTTATAAGTGAAAAGGGTATTTTGGTAATTTTGTAAGCAAAAGGGTATTTTGGTAATTTTGTAAGCAAAAAGGGTATTTTGGTAATTTCAAAAGAAAGGGGTGGAATGATAATTTATAAGTAAAAGGATAAAAAAATTAGAAGTTGTGAGAAAGAAGGGTATTAGGGTAATTTTGAAGGAAACAGGGCAATATGGTAATTTGACAAGTAAAAAGGGGTAAAGCGGTAATTTTGGAGTCAAGGGCGTAATATAGTAATTTTATAAGTAAGTGGTAAGAATAGTGATCTTGGAAATAGGGGTAAAATAGTAATTTTGGATGAAGGAGGGCATTATGGTAATTTTTCAAGTAAAAGGGTAATATGGTAATTTTGAAAGTAAAGGGGGCAAAATAGTAACTTCATAAGTAAATGGCAATATGGTAATGGTATAAGTGAATGGCGAAATGGTAATTTATAAGTAAGGGGTAATATGGTAATTTTGGAAAGGAAGGGCAAAATGGTAATTTTGTAAGGAAAGATAAAAATGGTAACTTTGGATGTAAAAGGGTAAAATAGTAATTTGTAAAAAAAAGGAGTGTTATGGTAATTTTACAAGTAAAAGGGTATGGTGGTAAATTTTATAAATAAAAGGATATTATGGTAATTTGAAAGTAAGGGGTAGAAGAGTAATTTTGTAAATAAAAGGATATTATGGTAAACCCGGTAGTAAGGGGTAACTTGGTAATAATGATAACGACCAAGGATAAATTAATAATTAAAGTATGATTAAAAAGGGGTAATTGGACAACTATGATAATAGAGAAGGGTAATTTGGTAAATTAACCAATTAAAGGGCATTATGGTAATTTTAATAATGGAGAAGGGTAATATAGTAATTATAAATATGGAGAAGGGTAAGTTAATAATTATGATCGTGAAGAAGGGTAAATTAATATTTGTAATTATGAAGAAGGGTAATTTGGGATTTATAATAATTAAAAAGGGTAAATGGCAATTAAAATAATTGAGAGGGGGTAAAATGGTAATTATGATAAAGGAGAAGGGTAATTTGGTAATTTATCCAACTAAAGGGGCAATTTGGTAATTTAGCCGATAAAAGGGTAAAGTGATAATTGTTTAACCAACTAAAGGGGCAAAATAGTAATCATGATAATGAAGGAGGGTAATTTAGTAATTTATCCAACTCAAGGGCAATTTAGTAATTATAACAAAGGAGAAGGCGATTTGGTAATCTAACCAACCAAATGGGAAATATGATAACTGTAGCAATTATGAGGGGTGAATGGTGATCTAAAAAGTGTAGGAGATAATTTGGTAATCTAAATTGGACAAGGGTAATTTGGTAATTACGCAACCTAAAGGGTAATGGAGTAAATTGTCCAGTAAGGAAGGAATACTTAGCAATTATATAAGTAAGGGGTTAAGGAGTAATTTGTACCTAACATATTGTTATGATTGTGGAACATTATGATATGATTCAAATAATGCTGATCAGCCAAGTAAGAGTATTTGATAATTAGTATGGCCTTAATGGTTTCTCTCTGATATCCTAGATAATCATCTGAATAAGAAATGATTAATGATATCAGAACGATTGAAAGTGAATAAGTATCGGATTATCGTGCTTTTCGTGATCACCTTAATTAAGACACTATTACTTAAAGTGAAATACCTCGAGATCGGGAATGGTGACTCCTTAGGGGTCGCTACCCTAAGGACGTGGTTTAGTCCACGATTGTTCTGGTATTTGTTGGTGTGCCTTTGTGCCCCAGCCAGGCCCTATATCTTACTCTTTCTAACTCTACGGACCTAGTTAGGGGGTATGCATACTTATGGATTAGGTGTCCTTGTCGGTAGGGTACTGAGTTAGCTTTATGCACCAGTATGACCAGGGTACCTTTGTGTCCTTGGGTTCGTGGTTGAAGGGTACTGAGTAGCTGATATGCACCGGTACGACCGGTGTACCTTTGTGTCCCGGGTTATTGATCTCCTGTTCGAGGCAAATAAACATGATTGATGTGCTGATTAAAGAAAGGAAAGATACTATTATTGAAAGTGGAATATTAATGAGCCGGGCCCAGATGTTTATGATATTGAGTACCGGTCCACCGGTTACAATAGTGGCCAGGAGCATTGTGCCCTGGGTGATGATTCTCTATATATCCCGGTCCACCGGTTATAATAGTGGCCAGGAGCGTTGTGTCCTGGATGATGATTCTTTATATATCCCGGTCCACCAGTTATAATAGTGGCCAGGAGCGTTGTGCCCTGGATGATGAGTTTATATGTATTCCGGTCCACCGGCAATAATAGTGGGGGTCCCGAGCTCAATAAAATTAGTTATGTATGTGAATAAGATTATGGAAAAATACTAATCACTTATAGTGGAACACCATGTGAGTTGGGGCCAGACCGGTCCACCGGCAAATAATAGTGGTCAGGTGCGTTCTTCCCTGTGTGTTATCTTCCGGTCCACCGGCTATAATAGTGGGGTTCTCGTACTCACATGGATATAAAATATGAGATTGATGGAATGATGACGGAATAATGGCTTAAGGCCCGAATATATTGATCTTACACTATGACATGGCTTAAGGCCCAAAGTATCGATTGTGACTTATAAATTATTATGTATATTATTGTTATGTATGCACCTCTCATTATTTATGTGTGTAGTTTGCATTATGTGCCGTATGCGGGCCCGTCTTTAAGTGTGGTATTAAAGGGTTACTCAGTACCGTAGTACTGAAGGGATTCCCTTTATGGGGCCCTTGCCTATTCAATGGGCAGTGCCCTTGCAGGTCTTTTCAGGTGCTACTCAAGTGGGCTACGGGAAAGAGAGTAAGGAGTTATCCGATATCGTTAGGGTTTTCTCTTTCTCTTTAAATTCCTGGTTTTAATGTTATGTTGTTACTGTAACCACCATTGGTGGATTTTATTCCTGTAAATGATTTGATGCGCTACTCTGATTTAAGTATGTGAATTTCTTGCAAATTTACTCTGATTTATGTATGTTGAATTTCTTGCAAATCGTATTTCATTTTCCTTTAGCCTTAGCACTTAGTACTGGAACGGTATGAGTGAACCGGTCTGGTACTAAGTGTGGCGGTAATACTCCCAAAGTTCACGTTTCATTAATTTGCTTCCGCAATTATCTTTTAATAAAACGAAATTTTTCAGTAGTGAATTTTGGGGGTGTTACAAAAGACCCCAACCCGAAAATAACTAATTTTGCCTATCTCGCCCCCCTTCGAACCCTTTCTCCCCTCATTTTTTTTTGCATGAGACTTACGCTGATCATGCAACCCTATCCCGGGTAATCATCGACACCCCAGCGTACCACCCCCTGCCTGCCTCAACCAACCAACCTCCCGTAGCCCATCACCACCAGCCAACCTAGCCTACGGAGCCATTTTTGTGCAGCCAAACTCCACCCCTCGCAGCTCCCCCGACCATTTTTGTGCAGCCCGCAAACCACCGGCAGCCAGCATCACCAACCATCACTTATGGCCAGCAGTACCACACCTTCCCAGCCACCAATCGCCACCAGTTGCCGCCCTCTCCATCCACCTACCTCACCCTTGCAGCCCTCCACCACCTCAGCCAACAACAGCCCCCCCCCCCCCCCCCCCCCCGCGCGTGCATGCAGTCCTCACGCTCTATTTACCTTATAATGTTTTGGTATATATATTAAATGTAATACTATTTTAGTAATTTTAAAAAATATTTTTATATTATAATTATTATTTTACTTGATAGATATTAATTCGATAATTGTGGTATTATTTTTAGGTACAAAAGGTTGATTAGGGGGATCCGATAACTTTTGTAGGATACCGCTAGTTTTGTATTTTTTTCTAGAATTCAGGTAACCATTATACCCTACTAAAATTATAAATATTGCATGATAGCAAATTAGGATTTTTGGTGTATGAAATATGTTAAGCATGATTCATTTTGATATAATTATATGTTTATTATTATTATCATAAAAAATGATAAAAACGAGCATGTTATCTTATGTAAATTATATCGGGTACGAAATTATGATTAAAATGCTTCTAATGATAGAAAAATAATTTGTATGATAATTATGTATAAAATAATAGGTTGAGCATGCTTAGATATAATTATGGAATAATTATTATGGATGTGTGCCCTAGGAGCAATTTAGTCATTTTTGTGTATTATGATATTTATCCTGAAAATCATGTCTAATATGTATTAGCTATTGTTGAGTATGTGATTATATATTTTGAATGGATTAAAGGTGCGAAAAAGGATGTTATGTGTAAAATTATGTATAAGGGTCAAATGGTCATTTGACATATATAATACTTTAAATCATAAAGAAATAATTTGTTTATAGTATTTTAGCCTTTTCATGACAAGTTAATAAATAAAATAAAATTAGTATTTAAATAGATGATAATTTGGGAACTTTAGTCTCAAGGGCATTTTAATGTTGACCTTAGTATATTTTAGTGTTAGCCTTGATGTTGACCTTGATTATAATTTTCTCGGATGATTGGAAATAAAAAAAAATGGTTAAATATGGGAATTTGATTTATCTGTATTGTATGTGATTTCGTGGTCACCTTAATAAAATATTAATACTTAAAGTGAAAGACCTCGAGATTGAGAATGGTGGTTCCTCAGGGTCGCTACCCTAAGGACATAGTTTAGCCCATGATTGATATTATGAATTTTTGCTGGTGTGCCTTAGTGCTCCAATTAAGCCCTACATCTTACTCTATTATGTTATGTGGACTAATAGGGGGTACACATACTTATGGATTAGGTATCGTTGTCTGTAGGGTACTGTGTTACCTTCGTGTACCAGTGCTACCAGGGTACCCTTGTGTCCTTAGATTGATAGTCGGTAGGATATTGTATTGTCTCGGTACACTGGTATGATTGGAGTACCTTTGTGTCTCCAGGTTGATTAATCTCCCCTGGAGAAAGTAAAATAATATGATTTGACTAAAATAATAATTATCGGATTATTAGATTGTTTGGTAGTAGCCTTCGTACCTACCTGTGGTTTTAGTAGTAGCCTTCGTGTCTACCTGTTGGTTTCAGTAGCAGCCTTCATACCTACCTGTATTGGTATTATGTCTATGAGCGTACCTGTGATATCATGGATTTTTATTATGTTGTACTTGTGATTATACCTGTAATGTTATGGATTTTATTATGTTGTACCTGTAAGTATACCTGGGATGATATGGATCCTAGTATATTATACTTGTGAACATACTTGTGATGTATATAATTGGTTGGGAGTTATGTTGAGACATGAATTATGTTGTGAAGGTTAAAATTATTGTGTAGAATTGGGTTTTAATTATTGCTTCAGAGAGTATATCTGGGATGTTGGTTAATAATTTCAGTTGTGTCAGATGGATGAATATAAGTAGTACATGACCTTGATGGAATTTGATTGTCTAAATGATTATTGTATCTCAATCATCGTATGTATATGTATCTGTCTCATACCATGTTAGTTGTATGCCTTGCATGTGTTCCATGTTGTTTTATCATATTAGTTTGGTATAAAGGGTTGCTTAGTACCGTAGTACTAAGGGTTCTTTCTCATGGGCCCCTGCCTATTCAATGGGTAGTAGACTTTGCAGGTCAGCCTCCAAGTTCAGTCAAATGTTGGTAGTTCGGATTTGAAAGCGTAGGACTATCCAGTGTTTCTTTTGCTATCTTATTTTCAGTTGTTTTTAGATCCTCATTTCCTCCTGTAATTTCTCTCTTGAGTTTTGTAAACTACTGATGCTGTTTTTATTAGCACAATATTTATCTCATGTTCTTTTTATTCTGATTTATGTAATCATGTTATTAATTTAAGCAGAGTAATAATTTCAGCCTTAGCACTTGGTATGAGAATGGTAGAGGGAACCGGATTTTTACCAAGTGTGGTAGTAACACCCTTTGTTTTATTGTTTTAGCTTCCGCACTTAACTCTGCAAACGAAATTTTTCAGTAGTAAATTTTGGGGTATTATAGTTTAGCCCACGGTTGATTCTAGATTTTTACTGGTGTGCTTTAATGCCCTAACTAGACTCTATATCTTACTCTATCTAGTTCTGCAGACTGATAGGGGATATGCATACTTATAGATTAGGTTTTCTTGTTGGTAGGGTATTATTTTACCTTCGTATACTAGGGCGACCAAGGTACCTTTGCATCCTTAGATTGATAGTCGGTAAGATACTGTGTTGCCTTAGTGCACCGATATGACTGGAGTTCCTTAGTGTCTCTACGTTAATTGATCTCCCATCGAGTAAATAAAAATAGAATTGATTGATAGATTTTTTGATTATTGGATTATTTGATTGGTTCGATAACAATTTTTATGCCTATTAGTGGTTTGGTAGTAGCCTTTGTACTTACATGTGGTTCGGTACTAGCCTGTGTGTATACTTATGGTTCGGTAGCAGCCTTCGTGCCTACCTTGGATGCTATAGATTGTTGTGGATCTATCCCTATGGGCCTATCTGTGATATTAGATTTATTAGTATTGATAATTAGATATGTGATATGTTGTTGGTTTTGTTTATGCTATTTCTAATTATACTGTAAAAAGCATCTCTTAGATGTTCGATTGGTAAGTTTCACTATGTTCTATATAAATGTGTATGAATATTATATTGCCTTGGTGGTATGTGGTTGTATGAATGATTATCTTATTTTAATTGACACATGTACATTTCAATATTTTATACCATGTATTATTGTGGTTCCTTTTATGTATTCCATGTTGCTTTTTTTTATTTTAGTTTAGTATAAAGGGTTGCTTAGTACTGTTTTACTAAATGGTTCCTTTCGTGTTCCCCTGCCTATTCAATGTATAGTGGTCTTTGCAAGTCAGCTTTCAAGTTCAGTCGAAAGCTAGTAGATCGGATTGAGAGCCTAAGGCTATCAAGTGTCTCTTAGTATATTTGGTTTTGGTTGTATTTGGATGCTTATGTCATCCTAACTTTCTCTCTTTTGGGTTTTGTAAATTGCTGATATTGCTTTTATTTAGTACAATACTTATCTGTTGTCTTCTCTATTATGTTCCTTGTAATCATATTATTAATTGTGAGTGGAGTAATGATTTTAGCCTTGGTACTTAATATGAAAATGATAGAGAAAACTGGACTTGTACCAAGTGTGGCGGTAATACTGTAATACCCTAAAAAATTACTTAGACTAATCCCGCATCATTAACGCCCTAAATTAATTTTAATCTCAATAAATCTTATTTTTATCCCTGATGTAATTTCTTAATTCTGAAACTTTAACAGAATCCAAACCCTTGACTCTGATAAACTATAATTCGTAAACCAAAATCATAACTCGTAAAAATTTATGCTAATCCTAACTATCTTGACTAATCCAAAATCATCTAATCTAATCCTAATCCCCTAACCCTTCTCTTCTTCCATTTCTTTCTCCTTTTCTTTTTCTTCTTCTCCTGCGCCGACTTTGTGGCATGAGGGATTTCTCTTCCTTTGCTCGATCAACCATCACCCTGCCTCCCACATACTCCATGACACCATAATCTCTACCATCTCTCGTACCTATCTTTCTTTCTTCTTCCTTTCCCCTGCCATGTTGACTACCATCACCATCACCCTCTGCGTCTTCCACTGCTACCTTCGTCACTCTCGTGCACCACCGTCACATTCCCTACTTTCCTCTCCCGTGCATATCTCCTTCGTGTGCCACCATCATCATCATCCCTCGTGCCTCTGGTAGATCTCCATCAATTTCAACCATCACCATCACCCTTATCCTTTTTCTTTTCTTCTTCTATGTCAAATATTATCATCATCGTTGTCACCTCCTCTACCATTCTCCTATATAGCACACCTTACTAGTATATATACCCCTCCATCCCTCCATTTTATTATTGTCCATTACCTCCCCAACCTTCTTCTCTTCTTCCTTCATCTTTCTTCTTCTTCCTCCATGTTGTTTCCCTATTTTTGGCCTTTGCACCACCCAATCCAGCACCGTGCACCAACTTGGCCACCGCTCGCCACCCTTTGGTAGGTGGACTAACCACCAAGGTCACCCCAACCTCCCCCCTCGCTGTCGTCCGCCATCGTCGACGACTACCATGTAATCCCCCGAAATTTTAAAAACTTATAATTTAATAAATAGCTTTTATTTGAGATAAATTAGCTTTTAAAATTATTTAATTTAATTATTTTATGGATTCTTGAGTATATAAATTTGGATAGGAATATATAATTAATTAAAATAAATATTTTTTATTTTATCATACTCTTTTTATTTAAATAATTTTTAAACTAATATTTTACTAAAATTATCCTTTTTAAACCAATATATTAAATTATGTTAAATTAAATTATTAAATTTATTTATCTACCAAAAATATTATATCCTATTTTTCCATAAATTATTTTACTTATTTTTCCATTTTCCATTTTTCTTTTTCCCCTTTTCCTTTTCTTTCTTTCTTTTTCCTTTTTCTTTCCTCCATGCTGCTAGTCCACAGCCTGCCTCCCTTCCTCCTTGCGCTTGGGTCATAGCCTGTTCCTCCCCCTCCTCTCCTTCTTCTCCCGTCGACAGACCCAGCCCCTTGCCTTTGTTTTCCTTTCTCCCTCGCGCACGTCGACTAGCCTAGCCCAACCTTCCTTTCCTTTCTCCTCCCCTCGACCGGGCCGGCCCACGCTCCACCTTTCTTTTTTTTTTCCCCAACCGGCCTGCTGCCACTCCTCTCCCTTTCTTTCTTCTTCTACCTCCTGCCCCGACCTATCTTTGTCGCTCATGCTCGACCACCCCAAGCACGCCCGATCACCTTAGCCTACAACCACCTGCCACCACTACCTCTCCCTCTCTCTCCCTCATTCTTTTCATCCCATTTTTTGACCAAACCAGCCCCTACAAACCCTCCCCACATGCCCTGTTTTCCCCCTCTTCTTCTCCTCTTCCTATCACCCCGACACCCCCTGCCACTGATCGGCCACCTATTACCCTCTTCTTCCTCTCCTTTTTCTTCTCCTCACCAGCCTCTTTCCTACCCCATTTTTGGAGCCCCCTTCCCCTTGATCTCCTTCTCTTCCTTTCTTCTCCTTTCATCCCAAACCTCCCTATTTTTGCACCGCCGCCCATTCCGCCGCTTCCACCACCGCAACAGCCACCTGCACCACCTTCTGCCACCCCTGCTACCACCCTGCACCACCAAGCTACCCCTTGAGCCCCCTACAGTCCCTTCTTCCTCCCCTTTTCTTTTTTCTCTTCTTTTTCTTCCTTCTTGGCAACCACCCTGTACTTCCTCCTTCCGCCGCCGTCCCGCTGCCTCTGCCGCCTCCCAAGCCACCAACCCACTCCCTGCAACCTCCCCTACCATTCTCTCACCTCCTTTGGCCAAAACCAACCCTTGCAGCCCCTCATTTCCCCCTCCCTTTTCCTTCCTTCTCAGCCCCCTCCACCTCGGCAGCCACCTTCGCAGCCTCATTGCTGCCGTTGCCGCCCAACCTATCCCCGACCACCACCTACACCCCTTCTTCACCCCTGCACCCTTCCCCTACCCTAAATCCTCCCCCACCTACCCTCTTTCCTAGCCCCAAAACCCTAACTCGAAATTAACTCCATCTTCTTCTCCTTATGCCACCTTTGAGCCTTTTCTCCCTTGTTTTGCATGCAGCTCATGCCACATGAGCAGAATGAGTTGCTGCATGCCTTAGTTTAATTTAGTTAATAAATTTTAAGGTATAATAATATTTAAGTACAGTATATCATTAATTAAATTTTGATAAAGTTTTATGCTTTGGTTTTTCTCATTTCTAATATAATAAGTATTGATATTATTTTTAGGTATTGGTTTTGCTAATCAAAGCTTGAATCTTTAACCGGGATACCAATAACGTTTGAATTTTTCCGGAATTAAGGTAATCGTTAACCCCCACTTAAACACATGGATAAATGTATGTTAGTACATTAGGGTTTTAATATGCTATTTTGCATGATATATATATATATATATATATTGTCTAGCATATTATATGTAGTTGCTTATATTGATTGATAAAAAGGAAAGCATGCTAGCATATATGTCATGTGTGGAAATATTGCTTAAGGAAAGAGATTTGTTATTCAAGAAAATGTTAAGTACTTATCCATATTATATTATATTATTTTGACCATTGATGCATGAATAATATTATTGTGAGCCTCAGGGGCATTTTAGTAATATATCTTGTGTAAAAATATGGCCTAATATGTGTGGGTATTAATGAGTATTATGTTGAAATATAATAGTTGGTGGAATTGGATGATGAGAATGGAGTATTAATATTGATATTCATGTAGTGATGATAAGTTAATAAAAGTGGGGTAATAAAGGTGCAAAATGGTAATTTTAAAAGTAAAGGGTATAGTGGTAATTTTATAAGTAAAAATGTATTATGGTAATTTTGGAAGTAAAGGGTAAAATGGTAATTTTATAAGCAAAAGGGTATTATGGTAATTTTAGAAGGGTTAAATAGTAATTTTGGAAGCAAAGGGTAAAATGTTAATTTGTAAGTAAAAGGGTATTATGGTAATTTTGGAAGAGAAGGGCAAAATGGTGGATTGTAAGTAAAAGGGTACTGTGGTAATTTTGGAAGAGAATGGCAAAATAGTAATTTTATAAGTAAAAGAATATTGCGGTAATTGTTGGAAGTAAAGGGGTAAAATGATACTTTTGAAAAAAGGGTAAAATGATAATTATATAAGTAAAAGGGTAAAGTGGTAATTTTGGATGTAAAGGACAAAATGGTAATTTTGTAAGTAAAAAGGTAAAATGGTAATTTTAGAAGTAAAGGGTAAAATGGTAACTTTAGAAGTAAAGGGTAAAATGGTAATTTTGGAAGTAAAGGGTAAAATAGTAATTTGGAAGTACAAGGGTACTATGGTACTTTTAATAATGGAGAAGGACAATTTGGTAATTTTAACAAACTAAAGGGTAATTTAGTAATTATGATAATGGAAAAGGACAATTTGGTAATTTAACCAACTAAAGGGTAGTTTGGTAATTATGATAATGGAGAAGGGTAATTTGGTAATTATGATAATAGAGAAGGGCAATTTGGTAATTTAACTAACTAAAGGGTAATTTGGTAATTATGATAATAGAGAGGGGTAATTTGGTAATTTGACCATCTAAAGGGTAATTTGGTAATTATAACAAAGGAGAAGGGCAATTGGTAATCTAACCAACCAAATGAAAATATAATAACTGTAACAATTATGAAGGGTGATTGGTGACCTAATAAGTATGGGAGATAACTTGAAAACCCAAACCAAGTAAGGGGTAATTTGGTAATTATGCAACATGAAGGGTAATATGGTAAATTGGCAAGTAAGGAATGGATGACTTAATGATTATACAAGCAATGGGTAAATCAGTAATTTGCATCTAATATATTGATGGGATAATGAAGTTTTGTAATAAGACTCAAGTAATACTGAATAGTAAAATAATGGTGTTTGATAATTAGTAAGTATCACGAGAATGAATCATAAATCAGAATTTGATGAGATTATGATGTCTTTAATGATTCTTCTGTATTATCTTAGATAACCATTTAAATAAAAAATAGTTAATGATATAATAACAATTGAAAATGAATATGTATTTAATTGTTGTGTTTTTCGTGATCACCTTAATTAAGACACTAATACTTAAAGTGAAAGACCTCGAGATCAGGAATGGGGGCTCTTTAGGGGTCGCTACCCTAAAGATGTGGTTTAGCCCACGATTATTCTAGTATTTACTGGTGTGTCTTTGTGCCCCAGCCTTACCCTATATCTTACTCTATCTACCTCTACGAACCTATTTAGGGGGTATGCATGCTTATGGATTAGGTGTCCTTGTCTGTAGGGTATTGAGTTAGCTATATGCACCAGTACGACCAGAGTACCTTTGCGTCCTTAGGTTGATGGTTGAAGGGTACTGAATAGCTTGTATACATCAGTACAACCGATGTACCTTTGTGTCTTGGTATCTTGATCTTCCCTCCGAGGCGAATAAATGGAATGATTTGTGATGATTAAAAAGGAAAAACACTAATCATGAAAGTGAAAGACAAATGAGCCAGGCCCAATTGAATTATGATTATGAGTACCGGTCTACCGGATATAATAGTGGCCCAGGAGCATGTTGCCATGGAAGATGATTATGAGTACCGATCCATCGGATGTTATAATGGTCCAGGAGCTTGTTGCCCTAGATGATGTTTATATATATTCCGGTCCACCGACGATAATAGTGGGGGATTTCGAGCTCAATAAAATCAATCATTAGATATAAAGAAATCATGAAAAAATACTAATCACTTATAGTGGAATACCATGTGAGTCAGGACCAGACCGATCCACTGACGAATAATAGTGGCCAAGAGCGTTCTGCCTTGGAGACCGATCCACCGACAATAATAGTGGTGATGAGCATTTTTCCCTATATGTATTTTGGTCCACCGACTATAATAGTGGGGTTCCCGCACTCATATGGATATATATAATCCAAGAGATGATTGAATAATGATGGACTAATGGCTTAAAGCCCAGAAGCATTGATTGTACATTATGACCTATTAATATTTGGTGAATTTGTTACGTGTGTAGATGTTAAGTATGTGAATGTTATGTATGCACATCTCATTTTATACGTATATAGTTTTGTTTTATGTGTGGTATTGCGGGCCTACTTTTTAGTGTGTTTTAAAGGGTTACTTAGTACTATAGTACTAAAAAGTTCCATTCGTGGGGCCCCTAACTATTCAATGGGCAGTGTCCCTTGTAGGTCCATTTTCAGGTGTTATTCAAGTGGGTAACGAGAAAGTGCGTAAGGAAATTATCCAGACTTTTAGGGTTTCATTCTTTCTCTCTTAACCCCTGATTTAAATGTAATATGTATTCTTGTAACTACCACTGGTGAATTTTATTCTTATAAAATGTTATTTACGCTACTTTGATTTAAATATGTTTGAGTTTCTTGTAAATTGTATTTTATTCTTTTAGCCTTCGCACTTGTTACTGGAACGGTAGGAATAAACCGGTCTAGTACTAAGTGTGACAGTAATATCCCCGAAATTCATAGTTTGTTAGTTTGCTTCCGCTAATTCTTTTAATTAAACAAAAATTTTTAGTAGTGAATTTTCAGGGTGTTACACACCGCCTCTTTTCCCTTCTTCTTCCCATCATTCGTTGCAGTGTTGCAAAGTGCACGGCTTGTGTACCGCCTGCTACACAACCGTGCAACACCTAAAATCTTCTACTACTCAATCGTGTAACTTTTATATCGCCTTGTCATACACCTTATTTTCTCTTGACCAGAAGCTACACCGCCTGCTGCACGGCTGTACAACTTCCTAGTTTTGGTTGTGCTCCCCTATTTTCACCCTCAAACCTTGTCCAAACACCATCAAAATTTAACTATAGCTCCACCACATATTCCTCTACACTTCCATATAATTTAAGCTTCCATTTAACTCCGATTATTTTCATTTTTACCCTCATCTACCTTAATTTTTCCTCGATTTTAATCTTTAATCCTAATTGTATCTTTAGCTTATTTTCATAGGTGATTTTCCAATTGAAATGCCCCCAAAAATCCTAATTTTATTATTTATTCTTAAATAAGATTTTTATTTTGAAAGTTAATCAAATAATTTACTTTTATTAAAATAAAAGGAAGTTAATTAGGGCAAATCAAGAAGAAATTTACAAGTGTTTTAAATAGGAGGAATTGTGGTATTTTAAGCTAATTAAGGATTTTATTTTGGAAATTAATTAAATAAATTACTTTATTTAAATTAAGAAGTATAAAGTAGTTTCAAATTAATATAAAATTTATAAATAATTTAATTGGAGAAAATTAGAGTGTTTTGTTAATTAAAATGGAATTTAAGAAAATCCTTTCAAAAATCCCTAAATCAACCTAAAAAGAGAATTTAATTAATATTTTAATATTTATATTTTATTAAACATCTCAAATTACCCAAATTATATTAATTAAGCCAACCACCATTTTCCCTTCTTTTCCTTTTTCTTTTTTTCCTTTTCCCCCTTCTTTGTGCTTTTTCCTTCCTTCCTTCTCTTCCTTTTTTCTATTTTTCCCCCGACCTGGGTCGGCCCGTTGGCCCAACTCCCCGTTCCCCTGTGCGGCCCATCTCCCGCGCCTCTCCTCTCCCCCTCTCCCGGCCGGTTCGACCTTTCTCTTCCTTCTTTTTCTTTTCTCCTAGACCGCCGGTCCACTGCTGCACTTCGTCTTCAAGCTCCACACACCTGCAACCGAGATTTTCGCCGGAAAGCCTGCAACGCCCATACCACTGCACTAGCCATTCCTCCCCTCTCCTCCCCGTTGACTCCCCTACATTTTCGACCAAACCATTCCTCCCTTCTCCCGCACGCAATCCCTCTCTCTCCTCGACAACGCACGGTCTGCACATGCAGACCTGTGCCGACCACTCTCGCCGGACAACAGCCATAACCCTACCCCCTACTCTCCCATGCCTCCTTGTCGTTTTCCCTTCCCGATTGGCCTATAAATAGCCTTGAAGGCTACCTTAATCGGGTTTGGAATTTGGAGCCCAGAAAACCAAATCGTGTGCCACCTCTACTTCAGCCAGCCATTCCTCCGACATCGGCCGCCCTTACCGCCTGCTCAGGCCACCAAAATTCTCCCTGCACCACCTCTACACGACCCAACCACCAGCATTCCCTGCCTTGCCCTGCATGAGCCGCCCCGGCCTTGTGAAACTGCCTCCCCAAACATCCCCATTCGACCCCTGCGCCACCTTTGCGCCGCCGGTTGCCGCCTATACCGCCGCCCCTACCCCCCAAAACAACTAGGGGATCCTGCCCTACCACCCTACACCTCCATTTTCCCCTACTTCACTCTCCCCTAGCCTCCACATCCACCTCTCCCATTTCTTCCTTCCTCCACCACCACCGCCGCCGGCACCACCACCCAGCCAGGTTGCCCCCAACTCCTTGAACCCTAAACCTTGAATAATAAAAGTGGTAATGATTTTTAATATTATTAACTATTATTATTAGTGTTATTATGATTATTATTAACATTATTATTATTATTATTATTATTATTATTACTATTATTATTATTATTACTATTATTACTACCACTATTATTACTATTAGGTCCTAACATTTATCCCTAAGAACTTCTAATTAATGGTATTAAGTAATACTAAAACCTTGTTGTGTTATTATTATTATTATTATTATTATTATTATTATTATTATTATTATTATTATTACTCTAACTATGACTAACATCGTTATTATCTCTATTATTAATATTATTTTAGTATTCTTACCACTATTAGTATTATTACTATTATTATTATTATTATTATTATTATTATTATTATTATTATTATTATCATTATCGTTATTATTATGATTATCATGGTTATGGTGGTTATTGTTATTATTATTATTATTGTTCTTACTCTTAGTATCATCATCATCATCATCATTATTATTATTATTATTATTATTATTATTATTATTATTATTATTATTATTATTATCAACATTATTATTATTATTATTATTATTATTATTATCATTATCGTTACTATATTTATTACTTTAACTATTATTACCATCGTTATTATCCTTATTATCATTATTATTTAATATTATTACTTTTAGTATTCTTATTATGATTATTATTGCCACTATTATTATTATTATTATTATTATTATTATTATTATTATTACTATCGTTATTACTATCATCATCATCATCATCATCATTATTATTATTATTATTATTATTATTATTAGTATTATTATGTTTATTATTCTAACTATTATTATCATTGTTATTATCCCTATTATTATTATTTTTAGTATTCTTATTATTATTTGCATTATTACTATTATTACTATTATCATTATTATTGTTATTATTATTATTATTATTATTATTATTATTATTATGATTATGGTTGTTGTTGTTATTATTATTATTATTATTATTATTATTATTATTATTATTATTATTATTATTATTATTATTATTATTATTATTATTATCATCATGATTATGGTTGTTGTTGTTATTATTATTATTATTACTGATGCTACTACGATTTTAATTATTATTATCATCATTATTATCGTTATAACCATTATTATTATTATTATTATTATTAGTAGTAGTAGTAGTAGTAGTATTATTATTAATAATATTGTTATTAGTAATATTGAAACCCTTACTTTAATACTATGGATTTTACTAAGACTTATTTTGATTAGTGGTGATTCATTTAACTACCTTGAGAATAATAATAACCCTACCTTTTAATTATAAACTACTATTATTAATATTAGCCTTAGTATTAGGCCATGATAGGAGTAAGATAGGAAAATTATAGTAATTCCGATAGAGGGAGATTAACCCTTAGTATTTTCCTCTTATAGGTGAACCGGGTCAAAACCCCCAGGAGGCGTAGGACGTAACTAAGGCCGCCTGTGTGTTACGTGTTTTACTTGCCTTGGATGCCTTGTACGATTTATATGTTGTGTTCTATATGTTATCTGTTTTTATTATGTAGCGCAGCTTGGAACCAAGGTATGTTCCCGTGCTCTTGTCTAGTATGTGCTAATATGGATATGCTGCAAATATGATGTGATGTGATGTGACTCTTAGGACATGCATGCTAGGTTATTTGATGAGGTGTTGTGGAATGGGGGCATGAAAGAGAAAAATGAGAAATTAAGATAACCAAGGGGAAGTAAGTTGGCTAACATAGGTAAGGATGACCTAGGTAATCTGTGATCAGTGAACGGTCGAGAAAAAGGGGAATTAAATAAAATGGAAGAGTGGGAGAAACTAAGGTTACATGGGAGAACTAGGGTTTGCATGGAAATCTTAGGGTTTGGCATGGTAGAGATCAAGGGGTTTGCATGGGGAGGTTAAGGTCCGCATAGGGGCAAACCTTATGTATGGAAAGTTACCTTGGGACGTGGGGAAGGCAATGAAAGGTCTGGTTGGGAGTCTAGAGGCTCGAGGTGAAAAATAGTACGTAGGATAATATAAGGGTACCTAGGGACCGACTAGGGTTTGGGGAGGAAACCCTAATTTAAGAAGGAGGAAAAAGAAAAAGGAAATAATAAAAATAAACGAGGAGGAGCGAGGTATGAGGGGAGAGTTGAGTTTGAGGGTCATGATACGTGGAGCGTTATAATAGTGTGGGTTGTGGGAGACAGAGAAGGAAGGGCCACATAGGCCTAGATTAGGGTTTTTGGTGAAAACCCTAGGGTAAGGTGGTGAGTGCACCTTGGGGTATAAGGTGGTGGGCCCTGACCCACACACTTAGAAGTTGGGTTTCCGGTGTGAAAAAATAGGAAGGGAAGGATGTCGAGGCGAGTTAGGAGGTGCAGAAGTCTCAAGATATGGGACAGGCCCTCATGGGATGATAAGGACGGATATGTTAGCCATGCATGTCAAGGGTGAAAATCTTTTGAATAAGATATGTTAAGACACTAATCACTTACAGAGAGATTTTGAGCCAGACCCAGACCAGTCCACCGGCGAATAATAGTGGCTAGGGCTGGGGTGCCCTACATGACCGGTCCACCGGCGAATAATAGTGGCAGGGTATGTTACCCTCGTGACCGTTCCACCGGCTATAATAGTGGAGGATTCCATGCTCAACAAACCAATCATAATAATGATAAGACATGGAAAAGATACGAATATTTACAATGGAACACCTTGTGAGTCGGGGCCAGACCGGTCCACCGGCAAATAATAGTGGCGGGGTATATTACCCTCGTGACCGGTCCACTGGCTAAAATAGTGGCAGAGCATGACCCTCGTGACCGTTCCACCAGCTATAATAGTGGGGTTCCCGCACTCACATGAGTTGATAAAGACTATGATGTGAATCGATTATAATTATCAGAGATCTAATGAAAAAGTTATCTAGTTCATAACCGATATTGTTTACCTGTGTTATTGCATGCTATCTACGTAATTATGCCATGTCTACTATGTCATGTATCTCTGTGTATGTTGGCCTTAGTGTGTCTGTTACCTTACTCAGTACGTAGCGTACTGATCACCCATTTTATGGGTGCTGCTCATTCCCACGAGTAGAAGACTCGTATGAGTTTGTGCAGGTAGGGGGCGATGTCTTCGATGCCTACGATGCTTACGAGGCATCGGGCAGGGATGAGAGTTGAGCCTGGACCTAACTTGGGGGTTGAGAGTGACGTGGCCGGAGTTCATCCTCTGTTTTGTTTCCCTGTATTATCATATTTCGTTTTATTCCGCTGTATTACGTCCTCTAACATTTTGTACCTTATAACTGTACTTTTAGATTGTAACTTTTGACTTTCGCACTCTGATTCTGTATAACTTGTGTTTTGTTAATGACCAGTGTTTTTATTAATGATTTGTACTTGATGATCAATATTGTTTAGCCTTAGCACTTAGTATCGGGTCGGTAGGGGTGAACCGATCTGGTACTAAATGTGGTGGTAATGCCCCCGAATTTACAGTTTTATCTTTTCGTTTCTGTTAAACTTTTTAAAATTAAACGAAATTTTTCAGTAGTAAATTTGGGGGTGTTACACCAATGATCTCGGAGGAGGTATAGGATTTACGTGTATAGAACCCGATGTCATTGTTGGTAAGGATACATGTCATAGTTAGGGATTTATGTATTATATGTATTTTTGTATATGCTTTTGTATTGAGTATGTTGTGTTGAATAATATATTTATGGAAATGCTATGAAATGATATTCTTGAGAGTAATGAAATTATATAAGTACGTATTTGAGTATAATGTTGGATACAGGATATCTATGGAAAACTAAGAATATGTACTTTGGATAATGATTGGAAATTTTTATGTATTAGTGTTAGGTTTCATAAGGTCTTGGGAGAATACGATTGCCTTGATTACCCTGAGGATATTATGATCATTTGAGGATAATTACATGGTCGTACTTATGTTTTTCCGTTGTATGCCTTATACATTTATATGAGTTCAGCATGATAATATACAATCAACTGTAAATAAGGTACTAATCATTTAAAGTGAAAGATCACATGAGTCGGACTAAGGTGTTTATATGGATATGTTCCATCGGATAATAATAGTGGCTTGAGTGAGGTGCATCAATATGTTCCATCGAATTAAAAATAGTGGGGTCCCATACTAAAAGTGAATGAAAATACAATTAAAAGATAAAGTATAAATGGAAAGATACTAATCATTTAAAGTGGAAGACTATGTGAGTCAGAACTGAGGTGTTGAGTTCGTTCCACCGAATAATAATAGTGGCTTATGTGTGTTGTCTCCGAGAGGTGCTTCAGACCATTCCACTGGTTTAATAATAGTAGCTCACGAGTATTTTACTCTAAGAGGTGTTGACTCTGTTCCACCAAATAATAATAGTGGCTCGGGTGTGTTGTCCTCGGGAGGTGTTTCAGACCATTCCACCAGTTTAATAATAGTGGATTAGAAGTATTTTACTCTGAGAGGTGTTGGCTTCATTCCACCAGATAATAATAGTGGTTCGGGTGTGCTGTCCCCGAGAGGTGTTTCAGACTGTTCCACCGATTTACGAATGGTGGGATCCCTAAATTCAACGTAAATAAAAGATTGAGTATGTATGAATATTAATAAAAGAACTGGAATCAGTAATTATCTAGCATTCTTTGATTTTACTCATATAATTTTTTTATGATAATTCTTGTAACCTTACTTGACTGTACCATTACCTTACTCAATACATAGTGTACTGATCACCCGTTTTATGGGTGCTGCTCATTCCCACGAGTAGATCCACCCTATTTTGTAGGTAATTGATGATTATTAGCTTGATGTACTTCCCATGAGTGAGCACTAAACAAATTATTAAAGGATATGGTTATCTGGATATTTCTGTCTCTCTTTGGACTCTTAGTCCTCTGTTTTCAATATTTATTTCATTCTCTCTATTTCGTATCATGTATTGCGGTGGAATCAAGTGCTTCTCACACCTGATTCCTAGGTATAAGGTTACTTTTACCTTCCACCCGACATAGATTGGGCATATGGAGTGCCTCTTCTATATTGGATGCGGCGTATCACCCCTACGTTTTGTTTTTTGGCTTTCGCTATTAACTCTTTAAAATGAAAATTTTAAGTTCTAAAATTTAGGGGTGCTACAAACACTCTTCATTATTATTATATTTGTAACACCCCCAAATTTACTACTAAAAAATTTCATTTAATTTAAAAGAGTTTAGCGGAAACGAACAGATAAAACTGTAAATTCGGCGGCATTACCGCCACACTTAGTGTAATACCCCGTATTTTTAAAATCCAGATTTATTAAGTTTAATGATTTTATTAGCGTAATTTGATGTAAATAATTAATTATTTTAATTTCGATTTGTTTTACGGATTTATCGATGATTTTGAATTCATAATTGAATGTAATTAATCATTGTCGTTGCGAACCATTCTAGACAAATTCGTTCACGACAATGATTTTATTATATTCTTATGATTTCGATCTTCGGTTAAAAATATATATTCCCTTTCTTTCTCGTATTTTGGGTTTTAATATTTTTAATTCGTTTTCAATTATATCTTCGTTATGTGACTACGACTTTGTTTTGAAGTTATATTTCGTTAACGAAATATATTATTTAAATTATAGAATTTCTATTTGAATAGTTAAATTTATTTTAATGATTTTATCCGTAGAAAATATTTCCGACTTTAAAGTTATTCATTTTCGGAAATCATTAATATGTTCGGGAAGTTTTAAATTAAAAAGATTTTCGGAGTTTATTTGTGAATTTCTTTCCGGAATTAATTTTCTTCCGTTTTACGATTTTTGGTTTACGGAAAATCGATTTCGGGAATTATTTAAATTAGTCTCGGTTTATTAGAATTTAATTTAAATATTTACTTTTATGCTTTTAAATATTATTTCGAGGTCTTATAATATATTTCCGTAAATAATACAAATTTTTATGTTCGTTGGTAAGTTCTTTCGAGAATGTTTCCGATATTCTTTATATAGCCTTTTTATTAATTTTAAGCCTTCGGATCCGTCCGAAATAATTTTCGTTGAATAAATTTTTGATAAAAGTCTTCCAATAATAAATTTTAAATATTTATTATTTTATTTTGTGCTTGTATTTGTTAAAAAAAAAAAACCCGAACCTGTCGGAACCCCGAGCCCCCTCTCTTCTTTTTTTTCTTTCTCTCTTCCCTTTCCTGGCTCCCTTTCTCCCAGCCCCGACCCCCTGGCCCTGCGCCTTGTCCCTGCCCTGAAACCCTAGCCGCCTCCTTCTCCTGTCCTTTTTCTCCGGCGACCGGCCTCCTCCTTCCTGCTCCTCCCTCGTTGGACCACCGCCGTAGCAACCACAGCAGCAGCCAGCAGCATCGCGTGGACAGCAGCAGCGGGCGACAGAAGCCGCGCACAGCAGCAGCAGCAACGCAAGCTGCGCCGCCACCGTCCGGCCACGGCAGGCCACGCTGACGACCGGCGAGCAACCCTCGGGCCCCGATGAAGCTTCTCCGGCCTTCCCGTGCGTTGATTTGTTGAGTTTCGTTTGGTATAAATTTCCGAAAACCCTAACCCTTGATTTGATTAATTGAGTGTGATTAGCTTATAAAAAGCTAAATTGATTGTTTGTTTGTGTATATATGTGTTGTAAGATTGATTTAGATACATTAATTTTGTGGTTGTGTTGGAATTTTGGAAAAATTGGATTTTTAGCCGGGTTATGCCCAAATTTTTCGGATCCGCCCGTTTTTGCGATTTCGGACAAATTGATTATACAATATGTTTTAAAATGTATCCAATTTCATTTTGGAACTATCAATTTGAGAAATTTATGCAGGTTTTATCGGAATTTGATTCCTAGGTCAAATTTCGGGTATAATGAAATTGGGTCGTATAATTGAGCCATTCCGCTCAATTGATTTTATGGTATCGTTTAAAATGTATTTAATTTTATATTAGAAGTGTTGATTTGGGAAAATTGTGTGTATTTGACCGGAATTGGATTTTTAGGTCAAAACCCCCGCGGGTTTAAATTGGATTTTGTAATTGGGTTATTTTATTCAATTGACTATATAAATTATATTAGAATATGTTTAATTACATTTCTGAACCGTCAATTGGTATGTTTTGGCAATAATTGGTCGGATTTGCGTTCCGGGTTCAAAAACCCTAATTGTGCTGAATTGCGTATTTCTTTTATCGGTTTTGAGCAATTGATTATTTGATATGTTATAAAATGTGTTTAATTATATTTCTAAACATTCAATTTGATTAAATTTATAGAACTTTACCGAATTGCATTTTCGGGCCTAAAACCCTAGATTTTAAGTAAGATTGCGAGATTGGGTATTTGTATAATTGTTTTTCTAAAGTTAGATTTATAGAAGTAGTTGAAATGATCCTAATTGCTTTCTAATACCTTTAATTGTAATCAATTGATTTGAATTACTTGAGTTGTGTCATGGGCTTTAAAACCCTAATTTTTAAAAATGGATTGTTTGGAATTGGTTAATCGGAAGATTGTTTTATTGAAATTTGATTATCTGGATTTATCTAAAATTAGTTTAATTGTATTTTAAAACTATCAATTTGAGGTAATCAAAGTAATTTGGTCCATTCGTAGTTAGGCATTTAAAACCCTAATCTTCGGGGATGATTTTGTAGAATTAATTTTGCTATGTGTAGTTTATCTAATCGATTTCTATCTTTGGGTTTTACATCATTTAAATTATGTTTTAACCTAATCGGTTGGGATTTGATTCTATGTAAATTGGTTGGATTACTTATTTAGTTGTAAAACCTAATAAATAAGTTATTTTCGACAAATTAACCTATGATCGCTTATTCTTCTCGGGTTTCCAAACTAATTTGAAATGTCCTAAGTGTGTTTGTATTAATCTGTTTTGATTTATATTTAATCTTAAATCTTAATAGAGCTATGCTTTTAAGTCCTAAGTTTTGGACACAATTTCCAAGAAAAATAGTTTGTGTCTCTTTGTATCGATTAAATTATAATAATTGAAATTATTGATTGATAGGATAGTTTCTAATTTAGTTTTCGATTTCTATCGGGTCTAGGAAAGCTTTCTCGTGGACCCACGAACTAGGGATCTCTTTCCCTCTTTTAGGTGAACCGGGTCAAACCCCAAGAGGTGTAGGAGCGTGCTCCAAGCCCGGCGCCGATTTAGGTAAGGACGTAAATAAGGCCTCTTGTGTGCTCTGCATGTGTTAAGTGTCTTATATGCTTTGTACAATTGGGTGTTATAATATGTATACTGTATGCTTGTTTGTGAAGCGCTGCATGGATCCGAGGTACGTCCCCGTATCCTAGTCTTCGTGTGCTAATATGCTGTGATGTAGTGTGATGTGTTGTGATGTAGTGTGATGTGATGTGACCCCTACGTCATGTAGGTTGGGTTATGTGAGTGAGTGTGGTGAAGTGGGAGATTTGAAAAAGAAAATATAGAGGTTAGAATGACCAAAGGGGAGTATGTTGGCTAAACGAGGTATGGACGACCTAAGTAGTTCACCATTTGGGAAATAATGAGGAGGAAGTGGAATTAAGTAAACAAAAAGGTGGGTATAAATTAAGGTTGCGTGGGGAAGTCTGTTGCTTGGTGATATGATGGGTAGTATTGGAGCTTATATAGTGGTTTTAATGAGTATTTGGTGGTATTAATGACTTATGGTGGTATTAGGGTTTGTAAGGTGGTATTAGGGTTTGGAGGATGGTATTGTGGTTTATATAGTTGTATGATAATTACTTGGTGGTATTAAACACTTATGGTGGCATTAGGGTTTGCAAGGTGGTGTTAGGGTTTATATAGTTGTATTAATGATTACTTGGTGGTATTCATGGCTTATGGTGGTATTAGGGTTGCAAGGTGGTATTGGGGTTTACAGAGTGGTATTTATGGTCTCCTAGTGGTATTAATGATTATGGTGGTATTAGGGTTCTCATGATGGAATTTGGGTTGTTACGGTTAAAGAGGGTTAAGAGTGGTTAACCATGGCTTGGTGTGGACAATCATGGTTCGTATGGCTGCTTCGAGTTGTTTGGTGTTATCATGTGTATTATTGAGCAAAGTATTGTTATGAATGTGGAATTTTACCATTTGTTATTATGTGCATGAATGTGGTGAATGACTTATGCATGTCAAGGACCTGATATGATTCAATAAGATACGAATAAGACATTAACTGCTTAAAGTGAAATACTGATGAGCCCGACCCAGTCCGTTTCACCGGTTATTAATAGTGGTCAGAGGCGTGTTGCCCTGTAATTATATTTCCGGACCACCGGCTACAATAGTGGAGGGATCCGGGCTCGACAGACCCAAACTAATAAGTTAAATCAGGAAAGATGCTGAGAAGACACCAATAACGTAAAGTGAGATTGTTGAGCCGAGCCCAGTCCGATCCACCAGTTATTAATAGTGGTCAGAGGCGTTCTGCTCTGTGTTTATTTCCGGACCACCGGCTATAATAGTGGAGGGATCTCGGCTCAGTACATCCAAAGTAAATAAGTTAAATCAGGAAAAATACTAACCACTTACAGTGGAACACCAGGTAAGTGCGGGGCCAGTCCGATCCACCGGTTATTAATAGTGGTCAGAGGCGTTCTGCCCTGTGATTATATTTCCGGACCACCGGCTATAATAGTGGAGGTCCCCGTGCTTACAGGTTAAATAAAGATTGTTGGTAAAAGAGATTATTCTCATAATAAGAAATAACGGACATTGTATGAGCATGATTCAGCTTTCCGTTTACTCATCCTAATGTATGGCTGACGTTTGAGCATGTGTCTTGTGTAGTAATGCATGTTGCTTTTATGATCGTGTGTGATTGTATGCTTGGCCTTAGCGTCTACGCCTTACTCAGTACTGGACCCGTACTGATACTGCCTTGATTGACCGGGTCCTGTGATGATCCACCGATGGTGGGGAGCAGACCTTTGATGCAGGTTTTGATCAGTTACTAAATTGGGGTGGAAGGCTGGATCTGAGTGAGTAAGTGGTCCGGATAATTACCCTTCGAAAATCGTGTGGTTTAATCGTATTTGTCTTTAGAGGATACAAATGTTGTATTTAACTTTTCAAGGGTTTTATCGTATCTTGCTATTCCGTTATTTTAAGTATTCTGATATATGGACCTCTTAAATTGTATTTCGGAATGTAACTTCTTACCTTCGCACTCTGATTGTAGGATTCGTGTTTTATGAATGATTCGTTTCCCGTTTTATTCTCTTTAGCCTTAGCACTTAGTATCGGGTCGGTAGTTATGGATCGATCTGGTACTCGGTGTGGCGGTAATGCCCCCGGATTTACGGTTTTAATTTTCCTGCTTCCGCTAAAACTTTGATTTAAACGAAATTTTTCAGTAGTAAATTTGGGGGTGTTACACTTAGTACCAGATTGGTTCACTCCTATCGACCCGATACTAAGTGCTAAGGCTAGATAAGATTGATCGTCAAGTACAAATTGTTAATAAAACACTGGTCGTTAGCAAAACACAAGTCATATAGAATCAAAGTGCGAAAGTCGAAAGTTACAATCCAAAGTACAGTTTTTAAAGTACCAAATGTCAGAGGACATAACACAGCGGAACAAAACAAAATACGATAATATAGAGAAAAAAACGGAGGACGAACTCTGGCCACGTCACTCTCGACCCCAAACTGGGTTCAGGCTCAACTCTCAGCCCTGCCCGATGACTCGTAAGCATCGTAGGCATCGAAGACATAGCCCCCTACCTGCAAAAACTCAGACGGATCTTCTGCTCGTGGGAATGAGCAGCACTCATGAAACGGGTGATCAGTACGCTACGTACTGAGTAAGGTAACAGACGCACTAAGGCCCACATACACAGAGATACATGACATAACAGACATGGCATAATTAAGTAGATAGCATGCAATAACACAGATAAACAATACCAGTTATGAACCAGATAACTTTCTCATTAGATCTCTGATAATTATAATCGATTCACATCATAGTCTTTATCAATCCATGTGAGTGCGGGAACCCCACTATTATAGCCGGTGGAACGGTCACGAGGGCCATGCCCTGCCACTATTATAGCCGGTGGACCGGTCGCGAGGGTAACATATCCTGCCACTATTATTTGCCGGTGGACTGGTCTGGCCCCGACTCACAAGGTGTTCCACTATAAATATTAGTATTTTTCCCATGTCTTATCACTTTTACATTTGGTTTGTTGAGCACGGAATCCCCCACTATTATAGCTGGTGGAACTGTCACGAGGGTAAAATACCCTGCCACTAGTATTCGTCGGTGGACCGGTCTGGGTCCGGCTCAACATCTTTCTCTGTAAGTGATTAGTGATTTAACGTGTCTTATTCGAAAGAATATCACCCTTGACATGCATGGCTAACTATATCCGCCCTTATCCTCCCAGGAGGGCCCGTCCCATATCTTGAGACATCTGCGCCTCCTAACTCGCCTCGACTTCCTTCCCTTAACCCATTTCTCACATTGGAACCCCAACTTCTAGGTGTGTGGGGTAAGGCCCACCACCTTATACCCCGAGGTCTACCCACCACTTTACCCTAGGGTTTGCACTGGAAACCCTAATCTGGGCCTATGTGGCCCTGCCTTCTCTATCTCCCACAACCCATACTATTTTAACGCCCCACGTATCATGAACCTCAGACTCAATTCTCCCTCATACCTCGCTCCTCCTCATTTATTCTTATTATTTTCTTTTTCTTTTCCACCTTCTCAAGTCAGGGTTTCCTCCCCAAACCCTAGTCGGTCCCTATGTACCCTTATATTATCCTACATACTATTTTTCACCTCGAGCCTCCAGACTCCCAAACAAACCTTCCATTACCTTCCCCACGTCCCGAAGTAACTTTCCATACGTAAGGTTCGCCCCTATGCGAACCTTAACCTCCCTATGCAAACCCCTTAATCTCTACCATGCCAAACCCTAAGATTTCCATGCAAACCCTAGTTCTCCCATATAACCTTAGTTTCTCCCACTCTTCCATTTTATTTAATTCCCCCTTTTCTCGTCCATTTACGGATCACATATTACCTAGGTCATCCCTACCTACGTTAGCCAACTTACTTCCCCTTGGTTATTTTAATCTCTCATTTTTTCTCTTTCATGCCCCATTCCACAGCACCTCATCAAATAACCTAGCATGCATATCCTAAGGGTCACATCACATCACATTGCAGCATATTCATATTAGTACATACCAGACAAGAGCACGAGAACATACCTCGGTTCCACGCTGCGCTACATAATAAAACAGATAACATATAGAATACAACATATAAACCATACAAGGCATCCAGACAAGTAAAACACATAGCACATAGGCGGTCTTAGTTACGTCCTTACCTAAATCGGTGCCGGGCTTGGAGCACGCTCCTACGCCTCCTGGGGGCTTTGACCCGGTTCACCTATAAGAGGGAAATACTAAGGGTCAATCTCCCTCTACCAGAATTACCATAATTTTCTTATCTTACCCCTATCATGACCTAATACTAAGGCTACTATTAATAATAGTAGTTTATAATTAAAAGGTAGGGTTATTATTATTCTCAAGGTAGTAAAACAAATGACCACTAATCAAAGTAAGTCTTAGTAAAATCCATAGCATTAAGGTAAGGGTTTTAATATTACTAATAACAATATTATTAATAATACTAATAGTAATAATAATAAGAATACTAATAATAATAATAATAATAATAATAATAATGGTTATAATGATAATAATAATGGTAATAGTAATTGAAATCGTAGTAGTATCAGTAATAATAATATTAATGATGATGATGATAATAATAATAATAATAATAATAATAATAATAATAATAATAATAACAACAACCATAATCATGATAATAATAATAATAATAATAATAATAATAATAATTACAATAGTAACAATAATAACAATGATAATGATGATGATGATGATGATGATGATGATGATGATGATAATAATAATAATAATAATAATAATAATAATAATAATGCAAATAGCAATAAGAATACTAAAAATAATAATAATAGAGATAATCATAATGATAATAATAGTTAGAATAATAAACATAATAATACTAACAATAATAATAATAATAATAATAATAATAATAATAATAATGGTGATGATAGTGATAACGATAGTAGTAATAATAATAATAATAATAATAACAATAATGATAATAATAATAATAATAATAATAATAATAATAATAATAATAATAATAATAATAATAATAATAGTGGCAATACTAATCATAATACGAATACTAAAAGTAATAATATTAAATAATATTGATAATAACGATAATAACGACGGTAGCAATAGTTAAAGTAATAAATATAATAATAATAATAATAATAATAATAATAATAATAATAATAACAACAACAACAACAACAACAACAACAACAATGTTGATAACAATAAAAATAATAATAATAATAATAATAATGATAATAATAATGATAATAATAATACTAAGAGTAAGAACAACAATAATAATGACAATAACTGCCATAACCATGATAATGATAATAATAACGATAATAATAATAGTAATAATACTAATAATAGTAAGAATACTAAAATAATAATAATAATAGAGATAATAACGATGTTAGTCATAGTTAAATTAATAAACATAAACATAATAATAATAATAATAATAACAACAACAACAACAACAACAATAATAATAATAATAGTGATAATAGTAATATTAGTAATGGTAATAGTAATAATAATAATAATAACACAACAAGGTCTTAGTATTAATTAATACCCTTAATTAGAAGTTCTTAGGGATAAATGTTAGGACCTAATAGTAATAATAGTGGTAGTAATAATAGTAATAATAATAATAGTAATAATAATAATAATGTTAATACTAATCATAATAACATTAATAATAATAGTTAATAGTATTAAAAATCATTAATCACTTTTATTATTCAAGGTTTAGGGTTCAAGGAGTTGGGGCAACCTGGCTGGGTGGTGGTGCCGGCGGCGGCGGCGGTGGCGGTGGAGGAAGGGAGAAATGGGGAAGGTGGATGTGGATGTGGAGGCTAGGGGAGAGGAAAGTAGGGGAAAATGGAGGTGTAGGGTGGTAGAGCAGGATCCCCTGGTTATTTTGGGGGGTAGGGGTGGTGCTGCAGGCGGCGGTATAGGCGGCGCTGGCGGCGCGAAGGTGGCGCGAGGGGGGTCGAATGGGTTGTTCGGGGAGGCAATTTCGCACGACCGGGGCGGCTAGTGCAGGGCAAGGCAGGGAATGCTGGTGGTTGGGTTGTGTAGAGGGCGGTGCAGGGGAAATTTTTGTGGCAAGGGCAGGCGGCAGAGGCGGCCGACGGCGGAGGAAAGGCTGGCTGAAGGTGGGGCGGCGCATGGTTTTGATTTTTGTGGGTTTCAAATTTTGAACCCGATTAAGGCGGCCTTCCAGGCTATTTATAAGCCAATCGGGACGGGAAAACGACAAGGGTGCGAGGGAGAGTAGGGGGTTAGGGTTATGGGCGTTGTCCGGCGAGAGTGGCCGGCGTAGGGGTCTGCAGTTGCAGATCGTGATCTGTCGAGGAGGGAGAGGGGTTGCGTGCGAGAGGGGGTCGAATTGTTTGGTCAAATCCACAGGGGAGGCAACGAGGAGAAGAGGGGAGAAATGACCGGTGCAGGCGTGGCGTTGCAGGCTCTCTTTTTTGGCGAAAATCTCGGTGGCAGGGCTTCGATCTGGAGGTTGAAGACGATGGGTTGGACCGGCGGTCTAGGGGAAAGAAAAAAGGGAGAAAAGGAGGCCGAACCGGCCGGGAGAAAGAGGAGAGGAGGTGCGCGGGGGAGCTGGGCCGCGCAGAGGGTGTTGGGCTAGCAGGCCGGCCCAAGTCGGGGGGGAAATAAAAAAAAAAGAAGAGAAGGAAAGGAAAGAAAAGGAAAAAGAGGGGGAAAAAGGAGAAAGGAAAAAGGAAAAAGAAGGGAAATTAGTGGTTGGCTTAATTAGTATGATTTGGGTAATTTGGGATATTTAATAAAATATAAAAATTAAAATAATAATTAAATTCTCTTTTTAGGTTAATTTAGGGATTTTTGAAAGAATTTTCTTAAATTCCATTTTAAATTAACAAAACACTCTAATTTTCTCCAATTAAATTATTTATAAAGTTTATATTAATTTGAAACTATTTTATTCTTCTTAATTTAAATAAAGTAATTTATTTAATTAATTTCTAAAATAAAATCCTTAATTAGCTTAAAATACCACAATTCCTCCTATTTAAAACACTTTTAAATTTCTTCTTGATTTTCCCTAATTAACTTCCTTTTATTTTTTTAAAAGTAAATTATTTGATTAACTTTCAAAATAAAATCTTATTTAATAATAAATAATATAAATTAGGGTTTTTGGGGCATTTCAATATTAGCTTCTACGCTTAACTTGAGTGTTACATAATGAATCCATAAATAAGATGTAATTGAAAAAGGGCTATAAAAGGCCACATTTAATACAGTTAAAGAAGGCTTGTGACCTTCCACTTAATTTATACTTAGTTTATGTCATTGATTGCTTTATTCTTATGCTAATTGATATTCTTATCAATTTTAATTATATATATTAGCACCGTGTATTTTAAGTTGATTGTATGTATGACAATCTTCCTTCCAATTATAAGATAGGGGTAGAGGTAACTGATGGCAAAAGGTTAAAAGTATCCCATTTAATAAACCTAATTTGGATGTAATATGATCGATTGAAATATCAAAAGTGATGAATTGGAGGCTCACTTAAAGATGATGCAAAACACCTAAAGTGGCAACGTTAAGAAAATTATATAAATTTAAAAGTGAATGATTAGTGCTCTAATTGCCCATCACTATATATATATAAGTGATGCATTGGTAATCTCATCCTCATATATGTCCGGATCCTCAATCTATTTCCCATCCCCAATATCTTATCCTATTTTTATACAATATATTTTTAATTTATGTTATATATATATAATTATATAAAAACTATATAAAAAATAATTTGGGACGAGTTTAGGGAAGGGGACCCCAAACACATCCCCCACCCTGTCCCCCCATAAAAATTCCCAAAATCTACCCTGAAACCAAACCTGAATAAGGAGTCACCTATAGGACCTCAAACTCGCAGAGATATTTGTCATCCCTAGTAAGGTCACATATATTTTTTTATTAACGCAAAATTGAATAGTCATACAATTAGGATGAAAATGAAATCAGTGTTTCAACTTGGAAGTAGAATGACTTGGTAGAGTCATTGATTATACCTTTGATTCATTGACCTTTGTTAGTAAGGTGTTAAAGTGATATGCTAATATGCATCCAAAAAATTTTGGTATGAACCAATCGTATATCACATTATCCCTTAAGTCAGGTTAATTGAAATGGACCTATTGCTTATCTTAAAATTTTGAAGGTGTTTTATATGTGCCTGTAAACATCCTCTATGGATATAAAGTTAGGCCACAAAAAGGTTGGAAATGATGGTATTACCATCCTTAAGGAGAGAAAAAGGAGGTTGAGATTATTATAAAGCAAGCAAATACTTAGAATACACGTTTCGTAAGATATGAACCTTAAAAAAAATGCACTTGATATTTATGCTTGTCAAATGTAGCTTAACTACTAAATGCATATATTATTAACAATAAATTATGAAAGTCATATATTTCTTGACTAAAGTTTAAACTCATATAAAAATCATTGTCGTAACTTTAAATAAATTAATGATAAGTATGATACAAATACGCTAGAAGCATACAATATAGGTTTAAAGAGTTATAATCCTTAAAAGGATAGAAAACTTGCGACAATGATTCGACATGTCTATATAAATAGAATTCGAGAATAGATTATGTCCGCAAATAAAATATCTATGAATTATATTTACATTAATGTAAGGTAGTATGAGGTAGAACTTAATGATGTCTCTATATCCAAATAGTTGTAACCGATAATGGATAAAAGTAATAATTATTTTTGGTTTACTATAGTATGACATTGGATAAATAATCGAATGAGTTGAAATAGAGATATATAAGTTAAATATATCAGTTTAGTGAACGTAACTTTTATGGATAAATAAACCAACATTTAAATGTGTTAAATTAATTGACCAATAGTAGGTGTTTGCAAAGATATGATCTAACAATTAATTTGATGAGATAATTCTTTTTAGAAAAGTTAGATTTTTATCCCTAATAAGATTTATGCTAATAAAATTTTAAATGTGAGTACTATTAATACGTGTTTGTTACAAAATCATACCTAATATATCGCATGAATGAGTTATCCTAAATTAAAATTAAGATTATTAGTTTTAAAATGCTTCGCCCTCCTCAAACTACTACTATATAAGACGTGTGAAAGTACTTAGTTTAAGCACGTCAATTATGATTATGCCATACCTGCCATTTGTCACGCTACCCAAATCCCCAGGCACCGTACCTTTTGTAATTGCAGAGTACTAGACAGTATTGGTGTATTGATTTATGTTCGTTGTAAGTATTATCATGTGATAGGCAATAGCCATGGCAAAAGTATGGTCAATAATTGCACCCAAGTCGGATGAAGCGTCGTCCCCCATTCCCTCCTCAAAAAGCCGTCGAGATCACGGACGGAAGAAAAGCTAGGAAATTACGGTCGACTTTTGACGACTTACGGTCCTTAGTACTTACCCATCGGCCAACCCGACAAAATCAGCGCAATCGTAGGGAGCAGTTAATTCGATCATACCTTGCTCCCAAAAGGCGATACCCTCGCCCTCAGGACCCCCGCCGGCTATCACAAGGGAGGTAAATTATGGTGGCCCAGCAGCCGAGATTCATGGCAGGCCCGCGGAGTCAGGACGCCCATAAGGAGCCACCCCCACAAACGGGGGGGTTGAAACTCCCACACTGTGTTGGGGTCCCTCCTTAATTAAGGGGATTTCCCAATAATAATAATAATAAAAATGGGGACGATGCATGAGTTACAAAGATGATTAATACTTTGTACCTCTTGGGATTTTGAGAAAGCAAGTGCATTTTCTCATGTGTAAGTTACCAAGGTTCATTGGCTTAAATTAATGGGAGAGCATTCAAGAGTCATCTTATGGCTTTTGGGTTACCCCCTTCTACTCCTATAAATAGGGGTCTTTGGGAAGACTTAGATCATCAAGTAAAGCAAGCAATCCTCTACATAAAGAGAGAAAGTGAGAGCCACTACAAAAGTGAGGTGCTTGAGAAAAGTTCTCATATTTTCTCAAGCGAAGTTTGAGTGTTCCACCACTTACTTGGTGAGAGAGTCCATCCTTTGTAATCCATCCTCTTTTGAGAAAAGAAGTTGAGTGAGCCTCTAGTTCATACTAGAGAAGAATTACTTGTAATCCTATTATCATCATAGTGGAAGGTTCGTGGTTTTTCCCTTCAACTTTAAGGGTTTTCCACGTAAAATTTGGTGTCTTTATTTTTCTATTTCTGCTATCTTTGTTTTGCCCATTTTAATCACACACAAGAAAGGAAAATGTCTTCCGCTATCAACCGATCCTTTTTCCGCAACAGTGGTATCAAAGCTTGGTTCATAAAGCTATCATGTTCTCTTGTGTGATTAAAAATGGAGGGTACCATCACTCGTGATGGTGACATGTTCAAGCTTACCGCCGAGAATTATTCATATTGGAAGCCTATGATGGAGGATCACCTATATTGCAAAGATCTATATGAACCCATTATAAAGGAGACGATGCCAGAAGAAAAAGATGCCGCAGAATGGGAACTCTTGAATCGAAAGGCGGTTGCTATGATCCGTAAGTACATCGATCGAAGCCTATTCGAGCATGTGTCAACTTACACAAATGCTTATGAGTTATGGAAGAAGCTTGAATCAATGATTCAAAAGAAAACACCCCGAAACAAGGCTCATCTTGTTAGAAGATTGGTCAAGCTGGAGTACAACGATGGCCAAAGTATGATCGAGCATTTGAACAATTTCAAGGGGTTCGTAAATCAACTCACAAAGATTGAAATGAAGATCGATGATGAATTACAGACTTTGTTACTCCTTAGTTCACTACCCGAGAGTTGGGATACTCTTATCGTCACCCTGAGTAACTCGGCTCCCGAAGGAAAACTCTTCATGGATAGCGTCACCGACAACCTATTGAATGAAGAATCAAGGAGAAAGGAACGTGGAATCTCTGTCCAATCCGAGGCCAATGTCATCGAGAATCGAAGAAGAAGTGAGACTCGAGGAAGGAGTAAGACTAGGGGTCATGAAAATTCAAGAGGTCGGTCTAAATCTCGTTCTAGGATCATATGCTACTGTTGTAATAAGCCAGGCCACAAGAAATCCGAATGTCGAAGTTACAAGAGAGATCAAAAGAACGGGACCGTTAAGACCGATACAATCGACCCGAAGAAGAAAGAAGATAAGAGCACAATAGCTGTGGCGACAACTGAACTAGATGATATCTTTTTCATTGGTGAAGACAATTATCTTAACGTCGCCGACGATGATAGCTCATGGATTATTGACTCAGGTGCCTCCTTCCACGTCACCCCACATCAAGAATTCTTCTCATCATACCAAGGTGGTGATTTTGGTAATGTGAAGATGGGAAATCAAGTTTCAAGCAAGATCGTGGGCATGGGAAGTATCATTTTGGTAACCAACACAGGATGTGAACTCGTGTTGAAGGATGTGAGACATGTTCCGGACATGCGTCTCAACCTCATCTCAGCCAGGAAGCTCGATGATTCCGGATACGTGAATAGCTTCAGTGCTGGAAAATGGAAACTCACAAGAAGTAGCATAATTGTTGCTCGAGGAAGAAAAGAAGGCTCGTTGTATGTTACACAAGCCAAGCTATGCAAGGGGGAGACTAATGTTGCCCATGATAATTCGTGTTTAGAGCTATGGCACAAGAGGTTAGGGCATATGAGCGAGAAGGGATTGCAAATCCTCACTCGAAAAGAGCTCCTCCCAGATGTGAAAGGTAAAATCCTCGACCGTTGCACTCATTGTTTGGCTGGCAAACAACATAGAGTTTCATTTTCTAGAAGCAATGTTCCTCGTAGAAGAAAGCATGTTCTTGAATTAGTGCACACCGATGTATGCTCGATGACAAAGAGATCACTGGGTGGTGCATTATACTTTGTGACATTCATCGATGACCACTCGAGAAAGGTATTTGTGTGTTTGTTGAAGACTAAAGACCAAGTACTTGAGGCATTTAAGGAGTTCCATGCTCGAGTGGAGCGTGAGACAGAAAGAAAGCTCAAGTGTGTTCGAGCTGACAATGGTGGAGAATATCGTGGTCCATTCGAGGCATATTGTAAGCAACATGGTATCAGGCTCGAGAAGACACCTCCCAAGACACCACAATTAAATGGTGTGGCTGAAAGAATGAACCACACAATAGAAGAAAGAGTTCTATGCATGCTCTCAAATGCCAAGCTACCTAAGTCTTTTTGGGGAGGAGCTATGAAGACTGCTGTCCATATCATAAATCACTCACCCTCAGGTCCTTTGGATGGTGAAATACCGGAGGAAACATGGACAAGAAAGAAAGTATTATATAGCCAATTCAAGGTGTTTGGGTATCGAGCATTCGTCCACATTCCTAAGGACGAACGGTCCAAGCTTGACTCAAAGTCAAAAGAATGCATCTATGTTGGATCACCTCAAGATGAGTTCGGCTACAGGCTATGGGATCCTTTGAAGAAGAAGATTGTAAGAAGTCGAGATGTTGTGTTCTTTGAAGACCAGACAATAGAAGACTTCAAGCAGCCAGAAAAACCCAAGCTTAGGGTTTACACCCATCCTCAGGAAGAGCCATCTCCAGTGGTACATAATGAATCAAGAGAACAGACAAGCATCAATGATGAAACTAGTTCTCAACCAGATCAAAATGGAAGTACAACAGAGGAGTCATCATCTGAGTCAAATGATGCAGAAGCAGCTGAATCAGTTGAGCCTTTAGTAACAGAAGAGCCTGTGGTATAGCCTCAGTTGCGACAGTCAACTCGGGTAAGAAAACCTTCCTCTAAGTATGATCCAAGAGAATATATACTCTCTGCGGAGAAGGAGCCTCAAAGCTACATCGAGGCCATGGAAGATGTCCAGAAGGAAGAATGGATGAAAGCCATGCAAGAGGAGATGGACTCATTGCATGAGAACCATACTTATGATCTAGTTAAGATACCCAAGGGAAGGAAATCCTTGAAGAATAGATGGGTGTACAAGATCAAAAGTGAAGAAAATAGCTCGAAGCCTCGATATAAGGCTCGGATCGTGGTCAAAGGGTGCAATCAGAAAAAGGGCATTGATTTCGAAGAAATTTTTGCTCCAGTGGTTAAGATGTCCTCAATTCGAGCAGTTCTTGGTCTTGCCGCTAGTCTCGATCTTGAGATCGAACAACTCGATGTCAAAACAGCATTCCTACATGGAGATTTAGAAGAGGAGATATATATGGAACAACCTGAAGGGTTTGTAGTTCCAAGTAAAGAGCACTTGGTATGTCATCTAAAAAAGAGTCTTTATGGACTCAAACAAGCACCAAGGCAGTGGTATAAGAAGTTCGAAACCTTCATGACACAACACAAATTCAAAAGGACTCACACCGACCACTGTGTTTTCATGAAGAGGTACGCAAGTGATGATTTTATTATCCTTCTTCTCTATGTTGATGATATGTTGATCGTTGGGCATGATATGAAGAAGATTGTGGCACTCAAGAAAGCATTGAGTGGTGCCTTTGCAATGAAGGACTTGGGTCCAGCAAAGCAAATCCTTGGGATGAGGGTTACTCGAGACCGACCCAGGAAGTTGTTATGGTTGTCTCAAGAGCACTACATCGAGAAGGTGCTTGAGAAGTTCAACATGCATAAGGCAAAGCCAGTAAATGTTCCACTAGCTGGTCACTTCAAGTTGAGTAAGAGCCAAAGTCCAACAAGCAAGAAAGAGAAGGAAGAAATGGCAAATGTTCCCTATTCATCTGCTGTTGGGAGTCTTATGTATGCCATGGTCTGCACAAGGCCCGATATCGCCCATGCAGTTGGAGTTGTGAGTCGATTCTTGTCTAAACCAGAAAAAGAGCATTGGGAAGCTGTCAAGTGGATACTTCGATACCTCAGGGGTACATCTAAGAGGTGTTTGTGCTTTGGCAATGGGAAACCTATGTTAGAGGGATACACAGATGCTGACATGGCTGGAGATACTGATTCAAGAAAGTCCACTTCGGGATATGTGACCACATTTTTAGGGGGAGCTATCTCTTGGCAATCAAAGCTTCAGAAATGTGTGGCCTTATCTACTACAGAGGCCGAATATATTGCAGCTACAGAGGCATGTAAGGAGATGTTATGGTTGAAAATTTTCCTTCAAGAGTTGAGTCATGAGCAGGAAAAATATGCTCTATACTGTGATAATCAGAGTGCCATTCACTTGGCCAAAAATTCAGCCTATCACTCTCGCACAAAATATATCGATGTTCGATACCATTGGATAAGGGATGTGCTAGAGGAGAAGCAGCTACAACTCGAGAAGGTTCATACCGACAAGAATTGGTCGGACATGATGACCAAGACAATAACGACCAAGAAATTTAAAGATTGTTGTGAATGCATTGGTATGCTGGTTCCCCCAAATTAAGTCAGGAAGGGGGAGATTGTTGGGGTCCCTCCTTAATTAAGGGGATTTCCCAAAAATAATAATAATAAAAATGGGGATGATGCATGAGTTACAAAGATGATTAATACTTTGTACCTCTTGGGATTTTGAGAAAGCAAGTGCATTTTCTCATGTGTAAGTTACCAAGGTTCATTGGCTTAAATTAATGGGAGAGCATTCAAGAGTCATCTTATGGCTTTTGGGTTACCCCCTTCTACTCCTATAAATAGGGGTCTTTGGGAAGACTTAGATCATCAAGTAAAGCAAACAATCCTCTACATAAAGAGAGAAAGTGAGAGCCACTACAAAAGTGAGGTGCTTGAGAAAAGTTCTCATATTTTCTCAAGCGAAGTTTGAGTGTTCCACCACTTACTTGGTGAGAGAGTCCATCCTTTGTAATCCATCCTCTTTTGAGAAAAGAAGTTGAGTGAGCCTCTAGTTCATACTAGAGAAGAATTACTTGTAATCCTATTATCATCATAGTGGAAGGTTCGTGGTTTTTCCCTTCAACTTTAAGGGTTTTCCACGTAAAATTTGGTGTCTTTATTTTTCTATTTCTGCTATCTTTGTTTTGCCCATTTTAATCACACACAAGAAAGGAAAATGTCTTCCGCTATCAACCGATCCTTTTTCCGCAACACACTGCAACTTGTCCCCCGACATACTCGAACCCGGGTACCTTGCTCCCACATACCATGCCTCAACCACTGGGGTACGCCCGTCCAGGCAATTCGATCAGACCTGAAGTCGTTGAAGGAGGAGCGAAGGTGACTCAGGAAAGGAAAAAGGCAAAGACGCAACGAGCGTGCGTAGGATTCTCTTAGTGCGCTCCAGCGAAGCGTGGAAATGCGGGTATGACGCGGTCCAGCGTACCGAAAATGTTTCAAAAATTTGGAATGGCCCAAACTTGAAAGGAAAAAATATATTTTATATGTTAATAAATATTAATATACGGAGATGTCTTCGTATATTTATGTATTTAAATATAAAAAGTAACTTTAATACTGAAAATATATTTATTAAATAAATATATACATATATATATATATATATTATTTTTTATTTTCTCTCATCTTCATTTCTTAATTTTTTAAAAATTAATATTTTTATATTTTATGCCATCTCCTTATAATCTTAAATCAAAATTTATAGTTATATTTATTTCACACACGACATCTAATCCATACATTTTGAGCCATCTTTTGTGTTAGCTATTTATTTTTCCATGCATTCGTACATTCTAGCATTTTTTTACACAAAGGATAATTTTTTTTAGATATCATAATATTTGATTAAATTTTATTCAGGTATCATATTGGATAATATATTATTTAATTAAAAAATAAAAATTGATCCAATTTAAATAAATATAATTGAATGATTTGATTATTAAATTAAATTATATTTAATTAATAATTTTAAATTTTAAATAATAATTAAATATTTAATTAAAATAATAATTAAAAAATATAAAATTTACGTACAATATACCCTCATTTTAAATTATTCACACATACATAATGATATGAAATAAAATTTATAAAAAATAAATAATATTTAGAATGTATATGTATATAATTTATTGAATCAATTATTTTTTTATTTATTAAATTAAATATTCAAATTATTTAATTTTTATTTATCAAATTAAATACTTAATTTAAAAAAAATAAATTGAATCATATATCAAATAAAAGAAACAATCCTGCTCAGTAATATAACGGGACGGAAGAAAAGGCACAAAATTATTACTCCCGCTGTTAACAATTTAGTCATGGGCCAATGGCCCAATGAAACATAATAGGCAGCGCTATTACGAAATATATGGGGCGACCGACCGGTGAACGAGGAAAGGAAAGAAATACACTGCGGGGCATAGGACTCTCTTCTCTTGGTGCGATCTGAAATTCTCAAAGGTTAGACTCATATCTCATACACCCTGCATCCATAATCATTTGAGTTTAGATTTCTTAATTATTGTTGTGTTAGCTACTGTTTATTGCTGCATCTGTGTATTCTGACATTTTATTTTCGTCCTTTATCACACTTGAAGTGAGGCTCTAAATGTCTTGATTTATTAAATTTTATAGGATTAATAATTTAGAAAATAACATTAAACACCATCAACACCATATAAGAATTTTAAAAGAGTGATTAAAATCACTAGTTTAATATACCATGAAACACAAATAATTATTATTTAGCCGATAATTTTTTTTTTGTGAAATATTTTCTTTTTATGGAAAAGGAGGATGGCATTTTTTATCCCGATCTCCACAAACATGCCATCATATTCTTGTCAAACTAAATAAGCTCCGACACAGATGATTTTGGATTTCTAATTTCCAGTTTCGTTGCAAAGCTTATTTTCAAACAAGAAATTCAAAATTTCTATTTTCCCTTGTAAGTTGGAGGGTTTGAATGCTTCTTCAAATACTCAATAGATAGAATGGGACTAAAGTATACAACATGAGAAAAAATAAATAAATTACACTAAATAAATTCAGAACAAAATAAATATTAGTGAAGAGAATGGGTGTGAATTAGTTACTTCTTTCCCTGTAAATGAAGTATTGCAAATATTCTACTGCAATCCCCCCTTCCCATGATTTAACTAAGGAAATTTAGAAATTTATTTTGTGAAAGGACGATCAAGTTAGTTCCGAATGGATTGAAGATTGGGGAACTGCCCCTTGAATTTTTAATTATAACAAAAAAACCCTTTCCCCACGATTTTATGGTAAGTTTTTCAAGATCCATATCATATAATTATACTCACAAGTCACAACCTCACCCTTAAAGATAAGGCATATGATATTCTTACACTGTGTTTGATTCAAAGTTGAAGTAAAAATTATGAGAAACACGAACTATAAAATATAGCATTTTTTTTAATTTTTTTTTAAATATCTAAATATATAACCTGTAGTTTAGTATGTTGAAAATTTATCAAAAGTTGACTAATGTGGTACTTCTATTAATGTAGAGATTAATTGAAAGAGCCATAATTTCGTTAGATTATAATCGATACTGGTAGAGTGGAAAAATACAAATAAAGTGTAATTTTGAATAAGGTATATTATGAGAATTCGCAAAAAGGTAAATTAAGAGGAAAAAAAAAACAAATGTTTTAAAAAAGGTAAATTATGAGGAAATTTAAAATTCTTTTACGATTATAATATATTATCATTGTATTATAATAATATAATATAAATACATACTACAAAAAATAATGAGGTAAAGAAAATATAAGGATTCATTCATTGCTTGTGTGAGAAAATGAGCGGGGTCTTACGATTTTTTATACTTTATGGTTTCTTCTCCATTAATCCGTACTTGATTGGCAATGGCTTCCACTCAATCAAATTAGATGGAAACAGATTCTAACTTGTTCAGGCGTGAAGACTCAAAATTAGCTTGAAGGATCTGCAAACGAACTTGGTTGACTCCATCCTCACCTTTGCAGGATTTGTCCTCGCAGTCGCAGGTGATGTTTCTTCCGTCGATGTTCTTTTTCTTTTGATTTATTAATTCCTCCATCGCTTCACTTCAGAAATGGCATGTCAAGCCCTTTGTTCCCTCTTTTGTATTTTCAATATAGTTTCCTTCTCATTTTAGACTCACTCAAATGTTGTTGGTTCAATAACAGCTATAAAGCACGTCTCCCATATGTTTCACAGGAAAAATAACTTCAATTAGACTAGCACTACTTTTGTCATCGGTGTGCTAATAATCGCTGCCTTTATGTTAACGAAACAATGTCGGCGGTTGAATTTACCGACCTCAGATTTAATAAAGAAGCAGCTATAGTATAAGAATAAAATAAAAGTTTATAATGCTTCTTTAATTTGAGTTTCACTAGGAATGTGTGTTTCTGGGATAATAGCAACTTATATATAAGCTTCTTCTAATGAAGGAAGCGTCTGGTATATTAACATCCGAACCGAATCTGTTTAGAATAATCTATATTAATATTGTTGGATATGTATTTTAATATTAATTTATTTGTTCGAAGTTATTTTATAATAATTTGTAATAAAAATAGATATATTTTTAAAGTTCTGCAATAAATAATTTATCTCTTAGTGAATAATCAGCCAAAAACACGCCTTAGGACATAATGGTTGAGATTCCTTTAAACAAAAGCTATTTGAAGTTACATAAATATAAACTTTACTAACTTCTAGTTTTCCGTGTCTTTTGACAGTCATGGAAACTCTGCTTTATGCTCCAGCTATCTCTGCTTTATTCAATGTGGTGCTTGATCGGATGCTAAGTAAAGACTTCCTGGACGTCGTTACGGGCGGGGAAAGCACTAAGGTGTTGGTAACGGATCTGAGAAGGAGCATGGTAATAATTGACAAGCTACTAGGTGATGCAGAGGAGAAGCAGACGGCTAACAAAACTGTGAAATCCTGTCTTGATGAAGTGAAAGATGCTCGCTACGCTGCTGAGGACCTCGTCGAAAGGATTGACACCGAGGCGTTGCAGCACAAGACAGGAGCTGAAACTGTTGTAGCGAAACTTGATTCTCTTTTCATGAAGAAAGTGGATTATGAGATTAAGCGTATCTTGAAAAGGTTCGAACGTCTTGAGGGCGAAATAGCTCGCCTTGGACTGAAGGAAGGACAGCCAAGGGAACGGTCAACCAGTTTCGTGGATAAATCTCAGATATTTGGCAGAGATGATAAAAAAAATGAAATAATTAGATTCCATGATTCCCCGATTTTTCGTCAGGGGCCTGGTAGAGATGTGTATTCCACAAAAAGCTCAAGTACTAGCGCTCCATCTGTGGAAAAGATTCGTATAGTAGCTATTACTGGGTTGCCTGGAGTCGGCAAAACCACTCTTGCTCAACTGGTTTATAACGATAAAGAATTACAATTAATGTATACCTTGAAAGCATGGGTTTGTGTGTCGGAGGTACATGGGGATGTTCGGCAGATCACAAAGATAATTCTCAATTCAATACCGTCTTGCTCATCAGATCCTGAATCTAACGGGCCCTTTCATGGGAATGAAGACTTGAACTCACTCCAGTGTAGATTACTCGAGAGAATTTTGAACTCAAAACGTGATTTCTTCATCGTACTGGACGATGTTTTGGAAATGAGATCCAAGGTTTGGGATGATCTAATAATTCCACTCAAATCTGTAGCAATGGGTGGCACGATACTTATAACAACAAACAACAGCCTTCTTGTTGAAAGGATGCAACCTGATCTTACTATTAACTTGGAGAAGCTGTCTGACGAGGATTGCTGGCGCGTGGTGGAGCAACATGCAATCCAGAGTCGCCGGGACCGTATAGTGGATAGAAGGAAGGAGGGTATAGCCAAGGAATTATCACTGAAATGTAATGGCTTGCCATTAGCTGCACGGATGGTTGGGCGTCTGCTGGGCTCTACATGTCTCGACAATTGGGAGGGTATACTGGACAGTGACGCATGGGTGCAAGAATATATTCTTCCTGCGCTACTCCTGAGCTACAACTATCTGCCTTCACATTTGAAGCGGTGCTTTGAATACTGCTCAATGTTTCCCGAGAGCTATATTTTTGAAAAGGAGACCATAGTCCAACTATGGATCGCTGAAGGCTTTGTAAGCGAGCAAAACCGCTCCTTGCCACAGGTCAGTGATGACTACTTTGACGAACTGGTATCACGATCATTCTTCCAGCAGTCAAACTCCAATAAATCTCACTTCATAATGCACTCTTTAATTCATGCATTAGCTCGCTATGTGTCTGGAGAATTCAGTTGTTTTTTAGCAGACCACATTTGCCATGAAAGTACGAGGCAAATAAACAGAGTTTTTCCGCACAGAACTCGGTACTTGTCATATTTGCAAAAAGAGTACGACACCTTTGGAAGATTTTCTAAGGCCTTAAGTGGGGTCAAGTCTCTCCGAACCTTTCTCGCCTGGAGGCCCAGCTCGTCTTCTGATTCTGATAGATACTATTTGAGTAAAGATGTGTTGGATCATTTGATGGATAGCTTCGTCCGTAGCATGAGGGTGTTATCTTTATCTCATTATAAAATCACTGGAAGACATCTTTCAAATATCCATAAGCTGATGCTGTTACGATTCCTAGACCTCTCATACACTTCAATAGACTACTTGCCTGAATCAGTCCTGTCCTTGGTCAACCTACAAACTTTATTACTCTCTGATTGCCGTAATTTGACTCGGTTGCCTGACTCAATTGGGGACCTGAAAAAATTACTATACCTCGACCTCTCACGTACCAAAATCAGTGAATTGCCATGTTCAGTTGTTACCTTGTATGATTTACATGCATTGTTCTTGTCTGAATGTCCTATCAGCATGCTTCCTGCCGAATTGGGAAATCTTATTTCACTGCGTCATCTTGACTTGAGTAAAACCAAGCTACAACACATGCCGGAGCAAATTGGTAAGTTAAGCAGACTCCAAACACTGACTAACTTTTTTGTCGGAAGAAATGGAGCTGCCATCCAAGTATTGCGGGACTTTAAATGTCTCAAAGGAAGTCTTCATATTTCTATTCTTGATGATGTTTCCATAGCTGATGGTTCTGAAAATATTATGCAAGATTTAGTTCTTGATAGGCTGGATCTTGAATGGCCCAGCCAAAATATCCAGCAGCCTGGGGAGAAATTTCGTGTTCTCAACCTGCTTTTGCCAAATGAGCGATACATAAAAAATATCGTCATAAAGAATTATAATTCGAATCTTCCAACTTGTTTTTCAAGTTACATGTTTTATAAATTAGCTTCACTTACGCTAGGAGAATGCATTATTCCGCACTCATGGGGATGGGATTTTGGTTTTGTGTATCTGAAACACCTCTGCCTTACAAATTTGAAATTTGACGATTCGACAAATAGTGAGGATTTTACCCTTTCATGTCCTCAATTTCTAGAGACATTGAGGATTGAGGGGTTTTGTGTTCGTACTTTGAGGTTTAATTTCTGCTATAGGGATCACGTAATGGACCTACATCTTCGTAATTGTCCTAAGTTACGAACAATCAATTGGGAAGGTTCCTTGTCCGTGAGCAAACTTGAGATAGTCAACTGCAAAAACCTATGTTTTGAGGGTGAAATAAGTTGGAGAAGCTTGATTCTACAGGAAAGTGATCCCTTGCTTTCCATTGGTGCATGTCCTCTCCCGTTCAGCTTTTTAAGATCAGGACTCATTTGCTACACAGAATTGATCATCAGTGATTACGCAGAAACACTCCTTAGGCTACCTGAGCAGTTGAGATCCCTGAGTATTAGCTGCTGTAACCGTCTAGAGATTGAGGAAGATGAGACATACCGGTCCCTTCAGCACCTGTCAATCATCAGTACGAGTTACTGTCCTTCCATATTTCATTTTGACAAGTTTATAAACCTTGCTTGTCTTGAGATCAAAGGATGCCCCAGACTAGCTTCAATTTCGACAATTGGTGTAGATGACTTGCCATATCTTTCCGTCGTGTCTATTTCAGATTGTCCTGACCTGCTGGAATTTCATGGCGAGCACCTCCCTGCTCCTAGCCTAGCTACTTTGTCAATCTGCAGGTGCCAGAGACTCAAGTCACTCCCAGCAAATATGTGCACTAGTCTTAACTATCTTCAGTCGTTGTCAGTTGATGATTGTCCACAAATTGAGTCTTTGCCGGCCGGTGGTTTTCCCCCTTGCTTACACACACTCTGTGTCAAGAACTGCCCAAGGCTCATGTCTCGTCGGGCAGAGTGGCTTTTGCAGAAACTGACTTGTCTAAGAAAACTGGAAATTGAAGGATGCGACAATACAATTTCCTTTCCCGAAGAGGGTTGGCTGCCTGCCAGCATCACACATCTCAAGATCACTGCTTTCCGAAATCTCAAATCCCTTGCTAGACTCTATTGCCTCACCTCCCTTCAAGCATTGGAGATTAGGCTCGGTTGGAATCTCCAGGCCTTGCCGCAGGAGATGCCTCTCTTCCTCTGCTATTTAGAGATTGTGGGATGTAAAATCCTTGCAGAGCGTTGTCAAAGGAAGGAAGGCAGGGATTGGCCCAAGATTTCTCATCTTCTTAGCATCAATATCGATGGCATGGACATATAGCATATCTTCTAATTTAAAGTCCAAACAGAAATCTCAAAGGTATGCTTTTATAGTCTATAATTCAATTAATTTACTCTATATTTGTAAATGTGTTTGTTCTCTTTTGAATAATTACTTTTCCTTTTTGGTTGTTTGCTTTGAGCCAGTTTCCTTTGGCAGGTATTCCCTGCTGAAGCAATGACATCAAATGGAAAAAGGCTGAGGTTGCACCTAGATACTTTAGTTCTTGAATCAAAATCTTAAGGTGATGTTTTTTGTTCAAAAGAATTACATTTTTGTCCTATCAGTTCCACTTAAATCAGAACTCTTGTGATTGTAGATCTTCCAAACTGCGCTCCCAAAAGGAAAGGGAAACTAAGAGTACGTCTAAACATTTTGCTGCGGAACATGCTTTATGCTTTGATTGCGGCAACAGTTTGATCTCCATGTATGTCAATTGATTGTCACCATTTGTAAGGGTATAATAGCACTATCAAGTACTATTAATTCAAATGATAGAAATATTTTAATGCATTCATTTTATTTTTGTTCTTCCTAAATCGATACATTTGGATAATACCTATTCAGTTCTTGTCAAATAATAAAATTTTCTTAGTAAGATAATCTAGACTTCTATGCCCTTGCCCTTGTGCTAAACCTTCCTCCCTAATAAAAAATTTGTGTGGTGAATTTTCTCAGGGTTGTAGATGGGGTGACGAGTAAATCCTGTTGGTTACATGGTTTTTTCTATTCTTGATTCATATTTGTGGCGCTGCAATAAGATGGAGATTTGTTTATCAGGTTGAACATCTTACTTGACAAGAAAACTGGAAAACTCGGGTCTTCTTGGAAGCAATGTCATGACGTGCATATGAAAACTAGAAATTGAAGTATGTCATGATACAATTTCCTCTTGAGAGGAGAGAAGGGTTGGCTGCCTGCGTGCCAGTCTCACAAATCTGAAGCAATGCTGTTAAACGGGCAAACACAAACTGTCATTAGATGTCTCCCTTGTTTTGGCACTTCGTGTCATATGAGCCAGTATGCATTTCGCAGCCCCACAATGATTGCATCTATCTATGCAAATGTGGCCAAAATTTGCATTAGCATCTGGTCTAAAGATTTATTGCTTATATGCAGCATTCTGCATTGTCTATTGGATTTTAATTTGTCCATGAGATAAAAAGTGCAAGGATGAGAGGTTCATGGTCATCATATTTGCAGAAGAACGATTGGTATGCTTCCTGGTTCCTACCATAAGAGACTCATGTGGTTCACTTGAAACTACGATTTATTGCCTCCATCTATAATATTACCAAATAAATGTTTTCCGTAAAAAGGTTAAACTTGTAGCCGGCAATTCAGTTTGTAAAGGTTTTTGTCACACTAAATGACAGGTCTGGTGCCTTATTAGTCTTAATCTGTTCCAATTAATCTCAGTTCATAGAGTTTTTGATTCACGAATTAGCTCGCTGTTTGTGTAGGGAATTTGTTATTTATTTGGTGGATGCCAATCGCCCTAGATTCCGAGGCAACCAATAAAGTAGAACTCGGTACTTTGCTATATTTGCAAAAAGGGATATTATTACCGATCTACTCCTGAGCTACAAGAGAAAGCCTTCTTCGTATTTGAGTAGTGCTTTGCGGTTTGCATGTTGCTCAATATTTTCCAAGGGAAATATTTTTGAAAGGGAGAACTTGGTCTCACTGTGGGTGGCAGAAGGCTTCATATGCATGTAAAGCCGGCTCTTTGCGGCAAGTCGGTCATGAATATTTTGATGAATTGTTGTCAAGATCATTCTTCCTGAAATCAAGTTCCATTTGATTCTTCTAGCTGCTTTTTGTGTAAATATGTGTTGAGGTATTTGATTAATAACTTCACGAACAACACAAGTCTGATCTGTTTATCCCGTTACAAAATCACCGAGGCACCACTCTGTAATATCCGATTGTCCTAATTTGTCTCGGTTGTTTCATTCAATTGAGAATTTTAAAATTAAAACATCAATTCTACCTTACATTTCAGGTACTAAAATCAGTGATTCGATTCGCCATGTTCAATTGTTACCTCGGACTGCTTCCATTCATTGTTGGTGTCCTCAGCTAGTTGGTTAATTTACCATTTCTGTAAGGAAGGAATTTGTTAGCAAGCTCGTCTGCGAGCTCTTGAATGCAGCTATTGGTTTGAGCTGGCCTCGGTTGCCTCTTTAATGTCCTTTATGCATCTTGTTAATTGGAGAAGGAAGGCATGCCAAACTCTCTTGTCCCTTAGCTGTTTCTTATTTTCTGGGTTGTCAACTATCATAATATTTGTCCTTTATCATTTGGTGCTTTCGGAGAGATTATCATGGGCCAGGCACATTGCGAACACGATGCCGGTTCAGAGAAGAAAAGCTACAACAAATACGACATTCAGGTTCAACTCATAGAACTTCCGCTCGCATCAAATCCTCACACAAGCAGTAGTGTCCTTGCAATCATACGTGCTTCAGTGATCTAGCCCAAATCATCGCAAGCCAGCGGGGTATAGCTCATTAATCAAATTTCCAGGGAATGGCCCCACATCTCAAGCTAGCTCATTTAGCAACTCTCTGACACCATAGGTGAAGCAAGCTACTCCCAAAAATAATCAATTCACGCACACCTGCTATCTTACAACATAAACGCAGCTAATGAAACCGCCCTCCAAACTTCAAGATCGGACCCGAATATAACTCTAGCAAAATCACCACAATATGTGTCAAGTTAAGTGTGAACTTCAGGATGTAGCTCATGTGCTGTTTTTTGTGTTGTTATGGTGCTTCCTTTTGGTTTTCTTCCTGCTATGTTTTGGCCTTGGACCACGAGACATTAGTTGAGATTGCTGTTTTGTAGTGTGTTCGCCTGTTTGAGGTTAGAAAGCAAGAAATTTCAAACCTTCTCAAGGTCGGTCGGAAAATTTCACGGATGATGCCTGTTAGGTACTTCATTTCTTTGATAAATTTTCTACTTATCCTTTTTTAAAGAATTGTCCTTTCACCTTGTATGACTTTCATAGATGATGATTAGTCACACATAATTTACTTCGTATGATGTTTTAGATGAACAAACGGCATCACGACGCCATTAAAAAGCTAGATTATGAAATAATGACTTCGACTTTGTCAACATTATTACCGTTTGTTTCATGATTATTTTAATAATATTAAGGATTTAGTATAAGAATAAAATATTAAAGTAAAAAATGTTAGTCTGGATTACTTTTCTTGGTTTATTAATTAAATGACGTTAGTCATGCCTCACGAAACTATACTGCGCAAAGTTGATATTAGTTAATTTTGACCGGACAATTTCTATTTAGGTACTTTTATATTTAACCTAATATTTTTTTGGTATCGCGTGCTTCAATAATTCCATTTAAATACTTTTGCATTTTAATTTAATTCCACTTGAGTACCTAAATAAACCTAAAAATGTGGTTTATTTTCATCATTTAGATGCCTAAGTGAAACTAAATTAAAATATGAAGGGGCTTAAGTAAAATTATTTAAACCACAAGGTATCCGAAAAATATTAGCTTGTATCTAAATGGAAATTATTCATTTTGATTTTAGGTTAGCTGATAACTTATATTGTTGAACTTCTCCTTAGGTGATTATTTTCTCAAATCCTTCTTGAAATGTAACATAGCATTTCGTTTTGAAAATTCATAACATATTTTATTCTTCATTATAGTAATTTTTTTAATTTATCAAATTAAAATATGCAATATGACTTGGTGGGCTTTTCATATGGGATAATAGAGGTGAAAAAAGACATTATTATATATTACTAATTTACATATTTTATAAAGAGTATAGAATGACAAATAAAATAAAATTAATGTCATATCCATTTTATTCCGATCAAAGATTTAATATGTTCCTGCTGTGTTGTGGCCTTGCACCATGTTCAGTTTTGGCCTCCAGTATTAGTTTTACGGTAGGTGTCTTAATTTAGTTGTCCATGCTTGGTATGGTGGGTATGGTGAGACGTTTGTTGTTTTTTAATGTGTTCGCCTGTTTGAAGTTAGGAAAGCAAAATAAAATTAATGTTATATACATTGTATTCCGGTCAAAGATTTAAAACGAATTTCTTTTTATATAGCTCCAACAAAAAAATCGCAACTACATACTCTTGTCACGGGAACAATCAGAGCTCCATCATGGTTCAACAGATAGTCATTCATTCACAATGGGCATATTCTTGAAGACCTCCATCTGCAGGCTAATTATATGAAGATTAACACGGGTGCTGCAGTTCCAGCTTATGGCGGCATCTCTACAGTCTTGAGAGACAACAATGGACAAGCCCTCTACTGCTCCCTGGACCGCAGGTTTACCAACAGATAGTTCCAGCTATGGAACTATCAGCATGCATGCATGCATTTTGGCCTTGGAGATTGCAGCTGACAAGAAAAATGCTAAGTAGATAGTTAAAAGCGACCGCTTGATTATGCCGTGGCATCCCAAGACCAGTTTTAAGAAGTGCCAGCTCCTATTGGACCGTAACCCAGAGTTTCATATCTTTCATGTCACAAGATAGCTAATCTCGTTGTTGACTACTTACTTGGCCAAAATTTGCAGTCAACAATCGTTGTATCTCTAATCGTCGTATCCAGCTAATGATATATTGTAAACTTACTCAGCCTGCTAATGATATATTATTTCGCATTCATGGAAATAAAAATCCAAAAAACCGTAACAAAGAGAGCATTTTTCCCACCCTGTTAGACGTTATCCCATGCCAAACACAAAGGAGTGAGTGCGTGATCAATGAACGCATGCCATCCGATACGAGTACCAATTTTTGACGTCATGGATTGGTCTATGCATGCATTCATAAATACCGAACTGATAGTACCAATTATCTTTTTGTCCTCCGGTTCTTTCTGTCCATCATTATCTCTCTCTGCTTGGCGCAAAATTGATTTTTGTAACAAGCATGTACTATTTCATTTCTTGTTCGATTTATTTCTCATTTTTGTTCCATTTACACTTCCAGTGTTTATGTGTTCTTATATGGAATCGCATGATCTGTTGTTCTCTCTCTTTGTCGTCTAGATATTGGTTGGTTCGTTGTATTATTTAGGCACTCAATTTACAACTGAATTAGAAATGATAATAAGAATTTTGTGGAGGAAATAAATTTTATAAAAGTATTTCATAGCAAAAAGATTACAACAACTATCCTCTAATATAAGGAGAGTACAATTAATAGTATCCTATATCTTATAATAGGGATAACACACTCAAGGAAAGATAAAGTATTGGGAGAAACTTAATATTTTTTCTCTAATCTCTACAACTCTCTCTCTTGTTTTTTCTCTCTCTTTCTTTTTCTTTCTCCAAGGATGGATAATCAAATGATTAGCACCCCTCCATATTTATAGAGAATATTGAGGAGGCTAATAGCCACCAAGTTTGACTATTCAAAGACTTAATTATGAAGTAATTTTAGATAAGATTGACAACTAATCTTCCATAATCTTCCACAATATTCTTGGATGAGTTGTCATCTTATCTATTAGTACCTTCTTCATTCTTCTATCTTTAATTATCATTATCTAATTAGTCACCATTTTTGACTTCAAAACATTAGCCATTAAGGAATAATGACAATAAGCCTTGAAGTTGTAAAATTGAATTTTACTACTACAGATATCTCTCTTCACTGAAATCTGAATTAATATTAGTTGATTTCTCATATAAAGTTATTACTGCACATGGAGTTCCTTGGTTTCCATTGTTACTGAATTCAAACTGTTACTGTGTTACATACATCAAGATCATCATGTAGGTTTATATCGACGACCTTTCCCCAATTAATGCCTTATTATGAACTTAAAGGGACGACTAGCGTCCTTAATATAGAAATTCATGTCCATGTTCCATGATTTTAGACCATGACAAACAATTGATCTTTCCTTCTAGTACTAGCTTTTTGTTTGCTTATCAAAACACGGGAATCTTTCCTTCTAGTAGTAGTGTTACACGATAAAGTCATACAATTTAGACCAGCGGCAGTTAGGCCTATCTATCGGTGCCTGTTATTATTAGGAAGTTGCTATGCAACTAGCTAAGAAAGCTTTGAAGTTGTGATAGTGATTTGCAGGTTGACCTTGAATATGATTATAATTAGACAATAATACATGTAGTTGTAATTGAATAGCCCCTTGTTGTTTGTTTATCCCATAAAACAGTGAAGACAAAGTCGTAATTAACTGGGTCTGAATATTGCATACTTGTGGCCATTAAGCTACAAATAAATATGCTGACGAGAAAAAATAATATAAGCACTAATTGTTTAGTATCAGTGATTTAGCATGAATAAAATTTCGATCAGAATTCATAACAGTTTTTATTTATTTATTTATATAGGGTTTATAGAGGCAAATACAAATCAATACATATATGGTGGCACTATAAAAATGTTATAATAACGAGAGAAAAATTCGTAACAGGTTTGGATGTAAATATTTGGCTAGTATTAGCATGAACACAAATGGTATTTGATTCCGAGAATATTCAGTGTTCCTTTTGATAAAGAGCAAATACAGAACTATACGGAGGACAATATAATAAGAAATTAGAAATAATAAATATGCCAGTGAGAACAAATAATATGCACATGAACCGCTTTGCACGAACAATTTCAGCTTGAATAAGAAATCAATTGCAATTATGTTTTCCCCCACTTTTTGATACATAAGGGACATACCAAGACAGTTACAAAATACCGTATACTATGATTAGTCCTAAGATATCAAATTAGCTCAACCCGGTGGTCCGGCGGTCGTGGGCAGCCGACCTACTCACAGGGGTTTGGTCGGTCCACCGCTGGGCAAAATTTTATTTTCTAACCATTTTTAATTTAATTAATCTATTATCTTATTCCCTAATATTATCATACATGATGATGATGATACTGCATGATTAATTATAATATAACCATTTTTAATTTAGTTAATATTTTTGAAAATTTTGGCGTTCATCCTTCTAATACTCAAACTGCATGATTAAGATTAAATTATGATCGGCGACTACGTGGAGGTCTATTGCTTTTGGTGCCTGCTTGCAACTCAAACTTGTTGCAGAAGCTAGCCAATAAAAGAACTACGATGTGACGATGAGCTGCACCTCTATAAGCTGACCTTGGATATATTATTATGACGCAGTAATAGTATATATGTAGCTGTAATTGAGAGAACTCTTAACCAGGTGGTGATGGTGATCCGCATGTCTGTACGAAAGTCGACCTTGGCCGCGCGCGGTCATGTTTTAGATGTTGTGTACGTAGTTGCAATTGAATAGTACGGCAATTGACTGGTGTATTTTCCTTGCCAAATGTTCGTGATCAGCGCCATTGTAGGGAGTGGGGTGGGACTACTAATTAACTACTACGAACTTACTATAAAATGATCGACAAGGGAGGTGGTGAATGAAGAAAGGTGCGGATCAAAGGAGAGAAACGGACCGGCGATCATTGGATTCTCTTGGTGCGACCTGTTTTTCTCAAAGGTTAGATAGGCTCATATACATTTCACACGCTGTATATATATCCATAATAACCATTTGATCGGTTTGCTCTCTTATTAATTATCTATCGTGCCTGAGATTATTGATTTAATTTCCCTGCATCTGTGCTAATAATTCTGGCATTCTTCAGTTACTTTTTGCCCATCCATCTTGCACTTCAGTTAGCGATCGAGGCTCTGAGCTGTCAGCAGCTCTGACAATCGAAAACAAGTTCGGATACTGATATGTCTAGTGTCTAGGTTTAAACACTACGAGAATCCTGATAAGTTCGGATACATCGATAGTTGGCAGAAAAAACCAAATAGGAATGGAGGAATAAAAAACACAACGCAATAGCCGTTTTTATACAAGATAATTTTGATAGTAACCGAGCTCCTTTGGCTGAAGATAACATATATTCTTCTATCTTGACTTCGGTTGTCTTGAGGTAAATTCTAGCAACTAGTTTCCGGATCCCATGCAAACATACAGATCTTATCAAACCATGCAGAATAAAATTTCATTAACTATGCGAATTGTTTGGTTTTCTGTCCCGTGATTTCAATCTTTTGTTCCGTTCATTCCCCACCCCTCCCCCTCACCCACCCAATAATTACATATGCAAATTTAGCTTCTTTTTTAAAATGTGATATTTTTCTTGTCATTTATTTTCGGTAAAACTATGTTGATTGTGTCTTTCCGTACATATTTTTAGAGTATTAGTCATTCAAATATCTTGTGGATTATATAGTTTTATAGGATAATCATCTTTTAGCATATAAAATAAATATACATTTTTTATAATATATATACATATTTTATAGGATATAAAGACATATCTTTTCGGACAAAAATACACCTGTTTTATTTAAACAAGTGCAAGAGAAAAATACGCATGTCTCAAAACAAATACACATCTTCCATGATAATAATGCACATCTTTCAAAACACTAAGTACAAATTCTCATAAAGATACACATCTTTAATTAAGGACATGTATTCATATTCTTTTTAAAAATACACACACGTGTAAGTGAAGGCATATACATATTATAAGAATACACATATTCCCCAATTAAGTACATATCTTTCAATATATAAATACATATCTTACATGACATAGATACACATCCATTTTAATACTAGTCTAAAAATAAATGCACATCTTTTGAAACTAAATATCATTCATGACAAAAATACACATTCTAAAATAAAAATGGCAATGTCCTCTATTTTTAGTATTAGAAAAATTCATCTAAACTTTTTGAATTGTGGAAGTCAAATCAAAATAATAAATGATTGTTTTTAGTGCACAATTACCTCCTAATTCTTCCTGCACTTTTACTTTAGTGCCTTTTTCATTTCCTATTTATTTATAAACAGATGCGTTTTGAATTGCAGTCTATTGTTATAGGATATTATGACATTGTGTTTGATTCAAAGTTAAAGTAAAAATTAAGAGAAACACATAATATAAAATATAGTATTTTTTCCCCTAATATATAAATATATAAACTATAATTTAGTAAGTTGAAAACTTATCAAAAGTTAAAAGATTAATTGAAAGGGTCATAGACAATATTTCTATTATTATAGAGATTAATTGAAAGAGACATAATTTCCTAGATTATAATTGATGCTTGTAGAGAGGAAAAATACAAATAAAGTGTAATTTTGAAAATGGAAAATTATGAGAATTCGAAAGAGGTAAATTTTAAGAAAAAATTTAAATATTTTAAAAAGGTAAATTATGAGAAAATTAAAAATTCTTCTAAAAGTATGATGTATTATCATTCTATTATAATAATACAATATAATATAAAGATATACAACAAAAAATAGTAAGACAAAGATAATATAAGAGATCATTCATTGCTTATGTGAGAAAAATGAGACCAATAATCCTTTCAATACAAAATTCATTATTAAGGATCTTAAGATTTTTATTGCTCTATGGTTTCTTCTCTATTAATCCATAATTGATTGACTTTAGCTTCAACTCAATCAAATTAGATGGAAATAGATTATAAGTTGTTCATGCATGAAGAATCAAAATTAGCTTAAAGGGTTAGCAAATGAACTTGATGAACTCAATCGTCACCTTTGTAGGATTTTTCCTTGTATGTGATGTTTCTTCTATAAATTTTTTTTTTGGATTTATTGAATCCTCCACCACTTTAGAAATGGAATATAAAGCCTTTGTTCCATTTTATGTGTTTTTCCATATTGTTTCCTTCTCATTTTTTTAGTCACTTAAATGTTGTTGGTTCAATAAAGCCCAAAGTTAATATAAAGATCATCTCCAATATGTTTCACAAGTCTTGCAAGCTGAAAAATAACTTAAATTAGACTATCATTACTGTTGCCATAGTTTTATCAATAGCTATAGTTGTGTTAATCAAACAATTATTTACAAACCCAAAATTTAATAAAGAAGCTGCTAAAAGTAGAAGAATAAAAAAAATCTTACACTACAATACAGTAATCTTAATACTCCTTTAATTTGAGTTTCTCTACAAATGTGTGTTTTTGAGATAATTTCTTAATAGCAACTTATATATAAGCATATATATCTGAATCCAATCATATGAATGCATACTAATATTGTTGGGTATATATTTTAATACTAATTTATTTGTTTGAAGATATATTATAGTAATTTATGTTAAAACAGATATAGTTTTAAAATGTTGTGATAAGTAACAAATCACTTAGTGAATAATCAGCGAAACACATCCTAAGACATAATGGTTGAGATTCCTTTAAACAAAAGTTATTTGAGGTTAGGTAAATATAAACTTTACTAACTTTAAGTTCATAATTTCTTTTAATAGGGTCATGGAAACTCTGCTTTATGCTATAGTTATCTCTAGTTTCTTCAATGTGATGTTTGATCATATGCCAACTAGAGACTTCCTGAACTTCCTTATGTGTTGGAGAAGCACTAAGCAGTTGTTGATGCAGTTGAGAGGGAAAATGATAAGAATTGACAAGCTACTCAGTGATGCAGGGGAGAAGTAGACAGTTGACAAATATGTGAAATCCTATCTTAATGAAGCGAAAGATTCTCTCTATGCTGCTAAGGACTTGGTTGACATGAATGACACCCAAGCTTTGCACCACAAGACACAAGCTAATACTATAGGAATTCATATCATTGCGGTAATTGGTTCTCTTTTCCTAGAGAACATAGATTTTGAGATTATAGATATCTATCAGAAGTTCAAAATTCTTGATGGCAAATAACAGACCTTGGACTGAAAGAAGGACAGGCAAGGGAACCATTAACCTCTTTCATGGATGAATCTATGATATGTGGCAGGGATTCTAAAAAAGATGAAATAATTGAGTTCTTTGGCGGCAATGATATAGCATATGACAGACAAGAAGATTTCAGCAAAGAAGAATCAAGTACTAGCACTCCACGTATGAAAAGTATTCGTATCGTCGCTATTACAGGGCTATCTGGAATTGACAAAACCACTCTTGTTCAACTAGTTTACAACAATTATCAATTACTAGATATTTGTGGCTTGAAATTGTGGGTTTGTGTGTCAGAGGCACTTGGGGATGTTTGCTAGGTCACCAAGAAAATTTTCAAGCCATTACCGTCTTACTCGTCAAACATTGAACCAAATGGGCATTTTCATGGGAGTGAAGACCTGAATTTACTGCAGGGTAGTTTACTTGGGAGAATTTTGAAATCGAGAAAGGAGTTCCTCATTGTGTTGGATGATGTTTTGGAGATGACAACCATGCTTTGGGATAGTCTAATAATTCCACTCAAATCTATAGCAGTGGGTGGTGCAGTTCTCATAACAACAACCAACACTCTTGTTTCTCAAAGGATACATCATGATTACACTCTACACTTAGACATGCTGTCTAACATGGATTGTTAGCTAGTGGTGGAGAATCATGCATTCCAAAGTCACCAAGACCATAAAGATGACATAAGGATTTGTAGTATAGCCAGTGAATTAGCACTGAAATGTAATGGATTTCCATTAGCTTCATGAATGGTTAGGCATCTATTGGACTCTATATAGCCCAAGAAATGGGAGGATGTACTGGACAATGGTGCATGGTTGCAAGAAGATATTCTTCTTGCTTTACTTTTGAGCTACAACTATCTGCTTACATATTTAAAGCGGCGATTTGCATACTGCTCAATGTTTTCCGAGGGCTATATTTTTGAAAGGGAGACCTTAGTCCAACTATGGATCGCCGAAGTCTTCATATGCATGCAAAATCGATCCTTGCCATAAGTCAGTAATGACTACTTTGATGAATTAGTATCAAGATCATAATTCTAGTAATCAAACTCTAGTAAATCTTAGTTCATAATGCACTCTTTAATTCATGCATTAGCTCGCTATGTGTTTGGGGAATTTTGTTGATCTTTAGTGGATGAAAATTAACCACAAAGTATAAGGTAAATAAATAGAGTTTTTCCACATAAAACTCAGTACTTTTCATATTTGCAAAAAGAGTACGACAGCATTGGAAGATTTTATGAGGCCTTAAGCGAGGTCAACTCTCTGCGAACCTTTCTCTCCAGGGCATCTTTTGATTCTTCTAGATTATTTTTGAGTAATAATGTGTTGGATTATTTGGTAAAATGGTTCAAGGGTAGCATAAAGGTGTTATCTTCATCTTGTTATAAAATCACCGGAATACATCTTTCAGATATCGGTAAGTTGAGGCACTTATGATTCCTAGACCTATCATACACTTCATTATATGACTTACCTGAATTAGTTTGTACTTTGTACAACCTACAGACTTTGTTAGTCTCCGATTTCCGTAATTTAACTCAGTTGCCTGAATCAACTGGGGACATGAAACAATTACTATACCTCAACCTTTCATGCACCAACATCAATGAATTGACGAGTTCAATTGTTACCTTGTATAATTTACATGCATTGTTTTTGTCTCACTATCCTATCAACATGCTTCCAACTAAACCGGGAAAACTTATTTAACTACATCATCTTGAACTGAGTGGCACTAAGCTACAACACATGCCGGTGCAAATCGATAAGTTAAGTAGACTCCAAACATTGACCAACTTTATTGTCGCAAAAAAGGGAGGAGCCAACATCAAAGTATTGAGCAACATCATATATCTCAAAGGAATTATTCATATTTATATTATTGATGTTGATGTTTCCATAGCCGATGGTTTAAGACAAATTCTGCAAGATTTAGGTATTAATAGGTTGGTTCTTGAATGGAACGGTCAAACTATCCAGCCATTTGATGCGAAATCTCATATTCTTGACCGACTTTTTCCAAATCACCAATCCATAGAAAGTTTATTCATAAAGTGTTATAATTCTTATCTTTCAACTCATTTGCTAGGTAGCAAGTTTAATAAATTATTTTCCCTTAGGATAGAGAAGTGCGTCATTTAGCACTCATTGGGAGAGTGTTTACTCTTTTTATGTCTCAAGCACCTCTGTCTTATAAATTTGGAGATTAAAAATCCAACTAATGGTGGGAAATTTGAAATTAAATATCCTAAATAACTAGAGACATTTAGGATTAAGGGGTTATATATTAATATATTGAGGCTATCTAAGTATAGATATGATGACACAACACACATACTACGGGAGGTGTATCTTCATGATTGTCCTAAATTAATAGGCATAGAGTGGTTAGAAAAAATCAATTCCATGAAGAAACTTGAGATAATTAAATTTAAAAGGCTTCATAGAGTTCCCTATTGGTCTCCCCTCAAGATAATAATTCTACGGGAATGTGATAACTTGTTTCTCGGGCCACATCAGTCAGAATTTTATAACTATTTACAATCAATACACATTGGCAACCATATCCATGACATCAATTGGGTCATAAATCGCTATCCATTTATTGAAGAATTGATCATCAGTGATTATGCACAAACACTCCTCCTTAGTCTACCTATGATGCTGACATCCTTGAATATTAGCTACTGTAGGAGTTTGGAGTTTGAGGGAGATGAGACATACCTGTGCCTTCAATGCCTTTCAATCATTAGTACTAGTTATGATCCTTGCATGACCTTTAATTTTGGTAGGTTTATAAACCTTGCTTATCTTGAGATCAAAGGATACCTTAGACTAGCTTTAATTTCAACAAGTGGTGTACTTAACTTGCCATATCTTTCTATCCTATCTATTTTGGATTGTTCTGAATTACTATAATTTCATGGTGGGAACCTCCCCCTACCTAGCCTAGCTACTTTGTCAATTGGAAAGTGCCATAGACTCAGATCACTTCCAGCAAATATGCGCACCAGTCTAACATCTCTTCAGTCGTTGTCTATTAATGATTGCCCATAAATTGACTCTTTCTCGGCCGGTGGTTTTCCCCCTTGCTTACATACACTTTGTGTTAAGGAATGTATAGGGATCACGTCTCATCTGGTAGAGTGGCCTTTTCAATAAATGCCTTGTTTAAGAAAACTGGAAATTGAGGATGCAATAGTACAATTTCCTTTCCAGAAGAAGGTTGGTTGCCTCCCAGTCTCACACATCTCAAGATCACTGCTTTTCAAAATATCAAATCCCTAGCTGGAATAAAGCTTTGTCACCTCACCTCCCTTCAAGCATTGGAGATTTTGCTCTGTTGGAATATCCAAGCTATGCCACAGAAGATTCCTCTCCACCTCTGCTATTTAGAGATTATGGTATGTCCAAACCTTGTAGAGCGTTGCCAAAGGAATGAAGGTAGGGATTGGCCTATGATTTCTCATCTTCCTAACATCAACATCGATGGCATGGACATATAACATATCTTCTCTCAAAATTCAAACAGAAATCTTATAGGTATGCTTATATGGTTTGTAACTCAATTAATTTACTCTATATTTGTAAACATGTTTGTTTTATTTTGAATAATGCCTTTTTTTTGTTTACTTTAGGCCAATTTTCGTTGCAAGATATTCCCTACTAAAGCAATGATATCAAATAGGCAAAGGCTGAGGTCACCCCTAGAAAATAGATCCTAAGGTGATGTTTTCTACTCAAAAGATCTATAGTTTTGCCTTGTTAGTTCTACTTTGATCAAAACTCTTGTAATTGTAAACCTTCTAGACTATGTTCCCGAAAGGAAAGAAAAATTAATGCATCCATTTTATTTTTGTTCTTCCTAAATCAATAAATTAGGATATTTTTAGTTCAATTCTTGTTAAATAATAATATTTTCCTAATAAGATAATCTAGACTTCTATTTCCCTTTCCCTTGCTACTAAACCTTCCTCCCTATTAATAAATTTGTGCACTGAATTTTATTAGGGTTGTAGATGAGGTGTCAAGTTAATGATGTTGTTTATGTGGTTCTTTTCCATTCTCACTTCACATGTGTTGTGTTACTATAAGATGAAGCTTTCTTTGTTAGGTTGAGCATCTTGCTTAAGAAGAAAACAAGAAAACTTGAGTCTTCTTGTAAGTAATATGATGACGTGCTTATGAAAACTAGAGACTAAAGTTTGTCATCATATAATTTCCTCTTGAGATGAGAGGGGGTTGGCTGTCTGCATGCCAATCTCACAAATCCCAAGATCATTACTTTCAGAAATCTCAACCCCTTGGTTAGAATAGAGATTGACTATCTCACCCATTTTTAGGGATTGGAAATTTCACTCTATTGATACCTCTAGCCCTTGCCCATAGGGAGGATGTCTCCCTTACTCTTTTGTCTAAAAAGGTATTGTTGGATGTCCACCATGCAGAATGGTGCCATAGGAATAAAGCCTATGATTGAGCTAATATTTTTTCATCTACCTCCTCTCTATCATCATGAAAGGACTAACACAAGTATTTTCCTTGATACCTCACCATCTTATAGGTTTGTCATTCTCCATAACTCCATGATTGGATCACTATTACTTCATGTGAAATTGTGAATATTTTTTTGTGACTAATGCTTTATTATTATTACTATTATCATTATTTGGTGTCTATTTGTCATGCTAATGAAGGTTTGATAATTTTCTTGCTAGTCTTTTCTCTATTGAAGCAACACCATCAAATGGATGAATGTAAAGGTTGGCATTAGATGCATTGATTGACTATTTATTAAGCAAAGGATATGCTGATGAAAGTAATGACAACGAGGAAGTTACCATATAAATCTATTTTTATTGGAATTTTTTAAAACCTTTTTCATGTTTGGAAGATCTCATGAATCAAATAGCTTATTGGCTTAGTGCCCGAAGCCTATAAAGAATCATGCTGATGTTTTGGACATGTTTTATACCATGAAGTCACAAAAACCTACTTCAGTAGCAGTTGCTCCCTAGATTTTATTTAAATACAATACCTAATATTTCATGTACCAAGATTAGTTATTTGCCAAGTTCAATTGTTAGCCAGCCAACCAGTCTGTGAACTCTTGAGTGCAGCTATGGGTGTGAGTTGTCCTTGGTTTCCCTCACACAAATATCTTTTATACATCCTGTTAATTTCAGGATGAAGGCACGTCTATTCTCTTTGTTCATTTGCGATTTCTTACTTTTTAGGGTGGTCCACTATCATAATATCTTGCATCAGTGGGTGCTTTCAGAGAGGTTACCATGGGTGAGGCAATTAAAACACGATCGACATACATGACAATTAAGTTCAACAAATAACACCTCCACTTCTAATCTCACACAATCAGTAGTGTCCTTACAAGCATACGTGGTTAATCTAGCTCATACTATCGCATAATAGCGAGGTTTCTATCTATACTTACAAACTTTTAAGTTAAGCGTCTTAGGTATGCATAAATGAGACTACCTAAAATGCCCTTATATTTTAGATTACAAATTATTTATATGTATCTATTTATTAAGAAAAACCTTTTATTTAACTGTTGTATTTGTATTTTTAATAATTTAGTAGCTAAAAAAAAGATAAAAAAATACTGCATAGGTAAATCTAAATTTAATCAACATAATAGATATAGTTAAAAAAAATATAATTACTAAATAAATATATTACTATAAATACTCTTTAGTTTTGCCCTTAATTAAAGGAAACATCTTTTCATTTTAAAAAAAATGTATGGATTTTGCTAGCTACAACCCTAAGAGCTATGGATAAGCAGTTAATTTTATTCACAAAATGATATTAATTTGGTGATGTATGTCAAATACACAGTTTAGTTGGTATTATTAAATGCTAAATAATATTATTTTTCAGCTATTTAACCATAACACTTAGGACTATGTTTAATATATTTAAAAAAATATATCTCTCCCAATCCAGTTTTAATTATTATTATTATTATTATTATTATTATTATTATTATTATTATTATTATTATTATTATTATTATCATCATCATCATCATCATCATCTCACCACTCAATTGGTCTAGAAAGGATAAAGAGTTTATGACAAGCATACTAATATCCCCCCTATTAGATATTAATATCACAAACACATATACATATATACCTATATCTTTTAAATATTTATTTTTTGTTCCTATTTTCACAAAAATTTAGCCAAATATTACCTAGTAAAATTACTAATATAGAATTAACCTCTAAAATAGCCATCGATTTCATAGAGGTAATTGTAAGGTTACTTTAGGTATTACGTAGTCAAATTCTACTCATGTTATACAAAAAATAAATCATTAAATTTGATATACATTTTTAATAACTTAACAGTATTTTTAATAAATATGTGTGCTTTAAAAGTATTATACTTACAAAGCAAACCCACATCTCCAACCATCTCATTTAACAAATCATCCACACCATATGTGAAGCACATCCCAACTATAAACACTTCACCTACAAATTAATTACTAAAATAGCCCACGTAAATTTAACAATCACCAAAATTGTCCCCCAGCAAGAAAAATCTCCTAAATAACCCCTCTATTAAATTAGACAAATAGAGTGTTTTTTTTTTGGAAAATTCATAGAGAAGATGCTAGTCCACATCGCGAGTTAATTTTTAAAAAAATATTCAATATATACTGGCATTTTTACTATACCCTAAAATACTTTACCTCCTCCTTGCCGACACTTTATTATCTTCTCCCACTTTCTTTCTCTCATTTTTTTTTTCTGTCATTCACTTTCTCTTTCATCCTCCACCTTGACCTTAAATATTTTCCTTAATATTTCATCTCAATAAACTTGTTTCTATTAGATCGCAATCCATACTAGATTTCTATCACTACACTTCAATATCACACCTCCATTAAACTAATTTAAGGTATGTCTTTGAGTCTAAATTTATTTCTCCAAATTTTTTGCCTTAATTTTTTAATGATTTTGTATATATGTTGGATTCTACTAAGTTTTTACTGTGAATATCATATTTTTATTTCTCTTAAATTTTGTATAGGTATTTGGCTTCAATTTAATAAGTTTTACATATATTTTGATAGTTAGTGTAATTTAGTTAAATTATATGTTTATATTGTTGAATTGTGTTTTCAGTTTGCATAAATATAATTGTGAAGATTTTTCTTTTATTCAAATTATATGATATCCATGAAAATTTTATGAAAATTATAATTTACTTTTATAAGAATATATATATATATATATTAATTTATGTGAATAGGTTAGTGATATAGGTTGAGTGCATGATATACCCTAATTTTGTAGAAATATTATAAACTTAAATGTTAACATTAGATTAATATATTTGTTATAACTAATACCACAATATGACACTTGTAGATTGATTACTAGTTTTGATCATAGAGAATAGGGCATTCTTGCAGATTAAATGATTTAGACACTGCTTATAATTATTTATCTTATGAAGATAAGGTAATGTCCTCAAAGACTCCTTTGGTCGTAATAATAAAAGTGCCTAATATAAACGTAAGTGATAACTTATTGAGTTAGTTATTACATGCTTGGGATAGCGAAAAGAAATAATTTATCATAGGAAGTAGATGTATCCTTTTTGAAGCATGCGATATAGGTCTAATTTTGGTACTTACGTATGTTGCATACTAATAAAGTTAGATGGTGGCTACAGAGTTGGTGAATTCTAGAAATTTTTTGTTAGGGTTCACAAGAATAAACACGTATCTCCTGATAGCATAAATTTATTATTGAAGTATCAATGGATTTTCAATTAGATTTAACTATTAAAGATGTTGTTATTATGTATATAATGTATATTTTTATAAAATTTTTATTTCATACGCCATGAGAGAGATATGGTGTAAGTTTACTAAACTGTTAGATAAAATTGAACATCAATCAAATTATACATGGGTTTTGTTGGTGTATAAGTTTTTGGTTGAAGAAGGCTTGAATGCATTTTATAAGAGTACAAAAAATTTGGAATTTCTTTTGAGTGGATGCACTCATATCTTGAAGGTTAGAAATCACAATAATAAATAAGTTTAATATATTTATCTTGTACTCTTAACATATAATATTTATAAATATAATTTAACATTGTTAGGTTTAAGCTATTAAACACTTAACATTATATAATAATTCATTTGATATGAAATTGTGGTTGTAAATTAAGAATTATAAGAAGGGGAAGATGATAAAAGATACATTAAAGCGTTGCAAACTAAAAAATGATTTTTAAGATAATGTACAGTGATTTGGTTATAGATCAATATATTTGATTTGAAATTGAATACATGAAACACTACATGTTGTTATGTTATGTTTGCAGTTTTTTTCTTTATTTATTTAGTCTTGACTAACAAAGAGATGAACAACTTGATTGCCAATGAAGTATATATAGACAATCATCCTTCAACTTCATTATCAACATTAGTATAATATATTATCTACTATTATGTATATTTTTTTATAGCAATATAATATAGTGTCTATACTTAGACATTTGTATTAGTTCAAAAAACAAAGTTATATATATTATTGTCATCAGTATAATATATTATCTCTTTGGAGTTTGTTAGATTAGAGAGGAACATGGAAGACCCTCTTATGAAGGGTCTAACAAGGAGATTCATCCTTGAATCATCGAGGGGGATGGGATTTAAGCCTTTAAGTTGAGGAAAATATGGTGGATTACTCTCTTGCACTATATTTCCACCCCTATAGCGTATAGTAGTGTGTTGTGACATGTTAAACTTATGATCTTAATGATTTTATAGCCCTATTTTTGAGTGGCCCTAGGGAGATGGACTTGATGAACTCACAGCTTGATACATATGAGGTTGAGCATAAATGTATAGGCATTTTTGGTGGTGCTTGTGAGACGCACTTGGTGAATTCACTTAGGTGAGATTGAAGGTGGGTCACCTTTTATGAAATACTGAGGTTATCTTTCTAGAACACTCATGATTACCCAAAGCACATGTATGGCCATTAAAAGCACTTGTGTTATTATCGCAAAATGTATAGAATTTAAGGTAAGACATGTGTTGTGGGGGTCTCAATGGAAGTCTAGGTAGTTCAATATTCATTCACTTTTTAGATGCGATTGTTGTCTCAATTCATTACATATCAATTCAATCATCATGACATTTGCGCCACTACCTGATTAAACACCATTTCTGTCTCCGTCGTCTAACACCACTATTTGAACCACCCATAGAACCACTCCCTGCACCACCCTCTAACTAACTACACCTCCCTTCTCCCTTGATTTGCCTTACGCGAGCCATCATGGCCATATAAAGTAACCTCCTCGACTAACCCTTCCTTCCACCTCCGCCGCCCTTCACATCACCATTAGCCACTACTCCCGCCGTAACCACCACCTCCTACACCTCCCAAACTGCTCTGCAGACTCTCCTCTACCTTTCCCTACCCTTCTTTTTCCCTTCCTCCCTCTCCTCCTCTCTTTCTCTCTTTCCTCCGCTCTCGACCACCACAACCGACGTCGTGCGCTGCCACCTTTGGCTGCGCCACCACCCTCATTCTACTCCTCTCCATCTAGGCAACCATAAACACCCCAACTTCCACCCTCTTTCGCCCTCTCCTTTTTCCAGCACTCAGCTATCTCTCTTTTCTTCTCTTTTTCTAGCCGCCACCGCCGCCATGCACCACCGTCGGTGCCGCCTGTCACCACCATCCCAAGGTGGTACCCTAAACCCTCTCAACCCTTTTACCCAATTTATACAAGCTTTAATTATTTAATTTTATTATATTTCCATTATTTCGAATATTACTACTACTACTACTACTACTAATGTTATTAGTATTATTGCTATTGAGGGTGGAAGTCCTAATTAGTTTTTATTTTGATTATATTATCATCATCATCATTATCATTATTATTATGTGTTTTTATTATCATCATCAATCATCATCATCATCAATCATCATCATCATCATCATCATCATCATCATCATCATCATCATCATCATCATCATCATCATCATCATTATTATTATTATTATTATTATTATTATTATTATTATTATTATTTCTTTTATTATTATTATTTAAAAGTAGGGTCAAAACCCTACTTTACATTATTTTTGATTTATACTATTATTTTTGTTATTGTTATTGCTATTTTATATTACTATTATTGTATTTATTATTATTATTTTATTATTAACATTAGTAGTATTAATATTAGTATTAATTTGGTGAAGGGTCGAAGCCCTTATTTCACCATTTATTTTGAATTATACTATTATTAGTATTATTATTATTATTATTATTATTATCATTATTATTATTATCATTATTATTATTTTTAGTATTATTATTATTATAAGGGTTTGTAGTTGGTGTTATTATTATTATATTATTATTTTATCTAAAACCCTAATCTTAGAATAAATTAGGAAATAATAGTATTTTAGTAGGAGGGAACCTAATCTTTATTTTTTTCCTCTTATAGGTGAGACTAGTCGAAACTCTAAGGAGGCGTAGGAGTGTACTCCAAAACCAGTGTCGTATTAGGTAAGGGTGTAGCTAGGGCCTTATGTGTGTTTATATGCCTTATATGTTTGTATGCCATGTATCATGATGTGTTATGTATCTTATGCTTATTGTTATAACTATTTCATGTTTAGTGCGGCTTGGAGTTGAGGTATGCTTATCTGCTTTCATATGGCATGTGTTACCATGTATATGTTGTGGAATGTGATGAAAGGTGTTATGACTCTTTAAGACATGCATGTGAGGATGTTTAATGTGGTATTGTGGGGTGGAACGATGAAAAAGAAAAATGGGAGAATGAGATGACTGAAGGGATGTAAGCTGGCTAATATAGATGGAATTCACCTAAGTGTTCCATGGTCTATGAGTGGATGAATAAAAAGGGAATTTTAAATAAAATAAAAGAGTGGAGAATCTAGAATCTTGCATGGGAGAATCTAGGGTTTGCATGGGAGTCTAGGGTTTTGCATGAAAAAGTTTGAAGGTGTGCATGGGAAGGTTAGCATCTGCATGGGAGTAAAATTTACATATGAAAAATTGACTTGGGATGTAAGAAAGGTAATGTAAGAGTTTTTTGGGTGTTTGGAGGCTTTGGGTGAAAAATAGTACATGAGACAGTATAATTGTACATAGAAGACTGAGCTAGGGTTTTGGGGAAAATCCTAATATGAGAAGGAGTACAAGAAGAAATAATGGAGGGAGAGTGGAGTACGAGAGGATGATGGAAATTATCAAGTGAGGATGAGCATGATTGGCATGGAAAAATAATAAGTGGAATGTGAGAAATGGAGGGGTGATATATGGATATGAGGAAGCTAGGGTTTGGTATGGCCAATTAGGGTTTGGTGTGGCTACTTAGGGTTACGTGATCACACGTGCACTTGGTGAGTAAAGTGTGATGATGAGGGTGTAATCTAAATTTTGTGATGTGTGGAGTGTTAAAATGAGTTGGGTTGTGTAAGATGGAGTGGGATGGACCACATAGGCCTAAATTAGGGTTTCTGGGGAAAACCCTAGAGTGAGGCAGTTAGTAGACTGGAGGTGAAAAGTAGTGGGCCTTCACCTACATACATGGGAAATGGGCTCTAGTGTGAGCTAGGATAAGGAGGAAAGGATGTTGGGCCAAGATAGAAGGTGCATTAGTCTCAAGATACGGGTGTCCTCTTGGGAGGATAAGTGTAGAGGGAGTTAGTAATGAATGTCTAGGGTGAAATCTATTGAATAAGATACTATAAGACACTAATCATGTAAAGTAGAAGATTATTGAACCTGGCCCAGACCGATCCACTGGTATAATAGTGGCCAGGTGTCGGGGTGCCCTAAAGACTGATCCACCAGTCTATAATAGTGGTTAGGGCATGTTTCCCTATGTGTGACTGATCCACTGGCTATAATAGTGGGGGATCCCGAGTTCAATAAACCAAATCTTGAGTTTTCTAAAACATATAAAAGACACTAAGTACTTATAGTGGAATACCATGCAAGTAGGGGCCAAACCGATCAACCGGCGTATAATAGTGGTTAGGGCGTCTTGCCCTATAAGTGACCGATCCACCAGCTATAATAGTAGTTAGGGCATGTTGCCCTATAAGTGACCGATATACCAGCTAAAATAGTGAGGTTCCCGTACTCGTATGGATTTGATAAAAAAACATGGTGTGAAATGATTATCGATAAGAGATTAATTAATTAATTAATCCGAACTATAAATGGCCTTTATTTATTATTCATCTAAAGTGATCGTATGCTATTTTATTATTCTGCTGGGATCATGTGCTTTTGTGTGTCGACCTTAGTGCATGGTTACCTTACTCAGTACGTAGTGTACTGACCACTCATTTTATAGGTGTTACTCATTTCCATGAGTAGAAGGCCCTTCTGACTTTGTGCAGGTGGGCGATGCATATTTTGACGCCTTTGATATTCATGAGGCATCAGGTAGAGCTGAGTGTTGAGCATGTGCTTGGCTCGATGATCAGGAGTGATGTGGCCGGATTCTCTCCTTATGTTATTCTATTTCTTTTTTGTATTGGATTTCCTAGAACTAAGCTACTATCGTTTGTAGACATTATTCCTTTCAAGGAAATTTGATTATGTAAACTTTTTACGCATACTCTGATTTCTATGCTATGACTCTTCTAGTTTTCTTTTTATGAACTCTTGGTTTAAGTATTAATGTAAGTTTGCCAATAATCCTTTTTAGCCTTAGCACTTGGTACTGGAACAATAGGAGTGAACCGGTCTGGTACTAAGTGTAGCGCTAACATTATCAAAATTCACATATTCTAATTTATTTGCTTTCGTTTAAAAAAATAGTGAATTTTAGGATGTTACAATAACAAAAACATCTACTACTGCTACCCTATCAATTTTTGACTGTAATTATTTATAAATAAGAGTGTTAGGTTAAATGGCGCGCTCTAACCGAAAACAGATCAAAAATGAGTATTTCATTAGTCTGATATAACAGAAGGGCTATTTTGGTGAGTTTTTATTTTTGTTTTGTTTTTATTTTTGATAGGGGACTATTTTGATGTTTCTTGAAATCAAATGAGCTATCTTATTATCTAATAACAAGATAATGAGTTCACTCTCCAAACTTAATTTAGGGATTAGAACAAAACATAACTCTAGCTAAATCACCATAAGATATCTAATCAAATGGAATGATTCGATTTACTAGACTTTCCAAGAAGAATGATAATCAAATACACCTTTTATTTCTTTCTTTCTTTCTTTCTTTCTTTCTTTCTTCTTCTTCTTCTGTATTTTATTTTATTTGAATTTTCTAGGCAGTGTGAGTTTATGACTCATATTTGATGTGTTGTGTAGCATGGATGATTATGTGTAGGTGTAGAAGAGTTTAGAAAAGTACGGAGTAATCGATAATGAACACAAACTTGTTATGGTGATGGATACGAGTGTGCCATTAGACACTACTGAAACATGAAGAAAAATTCAAAGATAAGCATTAACATGACACCTCCTAATGGTGGTCACCACAGTCATGTCAATAGTGACATAACCCCCTATGATGAGCACCATGTATATGTTGATGATGATGATGTGCCTCCTTAAAGTCATTATTTTCCACAAACTACTGTTTTTACATATAATTTTTATTCCATTTTCCATAGGTTATTATCAGAGTTATTATTTTCTCCTTATTTAGAGAGAAACATAGATCTAGAATTAGTTCCTTGAGAGAGAGATTGTATTCTTGAGAGATCTTATGATGAGGACTGATTCCTTCATGAAATAGCTTGTTTTCTACACATAATAAAGATCATATGTTACCCTTATTTAATTCTTGATGGCTTTTCTCCATTAAATCTTATAATCCCTAATTATGCTAGATTAGGTCTTATGTCTACACGCTAGTTGATCCCCAACAAATTGGTATCATATCTTAGATCTGTGTGAGGAATAGTATAGGATGGTGTCTATAAGATTTGATATTATAAAGTTTGATAGTTCCATGAACTTTAGCTTATAGAAGTTGAAGATAAATGTGGTCTTGGCTCATAATGAATTAGAGAATTCTTTATGAGGAAAATCAAAGAAGGCTGCAGTGATGAATAAGGAGAAATTTGATGATATCAATGTAAAGATCCTATATACCATATAATTTTTTTTGTCTAAAAAGTTCCCATAAGAGGTTGTGAAAGAGATAATTGTGTCTACCTTGTGGCTTAAATTGGAATCTCTCTACATGACAAAGTATATTATGAATTGTCTGTTGTTGTACAACATATTTCATGAATTAAAACTAGGTGAGAGATAATGTCTTTATTCTCATCTTGATGAATCTAACTATATTGTTATGGATATGTAGAACATAGATGTCAACAAATATGATGATGATGATGATTTGGATATTAAGTTGTTGTGCTCTCTACTTACTAATTATACGCATTTTTGTGAAACTATATTTTTATGGTAAGGATGAGTTAATTCTTGAGGATATAAATAATGCCCTACCACAACGAGAATTGATTTAGAATCAATTGATTAGTAGAAATTTATTTGACTTATGCGGTCAGGGTATTTTAGTAAGGGGATCTGGTGACAAGAAGAAGTTCATATCAAAGATGTATAGGTTTAATATGTTTTATTTCATGATTATTGCAAGAAATGGCATATTATGAAATACTGTCTTCATGGAAAATATATAGATAAAGTTGCTGATACATTCAATGAATAGGAGGATGTTTCCATAGCTGAAGATGAAAGTGATGGTTACATATTCACTGATAGGTGAATTTTAGATTCTAGGTGCACTTATCATGTTGATCCCCATAGAATCCTTTTCCAAACATACGTCACAATTTGAGGTGGAGTTGTAATCTTGGATAATAGTGCTTCATGTAAAGTTGTTGGGAATGGGACTCTCAAGGTGAGGATGTATGATAGTGTGGTTAGGACACTGTCTGATTTTTGTCATGCTCTTGAGATGACTAAGAGCTTGATATCACCGTGTTCCTTGATAGCAAAGGATATAAACGTGTCACTGAGAATGGTACTATAATACCCCAAAATTTACTATCCAAATTTTTTATTTTTGCGGAAGCATAATAATATGATCATCAGGGTTAGTGCCATACTATACATGATGAATTTGGCTTACCCTACCATTACCATATCGAATACAAAGATAAATTTTCACATCTTCAAATAAGATAAATGAGAGAATGAGAATTATTTCATAAAACTTAGATAAGAGTTTGGAGCCAAAACTTTGAATACAAGACAAGTGAAATACAACAAAAGAGGTTCATTGGAACTAAGAGTCCATAGTATCCTGAAAAAAAGAAAGCAACCAGGTAGCATCAACTCTATGCCAAAGCTTAAACAAATAATTCTCTTATCCATAGGAAGTGCATCATAAACAAAAAAAAATCATGAATGAAGTCTTCAAAAGCCCTCACAACAACACCTAGATCATTTACTTGTGGAAATGAGTAGAAAAAATGAAAATGATAGTTAATACTTGTGTATTGTGTAAGGTAACAATATGCTTCATAAGAAAAAGGGACATACATTGCATATATGATCACATGAAAGAGATATATGTGTTTATTTTTTAGGATACGAGATGACCCAAGAGGGAACCATAAATAGAATTTCATAATATATGATTATACGATCTAATTACTTACTTTTTTGAGTTTAGTGACCCTACTATTCATAATTGGTAGAATGGTATCAACAATAAAGCGATCCTAGTTCATCACGCTTATATCCATTATTCTCGTCCAATGAAATGAATTAGCACAACTCCAAGGCATAATGCTCCTATCCACTATTTTTGTTTGATGTAAGGGGCTAGTACAACCCTAGGGCATAATCCTTCTGACCACTATTTTTATTTGGTGGAACAAACTAATACACCCTTAGGTCATAACGCTCTTTGCCGCCATTCTTGTTTGGTGAAACAAACTAGTACAATTGGTTTTGACTCAGAAATATTTTACTTTAAATATACTTGTCTTGTGATACTATTTGGTGATAAGTTCATATTTTGACATATTTTATGCCCTTATAATCTCAGTTTTTAGTATTTTATTTGAGTAATTTAGGTGAATAATTATGATTTTATGCTTAAGTGATAATAATTTCATACATGTTATTATTTGAGCTAAAATATATTTAGAGTATAATATTATTTATTTACTTTTATTGGTTTTAATTTTGCAGGTATTGTTTTTATATAAAAGAAAAAAAAAGAGTCAGACCTTTGGACAAACTGCCCAAAGGCTAAAAAATAGGGAACATCAAGAGAGCCAAATGAGAGAGAAGGAGGGATGAGTTGAGAATGGAGAGTCGGCCGCACAGAAAAGGAAAAAAAGTAAAAGTAGTAGGGTGCAGAGTTGAAGAAGGGGAGCTAGCAATAATGAGAGGGCTGGCATAAGGGGCAAAGGGTTCGGCAACACACGAAATTATGGAGAAAAAAAACATGCAGCGTTAGCAAACACAGGAGCATAGGAGGCAGGCGGCTGAGTAGCAAACGCAGAAGAAGGACGAACACAAAAAATAAGAAAGCCACAACACACGAACGAGAGAAAATGAAGCCATCATATGGAACAGAGAAGAGCAATAGTGCGAGGGCACAAGAATCGAGGAGCACAGAGTAGGCCAGTGAAGAAGTCTATGCGGAAGAAGAAGAAAAAGAAAAAGAAAAAGAAAAAGAGAATAATTGCATGAAAAATAAGGCTAAATGAGATAGAAATAAGAGAGAAAAGTTATCTAGTAGAATTTATTTAAGATGAAATTAATTTTTTATCTGAATTAATTATAAATAAATTCTTGATCTTTCATCCTTAATTAATTCTGATTATTTCTTTCTCTATTTTTAACTTATATTTTGGATATATATTTCTGTGTAATTAATTCAATAATTATAGCCGGCTAATTATTTATTATTAGGGAATAGACTGAAACCTTAGATTAGGGTTTGAGATATGATTTTAGTTTTCTTTGTTTTTTGAGATTGTTCTTTGAATTTATTTTAATTGTCATCGTATATATATATATATATTCTGTTAAGTATAATTTATATGGCGCATGCCATGTTCTGGTTTCCATATAGTGACAGTATGTAGGATTAATTATCTACTAGGTGTCCATTTAAATATACTATAATTTATATATATATATATTGCAGCTAGGTTAGATTTTTTTATTCTAACTAGAATAGTAAAACGTTTAGATACGTGTGTGTCAAATAAGGAAAATACAGCTAAACATGCTTAGTGTATTAGTTTAGGTACTTAGATTGATATCCATACAATTATACTTAATGCATTAAATCTAGTTAAATATAGAAGCCGCTTGTTGATACTATATTACTAGTATTTAATAGGGTTAATATTGGTGCTTTGTCATATCAATTAATTAAGAGAATTAATATAAGGTGTATGGACTTACTTTTAATGTACAACTTCGTCAATCTCTTTCTCATGATAAATAATGACTTAGAAATTAATATAATATTTTGACCTAATCTAGTGGTGGATTTCGATTTCCCTAGTTTATTTATCATATCTAGAGTTATCCATTATTATTATTATTATTATTATTATTATTATTATTATTATTATTCTATTTTTTTTATTTTTTATTTTATTATTTATTTATTTTTATAACCCCCATTAGTATTTTTCTTATTTATTTTTTTGTGTGATTTAGGATTTTTATTTATTTTAAGCTACTTAAATAGAGGTGAGCCATCTTAATCCCCGATATAGAATGATACCTTTTTTTTAACAATACTATAATTGTTAACAAGAAGGTTTAAATTGTATGCCGGCTACGGCCACACCATTTAGTCATTGCATTAATGCCATGCATACTTAACATAATTATACAAGATACATAAAACACAACTAAAGTTAACTTAGATCACTCCCCAAGAAAAAGACCACAATTCCCTTGAGAATCCTAATTTCATAAGACAAGCCCAATTTATCCCATAAAACTCACCAAACCACCAACTTTAGTAAAATAATCTCAAAGATCATTATTAACAATATATATATATATATATATATATAAGTCAAGTTCTAACTCTAACATCTCGCACATGTGATACTGATCATGCCTCTAAGGTTACTATGCCCAAATTAAGTCATTTTCTCATTTTAGCATACCTATGCTATTTATAATTAACCCAAATATTTCACATAACATACTGAGCATATTTTATCTCAATTACGTTTTAGAAATGCCAAAATTTCATATTCAACCTAATTGACCAAAACATCCCTATATTGCTTAAACTCCTCAAAACCTCTTTTTATGAAACTTATGTCATACTTAACCTTGACTCTAACATATTAAACATGATTTCGTTATAAAATCATCAATGATTACCATACCATATTTATTTTCCCCAAGAATTCATGGATTGATCATCATGCCCTTAAAGTTGAGAATGACCCAAACTTCTCATCAAAACCTTACGAGTCCCAACATTATCAACTTTGTATCCACCACATATTCCATCACGATATCACTTATTTATATTTAAAATCCATGACTTAATTAAAAAAATATATATCATGCCTACATGATAGGGTTAAACGACAAAGCTTAACTAAACAATACCATATAAGCTCATAATTTGACATAGTAATCATACCTGCATAATACAATACAAAAAGATTAAGGTATAGCATCAACAACATGATTTCCACAAAACATACTATACCAACATGATTTCAAGAAAATGAAGAATATCAATATAGTATTGCATATAATAAACACATAGAAATGAAACTCCTTAATTTTTGACATGTATCCTTATAATAACATGACGCAAGTCTCTAAGCAAAATACTCCTAATCACCAAACTCTAAAACTACTTTATGATTGTCTAAAGAAAAAAAAGAATGAAAGGTTAGAATGCGTAGCATGATGATTAAGGAAGGATAGACAACGAAGGAGGGAAAGGAGAGAAGAACCAAAGAAGATGGGTTGGCTTGTTGTGTGAGGGTCAACCAATTTTGGGGTTACTTGTGTGACCAATTCACATAGCAAAAAAGGAGTAACAAGGGAAGCTCACATTGAGAAGGGGTAGAACACAAGCTCGATAGCACTAGGTGAAAGATTAGAAATGTAAGGTACACATGCTTGGAAGCATCTAACGAAACTCGACACGCAAGGTGCACATGCTCAACCATAAAAATGCAAACTCAGTAACGGTAACATAAGATGGGAAAGGACAACACAAGATCGAGAAGGATAGTGCAAGCTTAGTAAGGAAAACTAAAAGCTTTCAAGCTCTTAAAAGAAAACATAATATTAGCAAGGAAATCCACAAGCTCGACAAAGATAACACAAGATTGATAAGGAAATCCATAAGCTTGATAAAGATAAATGGGGTGTAGAGGAGGCTCTATTGCATGGGGAATTCATATATAAGGATAGAATGAGTATGAAGGTTGGATTTTGAGGGGTTGGGGTACATGAATGGTGGTTTAAACTCGGATGGTGTTTGGCTGGGCGCTTGTTATCAAAAGAAATGGTGGTGTGGCTGCAAAAAAATGAAGATGAAACTAAGGGAAGGAGATGGAGGAATCAATTAGAAGTTTGTAGAGATAATTCTTAGAGCAAAAAAGGAAAGGGGTGGGTTTGATGAGGTTGTAATAAATTACCAGGAGGTGAGAGGGAAAAGGTATTACATGGATGGTTTATTTCATACAAAATGCATGGCATGAGGGAGTTCGTAAGTGAGGTCAATTTGGGGAAAAGGGGATGGATATTTTGGTATGTACATGTGAAAGAAGGGACGTTGAGTGTTGGCTAAGAAAAACTTGGGTAACTTGGTTACAGTAACCAAACTAAAATAAATTTGGTTGTGGCAATAGAAGATAGGCTAAGGGAAAGAAGGAAAAGGGGAAAGAAGAGAGAGAGAGAAGAGAAGAGAAAGAAAGGTGTTTAGAGTTAGAGATAGGGTTTAACAATTAGAAAAAGGGTTAAGATACTAATCACTTGGGATAATGGTTAGGCTAAAATTTGGGATATTACAGGTACATTGAGAGTTGCTAAAGGGGTTATGGTAATAATTGTAGGCAAGCAGGTTGGGTCATTATAACACTCCCAAAATTCACTACTGAAAAATTTCGTTTAATAAAAAGGTTTAAAGGAAGCGAAATAACAAAACTATGAATTTTGGGGATATTACTGCCATACTTAGTACCAGATCGGTTCACTTCTACCGTTCCAGTACTAAGTGCTAAGGCTAAAAAGGATTATTGTTAAACTTAAGTCAATAACTAACTAGAAAGATTATAACATAGAAATCAGAGTACACGTAAAAAGAGTTATAATCCAAAGTACATAGTCAAAGTTCCTTGAAAGGAATAAGGTCTACAAATGATAATAGTTTAGTTATGGGAAATCCAATACAAAAAGTAATAACATAAAGAAATAAAAGAACATAAGGAGGAAATCCGGCTATGCCACTCTCGATCTCCGAGCTAAGTCCATGCTCAACTCTTAATCCCACCCGATGCCTCACAAGTATCGAAGACACCAAAAACATAATCACCAACCTACACAAAGTCAGAGGGGCCTTTTGCTCGTGGGAATGAGCAGCACCCATGAAAAGGGTGGTCAGTACGTTACGTACTGAGCAAGATAAATATGCACTAAGGCCGACACATAACATAATTCAAGCATGATAATATAACAACATACACTCTTTAGAGATAAATAAAGACCAAGCTGTAGTCCAGATAAACTGATTATTAAATCTCTGATCAGAGCTCAATTCATACCATGCTTATTATTATTCCATGCGAGTATGGGAACCTCACTATTATAGCCGGTGGATCAATCACTTATAGGGCAGAACACACCTAACCACTATTATAGCCAGTGGAGCTGTCACTTATTGGGCGAAAAAGCACCTAACCACTATTATATGCCGGTGGATCAGTTTAGCCCCGACTCTCATGGTGTTCCACTGTAAGTACTTAGTGTCTTTTATGTGTCTTAGCAAACTTAGAGTTTGGTTTATTAAGCTTGACATCCTCCACTATTATAGCCGGTGGACCAGAAACATACTAGGCATAATGTACCTAACCACTATTATTCGTTGGTGGACCGGTCTCTAGGGCACCCCAGCTCTTGGCCACTATTATTCGCTGGCGGATTGGTCTGGGCCCGGCTCAACAGTCTTTCACTTTACATGATTAATGTTTTACCGTATTTTATTCAGCAAGTCTTCACCCTAGACATGCATGACTAACTCCGTCTACGCTTATCCTCCTAAAAGGGCCCGTCCCATATCTTGAGACTTTGCCCCTCCTAACACACCCCATCATCCTTTCCTTCTTTACCTGACTCATACTAGAGGCCCAACTCCTAAGTATGTGGATCAAGGCTCACTACATTACACCTCCAAGTCCACTCACTGCCTCACTCTAGGGTTTTCTCCATAAACCTTTATTTGGGCCTATGTGGCCGATCCTTCTCCACCTCAAACAACCCAAACTATTTTAATACCCCACACATCACAACCCTTGAATTTGACCTTCATCATCACACTTTACTCCGCAAGTATACGTGTGACCACAAAACCCTAGGTGGCCACACCAAACCCTAGCTGGCCATGCAAAACCCTAGCATCCTCTTTTCCACATGTCACCTCTCCATTTCTCACCTTCCACTCTTATTTTTTTCCATGATGCTCATGCTCATCCCTCACATGATAATCTTCCATCCTCATCTCATACTCTACTCACCCTCATTTATTTTTTCTTTTTACCACCTTCTCAGATTAGGGTTTCCTCCCAAACCTTAGCTTGGTATCCTATGCACTCTTATATTGTCCCATGTACTATTTTCCACCCAAAGCCTCCAATCACCCAAAAAACTCTTCCATTACCTTCCTCATATCCCAAATCAACTTTTCATATGTAAAATTCACCCCCATACAGAATTTATACATCCCATGCAAACCCTCAAAGTTTCTCATGCAAAACCCTAAAACTCCCATGCAAAACCCTATATTCTCCAATGCAAAACCCTAGATTCTCTCACGCAAATCCTAGATTCTTCCATGCAAAATCCTAGATTCTTCCACTCATGGATCATGAAATATTTAGGTCAACTTATTTTCCTTTGGTCAACTTACTCCCCTACTTTCCAATTTCATCCTTTCACCCTATATCATCTCATTACATATCCTATCATGCATGTCCTAAAGGGCCACAACACATCACATCATATACATATTATACACATGCCATAAGATAACACATGAGCTTACCTCAACTCCAAGCTATGCTACACATAAAATAGATATAATGATAAGCATAAGATACATAACATATCATGATACATGGCATACAAGGAATATAAGGCACATAACACACATAAGACCTTAGCTACACCCTTACCTAATACGACACCAGTCTTGGAGCACACTCCTACGCCTCCTTAGGGTATCGACTGGTTTCACCTATAAAAGGGAAAAACTAAGGATTCGTTTCCTTCCTACCAAAAATACTATTATTTTCTAATTTATTCTAAGATAAGGGTTATAGATAAAATAATAATAATATTATTATAATAGTAACACTAAAAAAATACTAATATTGCTAAGAATAATAGTAATAATAGTAATATTGAAAAAGATGATAATATAAGGTTTGAAGATTTTACCATAATGATAATAATGATACTAATACTAATAATAATGATAATAATGATAATAATGATAATAATAATAACAACAACAACAACAACAACAACAACAACATCAATAACAATAGTAATAATAGTAATAATAATAATAATAATAATAATAATAATCATCATCATCATCATCATCATCATCATCACCACCATCGAAATAATTACAAAATAGGATCTTGGCCCTATATAGTGATAACAAAAACAACAACAACAACAATAATATAATTAAAATGGATAAGGCTTAATTAATTAGGGTTGAGAGGGTTTAGGGTACCACCTAGGGTTGGTGGCGACTGGCAGCACTAGCGGCAACAGCGGTGACAGGAAAAAGGGGAGAAAAGAGAGATAGTTAAATGTTGGGGATAGGATAGGGAGAGTGAGGGTGTAAGTTGGGGTGGTGGTGGATGCCCAATTTGAGAGGGTTGAAATGAGGGTGGCAATGCGGCCAAAGGTGGCAGCGCACGGTGGCGGGTGTGGTGGCCGAAAGTGGTGGAAAGGAAAAAGGGGAGGATAGGATGGAGGAAGGAGAAAATTAGGGTAGGGGGAGGTAGAGGAAGGTCTGTAGGAAATTTTGGGAGAGGTAGGAGGTGGTGGTTGTAGTGAAAGTGGTGGAAAATGGTGATGCGAAGGCTGGCAGAGGTGGAAGTGTAGTTGATTGGGAAGGAGACTTCGCATGGCCGGGGTGGATCTTGTAGGGAAAATCGAAGGAGGAGGTGGTGTAGTTCGATAGAGGGTGATGCAAGGAGTGGTGTTGTGGGTGGCTCGAGCGGCGTCGTTGAGCGACAGCGGCGGAAAAGGCATCTGATCAGGCAGTGGCGCAAAAGGGTGATTTTTTCTAGGTTGAAATCAAAAGCTCGAATAGGGCTGGTTATGGGGGTATTTATAGAGATAAAGGAGGGGATAAGGTCAGGGGAAATGGGAGAATAGAGGCAGGTAGGTTAGGGCTTATTTGTTGGTGACGGTAGGCTAGCATAGGCTGCTATGGCTAGATGTGATTGGCTAGGAAAAAGGAAATGGTGTGTGAGAAGGGAGGGAGGTTGGTTGGGTCGAAATGGTATGCGAGTCAGCAGGGAAGAGAGAGGAGAGATAGGCCAGTCTGTGGAATGGTCGGTGGTGAGAATCTCGGAGGAGTTGCAGGCTGCGACGGGGAAGGAAGAAGAAGGTAGGGGATCAGGCGGTGTGGGAAAAGGAAAAGAAAGAAAAGGAAAGAAAAGAAAGAGAACCAGCTGGCTGAGGGAAGGAAGTGCAGTGCAGGCCTAGGCCGTGCGGAAAGAAGGAAAGGGGAGAGGGGTTTGGGCCGTTGTGCTGGCTTAGGTCGGGGAGAAAAGGGAGAAAAAGAGAAAGGAAAAGGAAAAAAGGAGAGGGAGAAAGGAAAAAAAGAAAAAGGAAAAATAGGTGTGTTATGATTAATTTAAATATTTTGGGTATTTGGGATATTTAAAAATAATATTTAATTCCCTTTTTAGGCTAATTTGAGATTTTTGAAAGATTTTTCCTAAATTCCATTTTAATTTACAAAACACCCTAATTTTTCCGAATTAAATTATTTATTAATTTCCTCTTGATTTTTCCCTAATTAATTCCCTTTTATTTTAATAAAATTACTTACTTAATTAATTTTCCTAATAGATTCTTAATTAGTTAAAATTCTTAAAATTAGAGTTTTGGTGTATTTCAGTCATTGTATGAGATTGTTGACACTATTATCGAAGGTGTAGTTGGGGTGACATTGAGGATGTCTAACTTAGATGTTGCTGGTCTTATACTAATGCGATTGGGACATGAGTGTGTTAGGGCACGATTGAAGAGAACAGGTCAAGGTTGGGTGACTTGAGTACATCTAGATTTTTTACTGATACCTTTTGTGAGTTTGAATACCTTCTTGAGAAGGAGGTGCAGCATAAGATTTTGTAGGGTGCATTTGATAAGGTGAAGGTTATAGCTGTTCTAGATGGCATAGATTCTCCTATTGAAGAGGAGCTTCGGTAGTAGGTGGAGAATCCTATTAGTGATGGATTTGAGGAGTTAGTTGGTTATACTTTGTATACTGCATATAAAAGTATTAGTGTACTAGATCTAGTGTCAGACTCATAGGTTATTGTTGGCACTAATTACACCTTGTGTTATGATGTTGTTGCTAGAGAGATATGGGGTCTTTGGTGAACTCAGGCATTGGTATATGACATTTCACTCGTTGGTCTTTTATTGTGTATTTATTATATTCTTTTTGCAACAAAAGACATGTATGAAGTACACAAGATAAAGACTTTCGATGTGTCCCAATCTCGAATTGTTGTGGTGGTTTTCATAACCACAATTACATACTTTAGAGCTGCAGGATGCTTGATGTAAATTATAATTAGTATTGACATTGATATTACTTAAATTGTGGATATTTTAAGCAAATATATGGTGAGTCATGTGGAGTTGTACATGTTAGGTGTGGAGCAGGTTCTAAGGTACTTTGGTTGTACAACATTAGCTTGTATGAAGAAGGGGTTGTTGTCTATTTTTTTGATTGGTCACTTTGATTTTAGTTGTGATCATGATGATCAAAGGTACACTAATGTGCTTAGTATATGCCTTGGGAGTTATAAGGTTGTGTGCTTGGCTATAACTGCAGTTGATGATGTTATTTGGCTTGTTGAGTTAGCTTGTGATGTTGGGTTGGAACAAGGAGTAGTTACTTAGGATGGTCTACTTGTTTTGCCAATGGAGCCATTGCTTGTGTTTGAGTTTGAGCAGGGGTCAAGTTTGGCTCATGTTTATATACCATGAGGCCTTTTGGGGCAATAAGGGCAATAAGGCCCTTCTCCCCTCTCTTTTTTGCCCTGATTCCTTCATGTCTCTCTTTCTCCCATCACTTATTCAGACGCTGCCACCACCACCATCGTGCCGCGCCGCCGTCCCAACTTCCACTCTTCCTCTCCCCTACACTACCCTCCACCAAATGAGACCTCCCCTACCCCTCACTCTTCCTCCTCTTCTCTCCCCACCTATGCAAAGTTGGCAACCTGCGCTACCCTTTTACACCCATTGTCGCCCCTTGCGTCGCCCTGCGCCTCCACCGCCACCACAACCACCTCCTCCACTACCTCCCTCTTTGCCTTATAAAAACTCCCCTACCTTCCCATGCCACCAATTTCCCTTCTCTCTCCCTCCTTCCTCATCCTTTCTTCTCCTTCACTCTTGGCCACCGCCGTTGCCATTACTTGTTCCTTCACTGTAAAACACCACAACCCCCTCTAACCTAGAAACACTACCACCCCAAAAAAAACCACTTCCCTCTCCTTTTTCCAACCTCAAAATCCCACCTTTACTATCACCACCACTTCCACCACCCTTTTGCAGCTTCCATCGCCGCTTACCCTGCCACTTCCTCTCTAGTTGTGCCCTTAACCCTTGTATTGATTTATTATGATTATTTTAAATATTTTTCCATTATTAACCTTATTATTATTAATCTCATTACTAATATTTAGTTAAGAAAAAAATAAAAGAAAAAGGAAAAAGATGTAAGAAGAAGGTTTAATATTTAATGTTCCATTTTTATAGATGAACCAAACCTTTCCCATTAGGAGGCATAGGATTTGTGCTCTAAGCCTAGTGACCTATTAGGTAAGGATATGGTTAAGGCTTGGGTTTTCTATGATTTATGCGCTTATGGGTGTAATGATATGTGTTGTGTATTTATATATGAATGTTGACTAAATATGTGTGTAGTACAACTTACTTTGCATAGATCTAAGATAAGTTGTTTATGATTTATGATATGTGTGATATGGGTGATATGACTTGTATTTTATGGCATGCTTTTATGTATAGTTGTTATGGTATGACATGTATACTAGGAGGCCTTAGGTGGTATTATGGGATTGTGGGGATCTAAAAGAAATAAAGAGAGCGGAGTGAGTAAGGAGAAGTGAAAAAAAACCTAAGTACTTTATGACCTATGGGTGATAAAATAAAAGGAGAATAATAATAAAATAAAGGGTTGGAGTAACTCTTGAATGGGAAGTGTAGGGCTTGCATGTGGTGGTTTTTCTTTGCATGGGGAAAAATCTTACGTGGGAAAATTTTCTTTAAGGTTTAAACATGGTGAGGAAAGAGTACTTTTGGTGGTTAGAGTCCTTGATGAAAAGATAGTATGTAGGTTGGTAGAAGTGTGCATGGGAGCTTAACTAGGATATTTAGGGAAAAATCTGTGTTGTGAAAGGGTTGATGGTGATTGGTTGGTGTTAGGGTTGAGATTAGGAGGGCATCTTATGAAGGGAGGTAAGTTAAGTGGTGAAGAGGGTAGAGTATGTGTGCGAAGGCATGGTGTGAAAGAAAATAGGAGTATTAGGATTTTGGGATGGATAATTAGGGTTTCTTAGACCCATGTGGAAATTGGAGAGTATGGTTGTGATGCTTGGAGTGGGTTGAATGGGGTGTTGGTGTTGGAATAAAAGGGGAGTAAGGGTCATGTATGACAAAGAGAGGTTAGGGCCAAATAGGCTAGATGAGGGTTTCTAAGGGAAAACCCTAGTAAGTGATGGTGAGCCTAGGTGGAGAAATGGGAAGTGGGTCTTGATCCAAATGTATGGGGGCTTTAGATTCTTGGTGAGTGGGGTGAGAGGTGAAAAAGAGGTCTTGGAGTCTTGGGGAGTGTAGAGGTCCCAAGTTATGGGATAGAGATTATTCAAGTAGTCTGGGGTGGAATAGTAAGAATGGGAAGTCCTTTTGGGGTATGCATGTCTGGTAGGGAATTACTTATTGAATAAGATACAAATAAAATACTAATCATTTAAAGTGGAAGACTATTGAGCTAGATCCAAACCGATTCACCTGTGAGAATAGTGGCTAGGTCCATTATGTCTTAGAGATCGATCCACCGGCAAATAATAGTGGCTAGATGCATTCTGCCCTAGAGTATTTTCCGATCCACCGACTATAATAGTGGGGGATCATGAGCTCAGTAAACCAAACCTTAAATGATAACAAGTCATGGGAAAAATAATAATCACTTATAGTGAAATACCATATGAGTCAAGGCCAGACGGATCCACCAACAAGAATAGTGGCAAGAAACATTTTGCGCTGGAGACCAATTCATGGGCAAATAATAGTGGCGAGGAGCATCCTGCCCTGTAGTGTATTCCAATCCACCGGTTATAATAAAGGGGTTCCCATACTCACATGGATATAATTCGAGAGATGTGTGAAGATGGTATTAATAGCCTAAATTATAATAATGGTGGTTAATCGGAATGACCTAGTGCATGCATTATATGCCTTTTTATTGTTATGCTCTATCTTAGCCATATGGTTACCTTACTCAGTACGTAGCTTACTAATTACCATCTTCATGGGTTTTGCTCATTCCCATGAGCAATAGCCCCTACTGAGTCCATGCAAGTAGGAGATGATAGTTATGATAACTTTAATGCCTATGATCCTTAGGCGGGACTGAGTGATGACCTATTGTACCTGTTGTGAGGTCTAAGAGGGTGTTCTCCAGACTTATCATTATTTATTTTACTATTGTTTTTATTTCCCTTGTAGTGGGTGTGTTTGTATTTAATTTCCATTCTGTATTAACTCTAATGTTGTGTACTCTGCTTTTATTTATGAAACATTGAACTTCTATGGGTTATGTGATTATTTGCATCGCTAATTTTAGTCCCTTAGTGTAACATCCCGAGTCGATACGATCACGCCGGGAATACCTTGGAGTGCTTTCGGATTGATTTGCTGGCCCTACAGATCAACACAAGTCCTTTCAGTGCGCTTTGTCCTCACTCACGCACTTCCTAATAAATTTTCATAAAATTTACGAAACTTCCCAGAAGGGTCACCAATCTAAAAAATTGCTCCACGGTCAGCACATTTAACTGTGGAGTTCTTAGGATGGAATCACCAAAAGGATGGTATACCATGTTGATATAAGTAGCCAAATCAATCCTTATAACACTCCACTCAATTTGGGGTATTATACTTAGCCTTGTGATTAGTATGAGATTGGCCAAGGGTCAACCTTGTACTAATCACGGTGGTAGCACCCCTGTTTTTAGTGTATGGTTTTCTATAGCAAACAAAAATGTTCAACTGTAAATTTCGGGGGTGTTACAAGTTGGTATCAAAGCATTGGTTTTGATAACCACACTTTATTTTTGGAAAACTTTTTTATTAACAAGTTTTTTTTTCTTGGTTCGAAAAAGTTTTCTACCCTAAAAAGGTTTTTTTTAAAACCCTAAGTTCAAGTTCACTAGTGAGGATACAAAAAGGTAGCCTAGAGATTTCCCAGAAGGGAAATAATGTATGGTAGTTGTATCAAATTGATAGGTTCCCTCCTAACATGTCTTTTCTCTTGAAACAAACTACATGATGAACAGAAGGGTCGGACATTTGGAGGAGGCCTTCATGGAGTTCATCCAGTGCCAGCTGCTGGTGCAGCCCCAACCCCACCACATCACTCTGAGAGTGTTGGGGATGATCGGATCCTAAGGGTCACCAGGCACCACCCTCCACTATACATGGGTGAGGAGGACCTCGTGGTTCTTGAGGGATGAATCTAAGACATGAATCGAACCTTTGAAGTTGTGGACTGCCCTCTAGCTAGGTAGTCAGTCCACCATAGCGGCACTCTTTCTAAGGGGCGTAGCAGATGCCTGGTGGGTTGAGCACCACACTCATGACAGTCCCCCGATGACTTGGGAGGTGTTCAAGGCTCCCCTACACTCTAGATTTTACCCAGAGAGCTTGAAGAGGGATAAGCTCAAAGAATTTATGTAGCTCACCCAAGGCAACATGATAGTTAGGTAGTATTACACTTGCTTCACCGAGCTGCTCTGATTTTCCCTAAGAATTGCTGTCAATGAGTCTACAGTGGTGTTTCAGTTTGATTAGGGCCTAAACTTCTACATCCGCCATATGATGGGAGCGGTGGCCTTCACCAACTTGGCCACCCTGTACGAGCACGCCTGCATTGTTGCTACTTTAGTCCTAGAGCAGGCATCTATCCTGGGGAATAGGATACCAAAGGGCCAGGGCTTAGGGACTAGGACCCAGCCTCGAGTAGCAGGACATCAGTAAAGAGGTTATATTAGAGGTCAGGGACTACTAAGGGGGTCCTCATACAGATGTTGTCGTAGGAGCCACCTAAGCAGAGATTGTAGGGTTTGACTTGTGACCTGCTTGAATTGTGGCACGGTGGACCACTAAGCATTCAATTATCTAAGGCAGTAGCATTTTTAGCATTTCTACGGCCAACAATACTAACAGAGGGGACCCTTAATGCCCCAGCAGTAGGCCTACTAGTAGCATGCACATACCTCATCCCCAAAGTTCTAGCAGAGAGCACCTGCCCCAGCTAGTGCACCAGTTTGGGATGTCAAGGGAAGGCCTTAGGGACCATGGCATTTCCCTCAGAGAGGAGGTCACTGAGGTTGGCCCCTGAATGTGATCAGCCAGGCAGAGGTTGATCGTTAGCTAGACATCGTCACTAGTATGTTCACCACACTGTCTTTCTCAGTGCATTTTCTTTTCGATTTGGGTGCATCTCTATCGTTCGTGTCCACTTATTTTGTTGCTAAGATTGAGCTATCACCATCTGTAAGTGTAGTATTGTCTATGATGCTTCCTTCAGGTGATAGGATGGATTGTACTGAATTATACTCAGATGTGGCCTTAGTCATAGGCGAGGTAGACTTCTTAGTAGACTTGATTGGGATGGACTTATGGGATTTTAATGTGATTTTGGGAATGGATATGCTTGGGAGGTATTGGATGGTGATTGATTGCACTCAGGAGCATGTGGTTTTACGAGGCCCGAAGGGTACTAGGGTCTCATATAGGAAGACCAAGCCCAAGCCCACTACCAAAGTGGTGTCTGTAGTTGCACTGCAATCCTTGGTCTAAAAGGGGTACCCACTGTACTTATGTGATGTTCAAGAGCTGAACAAGGACCTAATAGCTTTGAAGGGCATTCTAGTAATCAGAGATTTTTGGGATGTATTCCCAGAGGAAATATCGGGTAAGCCTCTAGTTCACGAGATTGATTTCATTATTGAGATGGTACCAGAAGCTGAGCTTGTGTCAAGAGCACCCTACTGGATGGCACCTGTTGAGCTGAAGGAACTTAAGATCTAGCTGGAGGAGTTGTTGGAGCATGGATACATATGACCAAGTGTGTCACACTGGGGAGCACCGGTCCTATTTGTGAAGAAGAAGGACGAGAGCCTTTTTCTCTAGATAGACTACTAGGGGCTAAACCAAGTGACTATAAAGAACCAAAACCCACTCCCAAGGATTAATGATCTCTCTGACTAGTTATGGGGTGCCATAATTTTCTCCAAGATCGACTTGAGATTGGGGTACCACCAGTTGTGGATAGCAGATGCTAACATTCTAAAGACTGCCTTCTAGACTCGGTATAGAAACTATGAGTTCACGGTGATACCTTTTGGGCTCACCAATGCTCTTGCAGTATTCATGGGATTGATAACGAGTATCTTCAGACCCTTCCTTGATTAATTTGTGATGGTGTTCATTGATGATATCCTAGTGTACTCCAGAGGGAATGAAGAGCACAAGTAGTATCTCTGCACCATATTTTCCTTACTATAGGAACACTGTCTGTATGCGAAGTTGTCTAATTGTGGATTTTGGCTTCAAGAAGTGGCTTTCCTTAGGCATATAGTGTCAGCGGGGGGAGTATCTGTTGACCCAGCGAAGATCGTGGCAATTACATAATGGAAGCCTCCTATGAACATGCCACAAATTCATAGTTTTTTGGGATTGGCTGGGTATTACTGATGTTTTGTGCAAAAATTCTTGAAGATTACCTGTCCTCTAACCAACCTCTTGAAGAAGGCTACCAAGTTTTATTGGGATGAGTCTTGTGATGGTGCCTTCTAGGAAATAAAGAGACAGTTGACCACTGCACCTGTCTTGACTCTACCAAAGGATTCAGAGAGTTTTGAGGTTTACAATGATGCATCCAAGCACAGACTCGGATGTGTGCTAATGATGAAGGGTAGAGTGGTTGCATATGCCTCCCAAAAATTGAAGTGGCATGAGCATAACTATCTGACTCATGACCTAGATCTAGCCGTAGTGGTTTTTGCCTTGAAGATCTAGAGGCACTACTTATATTGGACCAGGTATAAATTCTTCACAAATCACAAGAACCTCAATTACATCTTTACCCAGAAAGAGCTGAAAAATAAGGCAAAGGAGGTGGACGGGGCTAGTCAAGGACTACGACATAGAGTTGACCTAACATGAGGGTAAGGCCAGCGTGGTTGTAGATCCCCTGAGTAGGAAGACCGCACACTCTATGAACTTTTGTGTGGTTGCTAACTAGATGTTGGAGGAATTATCTAACTTGGAGATTGATATGATTCAACAGGGTGATCTCGAGGTCCGTACAAGTGCCTTGACTATCACTCCCACAATACTGAAGGAGATCTGGACCAACTAGGCCGCAGATACCAAGCTTGAAAGGATCCGTCAGAAGTTGCAAGAAGGTTGGGCCAAAGGGCTTCAGGTACATAATCATGGTAGCCTCCACTACAAGTTTTTTTGTTGGTGTGTACCATAAGGATGCTCAGAGTTGAAGCACCAAATCTTGGAAGAGGGACACCGGACCCCTTACTTTGTCTATCTAAGAGGGTATAAGCTGTATACGGATCTCAATAAGGTATACTGGTGGCCCCGTATGAAGCGGGAAGTAGCTGAGTTCATCTCTCGATGTTTGACATGTCAAAAGGTCAAGATCGAGCACCATAGATCTATAGGGCTACTTTAGCCCTTAGAAGTGCCAAGGTGGAAGTGGGATTTGATCTCCATGGACTTTGTCAGTGGGTTACCAAGGAATCAAAGTGGTTGTGACACTATCTGGGTCATCATGGCCAGATTGACTAAGTCAGTCATGTTCATTCTAGTGAAGTCCACCTGGAGCATGGATCAGTTAGTTAGCACTTATATGAAATTTGTGATTAGTCGACACTGGGTGCCTGAGGATATTGTATTAGATAGGGATTCAAGGTTTCTCTCTCATTTCTAAGGAAAGCTACAGGAAGTCCTGGGAATAAAGTTAAAGATAAGTACAAATTTCCATCCCAATATGGATGGACAGACTGAGAGGACCATTCAAACCCTAAAGGACATGCTGAGGGCCTATGTCTTGGATTTTTAGGGTTGTTGAGAAGAGTACCTGCATCTAATAGAGCTCTTGTATAACAAAAACTACTATGATAGCATAGGGATGGATCCTTTCAAAACGTTGTATAGGCAGAAGTGTAGGACCCCCTTGTGCTAGAGTGACATTAGTGAGACAGTGGTGTTGGGACCTAAGATGATTGGGGAGATGACTAGGAAAATCCACCATATTCAGGATCGAATGAGAGTTTCTTAGAGCTGACAAAAGAGCTATGTTGATTAGAAGCACTAGAGTAGCAACTTTGAGCCTGGGGAGAAGGTACTGTTGAGGGTTTCCCCCACTAAGGGTGTGTAGGGGTTCGATAAAAAGGGAAATATAAGCCCAAGGTACATCGGATCCTATGAGATGTTGGTGTGGGTTGGAGAGGTTGCATACCAGTTGGCACTCCCACCAGAGGTGGCATGAGTTCACAACGTATTCCACATCTCACATTTATGAAAGTACATTGCTGATCATTCCTATGTGATTTAGCGTGATGAGGTCGAACTTGACAATTTCCTAGCTTACGAGGAGAGACCTATGCGGATCCTTGACACCAAGCTCTGAAAGACCCGTGCGAGTGCGGTCCCACTTGTGAAGATTCTCTAGAGCCACCATAGGACCGAGGAAGCTACTTGGGAAGTTGAGAAGGACATGCACAAAGTGTATCTGGAACTCTTCGCCTCAAGTATGACAATCCCTAGTAAACCCTTTTTCTTTAAGGGGTAGTAGCATCAGATTTTATGCTTTTATTTATTGAATCGCCTTAGAATTGCATTTCCTTGTTCCCTACTCCTATAATTTAAGCCAATAACTTCGGGGATGAAGTCTTTCTTTAAAAGGATAATGATGTAATACCCCAAAACCCAAATTTAGGAATTAAAAATAAACTAAGGGTTAAAGGGTGAGATTTAATTAGATATGCCATTTTTAATAAAATAATGATACTATAATAAAATTAATTACAGTTAAAAAGGAGAAAAATAATATAGGGATCAAATTAATGGATGCTAGAATAATTTATTAAACTAAAATAAAATTTAAATAAATTTTAATAATAATTTATAAATTAATAAAAAATTATTATTTATTTTTACTAATATTATTATTCTCAAAATTTCAAGAAAATCACAAAACACCCAAAACCACCTCATTTTTTTCTTTTCCTTTTTTCTTTCCTTTTCTTTCTTTTCTTTTTCTTTCTTCCTTTTTCTTATTTTCTTTCATTTTTTCCTCCCTCACCGGCCTGGACCTCGCCAAGCTTGGCCGAACCCTTTCTTCCCTCCTCCCCTTTCCTTCCTCTCGAGGCCCACTCCCTCTTTTCTTTTTTCCTCTCGCGCAGCCTAGCGCAGATCCCCTTGATTCTTCCCTTTCCTTTTCTACCCTCACCTCCTACCTCTTGCCTACAACTTGCACATGCCGCTGCCATTTTTGCAACTCCCCTCCCTTATCTCCCTCTTCCTTTCCTCTTTTGACCATGTAGGGTGTGCAGCTGGTACGTCCCCTGTACAATCCCCCCATTCCCTCGCATGTCCCTCTCCCTCACCTACCCCTACCTCTTTGCCAACCTACCCCCTTCGCGGACATGCACCACTTGCCATCGTCGCCCGATACCCATATACTCTTCCCTTTGTCCTCTTTCATCCCTTATTCTCTTCTCCCTCCCCTGCGCTATAAAAGCCCCCTCACCCTCTTCTCCCCTCTCTTTTTGCCCTGATTCCTTCCTATCTCCCTTTCTCCCATCGCCTCTTCCTAGGGATGGCAATGGGTCTAGGACCCGGCCTAGACCCGGTGGACCCGACCCGTTAATACAGGGTCTGGATTTGTAATTTTTAGACCCGGCGGGTCTGGACCAGGTCTGGGTCTGGACCTAAATAAATGGGTCTGGATTTGGATCTTATCATTTTAGACCTAGACCCGTTTAATATTTTTTTTTATAATATATATATATATATATATATATATTAACCATTAAACCCTAATGGCCTAATGTCTCTCACTGCAGGTTGCACTCGCGCAGACTACTCACGATGAGAGAAGAGAGTCAAGAGACTCACAACTCTGCTACTGCCATCCCTACTCCTCAGTCCTCACTTTGCATAGCAGGCACCACCGCACCAGCCGCACGCCCGCACCCACACCAGGTGGTCCAACCGTCTAGGTCTATGCATTACAAATTTGCAATTAGCCAATTACTTACTCTGTTACTTACTGACTTACTGTAGTGTATTCTCTATGACTGTAGCCTTTAGGTTGAGACTCTCGAGCGAGTGGAGTGGCCGCTCGAGTGACCGTCAACATCGAGCTTGTCGAGGACAACAACGGACAAGTCCAACGAGGCAACGATCTCAGCTTTCGAGTTTCGCCGGCTACCGGCCCGCTGCTGCCCTATGGCTCTGCTTGCTCCGGTGCTGCACTGCACCCGCCACCTAGTCACCCCACCCCATGCGACGCGACCACACCCATACTGCCCAATGCACAACCGTCGGTCGGAGACTTCACAGGCTCACAGCCACAGCCCACAGGAAGCACAAGCACAACAAGTTCGAGACTTCGAGTTATTCGAACTATTCGCAGGTAAATCAAATCCTCGATGTATCCACATACAGTATTAAAATGCTTAAGGAGGTTAACAATGATATTGATCAACTTAGCATATGCTTTATTCAGGGTGGTAATAGAGACTTGTTAGTAGCTGATGTTGTTCGAGAAGTTGCCGATGTTGTTGGTTAGTTTTATTGTTGTTTGTCAGGGTTATTGGAGTATATGTGGCTACTGGCTAGTTGTATTTTTATTTCTAATGTAATATGTTGATAAGGGAATGAAATTGAACATCCTCGAAGCCTATGTGGCGATGCCGATGGTCATCTCATTAAGTTCTAGTAGGATTGGTGGATTGGGGATACCTAATGGATCAACTTGATACATTGTAATATTATTGAGTTCCTCTTACTCAAGATGGTTCGTGATTATGTGACAACTAGTGGAGAGTGGGATTGACAAAGCTTCCAACATTTTCACCTCTTTGTTAACTTGTTGATATAGCTACACATTATGTTAATGCCAATAACTCAACCAAAGACGTACGAGTTTGGGGTCTCACCCATGAAATTTGTTTCTTTGTAAAATTTGCTTATCTTTTTTTTTATATATATATATATCTAATGACTCTTATCCTACTAAAATAAGAAGTAGACACCTTTGGAAAATTAAGGGTTGACATAAAATCAAAACTTTCAATTAGCCTATTCTCCATGATACAATCTCGAGTCTTGATTAATGTTAATTGGTTGAAATGGGGCTTTACTTGAGTCTCAACATGCTGGACTTATTCCTAACATATGGAAACCATTATTCATTCCCTTCATGATTGTTGGATTAGCTATAAGATTTGGACTTTCAATTATGCATTTCTCCTTTGGCATCTTTAGGGATTGGTTCTATGATAATTAAATTTTATATTTTACAAGTAATGGTCATAGTGATAAAAGAGACGAAGTCAAGTGTTCATAAGTTTTTATATAAATAGTTGGATTTTTAATCTATTATGAGATTGGGCCTAAATTAGATTGTAATAAAATAAGCTATACTTATTAGATATGGTTCATTTAATAAAGTAAATTAATTTAAAAGTTTAATTTATTTTTAATGTAGTTAAGTTTACATATAATAATAATTTCTTGTAAGTAAACTAAAGGTAAAAAATGAATTGGTAGAGAATGGTTAGAGAAAGGAAATCCAAGAGGAGAGTAAGGAGGGGATCTACTTCTAAAATAACTTGAAAAAGTATAGTTAGATTAGGATATGTATCTCTTTGATAACTAACCCAGGAAATATAGAGAATAAAACAAGACTTAAATGTTAACTCTAAAATGTACAAGTACAACTCACACCAACTTTTGTTTTTAATTTTTGGCAAGTTAACATTACAAGTTATTGCATGGGTTAAATTTGATAATATTCTATTATTGAGGTTGCTTCAAATTGTAATTTTTGTTATTCTAGTAGGTCATGGAACATGAACAAGAATCTAATTGTGCTTCTTCCAAGTTTTCATGGTCTAAGGGCACTCGTGTTGGTTCATTTCAGTCTGCTACATTACGTGTGGATGATTTGGAAGTAAACATGGAGGATGTTCAAAATCAAAACAATGAGGGGCACCTAAGTGATAAGGAAGTAGATCAAGAACTTGATTCTGCTATTTGTACACAAAAAACTAGGAAGCGCACTTCAGTGGTATGGGATTTCTTTGATAGAATTGAAGTTAATGGTGTGGGTAAGGCAAAATGTCATCACTATAAGGCTATTTTAACTTGTGCAACTACTGGTGGAACCTCACATCTTAAAAAGCATGTAGATAAGACTTGCTCTGGAAGATATTTGAGGCTTGGATCAAGAGGGGTCAAGCAACAAAAATTGAGTATAAAGACTCAATCCGACGGCTCAGCAAGTTTAGATATAAAGCAGAATAATGATACATCCTTTGATCAAGAAATTTCAAGGAGGGAATTAGTAAACATGGTAGTGATGCATGAGTATCCATTGTCGATTGTTGACCATATTGGATTTAGGAGATTTGTACAAAGCCTCAATTCTTCCTTCAAGATGATTTCAAGGAATACTTTGAAGAATGATGTGATGAAGTTGTATCAAAGTGAAAGACACAATCTAAAGGATTTGTTGGATCATAATCAAAGTCGAGTTGCAATCACCACTGACATGTGGACTGTATCCAACCAAAAAAAGGGATATATGGTCGTGACATCACACTTTATTGATGAAGATTGGAATTTGCGAAGTAGAACTTTGAGGTAACTATTTAATTATTATCGTTATATTTTATTAGCTTGATTAAGTGTAATTTTTAATTATTTTTTCGTTATTATTTTGAAGGTTTTCATTTGTCCCATGTCCACATACAAAAGGCATTATTTTCAAGGTTTTATTAGATTGTGTGTCCCAATTTGGGCTTGAAAGCAAAATCTCTTCTGTGGTGGTTGCTAATTGTAGTACTAATGATGCAATGATGGGAATTTTGTTGATAAAATTTGAGAAAAAGTCTCTTATACTTGGTGGAGCAATATTACATATTAGGTGTAGTGCTCACATTCTTAACTTGATAGTTAGTGATGGATTAAATGTGATCAAGACGGGGATTGAAAATATTCGAGATTGTGTCTCATTTTGGACTTTAACTCCTAAAAGGATTGAAAAGTTTGAGGATTCATGTCGATATTTGAAGGTCAATACTTCTAAAATGTTAGTTCTTGATTGTAAAACTAAATGGAATTCTACTTATTTGATACTCCAGAGTGCATTTCCCTATAAAGATGTGTTTAAAAGGTTGAAATGTTTATATGGTAGACTTAAGTTTTTAGTTCTTAGTGATGATGATTGGGATTTGGCTCATGTTGTATGCGAGAAGTTGGAACTTTTTTATAAGACTACCGTAGTTTTCTCAGGAATAAATTACCCTACCGCAAATTTATTTTTTTGAAAAGTATGCATGATTAGAATTGCTTTGAGAAGTTGGCTACAAAGTGATGTTGAGGTCATTAGTTCTATGGCATCAAAGATGATTGAAAAGTTTGATAAATATTGGCGTGAAATTGATGGAATATTGGTTATTGCTAGTATCTTGGATCCTAGAAACAAAATGGATTGTGTTGAATACTATTTCAAGAGATTATATGATGATGAGGCTTATAATGAATTAGATAGGGTCAGAAACATGTTTGATGCTCTCTTGGTTGAATATTAGAAGAAAGTTGTTGATTATTCTAGTGACCTTGGTGGTTCTTCTAAAGCTCCATTGAAAAATTCTCTAAAGCGGGTATCACCTCAAACTTCTGTTGATGATGAGGAGGATGAATTTGCTTTAGTTAAGAAAACTAAAGTAAGAAAAGTAAGTGTGAGGTGTGAGTTAGATCATTACTTGGAAAGTGATACATTGCCTGAAAGTGATCGTTTTGATATCCTTAATTTTTGGAAGAATGACCTCAAGTATCCAACTCTACAAAAGATTGCTAGGGATATTCTTGCTATTCCCATTTCTACAGTTGCTTCAGAAAGTGCTTTTAGCACGGGAGGACGAGTTGTAAGTCCCCATCGTTCGAGACTGCATGCAAAAACTGTAGAGGCATTGATGTGTTTACAAAGTTGGATGGTTGAAGACATTAAAGGTATTTTAATCTCTCTTCAATCATAACTTATTGCATATTTTATTTTATATGAGATAATTTATTATTTATTTTTTTAATATTCTATAAAGGTACATTGGAGAATCCATATGCATGTGCTACAACGATAGAAGATTCGGACACTGAGGATGGAGTAGATGTAATTAACGTTTGTGATATGGTACATAGTTATTTAATTTTACTTTATTATTATTATTGTATAGAATTTCACCGATTAAAGTTAATATTTATAATCTTATAAATTTTTAGGATATTGACAATGATGAAGAGGATGATTGATGTCAACTTGAACTCTTGAAGTCTTGAACTTACCGATGAATCAATGGTCAAGGAGGCAAGGATATATCCTACAAGCTGCAAGCCTACAATTGTGTTGATTGATAAATTATTTTTACTTGATTTTTAGTTTGTTGTCGTTTGTATAATTGCATTATATCATTGTACTATTTGTATTTGTAAGCAATGATGTACTATTTACTATCAGACTCAGTATGTCATTGACTTATTGATTATTGTTTAAATTAGCTTCAAATGGATTTGTGTAATTGTGTGGAATGTGGATGGTTCGATACTCTGATGTTGAAGACTTGTATAACATAACAGGTGGTTATGTTTTATTTTAGCTTTTGATTTATGGGTTTAGCAGGTAGTTATGTTTAAATATTTTTTTATATTTAAATATGATAGATTTACTTTTTACAGCATGAATTAATAGATTTTTTATACATAAAATGTCTGGACACGTTAAGGACCCGTTTAGGACCCGATTACCTGATGGACCTGCCGGGTTTGGGTCTAGGTCTAAAATTTTGAGACCCGTTGGGTCTGGACCGGGTCTGGATCTTCTAACATAAACGGGTCTAGGTCTGGATCTCGATAGACCCGACCCAGACCCGACCTATTGCCATCTCTACCTCTTCCTGCACTACCCTCCACCAAACGAGACACCCCTTACTCCTAACTCTCCCTCCTCTTCTCTCCCCACCTATGCAAAGTGGGCAGCCCAAGCTGCCCTTTTACACCCCTCGCAGCCCCTTGCGCCACCCTGTACCACTACCACCACTGCAACCACCACCTCCACTACCTCCCTCTCTGTCCAGAAAACCTCCCCTACCTTCCCAAGCCACCCATTTCCCTTTCCTCTCCCTCCCTCCTCGTCCTTTACTCTTCTTCACTCTCGGCCACCACCACCATCGCCACCTACACCGACTCTATGAGACACCACCACCACCACCACAAACCCCTCTGACCCATAAACCCTAACACCCAAGAAAGCACCACTTCCCTCCTCTTTTTCCAATGCTAAAATCCCACCTTTACCACCCTTGTGCTGCCGCCACTCTCTTTCTAGTTATGCCCTTAACCCTTGTATTTATTTATTATGATTATTTTAAATATTTTGTCATTGTTAACCTTATTATTATTATTATTATTATTATTATTATTATTATTATTATTATTATTATTATTAATCTCATTACTAATATTTAGTTAGGAAAAAAATAAAAGAAAAAGAAAAAATATATAGGAAGAAGGTTTAATATTTAATGTTTCATTTTTATAAGTAAGCCAAACCCTTCCCATAAGGAGGTATAGGATTCGTACTCCAAGCCTAGTGTCCCATTAGGTAAGGATATGTTTAAGGCTTGGGTTTACTATGATTTATGTGCTTATGGGTGTAATGCTATGTATTGTGTGTTTATATGTTAATGTGGACTAAATATGTGTGTAGTGCAGCTTGCTTTGCATGGAGCTAAGGTAAGTTGTATATGATTTATGATATGTGTGATATGACTTGTATTTTATGACATGCTCTTATGTATGGTTGTTGTAGTATGACATGCATGTTAGGAGGCCTTGGGTGGTATTGTGGGTTGGGGGATCTAAAAGAAATAAAGAGAGTGGAATGAGTAAGGAGAAGTGGGAAATAAAGTTAGTTTAAGGTTTAAACATGGTGAGGAAAGGTGATTAGAGTCCTTGGGGGAAACGATAGTACGTGGGTTGATAGAAATGTGCATGGAAGCTTAACTGGGGTTTTTGGAGAAAAACCCTAAGTAGGGAAGTGTTGTGAAAGGGTTAATGGTGATTGGTTAGAGTTAGGGTTGAGATTAGGAGGGTATCATATGAAGGGAGGTGAGTCAAGTGGTAAAGACGGCGGAGTGCGTGTGTGAAGGTATGGCGTGAAAGAAAAGAGGAGTATTAAGGTTTTGGGATGGCTAACTAGGGTTTCTTAGACCCATGTGGAAATTGGAGAGTAGGGTCGTGATGCTTGGATTGGGTTGAGTAAGGTGATGGTGTTAGAATCAAAGGGGAGTATGGGTCATGTTTGACAAAGAGAGGTTAGAGCCACATGGGCCAGATGAGGGTTTCCAAAGGAAAACCCTAGTAAGTGACAGTGAGTCTAGGTGGAGAAATGGTAAGTGGGCCTTGGCCCACATGCATGGAGGCTTTGGATTCATAGTGAGTGTGGGGGAAGGTGAAAAAGAGGTATTGGAGTCTTGGTGAGCATAGAGGTCCCAAGTTTTAGGATAGAGATTAATTAGGAAGTTTGGGGTGGATTAGTGAGAAGGGGAAGTCCTTTTGGGGTATGCATGTCTAGTAGGGAATTACTTATTGAATAAGATAAGAATAAAACACTAACCATTAAAAGTGAAAGACTACTAAGCTGGGTTCAGATCGATCCATTAGTGAGAATAGTGGTCAGGTGCATTCTGTCCTAGAGACCGATCCATCGGCGAATAATAGTGGCTAGGTGTGTTCTGCCCTAGAATGTTTTCCAATCCACCAACTATGATAGTGGGGGATCCTGAGCTTAGTAAACTAATCCTTAAATGATAACAAGTCATGGAAAAAAATACTAATCACTTATAGTGGAACACCAGATGAGTCGGAGCCAGACTAATCAACCGGCGAGAATAGTGGATAGGAGTACACATGTAAATATGACAAATATGAGCCAAACAATAATAATGAATGAAAACCTAACCACGCCTTAGTCACATCATGATTCATCCTTACAAAGGTATACCCTCCTGGTTTTATTTTTCTCTCATATTCATGGATGCATATGTATAAGTATACTCAGACATATGAGATAAGATGATAAAAATAACAAGTAACTCACATATATTAATAAATAAGGCTCATATATTGTAGATAAAAACTTCATAAAGTATATCAAATACTTGCCAAATGGACTGAACTATGTGCTTGACTCATGTGACTAGCCTCCAACAGATCAAGGTCACCCATCTCAATAATCAATTAGTACTTCATAAGTGTTGTAATGGGGATAGATTTAAGGGTTTAATGAAGAAAAGAGAAATAATTATTCAAAAAAATATCCTAAAACCTACTAGAATCATATTCATGTAGAAACTTCTTATAAATTCAAACTTATCAAGGTATATTCACATTACATAACATGGCATCACATAAGCCAAATATCTTCATATTGGGTCTCCTAATAACTTTTACCACTTCTTCTAAGAATAAAAGAAAGGCGATAAGCTTTGTTTTTCATATCCCACATTTTTTTTCTTTTTCTTATTTAAATCTCCCACGTTTATTCTTATAAATGTTCTTTAACACTTTCTTCACATACAACCTTGAATCATATGTATAAGTCTTATAAAAATTTCTACTAGTTTTTAGAATAAGGATGGAGATGTGTTTTAGATTCGGTTAGGGAAAATGTGGGTGATAAGGAAATAAGTGTCAATATAAAAGGCTCAAAGGAGTTAACTAAGGGTTGTGCAACTCATGCACAAAAAAAAAGGGGTAGAAGGCTATCTGACTATGTGGTGGTAAATCGTAAGGTGCCTTTATCACTTTCTTAATTAGCATATTTTTTACTTAAAATATTCGATTAGCATATGAACAAGTTCTAGGAGTCTCTATAGTCATTAGATTGGATACAATCCTATACACTCGGGATTCTTTAAGTGTGTGACGGTTTTAAGGCTTTCAACCTCTCTGCCTTTATAAAATTTCAATCAGTATCCATTCACCTTAAATGCTCCTTTTGCTGGACTACTTACCTCTATTACTCTAGAGGGAAAAACGTGTGTTACTGTGAACGGTGTAGACTAACGTGAATGTAGCTTATAAAAAAATAATCACAAGTGAAGATTAAAAAGGAATACTTGTTTCTCTTTTTCAAACTCTCTTTTCACTATTCTTTAATCATATATACTCTTTTTATACCCCTTGTAGATTTGAGCATTTTCTATGTGCTTAATTGAAATTCATCAACCTCATTTAATTGTAGGAGACTCCTTTTACCTACAGGCTGCATATCCATGTTAAAAAAAAGAGTGACCAAAAATACTTTATGCTTAAGTTCTATAGGAAGGTAGAAAGATTTTCTAAAAAAAAGTTTATAGGGAGACATTCCTATGGGGGTTTTCCAAAGTGCATCATCTAATTTTAAAGACCAATATTGCCTATAGTGTTAACTATTTTCCAATATCCTTTTAATTTCTCGGTTTGAAACTTCTACTTGTTTGCTAGTTTGCGGATGGTACGGAGTTGCAACCTTATGCATAACTCCATATTTACCCCCATTAAATCTCGTAAAGATGTTCATTTTCGAGAATTTTTTTGACAAGTTTTGTATCTTTAGTGGGAGTTGTAATAGCCTCCACCCACTTAGACACATAATCAACTGCAACAAGGATATATTCATTATGTAGAGATTTAGGAAATGGCCACATAAATTCAATACCTCACACGTCAAATAATTCAACAACTAAAATATTTGTATGGGGTATTTCTTGTTTTTGAGAAATATTGCCAACCCTTTAACGTCTGTCACAAGCCTTAGTAAAAGCATAAGAATCATTAAATAATGTAGGTCAATAAAACCACTTTGTAAAACTTTAGCTGTAATTCTGGTGGGTCCAAATTAACCACCACATTCTTTACTATGACAATGAGATAAAATAGAATGAAAATCATGTTCAAGGATGCATCTCCTTACTATTTGATCAGAACATATTTTATAAAGATAAGTATCATCCCAAAAATAATATCTCAAGTCATGTATGAATATCTTCCTTTGATGATAAGAATAGTCGTTAGGTAGGATTCCACTTATAAGATAATTTGAAATATTAGCATACAAGGGATGATTTGTAATTGCATAGAGTGCCTCATCTAAGAATGTGTCATGAATAGGCTCACCCTCTTTACTTACCTCATATGATGTTGGTAAACGAGATAAATGATCTACTATATTATTTTTTCTTCCCTTCTTATCCCTAATTTCTAAATCAAACTCTTGTAGTAGTAAGATCCATTGGATGATTCTACGCTTAGCATCTTTATTAATAAAAAGATATCTCAAAGCAGCATGGTCAGCATACATAATGATTTTATTAAGTAATAATTAAGGATGAAACTTATCAAAAGCAAAGACTACAACTAGTAATTCTTTCTTCTTCTTTTCTTGTAGTAGCATAAGAATTTAAAGTTTTGCTAACACAATAAATACTATGGAAACATTTAGCTTTACAATGTCCCAAAACTACTCCTACAACCACATCACTAGCATCACATATGATTTCAAAAGGAAGATTTCAATCCAAAGCAATAATAATAGGAGAACTTATAATTTTTTCTTTAAGGGTGTTAGAAACCTTTAAACGTGTATCAAAGAATTCAAAAGTCATATCCTTAACCAATAGGTCATATAGAGGTTTTGAAAATATTAAAAGTCCTTAATGAACCTTCTATAGAAACCAACATGACCAATAAAACTACAAATGCTCTTAACACATTTTAGGGTAGATAGTTTCTTAATAATTATAAATTTTACTATATCTACCTCTATCCCCTTATTAAAAATTCTGTGTCTTAAAACAATACCTTCTTACACCATTAGATGACATTTTCCCCAATTTAAAACAAGATTAGTGTCCTCACAATATTTTAACACAAGCTTGAGGTCATCCAAACATGCATCAAAAGATGAGCTAAACATTGAAAAATCATCCATAAAAATTTTCATAAATTTCTCAATCATGTCATGAAATATGACAATCATTTATCTTTAGAAAGTAGCAAAAGCATTACAAAAGGCCAAAAGGCATATGCTTATATGTGAAAGTACCATAAGGACAAGTAAAACTAGTATTTTCATGGTCATAAAGAGATATAGGAATTTGCATATAACTAGAATAACCATCTAAAAAGTAATAAAATTTATGTCCTGCTAAATGCTCAAGAATTTGGTTAATAAAGGGAAGGGGAAAGTGATCTTTTCTTATAGCCTCATTTATTTTTTTTGAAATCAATACAAACATGCCATTCAGTAACATTTCTAGTAGGTATCAATTCATTATTATCATTCTTAACCACGATAATTCCGCCTTTCTTAGGAACCATTTGTACAAGACTAATCCAAAAGCTATTAGAGATGGGATAGAACATACTTGTGTCTAATAGCTTAATTACCTCTTTATTCACCACCTCTTGCATTTTTATATTTAGTCTCCTTTGAGGTTGGATCACTTTCTTATAGTTATCTTCTATGAGAATTTTGTGCATGCATGGGGAAGAACTAATCCCCTTGATATTGGTGGTGGTACATCTAAATGCTTTCTTTCTCTCCCTAAGTACTCTTTTCTTCTGACAATTCAGTCAATGATGAACAAATAATAACAGGAATAATATCATTATAACAAAAAAAATATCTTTTAAGTAACTTGAGCTCTAAAGCTGGTGGATCCTCAACAAATCATTTTAACTTTATTTCTCTCATAAGGTGGATGAGCTCTTAGGTATTAAACCACCTCTTTAACTCCTTTTCCATCTTCGTTCCCTTGAGGTTGTACCAAACATCTCTCTAAAGGATCCTATATAATAATTGCTTGAAAACAATTATTAATCACTTCTTCCAATACATTAATGCTATATAAAGTGTCATTCTCATAAGGGTATTTCATGCTTTTAAAGATATTAAATGTAACTTTATAACCTTGGGATCAAAGAATCAACTTACCCTCCTAGACATCAATTAGAGTCATTGCTGTAGCTAGAAATGGTCTACCAAGAATGAGAGGAATCATTTGATCCTCTTCCATATCAAGAATAATATCAAAAGGAAATATATATGTATCCACTTTCTTCAAAACATCATCTATTATGCCTATAGGATACTTAATAGATCTATAAGCGAATTACAAAGATATATTAGTGGATTTTGGCTCTCCTAAACCTAAATGGCTAAAAACAGAGGCACCGAAGCCAAGGGAGAGAATTTGATAAAGAACAAAGGTTGAGTCACAGGGGTTTCCTTAAGGAAGGCCCACATACCATTATGAAAGAATGGAGTATAGGCACCGCAACTTAGTGAAGCAAGAATTGAGAATGCCCTTGGTAAAGATGTCAAATTTATACTAGTACCTAAGTTAAATAACATTTTGCCAAATTCAAATTACCAATCACATAAGGAATAATACAATTTCCTAGATCTTTTAGCTTATGAGGTAATTTATTTTGTAAAATAGCATAACACTCCTCATTCAATCTAATGGTATCACAATCTTCCAATTTCCTTTTATGAGTAAGAATGTTCATAAGAAATATGGCATAGTTAGGCATTTTCCTAACGATATAAATCTATGAAAAATTAATATGCACCTTTTTAGAAATATCTAGAAATTTAGCAAACTATGATCTAACTTACTTTGGACTATCCTTCCAAGAAATGGAGGATGAGAGACATATGGTTTTACCTCTCTAAATGGGAGATATTTCTCCTCTTTTTTTCTTTTTTTCTTTTTCTCTTGATGTTGTAGTTCAGGTAACGTCTTCCCACTCCTTAATTATATAGCATTGACTTTCTCTTTTGGGTTCATCACTATGCCGCTTGGTAACGTGTTAGGTACCCTTCTAGAAATTACATTAGCTAATTGTCCAATTTGTGCTTCCAAGTTCTAGATTGAGGCCTCTTGATTTTGGAAATGTGTTACCGTAGTGCTAATAAGCTTGCTTATCATTTATTCTAAGAAAGGTTTTTGAGGCGGCATTGGAGCAAATGGTATAGATCATTATAGTGGGAATCCAGGGAGCCTTATTGGATTTTCATTTTTGCAACTGAAGTTTAGATGGTTCCTCCACAACGGGTTATACACGTTTGATTAAGAATTATTTTGCTTGCCCACATTGCTAGTGAGATAATTAACTTGATTACAAGATGGTTGGAAATGATTATCTTCTTGACACTTTGTGCTAATATGTGATTCACCATATAAGTCACAAATAGGTATATTCACTTAAACCTACATATATGAAGCCCCACTCAAATTATCCAATTTCTTAGTGATTAAATCTATTTTAGCTTCTAATGCTGTGATGACATCTACAGAATGAATTCTCACATTCCTTTATATCATAGCACTTTCAAAATTCCATTGGTGGAAATGTGAGGTTAATTCATCAATAAATTATAAATTTGCTCGAAAATCTTATTTATAATAATATCGCCTACAGCTTCGTCTAAGTATAAAATGGTAGTAGTAGAAATACCATTATAAAATATTTGCATTTGTAACTAGATAAGCAAGCCATGATGAGAGCATTTCCTTAATAATTTCTAAAATCAATCTCAAGTAACATATAGCAATTCTAAATTGTTTTGCATAAAAGTGGTAATGTTATTTCTTAACTTAGCAGTTTTTGCATGCGGAAATAATTTAGAAAGAAACCACTTTACGAATTCATCCCAAGTTAAAATAGAATCATGTGCTAAAGAATATAACCAACTCCTAGCCTTGTTACGTAATAAGAATAGAAATAATCTAAGCTTAACAACATCACTAGAAATACTATTTATTTTAAAGGTATCATATATTTTAATAAAAGTGATAGTAAGAACATGCGAGTCATCGTTAGGTATACCTCCAAAGTAGACCGAAGTGTGTATCATTTGAATGCTTGTAAGCCTAATATCAAAACTATGTGCTTTAACCGACAGTTTTCTAATACTTGATACTGAATCCGCTATACTAGGGGTAGTATAGTTTTTTAATGATCTCGCAACTTATTGTAGCCGATTTTACTCCATGTAAGTCATTTGTTGATTTTGTTTCTTTATAGCGAAAATATTTTTTAAATGTGCCATTAATTTATGAAACTTTCTTTCAATATCTGGATCCAAGGCTACCAATTAACTAAGATTGCTTCAGGTCATGAACTAGCAACATGCACCAAAACAATAATACCAAATACCAAAAATATTGAATAAATTCATAAAATAAAATAAAATAAAAAATAAATTGCCTAGATCAATATTTAAATTTTCGAGTCTAAGGCTATTAGTTTAGTCCTAGACAATGGCGTCAAAATTTTTGCTCTGTCAAATATACGTATCGGCAAGTATACCGGTCACAAGTAATATAGGGTACAATGAGTATTGAATTATCGTCCCATGGAGATTAATTAATAACTCAAAACCTCTAATAATTTAAATCAGGCCTAGACTATCTAAATAAAATAAAGAGATAATTATTAATCTAAATTAAAATGGAATCAAATGAAATCTAGTAAAGGTAAAATCTATTGATAAAAGCTACCAAAGAATCCGGATATACCACTATTCAATTATAATGACCAATTAATCAATTACTTATATTTTTAATTATTAGTTATGCGTCAATAAGAATATTTAATTAAAATATTCTCTCATACTGCGTAGTCCTATCGTCAATTATTAGTTTTGTTATCTCCAGCCAAATAATTTGAATAAGAGACGATGCTTTAATTTCAATTAATTATTTTGTTATTTCCTATTGTTGTAGAAATTATATAATTATTCTCACAACCCATTCAATTTCTATTTATTTTATTTGACATAAAGAGGATTAAAATATGTCATTAATTAATATAAAATTAATCAAATTAATTAAATAATATAAATGATACATAAAATATTGAACTTGAAAAAAAATTAAAATGTAAACTTATAGAATTCTAGATCTAAAATAAAATAGAAAAATAATAATATGTGAATGGCCGACTATACTATTTTTTTTTAGACTTGGCACTCATGCTACCTTCTTTCTTCTTTTCTTTTATTCTCTAGTCGTGTTGTTGGTTGTCTCTCTCTTCTCTCTGCTACTCTGTTGCCTAGTAATGTAAACAAGGTGGATACACTCATATCTTTATCCGTATCCGAACGAGTATTTACTAGCATATTTATATCCGTATCCGTTAACAAAGATTATCCGGCTAATAAATCAATTATATGACAGCTAAACTTATTTAGTGTTAAGCCAAATGATAAATTTATCCTTAATTAATAATATAATTATTTTAAAATTAATGATAATAGTGTAATTATATGTAAGGTAAATTAATAAAGATATAAGTGCGAGTACGGCTATAGATATCTCATATTCATATATTCATATTCTAAGCCGACAGATTTTTTATATTATCTATTTCTATATTCGTATCCATTATCCATATCCATTTAAATATTTGTTGAATAAAATTTATTAGGATTTGGATAAAATCCACTCCAATTACCTCTCTGATTTTACTATTTTTCTTTCCCTATTGCACTTTTTTTTTCTTCGGCCCTTGGGCCTTTTCCTCGCCTTGCTTTTTTTTTTTTTTTACCGCCCTCAGCCGTCCAATTTTTTTCCTTTTGTTTCCTCTGCGCCATGTTTCCTTTCTTTTTCCTCAGCCCTTTGTGCTCCTTTTCTTTTCTTCTATGCCTCCATTTGCGCTTTGCGTTCCTGTTTCTCTTTAATTGATGGTGATGTCTATTTTCTTTTCTTTTCTTATTTTCTATTTTTTTAACGTTCTAACTTTTTCATTTTCATTATTCTTAAGTTATTACTTCATGCATCAATTGGCACATATAAAATAAAATTGAGTAGATATTAATTAACTTTCTAAAATTATTTTAAACAATTCTTTATTTTATGATATATATTTAGTTAAAATTATAGATTAAAATATGACAATATGTCAAAATAATACAAAAATCAACTTGAAGCTATAAATTAATTAAATACATGATATTATTATACATTAAGTAAATAATTAATAATAATATAAATAACCTCACATATTATACAAATAAATAACTAAAATTTTAAATTAAAAGGATATAAAATCGATAAAAATATATGTTCATCATAAATTGAATAAAGTATTGAGTTAGGCAGGTCAGATTGCATTTACGATTGCATACGGTCCTTTTCAATCATGATCAATCCTAATTAATCCTAGAGCTAGGGATATAAATGGGAGGGTACTCTATACCTGTATCCATATCTAATAAGAAAATTCATATCCGTACCCAAACTAGCAGTCACTAATGTATCCATATTGATACTCGTTAGATATTTGTTATCTGACGGATAACTTATTTACCCACTAAATTACTCAATGGACAAATTCATTACCCAATGGATAAACCCATGTAGGGTTAAGTCAAATAATTTTTTTAGCCTTAATATTATACTATATTTATTTTAAAATTAAGGATAAAAGAGTAATTATATATTTGATAATATGTACGGATATGGATATAGGTACGTATAAATATATCCTTTATTCTATTTATATCTAAACCCAACAAGTATTTTTTTTTCATCCTCCATAATCATATCAGTTTAAATATATGTTGGATAAAACTTATCAGAGTAAAACCCACCCCATTTACATTCTTACCTAAATTGATCTTATAACCTCTGCAATACTTCAGTTAAGTAGGTAGGGTAACAAGTAGTGTAATATCTCAAATTTTGTACCCTAATTACTAAGTAATTATGCTCTTAATCCACTTCACAAATTTCTAGTATAGTTTTTTAAGCCATTTTATATTAAATTTAAACATTCTAAAATTTATTTCATTCATTTGTGAAAAATCGTATAGATGCTCAATTTCTTCAATTGTGTTGTTTTCACTAATATTGACTAATTCTAAACTTTTAATGTTCATAAGAAAATTTTCAAGCTTCTTCTTTCATTTCAATACTTTCCTCATCATAGTTTATGTGATTTTTAATTCTAAGTCATTTCTTACTTGTTTTGGCTCATAAAAAAATGTATTCTTACTTATAAAAATATTATAAGCTTAAATGAGAGACCGATTTTTTTTTAAAATTTATAAATTCCTTCCGAATCACAAACTCACAAAAATTATTTTTTTTTTGCGATAAATAATTTTTGTTGATTTCTCTGTTTTAATCCATTTGATCTTCACAAAAAATTCTAAAGTTAAATATTTTTACACATTTGAATTTATAAAATCATTCAATATCCATACATACCCTTTTGGACTCTTCATTAATTGTTTTGTTCATTTACAAAAAAACTCGTTTTTGCATATCATCTGATTTTATAGTGTTTGCTAATTTTTCATCCTTTGAGCTTCAAATGAATTCTGATATCCAATATTTTTATATCTTTGGATTTCTAAAATTATTTTGCACATTTTCATATATTTTTTTAATTTTTGGGATTCATTTACTATTTTTCCTAATAAATATTTACTTTCTAACCTTTCTACCTATGCAATTATCCTAAAAATTTAAAATATGTACCCTACCCATCTTATATTTAGCATGTGACTCTCACATTTGACATTTAGGGCAATTAGACTCAAAATTTAAATTCTAGCAATTCATGTACTCTAACCACAAGTGTATGATGTCAGAGTAATATGCAAGGTCGATCCCATAGAAAATAAGGAGTGAGCAAAATGATGGTAAAAAGATATCTTATGTCCAGACTAATGATAGCAGATATATGATTTATAACTATATAAAAAAAATAAAATATGCAATCAAAACTGAACAATGATATAAAAATAAGTGAAATTCGTATAGAAAGAAGGTTAATGTTCTGATCAATCCCCTTAACCCCAATACAATCGAATATTAACCCTATATTCCAAATCAAAACATGTAGTCATGAATGCCAACCAAAAGTATATAGTGTTATGCTATCTCGAGCCACTGCGCCCTATTGTCTATTTGAGACTCATCTATCTTTACTATGAATGCAAAAATAGGCAACCTAATATTAAGTATCCTTATTCCATTTGTTTAGTTGTAGAGGCCAAACCTACGTCTCTAGACTTTATGGTTTGATCTCTAGTCATGTTAAGGAAGCCCACTCCAACTAATCTCTTGAATCCTGTCGAATTTCTCTAAATAATAATAGAAAATTGATCAATTTCTCTATTATACCAATCAAAATATTAGCACAACATATTTGCATGGAATTAGATTGAGTATGGTTTAAATTCTCAACACATCCGGATTAGGGAATTTCGCTTCACCTTAGCACAAATCAGTTAGCCAATCATGGCTTTCATTAAATATAACATCTTAAAAAAAGATAATTGCATCAATTGAAAAAAAATATAGAATTTAAAAATAAAATACAATACACTCTTTATTTAACATGAGAAAATCCTTGTTCAATCTTTCCGACTATATATATATATATATATATATATATATATATATATAAATTAAGAGATGAGAGATTGTAGATGAATTAAGGGTAGGAATGAGAGATTCTAGATGAATTAAGGGTAGGAAAGCATAAATCTTCTCTCCAGAAGGCTGAGAAAAATCCCTTCCATTTCTCTCTAACCCTAAATCTCTATCAAAAGTGTAACAATAGATTTTTAGAATATTTTTTTTCTAAATGCGGAAGCTAGCTCAAATGCATGGGTGCTACCGCCACATTTTATACAAGTCCTGCTCCATCGCCTTTTTTATATGAAACGTTAAGGCTAAAACATTCAAACACAAAACCAATAAAAAGTTATAACATAAAGATGAAAAGATAGATAGATAGATAGATAGATAGATAGATAGATAGATAGAGAGAGAGAGAGAGAGAGAGGAGAAAAAAATATCAAAATACAACAGAGATCCGAAAAAGAGTAGAACCCCTAACAAAATAGATATAGAGAGAGATATCAAAATAAGGGAGAAAAATATCCATATCCGGAGGACAAAAATAACATCGATAAGGTGTACCGAATATTTATATTCTAACCCCAGCTCCTCATGCAAAATCTACAAAATTAATGACGTCCTCACCGACATCAGCCTCCATTAAAACATTTGAATATAAAAAGCAACAAGAATAAAATTAGTACAATGAGCATATTGAATAAACTAAATCTACTAAAAGTATATAACATAAAATCATACATAACATGGTGAAGTGAAAGAATACAAGAAAACATGCTAATACATAAAATATTAAATACTTAATGAAAATATACTATTCATCAATGTTCATATTATTTATCACTACTTATATTATTCATTATTGTTAATTACTATTCATCACACAGATGCTTAGAATATAAATTTGAACAGTAAAGTAATTTAATCTACACACATGTGAGGCCTACTGATTTCTGATCCATATTAGGTTATCACACAATCTATCAAGTCACATTTGATATGAGAGGGAACAATACTAAAGTCAAAGCATTAACAGTTAATACATCAATCCAAAATATAACGGTTAAGGAAGCATCCCAAAACCACCGAGGAATACTCTATCATTAAGTACCGATGCCCCCTATAGGACTCGTAGGTTACCTCTAGAGAAAAAAGAGGCATCGCTACACACTAATGCTATAGCATAACCACATATATAAATAGAAAGTGCATCTACTACAAACCTTACCTTGGAGGTCATCCCAAGCTACTCGCCTAAATCCTAAACTTATTCTTATACTTGATTTTTCAGAAATTAGTACCCAAAAATAAACCCACACACTAATTTAAGAAAAAATTATTATTCATATACTGAATATTCCGTAGAAATATGCTAAGAAGCTTAAATTTAAAAATCAAGAAATTTTACTATTACTAGGATTTACTATTCACATCAACTCACTATTCCAGTTAATTTACTATTCTGAGAGTCACATCAATGGTCAGAATCAACCATTGACTCTAAAATACTTAATTATGTCATTTAGGTGAAAAATGACCTTAATATAATAATTATGAATAAAATAGTAAACTAACTCATAAAATTATGAAATTAAATATTAATCACTTTTAATCAATAATTAGAATTATAGAACACCAAATGTTAAATTTAAAATAGATTTGAAAGTAAAAAAATAAAAGTACCTCTAAACCCTAAAATCACCAAAAATGACATAACTTGTATCATATTAGGATATAACTCCTCAGACTTAAAATACTATTAATTAAACACATTATGAAAATCTTAGAACATAAATAACAACCAAACTCAAATCCTATATGTAAAATGACCAAAATACCCTTTATTCCTACTTAAAACTTAATTTAATCACAACTGTAATTATACTAAACTAAATAAAGACTTTAAATATATGAAATTGAATCTAAAAAACATAAATAATCTATAGGAATCATAAAAATTTAATACCAACCACCAAAACATAGAAGCGTGCTTAAAGGCTGAATTGCCCAAAATATGACAAAAATTTCATTAACAACAATAGCAACATATTTAAGCATTCTAACACATAAAAACCTATCTACTATTAGTATAATTTATTCACCAAGTCCTTATATCCAATATTGATAAAAAATAATCCCAAAATCAACACTTTCCAACCACTTGAAAACCTTGCACCAAAATCAACACAAACCATCAAAAGACTTTAAAAATACAAAAAAAAATAAAATAAAATCAAGAATCAAGGCTAAAATGGCTTACCCTTCCTTTTAATTATATATTAAATTAATTAAAAGCTTAGGAATATTTTTCTTCAATATATTTAATTTTTAACACTTAATTGTTTAGGAAAAACAATAAAGAGCTAAGAATCAAGAATAAAGAAGTAAAAATCAAAACAATTATCAAACAATGGAGGAATGGCTTGAGGTTAAAGGAGAATGTTCTTGTTATCTAAGGTCACAAAATTATGAAGAATAAAAGAGGTTAGAAGAATTTTGGTAAAAAGTTTAGACATTTAACAACCTTTATTTTGGTAAAAAGGAACTTTATGCTTATACTAATAGAAAATAAAAAGAGAGAGAAAGAGAGAAAGAAATTAGACTAAGCATGAAACGAAATTTTCATGGTAAAAAAAAAATTTCAACCTTTATTTTATATATATTAGGAACATAGAAATTATTTTTAGATATTTAGGATAGATTTTATTTAGACAAAGTTGAATTTTAGGGCCTAATTATGCCTAAAATCGGTGGAGTTTTTTTTTCAAAATTATAAAAAAATTTAGAAACCATTTTAAATTCATATTTATCTTAAATATTCCAAGATATAAGTATCCCTAAATTTTTGTAAATTTTCGTTGGCTAAAACGCTCATTTTAGGATTTAAAATGCAAGTAAACGTTAAGAAAAGGGTGACAAATAGTATTTTTTTTGTTTTTAGAAATCTCCATTTAAAATTTTAAAAAGGCATCGGAGATTCATAAAAAGCCAAAAAATTCAAATATGATCAAATTATAAAGTTTTGTAAGAATTTTAATGGCCAAAAATTGTACAAAAGTCATATAGAACTCAAAACTATAAGAAGGGTTAAACAATCAAAATGAAATATTTTAAAAACGTAATGTTAGTCAAAGGAATGAAAAAAAAATTGATTATAAATAATAATTTTTTAATTATAATAATAAATACATTTTAAAATTTTGGGGTATTACAAAAAGTATGCTTAAATAACCACAGAATAGGCCTAGCTAGATATCAACACGGGCCTAGTCGTTCTCGAACTCGGTAGCTCTTTATAACTTCGTCAGTTTTTAGTATTTCAACCATAAATTATTTGTTAGATATTTTTTTGTGATGATTTTTTATGATTTGTAAATATATCAATTGGATATACAACTTTTATGTTTATCATGTTTCCATATTCATAATGAATCATGGTTTAATATATCTATATTTATACTCTTGTACACTTTGAGCACTCATTCTTGCTTATCATTTGTTGCAATTTTTGTGTTTTAACTCCTTTTGATATCAATCTATCCAAATACCTAGAAAATATAATCAAGAGTAGTAAAAAAGAATAATTGGACTAAAGTATGCAAAATTCATCACATAATTATATTAAATATTTTCATTCAAGCTTCAATTGACCAATATAAATCATACCTATCAATTCCCCTATGCTTTAACTATTACTTGTCATCAAGAAACCAAAAAATATAAGAGCTCATAGAAAAATTAACAGTTAATATTGGGATCCCTTTCTCAAGAAACATTTTTTAAACACTCACATCACATTAAATCAAACCAACACATCAAGACCCAAAAACTAATCAAAATATAAAACATAATTCTCGAAAATATTTTCAGGCTTCTTAATTAGGAAAGAAGTGGAAATATATTGTTGAATTCTCAACTCAAATTCATGCAAAGAAGAACATGCAAGGATAATGTGTTGTGTGGGTTGAAGGCAAATATGAGCTAAACTTGTTCAAGACTCAAGTTTCAAACTAGCAACATCACTTTAGGTACTAGGACACTCCTCTCTCATGTTTATTTATATGAATCCATTCCAAAGTTTAGCTCAAGTCCCTGCATTCATGAACATGATCACCCATATTCTTGTAGTGCTTCTTGATTCTCTACCACTATAAAGACTTAGAAAATATAATAATCAAGAGGTATTATTAAGGTTGTAACAAGGCTAAAGGTTAGAAGGTTAGGATGGAAATTTGTTTAGCATGTGGAGCTAAAATTCTAGTACTAATAGAGTGTGGCTAACAACCATACAAGACTCTTCCTCCTTTCTCAATATATTTTTTTCTTTTTCTTTATTTTTTTTCTTTTAATTTATTTTTAAATAGTCTCAACATCTTCAATCATGAGAAATAAACCCTAACTTCTTATTCATAAATATATATGTTTTCTTTTTTCCTTCTTTTTATTTTTTTCATCCTACATAACAATTTACCTTTTCACACCTCCCCATGCATAAGATACACCATACTCATACCTTTATTCTTATTTTACTCATAACCCCACTAGATCTAGGCTAAAGTAGGGATATATGGATAAATGTTACAAGTATGGTTAGATTAACAAAATAGGCCAAAAGCTCAAAGGGGTTACCAAAAGATAAAAGGTTAAAGTTAGGTTATTTGGCTAATTTAGGTGTTATAAGAAAATAAAATTTGCCTCTATCATCTTATTGCATGTCATAAGTCATATGCAATATTAAAGAAAATCATTACAAGTTCTAGTTTCACAAGTCATGGTGGGACACCACACACAAGAAATATAATAAGACTACATTTGATGAGTCAGTCTTTCAGGCTTAAAATCTCACAAGTTATAAAAAAAATGCCAATTCTAATCGTTTAAATCATAGAACAAGTGCAAATCAACCACAATGTACCATAGAAAAGACCCCAATGCATACATGAACCTCAATTTCACTAACATATTTACATTTCCTTCATAATGGTGCAACCAAAACATTTTAAGCTCAAAACCAAAATCATTTTCAAGAAAACGTTAAGGGGGTCTCAAAAAGTCAAGTCAACTCAATGTAACTTCATGATAAATAGTTTTCTATTATCATCAATGAAAGATCATCTCCCACTTTTATTCTTTTTTTTTTCAATTTCAACATTATTATGTGTGTGTGTGTATATATATATATATATATATATATATATTCTCTTTTTCCATTTTCATTTAAATAATAAAGCAGCACACTAAAAATACATTAACGATAAAATAAAGAAAATAAAATGACTCACAATACTTAAAAACACTAACACAAATAAATACCAAAGACTACAAAGAAAAGACTCAGTCGAAACAAATAAAGCATAAAAAGACTCATATGTACATCATAACTCTAAAACTACTCCCCTCTGTTTAATAGACACATTGTCCCTAATGTGCTGATAAGGTAAAAATATGAGAGGAACTCACAAGCCATGTTTACTCAGTGGGTGGTGATAGCGGAGTTTAAGGAGGGCCAAGCTGCCATGAGTCCATCTATTGTAACACCAAGAAGATCCATTCATACTTAATATCAGTAGTGACAAAAATTCTCGGCATCATTCTTCATGGCATAAAATCCCATCATTCTTGATTTAACTACACCACCTACATCCATAAAAATGCATAAAAGTCTATGAACTATTATAAATAATAAAAATAAAATAAAATAAAACTTTAATAAAAAATGAAAAATAAAAAAAAAATGAAAACTTGGGTTACCTCCCAAGAATCTCTTATTTAAAGTCATTATCTCAACTCCAACCTCTCTAGGCCATTGCAATTAGAGGGATAACAATCTTATGCTTTGGAACACCATTGTCATCGCAACACTGCAATAATTGATTAATCACCTGAAAGAGCTTCAAACAAGAATGTAAAAGATACATAATATATCCCATATAACACTATTGCTTACAAACATGATTACTATTCCAATCTTTATTTTTCTCTTTATATACTTTGGAATTTTTTTAGGCATGCAACCTCAACTCATCGAGTTCATAAAAAATTGAATAGCCTATAACTAGTCGATGTAATCTAAATTTTCTAAGTAAGATACCCATTATATTTCTACTTATATTAACATCCACAATCATAAGATATGCAGCATTAGGACCATGAAACTCATACATGAGGATTGAATAGGGAGGCTCAAGTTTTACCTAGTAAAAATTTTCTTTATAAAAAAAAGGGGCATATTATAATCCAACTTCTCTTGTTTTTGAGGTTGAAATGAGAATATTCTTACTCCATATGGTTTACTTGAATAATGTGTTAGAGGCTCTTCCTTTCCCGAATGAGATACTTCATCAATCCTATAACATGGATTATTAAGAGGAAGATATTTACTAGAACTAGGTAAATTAAACTCAACTCTCAAGAAGTGATTATACAACTTTTGTTGTTGTAAATGTTGATGAAATGGATTGCAATATTTGTAGGGTTTTACCCCAATCTTAGAACTTTCACCAGGTGTGGGTCTCATACTTATCTCCTCATGAGGTTCAGTTTCTAGATTGGGTTGTTCACCTCTCGTCTTCACTTTATCATCCACAAATTTTCTTGCCACTACACATAGTTATTATCATTGGTCCTTTTTTTAGACTTTTTTTAGTATCACTAGGTAAGGTCTCTTGAGCTTTCTCAACTAATACATAAGTCATTTGTCCCTTCTACACCTCCAAGTTCCTTAAATATGTCTCTTGATTCTTAACATATGCCTCATTTGTATTGATGGCTTTGGTCAACAATTCCTCCAATCTGGGTTTTGTCTCTTTAGGTAGAGCTAGAACTTGGTAACACGGGGGTGGGTGGCTCACTTGATAATAATTTAGAACAAGATTTTTATCCCACCATGAAAAGTTAGGATGAATGCACCATCCTGAGTTCTAAGTGTCCAAGTAGGGATTAGTTTGCCTACCAAAAATATTCGCACAATTAGCTTGTTCATAAAATTGGTGAACCATATTACCCACTTGATAGTCTATACTATCATGCGATCCTCCACATAAAAAATAACTTATAGTTTGGACCTTTACATTAGCAATACTCAAATTATCAATATTTTGACAAAAAAACATCTATTTGAGAGTAAGAAGAAATCATGATTATTAGCTTCTGATTCCTTTATTAAGAGCACCTATAAACCACTAGAAGCAAGATTAGATGAACACGAAAAAATTTCTAAAGCAAAGAAGATCTCTTGGATCTCGAGTTTACTTATTGTCTAATCCCTAGAAACAATGCCAAAAGCTTGATATACTATAACCACAAGCATATGGTGTTGGAGTAGCATGCAAGGTTGATCCCACAATTACTAGGGAATGAGAAAAAAGATCGTGAAAAGATCTCCTATGTGTATACTAAGGATAGGGAGCATATGATGTCTAACTATAAAACAAAAAATGTGTAATCAAAACCCAAAAATAATATAAGAACAAGTGAAATCTAGATAGAGAGAAGACTAAGATTCCACTCAATCCCCTTAACCCCAATGTGATTGAATATTAACCCTAAATCCCAAATAAAAATATATAATTGTGAATGGAAACCAAAGTGTGTTGTGTAATGCTCTTTCGAGTCACTACACTTTATTATCTATTTGAGACTCATCTATCTTTAATATGAATGCCAAAAAAAAAAAAAGACAACATAATAATAAGTATCCTTATTCCCTTTATTTAGTTTTAGAGGTCAAACCAACGTCTCTCAACCTTATGGTTTGATCTTTAGTCATACTAATGAAGCCTAATGTAATACTCCGTTTTTCAAAACCATAATTATAAATTTATAATCGTATAATTAATTATAATTATTATTTTAGAGGGCCTAATCTTAAAAGTGTTATTATTTTTCATATTATTTCAACGGTTTAAGTATAAATTTAAGTAGGTTAAAATTTTGATAGAGATTAGGTTATTTAAATTAATCCTAATTTTTACCGGTAAATCTTATTTTAAATTATTTTATTAATAATCTTTTGATCCGTAACCAAAAATAATTTCCTAAAAATTATTCTCGATTATTTTACTCTTTCCAACTATTTTTAAACTTATCCAAATTCTAATAAATTTTCCCGAACTATTTTATATCTGATATTTTAATCTATCTAAATTAAATCTAAATTTAAATAGATAAATTCCTACCCTATATTATTAATCTACCCCCTCTACGATTACCCTAAATATCTGTCTTAAATATTTTTCTGTCTACTTGGTACATTTTATACACACACATACACTCTACCATCACCTCCTTATTTCGTCTATCATTTATACACACTAACACACGCCATACTGCACACTTATACACATATATACACGCTACACTTACACACTCTGCACACACGCTACACTCGACCAACACAAACAACCCTTCTGCCCCACTATTCCTACCAGCATTATACATATACACACACACCATGCACCGCACACATACACTACAGTACACTCCCCAGCTTCCCCAGCAACACTCCCTCTCTGCAGCCTCCCTTCCTGCCTTCCTCATCCATCCCCAACTATAGCCCCTGTTTTTTTTCTCTCCCAACTGCCACGATTGCCCGACCGCAGCCAACATAGCTGCCACCCTCTGCATGCTTCCATCCCGCAGCCAAACAACCCCCTGCATACACCCTTTCCCTGCAGCGTCGAGCCAGTCTTCCACCATCGTTTGTAGCCCATCGCCCAGCTTCCTCCATCTCAGCACCACCACAGCCTTCCCGTCCAGTGCAGCCATCGACCAGCCCCTCTCCGCATGCCCATCGCATGACCCTACACCTCCCTCTCGTCCTGTAACACGCACGACAGCCGAGTTGCCCAACCATCTTTGAACCATCTACCCCTTCCCTCCCACTCTATTTTGTTCGAAATTTTCCAGCCCATCACCACCAGCAAACCCAGCTCACCCAGCCAGCCCTTACAGCCCCCCGATTTGTGCACTGCTCATGCTATGCGCATGCAGCGTGAGTGAGTGTGTTTGTTTTAATAATGTTTTAGGTATATATATATATATATATTAAATGTAAGGGTATTTTAGTAATTTTTAAAAAATAAATATATTTATATTATAATTATTATTTTACTTGATATATATTAATTCGATAATTTCGGTATTATTTTTAGGTATGAAAGGTTGATTAGCGGGATCCGATAAATTTAGTAGGATACCGCTATTTTTGTGTTTTTGTGGGAACTCAAGTAACCGTTATACCTTACTAAAATTATAAATATTGCGTGATAGCACATTAGGGTTTTTGGTTGATGAAATATGTTAAGCATGATTTACTTTGATATAATTATGTGTTAATTATCATTATTATGAAAACAGATAAAACGAGCATGTTATATGATATAAATTATGCCGGGTATGAAAGTATGTTTTAAAGTGATTCTATTGATGGAAAAATAATTTGTATGATAATTATGTATAGAATAATAGGTTGAGCATGCTTAGAAATAATTATGGAATAATTAATTATGGATGTGTGCCCTAGGGGTAATTTAGTCATTTTTATGTATTATGATATTTATCTTGAAAATCATGTCTAATACATATTAGTTGTTGTTGAGTATGTGATTGTGTATTTCGGATGGATTAAAGGTGTGGAAAAAGATTTTATGTGTAAAATTACGTATAAGGGCAAAATGGTCATTTGATATATCTGATAATTTAAATTGTGTCATGAATAATTTAATTATGGTTTTTTAGCCTTTTCATGACAAATAAATAAATACAATGGAATTAGTATTTAAATAGATAATAATTTGGGAATTTTTAGGCTCAGGGGTATTTTGGTCTTTTTGACCTAAAGTATCCAGATGTGAATAATTGAGCGTAGGATGGCCTTAGTATATTTTAGTGTTGGCTTCAAACTTGACCTTGATTATTGTTGTTTCAGATGATTGGAAATAAGTAAGAATGGTTAAGTATGAAAATTGTATTTATCTATATTATATATGAGTTCGTGATCACCTTAATAAAATACTAATATTTAAAGTGAAAGACCTCGAGATCGGGAATGGTGGCTCCTAGGAGTCGGTACCCTAAGGACAGCCTACGGTTGATATGGATTTTTGCTGGTGTGCCTTAGTGCCCCAGTTAGGCCCTATATCTTACTCTATTTTGTTCTGCGGACTAATAGGGGGTATTGATACTTATAGATTAGGTGTTCGTGTCGATAGGGTACTGTGTTACCTTCGTGTACCGGTGCGACCAGGGTACCTTTGCATCCTTAGGTTGATAGTTGGTAGGATACTGTATTGCCTTGTTGTGCCGGTATGACTAGAGTACCTTTGTGTCTTCAGGTTGATTGATCTCCCCTAGAGAAAGTAAATAAAAATGAAAATGATATGATTTGATGGAAATAATGATTATCGGATTATTGGATTGTTCGGTAGCAGCCTTCATGCCTACCTGAGGTTTCGGTAGTAGCCTTCGTGCCTACCTTTGGTGCGGTAGTAACCTTCGTGCCTACCTGAGGTTTTGGTAGTAGCCTTCATGCCTACCTATGGTTTCGGTAGCAGCCTTCGTGCCTACCTGAGGTTTTCTGTGTTTTCGGTAGTAGCCTTTGTACCTACCTAAGGTTTTCTAAGGTTTCGGTAGCAGCCTTTGTGCCTACCTGTGGATTTGGTAGCGGCCTTCGTGCCTACCTATGTTGGTTTTATGTCTGTGAACATACCTGTGATATTATGGATCTTATTATGTTGTATCTGTAAGTTTACTTGTGACATTATAGATTTATTATGTTGTACCTGTAAGTATGCCTAGGATGATATGAATCTTAGTAAATTATACCTGTGAACATGCCTGTGATGTATTTGATTGTTTGGGATGTATGCTGAGACATGAATCATGCTGAAGTTGGGTTTTAATTATTACTCAGACAGTATTTCTAGGATGTTCAATAATAAGTTTGGCTGTTTCAAATGAATGAAAATGAGTAGCACGTGACCTTGATGGAAATTGATCATCTGAGTGATTATTGTATCTTAATCATCGTATTTATATGTATATATCTTATACCATGTTAATTGTATGCCTTGCGTGTGTTCCATACTAATTTATCGTATTAGTATGGTATAAAGGGTTCTTCAGTACCGTAGTACTAAAGGGTTCATTTTTGTGGGCCTCTGCTTATTCAATGGGTAGTGGGCTTTGCAGGTCAACCTCTGAGCTCAATCAAATGCTGATAGTTTGGATTTGGGAGTGTAGGACTATCCAGTGTTTCTTTTACTGTCTTAATTCCAGTTGTATTTAGACCCTCGTGTCCTCCTGTAATTTTTCTCTCGAGTTTCGTAAACTGTTAATGTCATTTTTAATTAGCAGTATTTATCTAACGTTCTCTCTATCCTGATTTCTATAATCATGATATTAATTTAATCGGATTAAAGATTTTAGCCTTAGCACTTGGTATGAGAATGGTAGAGGAAACCAGACTTGTACCAAGTGTGGTGGTAACACCCTTTGTTTTTATTGTTTTAGCTTCCGCACTTAACTCTGTAAACGAAATTTTTTAGTTGTAAATTTTGGGTGTTACACCTACTCTAACACATCTCTTGAATCTTAATGGGTTCATCTAAATAATAATAGAAAAGTAATCAATTTCTACCAATTTAAACATTAGAACAACATATATAACAAGAAATTATATTAGGTGGGGTTTAGATTCTCAACACATATGGATTAGGGGATTTTCCTTCACCTTAGCACAAATCAATTAGCCAATCATGGCATTCATTAAGTACAACATCTTAGAAAAAAAAGAGAGAGAATTGCATCAATTAGAAAAAAATAAAATCCAAAAACAAAATACAATACTCTCTTTATTAAAGATGATAAAATCAATATTCAATTCGTCCAACTAGGAATAAACGAAATTAAGATCAAGGGATGGGAGATTGTGGATGAATGCGAGGTAGGAAAGTGTAACTCTTCTCTCCAAACAGTTGAGAAAGATCCCTTATGTCTCTCTTAGGGATGGCAACGGATCAAGTACAGATTAGGTATCCCCTAACCGTTACCCAAACTTGACTAAAAAAAAACTTATACCTATATCAGTATCCAAACCCGTCGAGTATTTTTTTTCCTCATCTACATCCATATCCATATCCATATCCATATCTGTTTACATATCCATCGGATAAAACCTCTTAAGTATAAAGTAAAAATCATTTAATGTTAGAATTATATACTTAGATTGTTAAAATTTAATCATATCTTCACTTTTAACCTTAGAAAATATACTTAAGGTTACATAAATAAAGGTAAATATGTAATTTTATAACGGGTAAACGGATGCGGGTACAAGTACGGATTTGAGGATCCCTTACCCATATCCATACCCAAACCCGATGTATATTTCTCTCCTTCCTCCATACCCGTATCTATATCTGTTTATCCATATCCATTTACACATCCAATAAATAAAACCTATTAGATTTCAGGTAAAATTTGCCCGATTGTTATCCCTAGTCTATCTAATCCTAAATCTTTATCAAAAATGTGCTTAAGTAACCACAAAATAGGCCCAACCATAGATCAACCCAGGCCCAATAGTTCTCAAACTTGGTAGCTCTTTATAGCTTAATCAGTTTTTAGTGTTTTAGCTATAACATCTTTGTTAGACCTTTTTTTGGGCTTATTTTTGATGCATTGGAAAGAAAACAAGAAGATATATTGGTTTTATGTTTAGCATATTTCCATATTCAGATTGAATCATGATCGAATATGTCTATCTTTCCACCCTTGCACACTTTGAGTACTCATTATTGATTCTCATTTGTTGTAGTTATTGTGTGTTTATCTCCTTTTGATCTCAATCTCTCTAAATACCTATATATAATCAAGAGAATTAAACAAGAACAATTGGACTCAAATATGACGAATTCATTACATAATTACATTAAATATTTTCATTCAATCTTTAATTGACCAACATAAATCATACCTATTAGCAATCAACCAAAACCCTTATCATAATTCAATATTACAAAAATCCACCAATTTTCTTACAATATCTCTCTTCCTTTTTTGTGTTTTTGTAAGCCTACAAGAAATACCCACTCACCCATATGATTCAAGTCATATATGGGTAGAGGAGGGCGGTGGTTAACCAAAAACAACCCCAACCTTGCATTTATAATTTCAAAACCAAAATTGCATGTCTTAGCCATTTTCTCCCCCTCATGTAGCTAATTTCTTTTCTACTTTACACACCTTTATCTCTCTCTATTGTTATCATCTACCTTTGATCTTTATTTCATTTTAAATCTTGCATTGCATAATATAATTACCAATTCATTTCCCTCCTATTTAGTGTCTTTATGCCCCTCAAATAAGCCTCAATTTTTACTTCCTAATCAACTTCTCGTGTGGTTGTTTTCCACTATACTATTTTTTTTTTCCAAATCGCGCCTCTCCCACAGCTTGGATCCTCGATTTTCATCCACCATTATTGTTGGATTTTGTTCCTTGTATGCCATACTCCATCTAGGTACCTTTTTTCTCCCAACAAATCGCACCCCCTTCCGTCTTCTTTTCCCCTTCTTGTTGCCTTATCGACAAATTTTATTTTTTGTTGCTACTAGTGTTGCATGTGTTGCACTAGTATTTTCATGGCTTTTATTTCTTCATTTCTCTTTGTTTTCCTTCCTTTTAACTTTCTAACACCTATTATTAGGAGTATTTTCATGACCTCTTATTCCTTGGTGGTTATTGGTTGTTTCCAAGCTTCCATATTTAAGAACGTTTCTTCCATTTCAATTTTTTCCTTTCCATTCCATATTTAAATTTTCATGCTAATCTATTTTGTGTAATTATTAACTTAAGTGATCAATTAATACAAGGAGAATATTAGAAGTATTTTGTGGTTAAAGACCGGAGGGTATTTTTGTAAGGATGCACTTCTTTAGATTTGGGCTATTGGTTGCTATGTGTTAATTTATTATAATTCATGTGAACTTATTTTTATTACTATAAATAATGATTAAGGTTGTTCTATGTGGTGTTCTTATAGTCTACCATGATATCATTGTTTTGGGTGTTATTACATTTTATATGTAAATTCTATATTTTTATGCCTTTCTAGGCTTTGCCAGAAAATTAGTAGCATGATAGTATATTCTATTTGTTTTATAAGTGCATAGATGATTAGAGATAATTATGTTAAGTATTATCTTGGATGAATTAGATTGAAAATTAGAAGGTTTGGAGGTGCTAAAGGCTTAGGAATTTTTAGCCCTAAGTCCTTCCTGGTGGTTTTATTATTTTTAATTAATGATAATTAATTATATATTTGAGTTACTATTAATGTGTAGGTGTTCGGGTGTAATTTTGATGAATTATGGAGACTTGTGAAATTTTATAGGTCATTGGTGAGTTTCAACCCTAACGGTAAATTGGTCTTTTTGTGAGATTTTGTGCAAATTAAATATACCGTTATGATCATTGAGGCTTTTACATAAAGTTTGATACATAACATGGTATAGTTTGAACATGTTTGAGTTAAGATATAAAAATAAGAAGTTTTGGGATGTTTGGGTGAATTAAGGGCATTTTAGTCATTATAGGTTAAATCTAAAAAATTTCTATTATAGGAGTGTTTTAGAGTTATAAATATTATAATTGTGATTGATAAAGAGTATAGATCAATTGTGGGTAACTTAAGTATATTAGTAAGAAAAATGGCTTAATTTTGAGAATATTAACTAAGAGGTAATATTGGTATTATATGTATAAAATGTGAAAATTTTGCCTTGATTTTTTGATATGTTGATATTAATATTATTTTAGTAAATTCTACTAAATTTAGTAAATTAGTGATATGTGAGAGTGAAATTATGACTTATGGGTGAATTAGGGTTTCAATAGCATTATAAAAGGTAACATTAGTACTTTATGTATGAAATGTAGGATTTTAGCATTGATTTTTGGATATGTTGATCTTAATGTTATTTTAGGGAGTTTTGATAAATTTGGTAAATTGTTGAGATGTGAGGATAAAGTTATGGCACATAGGTGGATTAGAGTTTCGCGACTCATTATAAGAGGTAGCATCGACATTGTATATATGAAACGTGACAATTTAACCTTTATTTTTTAATATGTTGATCTTTGTTTTATTTTATAAATTTTTGCTAAATTTAGTAAATTGGTAAGATGTGAGGGTGAAGTTTTGACCCTTGGTGAGTTAGGATTTTATAGGGCAGTATTAGAGGTATCATTGGTATTGTATGTATGAAACATGATATTTTAGCTTTTATTTTTAAAGATGTTGATATTGATGTTATTTTAGGAAGTTTTTTCTAAATTTGGTGAATTGGTGAGCCTTGAGGGTGAAGTTAAAAACCATTGTTGAGTTAGGGTTTTGTGAGACATTGTGGTCTTTTTACCTTAGTTATATTTCTTATTATGAATATTATTTTTCTATATGCATCGTCATGATATTAAGTGGCTAAATATGTGGAGTTGATTAAACATGGAATAATTCTCAGTGTTATAATATATAATAATTGTTTGAATGAATTCATAAGTAAATAGTAATGCACGTAATAAGTGATAAATCTGTATTCTTATTTTAAAATAATTATAACAAATGGTGGATTGTATGGAGAAATCCTAATGATGTGTTGTTATGTGTCAAGTATCGAATAAGGAATTCATAAGATATTAATAATCAAAGTAGAAGATTACATGAGTTAGGACCGAGGTGATTCATCTCGTACTTTCCTTGATTGTTGCGATAACCAGAGTGGTCCTAGATTTATTCTTTATTGTCCGTTCCACCAGTTTATAGGAGGCATGCATACTTAGGATTAGGAATTTAGACCTGTGGGTTTCCAGATGCGTTCTACCTTGGAGAATCATTATGTTTGTGTTACTAATCCATCAATTATGATACTTTTTAGTTGTTGCGATGACTAGAGTGACCCTTGATCTACTTTATATTATTCATTCCACCGGTAGAGGGGGTATGCATACTTAAGGTTTTATAAGCATAGACTTGTGATTTTCTAGGTGCATTCTACCCTAGAGATTTTGTTATGTTTGCATTATCATTAATGGGGTCCCTAAAATCAAGTGAATAAGTAACTGAAAATATATGATCACTTAAGTATGGAATTTAATATGGTTACATCCTTATGTCATCTCGTATCATGAGCAAAATACATGAGTAGTGTTTGTCTTCTTATACTCTAAGTTCTATGCATGTCTTTTTTCTTTTGATGTGGTATGTGAATTTACTCAATATGTAATTATTAACCATTCATTTTATGGGTGCCTTATTTTTCAGGTAATTGTTGATTAATACCTTTGATGTGATTACCTGCGGTGAGTATTAATAGGTTGGCTCAAGTATATGGTTATTCGGATCGCTCCCTCTCTTTGGACTTTTAGTCTTTTGTTTTCTATCATATATGTTCTCACCATGTTTTGTAATTTTGTATTGTCATAAAATCAAATGCTTTCCACACCTAATTTCTAGGAATGAGTCACTTTTTAGCCTTATACTTGACATATAGGAAATGCCTCTTCTATGTTGGTTATGACATAACACATAATATTTTGTTATTAATACTTTTGCAAAAATAAAATTTTTCAGTAGTAAATTTTAGAATGTTACAAGTAGGATATGAATAACCTTAACCAATCCTATAGTTTTGCAATCTTCAACTTGATTTAGATTGTTCCCACACTTTTGGATGGTATAATTATATGATCTGACAGTTCGAGTCACTTTGCTTTCAAAGTTTCAACTACCTCATATGTTACCACAATTTAATTGGTCCCTATGTAACTATGAATATGTACATGCAATTCAAATCCTTGTTTAAACTTTATAAAAATATATAACCATCATATGTAAAAATCTTGTTTGTAAAATTAGACAATTGATCTACACACACACAATATATATATATATATATAATAACATAATCATGCAACAAAGTATTCTCGCCTTGTGCACATATATACTACTCACAAATTCCTACCTAACATGCTAATAATGTCCATATGTTTCCAATTTTCGAAAAAACTTCAAAAGCCACTTCACACTTGATATAATTAAAGGATGGAAAATTTTGAAAGGATATATGTGCTATACTCCTATGAGTAGCAAATGCATAGAAATAAATAAATGAGATATATCATTTAGATAAATGAGTTACATTTATGTTTGTAACTTTTTTCCCATTCATATTTATAATAATGATTTTACTATGAAATCATAAATTATTAATATTATTTAAAAAATTCAAGCTCTACTTCACACTTGATACAATTAAAGTATGGAAGAATTTGGATAATGTACATATGCTATAATCCTAGGCTTCTCTTCTATCAGTAGTAAATGCATGCAAATAAATAAATAGTTTACATTCTTTGCATACAAGACAATTAAATAAATGAATTACATTCATATTTGTAACTTTTATCCATTCATATTTATAATAATAATTTTACTATAAAATAAGGTACTATTAATAGCATTATGCTATCAATTTTTATTAAATATTGGATTAGTCTAAATCCCGTACTTAGCACCGGTGACATACTAGTTCATCTATAAATGGCAGGATGCTCTGTGTATAAGAGAAATTGTCACAATTCATTTTTCTTTGAATTCCAAAGGCATCAGGAACTACTCGGATTTTTCACCGTTCTATTTGACACGCAACTCTTAAAGTCACTTTACACTACTAATGCACACAAAGATTCATTTGTGGTGTTATGAGTCCCAAGGACAAGCACTTGGGTAGAAACAATATAGTTAAAAAAAATTGGCAATACAACGGTGTCCTCCACTCTAGATCGACGAGTTGTTCTCATCAGAATCCTACGTCAATTATTGTGCTTGTCGTTGTGCTCCATTGTTGTTGTAGAAGTAGGCTACCATTGATTTTGATATGCTACTGCCGCCACCTTTGTCAACCTGAGTAACCACCACCAACCACCGCTGGATAGGGCTATAAATGAGCTGAGCCAATTCGGTATTCGGCTCGGTTCATTAAAAATTCGGTTCGGCTCATTTATTTAGTTAAATGAGATGAGCTCAAATCTTACTTTTAGGTTCATTTATTAAACCAACCGAGTCCAAATTCGAAAAAGTGAGGCTCGATTTATTTTTCTGGCTTTGACTCGTGAGCTTGGCTCGGTTCAATTCGTTAAAAGCTCAACTCGACTCGTTCGTTTAGTTAAACGTGCCAAGCCCGAATCTAAAGGTGTTTGACTCAGCTCAACTCATTTACAGCCCTACCGTTGAGTGGCAAAAGAAAGAAAATGCAGGCAATGACTTTAAAGAGTAGAGGTTAATGATGCACAATTATTTCCTGGGCTACACATGGTTGAGAATGAAAGAACAACCAACAACAAAGAAGAAAAACTACTCCTCACTCCTCAGACAATTGGGTTTAGAGTAAGCACGATAAAAGAGTAAGAAGGTTGAGTTTTCTTAAAAACTGAACCCAAACTTATTATTATTATTATTATTATTATGTTTTATTGGTTTAACTTTTTTGTTTCATATTTTAAATATTCATTTCAATAGAACATTTTTAGATAGTTGGATTGTATTTTATAAATAATATTTTTTTGTATTATATATATATATATATATATAATCTTGCTTTATACTTCAATCGAAATCCTTATCACAGCTGGGGCAAAAAGAGTCGGAATCATCCGTCTATATCTTTAATAAGTGATAGGCCACGACGTAAAAGAGCCAAATGACTAATACAGTGACTCAACCCTTATCCAAATTAATGACATCTTGTGGCTTCCATCTCCCTGCTGACAAATAACGCCCGATGATACCCTGTTTACTAGGCCCAAAACTCCCCCCCCCCCCCCCCCACAAACAAATTTCCACCCAGTAATAGATTTCAATCTCCTGGACGGACACAGCAGCAAGTCCTTACTCGGGAAAAACAAAATTCGACATATACCCCACCCCATACCACCCCAACATCCCCACTATGGGGCCTACGTCTCTTCACTTCAGGATAAGAACTCGAGGAACAAGGATCAGAACTGTGTCATTTTCGGATAAAATCGAGCTCTGGGTGCATTATGATGTCAATTTAAGTTCTCCAAGCAGTTAATCAGTGCGGTTAACTAAAACAAATGTTCGAGGTGGATAAAACCAAGATTTTAAAATTGAGGAAGCCTCCTATATGGCTCCATGCGGTCAGTTCCATATCAATTTTGATAGCACAACTCAATGACCTCACGGGTCATTTCGAGTATCTCATACCAGCCACAAACTTGTGATGAGGCATGAAGGAAAACCTGATCTGGTCACAGCTTACCTGGCTTCATCCTATTAGTCCCAGTGAGAACGTCTTGTCTTAGTCCAGCAGCTTTCATTCCCTGCAACGATAATAACTTTTGAATTACCAAAAAGGCAACCTTGTTCATTATTTTCATTATTAGTCAAGCCATTAGTATCACCATAACAATCCAACAGACTATTAGCAAATCTAATCAACATGCAAGATGAATTTTTGGTCTTTCAATCCATCCATCTATAGCATTTATGTCACATGAAAACATTCAATACATGATGATGATAGTCCTGTGTTCTGAGCAACAAGCCTCAAGCTAACCAGCTATGCCTATGCCTATGTAAATGGGTTGTAGTTCACTAAATGATCAACATCGTAGAGGGAAGTTTACTATCGACAGTATCTGGGATGGTGAACGGTAACCTATTACAGGAAAAGCTGCCCAATTTCCCGCTACACCTTGCACATTCCACAGCACTGCCATAAATGATGTCAGAGAAAAACCTTAGTATACAAATTTTCCGTCATGAAATGATGAATCAGGAGAGTTTAAGTTCAAGCTGAACTCTCTCATAACAGCAGCAATGTGCTGTCTATCTTTAGTCGGAGAGCTTTTTCAGGGAAGAACCAAAAAAAAGAAAGAAAAAGGAAAGAACATGCCTCTTAGTGTTAACTACATAATATTAGCAAAACATGTCGACTAAGGGACCGACTGGCAGCAGTCAGCTGCATCCACTATCAGGGCACAGCAACAGGGCTTGAGTCAGCAGTATTATACCTTTTAGGAGCCTGCTTGGCCGAGCTTCAGTAATGACTACTGCTTGGTTCAGAAAGGCCACCCAGAAACTGTGGGGCCAGCATGAGCATCCACGTCCTCCTTCTGACCCAAAAATATGGAATTCATAGCCAACCACAAGATTATACAACTACTTTTCAAAGCCGCTAAGTTTTAGACATGTGTCACTCCCTGGATTCTCTTCTCTCCCCAGCCCCCACTTGGAGCTTTCTATACACATAGTAGCCCCCCTATCCCAAGAAGAGAAAAATAAAATATAAACAACTAAAGATCATACACAAACAGAAATAGCCCACAGCCCCTCAATCCCCCAAAGAAGAAAGATTAGGAAACCAAAGACGAAGCAAGATGTTGAAGGAAGAAGTATCAGGTGGTGATGGAAGCACCGGAGGTAATAATTGGGCCCGTGTCTGTGACACATGCCGTTCAGCACCTTGCTCAGTCTACTGCCACGCTGATTCAGCGTACTTGTGCACAGACTGTGATGCCCGTATCCATGCTGCCAACCAGGTAGCATCGAGACACGAGCGTGTATGGGTGTGCGAGGCATGTGAACGCGTGCCAGCAGCCTTCCTGTGCAAAGCAGATGCAGCATCTCTGTGTGCTAGTTGTGATGCTGATATCCACGCTGCTAACCCTTTAGCTAGTCGCCACCACCGGGTTCCAATCCACCCCATTTCCCGAAGCATCTATGGGGCACCCGCCACTGACAGAGGTGGTAGACTGCCGGGACATATGAGGGCTGCTGCGGCTGATTTCTTGGCCCCAGAAGGGGATGAGACATTTAATGAGGAAGACGAGGATGAAGCAGCCTCATGGCTGTTGCCTAATCCAGAGAAGAACAATAACAATCAAAATAATGGTGGGTATTTGTTAGGTGGCGATGTGGATGACTACCTGGACCTGGTTGAGTACAATTCAGGCTCGGATGCTCAATTCTCTGAACAATACAACCAGGAGCAGCATTATAACGTCCCACAAAAGAGCTATGGAGTTCATGCTGACAGCGTAGTCCCGGTTCAAAGCGCAGAGGCAAAGGTTCAGTTGCAGCAGCGCAACATGCAGATGGGGATGGATTATGACACAAATTCTCCATACAGTTACAACGCATCAATTAGCCAAAGTGTACGATTCTCTATTCATCGTTTTTTGCTCCAGCCTTACTGCATAAATCTAATTAACAATCATATTTCAAGATGTTTATTGGTCATCGCATGCAGAAGTTCCATCAGTTCAGAAAATTGGTGTAGCTCATAAAACATGACATCACTTTCCTCTTCCAGCTGCCAACAAAGTATATAACTGATAGTGGTTTATGTTCCGTATGTTGTTCAATAAAGATTTCTATCGGCCTTTTCTTTCTTTTCAGCCTTTCCTTTTTTCCTGTTTCAGATAAGATAGAGGTCCTTAACTACAGTCAGCAGTTAACATAACCAGTTTCGTTTCACTTCTACCAGTCATGAGTTAGTTCAAGGATTCCTTAGTAGCGTAAAAGAATGCAAAAGCAGAAAAAGGAAAGGCTTAAATATCTGTGTCCAAGAAAAGGAATAAAGGGAAGGGAACTGTCTTACTATCTGAATTCGTGCACCTTTCAGGATATGCCACCAATAGGGTTATAAATGAGTTGAGTCGAGCCACGAATGAATCGAGATGAGCCTAAAATAAGATTCTGGGTTGGTTTATTTAACTAAACAAACAAGTCGAACCAAACTCACAAACTAAAGTTATAAAATGAGTCGAGCCTTACTTTTATAAGCTCGAACTAAGCTCATTTAATAAATGAGCCCAAAAGTAAGGTTTGGACTCAGCTCATTTAACTAAATAAATGAGCCAAATCGATTCGAATACAGGTCATTTACAGCTCTGGCCACGAAATTCACCAATTAAAGTTTTGTGCAGTTGTGCTTCCTAATGGAAGAAGCAAGACCTCTTCCATTCACATAGAAGACTGAGAAGGGGGATTCTGTATGTGATTTGCTAGAGGAGTTACAGACGAACCTTTTATTCTGATATTTATTTAATTTTATGAGATTGGACTCGCCTCATATCATGTGTTGCACCCTTCCTCTATCCAAAAAAGTCTTATCCTCGGAAGCATTAGCATACAACTTTGAAATTAACCTATATGATTTATTCTGCTCTTAGTTTGAAAACACTTTCATATTTTTAACACTTCCTATGGAATCATACATATCATAAAAAAATTGAGTTGATCTCTCTTTTCATTAAATTGTCAGCTTGATACTAGTCTGAAAATCTGCCTCTATTTCTCTACCAGTAGTGCTAACTCGCAATACTAGTTGTTTTCAATGAGGAAGTCAGTAATTCAAGATGAGTGGGGTAGAAATCATCTAACATGTTTACAGCATAATCCATTATGCAAATCATCTACCAACCATAAGATGCTCTGAACCTTGCTCATTGTAGAACAAAATAATAAATAAAAATTCTCCACATCTCTCGCACAAGTGACCTTGACTGAGGCGGGAGTTGTACTGGATTGTTGTTGTTATGCATCTCTTATACAATATTTACTAAAATAGTTCTTTCATAGTGTTGATCAATGATTCATTGATATGTCAACCAGGTTTCTATTTCATCCATTGATGCTGGGGTTGTACCGGAATCTACCATAAGCAACATCTCAATGTCTCATTCAAGACCTCCAAAGGGAACAATTGATCTCTTCTCAAGCCCTCCCGTTGAAATGCCAATCCAACTCACTCCGATGGACAGAGAGGCTAGAGTTCTGAGATACAGAGAAAAGAAGAAGACAAGAAAGTTTGAGAAGACAATCCGCTATGCCTCAAGGAAAGCCTATGCAGAGACCAGGCCGAGGATTAAAGGAAGATTTGCAAAGAGAACAGATGTGGAAGTTGAAATGGAACAGATGTTCGCTAATAACCTCATAGGAGATGCAGGTTATGGTGTGGTTCCATCCTACTGATTGCTCGAAGTTGAGGAAGATATGGTCTTCACGTGTGACTAGTAAATCTTGGTATTCTAGCTTCATACCTGATTGTAACCCTCTTATCCTAAATACTTTTCAGTTAATGAGTACGTAGCCCATGAAATTTCTACTCATCCCCTGGCTTTCTTGTAAATATCATGCATCCCTTGGTGATGAGAATTCAATGCCCTTACATCGGGATAAGTTTTACTATTCATCGGGCTAAGAAGAAATGGCAACTCTTGTTGCATTTTTTGGCTGAATTTTGTAGATTCCTCAATTTTGCTGCTTCAAGGTGCCACCCCCCCCCCAAAAGTATGTTCACACCTTAGCTTGTACCTTCCAACTGTTCCATGACTTGGGGAATTATTTTAATCTTGAACTTAATCATATGTATGAGAGAAAGAGAGAGATCCTGGTCTTGGGTTCAGCAAACTAGCTTCATGTAAACATGTAGGGCTTATTTTTGTCAAGTTCAATGTACTCCCACTCCCAGAAGAATGGACATGTGATGGTCACAATTCTCCTTAAGTTGAAGCACAGATCAAAGCAGGGGAATTTAACCAGTCTGGTGGAGAAGCCAGTGCTAGTTATCATCAAGGAATCTAAAAATTAGCACTGAATCCACAAAGCCAAGTCACTATATGTAAACTTACATTAAGTTAAATGGTATCAAACATCCCATTGCAAATGCTGCTTGAGTACAATCACTGCATCATTTGATTTTCTTTGAAAATGAGTAGATATGGAGAATCAACATCTAGACACTGCCACAGTTTCACTATATACTGTGTAGCCCAACAATAGATTTCATCCTTTATCATGCCAGTAAGAATGTTAGTTAAACACCTAAAAGAAAATTAGAAGCATGATGATCTATATGTGCCACCTACAATTATAGTCCATAACAGACAATTAAGGGATATGGGAAAAAAGGGAGAGGGAGATGATATAAGAGAGCACCGAAAATGGAAAAGAGAGATGGGATGGGAAAGGAATACATCGAATAAAATCGACCAAGTTATCTTCTACTTGAAATAAAAAGCAAAGAAGAGAATTTGAAATTTATATATCTGGTGGTGTAGCCTATAAGAACTGAGAAGCACAAACATCCATTAGTAGAACCACAACTACAGTGACAGCAAGAAGATAAACCCAAGGTCCCTCCAGAAACAAAAGTATGAGACCAAATATGTAATCATTGCAAAATATGATTTTTCAGTTATAGCGAGAAAAATCATCCTAGAGTAAAACAAAATTCTACGAAAAAGGTGACCATTTAATTGAACTGTAATTTTCACCTGATTTATGAAATGGAGATCTTAAAAAACTTCAATTCCAAGTAACGCTTGACTTCCCATAATATGTATAGATTGACTATTTTTCACATTCCAACATCCTATAACATCCTAGTCTTGACAAATCTAGGTGCTAGGGGATTTGATAAAATAAGACGGAAATATTACTTTAAAACGTGTAGGACAATTTCTAGTTGGAATGATTATAGAAAGAAATTTCTACATACTCTTGAAACCGTGAATATAGAACAATTTTAAACACATCTTCAAATTAAGGCAGAATCCCGTTCATGTGATGTGTTGTTATTGAATTCTAAAGTGAATTATGTTAGTGAGAATGGAAATAGAAGGAAACAAAATGGAAAATCTTAGGAAAACCTAAAATTTAACAAGAAAGGAAATTCCTTCAAGAATTCCAAGTGTCACCATTGTGGAAAGAAAGGGCATTACATTCTTGAATGTAGAATCAAGGAGAAGGTAGATGCTATAAAATCTGAGAAGGCTAATGTTGTCGAAAGTGAAGTCAAAGAGCTTGTGGCAATAGTATATGAAATGCAAATTGGCATGGTGATAACTTCATATGGCCACTATGAGTGAGTCATTATATTAGTGGCTTGATTCAGGCGCAACCATTCATGTGTTTAACAATAAGGCGATGTTTAATTCATATGATGTATTATTAGATCAAGAGGAGGTTCTTATGGGAAATAACAATGTTGCCAAGGTTTTGGGAAAAGGATTGGTTGTCTTGGATTTTACTTTAGGGAAAACTTGATTTTGATCAATGTATTTCATGTTTCCAATGTTAGAAAAAAATCTTATATCCGCTAATTTAACGTGTAAGAAGGGCCTCAAAATAGTGATTGAGTCTAAAAAGGTCATAGTGAAAAAGAACAATTTATTCCTAGGAAAGGGGTATACTTGTGATGGAATGTTTAAATTTAGTATTAATAATAAAGAGAATTATTCTTCCGTTTGCTCTATTGAGCATTCCTCTTCTTTGTGGCATGTTAGATTAGGATATGTTAATTTTCGTTATCTATATCACATGAAAAAACATGGATATATTTATTTTAAGCGTAACCATAATAAAAAATGTGAAATATGTATTCAAGCAAAAATGAATAAGAAGCCATTTCCTAAGGTTGAAAGAAATACAAATTTTTTAGATCTTGTGCATATAGATATATGTGAGCTTAATGGCATATTAGATAGAGGAGGAAAGAGATATTTTATAACTTTCATAGATGATAGTTCACATTTTACTTATGTGTATTTAATGAGAACTAAAGATGAAGCATTTAGTGTATTCAATGAATATAAATCTATTGTTGAAAATCAAAAGGAAGACGAATTAAGATTCTTCGCAGTGATAGATGATTTGAATATTTCTCTATAGAATTCTCTACATATTGTTCAAAAAATGGTATAATACATCAATAATCCTCTCCTTACACTCCTCAACAAAATGGTTTGGCTAAAAGAAAAAGTAGAACCTTATTGAATATGGTTATTACTATGCCTATAAATGCTAATTTACCTTTTCGACTTATGGGGTGAAGCACTTGAAATAATATGTTACATCCACAATATAATTCCTTCCACAAAAATTAATGTTAGTCCATATGAAATTTGGAATAATAGAAAACCTAACTTCAATTTGTAGAATTTTGAGAGAATAATATTCTATATATCTTCTGAGAGAGTACATGTTTTATTTATATACATCTACACAACTGAAAGATATTCTGCCTCCTAAAAAATAGGAATTAAAATATCTACCTAACTTCTAACTTTGAGGAATTAAATATTCGACCCTCCCCCTCAAGTTGGGTTGTAGATATTATACATACCCAACTTGCTACAAAATCTCTCAAAGTTAGGTCCTTAAAGAGCTTTTGTGAGAAAGTCTGCGCACTACTCCCGAGTGGGAGTGTATGTCACTTGTACTTTAGAATTCTCTATCTTCTCTGCAATGAAATATCTATCAATTGTCACATGTTTTATTCGATCATGATGGACAGGATCCTTTGCCATAGTGATAGTTGCTTGGTTATCACATTTGAGCTTCACATTCTCTCCAAAATCCATACCCAATTCAGTCATTATTCTCCTAATCCATATCCCTTCACAAATAGTAACTGTAAGTGCTCTTAATTCTAATTCGGCACTGCTCCTAGAGATAACTTACTTCTTTTTACTTTGCCACATTACAAGGTTTCCCCCATAAAAAGGAGTAATAATCGATGGTTGATCTACTATCTATTTGACTTCCTGCTTAGTCTGCATCAGAGTATAGAATTATATCTCGGTAGTCAATTTTTCTAAATAGTATTCCCTTTCTAGGAGTCCTTTTTAGATACCTAAGAACTTGATATATTGACTCCATATGTTCTTCCATCATATTATTCATGAACTCACCCACCATGCTCACTACAAAACCAATGTTTGACCTAGTATGAGAGAGGTAAATGAGTTTTCCAACCAAACGTTAGTATCTCCCCTTTTCTACTAGAACTCCACCTTCTTCCCGTCCAAACTTTTTCTTGTAGTACATTGGAGTACTTGCTAGTCTACAACCAAGCATACTAGTTTCCTTTAGTAAATCTAAGATGTACTTGCGTTGTGACGCAAATATACCTTCCCTTGATTGAGCCACTTCCATTCCTAGAAAATACCGAAGAGGACCAAGATCTTTTACCTCAAATTCTTCAGCTAAGGCCTGTTTTATCCTTGCTATTTGATCCATATCATCTCTAGTTAGAATGATATCATCCACATAGACAATAAGAACTATCAACTTATTTGATGATGATCATTTCACAAACAACTTGTGATTGGTTGGCATTGGGTAAAGCAGTGTCCTTTTGCTGACTTTGAGAACCGACCAAACCATGCTCTTAGGGACTGTTTTAGTCTATACAAAGACTTCAGTAGTGTACATACCTTTCTACTATCATACCTCTCTTGAATTCTAGATGGAATCTCCATGTAAACCTCTTTTTCAAGGTTCCCATTTAAGAATGCATTTTTGATATATAGTTGATGAAGAGACCACTCTAGATTTGCAGCCAACGATAGAAGCATCCTGATAGTATTGAGTTTTGCAACTGGAGCAAATGTCTCTTGATAGTCAATTCCATAGGACTGTGTGAAGCCCCTAGCAACCAGTCGGGCCTTAAACCTCTCAATGTTTCCATCTACCTTATACTTGAGATTGAATATCCATTTACAGCTTACTGCTTTCTTTCCTGAGTGAAGATCATTAATAATCCATGTACCATTTTTCTCCAAAGCACTAATCTCCTCTTGAACTGCTTGTTTCCATTTTGGGTGACTAAGAGCCTCTTGGATGTTTGCTGGAGTTTGAACTTCATCCATTCTTGATAGAAATACCTTGTAGGTCCCTGACAGATTTGCATAGGAGAGAAAATCTTTAATTGAATGTTGAGTACATATTTGAGTAGTTTTTCTTAGAGTAATGGGTAGCTCTAAGTTTCCTTTTTTTGGAATATCCTCTTGCTCTTGATCATTCTTCCCACATGTATGAGTTTTTGCAGTTGTTGGATCCATTTCAGAATCTTGGACAAGTTTGAGATGTGTATTAGGTTCAACCTCCCCTTAAGTTTGCCTATTCTTTCTTGAATAAACTAGAAGCTCTTTAGTTGTAGATTGAGGTATTAGTTGAGCATGTGGGTAAAGATGGTTGATCGGGTGTAGAAGGAATAGAGTCATAAGATGGACTTAAGGGTTGATTTTGAGAAATAGACTGATTGGGAATAGACTCAGAATTATGTTCAAGTATGGAATCCCAACACCAAGGCTAAAAGTCTGTCATGTTCTACCCCTAAATTTCAAGCTTGGAATAATATGGACCATTTTCAAAGAAGGTGACATCCATGGTTTCAAACACTTTTCAAGTAATGGGATAAAAAAATTTATACCCATTTTTGTTTGCTGAGTAACCAATGAAAACACATTTTGTGGATTGTGGATCAAGTTTGCTTCTAATTTGGGAATAGATATGAACAAATGAAGAGCATCCAAATACCTTTGGAGGTAGATTTGAAGATAAGAATTGAGCATGAGGAAAAAAATTAATAAGAACATGACAAGGTGTTTTAAACTGAAGGACATGAGATGGTAAATGATTTATGAGATATGCCGAAGTAAGAACAGCTTCCCCCCATAGGTATTTTGGTACGGTGGTCGAGAATGTGTGGTAGCGAATCCCTGGATAGACAGATCGAGTATGTTTTGTAAGTTGGCATATCTCACAATTGAAAGATCTTGGATTTTTATCAATAAACAAATTAGAAAATAACTTTATAAGGTATAAGAAATTTGGATGTCCTAACTAATAGTGCCACATCATAATTTCACTATCTTTATTGACACTGGAATTTGAATGAAAAAGAGTAGTATTATACTGACGGGTAGGGAGACTTGTAGCAGCAACTAGGGATTTGATTGGCTTGAAGAAGTATAGTCCAGAACACATCTCAACACTACCAATCCTCCTGTTCGAACCCAACTCCTAGAAAACACACACATTTGAGAAAAAAACTGTTAAGCAATGGTTATCACGAGTCAATTTACTGATGGAAACGAGATTGCAATCAAGATTTGGAACATGAAACACAGATTTGAAAATAATTCCAGGTAATAATTGAACTAATCCAGTTCCATCCACTTTAGATAAAGAGCCATCGGCAATCTTTACCCTGAGATTAGAGGAACATTGTTGATAGTCATAGAGAAGTGTCCTATCTCCTGTCATATGATCTGATGCCCCTAAGTCAACAATCCATCATTTTGAGGGCAGTTTACCTGAGTTTGCATGCAAACTAGTCGCAACTATAGTGGTAAAGTGATGTGAAGGGTTGTTATTCAGCAGTATTTTTAACATATCTAGTTGTTCCTTAGTGAATGGACTAGACTCATTTGTGCCTTATCGTTCTTCAGTAACTGTAACACCCCCCCAATTTACTACTGAAAAATTTCGTTTAAATCAAAAGGTTTAGCGGAAGTGAAAGAATTAAAACCGTAAACTTGGGGATATTACCGCCACACTTAGTACCAGACCGGTTCACTCCTACCATTTCGATACTAAGTGCTAAGGCTAAACTAAACAATCGTTAAGTAAGAATCATCAAAACATAGGTTCATACTTAACATAGATCATTCACGAAAACACGAGTCAACAATAGTTAGGATATCGTTTAGGAATACAACTTAAGAGTAAGGTTTCGAAACAAGAAGCGTAGTACAAAATATAGCTAAATAAAACAAATCCCAAGGGACCAATATCTGCACCGCCTACTCACTCAAGTCAAGCCTTCCACCCCAAATTAGTAACCGATCAAACCTCCATAGGAGGTCTGCTCTCCACCATTGGTAGATCATCACAGGACCCAATCAATCAAGGTAGTATCAGTATGGGTCCAATATTGAGTAAGGGTGCAGGTGTGCTAAGGCCAAGCATACAATCATACCACATAGCACATATAGCACAATCATATAGACAACATGCGATAACCCACAAGATAAGGCCTGAATACTGTTCTGGTGACTTATTCTTTATTCTCATTAATAATATGTTCATTCCACACATATTCTTTAATAGTCCATGTGAGTGCGGGGACCCCACTATTATAGCCGGTGGACCGGAAGTAAACACACAAGGCAGAACGCCTCTGAATACTATTATAGCTGGTGGACCGAAACGAAACACACAGGGCAGAACGCCTCTGACCACTATTCTGACCGGTGGACCAGACTGGCCCCGACTCACATGGTGTTTAACTATAAGTATTTAGTATTTTCCCCATGGATTAACTTATTTACTTGGGTCTGTCGAGCCGAAACCCCCACAATTATAGCTGGTGGACCGGAAGTAAACACACAGGGCAGAATGCCTCTGACCACTATTATAGCCGGTGGACCGGAACGAAACGCACAGGGCAGAACGCCTCTGACCACTATTATAGCCATGGACATGAATGAAACACACAGGGCAGAACGCCTCTGACCACTATTCTTATCGGTGGACCGGACTGGGCTCGGCTCAACATCTTTCGCTTTACGTGATTAATGTCTTATCCGTGTCTTATTAAATCACACTTCACCCTTAACATGCATGCCAACAACATTCTACTTCTTTCTTTTCAAATGGGACGGCCCATGTGTTGAGAATCTTGCCCCCCTTATCACACCCCGACATTATTTTCCCCTTAAGCTCACACATAATGAAAGACCAACTCCTGGAAGTGTAGGTTAAACCCAACACCCTATGACATCGATCTCGCCTATTCTCAACCTCTAGGGTTTTCCCCTTGGAAACCCTAGTTAGGCCTATGTGGCCCAACCTCTTCTCACTTACCTTACCATTACTTATTCTTCACCCCACATCTCACCCTTATTAGGTCAAACCCCAAGGCATATCACCTTACTCCTCGATCTCGCATATGACCGGCAAAACCCTAGTAGGCCACATCAAACCCTAGCACCTTACTTCTTCCACAAGTAACCTCTCTCTTTTCATTCCCAAGTTTCTTCATTCACATGGAAACCCATACTCATCTTTTATATGATAGAATTCTCACTCTTAACCCATACTCCACCCCTCCTTAATCATCCTCACTCTCGTACTCCCCAATTATTCACCCTCTTACCGAAACCCTAGTTAGGCCCCTTATGCACCCTCGTACCAACCTACGTACTATTTTTCATCCCAAGTCTCCAATCACTCCACAACTCTCCCCATCTCTTATTTACACCCCAATTCAACTTCTCTCACGTAAGACACACCCCCATGCAAGAGTTAGTCACCTCATGCAAACGCCCCAAGTCACCACGCAGATTTTAAGGCCCCCATGTATGGTTCCCAACTTTCATTTACTTTGGATATTCTACTCACTTAAAAATTCTCTCATGGATTATGAGGCACTTTGGTCAACCCATATCCCCCTTAATGGTCTCACTTCCCGTTCCCCTCTTACTATTCTCTTAGTCCCATTTTACCATACCGAAACCCTAGCATGCATGTCCTAGAGGGCCGTATCAACACATCATAAATATCACACATAAAACATGCCATGCTCATGTCATAGAAAGTACACACGACGTACCTCAAATTCCAAGCTGCGCTACATATGAGACAAGTTATCCATAAATCATATAATACACATTAGCATGGTATACACAACAATCAACACATCACATCACACATAGTACAAGGCCATAGCTTCGTCCTTACCTAAGGCGACGCCAGGCTTGGAGCACACTCCTATAACTCCTTAGGGCTTTGGTCGAGGTTACCTATAAAAGGGGAAAATGCTAAGTATTAGTTTCCCTTGCAAGTACCATCAACCCTTATTCTAGTTTAGGATTAGGGTTTTTATTACTAAAGAGGGTATTATACCAAAAACTAGGGTTTTTACCTTAGAATTAGTATACTAAATATTAGTAGTCAAAATATATTTATTTTTGATACTTATTGTTACACTTATTTTATTAAACCCATTAGTTCTAACCTTTTAGTAATAGGGTTTATTCTAGCTATAGGAAAATAGTGTTAGTATTAATAAAATAGTGACACTAATGTCTAGTGATAGAAACCCTAGCGTTTTAAGGCCAAGTCTATCTATGGTGTTATAGTTGAAATGATAATATTATAAGGTCACAATATTACAAGTAAACTATTCCTAAGGGTGATAATGATAATAGTTGTATATTCTTGAATAATACAAGGATTCAAATGCTTTTGGTTACAATAATAAGGTAGTGATAGTAGTAATAATAGTAATAGCTAATAATAGTGTCATAATAATGAGGTTAGGGTTAATGTTAAGTGGTATGGTAATAAGGTTCAAGTACTCTCCCTAGTTAACAACCACATGATATTTATTAGCTTGAGTTAAGTAACATGGATAAGAACAAAAGTAGTATTATTGTTAACAAAATGATAAGGGTGTTAAGTATAATAATAATAATAATAATAATAATAATAATAATAATAATAATAATAATAATAATAATAATAATAATAATAATAATAATAATAATAATAATAATAACGATAATAATAATAATAATCCTAGTAGTAATGATAATAACAGTAATACAACCAATTAAGGTTAAGCAACCACAATAATAACAGTAGTAAGGATAATAGAAGTAATAATAATAATATTAATAATAATGTTAATACTAATAATTATAAAAATTAAGACTAAAGTTAAGTATAATAAAAGTTAGGGTTCAAAAGGGATGTTAGTATTAGTAAGAAAATAAGAACATTAATAATAGAGACAATAATAATGGTAATAATGATAATAATAGTAATAGTAATAGTAATAAAGTAATAATAATAATAATAATAATAAGTATAAGTATATTAGTATTAATATTAGTAGAAAATAGTAGCAGTTATATAAAAGGGGTATTAGGGTTTGGATGAGTGGAGAACCACCTAGGGTCGGTGGTGGTCCGGCGGCGGCGCGTGGCGGCAACGGCGTCGGCGATGGAGGAGGAGAAGAGAGGAAAAGATGGAGGTGGTGGTTAGATTGGAGGGGAAAAGGAGAAGTTTGAGTTGGGGAAATAAACAGCAGGTGAAGGGGAGAGGAGTGAGGGTGGTGGCGTGGCAAGGGGCGGCGGCGCTCGGTGGTTGGCGCGGCGGCCGAGGGTGGTGGAGAGAGGTGGAAGATGGGGGAGGAAGGAGGAGAGGGAGGTAGGGGGAGTTGAAGGCAGGGGAAGGTAGAGGAAGCTTCCCTGGGTGTTTTGGAGGGTGGAGGAGGTGCCGGCAGAGGCGGAAATGGCGGCGGAAGGCGGTGCGAGGGGCGGCGAGGGGCTGGAACAGGCTGTTCAAGGAGGCACTTTTGCACGCCCCGGGCGGCTGGTGCAAGGCAAGGGAAGGGGTGCTGGTGGTCTGGTTTCGTAGAGGGAAGTGCAGGGATGGTCTCGGTGGGAGGATTTGGTTGCGGTGGTCGCCGGAGGTGGCAGAATAAAGAGCTGTTTGGGCGGCGGCGAGCGGCTGGGGTTTCTAGGCTGCGAAAGAGGGAGCTCGGTTATAGCTGCTAAGACGGGTATTTATAGGCTAATTGAGGAGAAAAAAGACAAGAGAAGAAGAGGACAAACGGGGCAGGTGTAGCAGGACCACCGGCCGGTGGTGGCAGGCGGTGTAGTCCTGCCATGGTAGATTAGGTCGGGGAGGGAGGAAGAAAAAGGAAAGGAGATGGCATTCGGGGATGGGAGAGAGGGACTTGGTCGGGGTCGAAAAGAGGAAAGAAAATGATAGGGAAGGGCAGGGGAGGACGGCCGGCACTGGGCTAGTGGCTGCCGGCGAGATTCGAGGCTGCAAATTGAATTGCAGATCGGGGAAGAAGGGGGATGACTGGACCGGTCGGTCCAGGGGGAAAAGAAAAAAAAAAGAGAAAGGGATCGGCCGGCCTGGGTTAGGAAGGTGCGCGAGACGGGCCAGGGAGGGAAAAGGAGGTCTGGGCCGACGGGCTGGCCCAAACCAGGGGAGAAAAATGGGGAAAAAGAAAATAAGTAAAGGAGGAAGAAAGAAAAAAGGAAAAGAAAGGAGAAAAGGGGGAAAATGATAAAATGGTTGGGTTGGGGTATTGGTCTTTATTTATTTATATATTTATTTTAGATATTTAATTTTAATAATAATTATTTTAAGTATAATAATTAAATTCATTTTTAAATTAATTAGGCTATTTTGGATAATTTGTCCTTAACTTCCATTTTAATTAGTAAAATGTCTAAAATTTTCTAAATAACTTATTTATTATTTCTCCTTATTTTCCTCAATTAATTTCCTCTTTATTTAATGAAGTAATTTATTTTCTTAATTAAATTTTTTTCCTAATAAATAACTATTTTGCCATAATTTACAAATTAGGATTTTTGGGGTATTTCAGTAACACTTGCTGAATTTGCATGGTTGTCTTTGACTGGTTTGGTTCGCTTCCAGTATGTTATTTTACCATGTAGCTTCCAACAAATCTCCTTTATATGACCAGGTCTAGAGCAATGATCACACCAAGGCTGCCCCTTTCATGGCTGATGTTTGTATATGGACGTTGGAGGCCATGAACTATGAGTAGCAAAAACAGATCCATCTAGGTTTGAAGATGGTTGTGGATTGCTCAACATTACTTTATTCATACTTTCTTCTCGGTGGGCTTCTGAAAATGCCTCTCGAAGACTAGGAAGAGGTTTTGTTCCCATTATTCTACCTCTGACTTCATTTAAGCTTTTATCTAGACCTAACAGAAACTTAAAAGTTCTTTTCTGCTCAAGTATCTTACGATATAATGCACTATCATCTGGACATTTCCATTCATGGGACTCAAACATACCTAACTGCTGCCAATGTCGGGTTAGTACATTAAATTATTGTGTTACATTCAATTCTCCTTGACGAAGGTCATAAAGGATTACCTCCACTGCAAATAGTTCTGAAGTATTATTAGAACTGGAGTAAGTTTCTTTCACTACTTCCCATATTTCATGAGCAGTTATCAACATTCATTGAATTAATGAGCCAAGACAAGTAATCCTCTTTTCCTCTACCACCAATAAACATACAGGCGGATTGGGACCATTGCAGATAGTTTTGTCCATTAAGTCTAAGATTTGTGATGAGAAGAGAGGCGTTTTCAGACATTCTAGAATTTCCTGAGTTTGAATTATGGAACGGAGAGGAGGAGGTTTCAGAGATGGAACTAGTTTTTTCATTCACCATTAGGGAGAGAAAGAATTGAGATTTGCTAGGAAAAAAACTGAGAATACTGGAAAAAGCTGAGGATGTCGGTGAGGAGGAAGACGGCTAGGGTTTTTTAGAATTTCCCTACTCTGATACCATGTAGAATTTTGAGAGAATAATATTCTATATATCTTCTGAGAGAATACATGTTTTATTTATATATATCTACACAACTAAAAGATATTCTACCTCCTAATAAACACGAAATTAAAATATCTACCTAACTCCTAACTTTGAGGAACTAAATATTCGATAAAATTATTTTAAAGTGTGGGGATGTGTTGCATTTTATAAAAATTTTGATCCTCATAAAATTAAGTTAGGACTAAGAGGAATTAAAAGTGTATTTTTTGGTTATGCAAAGAATTCTAAATCATATAGACTTTTAGATTTAAGTTCAAATGTTATTGTTGAAACAATACATGTTGAATTTATTGAAAGAAAATTTATCAATGATTATGTGACTAATGAAAATGAGGGTGTGATTGTTATTTTTATTGGAAACAAAAGGAAGGAAACTGAGGATGTAAGTGAACCTTGAATAAGCCAAAGGACAAGAAAAGCGAAGTCCTTGGGTCGTGAATTTGTTTCAATCGAGTCAATAATTTTCTTGGTTGAGGAAACTATAACCAAAGTGTTAGATAAAATACCTATGACTTTTAACATTGAAGATGAACCCAAATCGTTTAGTGAAGCCATGTCCTCTAGAGGCATGGATTTTTGGAAAGAAGCCATAAATGATGAGATGGACTCAATATTATCTAATAATACTTAGGTCTTAGTGGATTTGCCTCCAAGATCTAAACCTATTAGTTTTAAGTGGGTATTTAAAAGAAGATATAATATTGATAGTTCTATACAAACATTTAAGGCAAGATTGGTAGCCAATGAATTTATGCAAAAAGAAGGTGTAGATTATTTTGACACCTATGCACCGATAGCAAAGATAACTTCTATTAGAATTCTTTTGACGTTAGTATTCATATATAGGCTCCATGTGCATCAAATGGATGTCAAAACTTCATTTTTGAATGGAGATCTCAAGAAAGAAGTTTATATAAAGGAACCAAAAGGATTTGTTCTTGTTGGTAATGAAAAGAAAGTTTGTAAATTGGTTAAATTATTATATGGTTTGAAAGAAGCTCAAAAATAGTGGCATGATAAGTTTGATGCAACAATACTGTCAAATGGCTTCATATATAATAGTGCCGACAAATGTATATATATTCTAAATTCACTAGAAAATATAGAGTTATAATTTGTCTTTATGTAGATGATATGTTGATATTTGGTAGCAACATCCTTGACGTGAGTGAAACTGAGTAATATCTAATTTCTAAGTTTCAGATAGAATAAAATACTCCATATGGTTCTAATAAAAAGCTTTCAACCAGTAATGGTCGAGGGGTTGCACAATTAGAATATGCTAGTGCAACTGGAAGTCTTATGTATGCTATGCACTGTATAAGACTAGATATTGCATTTTTCGTATGCAAAATTTTAAGGTATACAAGTAATTCTAGTAATGAACATTGGAAAGAAATAAGTAGGACATTGAGATATCTTAATAGAACATCCAAGTGAGCATTAACTTATTCCTCCTTTCTTGATGTACTAGAAAGTTATTCTGATACTAGTTGGATAACAAACTCTAATGATAATAAATCCACAACAAGATGGATTTTCACATTAGTAAGAGATGTTATTAGTTGGGCCTCAAAGAAGTAGACATGTATTACACATTCGACTATGGAGTCGGAGTTTGTAGCCCTTGTAGCTGCAGGTAAGGAAGTAGAATGGCTGAAAATTTTGTTAACAAAAATAAAGTTATAGCCAGAACCTATGCCAGCTATTTCAGTATATTATGATAGTGAAGCGACTATGTCTAGAGCATATAGTCATGTCTATAATGGAAAATCTATACATATAAGTGTGAGACATGAGTATGTGAGAGAATTGATCTCACATGGTATTGTTACTATTATTTGTGTTAAAATAGATAATAATTTAGCAGATCCCTTTACAAAAGGATTGTCAAGAGATATGGTAAGAAATATATTAAGTGGAATGGGGTTGAAATATGAAAGGAATAATAATAGGAACCCAACCTTGATTAGTGAAACTATCTAAAGGCTTAATAAGTAATAACAAGCTACTGATAAATGCTTCATGAAACATTAATTCAATTTTCGTAAGTGTTGCATTTTTACTTAAGATGAGTTGTAACTCTTAACGAAGAAAATTTGATTTATATTTATGTATATACAAATAAAGGAACTCCACCTATTTGGATATAGAAGTGGTGTCTCTTCAATAAGAGGTTTGTAGAATTTAACTCTTATAAATATCCATGAACCGCGTTAGCACATGGCTATAATAGTGATACAACAGTTAGAGACATCTCAAGATATTGGATGATATTATGTGCATAGTATTTTCAGTTTTAATAAAGGAAGTTTTGGTTTAATCTTCATATACCACTAACTTCATTAAATACGGATTGGTTTAAATTGAAATATGCCTTTTTCTTAATTATAATATCATGTTGTTAAATAGGTAAATATATATTATAGCTTAGTGGGGGATTATTAGAGTAGACTATAATATAGTATATGTGAGTATATAATTTAATTGAAAAGTTATGATGACTTGAATGAAGAGTTATGATCTTTAAAAAGGATAATACCTTTTTATTGTAATTCTTCAAATAACCCAAAATCTTGGAAATCTAATCAATTCAATTGAAGAGTTATGATGACTAGAATGAAAAGTCATGAACTTTAAAAAGGAACATACCTCTTTATTGTAACTCTTCAAATAGCCCATAATCTTAGGAATTAATTAATTTAATTGAAGAATTGTATTTACTCGAATGAAGAGTTATGAACTTTGAAAAGGGACATACCTCTTAATCGTAACTCTTCAACAAATATAAATACCCCATAATTGTGGGATGAAATAATATGAATTTTAAGATATTCGGTTGAAGCTTATTAATAAAATTATTGAAAGAGTCTCATGTAAATGCTTTGTTGTCTCCTGGGGGTAAATTATTGTGGCAATATTACCTTTAAGATAGTGTCCTACATGCCTCAAAGCAATATAACTCCATCTTATTTTATCAAATCCCCTAACACTAGGTACTCTTAGAATTAACAGATCTAAATGGACATCCAGGAGGGATAGTGTAATCCCCCAAAAATTCCAAAAACCCATATTTTAATAAATAACTTTTATCTGAAATAATATTTGCTTTTAAAATTATTTATTTTAATTATTTTATGGATTTTAGAGTATTTAAATTTGGATAAGAGTATTTAATAAATTAAAAATAAATATTTTTCTATTTATCATATTGTTTTATTTAAATAATTTTCCAAACTAATATTTTACCAACCTTATCCTTTTTAAAATAATATATTAGATTATAATGAATTAAATTATTAAATTAAATAATTTATCAAGAATATTACATTTTATGATTCTATAAATTAATTTATTTTATTTTTTAATATTTTCCATTCCCTTTTTTTGCCCTTTTTCCTCTTTCTTCTTTTCCTTTTCCTTTTTTTTCTTCCCTCGGGCTGCCTCACCAGGCCAGCCTCCCCGCATGATTGGGACTTCGGCCCACATCCTCCCTTCTCTCCCTCGCGCACCGCCCAGCACACCCAGCCCACCCTCCTTCCTTTTTTTTTTTGGACCGGCTGGCTCTCTTCTTTTCTGCGCCGGTCCAGCCGCTCGCCCAACTTCTTCTCCTCTCTTCTTCTCCCACGCCCGACCAACACCAGTTCTGCCATTGTCGAGCGTCTGGCCACCTGCAACTGCCGCCGCCTACTGCCGCACCTGCTCCCTGCTACTCCCTCTCTCTTCCCCCATCATTTTCCTTCCCTTTTCGAGCCAAACCGGCCCCTGAACCACAGCTCACGTGCCTCTCCCCCTTTCCTTCTTCTTCCCTCTCCTTCCCCTGCCAACCGACCACCACCTGCCACCCTTCGTCCTCTCGCCGACCGGCCACTGCCCCTCTCTTCTCCCTCTTCTTTTACTGCATCTCTCCAGGCTTCTTTTCCCCCATTTTTCGAGCCTCATCTCTTCCTCCCGAGCCTTTTCTCTCATTTGTCCTCCTCCATCCTTTTTCCCTGGTTTTGATCACCGACGCCCACCACCGCTTCCAACCACCGAAACCAACCCCTACGCCGCCTCCTGCCACCACCTACTACCACCCTGCACCACCACGAGACCCCCCAAGCCACCCCTCAAGCCCTGCACTTCCTCCCTTCTCCACCTCTTCCTTTTTCTCCCCATTTTCCCCTTACTGCCAAGCCACCTGCAACTGCCACTTCCGCCGCCATCCGGCCACCTCTGCCGCCACCCAATCCACCGTTCGACACCCTGCAACCCCCTCTACCACCGCCATGCCTTAGTTGGCCAAAAACAGCCTTTGCACCCCTCCATTTTTCCCTCTCCTTTTCCTTTCTTCTCAACCCCTCCACCTCGACCCATCTCGGCAGCCAACTTCGCCGCCTTGCCGCCGCCGTCTCCACCGCCCTATGCGGCTTTGAAACCACCCTTAGCCTCCACCTACACCCCCTCTTCACTTCTGCACCATTACCTTGCCTTGAAACCTCCTCCACCTACCCTCTTTTCTAGCCCAAAGACCCCAACCTGAAAATGGCTTATTTTTCTTCCTTCACCCTCTTCGAGCCCTTTTTCTCCCCTCATTTGCATGAGACTCACGCTGTTCATGCAGCGTGAGCTCCCCCTTGTTTTGAAATTCATTTGGTTAAATTTTGAGGTATATTCATATTTAATTAAAGTGTATTATTATTAAATAAATTTGTTTTATAAAGTTTTATCCTTTAATTTCTTACTTCTAACCTAATAATGATTAATATTATTTTTAGGTATTGAGTTGCTAATAAAGCCTGAATCTTTAACCGGGGTACCGGTAAGATTTGATATTTTACGGGATTAAGGTAACCGTTAATTCTCCCTTAAATATATGGAAAAATGTATGCTAGCACATTAGGGATTTAGTATGATTTTATGCATGGTTTGTGTGCTTAGCATGATATATATATATGGTTGCTTATATTGCTTGATAAAAAGGAAAAGTATGATAACCTTTATGCCATGTGTAGGTATGATAATTAAGGAAGAAGTTTCATTATTAAAGGAAATATTAAATGCTTGTTTATGATGTATTATGTTGCTAATGCATGAGTAATATTATTGCCTAAGGGTATTTTAGTAATTATGCTTATGAAGTATGTGATCTAATGTATGTAGTTGCTAATGAGTATTATGTTGAATAATGACACGTTGGTGGACTTAGATGATAAGAATGAAGTACTAATATCATTATTTTATGTAGTGATGGTAAATTCATAAAAATGGTGAATAAAGGGGTTGAGTGGAAATTTTATAAGTGAAAAGGGTATTTCGGTAATTTTATAAGTAAAAGGGTAATTTGGTAATTTAAAAAGAAAGGGGTTAAATGATAATTTATAAGTAAAAGGATAAAATTGTAAGTTGTAAGAAAGAAGGGTATTATGGTAATTTTTGGAGAAAAGGGTAAAGCGGTAATTTTGGAGTCAAGGGGCAATATAGTAATTTTATAAGTAAGTGGTAAGAATGGTAATTTTGGAAGTAGGGGTAAAATAGTAATTTTGGATGAAGGAGGGTATTATGGTAATTTTTCATGTAAATGGGCATTATGGCAAATTTTGAAAGTAGAGGGGCAAAATAGTAATTTCATAAGTAGGTGGTAATATGGTAATTGTATAAGTGAATGGCGAAATGGTAATTTATAAGTAAAGGGGTAATATGGTAATTTTGAAAAAGAATGGCAAAATGGTAATTATGTAAAGAAAGATAAAGATGGTAATTTTGGATATGAAAGGGTAAAATAGTAATTTTTAAAGTAAAAGGAGTGTTATGGTAATTTTATAAATAAAAAGGGTATTGTGGTAATTTTGTAAATAAAAGGATATTATGGTAATTTGAAAGTAAGGGGTAGAAGAGTAATTTTGTAAATAAAAGGATATTATAGTAAACCGGGTAGTAAGGGGTAACTTGGTAATAATGATAACGACAAAGGATAAATTAATAATTAAAGTATAATTAAAAAGGGGTAATTGGACAATTATGATAATAGAGAAGGGTAATTTGGTAAATTAATCAATAAAAGGGTATTATGGTAATTTTAATAATGGAGAAGGGTAATATGGTAATTATAAAGATGGAGAAGGGTAGATTAATAATTATAAATATGGAAAAGGGTAAAATTGGTAATTATAATTATGAAGAAGGGTAAATTAATATTTGTAATTATGAAGAAGGGTAATTTGGGATTTATGATAATTAAAAAGGGTAAAATAGCAATTAAAATAATTGAGAGGGGTAAAATGGTAATTATGATAAAGGAGAAGGGCAATTTGGTAATTTATCCAACTAAAGGGGCAATTTGGTAATTTAGCCGATTAAAGGGTAAAGTGATAATTATTTAACCAACTAAAGGGGCAAAATAGTAATCATGATAATGAAGGAGGGTGATTTGGTAGTTTATCCATCACAAGGGCAATTTAGTAATTATAACAAAGGAGAAGGGCAATTTGGTAATTTGACCAACCAAAAAGGAAAATATGTTAAGGTTAATAATTATGAAGGGTGAATGGTAATCTAAAAAGCGTAGGAGATAACTTAGTAACATAAACCGAGGAAGGGTTAATTTGGTAATTATGCAACCTTAAGGGTAATATGGTAATTTGTCAAGTAAGGAAGGGTGACTTAGCAATTATATAAGTAAGGGGTAAATGAGTAATTTGTACCTAACATGTCGTTGTGATTGTGGACCATTATAATATGATTTAAATAATGCTGATTAGCCAAGTAAGAGTATTTGATAATTAGTATGGCCTTAATGGTTTCTCTGTGATATCCTGGATAATCATCTAAATAAGAAACGATTAATGATATCGGAACGATTAAAAGTGAATAAGTATCTGATTATTGTGCTTTTCGTTATCACTTTAATTAAGATAATATTACTTAAAGTAAAAGACCTCGAGATCGGGAATGGTGACTCCTTAGGGGTCGCTACCCTAAGGACGTGGTTTAGTCCACGATTATTCTGGTATTTGCTAGTGTGCCTTTGTGCCCCAGCCAGGCCCTATATCTTACTCTTTCTAGCTCTACGGACCTAGTTAGGGGGTATGCATACTTATGGATTAGGTGTCCTTATCGGTAGGGTACTGAGTAGCTTTATGCACCAGTACGACCAGGATACCTTTGCGTCATTGGGTTTGTGGTTGAAAGGTACTGAGTAGCTTATATGCACCGGTACGACCGGTGTACCTTTGTGTCCCGGGTTATTGATCTCCCGTTCGAGGCAAATAAATATGATTGATGTGCTGATTAAAGAAAGGAAAGATATTATTATTAAAAGTGGAATATTAATGAGTCGGGCCCAGATGATTGTGATATTGAGTACCGGTCCACCGGTTATAATAGTGACCAGGAGCGTTGTGCCTTGAATGATGATTCTTTATATATCCCGGTCTACCGGTTATAATAATGGCCAGGAGCGTTGTGCCCTGGATGATGATTCTTTATATATCTCGGTCCACCGGTTATAATAGTGGCCAGGAGCGTTGTGCCCTGGATGATGATTTTATATATATTCCGGTCCACCGGCAATAATAGTGGGGGGTCCCGTGCTCAATAAAACCAGTATTGTATGTGAATAAATTTATGGAAAAATACTAATCACTTATAGTGGAACACCATATGAGTCGGGGCCAGACCGGTCCACTGAAAAATAATAGTGGTCAAGTGCGTTATGCCCTGTGTGTTTATCTTCTGGTCCACCGGCAATAATAGTGGTCAGAGGCGATCTGCACTGTGTGTTTACTTTCGGTCCACCAGCTATAATAGTGGGGTTCTCGTACTCACATGGATATAAAATATGAGATTGATGGAATAATGACAGAATAATGGCTTAAGGCCCGAATATATCGATTTTACACTATGACATGGCTTAAGGCCCAAAAGTATCGATCGTGACTTATAAATTATTATGTATGCTATTGTTATGTATGCACCTCTCATTATTTATGTATGTAGCTTGCATTATGTGCCGTATGCGGGCCTGTCTTTAAGTGTAGTATTAAAGAGTTACTCAGTACCGTAGTACTGAAGGGATTCCCTTTATGGGACCCCTGCCTATTTAATGGGCAGTGCCCTTACAGCTTTTTTTAGGTGCTACTCAAGTGGGCTATGGGAAAGAGAGTAAGAAATTATCCGGTACCGTTAGGCTTTTTCTCTTTCTCATTTAAATTCTTGGTTTTAAATGTTAACGTTGTTAAAGTAACCACCATTGGTGGATTTTATTCCCGTAAACGATTTGATGCGCTACTCTGATTTATGTATGTTGAACTTCCTTCAAATTGTATTTTATTAGCCTTAGCACTTGGTACTGGAACGGTACGAGTGAACCGGTCTAGTACTAAGTGTGGCGGTAATACTCCTAAAGTTCACGTTTTATTTATTTGCTTCCGCTAATTTTCTTTTAATTAACGAAATTTTTCAGTAGTGAATTTTGGGGGTGTTACAGATAGAAGGGAGCAAAAGCTTGAAAGATATTTGCCTCCATCACAAGTAATCTATAGTCCCACTTTAAATGCTCATTCAATATACATATTTTGACTTCCCGGGTAAGTTTATTTCCAAGAAAGTTAGTTCTAAGTTAATAGTTCCCTAGAAGAAGCAATTATTTGTGTTGCACTTTCAAAGCAATTTATCGACTTCCTAAACATGTATACTTGGTTTATTATTGTATTTTCGGGCATAAAAAAGAATTATCCAACTATCCTGCAACTCTTATATCTACCTTATTTTTTTTTCATTATATAAATTTTAATGCACGCATACACACACATATACAACAACACAAACATACATAATTTAACTAACTTCACAATTGAAAATTATTATGAAAAAACTTGCTTTGTAATTGAAAATAATAAGTCCAATGTTATAGTCTAGAAAAAAGAAATTATTATGGCTTAATAAATAAATAAATAATATTAATTGTGAAATGATAGTAGTAATGTTATTGACATGTTTCTAAACATTTGGAATTAGGAAGCCGATAATATGTGTGTTTTCGATAGGAAGTGGTCAATTTCTACCAGATCCAAAATAATTTTCATTCTAAATTTTCAAATATCATTTTGAGTTATGCCTTATACCTTCTATCGCATCCCTTCTTTTATTAGCCTTGAAATCATGTAATTAACAAGGTCATTGATATTTTCTATAGTGGCTTCCATCACATCTCTCATTCTTTTCATGCGTGATTAGAGTTATTTAATTATTTCCATTGCCTTGGAATCTACTTTCTTAATCCTTTTGCTACTCGTGGCCATGTTAACTTGGGAATCATATCAACTGCATAAGCGGGGATACTATGTTGGTTTTCTCATTTTGTTGTTGTTGTTGGTTGTCAATATCATCCACCACATCAGTTGTACCTTAGGATTTACCACTACATAGCCAGATAGCATTCTACTCCATTTTTTGTATACATTAATTGTACACCCCTTAGTTAACCCCTTTGACGCTTTTACACTAACATTTATTTCTTCATCACCTACATTTTTTCTAACCAAACCTAAAAAAAATCTCTAACCTTGTTCTAAAAACTAGTAGAATTGTAATGAGGCTTACACATATGATTCTCGGTTATATGTGAAGAACGCGTTAAAGAGCATCCGAAAGAATAAGAGTGGGAGATTAGGAAAAAGAATGTGGGGTATGAAAAAGAGAGTTAAAAAAAACTAGCTTACCTCCTTTCTTTTATTTTTTATTTTGAGAAGCGGTGAAAATGATGTAAAGACCCAATATGAATATATTTGGTCTATATGGTGCTATATTATGTAATATGAAGATACTTTGATAAGTTTGAATCTATCTCTATATCAACATGATTCTACTAGGTTTTAGGATACTTTATTGAATCCTTATTTCCTTTTTCTTCATTAAACCTTTAAACCTAGCCTCAAACCCTTATAAAGTCCTATTTAATTTTTAAGATGGACAACCTTGTTCTGTTGGAGATTAGGCACATGATTCAAACATATAGTTCGGTCCATTTGGCAGGTATTTGATATCCTTCATGAGGTTTTTATCCACAAAATATGAACATTCCTTGTTCATATATACGAGTTACTTGTTATTTTTATCATCTTATATAGCTGAGTGTGTATGCATATGTATCCATGAATGTGAGCGAAAAGTAACAAGAAATTGGGTATACCTTTGTGAGGATGGATCTTAATGTGACTAAGGTATGGTTAGGTTTTTATGAATTGTTATTATTCTATTCATATATGTCATGTTTACATGTGAACCATATGTTAAATTAACCCTTTAAATTTTTCGGTATTAAATATTGATTGAGTGCTAGTATTAGTGTTATGAAAGTAGAAGATTCTGAAACAATAATAGGTAAGGGAATTAGAAGTTTGTTTTCCTTTTTTATATAATTTGTGTGTTTTTTAGTATAATTTATGAGTGTATCATCTGCGAAACTCTCACGAAACATTACTCGTCCTCTAAAGGTGACCTAGGGGTTTAAAGGATTAACTGCATATGCTAAATACAATCATAATGCCTACAAAATTGGCTAGTTAGTTTTACTTCATTCTTTTCTTCTATTCTAGTTATGTCTTGCTTGTGGACAAATAAGTCCACATTCCAGCTGAAACTTCTAGCTAAATATGGTCAGATTTAGGAAATATTACTAGAAATAGAAGATTCTACAAAGTTAACTAAAAAGAAGTTGATTTTGGGTTATGAACAAACGTAAATTTGTAATGGACATGAGAGGAATAGGAATAGTAAATTTAGTAACTGGCATCTATTAATGATGACGTGTATTTGTATTTAATGAAACAAAAACTTGAATGAAGGCTTATGGGAGACAAAGTGTGGGTAATTGAAGCTTAATTTTTGATAAATTTATCTAGATTATAATCAATTAGTAGGGTTATTTGTTGAAGAATGTGGGGGTATATAGATAGTCTAAGTTATGGGCACCATAAAGGGTGTTGACTCATAAATAAAAAAATATTATATATTATTTTTCTATTTGAATGTAGAAAATTATAATATGATAGATAAGAAATTATCACATGAAAAAAGATATACATCCAGAAATTGTGTTCAACCCATTTCATTCCCAAGGAATGTAGTTTCCTCTTAGCCACATTACAAATGGTAAATCATTTATTTACATTTATCTACATCATTACTTAAATTATGCCATAAACACTATATTGATTGATTTAGTTTTTTTTTTCAAAATAGTTTGTGTTCCTCTAAGTTCTACTTATAATACCAATGATGAATTAAAATTTTTGTCTATGCTATCTATGAAAAAGAACTCCTAGCTGTTGTCTATAAGAAAGAACACCTAACTATTTATGTATACCCTTAGGCTATGAAAAAGAACTCCTAGCTATTTTCTACGCTGTTAATAAGTGGCAACAACACTTGAAAGGGGTACATTTTATTATTCTTACCAACCACACATTTGAAGTACCTTTTGGAGAAAAAGACATATACACTTGGTCAACAAATCTGGTTGGCTAAACTGGTAGGTTATCATTATTTTATTGTGTATAGGAAAGAAGTGGATAATGAAACTGCTGATGCACTCTCAAGGATCTCTGGCAAGGAAATACAACTGTTGGCCACCTAATCTTTATCACTTGCACCCTTTTCCTATGGTATAGCAGACCTAGACTACTCATAGGAATCTAAAGTAATTAATTGCACCCATACTACTTGATCACCTTCAATTAAGCATTATTACTGGGATCAAGGGAAATTGAGGAGGAAGGGATAGGTAGTCATGGGTAGTCATTTAAATTTTTCATGATTTCCCTGCTGGTTTACATTCAGGAGTGGAAGCAACTCTTAGAAGGATAAGATTTGTTTTCTATTAGCAAGGGCTTAAGAACGATGTAAAACAGCATGTGAGACAGTTCACCACTTGTCAGTAGTATAAGGGTGAAATAATTGCATATTCAAGGCTCTTACAACCCCTCACTATTCCTAGTGGTATTTAGACGAATATTCCTATGGATTTTATAAATGCTTTACATCCCTCTCATGTTAAAACATCTATATAATTATGGTACTAGACAGATTCAATAAAGCAACACATTTTGTGGCACTTGAGCACTTTTACACAACTATGTTAGTAGATTAGGTCTTTCTTGAGAACATTGATAAAACATGACATTCCCCAGAGATTGGACACAAATAAAAGTTCCATTTTTATAGGGCAATTTTTGGCAAGAGTTGTTCATTTTACATCAGATACAACACCAACCATCCACTACTTAACATCCTCAAAGCGATGGCCAAATAGAGGGGGTGAATAAGTGTTTGGAGGGTTTTTCAAGATGCATTTGTATAGATGCCTACTCCCAAAGAATATAATTTATTCCCATGGCAGAGTGGTGCTATGATTTTCACTGTCATGCATCTACTCATACCACACCTCATGAACTGCTCTATGGTATACTAACTCCTCTATACATTCCATACATAAATAGTCACATTCCATACATAAATAGAAGTTGGTGAATTGATGATGAAAAGGGAAGCAACTCTTCTACTAACTATACACCTCCTCTCCACACCATCTCCAGGGCTTAGAACCATATAGAAATAGCATGCAAATTGTTCTCTGTGTTTTTTGTTAGTCACTATTGTGATTACTCTCACTGCTAGCTACAGTAAATATTTGCAAGGAAAGAATCATATACTTATCAGTTTGTGTCATAGCATACGTGAATTAAAAAGAATACATAAGGTTGAGGCTTTGGAAGATAATTTGGGGTTGGTGTAAGAGGAATGATAGTAGGAGATTGAAAAGGTGTGAGAAGACACTAAGCGGATCCCAACTCTTAAGAAAACCATGAGTAAAGTTCTAGTCAAACTAGACCAAAAGATGGTGAGTAATAGCAAAGGAAGCTCTTCATTGATTGCAATGAAGAATTGACAAACCAATGAAGCCTTGACAGAGGGAAGACACTATTTTTTTTTTTTTTGCCAAATCCTAAATCTCTATAGGTGATCCACAAATCCTTAGAGACGTTAATCATGAAGGCTTACAAAATGTTTATGTGAGAAGAGATTGAGCCATTGAGACTTTATAGAAAAAACACATGAATATGAGCAATCCATGGAGAACAAACTAGAATAGACGAGGTAGATACATGCCATGATACAGTAACTCCTGCCAAATGCTACACACCCTAATAATAGAAGAAAAATTCCTACACACCATGAAGATGAAGATTCCCTCCATGATAACAATGGTTCTACAGAATTTGGATCATCTTTTGATGAAATAACACATGAACAAAAGGGGAGGAGTCATGTTATGAAGGAAAACTTTCATGATTTAACGGCTAAAATTCTAGATTTTGAAGTTAATCAGAACCCTAAAGAACTCTTTAAATGGGAGTTAAGATATACTCGTCGTTTGATGCAAAAGGGTAGAAGGATGAAAAAGCTTTCAAGGTGGTTATTCTAAAACTTAAAGACCATGCCTCTATTTGGTGGGAAAACTTATTTCATGAAAGGAAGAAGATAAGGAAATCTAAAGTGAGATCATGGAGAAAATGAAGAAGTGCATGAAAGAAAGGTTCCTCTTAAAATCAAGATCTTTATAACAATAAGGCCACCCTCAATCATGGCATCATATCAGTTGAATGCTACATCAAAGAATTCAAATAGGTCGAGATGATATTAGAGCTTGAAGAAGTACCTGATCACATTATGTCAAGGTTCATAGGTGATCTTAGGCATAACATTGCAAGGAAGGTTGAACTTCATCCTTACTGTTCTCTAGATGAGCTCTTTCATCTTGTCATCAAGGTGGAAAGAAAAAAGAAGGAGAGGAAGCACGCTTCAAAATTTTCTCCTAAAGAACTAACCATTTCCAAAGAAGAACCTAGATCTTCCAAGTCTAATTTCATTTCTAAGACCTTTGATGTCAAAGGTAAAGGAAGGGGGACCATGGAAGAGAGGAAACTAAGGGGAGTTATGTGATTTAAAATTGCAAGGAATTTGCATATACGAAATTGGCGATACTTGACTATTTTAGAATTTCACGCATCTATCAACGATATATCAGTTATCAGCCAATATTAGCCTATATTTGTTATTAAAAAATCATATTGTGAAAACTATGACATATAAAATATTGTTCATAATACCACAAGTGCAATCGTAACTATGATTTTATTGTTAGAGGATTATTCATAACCAATTCAAGTGTCCTAACAAGAGGGTAATGACTCTCTTAAACCTTGAAGAGGTTGAGCAGAAGGAAAAAAGAGCAAGGCCACCAAGGGCTAACTGAAGATGAGGTCATTGAGATTGGTCTAGATCAAGGAGAGGCTTTGATGATTCAAGAAGGCCTCTATACCAATGAGGACATGCTTAAAGATAAACAGAAAAAATCTTCTGCTCCAAGTGCACCATTCAAGAAAAGGTTTTATCTTTGATCATTAATGGAGGGAGTTACACTTATGTATATTCAAAGACACTTGTTGAGAAGCTTTATAGTCCCACCACACACCACCCTAAGCCTTACAAACTTGAATGGCTCAACCATGGTGAACTAGTTGAGGTAACAAAGAGAGCCCTTGCTTCTTTTCCTATGGGTCATTATTTCCATGATGTTTGCCATTCGTTATTAGGAAAACCATGGCAATATAATAAGAGTGTGAGGTGTGATGGAAGAAGCAAAACCTATACCCTTGAGAGGGATCACAAACCCATCACTTTGACTATACTCCCCCCCTAAAATTCATAGAAACCTTCTCCTTTTCCCACCCATCCACTATCCTACAAAGTTAAAGTGTAATCATTCAACTTTTGCTGAAAAATTAAGTATGACTAGACTTAATTTTAGCACTACAGACAAGAAGTTTTGTGCCATGATGAAGAGTTATTCTCTTGAGGTTCTTTGTGTTTGGTTTACAAATGTCTCAAACCTTTTTTATAACCCTTTTTTTTTAAGGAATACATAAAGGGCTTGTGATGAACCATATTCTTTGACAATACAATTAAGATTCAAAACTTGGAGAGATGAAGATTCATCCTCATCAATACAGGGAGGATGATGCGGGAACATCCACTGTCATGTTGATTTATACAAATAGATTTTACTTTAGCATCATTCTTCCTTTGAAAAAGTGTTGCCAGCATATCCCAAGCCTCCTTTTAGTTGGTAGGGTTACCTCGGTCCCACCAACTAAATTCCATGATCTTGCCAAATCAGATAGTGCATTATAGGGATACTCCATGTATCATAATTGTTATTGTTTAGAATCACCTTAGATGAGGCTGAATAGGGTGTTGAACAACACTAGTAGATAATTAAAAAATTGAACACAAAATTTACGGTGGCTTAAAGGCCTCAATACTCCTCCACATCCACTACCAAAAAATTATCCTGTTGGACTTAAAATCTTCCTCTATTGAGTATTTGAGATGATCACTTTTCTATGTTTATAGACCTATAATTCCAATGGATGATTTACACATTAGCCTAGTTATCATATTCTATGTTTATGAGCCTACTAACTCAATGATCTCTTCTAGGGATGCTAGACACATAACCTCTTGATAATATATTTTGAGCGATTTGTTGTGTTTACAAACAATTCTCCACACATACAAATATAAAAGTGTAAGATATGATGTGAAGTATGTAAACAAGCTAGATGTATAAGATTTACAATTGTAATATCAATCTAGCTAAGTATGATAAAGGTTGGGTGAATTTTCTCAATAAAAATGATATGAAAGTGTAATTGAGAAATTGGGTAATGATTAATTGGTAGAGAGTGAGTAGATGATATGAAGCAATTAATGATCTAAAATTTTTTCATCTTCTCTCTTTAAGAAGATTGGATATATATATATATATATATATATATATATATGCATGAGTTTCACTTTGTGACCATTGGGCATTTAATGCTCGATAAAGTACAGATAACAACTAGATTTTTCAATTAGGTCTGAAGTCAGTCAACTAACAGAAGATGTCAGTCAACCGATTGGCAAAGTCAGTTAATCCTTTGAAATTTCAATCGATGTTTAATTCAAATAAGATGCAAAAGTTTCTAAATAAGTAGTTGGCCTACAGAAGATATCGGTCGACCAATAAACCCTTAGGAGGATGCCATATGAAAAGGAATGGATGCTACATCAACTAGAATAAAGGATAGTCAACTAGCCACAAGAATCAGTTGATTGATGGGTTGATTCAATCATATCTGTGTGAAAATCCTAATATCTAAAGAATCACTCAAATATTTAAAAATGAGTCCCATAGATTAATATTATGTATCAGTTGACCGATTGGGTCGATTGGATGACTCCAAGTTTTTTTTTCCATCGATGGGTTAAGAAGAGAAGAGAGAATGACATCATCTATCAGTATAGCTAATTAGCTGACTGATGTGATCATTTTTATAATGTGTTGGTTCTAAATACTTGAATTGAACTGAAACAACTCAAAACTTTTCATAAGATATAACAAGAAACCTAAGACTCAAAGAATTTCTACCATGAATATTTAAAGACTTCAAAGACTTTTGTTGTAGATCTTCTCTTGTACTTTAGAAACTTGATTGCTTTTTTAAAATTTTCACTTGAGAGATAGTTTTAATGAGTATGATTATCGTACTTGCACACTTAACAGGCAAGTTAAATACTTCAACAAGTTTGTCAACATCAAGATAAGATTGATTGTTTCATAAATTCAACATCGTTAAGCTTCTTGATTGAACCATCAGAGATGCATGATCTGCTAGAATGATTGGTTAGCATCATAATTCTACTTGGTCCTAAACCAACAAATATCACAATCCTATAATAAGTACTAAAAGAACCTCTACGAACTATGGTCCTCAACTAACTGCTCTAACACTAAAAACTAGCTTAACGTCATGTCTCAGACATTTTAAAGCAAATGTCAAGCTCATGTCTAAGATATGATTTACTAAAGTAAAAATTATTTGCATTGAAATTGCAAAATTAGACTCCATCACCGATGTAAGAAAAAGAAGAATTATTATCTATAGACAAAATTCTACATATAATGGGATAATTATAGTGATAAGATTTAACGAAATTACAGAATATCTTAGCTAACTAAGAGGCTCTACACAATCAAATGTCTAAAGTCTTAATAAAGGAGACGGAGAAGGCTTTGTTTGCTAGAAAAAGAGCATTATAGAAAGACAAGTCAACTACAAAATTCAAAGATCAAAGGAAAAAGTTCAAGAAGAGAAGACAACAATGCTGGCCAAGAGGTCATGATGGAAGAAGTTTGATGCAAGAAGAGGTAAGCAAACCCACTATTAAAGAAATATTATCATTAAGATAACCAATACTATAATTGTGGAAAAAGAAGTTACTTTACTCAAAACTATAGAGCTCCAAAGTTAGAGGTAATGTTGCTACTATTAAGAAGAATGATAATAAAGAGAAATAGAAGATTTTCATTTGCTAGAGAGGTAATTGTTGTCTCATGCATTGATGAGACCAACACTAGCAGTAGTTAATGAGAAACTTATTAATTATAGTGATAATTGGATTATTTATTTTAGTTGTTCCATTCACATGACTAGAGATAAGTATAAGCTATGAGATGTCTTAAAGTAAAAGGAAGAGAGAGTTGTCACCAAAAATAATTATAGGCTGCTTATTACTTATATTGGAAAGGTGATTATTTTACCTTATTTCAATTCACATAAAGTGCAATTTATCATCTAGTATGAAAAATAATTTATTAATTATATCATAACTAACATATTTAGTAATTATGTGGTATTTGGGCCTAAAGATGTTAAGATGTATTAGAGTTTGAAGCCTACAAGACCACCACTTATGGAAGAAAGACTACTTGAGTTTGTCTCTGTCGGCATACACAGATAAGAACAGAAAGAATGAGGCAACACTTTTTTAGCAAGCAAGGTTGAAGCACATGAGCCATATCAAGTTAAAGGTGATGATGAAGAAAAAGAAGCTAAGAGGTCTTCCCAATTCAAAGAGGGGAGATAATATTATTTATGCCGATTGTTAGTATGACAAATCTCACTTGCTACAACATTAAGAGTCAAGATATAGAATGAAAAAATCATGGGATTTGGTGCTTTCACATATTTTTGGGCAGTGAAACAACCATCAATAAGCAAAAAAAGGTACTTGATTACGTTTATCAATGACTTATTGATGTACATGTGGATAAACTTCAAGAAAGAAAAATCTAAAGTACTAACTAAAGTTCACAAAGCTCAAAGAAAATATTGAGAAAGAAGATGGGTGCAAGATTCTATGCCCATGTACTGATAATGGAGGAGAATGCACTCAAAAGAGTTCACTAAACCTTGGAGAACTTTGTAAATTATGAAATTTTAAAAATAATAAAATTTTAAAAGTGATGAATTTTTAAAATTCATTGGTTACAAATCTATTTTTTGGATAGATAATTTGAATAATTTTCTTATTTGGATATTTTTATATATGGAACTTGGATGGTATTTATAATACTTTTCTTATTTTTATCCATGATGCTACACAAACACTCTTCAAACTCATTAGGTAAAATTTTAACATGGATTTTAAAACTTGCAAAAAGTATCAAATTTCTATTTTAGGATACCCAAAAAAAGTATTTATGTTAGAAAAAAAAATAAAATTTTACTTAGAAATACTTCATCCTAACAATGTTTGAGTTCCTCCAAAAATGTGGTATAAGAAGACAATTGACTTGTCTAATACTCCACAAAAAATGTAGTTGCAAAAAGAAAGAATCAACAAAGTATGTTGCATGTTAGATGAAATGCCCCGAAAATTTCTAATTTTATAAATTATATTTAAATGAGGTTTTATTAGAAAAATTATTTAAATAAATTATTTTTAATAAAATAAAAGGATATTTAACTAGGAAAATTCAAGAAGAAATTTATAAGTATTTTTATTAGAAGAGAATTTGGGTAATTTAGCTAATTAAGCATTTTATTCTGAAAATTAATTAAATAAATTATTTTATTTAAAATAAGAAGGAGAAGATAATTTCAAATTAATAATAATTTTATAAATAATTTAATTGGAGAATATTAGGGTGTTTTGCTAATTAAAAAGGAATTTATGAAAAATCTTTTAAAAATCCTAATTTAGACTAAAATAGGATTTAAATATTATTTCATTCAAATATTATTATTTTTAAATATTCCAAATATTTTAATTAATTTAAATACCCAACATAATTATTTCTCTCTTTTCCTTTTTCCTTTTCTTTCCTTTTTCTTCTTTTTTCTTCTTCTTTTCTTTTTCTTTTTCTTCTTCTCCTCGTTTGGGCTGCCTCTCCCGCGGCCCACTTCTCCTTTTTCCTTTCCTTCGGCCCAACCCAGCACACGTCGTTACCTCCTTCTTCTTCCCCTCGATGCGCCGCGTTTTTCTTTATTTCCTACTGAAACTCTGCGTTGCATTTAAAGTATCCCTCCCTCGCCCGGTTCGCCCGTCTCCCTTTCTTTTCTTCTCTTTTTCCCGAACCACCCGGCTTTCCCCTTTCTTCTTCCTCCTTCGCGCCTGCCAGCCCCGACGCCGCCCTGCACCTGCAACTCCCAGCCCGAAAATGGTTGCGCCGGCCACGACGAATTTGACCGACCGATTCACCCTTCTTTTTCTTCCTCTTGACTCGCACATTGACTTGGAACGATCAATTATCCTCAACTCTCGCTCGTTCCTTCTCTTTTGGCTCGCAAAATTTCGGCCCCGACCCAAATGATCGACTGTCGATTCCTGCCACCGGCCACCATAACCCTAGCATGCAATACCACCCAGGAGACCCCCAAAACCCTAATAACCCATCTAAACTCTATATATATCCTAGTTATGGATGTTTTTGAAATCCTTTCTTTCCCGAAACCCTAAGTAAGAAACCCAGCCATCGCCGACTCAGACGCCCCATCCGCCGTCGATAGTCAACCTCAGCGTCACCTCTACATTCCAAACTCTTCCCCGAAACTCCATCTAGCTAACTAAATCATTATCAACCTTCGATTCTTCTTACACGGGCCTCCACAATCGTGCAAATTTTGCTATCCATTTAGCCAGAATTTTTACCTCGAAACCTTAAGCCACCATCCGCCGCCACATTCTCCACTTCTACCACCCTTTAAACCACCCAATATCTCCTTATAAGTCTCCTCCACCGAACTATAAGCTTATTTTATTTTTCACCTTTCCCCTTCCCTCTTTTTCTTCTCTTTTACCCCTCTTAGATCCATTTTTCGACCACCTCCGGGAACCACCGCCGGTGCCAACCATACCCTCCAACTCAAGGTGATGCCATAGACATTTTAAGTACTTAGTTTCGAATTATTTATAATTATTCTAATTTTAGCCAAAATTTTAGTATTAATTCAACTTTAATTATTATTATTATTATAATTATTATTATTAGTAATATTGACTGTATTCTAATTTCTAAATTTTGTTTACAGGTCTGGAAGTATGATTTAGTAAGATACAGTAATTATCTCGGCCTTTACCTATTTGCTTAGATTTTTACATAATTGATGTTATTATTAATAATATTTATAATAATATTATTATTAGTATAATTACTTGGTTGATACTTTGATTATTACTGGAAGAACAGAGGCCTTAAATTTTAATTATGCCTCGCATTTATAAAATTTATTAACATTATTAACATTTTTCAACATTATTTTGATGATATTACCATTATTACCTTTATTAAAATATAATATAAGTATATATATATACATTATTAATTTTATTGTCACAATTCTGAATAATATTATTTTTATCATTGTGGGAGGGTTAGAAATCCAACTTTTAATTTTAAGAATTTTGATATCATTAATATCTAATATTCTATTTATAAAAAGTATCATTAATATTATTGTACTTTATTTATATTACTAATTATTTTTATTACTATTATTCTTATTATTGTTATTATTATCATCATCATAGTTATGTTATTATTAAATCTATTTTGGGAGAAGGGTAGAAACCCTTAGTTTATCACCTTTTCAAAAGAAAATAAGTGAATTAATTATATTAGTTCCTATAGTTAATTATTGAATAGTAAAATGTCATCCTAAAACCAAACCTCTAAATAAGTTAGAATTATATAAGAGAGTCTAATTCTAGTATGCTTTGATATAATAGGAACCCAATCAAATCCCTCAAGTGGAATAGGAGCATGCACCAAGACCGGTGACGTTTTAGGTAAGGAGTGCTAAGGCCTTTTATGTGCTTATGTATATTATGTGTTTCGCATGTTATGTATCTATTGTTTGTTATTATTAAATATTTTATATGTGGTATGACTTGGAGTTGAAGAATGTTGTGCATGGTATGTGTATTAATTATGTATGATGATATGTGTTGTGTATGTGAGGAATTCGATGTGGTTTGTGTGAGAGGAAGGATGAAAAATGAGGATGGGGAAAGAATTTGATTAAGGGAATTGAGTTAACCTAATTTTATGGTTTTATAAGGAATAATCTAATGTATGATTTTATGTGTGAAAGAGCAGAATTTATGGTTCGTTTGGGAGAATCTAATTTAGGATTTTATTTGGGAGAATGTAATTTATAATATTATATGGGAGAATTTAAGTTATGATGTGATTGGGAGAGTTAATTTATAATTTTTTTGGGAGAATTTATTTTATGATGTTATTTGGGAGAATGTAATTTATAATATTATATGGGAGAATTTAAGTTATGATTTGATTGGGAGAGTTAATTTATAATTTGTTTGGGAGAATCTAATTCATGATGTTATTTGGGAAAATTTAATTTATGATATTATATGGGGGAATCTAATTTATGATTGCTTGAGGGAATTCAATTTATAGTTTTCCTTGGGAGATTCTAATTTATGATTTTATGTGGAAGAATCTTTATGGTTAGAATTTAGGGTTTGGAATGGGTGAATCTTTGGTTTTGGTTGGATTGAATTTATGGTTTTGTATGACGGAATCTAGGGTTTACCTGGTGGTATTAATGGATGTATGTTGGTATTAGGGTTTGTATGATGATATTAAGGTTTGTATGGTGGTAATTATAGTTGTATGGTGGTATTAGGATTTATATGGTGATATTGATGGTTGTATGGTGGTATTAGGGTTTGCATGGTTGAATGTAGGGCTTCACGTGGAATTTTAGGGTTTATATGAAAAAGGTTCAAAGGTTTGCATGGAAAGATTAGTGTTTGCATGGAAGTGAAATTACGTGTGAAAAGTTAATTTGGGATGTAAGGAAGGTAATGTAAGTGTTGTTTGGGTGTTTGAGCATTTGGGATGGAAAATAGCACGTGGAGCAAATTAAGGGTACGGAGGACACTAAATTAGGGTTTGGAGTGGTTAATTATGGATTTTGAGGCTGCTTAGAGTTTTGGGTTATCACGTGTATTTGGTAATTAAAGTGTAATTATGGAATTTTATGATTTGTGATGTGTGGTGATTTATGCATGTTTGGTGAAAAGCCTTTGAATAAGATACTTAAGATATTAATCACGTAAAGTGAAAGATGTTGAGCCGGGCCCAGACCGATCCACCGGCATAATAGTGGCCAGGTACTGCGGTAACCTGGAGATCGATCCACCGACTTAATAGTGGTAGGGTATGTTACCCTAGTGACCGATCCACCGGCTAAAATAGTGGGGGATCCCGAGCTCAACAAACCAAACTATACATGTTGATAATAAGTGGGAAGACATTATCTACTTACAGTGGAACACCATGCGAGAAGGGACCAGACCGATCCACCGGCATATAATAGTGGTAGGGCATGTACCCTAAGTGACCGATCCACCGGCTATAATAGTGGCCAGGAGCCAGAGTGCCCTGGAGACCGATCCACCGGCTAAAATAGTGGGGTTCCCGTACTCGTATGGACTTGATAAAAAGTATGGTGTGAAATGAATTCTGATCAGAGATTAATTTAAAAAAATTAATCCAGTCTACAATTGGGCCTTGTACTCTTACTTGGATGGTCGTAAGCACCTTATGTCATTATGTTGGTAATTATGCCCTTCTATGTTCTGCATGATTTATGTGTTTGTGTGTTGGCCTTAGTGATTAAGTCACCTTACTCAGTACTGGACCCATACTGATACTACCTTGGTTGATGGGTCCTGTGATGATCCACTGATGGTGGGGAGCAGACCTCTTGTGCAAGTTTAAGATCAGAGACTGTTTTGGGGTGGCAGGCCTGACTTGAGTGAGTAGGCAATCCGGAATTTGACCCATTAGGTGTTATTTTGTTTAAATTTATTTCTATTTGGAAGTTACAAGTGTTATTTGAAACTTCAAGGGTATTGTAATTAACTCTTAATTTCTCGTACTATAATTTTGTGTATGATCTTCGAATCCTTTTATGAATTGTTAATTTGAATTTAACGTAAATCTTTTCTTTAGCCTTAGCACTTGGTACTGGAACGGTTTGAGAGAACCGGTCTGGTACTAAGTGTGGCGGTAACATTCCCAGAATTCACAGGTTTTAAGTATTTCTATCTTAATTGCTTCCGCTTTTTAAAAAAAAAAGTAGTGAATTTTGGGGTGTTACATTAGGAATGTTCCACCTCGATGATGAAATGTATGAATGCAACCACATATGTCATTAATAGGTTACCTCAAGTAAGGCTTGAACTTACCTCACCATATGAGAAATTGTGGGAAACAAAACCATCAATGATTTACTATGGAATATTTGGGTGTAAATGTTATGTAATTGTGCCTAATCAAGATCATAGCAAGTTTGACAAAATATGGTTCGTCATATGTTAGTGGGATATGATATTCAGAAAAAAGGTTTAAGATGTTGCAAATCTTGTGATCCATCAATGGGACGTTATTATGCATCAAATATGGTGTTTGATGAGCCATCATAATTGTATTCCCCGTAAGCAATATTATGTCATGGTCTGTGACTTACCCCAAGCATCTAGCAAATGAGCCATATGAATATGGGTGCTCTCTAGCTACCTGATGGTTATTAATGTCTATATTATGTCTTACGTACGACTTGGTGTCCCTCTTATGCATCTCTTCATGTTATTATTGTGGGATGTTGCGCATATTCGACATGGTGCTCAACTGTAGTGGACTGTGGATGTTGGCCTCGTCGCCAAGTGCGTTGGGACCAAAACATCTGAGCACGTAACATATTATTAATAAACTCTAAAGAGATTGAGAAGTAAGTACAGAAGTAGATGGAAGTGCAACTACAAGTAGAGGAAGTGAAACCAAAAGAAAATTTGATCAATGTTGAATCATCATATAAATAAATCAGAGCAAGATCTCCATCCCAAACCAGATAGAATACTTTAGAGTAAATGAAGTTTCTCAACCACAACTAAGGAGATCTTTTAGGTTGTGTAAGCATAATTCTAGTTATGCATTGATAGAAGCCAACTAGTAATGAAGATGCCAATGAATATAAAAAAACATGAAAAGATGTTATGAAAGAAGAGATAAAGACACTAAAATAGAATGAAACTTGGGAGTTAGTGCCATGATGTGATAGAAAACATACTATTTTGTGACATCAAGTGTACAAGGTAAAGACTTGTCGTAATCGATCAATAGAAAGATACAAGGCGAGGCTGGAAGGTTTTTCACAAAATATGTTTTGGACTATGATGAAACATTTAATCCATTTGCTAAAGTTACAAGTGTGTGGGTGTTGTTAGATTTGGCATCGAGCAAGTCTTAAAGGCATTGACAATTGAATGTTAAAAATATATTTCTACATAGTGACTTGGATTGGGAGATATGGAGAAATCAAATGATTTCCAAAATAAAATTCACCAGAGTTATGTATGAAAGTTGAAAAAGGCTGTGTATGGCTTGAATTAGGAATACAGAAAAAATCCCTTTTTTTTAACATTGTGGATATTTAGTGGCACCAGCAGGTTTAAACTTGGTTGTTAGAGTTTGAGATGGTAAGCTAGTGCACTAAATGGATGACCTCATTACCACTAGAGATTATGATTAGGAAGTTTGATGAACAAGCAGCAATTTATCTTCCAAATGAATAAGCTTGAAGAATTAAAAAAATGTGGTCTTATGGTTGATAGACCCAAAAAAGGTTGTTTTGTGTTAATATAAGTATGCTCAAAAGGTATTAATGAAATACTAAATGCTGGAATGTAAGTCCATTTCAACACTAATGGAGGTTTATGATGCAGATGCAAATATGTTATACATCTAAACATGATTCTTGGACATGTTTAGGATGTTTCTTGAGCTTATTAGAAATTTTTTCCAAGTTAAAGACACTTTCTTAAAGATATGGTTCTAAATTGAAGAATAATGCAAATAGGAGATTTTTGCACAACTAAACGAAGCCTTAGTGAGTTGGTTAATTAGTTGACCATTCAAAGAAGACAAAATGGTAGTAGGAATAAGTCAACTATAGCCATGCCACGTGGATAATGACAACTAAGGAGTCAATTGTTATAAACTAGGGTTTTGTTGATAGTTATGATTTTATGTATCAATTTTGTAACTAAACTCTAACCTCAACATGTCATGTGGCTGATTGGGTGGGTATTTTCATGTGTTATGCCTATATATATATGCATGATGCAAACTCTTGAAATATGTTGAGTAGATGATATGTTAAGTGAACTTAAGTTGAATATTAAAAATCTCTTTGTGAGTTTTTTTCCCATACTCTTTGTGAGATTACTTTGATCATGAAAAATTACTATGTGTAGTGTCTTTTGATTGTCTTTGGTGAGTAATTCATTGTGATTTCTCATTAGAAACCATTTGATTACTATATTTATGAAGTATCAAAGTTCTATCTTGTTAGTGTTTAGTGCTAGTCAAATGCATGAATATTTCATACCACCATTCGAAACACATTGTTGGAGAATAAAGAAGATCCATTTGAATATTTTGAAGTTCTTTCAACCCACATTCACATCAATTTATGCAGGGCTTTGCGTAGTAGAAGGAAACAATATTGAGGATGCCACGATGAATTGGTAGTATAATTTACCTTACTATTAGTCTATGACACAACTTGATATACACACGTAATTGGTGTGATAATGCAAATTTCAAAGAAATCATATGTAAAATTCTAAGGTATGCTAAGGGTACACTTAGTTATAGCATAATGTACAAGAAAAGTGTACCATGAGAAGTTGTAAAGTACTATGATTTTGATTATGTTGTGACCATGATACTCATTGTTGGACAACTGGATATATGTTTATTATGAGATTAGTAGTTGCATCTTGGTGCAGCAAACAGCCACCAATAGTATCGATATCAAGTATAGTGGTAACCTTAGCAACAAAGGACCATATATGGCTAATGCAACTTTTACGAGAGTTACATAAACTATTATGTGAGGTGAAGCTATATTGCAACAATCAATTAGCAATTTCCTTAGTAGAAAATTTAGTGTTTCATGTTAGGACAAAGCATGTTGAGGTTTACAGAAAGTTTTGAAGATGATAATAAAATGAATTATATCAAAACAAAAGACTAGGTCGAAAATATATTTACATAGGTATTCAATGGTCCAAAGTTTAAAGATTTTAAAAGATAACTTGGTATGACTAAAAAACTGAAGAAAAAGTTTAACTAGTGAAGGTGAGTGTATATAATAGCAATGATTACAAACCTCTAAAATATAAATGAATTAAAATGATTTGCTAAAAATAGCAATAAAATAAGCCATCAAATGCAAAGTTTTCTACAAAATGAATGGATTTGATAGAAGTAGTTTATTAGTCATTCCTAATTCATTCCTATTATTAGTAATATATCACATATAAATAGGTTTGATATGTATTGTCATAAGACATAACGTTAAAAGAAAACGAACATAAGAGGAGAAAAGGAAAAAAAATTAGAGAGGTGCCGAGGACTGGTTATTGTATGTTGTATGAACTTTAATAAATTCTCTTCTCAACTAAAATGAATACTCTTTCTCACTATAAATCTTATAGCCATGTTATCCATCTTTGTATTAGGCTTGACAAACATAAAAGCTCCTTTTGTTGTTAAGACTAATGCATCAAGAATAGGAGTGGGAACAGTACCAATGCAACAAGGCCATTCACTAGCATTTTTTAGCCCAGCTCGGGACAAAGAGCATGGCTGAAATCTGTTTATGAACCAGAATTAATGGCTATTGTGTTTGTTGTGCAGCAATGACAACATATTTGATAGGGTACAAGTTCATGGTCATGAGTGATAAAAAAAAGTCTGAAATTCCTATTAGAAAAGTGGGTATTACCGGAGGAGAACCTCAAGTGGGTCACTAGGTTGTGGAATTACATCTTCGATATTGAGTACAAACAAGGGAAAGAGAATAGGACAGTAGATGCTTTGTTGACACTGGAAATGATAACATCAAAATCTACTTTTAAAGTTGCCAAGGTTAGCAATTGGTTCACCCTTTAGTACTAAATTGATAAAGATCCACTCTTAGGATCCATAAGGAGGCGGTTAGAGTAGGGAGACAATAGAAAAGACGATTACTAGCTCAAAGGGGTAATTTGTTCTACCAAGACCATTTAGTTTTACCCCCTAAGTCAACACTTATAACTTGCTGGTTGAATTCCATAAGAATAAGGTGGGGGACCATCCATGGGTCCTATAAACTTTTTAGCGATGGTCTAGGGGAGGTGCACTGGATTGGCATGCACAAGGAAATCCAAGAATAAGTGGTGGAGTGTGACATTTGCTAGCAAAATAAGTGTTTGACTCTTAGTCCCACATGTCTACTTCAGTCACTGCCTATGTCCCAACAAGTTTGGAAAGATATTTTCCTTGATATATTAAAGGATGCCTACTTTAAAAGGTTATAACTATGTACTTGTTGGGCTGGATCAACTAACCAAGTAGTCTTAGTTTCATTTTTATCTCTAAAACATCCCTTTAAAGCACATCCAGTAGTTTTGGAAATGAAATAATCTATTTGCACGGGATTCTTATAGGGATGTAAAAGGGGTAGATTTTACTCGAATTCTAACAGGTTTTATTTAACAAATACTTATATGGATATGAATGATTAAAAAAAATATCCATTGGGTTCGGGTACAGATATGGGTATAGAATATCCATAGCTGTACCTATATCCATACTCGTATCCATATCTATATTCATTTTCCTGATATATAATTACCCTTTTGCCCTTAATTTTAAAATAAATATAGTATAAATTAAAGTTAAAATTATCATTTGGGTCAACTCTAAATGGATTTATCCATTAGGCATTGGATTTATCTACGGGATAGTATCCATTAATGGGTAAACGAATAATCCATTAGGTAACAGATATCCAAAGGATACGGATATGGAAGTGTTAGTGGATACTCGTTCGGATACATGTATAGATTCGAGTATGGATACATGTATGGGTATACCCGTTCCAAACACACCTTGTTTACATCCCTAGATTCCCAAATCCAATGTCTTTGATCAGGACTAGATCTTTGCCAGTAACTTTTAGAAGGAGCTTGAAAGCACCACCCTTTGGTTTTACTCAACTTACCATCCGTAGATGAATGGACAAATCAAGGATATGAACTAAGCCCATAAACATATTTATGATACTTCACAAGTGACAAGGCAGTGGGTGAAATGGATACCATGGGCTGAATTTTGGTACAATACATCTTACCACTTTGATTCACATAACCTCGTTCAAGGCTTTGTATGCAGACAATGAAACTACGATCACGATTGCGTTATTACACGTGTCATGAACAATATTTTATACATTGTGGTTGTCACAATATGATTTTTTTCCACAGCAAATATTGGTAAATATGTATAAAATATCTATAAATATCATAATATATAGCAAACACGTATCGTATTAGCCAATTGGCATTTGAACTCATTTCTAAATTGTGTATCGGACATTTTGCATATTGACAAGCCAAAAATTCAATATATATTGGGAATATATCGATGCATTAGATGGTATTTTATTCCATGTTTTTATGGTAGAGACCCACCACCATTTTTGCAATGTGATGCTAATGGTTCACCTTTAGCAGTAGTTGAATCAGATATTTGGTACTGGAGGATTTGAAGTAACATCTACTAAGGGCTAAATGGCGATGAAATCACATGCTGATAAGGGGAGGGATGTAAAGTTTGAACTAGGTAGCTTGACATGCATGGATCTCTTGCTCACCATTTGAATGAGAAGCTTTCCCTGCAGTATCTTGGACCCAATCAAGTGGAGAATGTACTGGATGCAATTCCCATCCATCCGATATTCTATGTCTCAATGTTAAAAGAGGTCCAACCCTTTACTCCATTGCTCACAACATATATGGAATGGATGGTGGAAGCAGAGTCTCTCTTGGGCGACAGATAAAACGTAAAGGGGGGCTAGAGGAGTTAATCAAGTGGAACGATTTACTAGAGTGGAGCTTATGGACAAGCAATTTCCAGCTCTTCACCTTAAGGATAAGGTGAAAGTTTGAATGGGGAAGGGGGAGGCAGCAATAGACCTCTGATCAAGTATACCTACACGGGGGAAGGGATGAAGCAAACTGGTGAATAGGCTGCCACTAGTTTGCCGAATCACTGATGTTTGGGCTTCTTTTCCTCTTTAGCTTCCTTATTTGCTTGTAATGATGGTCTTTTTTTTACCCATTACTGAGTCGTATGTCTAGTTGGATATTCGATTATACTAAGTAATGGGCTAGCGTTTCATTGTTACCTGCCTATATTAGAGAGGAAAGAAGAGGAAAGGTGTTATGGAAGGATTACGGTGGTCTATGGAGATACCAGGGCCTCAAACTGTTGGTCATAGCTTCTTCCATAATCCGCATATAATCCATCATTTCTTCTCTAACAAACACTAGCTCTTCCTTTAATTGTTCTCCACGGGAAGGAATAGCATACTTAATCACACATCAGCTGGCATTATCACCTGAGTCCAAGATACATAATTTGTTCCATGTATCTCATATGAAGAAGCATGCTGGAAATGATCCAGCAATTCCTCAACTACCAGATTTCATGCACCATGCAGATGCTCGCATCCAACCTTAGGGGTGTTGGGTGGTAGGATGGTTAAGAGGCACAAGCAAGCTGCAACTCAAGTGTTGGTTAAGAGGCAAGGGCGTGATGAAGAAGTGGCTACGTGGGAATACCTATATGACTTGCATCAGCGATTTCTCAGTTTGTTTGTTTGTTTTTTTTTTTTTATAAGGCAAAGTATTTCCCAGCTTTGATATTTGTGACTATGTCGATGATCAACCTACTATTAAGTGCTTGTTTGGTATGGGGTAATAGAGGTGGAAAAATTATCCTCATATTTTATATATCTTATATAATTTATTTAAAATTAAATATTTTTATTCTAATAAAAATCTATTTTAGATCTTAACTTAATTTAAAATAGATATTTTATTAAAAATATATTTATTATTATTAAATATTTAGTATAAAAGATATAGAATAAAGAAAAAAATTTCTGTCTCTATTATTTTCATAACAAACAAGCCCTAATCTTTGTGAAGTCAACGATTTACTTTTGGGGGGGGGGTTGTAATGTGCTGTGCTGGCGTAAGTTCACGGCTGATCTGGAAACTGATGTGGATTACTAATAATAGCCCTTCCGGTGGAAGCTACACTTGAAGTAGCTTAGTAATTTATTTATTTATTTTTATTAAAAATAAAACCACATCCCCGTAAAGCAGTCATGTCTAGAGCTGGCAATCGGGCGGGTCGGATCACTATCGGATCGGGTTACATGATAATCGGGTCATATCAGTTTCGGATAATTTCGGATCATTTTGTCGGGTCGGGCTGGGTCGGGTTTGATTCGGATCAACTCAGTATCGGATAATTTCGGGTCATTCTAAGGTCTCGGATCGGGTCTGGTTGAGGTCGGATGGACTCGGATTCGGATAAATTTCGGTTGTTCTAATTTCGGGTCGGGTTCGGATCGGGCTCAGGTGAATTTGAATTATTATATTTTCGGGTCGAATTTAGATTAGATTTAGGTTATTTCATATTTAAGTCATGCTTGTGTCATTTTTTTTTATTCCAAGATATTATTAAAAGCTAATTATTTTAAGATCATTTATTTTAATTTATCTTATTCAATTAAAATTGAATTATTATATTAATTGTTTTGGGGCCTTAGAATTTTTTATCATTATTTCATCTTTGGAGATGTATTTGACATTTTAAATTTAAAAATTTTCAAATCGTATCACTTTTCTTTTTATGTTAAGGTGTAGCTTATAATTCAACTCCATTATTAGCTTGGTCATATTGAGTTCGAGTATTATTTTAAGTTTATATTATATTTATATCTTATACGCTCCTCACATAATATTAACTTATAATAATCATTGATAATTGATAACAAATGAAGGCTTCTAAGGTTGTGTTTATCATATTATTTTTATAAGAAATTGATCACATCATATCAACATAATTTTAATAATAACAATAATAATAATAATACAAAAATAATGATAACAATAATAATAGTAATTAATGAATATCAATTATGGCAAAAATAATAGTAACAACACATTAGTTTTTTTTATTATATATTTTGATTATATTATATCAAGCAAAATAAGATAAAAATTAGATAAAGTAAGTAATAATGACTATTATTGACAAAAGACCAACTAATATTGACTTATTACTATTTAACACTGTAGATGTAATAAAAAATATTAATCTTCAATTTTCATAATGAATGACTAATATTCTCACTCTAGATTTTTCCTACTTTCCTATGATATTATAGGTGCTATATTGCAAGGTATGGCCATATAGATACTAACATATAGTGTTCAAGGCTGCACTATTATTATCTTATGGTACTAGATGGAATCATAGAAGTGAACTAATATTTAGATGGCATAGTAGAGTTTTTCTTTTTTTCTCTACTTTTATTTCTACACTTTTATATTGGTATCAATGGATATTTTATTTGTATATACATAAGTGATATAAATTTTATGATTTCTAGATTTTGATGTAAGTGCTAGTATGGATTAGTTGCACATCTATATTATTTAATGCTTTATGAAGTTTTGAAAATTTTGAGTTATGGGTTAATATTAATTTTTGGATAGTACCAAGTTGAATCTTTATAGATTTATAATTTTTCAGATAATATCGGATTTTGGATAAATAATGGATCGGGTCGGGTCATTTCGGATTTATAGTTTTTCGGGTTATATCGGATTTCGGGTGAGTAGCAGGTCGGGTCGGGTTCATTTCGGGCTTATAGTTTCTCGGGTTATATCGGATATCGGATACGTATCGGATCGGGTCGGATAGATTTCGGACTTTTAATTACTCGGATAAAATCAGATCGGATTTCGGACGGATCGAGTCGGTATTCGTCGGATTTTTCGGGTCGGGTCAACTTTTGCCGCCTCTAGTCATGTCCCTCTTTTTACGGTAGCAACAAGAGCTCCAAGAATCACTTTTTCTCCTTTAGCCTATCCTTTAGCTACCCAAAAAAAAAAACCATTATCACCATAGCTGCCCCTATAAACCCCAAAGAATGTGCCATTGCTCCTAGTCTAGCAGAATCACAGGAGGCTGAAATTGTTGGAAGACGTCGATGTCTGTTAGACCGTCGTAACATAACTAGAATCTTGATTGGCTGTAATACTTGGCTAAGTTGTATATGAGCTGCCCCATGAATTACCCACCGTTAATATCGAGCTCCCTTCCTACTCTTGGAGCCTCTCTGTATTGGTTTAAATCACTCTCCAATTCCAGGTGACCGCTGGGTGTAACACGCAGAAATCTCATAATGCGGCCGTCATTATGATCTCTGGATTACTTGATCCCTCAACAGAACTGCGTTTCCGTCTCTTCATCTTATCTTATTAGAAACAGTAAGGTACTGTCGGCGAAGAAAAAATCAGCCTGCCCCAAATTCAAACCACTGGTCTGAAAACCCCTAACAAAGAATATACTAGCACCAAAACTAACTATAGCAGATAGGATTAATCAAAATCTTTTCAATGTCCACGGATTAACGAAAATTGATAAACTTTATCCTACGATTATAGTTAACAGAATGTCAGGATACCATCCACAACAATGGCGATTGATAGGCATTTCGATTGAATCAATATCCAACAAACGCTATCGACGGCGGGCAGCATTTACAACCGAAATGCGCAGCAGATGGAGAATAGAATGAAATTTCACGATTTTTATAGTTAATAATCCAAGAAAGAATTAGACAGAATAAGCACACATATATATATATATACCTTTCTGACGTGGAATTATGGTCGCACTCGCAGGCTGCCGTGCGTCTGCATTTTCTGCACATTCTACTGTAGCTTGGGGCTGTGGCTGCTTGACTGCTTCGGCCTCAGAGTGAGCTCCTGCCATTGCGATGTTGGCAAAATGCTCGACAACACGAAGCCCATGACTGATATCTAGAGCCCATAAATGATTCCGGGCTAACACGGATGTTATTGGGCGATGCAAAACTAAGGCCCATAAAAGGAAAGTTTCATGCAAGCTCCCTAGTCGTTTCTTTCCTCGATCAAATGCTGATGTTTGCCAGGGGAATAAAAATTGAAAAATAATAATAATAAAACGAATACTGATGCTTGCCAGGAAAAACGGAAGCAGAATTGGAAATAATATTGAGGATATAGTTAGTCGACACAAAAAAGCAAATTCAAATTCATCCAGGGGTAAAAATACCCGGAATTTTTTTTTTGAAAGGTAATTTATGATAAAAATAAAATCAACACTACTTATAAGCTAATTTATTATCTGCCTAAAAGTATAGAAACCGAATCGTTTATTCATTTCTATTAAGACGAAGGAAAGCACGGTTCTTTTCTTTTGTAGTAGCCCGGCCGAAGAGATGAGCCATATGTACCCACCGACTTTCTTCAAACAAACTACAATATTAATCGAGCGAAGATATCTCATTGTTTGAGCCCAAAGAGATCAGATAATTTAAATCTCTCCTGTCAAAATAGTAAATCAATGAATGGATGCAAACTCAATCGTTACTTCACGTTATTCTGGTTGTTTCCGATTTTCAGCCTCCCATCCTCTTACATCGTTTTAACTTTTTGAAATTTTTTTAATTATATTTATCAGGATGAATAAATATATATAATATTCCATTCATCGTCCGCTTTGTTGCTTAAGTAAGGTTGAAAACGACTTTTATATACGCCAATTACATGCAAAAAATAATATCCACTTCACATGGATAAGTGACGAAGATTACGAACAAAAGGGCAGGCGCAGCAGAGTGTTTCCTCAGTGTCTGTACCTTCCCTGTTCGATTAATTCGCAATCGAAAATTATAGTTTTAGCAATATTAAACTGAACCCTAATCTTCTGTTCCTGTACTAATTATGTCTAAAGCACATACTAGCAAGCGCATGCCTGTAATTGTTCTATTATGGATCTAGGCTATTCGACAAGTTCGCGGCTGCCATTCACTTTTTAAGGGCCACGGCGCAGCTTCGATGAAACTTCTGTCAGAAATATCCCGATGCCATTTTTCTTGTGTGATGCTGTTTAGCATTTAAAAATGGTTCGTCCACGCAAGTGAAGAATCTCTAGTGAATACCCTAAATTCTAATAGGTATAGGTGGGTGGCGTAGGCAGAATAATTTGGTGGTATGAATGAAGGAGCCATGCGCCGCCCACCCACCCACCCACCCTCCCCAACTAAAATCCGGTGTCGTATATATGCTGTATCGCCATGCATAGGTTACCATATTATGATGTGCATTGATACGTCAACATCAAAATTACTTCTTCTGAATTTTGTTAATTCATCACCTCAGCTCTGCGCATCAATGTTTTGATAACTTTAAACAAGGTATATTTTCCATATAACTAAAAAGTGAAAGAAAAAGATAACTCACAGCACACACAAAAATTGCAGATCAAAAATCTCTTTCGGGCCCAAACGATTACTTAAATATGTTGACAAAGCTCTGTCCACTAGCCAAATTGCTCCCCCTAGGTGCCCAATATCCAATGATAAGATCTCTCAATTCACTTTTAAAGATCTACTAACAAGGACCCCTCCAACCATTCCCTCTCCAACTATATGATTCATGGAACCCGGCCCACGAGTGCTCAAATCACGCTACCCATTGTTTGGCATAACAGAGACAGGGGTTCCATCCTTGGTTCTCTAGAAAGGGTTTCATCTCTTTTCTATGAAGATTCGGGTACAAGTTACATTGCCTCCATACATATCTTATATATTAAAGGACATGTGGATTTCTTGAAATAAAGTGGCTACAATAATCCGAACAGTCATAGTATGAGAGTTTTATACCTGTCAGTGATTGGTCGGGGTATAATAGAGATAAGGTTAACAGCGATGCTCAAGACAAACGTATTACTTTTTTAGGATATATTAGATATACGATGAAAAAGTAGAACTTTTCATAAACTAATGCGTTGTTTGAGACAAAAGTAGCAAAAAGCCAAAGGTGAGTAGAAGTTTATTTTTGACTTCCGATGTATATATTTGTATAAATAAACTACTTACTAGGCATCCCTCGATAAAGTTGCACTTGCTTTCTCAAATTAATATTCTCCACACATGAAGAAAATAAATAAAAAATTATTATTACTTCCTATCCTACCTCCTTAGATAAACCAACCACAAATATACAACATTCTCAATAAGTTCCTAGGAAATTTTACTCCACCAATAAGCCACTTCATTAGCATTATATATATAAGAATTTTGGTGCATATGTTAAAGAAAAGAAAAACACCCAAGATAACCCTTAAGTCTATTCCAATATTACACTACTAACTTACATATATATATACATGTAGACATTTTGTTACAAACCGAGTCTTATCTAGTGTCCTAATAGATTATAATGTTGCCACAATATCTATTTTTTGTCCCAAAAAAAATGAATTTTTATTCATTTCCAATGACAAGAAAAATAAGTATGAATCATCATCATCATTATAACAAGGGACAAAAGTATACCACAAGAAAAAATATAGTATCAGTTAAGAAGAGCCTTTACATTACAAGAGAGAGGACTTGATATGTGTAGAGGAAACCATCTTTATTATCTCTCCATTAAACCAAATGGCAAGAAACTAAGATTCTTTTCTTGTGTTTGCAATGCCATTCCATCAATTCTTCATTATTTTTACTGCATTCCCTCTGCAAATATAGACAAATCACTCAAAGAATATTCTCCCTTACAATTTGCTTTTGCGAACAAAAGTTAACATTTGTCTCAAATATCTGATACACCCCCATCCATAGAATGAGCGTGCGCTGCATGCGTTCGCCCTATTAGTATTGTAGAAGTTAGGTAGTAAATAGTTAAAAAGAAAAATAGAAAACTGTCGATCGTATAGTTATGAGAATATATATATTAAATAAAAAAGATTAATATATACATGCCAGTAGCTAAGACAACCAGCTACATCATACAATATCCATCCATATAGAACGAGGATCATTGACAATTTTTATCACGCAATAAGCTGTCTTGTATTCGCCTGTTAAGTAGTTAATATAGTGTAAGTTAGTAATCAGAAAGTAAAATAGAAAATCATTAATCATAGTTAATTATGAAGATATTAAATAAAACAGTGTACGCTTAATGACCTTTATTAGTTAGTACGTGTGTCTGTCATGTGTTGGTTTAACTTAATAATACAAATTAGAAGAAAATAAATTGAGTATATAACTAATTAATGAACCTCGCTTCTTAGAACTGCGGCTAGGAAGTCGATAAGAATCTTTGGTCAATTACTACTAGGATTATTCATTGTTCATCTGTTGTATTTATTTACTTCAACCAGCAGCAAATTTCATGACCTGAAACAATAGAAAATATTTAAGGATCCAATTATTTTTAACTTATTTGAAGTTATTTATCAAAGATAATTATTTATTTTATAAATTTTTTAGCCTAACTTTTTTATACTATAAATAATATATTTTGATAAGTATCTTTAAATATACTTGGACTTCATCGATCTAATTAAAAAATTTATTATATCAATTTCTATTTCTAGGAAAACCAAACAATTATTTAGTAGTCGTTCAGAACTGATTATAAAAATTTTATTATATCAAGTTATTTATAAAAATTTTAAGCCTGGAAAGCCAAAGTTTTTATTATTATTAATTTATTTTTTTTGTAAACAGTTCCAAATAAGTTGCTTTTGTTAGAAAGTTCCAAACAGCAACTGGATCAAGTGATGGACTGCACTTTTTTCGATCTGCTAGCGGAGATGACCCCTCTCCAACCACTCTCCCCGATTCTTCCCCCTCGTCATTAACTATGGAACCCCACAAGGCACAAAGCGCACCCTTTTTTTACGCTCTCTATCCTAATCCATTCCTAGTCAGATTCCCACCAAAAAGGTTGCGGTCTATAATCTAATCGTAAAATATGAGTCTACACTGGCCAACAATTTTACCATTGGAGCACCTTGTTTTGTCGTAAATACCAATGTCTCATGATGCCAATTGGGTAATCGATAGGCCAAACATGCTAGTCTAACAATCTTTGCTGCACCTTGGTCCACTTTTGTGTGTTTCAAAACATATCTTTTTAGCGGCCATCAGGGGAGGGAGTTGCCTTACCTCTCAGGATTATTACTGTGTTTGTATACCTTAGTACTATTGCTTATATTATTGTTTGATTTGAATTATAGGTTGTTTATTTGACATATTATTTTTAAAATATTAGTATTAGTATTACCTACTATATTATTATTTTAAGAGTAAGTTCTACTATTTTTGATCAAAAATTTAAACTATTCTACATTGTTACCTCATATCCTTAGTAATTATACTCTCCCAATACCAATACTAATATTCTCATTATTAGTTAATGTTATTGATTATTCATATTAATAATAATGAATACTAATTATTATATAATATTTTTAGTAATATTAATTACATAAAAATTGATTGTCTATATTTTATTTGTAATTATTATTATTATTATTCATAACTAATAATAACATAAATATTATTTATTATTAATAATTTTTAATATCAATTATTATTTATTAGCATTAATAAATGTTCAATTATTAATATTAATGGATAATGATTATTTATCAAATGTTCATTCCTTATTAATATTCACTATTAAATATTATTAATAGAAATTATTTATTTATCAAATATTATTATTAATAATTTTTAATTATTAATATTAATGATTAATGATTATTAATATTATTAATTTTGAATTATTTTTACTATCTTTAGTATCATGAAATAATAATAATAATAATAATAATAATAATAATAATAATAATAATAATAATAATAATTCATTATTAGTAATTATGAATGATGAATTGTTATTAGTATTAATTAAGAATTTGTTTTATTATTTTTTATTACATAAAATGATATTTTTTAATATTAGTAATTGTTAAAAATATTAATTAATATTATGATTATTGATGCTATCTAATCATTAATCATCATTATTATTATTAAATAATATTTTTAAATATTTTTAATTTTATTACTTATTAATATTCTTTACTATAATAATTATTAATATTAATACTAATCATTATTTATGAGTACTAACTAATTATTTTTATTATTAATGAATATATCATAATAAAATTAAATTGGAAAAAATATAATATATTATCAGAATATAAATTATTGTTATTATTCATTATTAATATTCATTATTCATAATTAATGTTATTGATTATTAAATATTATTATAATTAATGAATAATATTAATAAATTTAAATTATTAATATTAATCATTAATGATTATTAGTATTAATAATTTTCAATTATTCTTACTATCTTTAATCTCATGAATTAATAATAATAATAATTAGTTATTACTTACTAATATTAAATTATTACTAATTATGAATGATGAATTGTTATTTCTATTATTTTCGAATTAGTTTTATATTTTTTATTAATTATAATATTATTAATTTTTTTAAAAGTATTAATATTATCAGTTATTAATTACTAAAAATATTAGTTAATGTTATGATTATTGATATTATTTATAAATTATTCATTATTATCATTAATTAATTAATAATTATGAAATTTTATCCTTTAAATATTATTCATTTTATTATTTATTATTTATTAATATTCTTTATTATAATAATTATTAATATTAATAGTGAATATTAATATTTAGTTATGAGTACTAATTGATTATTTTTATTATTAACCAATATTTTTTATTAAAATTAAATTTAAAAACTAGTAAATTATGTTATAAGAATATATTTTATGAAAATAAAGAATGTCAAAAAATTGTTAATATGCATAATTTCATTTGAGATCAGACGCATTACCAAATATCATTATTACATTCAACATAAATTAAATATATTTATCAACCATTATTAATTTAGACCATATATGATTTCAAATAGGAAAACAAACATAAATTAAGTAATTTTAGCATGATGTACACATATATTGAACAATTATATACATTTATTAAACTATCCTTATTTAATCAAAATAATTGTTATTTGACAATATAAATGTTCAGTATAAGTCCCTAATTATTGGTGGAAAAATATAAGGATGAATTAAATATGGATAAACAAATAAAGTTATGTATAGTAAACCTAAACTAACCTATAGGTTGGATCATATCCTATTTTTTTCTTTCTTTGCTACAATCAACATATAATTTGGATCAAATGAAGTATTATCATATCCATAATATTCCTTGAGTATACCCAAAGTGTTTTTTGAACGCTTTTATATACTAAAATATGTTATGATATTATTATACATTAGGTAATTAACTATTTTATATTCAAATAATATGATCAATATCATAACTAATACTCGTCAAAGTATATTCTTAATATCTCCCTGTTAATGCAGATGGCATAGGCACAAGGGTCCTTGGACATTACATCTAGAATCAATTGACGTATTTATGTTAGATTTTCTATTTTTATATTCTGGTCGCAATTTTTATAACTATCAATGTCACTTAAAAAAGCCAAAGGAATGATGATAGTCGATAGATGGGCTGTGAGCCTGTGACTGTGATCATAAATAATGGCTCCATTCCCTGTCATTATGATAGTTTGCTAAAAATTAATACGAGTAAAACTAGCAGATTTCTTGCGTAAGCGTCGAATTATTGCCTGCCCCTTGAAAGAGGGTGTGTCCCATCAATCGAACGAGACGAAAGTGATTGTTTTTATTTTTTTCGTCTAACTTGGGAATACTGTCATCGTCGGTAGGTACCTGATGTGTTTAGATTATTTCTACTAGACATGAAATTTCGAAAATAGGCAACAATTTTATTTATTTTTTTAAAAAAAAAGACTAAAATATTATTATAACCAAAACCCATTTTATGACAATCCTTATATATTATAACCAAAATCATCATACCCAGGAAGGCAACCAAAGTATATGTTTCTTGTTTAAGGAAATTCCTTCCGGAAAAGGATCGTGGATTAGCTTAACTTAACTTGATGGAAACTTTTAAGAATTTAACTGATTAGTGTGACCCGAATGACACGCTAAAGTGGCCCGGTGAGGTCCGACGATAATTTGTAGACGACAAGTCAAAGAACATCCTCCATTATTTACTCGATGGAACTCATTAGTGCCTAAAATAATGGATACCGTTTATCGTGTAAGGTGTTATAGCTGTCATAAAAACACATACAATAAAAAAAAATTATTTTAAAAAGAAAAATGGTCGAAATGTGATACTCTTAGACAAAAACTTATGGTCGAGGTACGCCCAACATAGGTATTGCCCGAGCTTCACTCATCGTGTGTTAAGATAATAAGACGGATGTTGTAATAAGTTATAAGTGTTCCATATCTTTTTGTTAGAAAAGGCCTATGAAAAAATCATTTTATAATATAATATCTATTATAAAAATATTACATATTATCAAATATTTTATTAGCTAATTTAAAATATTTATTTTCATTGACAATGACAAATAAATTTTATTATTAATTAGAATACCAAAATTAATATAAGGCATATAGATCGATTTATATATCAAAATTTGTAAAATATATTGCTTCTAAATAAATTTATTTTTCAAAGAATATAGGTCTTATATTAAGAAATAGATAGAGTACTTATATAAATTGGGATCGATCACCTTTAATGTAAAGGATAAATTTTGGTGTTTAATTTATTAGTGCAAAGAGAATGATACGGTAGCAGTGGCCCCAGGGTACGACAATTAAATTTAAAGACAAAATTTTCCCAAAAAAAAAAAAAAACTCCAGAATTTACTCTCGGTGAAACTCGTTCCTGTGCCCCTTTTTATGGGGCTATTCGCAGTTCGGTGCATCGTTCATGCAAACATGAAATTATTTCCTGCCTGCCGAATGGACAGATTATACCCTTTTGGAGTTACTTTATTCGTGGCTGCGCCACTTTGATTTCTAAGATGAACAGAACAGTCCTACGAATGCACTAACTCTCTCTCTCTCTCTCTCGCGCGTTGATTTCTAGCTAGTAAAAAAAAAGTCCTTTATTATTTTATTTGAATTAAATAATATAATATGAATAGTTGGTTAATGCTACTAATATATAATTTAATGTAGCAGTGGTAACCGGGCCAATTAGGCCATGATCCAAACAATGAAAACTATACGCGGCGACAAGGTCAAGATTTTCCATGTAAGAATATACTGTCTCGTCTTCTATGACTATGAGCAGATATAGGAGCTACTTCGGGTATTTATACTGTAAATATGGAGAAGAAGGAGTTAGGAGGGTATAAATGAAATTTTCACTTTGGGTGTTTCAAAAAATATTTTCTTTTCTTTTTTTGGAAGCAAAGATTTTCTTCTATTTTTTGTATATACAAATTATAAATTATAAAAATAATTATTATTATATTTATCTAGATAAAATTCATACTTTTTTAAATAAATATTTATGCTTAACTAAAGTTTTCAAATAATTAAAAAAAATATCGGATGCATATTTTGTAAGATATGACATCATGACACAAGAATTGGAGTACGAGTTCACGCCAGTCACAATACACGCGATCAATCAATTCGTTAATAAAAACCACCAGCTGGCCAGAAAAGCTGTAAAATAAAATAAATGCTTGAGAATCAGTAGAGCGCAAGAAAGCTTCTGTTTTCTACTCGCAGCCCGGTAGGGGCAATTTAGTCAATCAAGACGAGGCTACTTCCCCACTACTATACAGATAATAATAATAATAATAAAATATATCTCTCCCATCCTCTTCCCCCTTTTCCAATTTCCACTCCCCCCCTCCGCCCTATAAATACAAACATAACCAAACCTGAGCATTTCATTACCCTAATTGCAATTATAAAATAAAATAAAAAGCAGAGAAATCCTTCAAAACCCAAGTGCCACCCGTGGCCTTCCGCAGACAAAACCACCACCGCAGCCACCATGAGACACGCACCGACGCCGACAACCACGAGAATCGCCGCCACCGGGACGGGAACCGGCGCGAGCGGCGGATTCAGTTGGAATTCACCTCTTCCGTACCTATTTGGCGGCCTAGCTTCCATGCTGGTCCTCATTGCCGTTGCTTTAGTCATATTAGCTTGTTCTAGCCGAAAATCCTCCGGCGCCGGCGGCAATGATGGTAATGGCGACGAGGAGAAATCGTCGTCCGGGTCGGTAAGCAAGAAGGCCGTCGATAACGAGCCGAGGATCGTCGTTATTATGGCCGGCGACTTTAATCCTACTTTCTTGGCTAAGCCGGTACCCCTGCCTCCCCCTGTGTCGGCGCCGCCTGCTGGGTATTCGACCGACGTTGTGGAGGCCGGAGGAGCTGTGAGTGCTACTGCTTCCCGCGGGGAAGTTTAATTCCCAAACTGAGAAGAGGGGTCGGGTCGGATCGATCGAGAGGAGTGTACCTCTTGTCTTTCTTTCTCCCTCTGCCTCTTTTCTTATTTTTAGGGAATGTTTTAGAGGCTTTGTGATGGTAGATAAGGTAGATAGGTAGTAGGAGTGAGTGAGTGAGTATATAGGCTACGTACCGAGGAGTCTTGGTTTTGCAGATCCGGGATCATGTATAAATTCATGAATTTACGATCCAATATATTCTTTAATTATATTCATTAACGCCTATCATAATTCATTTCTTGTGTGGATTTTTTTTTTCCTGACGAATTACTATTACAACATGTATGTGCGTATTGTTTTGGTTCCAACAAAATAGCGGAGCCGGAGGGTGTCTTTTCTGCGCTCCCTTCCTTCAACTGCTACTTGGGTGGCTGGCAATTAATGGAGATTGGAGTGGAAGGACCGGACCGGACCGAAGTATTGTCCATCTTTTTCATTGTTGCTTACCGCTTAACTTGCGAACGCGAAGGGTCCGGGTAGGAAATAAGAAAAGAAAAAAAAAATACACACTTTTGGCTTCGGATACGAAGAAAGAAAACTCCGACGCCGAATTCTGCCAGGTACCCACAGGATTTCGTAATGTTATTACACGACACATCGCATATAAATCTCCAACAGCACACAGGTACATGATAATTATATTTTCTTTTTTATTTGGTTAATTAAGTTTTAACGTCCGCAAGAAATGGGTCGCTCGCTATGACGTCAATTTATGCATGATACATCCGAGACCCGAAAGCAGCCGATCGACGGCCCGCGACTCCGAAAGGGAGAAACTACGAGTATTCACTGTTTTTGATAAGCCAATCAAAGGACGATCGACAAAGTTAGTGAAGTTGGCGTTGTCATCAATCAGGCTTCTATCTAACATTGGATCGCCATGTCCGCCAATGAACCCGCCCTCCCCATAAATGGAACGAGTCATTTTTATTACATCATATATATATATATAGTTTTGGGCTCTCGTTTTTTTTTTTTTGGTTAATTTTTTTTCAAAATAAAAAGAATAATGTTTGTTTTTTTATGAATAAAAATTAATCCTTAAAGAAGAAAACTAATTATTTCTAATACCCTCTTTTTATTATTGATGTATATAGATTAACTATCAAGGAAGGACATGCCACGCTTTGAATCTTTCATTCCCAATACTTCCATTCTAATTCCTCCTTTTCATTTCGAGGAAAAATAAAATCATCTAATTAGTAAGTTACATCCTATTCTAAAAGATATTAATAGATATATATAGTTATATTATTTATTAAAATACAATATGCATAGCAGTCGGAAATAAAATTAAAGATAAAAATAAAAAGATATCTAATACATATCTAATTAATAAATTGAAAGTATTTTAAAAATAATTATTTTTTATATATTAAAATTTTAATAACAGAAAAAAAAATTTAATAGGGAGAAATCATCCATATCGATCTTGCATCGCAAGCCAAAAAAAATGCGAGAGGGGAAAGAAAGCCCGTCACCACGCACTACCAACGACGATAATAAATGGAAATGAGAACGGTTGGAATAGTCCTGCTAATCAATGATTAATCCAAGACTAACGCACGTACATGAGTCACGACCCATACATATGAGTCACGACCCATGACTCATGGCTCGCCCTGAAACAAACAAACAAACAAACAAGATAAAAGAATAAAAATTAAATTAAATATGACGTGTCATGCTGTTGCGTCTCCGTCGTACTCCGCATACCACCACGTTTATCGTTTTCACTTCATCTCAAACTTTTACCAGTACGAGTAGTACCATTCCTTTCTTTTTCTTTCTTTTTTTATTATTATATCTTCATCATCATCATAAATGATAAAAGAAAAAAAAAACAAACAAAGCCATAAATAATAAATGTAGCTAAAGGACATGTCGTATACGCCGTTACGCGAAAATGTGTGTTGGTGCGCCGTGGATTACAGCGCAGAGACAAAAGGGGGGTCGCGGTGGGAAGACTTGTGGGGGAGCTTTTCTGACGTGCTTCCTTCAGATAACTAGGTTGAAATTAGTTTCTGTTTGACAGGTCATTGGTCTCCTTCGATTTAGCAATGTTAGGCAACGGAGCTAATATTACGGTGGAGGCCCCCGGGGGTGGGGGGCAAAAGCTTAGCTTGTGGTACACCCCAACTTGACTTTCGTGTTCGCAGGTAGTTGAGTGACTCGTTTGGACTCATCGGGGTTTGTTAGGAACACTCCGTTATGAGGCAGGCACGCAGGCATGCAATGCATGCCCTGTGTCCCAGTCTGCCTCCGCTTAAATACGTCGGCGGCTTCCGCTCCCGTGTCATCTAGTCACTCTTACGAATTAGAAGATGGATGGCGTGAACCGAAATTCAGCAAAAATGGTTTATGTGTTATAGCTTTTTATTGCTACGCAGACAGAGAGTGCGATTCCATTTGGCACGCACAGAGCAGCTGAATGGTCAGATATGGGATGGAAGGGGGTCCGTGAGAGGAGTCTGTATTTCTGGATTTTGTTAGAGATGTGGGGATGTTTAGAAATGACTTAAAGGCCGTGCGTGGGTCTACTCTAGAGCGTCGACCTCATTAGCAGATAGTTTGGTTTATACCAAGCAATAGCCACAAGAATGTCTAAATACTTTCATGCATCTATTCATAGAGAGACCAGTAATAAGTTAAAATACATCCATATTCATATTGACGGAGCGTATTATAGTCAATTAATAGGTATTATATTTAGTAGGATATTAAGCACCAGAATACTCGTCCTAACACTCAATATTTTAATGGTTTGGTAGAGAAGATGATCTTTCAAACTCTTATTGAAAGAATTAGATAAATACTTTCTAAGGCAAAGTTGTCTGATTTATTTTGGGCTAAAGCTTTACTTACAACTAAACATGTGATTAATTTAAGTCCTTTAATTGTTATACGAATGGTAGTGTTTCTAATAGAGTTTGGTTTAGCAGGGATAACTCCTATGATCACCTTCGTGTGTTTGGCTACAAGGTATATGTTCATGCTTTCTGTGATGAAAGGTCAAAGTTGGATCCAAAGACTCGTCGGTGCATCTCTTTGGATTATGATCATGATGAAGTTGGTTGCAGACTGTATAACCCCATGTAGAAAAATCTAGTGATAAATAGAGATGTAGTGTTTATTGAAAACCAAACAATTGCTGACATTGACAAAGCTGAGATGAGCATAGTTGAGAGTGATGATCAACTGACAGATATAGATCTAGCGAAGATATAACATGTGTGTGAGCTTATTGATTTTTGAGTATAGGATGATATGAATGAGCATTTGGCTCATGATGAGCAGCAACATGATTGCGATATTAATGCTCTACCAAATAATGTTGTAGGCGATCACCTAGAAGCTCCTATAGATGAACCGACAGCTACACTTAGGAGGTCTGCCATATATAGATCATAGACCTTCTTCCTGATACTCTTCACAAGAGTTTGTGCATTTGACTTATAGGAGAAAGCTTAAGTCTTATGAAGAAGTTGTTGGAAATGGAGACAAATATATATTGCTTGAACCAACACAAGATGAGATGCAATATTTATTTAAAAGCCATACTTTTGAGCCAGTGAAGCTGCCTAAAGGTAAGAGAAATGTATTGAGAAGATACTTTAGAGATTTAGGATGGACAATGCCAATGTCATAGGCACTCCACTCTCTATTCTCTTGAAGTTGAGCTCTAAGAAATGCCACTCCTATGAAGCATAGAAGCAAGAGATAAAAAACATTTCTTATTCATCCGATGTGTTTGTTACTATAACTGAAGCTAGCAAGGAGTTGTTATATGGATAAAGAAATTTCTTTGAGAGATTGGTTTTGCTCAGGAAAGATATGTTCTCATTTGTGACAATCAAAGCACCTTACATGTTGGTCAGAATCCTACCTTTCGTTCTAGATCAAAACACATTGATACATGATATCATTGGATATGCGATGTTTTAGTCGCTAAGTTGCTAGAGGTTGAGAAGGTATGCATTGATGATGATGATGATGATGATGATGATGATGATGATAATAATAATAATAATAATAATAATAATAATAATAATAATAATAAGGTTGATATTTTGACAAAAGCCTTACCAAGATGAAAGTTTAAGGTTTGTTCACTACTACAAAAACGGGAAATAATAACGGGACATTAATAACGGTAGTTCGAAAACCGTTATCAAATGCGTGAAAATTTATGGGCGGGATAGTTTTGATAACGGTTATAGTAAAAACCGTTATTAAAAGGGCAATGTTAAAATTTACACGGATGTTTTAATAACGGTTCTTTCAGGAACCGTTATTAAAAGAGGTTTTAATAACGGTTCTTTCAGGAACCGTTATTAAAAGTCTGAAAGTTTTAATAACGGTTCCTAAGAGAACCGTTATTAAAAGATGTTTTAATAACGGTTCTTTCAGGAACCGTTATTAAAACCCCAAAATCAAACTTATATTTCATTCAATTCAGTTCTGTTTCGTGCAAAAATTTTCAGATTCTCTGCACCTTCGTTCACTTTCTCTCCTTCTCCTTGCAAACCCTCGCACCGCCAACTCTCTACCACGCCTCTGCCATTGCAAACCCTTGCACCGTCGTATTTGAATCCCTTGCCTCTCTCAACATTCTCACCATCATGTTTGTAGCTAGCTCACTTTATGTATGTGTTTGTTATTCCTCTCGTAACTTTTTATCTACTTATATAAATTCATGTCGCCAGGGTTTCGTTCGAAAATGTGTTGTTGAATGTGTTGGTTGAAAATTTTTCTGTTTGTTGTTGAATTTGTTGCGTTGTTGTTATATATTAACAAATACATGTGTTGGCCGAGACCTTTACATATTATTGTTGTATTTGTTTGTATGGAGAATATAGATTCAACATTATTTAGAGCTACAACCATAATAAGCAAAAGAGAAGACATTATTGAGGCTATTTAGAGCTAGATTCACCTCTCGTAACTTTGGAGGGTCATAACTTTTTCATGGGACCTCGGATTTAGGTGATCTAGGAGGCTATTTTGGGTATTTTTTCGAGATCTACAACGTGGCAAACCGGCGGAGCCGGTTTGGGCAATATCGGAGCCTAAAAAAAGGCTATTTTCGCCTCTAAATTGAGGTTTTTTTGTTATGTTTCTTATTTTTAGGGCATTTTCTTACTGTAATTATGCCAATTCCGTGTAATTAGGTACCTCCAAAGAGCTACTGGAACCAGATTTTCAAGACAAAGGAACTTAGATGATGATGATGAAATTCCAGTTTTTAAGGGTTCGAGTGAAGAAGACGAGCTACATGTTTGTATTTTGTCTATGTCTTTAAGTCTTCTTTGAAAACCTTAAAAAATTTTGCTTTGGGGTGTAGAGCTACCAAGTTGTGGTATGCCTACTAATTTTGATTCTTGAGTATATATGTCCGGTGTATTAACAAGGGATTGATTGAAATTATGGTGTGATTGCAGATTTGTTATCAATTGATGTTGTTTTATAATGCAGATTTGTTATCAATTGATGTTGTTTTACAATACAGATTTGTTATCAATTGATGTTGTTTTACAATGCAGATTTGGTAATTATTTGAACATACAAATGTGTATGTGGGCAGGAACAAAATTGCAAAAACTGCGAAAAAATAGGAGTTTTAATAACGGTTCTTATGAAAACCGTTATTAAAACCTTGTTTTAATAACGGTTATGATGAAAACCGTTATTAAAACGTAGGTTTTAATAACAGTTTTCATCATAACCGTTATTAAAAATCCTGTTTTTAATAACGGTTTTAATAAGAACCGTTATTAAAACCTACGTTTTAATAACAGTTTTCATCATAACCGTTATTAAAAATCCTGTTTTTAATAACGGTTTTAATAAGAACCGTTATTAAAACCTACGTTTTAATAACGGTTTTCATCATAACCGTTATTAAAACCTGGAGTTTTAATAACGGTTTTTACTTAAAAACCGTTATTAAAACTCCAGTTTTCGCACATATTCACGGGTTTTTGTGTATTTTTCATAACGGTTATGAACCGTTATTAAAGATTTAATAACGGGCGATTCAATAACGGTTGAAAACCGTTATTAAAACTATAAAATAACCGTTATTAAAACCCCTTTCCGTGGTAGTGGTTATATGATCAATGGGATGGCAATCACCTCCACATAGTCGGGAGGGGGAGCAATTGTTGGGGCATTTAGGATCTCTCCAATGTGGTAAAGTTCTTTTTTAAACCAATATTTTTTTTCATTTTTGTTGATGACATAACTTTGGGAAGGCTAAACAACAGCTGAAAATTTGATGTGGGAAGGTCAGTAAATATGAGAAATATTGACATTTAGATCCTCTAGGTGAGTGAGAGAAGCACAAAAATTATGCTAGGATTCTCTTCAACATAGATTTAATTGATTCAAAGATCTAATGTCTTTCACCGTTGGATCGTGCTAATTGTTTGACACAAGCTTCCCAGGAAACTAATCATGATTATAAATGGTGGAGATTTGATTTTGGGCTCTCGAAGTTAGGTTTTTATTGGTATTTTGGTGGAAATTTTTGTTTAGGTCAATTTCATATCAGTTTTAGTTTTGCTTCAATTGAGTTGCATATTGTGATTGGTTTTGGCTAAAAATTGGTGAGGTTTCTGTGAACATGTTTTCGTTGATTAGTGTGAAAGGACTCGCTATTTTGTGGCATATAAATTGACTTTTTGGATGTGCTTAGAGCAATCTTGTTTTAGTATTTGCAAATTCTTCTCTTTTAGGTATTGCAACTACTGTTTAATTGTACTATTTTGGGTTGATGAGTATAGTATCCGGCTAACACTTAAATGTTAGACTTTTGTATTTCAAATTTCTCATAATGAAAGTTTGTTGAGTGGACCGAAGTATCCCATACTTACTTCTATTTCGTATTGGAATAATTTTTCAGCATAAATTATATATTATTAATTTATTTTTGTTTATATTTTATAGTAGGTGTCGTTGATCCATTCTCCTTTTATCCCATCGCAAACATCAAATCACAGGAAGGGCTAGAAACACATCTGGCCTAGTTGGGAAAGCATTGCTCAACTAATCCATTAGCAAGGCTGTTAGACTCCCTAGTCCCTTCCCTCGTTCGCCAATCAATTTTTCTTTTCTTTTTGTAGACGGTTTTCACTTCTGGAGTAGGATTCAGAAATAAAGACGTCTCCCATGGTCCCCTCTCATTCCTACCACCCCACTCGGCAATAATTTTATAATAAAGACTCAATAATACAATTGACACGACGGCAACGGAGTAATCTAACAACAACAAAGTGACACCCGCCTTAGCAGTTAGCAAAATCTGTCTCATCTGCATCAATGGGGCCGGAACAAATACAGCGAATATTCCTCCTAATTAAGTACTCCTCCGGCATTACGCTTCTGCCTGTGACCCGAACTGGAGCTGCGTCGGGGGTTCTGATTTTAATTAAATACGCCCACCTTCGATGCTAACCATTCAATACCTGCCATTCGCCCACCCACGGCCACGGGTTCTCTTTAATTCATTGCATACCGATCGGTCTTTTGTCCAGCATTTCCCTGCTGCTGAATCGGTATCCCAGTCTCAAGTACAGACGGACGAAAAAATCTTCAATCCTTTCACACCAACCCAAATTCCGTCAGCTAGTTATCGCAATAATATCCTTGCATTTTATTCAAAATATCTCTTCTTCTTTTTAATTTTTTATTTTTCCTTTTCTTTACTTTTTCGAGATCATACTTTTTATATTATCGTTTTATATCTTACTGATAACTAGGCGCCAGGTACGTTAGCAAAATTCATTCAACCAGTACAACCTACAGAATGAGCAAGCATCCTATTTAATTTCCGGCCATGCCTACAGCATCTTCAACATCTCGAAGTTACGCGGCATGCATGATAAATTTCATTTAACAGATGGAGAGGAAAAGAAAAGATGGGGCAAATTAAAAAAAAAAAAACGCGAGCTTATCGATCACAAAACAATAAAGTATATTTATATTCATATATATATACACATTAGGTGAAGTACCGTAGTACATTTAATGATGACCAATCGTACTATTGCGGAAGTTACAGAGAGTGGTCAAGGAAGGTGTTTAGGATTAACATTAATAAAGCAGCGCCAGTGGATCGGAAGACCCGTAGAGGGACGAAACCTAATTATAATGACAGGATGTTGTTGACATAATTGTTGTACTTACTGGGGTCGTTAGCTTTTACTTACTCCTATTTATTTATTTATATAGAGTATATAATGCATAGACATTATGTACATCTGTGGCTGACATAATGGACGAAGAAGATATGATTAATTAATGTTGAAAATGCCGGATTAGGTTGGGATTAGATCACGTAGCGGCTCGATCGGGAATGGAATTCCACTGGCGTCGCTGTGTGGGGTAGCTTTGTTGACGCTCGTTCCATCAACTTGTCACTTGTGTGACCCTTTTTTCTTTTTTTCTTTTTTTTTTATTTTTTATTTTTATTTTTCGTCCTCAGGGTGGGACAACAATCAGGCTAGCTAGAAGCTGCCTTTTTTTTCTCTTTTTTTTTTAAAAAAAAAATTCATGTCAAGTTTCTTTTATTTTTTATTTTTTATTTTTCTCACCCTTTTTTAAATATCCAAGCTGGCTAGCCGACACGCGATGAGTTTTGTCCATATGAATCCAATTTTTCTACGGGCCTCTCGTCTAACTGTCTAAGTGTTTTTTTATGCTCCTCTCCCTACCTCGGACTGCCAGCTCGCTGCGAGGCTGGATGACGTAAGCTAGCAGTGCGCGTACGCGTATAACATGCATGGATTTCATGCTTATTTCCCTTTGGTTCATGAAAAAAGAATCTGTGCTAATTCCCCCCCCCCCCATCCTCTCCCCCCTTTTTTTTAATTTTGCCAGGTTCTTCCCCACATATGGGACAATGCAATTCCTTGAAAATTATATTATACGAAAGTAAGTAGATACGCAATTAAAGACGGTGAGAACATGTTCGAATAATCGAACTTTTGGGTGCTAATCTACCGGTATTTCCGCATCGCACCAATCAGTATTATTCGAAACGGATAGCATCAAGGAGTGAAATTGCTTTCCCCCCTACCAGCCAAATCAATTTCTTCGGTTACTCCTCAGGACAATCGATCCTTAACTAACCTACTCGCGCGGACAATCGATCCTTAACTAATCGAATTGATTGGAGGAAACATATACCTTGTTTCGACTGATTTTTATTTATTTATTTTTTTTTTTTGCCAAAGTACCTATTTTTCAAATCCTGCCTTTCCTCTGAGTACTTTGTCTAGAATATCTTCGAATTTTATTGTTGAAGAAACGCTGCTTAAATTTATTATGTACTATGTAGTATCACTTAATGCAAGATTATAATTACTTCCATTCGTATCTACTCCACACACAAGTTATTATTTATCATTTCATGTTGGTAAGGGATGAAATCAATGTATAGAATCAGCCAAGGAGTAGGTCCAAGCAAATTATACCGTGTGATCGATCATATGGTCTGCAACGTCACTACAATGGAATAGTCATTTAATAACAACAAATAAATAATATTTTTGTTTTTAAATAGTTGATAAATGTGTTAAAAATTGTACACGGAAATGCATAGTAGGTTTTAATAACAGTTTCATACCAAAACCTTTGTTAAACTGTCAAAAAAAGACATTTTAAATGCAAGCTTAATATAAGGGTATATAGAAAGTCATTATTAAAACACTGAACTATTTTTTGGGAGTTTTGATAACGGTTTACATCAAAACTCTAAAAAAAAAAGAAGCATAAAGTCGCTCGTTATTTCCCTCATCTCTTTGTTAATTTTATTGAAATTCCCTTCCCATTCAAATTTGTTTTTTTGATTATGCTGATTTTGTGATTTTGTTTTGATGTATTATGAGTTATTAATGTTTGTTGATGTTTATGATATCTCTTCTTTTGAATTGCACTAAAATTTGGTAAAATGCATGAAGTATGTGTGAACTTTGGCGATATGTGTGTGTGTGTATGTGTGTGTTTTGAAATATATGAACTGAATGAGTGAAAGATGTGTTAAACTTTAATGAACTATACGTTTGTTTGTGGTGATATATATGAAGAGAAATTGTGAATTTTAATTAGATCAATGTTAATCAATTGTAGAGAGTTAATGGTGAAAGATAAATTAAACTTTGGTGAAACATATGTATGTCTATCGTAAAAGATATGCACGGAAATAGTAAAATTGGATTAGATTAATGTTGAACTTTTTTTTTTTGAGATAATCATCAAAGATGTGTTAAACTTTGGTATAATTTCGAGTAGATAATAGAAAAAAAAAATATGGAGAGTTATATTTAAAGTAAGTGGAGAAAGATACGGGGAATATTTTTGAAAATATCGGTTATAGTATAAGAATTGCTTAATGTCAATGGGTTAATTGCCACAAGTTATTTGAGGTATCATTAAGTTTTTCTGCACAAATATTGTGAAAGAATTGGCAGTCCTTAGGGAATTTTTGCTTTTCCACTTACTTCTTCTCGTTTCTTCCCCATTTCTCCTAGTTGCAGCGGCGGCCAGGAGCCTTGCGGAGCACGTTGTCCCCTTGTTGTATTAGAAGTTGTAAGGAGGGACGCAAATGATAGAATAAAAGATATGCATTAGAATAAAATATTTGTATTTTTTACCTCAAAAATATATATTTGGATATCGGTCGAAAAATATTGTTGATGGTTGTTTACTTTTCTAGAAAATGAATTTGCCAAAACTACAGAAAAACTGTGTTTAGAAACTCGTGGTTTTGAGACGGAATTCTTTTCCAAACCAAGCCTTAAAGATTACCGCTGTTCTGCGTATTATTATCTATCAAAACGATAGACAAAACAAACAGTAGCGTCCACAAAAAAGGAGTAACATTTAATAGCACCACTCGACATGGTTTCTGTCACTCATCATTCTAGCTGTATATTCTTAATTAGGGGGGGAGGGGGAGGGGGAAGAAGCATTAAATATTTGTTATTTGTACTTAAGCCGCACATCTCTTCTCTAGTACAATTAATGGATAATTCTCAGTTTATTTAAGTATATAATACTAATTAAAGATATTGATAATAGGGTAATAATAATAATAATAAAAGAAGAAGAATACTCCAACAACAAATTATTGGGTAGCTTCAATGAATGTCCACTTCTATATTGCACTTCGTATATAGAATTGGGCATCCGAGCCCTACATGGTACATTCGATGCTGTCTCTTTTTTAAAAAAAAAATAAAATTATTATTATTATTATTATTAAATTCATAATTGTGTTGTGCTGGCCATTTATATATTAATATCTGCACCTAATTAATTAACAAAATATGATACTCAACGAAAGATTCACAAATAAATAAATAAAATATGGCCTTCCTTCTAGAGACGATCAAGATTAGGGTGCAGGTTTCGATCGAATCGCAGACTATTAAAAGCCAAGTTAACTTTTGATTAAAGTTATGAATCGGCTAGAATTCTTTTTTGAAACTCCATCGATCGGATTCGGCTTAGTGGTGCAATTTATATATGTGTATGTGCCCGCGGCTGCCTGATCGCTTTGTCCGTAAGTTGCCACAAAAGGACACGATTCGAGGGAAAGTCTTGGCCACTGCTCACTCCTAGGAGACATATATTCTTGGTGTCCTATGGAGTTACGCAGGAAATCCTTGTGTGTTGTGACAATGATATCCAATTGATTTGCTCGGATAGGGATTTCGTTTTGGAAAGACATTAGTAAAGATTTTTTTTTTTTAAAATAATATATAAGCTATAAATTCTTTCTTCTTGTAAAATTCCTTTTAAAAGGACTTCATCCAAATGAATCCACGCACACACATATTTTAACATTGCAAAGTAAAATGAAGTTGGAATGTGGAAAGTGGCTATTAAAAAGTGATTGGGAGTGGAGACCGGGCAAGAGAAAATCATTTTAAGTAAGAATTTATTAATGTTTAATATTATATGTATTTTATCAAAAATTTTATTTAGAAAATAGATATCATATTTTATCATGACTTCTGAATGTGGATGGTATCTACTTTAGGGACATAGTGTGGTGACCCAAGTTTGTTTTCCACTAATGACATGGTCCTTTCAAAAACAAAAGAGCTTGTTTTTATGTTCATACCAATTGTTAAATTACAATACTTATTGGATCGTATCTATTTTAGGGACATAATATGAGCAAGTTTAAATTTGCTGTCTGTTAAGAATACTTAGCTGAGTATTATAAGTGATCATTTGGTAAGGTGGTAATAAAGATAAAAAAAAATTACTTTTGTATTTAGATATTTTATTTAATTTATTTAAAATCAAGTAATATTTTTTAAATAGATATCCAATTTAGATTATAGTTTAAACTAAAATAGATATTCTATTAAAAGTTATTTTTTATAGTTTTTAAATACTTGATATAAAAATACAAAATAAAGGCAGAAGTTTTTACTTTCTCTATTACCCCCCCCCCCCCAATAAATACTAAATGAGCCTAGAGATTAAAAGGTTAAAAACCGAAGGAGACTAGTAAGATTTCATGCGTCTTCAGTAATGAAGATGTGAGGAAGCATATCACATCCTTACGTGCGGTCCCACCGGCTCAACCTAAGCCGAGTAATGTGGTGTTTTTCACAATCTGAACGTTTATCATACGATCGGTGGAGCATCCTGTACAATGATAAGTTCCCAGTGTAAATTATGGTAAACCGCCTTTAATGTTATTCTATGGTCTATTTGGAAGGACCACGACATGAAAATGTTTGAAAATCAATCCAACACAACATTATCAAAGCCACCGAGGATACACTAGCTATTGCGATTATGATGGTTGATGAAGGCATATACTATTTTCCTTATACCTCCATTTGATTCTTGGAAAGCTTTAAAGAAAAGAAAGAAAATAAATAGAAATTTTTTTTTTTTATATTTAGTTTACATAATATAGTGAGATAAAAAAAAGTGATGAATAAAATTATTAAATATTAGTTGTTTAATTTTCTTATAGAAAAGTTTGAAAGAAAGTATTTTAATTTTAATTTTTTTTCCTCAAAAGTTTATTAGAATCAAACAGAGTCGTTTTACCCCAACTTACAAAATGTAATTATGTAAAATAATTATTTATTTTGAAAACTTTCTAACCTAGATAATTTCATAAATAAGTAATTATTTTTGAATAATTACTCCTAGTAAATATATTCAAACAAACCATTAATAATGTCGAATAGATAACGGGTATTACAAAACTGATGTCAAAAGTGTGGAAATTTGAGTGCATGTTTAGAAAGGGAAAAAAAATATTTAGACAATGGTTTGAGATAAAATTTGTCAATAAAAACAAGCATTGATTGTGGACTCCTCGAAATTTCATGAAGACTTTTTTGTAACAGTTGTTCCAAATAGTTGATATCTAAAGCTTAAAGTAAGCCCATCAAAAATTCATTAATGGCTTGTTTTTATTAGGCTAATCAAGGTAATTGTAAACATTAAAAAATTACGTAGATAAGGGGAATATAGGTTAATCTAATATAATGTTTTAAGATTTTTTTTGGGATAATATTAACTTAACCTAGGTGAATGTTTTGATTGAGTTTGGATCCAGTTTATTTAGGGTGAATAAAGGTTATATTAGTTAAGGTTTACCCTTCGCTTCGATTACCCCCAAAAATGGAGTTAATAAAAATGGGGTGAACTTTTAACATCTATTAATCTGAGTGAATGTTTCTAAATTGGTTTGTAAATAGGGTGAATCAAGATAAATGATTTCATTCACCCCAAAACAAACAGACACATAATGTATCAAAGCTAAGGATCGATTTTTAGCTTTGAACTCTGTCTTCCATACCCCTCTCTCTTACCATTGCTTCACTTCCATTTTTGATTTTCACAATGAAGAAGATTCAAAACCATAATGTCCATTTTTCAAACCTTGATATTGATGTTTTGAGAAACTTGCATTGAAATGGCTTGTAAATCCATCAATGGTAAGGCTCTATAGAACCAACCCACAACCAAGTCGATTCATATTTCAAAGTCCCCTTCCTTATTGTCTCATATTGTTCACTTTATTTTTGGCGGTGCAAAGGAGACACGTGATGGTGGAGCATCAATTGAGCAGGTCAATGGCGTCGATATTGGTGGATAGAGGCCAATGGATGGATGTTTGGCTAGGACCTAGAGGGATTAGACATATGAATGAAATCAATCCATCTACGAGTGAAATAAGTATGAAAATCCATAGAGACACACTACAAGTAAAAACAACTATAGTGATGACAAAAGTCATTGCTAAAATTAGAAATATGTCATTGTTACTCTATGGCAACAACATCACAGCTATAAATTCATGCCAATAAACGTTTGCGGCAATGACCAAATGCAATACCCTGTTCTCTTAAATCCTAATTACCATAGGTGATTGGGATAGTAACAAGTATCCAATATATATATTATCAAATCCCATTTCGTTCATGTTAATTTTAAACATTTCGTTCATCATTTCTCTTGTCTACAGAAAATACATTTTATTGTAATCCTTTTGATTTCTATGTTTTTACTATTTTTAACCCGTTCAAAATTTGTCAATTGACCCAATGATATATTTGATTTCATCTAGCCATTAAATTCATTCAAATTTCATTCATTTCTTCTTAATTGTTAAATTGTAGGAAAAAAAATATATGTTTACATAATGAGACAATTTTAGTCATTTTTATCATATTTAATCCATTGGTCATCAAATAAGTTCTGAGACCAAATATTTATATATATTTATATTTATAAAAATATTCCACATCAATCCGTAAAAAACTAAATCCCTCATTATTCATTTTGTGCATTTGTGAAAAATCACATTTACGTCACTTATCTATTTTTGTCATTTTCACTCGTTTGTCATCCTTTGAGCTTCAAAATAAATTCTATACCCAATATTTTTGTAAATTTTAGCTTTTAAATTTAATCCACACCTTGCCATAAAATTTTATGATTTGTAGAATTCAATTGATTTTTTTTCAATAAGTGCCCATTATTAGACTTTCTTGTAATTTAATTAATCAAAATAAATTGTAACCAATACTATAACTATTATTTCAATCCTCAAGTGTCTCCTAAACAAACCAAATTATATTTTTTTAACTTGATTACCTTTTACCCAACCAAAAAGTACACCAAGTACCATAATAATAATAATTTTATAACATTTTTCTTACACACTCAACCATAACCTAACATATCTCTTACATCGCTAATGCTAGCACTCAAATGAAGCTAATTTTAAACCAAAAAATCATTCCACACTCCTACCTATGAGATCTCACTCTGTTTTCCCCAAATCATGTGTTTCATTACAAAACACACATAAAATCACAAAAAATTAGTAGAGTTTATAGTTGATTTCTTTCCAACTTGTAGCAACACGTTCTCTCTCTTTGGTTGTTTTCTTCCTTTAGCTTTAATATCTTTTAAATATTTCATTGCATAATATAACTCCATACCATTTACATCCCTACAATCAAACTCTTTCAAGCTTCATTTTACCCTAACTTTTGCTTCCCGACCAACGACACAACTACTTCAATTATTTTTTTTTGTGACTTCCAGTAGCTACCATGCCTCAATATTGATTCCTTTACCTTATATTGTTGTTTAGTACTGTTCCTTTCATGTTATACTTCATCTAGGAACTGCTTTCAACCATGAACTTACCTCTTTGTTTTCCTCTCCTATTGGCCTTGTCAAACAACCTTAAAATTTTGTTGATGTTATTGCATGTATTGTAGTAGATATTTCGTGTCTCCAACACCTTGACCTATCATTCATTGGTGGTTGTTGGTGGTTTTTTGTAGTGGTTTCCTAGCCTTCATATTCAAGAGTAATCTTGTCATTTAACTTTTTCCATATCATTTTCTCTCTTTTCCTTTTACCTAATTATTGATCTTGGTTTATCTAACTATTTTATATTATATTCTTGAAGGTGGCCAAGTGGTTTAGATAAGGAGTTTCTAGATTCCTTATTTTCTCTTTGCTAAGGAGCTTAGGATTTTTGGTAACTAAACTAACTTTTAGAAATAGAATTTTTATGCTAGGTGTATTATATGTTATTTTATGTATGATTAGCTTTATTTTAATTATAATCATGAAATAATATCTTGAAAAATCTTTTATTACATGTGTATATTTCTATCTTATTGGTATAGGCATGAAAATTTAATGAGAAGATGAATTGTGTGATTTTTACATGTTCTTATGTCTGCTGGAAAGATGATGAATATTTAGTAGAGTTGCGTTGAATGTTTAATAGAATCGTGCTGAATTATCAATATAATCATGATGAATATTCCTACATTCGAGTTGTTTAGCTCTCATCCTTGTTATTTTATGTGAGATTTGGTTGTTTTAAATTTATCTAAGTATTACAATATATGTATAATAGTGTATAGAAGTTAGATTACAAATTTTGGATCATTTAAGGTGTCCTTCCCAAGATTTACACGACTAATGCTTTTGTGTTAGTAAGTTAGGATTTTTTTCCCTAACAAAATTTTTATTTTGTAGCTCACCATGGCTTCCAACACATGCATTGCTCATATTGAGGAGGCAATTTTGATGGTTTTGGGGCTTTTGCAATGCCATATAATTTCTCGTGAGGCTAATCTCGATGAGGATTGGTTGCATAGGGTTTTGGTTCATTGTCCACCAACATATAGTGGTTAAGAGGATCCCACCCTGCTAGAGGAATGGATTCTAGTAATCAACAAGTTATTTGAGGTAGTAGGTCACCCGAAGGCTAGGAGGGTTAGTATTGCCATTTTTTGTTTTAGATCAGTGGTCGATGATTGTTTGTTGAGTTTTTGTGTAGTTTAGGGAGCATTGACTATGGCCTAGGAGGAATTGATGAACGAAATATAAGTTCATTTATGCTCTAAGAGCCTTTAGCGGGGGAAGTTTGAGGAGCTCATTATAATTTCTCAGGGGAGCATGATAGTTAGAGATTTTTATGATCGTTTTATGGTGTTGGTGCATTTTATTCCAATGGTAGCATCTGACCAAGTAATTATACTCTCCTTTGTTTGAAGAGGATTGTCTTCTAGTATCAAGGGGATGTTGGGCACTAAGGTGTTTGCTAATTTGAGTTCCCTTTTTGAGCGCGCACGTTGTGCTATCGAGTTACGAGGAGACCAGACCTTCAATCTAGGCAAGAGTAAGTTAAAGATTCAAGGTAATGATCATAGGGTACAAAAGAGTGCTTGTGGTCAAAGTCTCCATAGGAAAGGTACACAGTTTCATGCTAGGCATTGATTTTGTAGGTGTTGTGGAATAGATCATCCAAGCAGGTATTGTGAAGGTAGACTATTTGGTGTCATTTTTTTCCATAAGATGGGACATCGTGCTTTTGATTGTTTATCATCCATGGGAGATGGTGTTTCAAGGATTTAGAATCATTTTAGAGATCATTTTGCCTTCCCACAATAGTCATGTACATCCTAGTTTCATCTTGGATAGAGTACCTAAAAATTTGGTGCTAAGCTTACAATCAAGTCTTTAAGATGTGATGGATCGAGCCATAGGATTGACTTAGTTGATGGTACTGTAACAATTATTTACCTCTCTTCATTTTTTATCGCTTGTATTCATGCTTTGATTACTTTTGCATATGTTTCCCTTCTAGATCCCTCCTTAGTTTGACCTGATTGGGTTCCCTTTTAAGGGGGTAGTACCTCGATAAGTTATCCTTGATCTTTGTTTGTGTCATTCCTTTAGTTAATGTTACCGATCATCCCTTTTCTCTCCCTTCTAATTTTCTCTTTCTGTACATTCAAATTTGGTTGATGTTTTTTTTAGCCTTAACCTTGTTTAGCATCCATACCTTTTTAATTGAACTCATTGTGATTAAATCTTTCTATTTCAACTTGTACTTCCATTGAATTCTCTTCCCTGATCTTTGAATCCTGTTGACTTTTTTTCTATAATCCTTTACCCTTTGTCAATTCTCTCGCATATTCTTATTAACATTAACTTGTCCTACTAAATTCCTATTCCCTAGAATTTTCTTACTTTAATATTTTTTCCATTGAATTCTCCTTCCTTGATCCTTGATTCCCTTACTTCGATCCTTGTTTAGGTTGGACTCTCTCTTTCCCCACTCTTTTAATCCTTTGACATATCATTTCCCCTTAGCTTGGTTCTAATTAATTATTCTCTCAAGATTTTTACATTCATTGATCATGTTCCCTTCATCCTTCATTTTATCGGATTCTCCTTTCTCTTATCATTTTGCCTTCAATGACTTCCTTTCTCCAACCTTTGTTACTGTAGGCTATCTTCCTCAACTTGTTTAGATTCACTTATTCCTTCTTTAATATTTATTTCGTTGACTTCCTTCATGCTTTCTAACCATTTGTTCATCAACTTCTTTTGGTCTTGGTATTTGTTGACTTCACTTAGTCTCTTTCTTTTTATGACCTTACCTTTGTTCCCTATTAACTTTGGGAACAAAGTCTCTTTTAAAGGGATAGAAATATAATATATTGTTCTCTCAAATTCTAATTACCATATGTGATTGGGATCATATCAAATCTCTGAAATACATATATATTCTAGTATCACCATTCTGTTTATGTTAATTTTAAACATTTTGTTCACCATTTCTCTCATCTCTGAAAGATACATTTTATTGTAATTTTTATAATTATTGTTTTTTTACTCTTTTTAGCTAATTCAAAATTTGTGAATTGATCCAATGATATTTTTTAGTTCATCCGCTCATTCTATTTATTCATGTTTTATCCATTTCTTCTAAATCATTAAATCATGAAAAAATATGTTTATGTGATTAGATGATTTTAGCCGTTTTTGCCATTTTTAATCCGATGGTCTTCAAATAAATTCTAGGACCAAATATTTATATATATTTAGATGTCGTAAAATATTCTGCATCAATCTGTAGCAATATGAATCCCCCCATTACTCATTTTGTGCATTTGTGGAAAAAGGCATTTCTATCACTTATCTGTTCTTGCCATTTCCACTCATTTTTCATCCATCGAGCTTCAAACCTACTTCGATACCCAATATTTTTATATATTTGATTTTCTAAAATTATTCCACACCTTTCTGCAATAAAATCTTTATAAATAAATTTTCAAATGTTAAAAATGGGTGTTTTACATAATGTGTCAACTTCACAAAAAAAAATATTAAAGGCAATAACTTCTTTTATCCTAGATACAATTTATTCTCCATCTCCTAGAATAATTCGTTTTAATACAGATATGATCTATTGCTAATGTCATCATTTAAAGAAATATCAAGATCACTACCATCAATATTCTTCATCACCAGCAACTAACAAATCACTAAATATGCTTGCCAACTCATATGTTTTTGCCTTGGTAGTATGCACCAACTCCATATTGGTTGTCATGGTACATGGCACACCCATATTTTGTACCCTTGTATGAAGTCATTCTTCAATATATGGAGCTCAACATTATCGAACACTCGCCACACTTTGTTTTTACACTTCTTGCACGAACAACAAATGTACCCATCACCATTCCGAGCACAAGGTATATCCATCCTTAGACATGATTGAAGCTCATTCCAAAAGTCACCTGACTATTTATTCATTAATAAAATTCAACTTTTATCAATCATCCCCTACTCTATATAAAAAAATGATCATTAAGTAACTATTTAAGATCTTATGCATTCCAAAGATCATAAAAGAGAATTTACTTAAATATTGGCGTGTATGCGAAGCTTTTTATTTATATATTCTTAAAGAATCATATGTTGTGATTATTTTTAATTAGTTTGCGAATTTGTATAATGCATGGGTGTTTTATATAATAAAAAATGTATAAGATATCTTTAATACGTAGTGGGTAGTTAAACAATTTTTTTATTATTATTGATACATATATAAAGGGTAAGTTTTACTCACTATATTTTAAATTTATTCAAAGAGTATTTTATAAATTACATGGATGATAATATTTTAAATTTATTATAAGAATAATTTTCAAACGCATAATATTAGTAACGAATAATGCTTAATTATGGATTAACTAGCTAGTTTACTTATGCTTTTTTACAAGGACTTGATATATGTTTAATGAAACTTGTTGATAGGCTAATTTAGTAGTGTCAAACTATAAAACTATGATTAATAGATACTTTTGTGTTATAAAGTTCAAAACAATATATATATATATAGATATAGATATAAATTAAATTATGTAACAAATTATGCTACTTTATAATTTATCAAATGTAATACTAAACTTCATGTATGTATATGATTAATTATAAATAAAATATTTTTACAATAACCACACACACACACACACACACACACACACACATATATACACACAAACATTTTCTAATACTTTATTTTAAAATTTTATTTAAAATTGATTTATCATTATATCTTTAACAAGAACTATATATATGGATGTTGACAATTTATATATATGTATAGATATATTAATTACACAACATAAAATTTATACACAAATTGCATGTTTAAGATATATATATATATATATATATATATATATATATATATAGGAGAAATATCCAATGAGAACTAGCTTTCTTGCTTGCTCTAACATCTTCAAAAATGTTACTATCACCCATATTTAATATTTTATTTTATTATTTTTATATCTTAAACCCTTTGTTGGAGTGTTTTTCTTATTATTTGTGTTTTTGTGTGATTTAGAGTCTTTAATTTTATTATTTGTGTGTTAGCATATGAAGTTTATTCCTATTAACCCTTGACTTAGAATGATATTTTTATTCACCAATGCTATAATTGTAGAATAAGAGGTTTAAATTCTATACTGTTTAAGACCACATCGATACACTATTTCTATAATTGTTCTATATAGGGTTAATGCTTGTTTTTGTATATACTCCATCTTTTTCTAAAGGAAAGTCCTTTTATTTTAAAAATAAAGTCATTTTAGAAAAGTCAATGCATAATTTCTATTTTTATCCGTACATTTGCTATTTGTTCTTCTATTCATTAAGTGTCATATTATTTTTTAATGAAAGGTATAGTTGATATATTAAGAGTATTTTTACTATCTCGCAATATAATGTATAAATTGTTAGAAAATATTTCTTTTTAGAAATGGAGGAAACAATTTTTTTATTTTGTCGGGGCAACCAATTAACAACCACTTCTAACTCCTTACAAGATGAAGGAATTGTCACAGGTTTTGATAAAATTTATTATAAAATAAAAAAGTTCTCCTTACAAGAGTAAAAGTAAGAGTACAATTTGCAACATTTATAAAAGAAGAAAAAACATTTGATGTATTACATTGATGGCATAATTTATTGTCACCCGTGGCTACTACGTACTCTCTTCGATTCTAAAGTAAAAAGTGTCTTGGAGGTTCATTTTTACTTCAATGAGTGATGTGCTAATATTTTAGAAAAAAAATATTATTTTCTTTTTCTAATTTACTTTTACATTTATTAATTTTATTAAAGTAAAAATTAAATAAAAAATTATATATTAATTAAGAGTAATAACAATACGTAGGGATATATTTAGTATTTTTTTTTTAAAAAAATCGTGTGTAAAATTTTGTAACATCTTTTAATTTGAACGAGAGAGGTTACTATATTACACTATTTTCTATATCTATATACAAAATTAATTAGAAGGTTGTCAGAGGATTCGGCTGTTGGAGCAGTAATTAAGAAGCCGTTTCCCCATCTTCAAGCTCCACAGTTCGAATTCCACGGCTTCCCTAACCGCCCATGTGCTAAAATGTACGCCAATAAAAACATTAGAAGGTTGTCGAGCTAAAGAAGATGAAGAAAAACAAAACAAAAAAAGAAAAAAAAGAGAGTTTAATATCTCTAAATTAAAGTCTCAATATCAAATGCATGTGGACGCAGTTGGCCGGGTAATTTTTATTGAATAAACGGTAGAACCGTGCTATAGTGAAGCATGGTAACTTTATCATAATGTTAATAGTTTTTTTAATTAAAATATTTTTTAGTATAATTATTAAAAAATTTAAAAAAATTATGCTATAATGCTTCTAATTTTTTTCCCTACAAATAAAAATCCATATTGATATACTTTCGATATAAAAAATATTATTGTAAAGCATAAATATGTCAATAAAAATAAAAATGGCTAATTATAAAAAAAATTATAATGAAACAAAAAAAAGTTATTGTTATTGAAAAAATTACCATTATGATGTGAAATATAACAGTAAGTATATTAAAATATAAAGATAAATATGATAAAATATAAGGAAAAATACGGAGAAATATTAGTATAATAGTAAAATATAATTATAATCATTAGTAACATATAATGTTTTTTTAAAATTAAAAGTGTATTAATAATATAATTTAATTGTATAAAAAATTCTCAGAAATATAATAATATAATTTTTTTTTATTAGTTTAAAGGTCCTAGTTAAATATAAATTAAATTAAACCAAAAGTAGTTGAAAAAAAGAAGAAGAAGAAGAAGAAATATACATGTGGCAAATGGCAATTGCACCGTATACCAACTGTGGTTAACTGGACGCGACGGCTCGAACACGCGGAGATGATTTCAGAAGTCAGATTAGCAAGTGTATGATTATTGATTAATATTTCCCCCCAATTGCGAAGTTCGTGTGCGCACGTGAGGAGCTACGCCTGCACGGCGCCTCTTGTTTTGTCTGACTCGGTGGAAAGATAAAGCTTAGCGCTTTGGTTTGATGCATGCACCGCTCCATTTTTTTTTTTATTATTTTTATTTTCAGAAAATATATAAGGACAGTTACCATCTAGTAGATAGATATTATTTATATTGATCTTATGAGATTATATATATAAATATATATTGACAGACGACGGTCATGAAATTATATTTTAAATAAAGTAAAAAAAAAAAAAACCAACAACAACCGTCTACAATAATAATTATCTCACTTGTACCAGGGCAGTAATTGTAGGGATCAATTTATTTTTCTAATTTGTTGTGCTATACAAAGTTTTGAAGTTTTATTTTCAGAGTACAAGATGGCAGTACAATCTCAGTTTTGGGCCGATTTTGCCCATGTACT